>JASJET010000103.1:20582500-21929166 GCA_034092305.1 Diaprepes abbreviatus
AGCGATATTAATAGGAGTCTATAATGGCGCACCACATTTAGCCTGGCACAATCGCTTGGAATATAGCAAGGTATCCTCACTCTCAAATTGAACATATAAAAGCACTTTTGTAAATGTGCCAGAGCACATAAGAGTACCGCCTCTTGTTACGCTCTTAGTCTGGTACTATAGATATGTATAGAAACCTCGAGCTTAGTTTTATTTTACACATCGCTGTTAGGTCTTTTTGTTAACGAATTTTTCCATTTTTTAAAATTTATTTTGCCTTCAATTTACCTCAGGTAATAATCAAAAGTTTATATTCATTTTCATGTAATTTGCAAACCTTTGAAAATCTTTTCTCAGGTCTTTGTAGTTGTGATGAAATTCGCCAAAGCAACTTATTTTTTTTTTTTTATTAAATGGGTTTAACACGCGCGACGTAAATTTATTTTCGAATAAGCTGTTATAAGTACGTTCATTCCAGAAATAAAATTCATCCAGATTTATTAGCTTAACATTAAATATCTTAGTTTAAAACACCGAGTTAAGTAAACCGAACTTTTTCTTGGTGTGAAGAAAATGTTTCTGTTGTAAAAAACTCTATGATTAATAAAGACTTTTTTAAATAAAAATTATATTATTACGAATATTTAAATTATTAAAACAAAAGCTTAAATTGAAAAATATTGAACATTTGAAAAAAAGTTTTTTAAGTTGAGGCGATTTAAAAAATTTACCAAGGACATCTCTAACACTCATTACATTAGGGTTTCATAGCAGACGTTTTTCTTGAATCCTTGTATTTTCTTATTCGTGAACTTTCATTTAGTTCTACTAAAAATTAAAGATGAGACATATTGTGCATAAATTTGGAGGCTTATATTTTGCTACGTTATATCACATATTTACTTGTATTTTAAGACATACTCAATAACACCCAGAAATTTAACTCCAACTTTGGACATAATGGAGGTACCTGAATTTATATTATTATTTCGTTGTACTTTTGTCTATAGGTTATAGTTCTGTAAAATTTCATCCCAAAACAAAGGAAAATACCTTGCAAATCATCGCTTGTACAGGGTGTCCCATATTTTGACTTTTTAACGAAACGAATGATTTCGATGTCAAATTTGTCATGGCCCTCTTAGTTTTCAATCTACAGGGTGATTTTGAAAATCTTTGTTTTTTGGGTATATCTCGTATTTCCGTTATGCGTTAATTTATCAAAAAGGTAAAAACTGAATTTTTTTGAGTTTAGTTTTTGAGATATTAACTTATGATTTTTTAAATAGGACACCATGCATATTATTTTAGATATTGATTAGGTATAATTTAGGCTTTTCAAAAATATATAATGTGTTTATTTTATTTTGAAAAACAAGGTCAGAATTCGATATTTTCAATAATTTACTTTATTTGTAACAGTAGGCCATGTCCAATTTATAAGAAATAAAAGGCTACAGTTTTACAGTTTTGTCAAATTGTTATTATTTATGAAATATTTTGGTTACGTAGATGCTTTTATTTTATTTTATTTTTTTTTTGCATTTACAATGGCCGTTTATGATAATAAACCAATGAATCTTTTGGCCGATTTGTCATCTCGTCTGACGAATATTATTTTTCAAGTGCGGGAGTTTTTAGTCATCACAACACGAGGCACTGCTCTGCAGAAAATCACCATTTAATTTTCAAAAGAGCACAACAAGGGCGCTTCGGAGTTGATGTCTCGTGTTTTATTTTGTGCCGATGCATATCCAACAAGGTGTATGAAGGGGATCTCACAGCACGCAGAAACCTAGAAATCCTTGAGAAAATTATTCCAGAATTGCTTAAAAATGTTCCAAATGGCCTATTTCAATTCAATCTTCAATGAGACTGTGCTCCGAGCCACAATTTTTCTGGACAATATTTTCCTCAAAGATGGATAGGTACCAATGTGCCAGTGAGATCGCCCCCACGATCTCCTGATGTTCCTGTTTTGGATATTATTATTTTCATTTTTGTTACAAAAGGGTTCATATTAGTGGGGGAACTTTATCACATATTGAGTTATCACCTAATTCATCTTCTCTTTGCTTAATCTTTTCACTCCCTTTTAACATCTTTCCCGCATTCGTTTTTTTTTCAAATTAATTAGGTCACCAGATGGTATTATGACAAGTTACAGCTCTATGAGTGAAAGATCTCGGAAACAATGCCCATTGCTGATGCAGTAGCGTAAATCTATAGCCATAACGAACATTAACTGAATGTATGCTACGACGAGAAATATGCCGTTTACGGATAGCACCAGGAGAATGAGATCCACATTTACAATAAAAGTGCAGAAATGCAAGAGTCTACGAGAATCCATCTGGAGCCAATTTAGTTTAGAGAACCTATGTGAAATATACACTTTCTGGGTACTAAAACAACTCTTGTTGTAGATAAAATTGAAAATAACTATAAGTATATATTTATTATTATATTATTCTTCTTATATAATAATAATAATAAATAATTCTTATGTCCTAGAAGATACAACAAATTTTAACGTGATATATGGTGACTGGAATATCAAAATAGGAAGAAGTATGAACATCTCTGAAACAGCGTTGATAAACTTCGGCGCAGAAGACAAAAACGAACAAGATACTTTACTGCTCAGTTATTGATTAGCGAACAATTTATTCCAAATGAACAGCTTCTTCTATAAAAATAGAGCAGGTGATGTTAAGAACCGATTGGAAAGTTACCTTATTATCATCGATAAAAAATAAATTTCTATAGATGTTATGGTTCTAAACACAATAGGTAGCGACTATAGAATGATTAGAACGTTAGTGGAAATAAATCTCGGAAATGAGAGAAACCGACTGATGAAGAAGAAATCTAAACATACTTGGACCAACCCTAGAGGAACAGATATGTTTCAAGAGCATATTAGTATTATTCTGGAAACCAAATAGGCGTAAACCAAGGACATAAACTCTATTAATTATGTCATTGTCGAGGCTATTGCAGAAAGTCAAAAAGTAAACTGTACAGGAAAACCAAATAAAGAGGAAATATGAGAAAAGCAACAAAGATCAATCACAAGTTTTCAAAAAACTAAATAAAAGAATATCCAAGGCTAGTAGAAAAGACAGAACAAAATCTTGTGCTTATAAGAAATAAACAAACTAAAGTATTAACAAGGAATTGTCACGTCAAGTAGGCAAGAAATACATAGGAGAGTGGAAAACTTTTGTGATATAAGTGTATTCGAAATCAAAATGTACAAAAAACGATTGAAAGAGATTATTAACTAGGGATCGGAAGAAATTCCAGACATTATGACCCAGAAAGCAAAAACGTATTAAAAACAATGAAAGGATATAAAACCCCGGGTGAAGATTGTGCAGTTATTGAGTGCTTAAAAATGGGCAAAGAAACTAAAAATGCTACTACAGCGAAATATCTACTAGACGGAATAGTGCAATGACATTTCTTCTGCACAAAAAAAAAAGATCAAACAAACTTGGAAAAGTAAAAATCCAGTAGTCTGATAAATTATCTCTGCGGGCTCTTTACCATATTCGTTAACAAGAGCCTGAAAACAAAATTAGATTTTTACCAACGCCGAAAGCAGACAGGTTTCCGACAGAAGTTTGGTTTCAACGATCACCTACATTGCATAAAAGCACTTATAGAAAAATTAGTCGAGTATAATCAGCCATTAGTTCTGGCTTTTCGGAGAACATTCGATATCATAGAGTTTCACAGTGTTTGAGAAGCCTTAAGGAAATATCGCATAGTTCACTGATATATCCAATTATTGCGACCATGAAACTACCAAAAGCATAAAAGCCAAAAGGGGAGACAAGCAAGGAGATACCTTATCACCCAGGCTCTTTACAGCAGTTCTTCAACGCGGTTTTAAAAGAGTGAACTGGAGTAACAGGAGAGTAAGTATGATATATATATATATATATATATATATATATGTGTGTGTGTGTGTGTGTGTGTGTGTGTGTGATCTCGGAGAATCTGGAGAAAATAAAGGCTTTACTAGACCAACCAACGGTAAAATGCATGTGGGTTGGACTAATGATAAACTCCAGCAAAACACAATTTATGACAAATTTAGTTCCGAACGAAAACCTAAAGAGAAGGGAAAACTAAATAGCGCTAGTCACCAAATATACATATCTCGGTCATGAAGTCGCGATTGCCAGAGACAATAAAACGACAGAATTATAAAGAAGAATAACACTAATATAGGTGGCAAATGGGGTCCTAAGTGACGTATTCAATGGTGGTCTTCCTAACTATCCAAAAAGAAAAATTTTCGACCCGTGCGTTTTCCCGGCCATTACCTATGACTTAGAAAACAGCAACGAAATTGAGAATGTAACCAAGGTAGTAATTTTTGGGTATGAATATGTTTACTGGGGTTCATGTTATTTACACACACATTATAAAAATGTAGTTCCTGCGGCACAATAATATTTGAAGATTTGACATTGTCGTTTTATAAATAAATTTAACCTCGCCATGATGGAAAATAGAATTTTCCCAGAATTTTCGAAAAGTCCGTATATGATTATATCGAGTCACATACTGCAGTGGTGTATGCATGAGTTCCCACGCCATCACTCGCCGACATCGTAGTGGGATCGCGAAAATGACCGACCGACGATCGGAAACTATTTAAGGTTTCACGCACCGCAAACTCAATGAGAACTTCACATCCTCCACCTGGATGCAAAGTCCAAAAAGACTGGCTGGGATAGCTGCCAGCCCGCGCCTTCCTGGTCTAGGTGAGGCAAGGCTTGTGTGTAGTTGGTGTTTTATCATCTCACTGCTTTCCTTGCATCCTATTGCTAGTGGCTAACATAGCCGAGGACCCTATAAGGACAGGATACTATTCTACCGACACTATCGAGGACCCGTATAAAAATTCGCAGTATCGGTTCATCAGTTCCTCTCCTTATATCCTACCGTTATTGGTCGACATTGCCAAGCATACATGTAAGAATAGGCAATAACAATATTGTCGAGGCCCCTTATAAAGACGGGCTGTGACTCTTTCTTTCTTAATATACTAACAATAACAGCCCTGAAGTAGAGCCCTGTAAAACCTGGTTTAAAAATCTATATAATCGAAGATTAAATACAAAGGATTCCATTAGCAGTCAAGATTCTGAAAACCATAAAATTTTAATTTAGAAACAAGAAGTTTGATAATATGGAATCGCTATGGTAATATTAATTCAGTGTTCACTAAATAAACAATTGAATATTACAATTAACGTAATAATTGTAGATTTGCTCATTTACCTTGCACTTTCTGTAAATCGATACTGAATTTAAAATTTATAGAATACACCTGCAATATACAACACAAAGACGTTCCTAATTAAATCAAAAATAACTTGAAAATAAATCAATAGCTATATGAATAATAAAGTAATGATATAGACAAAACTCGTTCATCCAGAATTAATTTAAAAATAGCGTCTTTACTATCGCAGCTCCATGTAGTGGTGGAAAAAATAGTTTTATGATTTAAAAAATTTAAGTAGATAGAATTTGTGGTTATGTCTGTGAGTGTTCTGAAGGAGGTCAACTGGGATTCAGTAACTATGCATACAAGTATATTGCGAATGTGGTACAAGACCTTTTCAACCTGAAGACTTATGAAAGTTGGATCATTTTACAGGTAATGGGTACAAAAGGTACCTAAAAATCTTATCCTTTCAGTTTGCAGTTACATAACTAGTTTTTATATAAATATTTTAAACAATATTATTGCCAGCCCGTGTCAGGGCTCTAACTTCCGTCAAACGCTTTAAAACTCCAGAAAAAATTGAGGCCGCTGCGCTATAGTAGTAAATCTATATATATATATATATATATATATATATATATATATATATATATATATATATATATATATATATATATATATATATATATATTTAGTGAATATACTGAATTTTTGTAGGCTACAAATTTGTTATTTAAAAAAGAATTACATGGTTACATTAGTACATGTAAGTTATTTTTCGACATAGTCGCCATTCCTCTTAATGCAGGTAATGAAGCGGGGTATCAACTTTTTGATGCCTTCCTCGAAGTAGTTTTCTGCCAACTTCTTCGTCCACTTCTCCATCTACCCCTTCACCTCCTAGTCGGTTAAAAACCTTTTTCCACCCATGTGCAGCTTCAGGGAGGTGAAGAGATAGTAATCTGAAAGTGCCAGGTCAGGGGAATGCGCGGGATAGTTCAGGATATCCCGTTTAAACGTGGCGAGCAATTCCTTCGTGGCGTTGACCCTGTGTGGACTGGCATTGTCGTGCAGCAGACAGACCCCTTTGTCAGCATGCCTCTTCTCTTGTTCTGAATCGCCCTCCGCAATTTTTTTAGAGTCTCAGAGTATCTTGCAGAGTTAATGGTCTTCCCTTGAGGCAAATATTCAATAAAAATTATGCCTTGACAGCCCCAAAACACGGATGCCATGATTTTCTTGGCTGAAATTGTGGTTTAGAACCTTTTGGCGGAGGGTGCAGAGGTGTGATGCCACTGTTGAAACTCGATTTCAGGTGTGTAATATGCAACCCAAGTTTCATCTCCAGTAACAATGAAGCAGAGAAATTTCATTTCCAGGGAGTTTGTAGCGTCTCAAAAACTCTTGTCCGGCCTGCACTCGATTCAACTTGTGTTGGTCTGTCAGCTATTTTGGGACCCACCTCGCAGCCAGTTTCCGATATCTGAGGGTTTCTGTGACGGTTTCGTGTAGCAGAGATCCGGAGATTTGAGGAAACAGCGCAGAAAGTCAATCTGCGATCGTCACGAAGGACAGTTTCGATTTTTTCTACAATTTGGCCAGTCCCAATTGAAGGTCTTCCGTTTCTCTGATCGTCATGCACAGACGTACGACCATTTTTAAGCTCGCGACACCACTTGTACACACTCGTACGATTTATAGCTGTATCACCATATGCAGTTTTTACCCCATTATAAACCTCAACCGGCGCTTTTCCTCCCAAACCAGATAGCGGATGACGGCGCGCATTTCGCACTTGGCGGGAGATAGGATCGACATTTTTCACGAAACGTGCTGTTACGTCGAGAGCTCTCAACGTACTGACCTTGAACCGGTCTCGTTGTCGAGGGGAGGGGCCAGGCTACAACATGTCGAAAAAAATTCCTCCGACCGTAAGACCCTCAGTACACTTAATTTCTGGATATGCCTCGTATATATATATATATATATATATATATATATATATATATATATATATATATATATATATATATATATATATATATATATATATATATTATTTGGGTGACTATTTTAGGGCCTTCTGTAAGTGGTTAGACCTATCCAAAGCGTCTAACGTCCCCCTCAGACATGATAAAAGGTCCGATGTGAATATGAACATGAAGGCATTATACATGCGAGCGTACTATTAGCATGGGTCTCTTTTTCTGACACTCACAAAGAGACTACTCTGTGGGTGTACGTGTGTGTATATCTATATGTGTATTTAAGAGTGTGTTTTCAATTTCTGATGGCTGAGTTTTTACGTTAACATCGCGAGAAGACACATATAAAATGCGTGAAAAAAAATTAAAACTTAGGAAGGAAAGTCACCTCAAATTCAAGAATGTTGTTTTGTCGGGTGAATTATTTCAAAGTGGTTGTCATAGAGAGTGTTATAAATCATTCACAAGCTTAATGAAAAAATATACGTCCAAATCTTCAACTACAACAAAATTTGCTTCAGAAAAAGTTATCAAGTACTACAGAGGAATTATGAACAGGAAATTTATCGATACCTAAGTTAATTAAATAATGAGTTAAACCACAATCATCTTTTTCACAGTCTTCGCGTCCAGCAATTACTCTTACACCTGACCCGATTACAATATATGAGCCAACTATAATACCTGAATCAGCCGAATCCGAACCATCAACTCTTCAAGAAAATAGTGCAAAATTAGAAAATATTAAATGAAAGTAATAGGTATTTCGATTAAAACTAATATGAGCATTGATCCTAAAATTATTTTTTGTATATTTTATGACGATAAGAAAAAAAACTTCGTTGGAAAAGACTGCCTTTACATTCAACACAAAAAATTTACATTCAACATAGCACAAGAAAATAAAAAAAATATCAGGAGTTATTTAATAAAATAGGAAACCTTTCTCATTCAAAAATTTATTATAATATAAAATTAGTAAGGCAGATTTTTATAATTAAATAACAATGCATATTAAAAAAAATGTTTAAATTACTTAATCTATGATCTTCGTCAGTATCATCAAATTTCTTTTGATGAAATAAGAGTTTTGTTTGAAAAAATATCTATCAACTATTATTTTATTGAATTTATTGCTTTTGAAAAACATTAATCTTCATAAATATACACAGTAAAAAATTTGGGTCTTAGCTTAAAAAACTGCATTTTAAAATTTAAATTAAAAACAGTAAAATAGAAGTCTGTAAACATTTATACATTGTTAAAAATAATCTAATTATTTATTTAATGTGAATTTAATGTCCATTCTACACTAAATTTAATGATTTTCAACCAAAAATCGTGAATAATATTTTAACACAGTTTGGTGTTACTTTTACCATCAATCTAAGTTTTTAACTGAATTGCAATTAAATGTATCATTAAGCGTTAAAATATTATTGAATAGTTTATAAGAAATAAATTAAGACAAAAAAACAACTCAAAATTTCATGAAGCTGTCTACACTGTTATAATTAACTTTAAATTTAATGCAAATTTAATGGCCATTCTACATTAAGGTTAATGATTTTGTACCTAAAATCGTGAATAATTTACATTAAAAAGATATTTCACATTTTTGTACATTAAAATTAATTCACATGTACCTTAACATTAAAGGAATTTACATTAATATTCATTGTACATTGCATGAGATTCCGGGAGATGGCGCAATTTATATTGAACTTCTTGTTGAGTATGATATAATGCGGCATCTCCCTTTTTATAGGGTACGGGAACGGATGCGTACGGCAGCTCAATATGTCGGAGGCTAGGTTCGTATCTCTTGTAGAGATAGTTGTGCTCTGCTTTGATTACCCAATAGGCGCCACCTGTTTTACATTATCTGTGTTACTTACCTAGTGATTAAACAGGAAAACACTTAGGTATGAGGAATAATTTTAAATTATTGACGGTTGGTGTATAGCTCCACAATGAAACGACTTAATTAAAACAAAATAACAATTCTATTTTATTCCCAAAAAAAATTATTATGTACATAAATTAGAATGGTGCCTACAATGTTTTTGTACTCTCTTGATAACTATGATTGTTACCTCGTTTTTAAAAGGTTATATAAAATTTGGCCGCAAATGTTCTAGAACCTTTAATTGCCAATAACGTAAATTTTATAGAGTTATCAAAAAGTTCTTACATGTTATTATTTCACATTAAAATATATTTATGTTGTTTTGTTTTTTTAAATAAAAATGATTTATAGCTCCAATTCTTTAACTTAAAGTTTTCTCCTACCTGGTCTATGCTATGGTACCTCTCACTTTTAGCGCTGTTGCAAGGATTCCTGTTGTGTTGTGGAGGAATGGAGGCTTCACAGGGCCACTTCCAACTCACCAACCAAACGCAGGGTAAGGTTAAAATAGTCGTGGTCACACGGACAGGAAAACTAGGGCCAGAACCATCAGAAAGCTTTGACAGCAATATCACCATGAAAAGAGTGATATGAAGCCCAAAGATAAAAAGGAACTAGCTTCAAATAGCCCTGAAATAAAATGTTTTTACCACATGTTCGTAAAGATAAGGGGCAAAATCTTACCTCATTGATTAGTGGACTTTTTAAAAAAAACTTGACCGTCCGCCCTTTCAAAGCTAGTGGCAGGATCGGTCTGCTGCCTTCGACAGTTCAACAGTAAAGGGAACGAAAATAAAAATCTCTCTTGCAACCAGACGTGACAAATGTTAGGGATATTTGTATTTACCTTTGCCAACCTTATTCTCAACCTAGAGCACTCTAACCTAGTTCCGAACTTACACTGACCACCAGGTAATACATCAAATATTGGCAAGCCATGGAAAATTATCAAAGAGAAAATTATGATCAAACAGTCCAAAGTTACTAATCATGATTAAGACAAAGTTCAAAAAAATTGCCACAAATTCCATACTGCATATTCAACCTTAAATGATCGGTCTTGACATGCCGTGCTCGTGTCAACGAATCGGTAATACATCCTCACATTACCGACTATAACCCTATACTTTTAATACTGAAATGGAATGTAAATAAATGAGAGTTTATTAAAAATAAAATATTTTACGACTTTTAAATTCAAACCAAATAATGTGATATATAAACTACAGCAATTTACAAACTGTGTTAAGAAAAAAAAGTGATAAGTTACAAGACCAAAAGAGTTGTGAACCAAAAAAACAAATTCCATGTTTACTATTTTAAATTACGGGATAAATAATTAAATTTACTCAGGTAAAAATATACAAATTATATCATATTACTAAAAACATGTAGCATTGATGCTAATTGGTAAATTTAAATGCTACAATAAGTTGATTAAAGGACTCAATTTTCCTATGATGAGGTGTACATGTCTGCCGGTACTGATGAAAATCAATGAGTTCGAAACCGGTATACTACCTGTGGGAAAAGTTTCCAACTTTTCCTGGTAGGAGAATTTTTGGACCTCATATTAATGTTGGTACATATCCTAAATTCAATGAACATTGTATATTTAATGTGCATACCCATCTTAAAAAGTAATGATCAAAATTTCAAATTTAATGTATGATTCCATTAGATTTTAGAATAAATTAATTTAAATTATTGTCAATTATTAAATTCAATGCATTACATTAAGCACATTTAATAAACGTTTATGAAATTTACTTCCAGCACATTTACCTTAAATTTAATGCATTTCCTTTTTACAGTGTAATAAAGCCATCTAATATTCTTACTCGCATTTATATGCATTTATCTCACAGTGGACCTTATATCATATCTGGAGGGATGTTAAGCCCTGCGAATTGGTCTGACCGCCTACAAAACGGTTTTAAAATAATGACCCAAAGGATATATATAAAATTTGGCCTTACTACTATAACCTAAGAGCCCCAATTATTTATCGAGCTTTAAAGCGTCTAGCGGGAGTAAGGGCCCACGAAAAACATCTGGCAATAATGAGTATTGGCTTTTAAAAATATTATGTAAAACATATATAAAAAGTAGCCATATAGTTTTAACATAAAAGACTAAGATCTTTATGTAACTTTTGGACTTGTTTGGTGTAAAATTTAGTAAAAATATCTTTTTACTACTTTTCTGATCAAGGAAGTACTAAATAAATTTAGAATTGTTAAATTGGTTGCAATATAGAATGACGTTTAATTTATTTTTTTAATTTTAATACAATTTTTTGAAGCTAGATTGTTTTAAAAACAATTATTGATAAATAACATTATTAAAATTTACCATAGATAAGAATCACCACGTTTTCAATTATTAGAGTTAATTAAAAACGTCAAAACAAAATAAAAGTTATTTGACCCTTTTATCGATAATTATTATCTCTCGGCAAGAAATTTAATTAGAAGACCCACAAGAAAAACAGCAATGTCAACCGTTGTTCGGTGTCCTTATTTCATAGGATTTAGGACATTGTCGGTGTTAAGGAAGATAAGAGTAAATAAATGTGACACTAAAAGAGGTTTCTGTCGTTTTTCTGGTTTCTATCTACGGAGAAATTGTTGTTGTGGATTCTGTAACGTCAACCGTGAGGATGAAAGTGACTAAAGTTAAATGACATGAGCAGGAAATATTTTTATAAACATTGCTTAAAGCTTCTTAGTAAATTTTTCCTATATTTTTCTGTAAATTTATTTTATCTTAAAAAAATCTAGTAGCTGTTCTAATTGCAGAGTTCACTACAAGAAATCTATTAAATTGAAAATTGATTTGACGTTGATATATTTCAATTTTCATGGAATTTTGTGAGCCACTAAATTTTTAACAGTTTACTGATTTGTCAATAGAAAACTTATGGTGTTCCCCTTAAACCAGACTCTTTTTTACAAGCCGCAACACACTGATTACACTGGACAACACTAAAAATGTATCTAAAATAAAATCGACTAAAACTTAACATTTTTGGTGTGCTAAAACCGAAACTAAACTTATCTTTTTAATATTACTTCAAGTTTTATGGATATATGATGTCATATATTAACAATATAATCTCAAGAATGCACGTGGTATATTTGTATTGTTATACCCATAGAGGGATGCAACGTTGCTACATATACGTTGTCCCCAAGTTAACGATATTTCGTACAACTTGGCAATACCGCATAGGAATCTCTAGGGATGACCCTCCATATACGAAGTTCCAACCCACCAGGGCTTAAAATAAAGAAGATAGTAATTTAAACCCATGTAATTCGACTTTAATGTCTGCTTTGTACTGAACAGTCTCTGTATACAAACAAATGGTAAATGCCACTATTGCGAATATTATGGAATTGAATAGATAATTCTCGAATATTGTCTAAAAATGTTGAAGCCGTATTTGGGTATATAAGCAAGCTACAAAGCAGAAGGGTTAGTCAGTCGAAGTTAGCGAGTCGATTCGAATAGTTGAGATTGTAAGATGACTCGAAAACGTTTAAACAATGCAGATTACTTCTGTTACCTTTGTAGTGAGGTAACTTTTACATCTCAGAAGAGGTATATCATCCCATTGATAAAAAGTCATATTAGCTTTATTTCTGTTGCAATATTTGGGATGAAGGCAAACAGTGGGCGCCACATATCTGCTGTAATTCATGCACTTCAAGTCTGATAAACTGGTTAAATAGTAAGAAACGATCTATGCGGTTTGCTGTCCCATTGATATGGAGAGAGCCTTCAAATCATATTAATGATTGCTATTTCTACATCATACCTCGTGTTGAACACGACACAGAATATATTCCAGAAGAAAAAGTAGATTATCAACTATCCCTCATAGTGACGAACTTCCTATTCCAAAACCCCCAGAAACATTCAGTTATGAATCAGATAATAATGATGCAACGACTTCTCAAGAAGAATATATGCCATGAACTTCAAGAGATCCTGAAATACCGCCACCAAACGATCTTGTGTGAACTTTCAAAAAGTGAAGATGTGTTACTAGGATCAAGATTGCAGCAATGGAATTTATTAGAAAACGATGTTTCAGTATATGTTTTTGGCGGCTTTAAACATAAACTACAAACCAGAGGAATGGAGATTGTTTATAGACAGTTCAACACTGAGTTTAAAAGCAGTACTATTGCATATGGAAAATATTTTACCGTCTATGCCTATTGGATATGAAGTTCACATGAAAGAATCATACGACAACATGAAGTACTTATTAATAAGTATAAAATACGAAGCGCACCAATGGCAAATCTGTGGCGACTTAAAGATGATTGCACTTTTACTTGGGTTGCAGCTAGAGTACACTTCATTACAAGAGAAAAGACTGGTCCATTCGATAATCATTGGAGCCAAGTAGAAAGAATGTACAACATAAGCCATTGGTAGACCCCAAAAAGATTTTGTTGTCACCACTGCATATCAACCAGCTTTAAAATACCAGCGTCAGAAATTCCCAAGGCTAAGTGAAGCAAAAATTAAAGAAGGTATTTTTATTGGGCCACAGATTCCAAATATTCTGAAAGACAAACATTTTGACAGCACTCTATCATATATTGAAAAAATATGCTTGGAATGACTTTTGCCTAGTGGTCACTAATTTCTTCGGAAATAAAAAAGCTGACAATTACGTTACTCTTGTTGAAAATCTGCTGTCATCGTATCAAAAAATGGGTTGCAATGTGTATCTAAAGATCCATTTTCTACACTCACATCTGGACTTGTTTTGACAAATGCAGAGCTGTAAGTGATGAGCACAGCAAACGTTAAAAATAAAATAAAAAAAAATTGTGAAAATTGCTACTAAGTTTTTAATTTCCTAGTCATCTTTATGTTCAGCGCCCAAAAATTAACAAAAAAATGCTACGACAAATAAACTAAAATTGGTTGCGTAAGGTTATAGATCAACAACATTTATCGATAAGGCAATTAAACACTCTTACATGTGTTTGTGTTGATTTTTTTAAATTGTTTGATCTTTACCATTTAGACGTATACTGTATTTTTGATGTGGGTTGAATAAATAAATAAGTACTAGTTAATTTTAATATAGATATATTCTTTATGTAAAGATAGTAATCTACCAAAAATTTTCCATGCTTTTTTAAAAATATATTAAAATATAAAAAAAAAACGAATTTTAAGGCTGTTCATCAGATGTAATTGTAGTCACGAGTATCACACGGGATTCGATGCTCTTTTATACAGTACACCGCCTACTTTTCTCCTGAACTTTTGAAGCTAACTATACCCTCCCATACCAGCAAGTCGTGTCTAAATCAGGAAGCAATGATTCGGCATGCTACTTATACTCTACATGGGCCGAACGTGTCATTATCAGTAATATTTCAGATTAAATCACTGAATCTGTGATAGTATCCACTGCATGCGTTTTTCAAAATCGAAGTCACACAATGAGTTTAGCAATTTTAAATTATCTCTAAAAATTCATAATGTATCTAAAAGGTTATAAAAATTTTCTGATCTAGGTCATGGACTAATTCAAGAAGTGAACTAAGTGCCACATTAAAATTGAAGAAATTTATAGCTATATTTCGCTCATAAGAGCTTTAAGAGATATACCAGAAAAAAAGAACTTTTAAAGACAATTCAACTTCTGGAAAAGGATTTTTTAAACTATAACTTGACAGCTGAAAACCATAATTTTTCAAAGGTTCCATATACCAAAGTATTGAATATCAAAGAGATAGCTCTAGTGCATCAAATATAAAATATCATTTGCAGACTAATCAGAAATATCGATGAACCTGATAGGGCAACTCACCATGCAAAAATCAAGAAAATTAAAAAAATATTATGAAATATTGGAATTATTAAACATAAACCTAATCCAAAAGAATTAAAACAAAAAAAGAACATATTTTGAGTATGCTGTATCTTATGCTTCAAGTAATAAATTTTGTTTTTTCATTATAGTAAACAGTTTTTTTTTAAGAAATAGACAAGCGCATGGAGCAACTTATTGTTTTAAACTTCATAAATTAAAACGCAAAAAATTACATTATTTTCTCGCTATTAAATAGAATATCCCAAATAAGAACAAACTGATTACATAAATAAATTAAGATCCGCCACAATCGCCTTCTTAAATTTTGACAACGATTTTCCAATTTTTTGTAAATGGCTTATGTGCCAAAAAACTGGAGCGGCGAATCAGCCGTCTGTTTTTTTTTTTTTGGAAAAAATGGCTATGTCGTAACTGTGCCTGTAGAGAATCTAAAAACGATGAATTTTGAATGCTACACCACCATTTGTGTGCGGGAAGCCTTCGGTGATTTAAGAAAAACAAACCGAATACAATAGATTATTCTCTCATCTATCGGCTAAAATAAGTGAGCTTTTGGCCACTTAAAATCTAAGATTGATTGGTCATCCGCCATACAGCCCCAGTGACTTATTTTTGTTTCCGTACGTAAAGAACAAACTACTTGGTTGACGATTTTCTACTCTAGAGTATTTTGAAATAGAGTAAAACCAATTTCAATGACAAATATTTGTTTTTTTTTTGTTATTCCTAAAATATATGTAGTTATTATCATATTAATATAGGTAATATTGGTAAGTAAAACTAAGCCTATAATATTTATCTCCAATATTTTGTACAATAATATTTCTTAGAATTTAATATATCTTAACCCTTCGCTCATTGAATGTGGGTAGCAGCTGTCATTCTCGTTCTTTAATGTTATTTAAAAATAAGATTACAAAAACATAAATAAAAGTGCCAGGCTCAATAATAAAGTAGCTATTCACATGAGAACTCACTAATATTTATTTTTTGACAAATATTTTTTAAAGAAATTAAAGCGCAATTCCGATCTACTTTGTGTAATCCTTGATTAAGAGACTTCAAGAAATTTGTACTTTAAAAGCCATTATTCGACTAACTTATAAATTACTAAATTATTAAAACTCTCTATAAAATCAAAAGCGCTAAACGCAGCAATTTTTATAGCAGTTATAAAACTTGGATGATTTTTATTAGAGCTATTTCCATAAATCAACTCGTCTCGATTTTACGTATATTCGCTAGATTTATTACTTATTAAAAAAACATTTAAATTCCTATCTATGTCAACAGTTTCTAATTTCTGGTTGAATGAAGGATTATCTTTTATTATATTTACCTTTCTGTTTCCAGAAAAAGTGGAATGAGCAAGATTCAGTATTTTATTAGCAATATAACTATCAACAATATTTAAATAATTTTTTTTTAACTAACTAACTAAATATTCTAAATTTACTGAGATTGTGGTAGGGGTTTACTGTACATATATTTTGTTTCTTTGAGGTCTGTTTGAGGGACGGTGGTGTAAAATTTGCATTGCATTTTACTGAACAATATTAGTGATTTTTAGAATAAATATAATCTAAAATCTAAAGAATGCATTAGAATACAATTTCTGTGAAAAATGTACTGGAACGATCCAAAAAAATGTATGCGTATAAGAAACATCAGCGATACCTATATATGTATATATATATATATATATATATATATATATATATATATATATATATATATATATATATGTTATGTCGAATATTCTCACGGGTGTGATGTGTAATCGAAGGTTTTCGGGCATCCCGTGTATGTGCTGAGTCCCTCTCAGGACTGTAAGGCAGCTGACGTTTCGGTGAAATCTCATTCACGAAGTTCGCTCGTAGACGCCATACAGTGAGCTTTGAAAATGGTGAATGAGATTTCACCGAAACGTCAGCTGCCTTACAGTCCTGAGAGGGACTCAGCACATACACGGGATGTCTCCTGAGAATTTTTGCGGTGGTGCCTCTTATATAAGGAACAAAAGCTATTCTCTTGGTTTTAGCGATTTTTTGGGGCAAAGTGTTTATTTTTTAGAATCTTCATCTCTTTGTGGTAATTTTCTTGAGGTATCTATTGGTGTGAGTGAGCTTTCTGTAGGCAGTGTGCGAAAGCAAGCCATCGTCTTTTATTTTCAGTATGATATCTAGAAACGATAGTTTTTTTTCCTGTTCTGTCTCCATGGTAAATTGATTTTTGGATGTATACTGTTTATGTAATCCAGGAAACTTTTGAGATTTTCTTCTCCATGTTGCCAGATAACGAATGTGTCATCTACGTAACGCAGCCACAGTCATGGTTTGTGTGAAGAGGTCTCCAAAGCTTTTGATTCAAAGTCTTCCATAAATAAATAAGCGAGTGCAGGAGATAGCGGTGATCACATCGGGGCTCCCTCGACTTGTTTATATCGTCAGCCTTCATATGTAAAATAGGTGTTATCAAGACAGTGTCTAGCTAATTATCATGATGCATCAGATTTCACCGAAACGTCAGTTGCCTTATAGTCCTGAGAGAGACTCAACAGAACCTTCGATTACATATATATATATATATATATATATATATATATATATATATATAATGATCGAAAAAAAATTCCTTTTAGTCAATTACTGGAAAATTATTAATCAGCAAATCGAAATTATTAATTACTCAATCAATTAATAATTTTGAAACTAAAATTATCAGTTAATAAATTAATTGGAGATTTTCTTCTCAAATTACCAATTAATTAAGCAATTAGAGATTTCATTCCGAAAATTATCAATTAATAAAATAATTGGTAGTTTTATTTCTACAATTATGAATTAAGGAGATAATTCATAATTTCACTTTTAAAGTTATCAATTGACTTCCAAATTATTGAATTATTAGTTGGTATTTTTTTTTAATTAAATTAAAAATTACCTAATGAAATTTTCTCTCAAATAATGCATCATCATGTAAAATTTGCTTCCTAATTCTGACTATTTATCGTATTTGTGCAGTTATGATTACCATTCACTGTCATTAAAGAATAGAATATGTATGAAAACCATACTAATATTATGAATCGGACTGATTTTCACAGCGAATTCACAAGATCGTCCTCAAAATACGGCTAGTAACAAAAATTATCTGCCTTAAAATGTATGTCCCGAGTATAAAAATTTTCGTAGGACTACGCCTTTTTCAATATAGTTTAATCCTCCAAAAATTTTTCAAAATAGTGTTAATTTTAAGGGCGACTTCATCAACAAAAGGGGCCTTTTCCACATTTCCGTGGGGTAACAAGTCGACCAAACTAAGACAGCAGACAGGGGGGTGGAGGGAGTATCCAAATGTCAACTCGCTGCGCTTCGGATATGAGAATTTTTTTAACTTGTGTGTGAGGTCTTTGAAATGTCTCGCTCTGTTAGCAATTTTGGTTAGGTCGGACTCGCTGCTCCTGTAGACGTAAGAGAAATTAATATTACTTAATATAGACCACGAATTCTATAGAAGAAAGTTGGCTCACGCTTAAAAAGAGATGGAGCGTTTTCGATGAGTAGTACCACTCTTCTTAATGGCGGAGTTAAGCATGATACTCCAAACGTCACTGGATATTTCTGTCACCACTACTCATCAAAAACGCGCTGTCTCTTTTAAGCACGAGTCAATTTTATTGTATCAGATCCGCAGTTTATATTAAATAATATTAATCTCTCCTACGTCTATGGCTGCCCCCTGGTATGTGGGTTAATTAGCGTGGATTTGCTGCTACTTTCCCCTTACTTAAAAAAATAGGGTCCTTGATCCGCTACTGATCCCCATGCATGTTTCAAATTGAAATTTTGTTTTGTACACAAGCAAAGTAGCGTTATCAACCCTACTTTTAATGACCTTTTTAGAAAAAGTATTACTTATATTTTTTACTGGAGGTAATTTACCTTCATATAATAAATCATGACTCGTGATTTTCCTGAAAATGAAAAGCAAATTTCAAGAAATCGTAACAAATTTAACAACATTAGTAAAACCTAAAGCCATCCATCAAAACAAATAGCGTGAAACTTGTTTTATGGCACACTTTCTTTTATGGCAGCATTGGTTATGCCCTTATGTAGTATTTTTCTATGTCACTTCCACATAGAAAGCTCTTTACAAGAAAAATAGCCGTCAATGAATCTATTAACTTTAGGCTCTAAGGTAAATTCTCTTAGTTTTACCAAACTTAAAAACAGATAATTTTTATTCCACTTTCCTATTTAGTTAAGTGACTTTAAATTAATCAAATTCTTATATAAAAATTTGGTTGAACAGTTAATGCGATCCTGATCAAAAGTTAGCATGAGGGATTTATGTCTTGTATCAAAGCAATTTTAATTCTCACATAATTAATAAAAGAAAAACATTTTTGTAAATTTTTTAAACGTAGTTGTCAGAACTTAATACAGAATTTATAAGACAAAATCTAATTTTTGCATATGATATTTGCATGGACTTTGTCACCTCGTTAGAGGCCATAAATAGGCTTAATAATATAATAAAAAATAATTTGATTATTTTTTCACGTTCATTTTCCTGCTGGAGCAAAAATTTTTCAATAAAACTTAAAAATATTCTAATTTTAGTTCAAAGCCCGCAATTTTAAATTAATTTTTATTTTCTGTGAATGTTTTGAAACATTCGCCTTGAACGTTTATTTTAAAATCATAAAGTATAGTTTTATGTATATTTGTTTCGGAATAATGTAAAATTTAGTAAATGTCAGAAATTTCTTTGAACTTTTTAAAAGCTTCGTGACGAAGTTCCTTTAGAAATTATAAATTATATATTTTTAAATATATGCGACACTCACCGTTGATATTTCTTAAAAAGAGATACAGTTAAATTAAATAATTTTTGAGAGAGGTGGAAACTTTAAAATGGAATATTTCGTTTATCATATGTTTTTCGGGTCAACAAAATAGGGTTTTTATTAGGTAATTTTCCCTTCGACTTTAAAGTAGACGCTGTAAATATTAATAAAAAAAAATGTCTTCGCTTATAACTCAGGCTTTTCCTAAAATTTTAATCACTTATTTTGAAAAAATTTAGTTTAATAAACATTTAAAAAACAGGGGGGGGGGTTGTACTGTCACGATTCAATTTTGCGCTTAAGATCACTATGGCTAATTTATTTGATTTGACCTTTACTTGCAAATACCGTCGGTATGGGCAACACAGTATCAGTTTCCTTAAGTATTTCCCAGGAATTCTTTGAAAACAAGCATTTCATTAAGTACAATTTCGATTAATTTTTTTGCCATTATTTTGTCCTATTTTGGCATTTCACTACACTGTGCTTAGGTAATTTCTTATCAATATCAAATTGACTACATTCTCTTTTTTTGTATTCAGAGAGATCTTGTTTATTCCCCTACCATTTATATTAACATTTGTTGGGATTGTATGTATCTTAAGTTGCAAAAATTAGAAAATTTCTATTAATGTATTAATATGTTTTCTTAAATTGAAAAATAACTACTGGGATATTTATTAGATTTATTATTTTTGTTTTGACTGAAAAATTCTAATAATTTACGAATTGGCTTAATTAACAAATGCATTTTAGTCGACTGTTGTTGCCCGGTGTCTTTCTTTTTGAGCTGTGATTTCTTTCACACTTGGTAATTGCGCAAGCAGTGCCATGGTTATAAATGAAGGCAGTTTTGTATTAATTTTTCATTTTTTCCTGGTTTGATTCTGCCGAAGCAATTGCAGACTTCCATCTAAATTTTTAGTTGCCAAGTTTTTGGGATTCTGAGATGCAAAGTCAAAGATTATTCCAGTAATTTTGTTGAGTTTTGGTTTACCGTATCTTTGGTTAGTTCAGGTTTTGGTTTTTTTTACTGGGATAAACCTGGAGACAGGGAGTTTGGGCAGTCTGCATGGATCAACAAAGGAATCAGTCTGACCCCAGAAGATCGGTAAGGAACTTTAAAATAATTACTGTTAAGACGATCCTGCATAATATTTTTTTATTAAAAGATTTCAGCTCAAAATTGACTTTTACCTAATAAAATTATAGCATAATTTAAAATCAACCGTTGTTATTCTAAGTCTCATTTGGATCCAAAATTAACCATTTTACAATATTATTAAGATGTATTTTGGGGTATTGGGTCGATCATTTCCTTTTTTTGTGATAAATATATAGTTCTTGAATTTTGAAATTTGTAAGTTTTTTTCGGGTTTTTAATATTTGCTACCATGCAATATCTAAATTTTATTATTTGTTATCCGTAAGAGTTGATTTTGAGAGTACTTAAATCATCATTTGTAATTTGCACTAGATGTTGCTATGTTTTTGCCTCCTGGACGATGTTTTCAATTTTCAGTTCAATTAATTTATTAATAATAATATTGAAGTATTTTGTATTTTATGCAATATTAGGGCCCCATTCTGGGTTTATTATTGACAAATTTAAAGTTTTTTTTGCATCGTGATATGTTCATGGCCACATTAACTTTTAGTTTGATTCCAGCAATCTTCCTTTTTTTGTGTGGTTGACTGCACTGCTTGGATTATAGAAACTGGCTTATTTAGTGAAATTAGGAATTTTTTAAGATCTTCTAGTTTTTTTTTTACTAAAAGTTAATTTCTGAACGCGTATTCCATCTTTTCATATTGTATTGTAGTAATTTATTTCATCATATTTGGCATATATCTATTTTATTGTTATTTATACATAAAGTTAATATAGAGTTAATTAATACGCGTTCCATTTTAGCCACATGTAATTCAATTTATTTGAAAATAATTATTGTTAATAAACCAAGTATTGTAACGTCATCATACGGTGGTCTAGAGTTGTAAATTTTATTTCCAGTTTCGTGATGATTGATTTAATTGAAAAACTAATTATATTTCATGGTAAATCCTTTGTTTAATATTTTACTAAAGTGATTATCGGTATCCTTAATTGGGGATTGATTAATTTATATATATATATATATATATATATATATATATATATATATATATATATATATATATATATATATATATATATATAAGTAGTTTTTTATTTTAATGAACCTGTTGTTGAATTTTTGCTGGATTATTTTGTTTAAATAACTGGAGTCATACTGGAAATTTTATTTGTGCATTTTTACCACACTATTACTCCTATGTAACTGGAGCTCAATAGTTGGTGCAAGCTATTACTCTAAATGATTTGTTTCAATATTTTTTATGCCAGTAATTTGTAGTTTATCTTTAATGATTTTTCTCTTTTCGTTGATTATGGTGTGTAGCTGAAATTTTAGGTGTAATTTCTTGACATTTTGGTGACAGATATTTTATTCGCTTGCTCTCTCTATCATATCTATTATAAGGATGACACGAACTAGGCAATGCTATTTTTATCTTAGGGTCCACCCTCTGGGTCGAAGAACAACCCAGATCCACCCTCTGGGTAAAAAAAGAACATGTCCACCCTTAGGGACAGAACATCAGTCCATCCTCCGAGACAGAATTTCAGTGCACTCTTAGGGACCGAAAACTTTTTTATCCGTAAATAAAGAGTAGAATTAGTACCAAAATTGATGAGTTTTAATTGCCCCACAACTTCTTGTCGTTTTTTTTTTTTAGTGCGTTACCTTCTTTTTTACTCTTATATTTTGTGTAGCAATTTTTTTGATTTGAGAACTGAGTTGAACGCTAGGCCCAAGCAACAACGTGGAGGGGGGGGGTTTCTGTGTTTACCCGGCAAAATTCAGTGACGTCCTCTTTAAATATCCACCCCTACTCTACGGCATAGGGGCTAGCTTGGCACTTTGCTTGTTGGTGCCGCCTCTAGCGTTCAGCTTTGCTCTGCTCCTACGAGTTAATCTCTAGCGCCTTTACATTAAATACCAGTATAGCAGTACCTTCTAACCCAACGTTCGCCAAGCGATGATGTGCCAATCCTCAGGGGTTCGCAACCTTTTTAAAAGGGGGTTCACGAAAAAAATATTGTAATGTATGTATCACAACAGGCAACAATCTGTAACGCGACGAGTCGCTACGCCGCTAGTGATGCGAGTACATTCTCGAACGAGCAGCCAACTTCTACTTCAGCAAACCAAGACTTTTAATGAATGCTAACGAAAGAACGAGAATGACGTCTGATGATATAAGTCACATATAAGGAAGAGTAGAGTCGATCTGAATCGTACAGTGAGCTTAAGAACCTCGAGTTATTTCAAAGAAATAAACAGGAAAGTCAATAATTATTCCTCCGTAAATATATCATGGATCGTTGGTTAAAAATGGATAGTTTTCTCAAGTCTGACGAAAAGCTGGACGAGCAATCAACTGCTTCTTCTACTTTAGTCTCTGATTTGGGTCCAACGCAGAGTGGTAGTGAACTACAGTCTCGCCAGACTGAAATAAAGAAAAAATAAGTGAATAGAGTGTGAAAAAAAAGAAAAAAAAAGAAAATATGATAGTGTCCATTTACAAACAAGTCAGAACCTAAACCTCCTTGTGTAATCTGGCCAACAGCAGTTTAAAACCATCTCTTCTTCGTAAACACCTTCAAACAAAACATTAGGATCACAAGGGTCAACCTGTTAAGTATTTTTAAAGAAAATTAACAGGTAATGAAAAGTTTAGTGTTACTTCTTTCCCAAGAGATTTAAGCGAAGATAGTAAAGTGGCTCTCGTGGCACCATTTGGAGTTAGTTACAGAATTGCAAGATCTGGACAAGCACATAATGTGGCAGAAAATTTGATCGGACCGTGAACTAAGGCATCATGAAGTGTATGCCTGGAGAAAAGCGGCAGAAAAAATTGACCTTGTTCCCTTATCAAACAACACAGTATCACGGAGAATTAATGATTTGTTAAATAATGTGTAAATAAACTTTTAAAAGGAATGAAATCGAATTATTTCGCTATTCAGCTTAACGAATCGACTGATATAGCAAACGCTGCAGTTTTGCTAGTCTATGTTAAATATATTTTTAAGAATTCCATACAAGAAGATATAAGTATTATTTGCGAGACCACTGGAAACCTTTACGATAGATGCAGCAATTTTCGATATGATCAATGAGTATTCTGAAAAAAATTAAATAAATGTGTCTTTTTGTTTGGCTGTGTGCTCTGCCCGTGCAAAATCAATGACCGGAACATTTTTTGGTCTTATGGTGCAGGTAAAAAAGATCACCGAGAAAATTAAATGAACCTATTTTTAAATTAATAGACAAACACTGGCATGTAAGCGCATTCCCGCAGAGTTATCACTTTAATCGAAGCTGTAAAATCTGTAAATTTTATAAAAATCACGTGCTAGGAACTCTTGTTTATTCTGTGCAATTTTTGAGGGATTTGATTTCTTTATTACTTCATACAGAATTTAGATGGCTCTCAAATGGCAAGATATTGACACACTTGAAAATCATGATTCTTGGGTTTAGATTGTCTCAAATTGGAATTATTATCCGACGTTTCGCCTACGATTGCACGAGGCATCTTCAGGGACCTTTACTCAACGAGATTAGAACACCGAATGACTATCGGGGAGCAACAGCCCTGTATTCATACCCGACTGGTGCTCAGCGAATCGTGATCCAGTGTTACAATCGATTTCCACGTGTGATTTGGACTGTAACCCGCACCTCTATTAATATTTTTGGATATTTACAAATTTCAATTGATTGTCTAATTTTACGTTTAAAGAAACCAGACACTGATGCTACCACCTTAGTTCCTTTTACATTAAAAGTGTGACCTGACCAATGCTAGTACTCAGGTACTGCAGATTGTACAATTTGTTTCTTTTTTATACATTTTTCATGTTCCTTAAACCTAGTGGATATAGAGAGTCCTATTTCACCTACATAAACTTCACCACAAGAGCAAGGTATCTTGTAAACACCTTCTGTTTGAAATGGAAATGCGTCCTTTGGAGACTTCAAGCATTGTCCAATTTTCTTACATGTGTTGAAAATTGTCCGTATGTTTGATTTTCGGAGTAATTTGGCAATCTTGTCGGTGTTTCCTTGTATGTAAGGTAAGACAACACTGTCCATAGGAGGTTCAATTATGACATTTTGTTAAGGAGTCGGGTTTTTATATTTATTAATAGAACGTCTTATATCTTCAGCGCAATATCCGTTGCCTCTCAGAGCACTAGTCAGTTTTTCTATTTCTGATTTCAGTGATTGTTCGTCACATATTGAAAGTGCTCTATATACCAAAGAGTTTATGATGGATTGTTTTTGAGAAGGATGATGGTGTGATGTTGCAATGAGATATCGATTTGTGTGTTGGTTATCTGTACATATAATGTCCTAATTTGCCATTCTCTTTGTACTAGTATATCAAGAAAGAGAAGGGCACCATTTGATTCAGTTTCCATAGTGAATTCTATGCTAGGGTGTTGCTGATTTAGATGATTCAGGAAATTATGGAGTTTATCTGCACAATGCGGCCAAACTACGAACCTATCATCGACATATCTTCACCAAAATTTAGGTTTTAGAGAAGTAGAAGACAAGGCGTTTTCTTCGAAAGCTTCCGTGAAGATATTAGATCCCATGGCCGCTCCCGAAATCTACTCGTAGAAAGTTCCTTGAAAAGTAAAATAAGTGGAAATCAGACATGCTTCAATTAATTCTAGTAGGGTGGAGTCCATTTTATTGTTTCGTAATATGTCAGATATTATGGAAACTGAATCATCTATAGGAACATTTGTGTATAGGGATTCTGTATCAAAACTGACCAATATGTCTCCTGGCTCTAACTGGATGGTTTTTAATCCTTGGACAAAGTGTCCAGAGTTTTTATCAAAGGATTCGGTTTTTCCTGTAAAGGGATGTAAAAGTTTGGCCAGATATTTACCTATTTTGTAGATTGGCGAATTTATTGCGCTGACGATTGGACGTAGAGGTATATTTTCTTTTGTCTTTTAGGCAGTCCATCGAGGCGTGGAATCTCGGAGCTGCTTGGTTTAATGGCTTTCTTTTCTTCTGGAGTGAGGCTGGAAACGTTAATTAGAGATGTGATGTTCCTTTTAATTGTGTTTATTGGATCCCTCCGAATGATTTCGTAAGTAGTGTCGTCCAAGAGCTGGTTTATTTTATCAGTATAACAACAGTTGCATTTCCTTTGTCAGCTAGGAGAACTAAGATGGTGTTATTCTCGTCCAGTTTTTTAATAGCCTTCCTTTCCGCTGATGTGATATTTGATTTAGGTCGCTCTGAGTGTTTTGTGATCTTCGCTGTTTCGTATCGAACCGTGTCTGCATGCTCTGGAGATAATTTTCTAATGGAAGCTTTGACATTAGAAATTATTTATTCCACTGGTATGCGCCCTGGAGCGATGGCCGACTTCTGTCTTTTAGATTAGATAGTTTTCTCTGCTTCGGTAAGTTGTATACTTGACAAATTGATGACTGTGTTCGTTGGTGCGCTTGCTGGATTATTGTTAATCAAAAGTCTTTCGAATTTTTTTTTGCTTCATAGTGAATTGTTGACGGATTCTTTCTGCTTGGCGTAGGTGTAGGTGATTCAGTTTCCATAA
The DNA here is from genome assembly GCA_034092305.1 of Diaprepes abbreviatus. Lineage (NCBI taxonomy): Eukaryota > Metazoa > Arthropoda > Insecta > Coleoptera > Curculionidae > Diaprepes > Diaprepes abbreviatus. The sequence continues at coordinate 20,609,057 of JASJET010000103.1, forward strand.
TATCTAACATATTACGAAACAACAGCATGGACGTCACCCTACTAGAATTAAGTAAAGCTTGTATGATTTCCACTTATTTTACTTTTCAAGAAACTTTCAACGGGAGAGGCCATCGGATCTCCGTTATCACCGGTGGTAGCTAATATCTTCATGGAAGCTTTCGAAGAAAACACTTTGTCTTCTGCTCCTCTAAAACCTAAATTTTGGTGCAGATATGTAGATGATACGTTCGTAGTTTGGCCGCATGGCGCAGATAAACTCCATAATTTCCTGGATCATCTAAATCAACAACACTCTAGCATAAAATTCACTATGGAAATTGAATCAAATGATACCCTTCCTTTTCTTGATGTACTAGTACAAAGGAAAGAGAAAGGCAAATTAGGACATTCTGTGTACAAAAAACCAACACATACAAATCGATATCTCACTGCAACATCACACCATCATCCTTCCCAAAAACAATCTGTCATAAAATCTTTGGTACATAGAGCACTTTCGATATGTGACGAACAATCACTGAAATCAGAAACAGTAAAACTGACTAATGCTTTGAGAGACAACGGATATTGCGCTGAAGATATAAGATGGTCTATTAATAAATATAAAAACTCGATTTTTCAACAAAATGTCATTATTGAACATTCTATGGACAGTGTTGTCTTGCCTTACATACATGGAAGCACAAACAAGATTGCCAGATTGCTCCAAAAATCAAACATACGGACAATTTTCAACACATGTAAGAAAATTGGACAATGTTTGAAGTCTCCAAAAGACGCAATTCCATTCTAAACAGAAGGCGTTTACAAGATACCTTGCTCTTCTGGTAAAGTTTATGTAGGTGAAACAGGACCGTTTATATCCACTAGGCTTAAGGAATATGAAAGATGTATAAACAAGAAACAAATTGTACAATCTGCTGTGTAGCTGAACACCAGCATTGGCCACACTTTTAATGTAAAAGAAACTAAGGTGCTAGCATAAGTGTATGGTTTCTTTAAACGTAAAATTAGAGAATCAATCGAAATGTGTAAATATTCAAATAATATTAAAAGAAATGCGAGTTACAGTCCACATGACACGTGGAAATCGATTGTAACGCTGAATCACAGTTCGCTGAGCAGCAGTCAGGTATAAATACCAGACTGTTGCTCCTCGATATTTACTCACTGTATTAATCTCTTTGAGTAAAGATCCCTGAATATGCCTGGTGCAATCGTAGGCGAAACGTCGGATAATAATTCCAACTTCACACGATCTAAACCCAAGAACAATGATTTTCAATTTTAATACACTTGTTTGAATTGTAGTCTGAAGTTCAGGCACTTTTTCTTCAGCATCCATTTCATTTATCCCCTTGCGTGTCTGATATTCTTTGACTAAAATTATTTGCATACTTAACTGACATTTTTTCTAAATTTAATAATTTAAATCTCCCTTTATAAGGTTCAGGTATCACCATTTTCAATGTGCATTATAGATTAGCAGCCATGCTAAGAAAATTCAATTTTTGGATTCAATGTCTGCAGGTGAATGAGCACGAAAGTTTCGATTCTCACAGTACCATTTTATTCAAAAATAAAATTCAACTTAACAAAAATATTAAAAGGGATATTACTGAACATCTCAAACATCTTCAATTAAAGTTCAAGGACTGTTTTCCTAATAAACCTATTATATCAAGATCGAACAACTGGATACGTAATCCTTTGCAGGGCGATATAACTTCGGATACTTCTTTAACTTTACTGTTATTGACTTATCCTCTGACAGTGTAAGAAATGATTATCCTGTTTAGGAGGAAAAAGCGATTAAAGTTTTATTGCCCTTTTGTACAATATAATTGGGATGCTGACTATTTTTGAGAAAGGGTTTAAAACCATTCATAAGCGCCTAACGTAGCCCAAAATATTTAATTTTTTTTTAATACAAGTAATACTTTAAAAATTATATATTTTAAATTCCGTTTCAAATTTCCCTCCAAAACGCTAATACTTGTCACATTATGTCTGTAATGTCACTACTATATAAACACTGACAAGAAGATATAGTTTTTTCGAAATTTCTGTAATAAAAGATGAGTTCTAAGTTATTTTAAGTATTGTGTGGCGCCGCTTCTTCTAGGCAAATTCAAATTATTCGTCTTAATAAATCTATTTTACATCATTAAAAAACTTCCTAAAATCCCTTTCAAAGGGAAAAGTAAGCGAATTTCGATGAAATTACATGAAAATGACTATAAAATATTAACTAGGCAACGTAGCCCTTGACAGCGATCACGAATGGGCAATAAAACCAAAAATTTATATGGCAAGTTCGTGACAGCAATGACGCTGGTTGTGTTCTTTAGAGGAATTATCAAAGAATCAAAAGTTTAAAAAGTGACACTGGCAACTTCATGTCCTTTTGAATATGATAAGTGATAAAACTGAAAGTAATAATGAGTCAAAAGAATAACCGTATCAGGACGGAGTGCCAGCGATGACGTTAGTATGGAGTGACATCATTCACTTTGATTGGTGTTTCTTGTCACGCGACTTGAAGGAGATTTAATTACATTTTGATTATTAAATCAAAATAAAATTCCTTAAAAATAAAGAAAAATATTATGTTTGTTACGATTTCTATTGTGAAAGTTACCGTTTTGCCGCAAAATTATATTTTTATTTGAATACAGTTAACACCCCAATTCTGTGAAAAAGAATTTTCAACATAAACTTACCTGAAAGATAAATACAAAAACAGGTTAAATGCAGAAGCTAATCTAAGACTTTCAAACATCCAACCAAATTTTGAATTTCTTTGTTCCACCAAACAGACACAAATATCCCATTGAAGGTATTTTTAGAGTTCTGTATTGTTGTATTCATTTTATATTATTTCTTTTTTATAGGTTAAGCTATCACTTCAGTTTTAATATTGTTTGTTTTGAAATATTTTACGATTATGTTTTAGTTTCTTGTTATGAAGTTTTATTTAAACGAAAAATAAATTTTATTAACCCAATTTTACTGTTACGTTTGCAATTTCTAATGACTACACTGAGGGTTCGTCAATTTATTCTAGTTTTTAGAAGCAGTTAGCAAGAGTGCTCTAGAAAACCCTAGGATGCGGTTCTTGGGAACTCACCAAATCGAAGAAGGGGAGCTACCCACATCCTAAGGTTCCTGAGGAAAATATGACTGGAGGACTTGCACTAGCCGGTAGCGCAACTCTTACTACTTGGCAGCAGTAGGAGGGCACAATAGATCTACCAAGTCACAGAATATAGATCCCAATTCTACACACATACATACATAAAAGAAAAAAAAGGATGCGAACCGCTGCTCTAGCCCATCATTTCTTCCAACACCCTCCTATGAATTTGACACTATTTTTTAAATAAATTGTTTATTTCTTTCACTCTTTTGTTTCTTAAAAAATTTGTTGGAATATTTTAATGTTTTCATTATTGTGTCGAGATTTTTTGAAAATTTATCCCTAATCTTGTATTTGATTTTTGTTAAGAAATGTTCATGTTTTATGAACTGCTAACGGAGTGGTGAAATATTGAATGTAAATGCCCCCCCCCCCCGCAAATAATTAAATACGTGTTTCAGCATTTTTAAAATTTCTAATCTAAACTAAGATATTAAAATGGGAGCCCATTTTATGGACCTCAGAAACTGCACATGCTGGAATCGTTAAATATGTAGACTTTTCGTCGATAATAATTAAGCACGTGTGGGGTGCTAGCCAAGATTTTAACCTAAAACTGAGATACTAAAGTAGAAAGATGTTTGAATAATTCTTGTACCTCAGAAAATCTAAAATTTAGAACATAGACTGCTCATGTTAAGCAAACAAATATGTGGTTTAATGTGAGCCATTTAAGCCATGAGGGTGAAAAGGTCTTCCCCAGGTACTTCAGGGTTTTTTTTATTACGAATCTAAACACATGTAAAAGATAAAGTCTTTGCTGACAGTCACTTCAAGTTGAGAGACCTAAAAAGCTAAAATTTCGAAAATATATGGTTTAAAGGCTCACTAAGAGTGTTATTTTAAAAATTCTCTAGAGGAAGGGAAAGAGAAGGATAAATTTTTCAGAATATCTCCAAATTCGATAATGTTAGGGGAAATATAACTAATATATAAATTTGCCTCTGAAAATAAACACGTATTAAAGCATATTTTAAAACTTTAATTTCGAGGTGGTAATAAAATAGCTGTAGTTTCTTTTAATAAAAACATCGATACCTAAGAAATAAAATACGGGGTATTCGGGAAAATGTGGAAAATCTCCTGGATATGAAAACACAAATGAAAGGATTACTACAAGTTCATATAAATATTTTTTGTAAAGCCTCCTCTTCGGAGATATGGACTCCCAAAGAGCAGCAATGGAAACAAGTTTTTTACACATAGTTATTGAACCACCAGGTATTTTGAATTTTTTTTAATATGATGTATACCAGGTAAGACCCTTCAAATTATTATCCAAGAAAGTGTTGTGAATTACTCATAGCTACAGGTACGGAGTAGTTGTGACACTCATGACCACATTTTTTTACACCCTGTATGATAAGAACTTTGGACAACGTTTTCTACATACCTTTAACTATTGACTAAAAATTAAGTACTATTCATTCTTCACTGAATATTAGCAAAGTGAAAATTGGCATTTAAACATGTTTAAAAAATAGGGGTAAAGTGTTTTTCTAAAAACCGGAAAAGCGGCGCCAGGATTGTAAGAGATCTACAGCTATATCTCTAAAATAAAACGCTTTATAAGATCACTTGTGAAGGAAGCTACAACGGGAAACATATTTTCAATTATATTTTCTACATAGCAATATTTGTAACACTTATTTAAATAATCTTTCCTCAAAGAGCTAAATTGCTACACGCGGTTAGTTTGGCCAAGTTTTGTAGATACAGTAACTAAAATAGATTAAACATGTTTAAGTTATCTTCATTCCAATACACACTCCAGATTTTTCTTATAGGTAAAACCAAAACTCCAATTTTTGTAAAAAATAATGTTTCCAAAAATAAATATTGTGATATTCTTCATATAAAGTCCATCATTCTATCAAAGTCCTGACTAGAGTCGAAAGATAAGAAAATTAGTATATTAACTTCTTGAAATATAAAAACTAATACCGCACTTCAGCCATTGTTAAAATTATATCCATAACTCGATAAAAGCATGTTTCTTCGTAGCTCTCAAGAAGCCTTAAGAGTTAAATTGTCAGTTGGAATCATGATTTATTCTTTTTCGTTCAACTAAGAATAAATTATTAATATTAATATTAATTAACAGTTGCTATCGGTCCTGTTTAATAGCTGTCATAGCTTAAAGCTTACTATTCAAAAAACTAGATAGAAGCGTGTCGAATACGCATTATACTAACGTTTCGTAGCAGCTATTGGCATTGTTACCTTTTGTTGCAATCTCTTTGCACATCTGTCTTTGAGTTAGTTAAGAGCATACGCTTGCAGATTTTTATCACAAAAGGACTTCTTGTCGGAAAAAATCGAAACATTTTCTTTGTATGTCATAAGTTAGTAAAAGTAACTTAATTGTACCAATTTTGGTTGAAACTATTCATTAAGTGCTATTACATCGAATTTATTCAGATTAATAAAATCTACCATTGGAAAATTAAAGGGAAGAACAATATATTTTATTAAAGGGATATAAAGTTTAAATATTAAGCGATATAAAGGTAATAAATATTAAATCGTAGAAAAGCGAAAGAAAAACGGATGTCTAAAAAATACAGTGAAATAGAAATCCTCCAAAAAAAACATAATGTGTTTAATGTACAGGGTGGATCATTTTGGATGTTTTATAGACTATCTGTAATTTCGAGATCTTTTTTTGAGAAAATTATAATGGCGAAAACAAATTACGGGTATCGCGATCTGTTTCGAATTTACATGGCGATTTTCGAATTATATAATTTTCTAAAATGTACTTTATTTTATTTATTAAAGCAATTACGATAAAACTAATAGAGCATTTTTAAAGTATTTTTTTCTGTAGGATTCAGTGGCGTCATTAGATTTTTAATTTTAGTTTAAGTTACAGAGATATAATATCAAGTTTTAATTTTTTTTTAAACGGAACACTGCATTTTTTACATATTTTTTTTTTACAATTTCTTTAAAAATATATAATATTGTCAATATAAATTGACAACTGATGGGCTTAAAACAGTTTTTATTAAATATGTAAACTTTTTATAATAGGAAACGTCTATTAACGAAGCTATATTGGTATAATATAAAATCATTTTTTAAATCCTAGTTTCTTAACTTATAGTATACAATATAATAAATATTCTAACTGATCTCGATTAAAAAGAATATCCAAATACTTAAATCATTTCCACAAGTCACTGCTAAGAACATTTTTTAAGTTCGAGGAATATAACGTATCGTATATTGTTTTAAGTTAGTAAGCTGTGACCACGGATGAATAAAAGAATCACCTAATCTATTAAAGCTTGTCAACTTGCAATTTGTCTGTTTAAAAATTCGAAATTGAAAAATTTCAAAATTTTGAAAAGTATAATATAACAGAATGTTATATTAAGAGTAATAAATACAAGTAGAGAACTTCTATTTATATTATGAAAGCTATCTGGAGGGCGAACAACCCAACCAGACAATTTTTAAGAGACTCAAGGGAAATATAATCAATCCTTTACAAAGCCACGGCCAACGATGTATGAAAAAGAAGGTAAAGCGAATGAAATTATAAATTGAATTGCATGTGTTATGCCAGATTCTTCAACGTCTAGCAAAACTATTGAAATGGATGTGGGTTTCTTAAAAAAAAATTATTAAAAATTTTAAAGGAGAATAAGTTCAAATGTTACCAGACAAAAAAAACATCAACTTCTTCTCCCTGGCGACCCAAAACGAAGACTTAACTTCTGTAATTGATACATAGATATGTTACGAAATAAAATTTTTATAAAAAAAAATTGGACTGACTTCTGAAAGTGCGGTAAAAAATGAAAAATAACTATAAATTTTTATATGAAATTGAACTTTTTGAAGTCGGCGCCAAACTAATACATGACAAAATGTGATTCACATAAACAGATTAACAATACTTTATTTATAATTGCTTTCTTACCATAATTTGTATATATTTATAGTTATTTATTTCATTTACAAATAATTTGGCGCCGACTTCAAAACGTTCAATTTCATGAAAAAATTTATAGTTATTTTTCGCTTTTTAGCGCACTTTTAGAAGTCGGTTCAATTTTTTTATAAAAATTTTATTTTTCTATTTTTAGTTTTAGAATCCATTAGGATAAATTATTTGAACTAAGTACTAATCCAGATTAGTGTACCTTGCAATGACTTCAAGGTGGCAAAAAAGTACCCATTTTTTCCAGAGTTGTAAATCACCCTAAAATGAACCACTATAAATTGTTTTGTTCTTAGAGTTCTCCAAATAACAATAGAATTGTGTCAAACACATATTTAATCAGTCATAGTAAATCCGTTATCTTAAATTTAAAATTAATTTTAGATTGGTAATATAGGCCCCAAAACCTTCCAATATCGATATTTAAAAAACCTGAGATGTAAACTTCTTAACCCGATATATTTTATACTGCATATTCAGTTTGTGTACGCCTCAAGATCCCCACAATATCAATTTTAGACAAAATCAGAATATGTAGAATTTTCTGTCCCTCGTATTGTATCTTATCAATCTAATAGTTGTAAAAAATTAACTTCATATTCGTAATGCACGACCCCGAAAACCCCTAATACCAAATCTGAAAAAATGCGAAAAAGGTCAAATTTTCAACCCACCATATTGTATCCTCTATATTAAATTTCAAAAAAATTATTTTGTCTTAATCTACTTTAAATCTAAACCCTTCAAAGCTCCCTAGTACAAATTTTGTATGAAATCCGGAATTTTAAAATTTCTAGCCTTATATTCGCTATTTACATCCTCAAAAACGATTTAGTCCCACCTTTGAACAAAATCAAAAATGTAAAATTTTTAGTCCGCTTTATTGGATTCGCCATATTGAATCCTGAAAAAATAATTTTAAATTAATAATTTACATCCTCAAGAACCCCCTATATCAGTTTGGGAGAAAATCGAAAAATGTATAATTTTTAGGACACTATATTGAATCTGCTAGATTGAGTTTTCAAAAAATATTTTAAATTCATAATTAACACTAACAAAAATACCCCAAAACTGATTTTAGACAAAATCGGGAGATGTAGAATCTTTACTGGGCCATTTTGGATCCGCCATATTTAATTTATTTTTTAAATAATTTCAGATTGGTAATGTGCGATCCCAAAAACTCCCCTATATCAATTTTGAAAAAATCGGACAAAATAAATTTTTTATTCGCCATATTGGATACATCATATTGAATTTTTTAAAAATAATTTCAGATTCGTTATGTGCGACTCCGAAAACTACCTCCTACCAATTTGGCAGAAAATCGGACAAAATTAATTTTTTATAAGCCATATTGGATAGGCCATATTGAATTTTTTTAAAATAATTTTAGATTAGTTATGTGCGACCCTGAAAACTCCTTCGTACTAATTTTGTAGAAAATCGGACAAAATTGATTTTTTTGTTCACCGTATTGAATCCGCCATATTCAATTTTTTTAAAATATTTTGGATTTATTATGCGCGACCCTGAAAACTCCCCCGTATCAATTTTGGAGAAAATCAGACAAAATTAAATTTTTTTTGTTCGCCATATTGGATCCCCCATATTGAATGTTTTAAAAATAATTTCAGATTCGTTGTGTATGATCCCAAAAATTCCCCCATACCAATTTTGGAGAAAATGGGACAAAATTATTTTTTTTGGCAGCCATATTGTCAGCGCCATCTTGGATATTACTGCTCCAATTTCATCCAAAAAAATATGGAACCACCGCAGCAACTTTCTGAACATAACGTAAAAAATTCATTCAAATCGGTGCCGCCGTTCCGAAGTAATCGGTTGACATACATAAAAAAAACATACATAGCCGACGAATTGAGAACCTCCTTCTTTTAGAAGTCGGTTAATGATGATTTCTTTCTTTAGTAATATTTTATGGACAGATGAATCAAGAATAACTAGTGATGATATATTGAATCGCCATAATAATCATCTATGGGCAAATCAGAACCCTGACTGGTTTGGGTTTAATGGGTGGGTTGCTTTGTTGGGCGATATAATACTGGTTTGTATTTTTAACATGATGGAATCCCGGCTCATAATGCGGAAATTATTGCGAATGGATATCAAACAATGGCTAGTCAGGTGGCCACTTAGGTCATCTGTTCTTACCCCCTTAGATTTCTTTCTTAAGGTATATAAAAAACAAAATCTATCTAAATAGAAATAGAAGTCTATAAGAATTACAAAAAATTTTGTGGTGGCTATGTGAAGTATTACTAATATTCATATTCATAACACTGTGAGCAGAGGAGTGCAAAGACTAAATGAAAATCAAAGAAATAAGATCACTAAAGAAGACTTTGAACAAATTCCTAACCTACAACTATTTATACTAAAAGAAAATGCAGTGGAGTGTGGCCGAGTTAAGCGTAATCGTGGGTGCTATGCTAAGATGCTATTTATGCTGCATTTAGTTTTAATTTACAATTACTAAGAAGTATTTTCCACACTTCTCTTATATGCAAAGACGGTTTACTAAAGCAGTTCGGATTTTGATGTATAACCATAAATTTCTGTTTTCTCCAGTGTTATTTTCTTTGCAGGATTCTAGCTTCAGACCATTTAACGTGATGTTAATCAGTCTAGTTGTTGTAGGCGGCACCAGGTTTTTCTATCTCTCCACGAGATGAACTTCGAGGGGTTTCTTTGTTTCGCCAACATAGGAGTTGAGACATTCACATGGTATCTGATACACACACTTCTTTATGACTCTTTGAGTTGATGGTTTGACCCTAATCAGGTGACTTTATTTGAATTGAAATCAACGTTGATGTTATATTGTTTTCCTGTCTTTCTTTCTCCGATATCCCTCTAACATATGGGATATTCAGCGCTGGTTTTCGTTCCTCATCCGTAGCGGATCTTGTCCTGTTTCTGCGTTGTTCCAGAATCTTATCCACCAGATTTACTGAGTATCCGTTGGATATCAGGTCCATGATGACTGTAGTGGTAGAGGTCTTTCTACTAAGTTCTGGTATTCTTCAAGATTCTTCTTTATGATCTTTAGTGACTGCTTAACTGGGACGTTAGTGTACAGGCTTTCCACATCAAAATTAATAAAAACAAAAAAAGGAAAAATTCTTCATCCAGGGAAATGGGCTACCAATGAGATATTCGCTCTCACCGGTAGTCGCAATTATTTCTATGGAATGGTTCAAGACCTCTGCAGTTAAATTCACAAATAGGAAACCAAAACTATGGCTTAGATACGTAGACGAAACCTTTATTATCGGGAATGGCAACGACGAAGAACTTAAAAATTTTCTTTATCATTGCAACAATAATGGCACAACCATTAAACTTACTATAGAGAAAGAAGTACTAAATAAATTACCATTCTTTGATGTTTTGGTTGAAAGAAATGACACGCAACTTTGAACCTTAGTTTACAGAAATACTTAGGGCAATACCTAAATTATTTCTCCAACCACTCCAACAACATCAAACATGAAACTGTAAGAAACTTTGTAGATAGATTGACTCTTTGTAACTGCAACGATAAATTGACGAAAGAAATAGATTACATTAAAAGTAACCTGATAGCCAACGGATACCCAGTTATTCTGGTGGATAAAACTCTAAAACAACGCAGAAATAGGATAAGATCGGCAACGGAAACCCGTATTGTACATCCTCTATGTAAGAGGCATTTTGAAGAATAGGAAAATGATATAACATCAACGTTGTTTTCAATTCAAATAACTCTCTGAGAAGGCACATCACTAGAATCAAACCATCAACTCAAAGGGACATGAAGAACTGTGTGTATCAGATACTATGTGAATGTGACAACTCCTACGTTGCCGAAACAAAGAGATTGAAGTAAGAATCAAAGAGCATCAGAAGCATCTCGTAGAGAAATAAAAAATCTAGTACCGTCAACCACGTCTAGACTCATGGACATTACTTTAAATGGCCTGAAGCTAGAATCCTGCACCAAGAACAAAGCTGAAGAAAATGGAAATTCAGAGATGCCGCGGTTATACATCAGAACCCAAACTGCTATAGTATACCGTCTTTGGATTTAAAAGAAGTGTATAAACCACGTCTTAGTAATTGTAAATTACAACTAAATGCAGTATAAATAGGACGCTGGCATAGCAAGTATAATTCCACTAAACTCGGTGACTCTCCACTGTATTTACTTTTAGTATAAATAGTTGTATAGCTTAGGAATTTGTTCAAATTAACTTGAAAATGGCTAGAAATAACCACTAGTCGAAACTTCATGATATTCAACAACAAAATTAAGACAATGCACGTTCAACAGATATTTACTACTTCATAAGAAATATCGTTGTCAGTTACCTTCAAACAGAGGTTTAACGATCACGTGCGTAAAGACTAATATGTAAAAATGAGATAAAGGACCTCTTTTAAGACATGGTTTTTATAATTTTTCTCTATAAAGATATATAAGCAGATACATTTAAAATCTGTAATTCGACTAGTAATAAGTAATAGGAGAAGGTTTTAACTTTCCTTAAAAAAATACAAATTTTAGGTTATGCTTCGGCGATTTTAGTAAAGGAAAAGGAAAAAAAAATATATCACTTGTTTTATTTCAATTAATTTCCCTCAGCTGAGAAAATATATAATATAGGCTTTATAGGTCCATTAAACGTATTATAACGCAATTTTAGAAGCCACTAAAATCACAGAAATATCACAAAAGCTAAGACAAATTTCAATAAAAAGATCTCAAAAAGTTTTTAAGATTAAATAAATAATATTTTGTTTTGTAAATAATTTTCTTTTATTGTGAAAAAGTACTGAATAATATTTCATTTTGTGGAGTTACATGAAAGCTACTTAGCTAAAAGTTTGAACTTCTAAAGAAGTTAATAGGATTAGAAGTTTACTTTTAAGGTATTTATTTGAAGAAATAACAACTGAATACAAGATATTTTCAACAGTTTTATAAATTCGGTCAAATATGATATTTTGTGAGCCATACATTTTGCAAAAAAACTCATCATTCATTTAGAATTTACAAAAACTGATATTTAGCTGAAAGTTTCAATGACTTTGTTCTCCAATCCTTAAGTTACTAGAGAATTTGACTCCTTCTTTACATATTTATTTTTGTTCTAGTATTATTTATCGTGTCATTTTTAAATCTTTCTTTTTTTTGTATTTTGATCTCTAATATGCTCCCTTTTCGATAATAATTTTCCTGTTTCACTATTTCTATTTTCTTTAATATTTGAAACTCTGTGACGCGTAGTCCGTTCACGTTCTTTACATTTCACTTTTAACACGAAGGCTTTATATGATGTGATAATGATTTCATGCGTCTGACAACAATTCTAATTTTCAGACTAAGTTTACATAGATCAAAGGAAAGTACATAATAGATTTTAATGAATGGGTGAGTAAATATTAAAATAAGCTATTCTTGTCAGGCTCTTGTTAGCTAAGAGATCAAAGCATGTAATCTTCCAGGGCCATGTTGACATGAATTTTAGTAGCCTGGCTGACAAACTATCATATGTCTAGATAACAAAAATTATTATTCATTGTCTTAAGCCATATGAGATGTGGCAATTAAGTTCCGGGAATTTAGTTATAACTTGGGAACTGGTAATACTGCGTTATTAGTCAACATCTGTCTAGAGAGGGGAACCTTCCTTTTAGTTTCAGTCTAAGGTTGAAGTCGATAGCACATTTCGTTTGTGTCTTATGCGCATTTTTCTAAAGTAACTTTTTCAATGGCGTGCTGCGATTCAATTTTTAATGAAATCTGTCGAAAAATACTCGAAAATCCTTCGAAAATTGCAGGTGGAGTATGGAGACGAGTGCATGTCGAAAACACGAGTGTTTGAATGGGCGTGTAGAGGAGCTCCCGTCACGTACCGACGTAAATGTCTACGTTTATGGGCGCTGATCACGTCTGACCGGGGCCTAACCATTCGTGCGTTTTCTGACTAGTTAAACAAAGAAACTGTTCACAAGATATTACACGAGAATTAGAACATCAGGAAGATTTGCGCAAAGATGATGCCAAAAGTTCTCACCCATGAACAGAAAGAAATGCGAAAATCGATCTGCGAGGATTTGTTGTCCCGAATTCGGAGCCACGGCAGACTAGATGTGTCGGATAGTTACTGGAGATGAGACCTGTATATTTGAGTACGACACCGAGATCCGTAAACAGAGTCAGCAGTGGATGGAAAAGGGCGGGGGACCGCCAACGAAAGCGAGGATGTCCAAGTCGCGACTGAAGGCAATGTTAATTTTTTTTTTCGATATTCACGGCATCATTCATCGTGAATATGTTCCTGCCGGTCAAACAGTGACTGGACAGTTCTATGTTGGCGTCCTGGAGCGGCTGCGGGCACGCGTTTTCCATATGCAATCCGAACTCGCCAAGAAAGGCTTATTTTCCATTCATTGTGCACGAGTTTTTGGGACAAAAAGGCATTCCAACGTTGTCGCCCCCACCCTATAGCCTCGATATTGCCCCGTACGACTTTTTTTTATTCCCCAAGATGAAGTCGCACCTCAAGGGAACTTATCATGGCGGCGTAGAGGTCAAAGAAGCTGTAACGTGGTGCTGAACGGGTTAACTTCGGAGGATTAGCAAGAGTGCTTCCAATCGTGGGAGCAACGTTGGAGTCATCGTATAGAATTACAGGAAGACTATTGTGAAGGTCGATAATAAAGTTTTGCACGAAACTTAATTTTCTTGTTTTTTATTGACAAATTTCCGGAACTTAATTGCAACACCTCGTTCACTACTCAGAGATCGCACAGAAGAGAACCAGGAAAAACTAACACAGTAAAATTCTAAAATCAAACGTAGAATAAGTGATACTTCACATTATTGCAGAAACCAGATCGATTGCTTCAGATGTGGACGAATTGGACACAGGAAAAGGAACTCTCGGGTGCAGTTAAGAAACCAGTTAAAGTGCTACAGATGTTAATAAACTGTCCGGTGCAATTAAGGAGTAGTGCACTATCCAGAGACCGCACAAAAGAGATCCAGGGAAAACCGCAACAGTACAATTTTAACATCAAGAAGAATGCTTAACAACTCAGATATATTATCAGCAAGACCATGTAAGGAAGAATATAAAGACTGTGGCAAAAGAGAACAAAGGGAAAAGTATCCTATTCGGAGTCTCACTTTTGACGTTGATTCAGAGTAAAGTACAGCTCAAATGAGAAAAAGGCAACTTGAAGACAATGATTTTGTGCCATTTCTTGAGCTTAAAAGATACGTCAATCTACACCTATTACAATAACTGTTGACACTGGTGCTGCAGTATCTCTGATAAAGTCAAGGCTTATTGGTAAATTTAAAATCCTACCATTGTCCAGAAAAGGAACATTAAGAACTGTAACTATGGAAGCAGCTGGTTGGAGAAATGTAAGTAGAGCTTCAACTTGGAAGGCTAAAATGAATCCATTTTGTGTTAAAGGGTGGGTTTATTCCTGTAAAAAACCTGATTCGAAAACATTGCTTTTATTTCGACAACAAGCCTAGCATCTTAAAATTTGGCACCGAAGAATTTATTCTGTCAAAAAACCATAATACCGAATTAAAGTCATTGCCGTACAAACAATCATAATAATGGGAAGCAGGGAGAAAATCATTACAGAAGATTGGACGAGAGTTTTAGAAGCAATGTCGAACAAACCCTGTAAATGTCTGGTACCGAAGGCATTATATAATTTATATGATATCAAAGCTAACTCGGCAGGGTTCCAGCAAGGTGACAGAGTTTGGTTATTGAATCAACAGAGAAAGAGAAAGAAAGGCACCTAAGTTGATGCCAGTACGGGAAAGACCATATACTGTTCTGAAAATAATCAATGCGTTATTTATAGAATCTAACAAAGACCCAAGACCAAAATGAAATTATTACACAAGTTGAAGCCATACCATGGAGATATCGAAGCTGATCGAGACGATCAGAATTAGGAGAAGGACAGTATTACGAAGAGTAGGAAAACTTTTTAATACACCCACGTATAGAAACATTATTCTGATGCGATCCTGTAGAAATATTATATCGATGAATCATCGTTATTATAATGTAACGAAATAAATGAATCATCATTGTTGTGTCTTGGCTTATATCCTTGTATATTCTAGTAGGTTCTATAGGCATGTAAATAGGAATAGGATGAGCATAGTTTAAATAGTTTAGAAATAGTGAAGGTATTAAGAATTAGTAATCAAATATAGTTGTAATTTACTTATAAAAGTGTCAAGAAGTATTTAATATAGTACTAGAAGTAAATTAGTGAAAACTGTTGTGTTTTATTCTGCGGACCCAGTCAGTGATTTAAAGAGATAAAATCGTAACAGTATCTTTAACTTTGTCTGCAGCATTGCCGATATAAGTTATTATTTTGAATTTTTTGTTGTTTTCTTTTAAATATATTAGCAACATAGCGATTTTCTTTAATTTGTTTATGAGAATACTTTTAATTAAATTTAGGGTGTATTCGTTTTTGCAATATATAAATAGCTTACATTAGAATGTGGAGTTCGCGTTAGAAATCGAGATGAATAACTCTCTTTACATTACAATACATAGCAAATTCTTACACCCTATTTCTCATAAACTTGCAGCATGTCATAGAATGATCGATAGAATCATTAACGCAACTATGAATACCACAGGTATTGACATAGAACTCGGTATAGTTAAACAAATAGTAGTAAACAACCGATACGCCTCAAATTTAATTGACAATGTTCTCAGAAATAAACTAGGTCATTAATATATCTCAGGAGAAAAGGAAATAATAAAAGGTTTAAAATAATATTACCAACATAGGTAAAACTAGTTTAAGAAGATAAAATATAAATATAGCTTTTTAAACATGGGCAAATATATTAAAATCAATAAGGATAAAAACTGCAGCGAACAAAAATTTTTTTGAATAGGTATTTCAATAATATTTACTTTGTACGACATTGCCAATTCGACATCTGACGAAGTAGCAGAGCTACCAATCATGCCATGTTTAATTCAATTATTATTATCAGTTAAAAATAAGAAAGTAAAGATTAGAAACAGTCTGGTTTTCGATACATATATGTTATATTATTTTTAAAGCTACTCTACAATCTAATATAATTAGCCTGATTTTTTGCTTATACTATAAATTAAATCTTCATGAAAAAGAAATTGTAAATATGCAAACTAATATTCTGGTAACAAAACCATATATGGTTAAAGGTTGTAGACAAAGTTGAAGATTGACTAAAATGTAGTTGTCGGAATTGCATTGAGTTCATTTTTGTTTATTTTTACGACATTTCGATTAGGTTGTATCTCTAATCGTTGTCAAGTATAAACTGAATGTTTTGTCTTAAGGCTGCGAGCTTATATAGGGACTGTGTCCATTGAAGGGCAAAGTTTCGCACTGGGTTTACTGAAGATTCCATTATTATTTTTAATGAAAGTTGCTTCTATGAATTTTCTTTTTTTTTATGTTGGGTTTCATATATATTGCTGCAGCTTCAGATTATTTTATATGGTGTTATTTATCCCAGGCGTGTTCTACAATACCTGATCTCGACGCTTTCCCCTTTTTGTGTATGACTTTTATGTTCCTTAATTATAACTTTCAGTGGTCGTTTGGTTTCTTCAGTATATATTTCACCACACTTATATGGAACTTTTTAAACACTCATCGGTAGTTTTTGGTTTTGTTTTTGTTAAATGAACCCTGTATTTCCTGGTTTAAAGGCAGTTTTTATATTATAACTGCTGGCAATTCATCTTATTTTCTCCGAGTTTCCCTTAATGTACGGAATTGGGAAGAAAAAATCTGTTTCTTGCTGTCCAATGGTCGTTGTTCTTTATAACACCGTCAATTAATTTTAAAGGATAATCATTCCCTTGTAAATCAGATTTAATATCTTCTACCTCTTCTTCCAATGAATCGGCATTATCACATGTAGATATAGCGCGATTATAGAGGTTGCGTATAATTGCTCGTTTTGTTACAACAAAATGATTAGAACTACGGTTAAGATATTGTCCAGTATGTGTTGGCTTCCTGTATACTGAAGTTATATATATATATATATATATATATATATATATATATATATATATATATATATATATATATATATATATATATGGGTGACGATTGGAGGAAGTGAAGAACCCATCGGGGGCCCGTTGTCCAGAGCGTATAACTTATCCTTTACTTGAAAGTAAGCAATACGCAGGCAACACTCCAAAAGGTCCATCACTCCGTCCAGTGGTAATGTGGTTCGATCCAATAAGGTTGTATAATCGAAAGTCTAGTTTTAGTTATGTCTAGTGATTCCCCTAATGGCACATTAGTATATATACACTTTCCACATCAAAACTTATTAGTCTGTCGTCTGGCTCTAGCTTAATGTTACAGATAATATTCACGAAATGTGAAACTTTGCCAGTACCCTTGTTGGTGATCCTCAAGAGCTGGTTATTGGCCTCAATGGTTTTACGAATTTTTGGTAGTCCGTAAAGATATGGTGGCTGTATTGTGGTGTGAAAGCCAATCGTAAGTTTTCAGGCATATGGTTTTGGTATTTCCCAAGTGTTCTGTAGATTTTTTACTCTATATGTTTAGTGATGTCACGAGCTAGTAGTCTATTTCCTTTTTCCAGGATATCTGCGACTTTTTGTCATACGTTACGACATTCGGTGGTAGAATCTTTATGAATTCACCCTTACGAAGTTCTTTTATGCCTGAAGCTCATAGCCTTAAGACAAAACATTCAGTTTATACTTGATAACAATTAGAGATAGAATCTTATCGAAACGTCGTAAAAATAAACAAAAAGATAGACAATGCAAGTTCGAAAACCACATTTTAGTCAATCTTCAACATTATCTACAATTTTCAAACAGTCTTGTTTTCGTTATATATGCGTTATACAGGGTGATTCAAAAATCGATCACGAAACTTAAGGGGGTGATTCTACTTGACAAAATAAGGGTAGAGCTTCATATAATTTTTTTTCAAAATGTTATTCGTTTTCGAGTTACAAGCCGTCCAAGTTCAAGTTTTTATTTTTTGTTTTTTGAATTACTCGCTTACAGGAAAACCGATTTGACTAATATTTGAAAGATAGGCTAAGTCTTCTGCGCTTCATCATTTTAGTAACAATTCACATTGATTGTTTGCCGCTAGAGGGCACTTTACCTACATTGAAAATTGTTTTTTTGTCATAATTTTTTAGTGTTGACAGCTACAGTAGTTTTTGGCATAATTTCTGAAAGACTGATGCCAGGCCTTTAAAAAAGGTGCTCTTTATTTACATCGCTAAACCCAACGGTTTAGACGTAAATCACCCTTAAAAATTAAGTGGTAAATTTACTTTTCTCATTTCATTACCCCCAGCTACCAGGTAAATAGCTATCAAAGTATACTAGAGCTGTCAGTTTAACATCAATTAAATTCGCTTTTTAAACTATTTAATTTATAATCTTAAAATAACTAATAATGGCTAATCAGTAAATATTCATATTATGGATTATTGCGATATACATTTAATTGATAAAAATTAATGAAACTGTACTAAACAAACTAAAAAAGATTCTCAAAATGTCCCCCATTTTCTTCCATACATTTCCTAACACTCTTCAAAAAATGTCGCCTAACTCGATGAAAAATTCCTGGTGTTTCTTTAATAATTTGGCACTTTTCGATTATCCTGAAGCGAAGATCCTCGACGTTGATTACTGGAATATCGTACACCAATTGTTTCAAATGACCCCAAAAGAAAAAATCCATAGGATTAAGGTCTGGTGACCTCGCTGCCCATGCCAATGGTCCACTTCGTCCTATCCATCGCTCAGGATACGTTGCATTCAAATACTGTCGGACACGTATACTAAAGTGGGGCGGAGCTCCGTCTTGGAGGATCCACATGTTGGCACTTACTTCCAATGGCACATCTTCCAGATACAATGGGAGACGATTTTGGATAAAATCTAAGTATACGTCACCAGTTAATGGGCCATCAAAGAAATGAGGACCAATAAGGTAATCTCCTATTATCCCTGCCCACACATTTAGTGAAAATCTACGCTGATGTTTCGTTTCTACCACATTGTTTGGGTTCTCGTAAGCATATGTGTGGATGTTGTGTAGATTTGTTATGCCATCACGAGTGAAACCAGCTTCGTCAGTGAATAATATGACGCCAATTAATCGATTATCGTGTTCATACTTAGCTAGGATCTGATTGCACATTTCCAACCGTCTCGGCCGATCATCGTCATAAAGAGCCTGCACCTTTTTTGAATGAAACGGGTAGAGTTGTTCTTCTCTTAGTATCCTCCATGAACTAGCCTGACAGAGCCGCACTTCATTCCCAATTTTTCTAGTACTAATACCTGGATTATCTTCAATAATTTCAAGCACTCTTTCTTCTTGTTGCACGTTTCTAGCAGTTCTAGGTCTTCCCCTATTTCCATTATAACTTTTAAAGGAACCACATTCCGCAAGCCTCCTGTGCACACTGGAAAATGTTTGAGCATGAGGGATATTTCTTTCCGGATAACTCTCCATATAATATCTTCTTGCCAACTCTGCATTACCATTTGCTTTTCCATAACAAAAATGGATATCACAATATTCGATATTTGAATATTGGTGATTAGCCATTATTAGTTATTTTAAGATTATAAATTAAATAGTTTAAAAAGCGAATTTATTTGATGTTAAACTGACAGCTCTAGTATACTTTGATAGCTATTTACCTGGTAGCTGGTGGTAATGAAATGAGAAAAGTAAATTTACCACTTAATTTTTAAGGGTGATTTACGTCTAAACCGTTGGGTTTAGCGATGTGAATAAAGAGCACCTGTTTTAAAGGCCTGGCATCAGTCTTTCAGAAATTATACCAAAAACTACTGTAGCTGTCAACACTAAAAAATTATGACAAAAAAACAATTTTCAATGTAGGTAAAGTGCCCTCTAGCGGCAAACAATCAATGTGAATTGTTACTAAAATGATGAAGCGCAGAAGACTTAGCCTATCTTTCAAATATTAGTCAAATCGGTTTTCCTGTAAGCGAGTAATTCAAAAAACAAAAAATAAAAACTTGAACTTGGACGGCTTGTAACTCGAAAACGAATGACATTTTGAAAAAAAATTATATGAAGCTCTACCCTTATTTTGTCAAGTAGAATCACCCCCTTAAGTTTCGTGATCGATTTTTGAATCACCCTGTATTATTTTTAAAGCTACTCTACAAGCTAATTTATTTAATTTGATTTTTTCGTTTATATTATATATTAAACCTTCATGAGAAAGTCATTGCAAATATGCAAACTAATATTCTTGTAACAAAACAATATATGTTAAAAATATATACGTTCAATTAAAAAAAACTAAGTTTTATAAAGCTTACAATGTATTTGGCTTACTGTTAAGACCTCTAGCTGCTAATAGGATTATGCATATATGTTTGCATGTATGTATTTATTACTGTTACCAAGCGGATTATTTCCATAAAAAGGAAAACATAAATGTTGCTGGTTTTTGTTGAATTAAAAAATATTATATTGAAATTAAATTGACAATTTGTTAATTAATCCACGAGTATGGAAACTTTCTAACTAATTACTGTTTTATTAGCATATTTCTGTATTAATTCATTCAAGTGTAATACCTTTTTTATGTTAGCCATATAAATGATCACAACGCCTTAATGTCCAACTCGAGTGAGTGACACCAGTATCTCGACTTTGGATCACTTATTTCTTAACTTTGACGACAATGGTGTTGTCTGTGTTCCTGATAATAATATTTCAGATTATCGTACAGTGTTTTACGAAATGAACGTATCTGGTAATGTAAACTGCAAGAATACTTGTTACAAACGATTTTTTTCAAATGAGGATTTTATAGGTTTTGAGAGGGATCTTGCAGGTGAAAGTAGGAATGAGTTGTATGTTCAGTGCGACTTGAATAAGGATTTTGATGTTTTTTACAATATTTTTATGCATTATTTCCACATAAACTTTTTTACATAAATACTATAGCGATAGAAATAAAAAAGAATGGATTAATAAAGTCAGAGAATACAGCGCAAAGCTAAAAGACTTTTATTCTTTAAAATACAATTATCCTGAATTAAAACAAACTGACCTTAAAGCAAAGAATCATCATAGAAAATTATTCAATTGAACAAAAAAGACTTTTTATCAGAATAAAATAAAATATAGTAAGGATATAATCAGAACTATGTTGAATGTAGTTTCTCTATTAACAAATAAACATAAGGATAAAAGAAATCTGCAAATTAATGTTGGCAATGATTGCGAAACGGATCCATATTTAATAGCTAATGCTTTTAATAAATTAGTTGAAAGTGCTTCATATGAAATTTTGAATAAAATACCACGTAGTCACAATGCGATGAGCGAAAATCTCAATGAGGAATCTGCTGCGAAATACAGCTTTTCATGTCCATATTTAGAGATGGAACTATGTGATTTACTAAAAATTAAGCTTAAAAATAAGCAATCAGCGGGCGCTTACGATATGCCCGGTTTTTTAATAAGAAAAGTGTTGGAGTTTATCATAAAGTCCATTACTTTTTTGGTTAACCTTTCATTTTTTAGGAATTTTTCCATTTATATTGACAATGGGTAAAGTGACACCTATCTATAAAAACAATAACATTAAAGAAAGATCTAATTATAGACCAGTTATGGTCCCTATGAGTTTATCAAAAATTTTCGAATGTGCTTTTTTAAGCAGAATGATAAATTTTTTGCAAAGTAATAATATTTTAAACTTAGATCAGCATGGCTTTACGAATGGAAAATCTACCATTACTGCGATAAATTCATTTTATCATAATGTTATAAAATGCATCGGGACGGCGAGTGTCCTGTTTGGATCTTTTGTGACCTCAGCAGGGCATTTAATTGTGTCGATCATATCACTTTATTATCTAAATACGGAATTCGCAACTCCTCATTGGACTGGATAAAAACATTTTTGGAAAACAGGAGAGTATGTAAGAATTTTTTATACTGACAATAGAGCGCAACAAAGTATTAGTTCTAAACATATAAGAGTTTTATTTATATTAATTCTGCAAGGGAAGGTGTACGGCAAGAGAGGGCCAGGACGAAGACGAATCTCTTGGCTCCAAAACTTAAGAAAATGGTTCAACATGAGCACGACTGGACTGTTCCGCGCAGCTGCCAACAAAGTAAGAATAGCCATGTTAGTCGCCAACATTCGGAACGAATAGGAACCGCAAGAAGAAGAATATAAGAGTGAATGTTGGAGTCCCATAGGGATCCATATTAGACCTAGTCCTGTTTATATTATATATAAATAAAATTGGACGCATCCATGCGGACGCTATGTCTGCATATGCAAATGATACATCATTTTAATTTCTGAAAGATTAGATCATGATTAGGAAGTAAAATGTAATAACATTATACTGGATGCGAGTAGATGATTTAATGATAACTTTTTATTTCTCAATGGTAATAAAACTAAATTTATTAGATTCCATAATTATCAGAAGAAATGCTCGAAACTAGATATTTTAATTCAGGGTAATTCTCTTGAAAAGGTGAAATTTTTGGGCTTCTATATGGACAAATGTTTAAATTTTAAAAATCACTGTGAATATGTTTCGGGTAAGCTGAATAGTTTAGTTTATATGTTTAGGAATTTACGCATTGTTCTGGATGAAGTACAGCTTCTTGCTGTTTACTGCGCCCAGGTTGAATCGTGCTTACGGTAAGGGGTCACTTTCTGGGCTTGGTCAATTTTCGCCCATAAGGTATTTTTGTCACAGAAAAATATTTTTAAGAAGTTTGGAACTTTAACTCTTCCGGGTTTGTTTGTTTTTAAAATGTGTATCTATGTTTACTTAAATAAGTCCTCTTTCCCTCTTGTAAAGGATAAACATCAAGTAAACACTCATCAGAAACATACGTTACATGTTCCCTATAATAAATATAATCGGGGTTATAAATCTCCTAATGGCTTAGCGCCCCAAGTTTTTGATAAGTTATCAGAGGAAAAAATAAAAGCCCCTTCTCTTAAAAATTTTAGAATAAAATTAAAAGAACACTTGCTAGAAAAATGTTTATACTGTATAGATTCCTCAATCGAACAGCCAAACAGTATAATATGAAAATATCTGTGGAGAAAACCAAAGCAATGGTAATAGCAAAAGAACCGGTAAGATGCAAACTAATGGTTGATGACAAACATATCGAACAGGTTGGGAAGTTTAAATACCTGGGAGCACATATAACAAGTAACAGGGCAGTAACGGAAGAAGTAAGCACACAAGCCAACAAAGCGGTTATGATATCAGGCCAACTAAGAGACATAATCTGGAACAATAAACATATGATGGTTGAGAGCAAAGCGAGAATTTCCAAGGTCTGTGTAAGACCGATACTGACCTACGGCGCTGAAACAAGAAATGAAACAACAAAGACAACAAATTATGAGAACCACAGAAATGAAAACGCTGATGATGATCACGGGAACAAGTTTAAGAGATAGAATAAGAAACGCAAAAATACACGAAAACAGCGGAATGGGGGATGTTGTGAAGTGGGTTCGTAACCGTCGTAGGCAGTGGAGAGATCACGTGGAACGAATGGACGATGACAGACTAGCAAAAACCGTGATGAGAGAGAAACCAAACACCAAACGGCCGCCTGGACGGCCCTCCAAAAGATGGAGAGACAGCTGGATTTTGACCTCAAACGAGGATCGATGAGGCATTGTGTAGATAACAGAACTTGGTTCTACCTAGAAGAAGAAGAAGAAGAAGAAGAAGAAGAAGAAGAAGAAGAAGAAGAAGATTCCTTTTTAACCCGTAATAATAATTGATCATGCTTGTTTTTCTGGCGTTAATTTGTTAATTAGTTTTAGGTCTTAACAAGTTGACGATTCCTATACAAATTGTAATTTTGTCAAAAAAAGGAAAATAAAGATATTATTGTATTATTATTATTAGAGTAAGTGAAATAAACTTAAAAATGAGCATAAGTTCTTGAGGAGAATAAATATGCGTTCTTTTTGGTACATGAATATGAAGAAATTATAATACTTGAAAATGAACTAATGAACTGCTTTGTCTTTTCTAACTGATATTTATACCCAAGAGCATGTAATGCCTAAGTCATATTTTTTTCCTAAATCTTTGAAAATCTGTGTTACGGATTTTCCAATTCTTTTTATATTTGGCTCAACTCAATTTCAAAGATTTTGTCTTTTATTATAGCTCATATTTCGAGTTCTACGAAAAATTCCTCCCTTAACTGGTGGCAAAATAAGATCTTCTTTCAGCACTTATGGTGCATGAAGTATATTTTTTCTTCCTGGTGTAAAATTCTCCCTTAAAGGCATGACTTTATTTTTAGTGTCATCACTGTCTCAAACACATGAATATAAAAGCTGTTTATACTTTGAAGCAAACAGATATCTTTTTTTTTTTCATAGAAACAGCTTAACCTAAGGAAATATAGAGGTATATGTTGTGTGAAATACCGCTTGTAAACAAATTTTCGAACAACCTCCATATTGGGGGTTATGATTAATGTGAAAACCTCCAAATAACTCATCATAAATTACATTATTAAAGATTGTGGTCCATATCAAAAAACCTAATGGGAGAATTTTTACGACTCCGGAAAATACTGTTCTTCTTTCCTCTAGTGACGAGATTATGTTGTTGTTGACGCGATCCAAAAAACCAGTAGGATTTTTAACTGCGATAAAATCGCCGTTTCTGTGATCCTTGCTAATGCTCTAAAAGTTTTGTAATTAAAGGACAAAAAAGATTAATAAGATTACGTCTTGAACGAGGAAGAAATACCACAGTGATTCTTTTTACGAAAACGAAAGACGCTTCAGTAGAAAGCATATTCGATGCTCATCCAAGCGGGTGGATAACGTTCCAGGATTTTTAAAATGGCTGAAGGCATTTGTTAAATGGGTTGATCTAACGGATCAAAATCCAGTTTTTTTAATTTGGGATGGCCACAGTACTCATAAATATCTAAGCGTTATCTTATTTGCAAAAATACACTATGTCCATATGCTTAGTTTTCCTCCCCACACTTCCCATGAGCTTCAGCCTCTGGACCAAATTGTTACAAAATCTTTTAAAAACACCTATAATGAAGCATGTGCAGTTTGGATAGCCAAATATAGACGACAAAGACTGAAAATTGCTGTGGTTTGATTAAAAGTGCGTTTGCAAAAACTTGTAGAGTAGAATTAGCACAGTCTGTGTTTCAATGCACAAGGATTTAACTTCTTAACAAAAATATTGTTACAGATTTTGATCTTTCTGCATCAAACACTACAGTAACAGTAAAAGCAAAAAACCATTATGAAGTTAACCAGCCTTTAGTAATATCTCTATGGCTTTTAAATCCTAATCTAGATCCCGGTCAAATCAATGAAGGCCTTCCCTCCCAATGAGACAACTCTCTCCATATCTACCATAAAATCAATGTTCTACGTTTAGTAGATAAGTCAGTACCGTCCATATCTAGAGCCTTCCAGAATTAGCTGATAACTTGCAGAGAAAAAAAAATTCAAGAAGAAGAAAAGACGCAATAATAAAATAAAAAATGCTGGAAGAGAAAGTGGAGTTTAAATATCGTACAGAGTTAAAAAAAAAACAAGCAATACAACAAAAAGAAAACAGATCGAAATAAAAAATAAGGAACTTCCAATCAGAAAAGGTCTTCTCTGTCAAGAGCCAAGTCAAAAAACCAATGAAAACCACTAGTACCACTGAGTGGATCCTTGGTGGCGAAAGCTTTGAGGAAGACTGCGTTCAGTATTTCCGATGAAAGGAACGAGCTTATGTAAAACGTGTCGATAGCGCTAATATTATCTATTTTGTTTGCGATATTTGCTTCTATAAATAATCTTAACATTGTACTATGATTTCAAAATGAACATGACTTAGTTATTTTACCAACTTGTAACATATTTTATATCCTATTATCTATAGTGTTTTTTTTTAACTTCTTTTATTTCTAACGAAATGAGATACAGGCTTAGAGGTCCGCTACTGGGGCAACTTTTCCTAAGTTCTTAAATGAAAGCACCCATCTTGATTGAGATAAATATTTTCCTCCATCGTATTGTAACTTCGCTGCCAACAATTCGTGCTAGTAGATCTATTTAGCATAAAATTAAAATCGAAGTGAAACAGAGTATTCTTGCGTATCATCAGCTAGTAACATAATTTCGTTTCATCAGTTTTGTATTTTTCCAAATAAAATGGATCATGTAGCACCCCCATCCAGACATTCAAAAATGTAGTGCAACATGGGGACATAAAATTTATTTTTTTGAGTTCCCACTAAATTTTGGTATCGATGAAACATCTTTACATCTCTTTACATTTAGTAAAACTCCGCCTTGCCCTTTTATTACACCGGGCCTCCCTAAGGGGGTACCCTATATTTGAAAAGAAACTATTAATTTTCCAACAGTAATATAATGTTTAAAAAGCAGTTCGGCAGTTCTGGAGGTTTCCTTGAAGAAACAAGTAAAAAAACTTTATTTTATTTAGTATAGATTTTCGAAATTCCAGAAATCATCAAAAAAGATATTAAAGATTTCGTCTAGAAATCGGTGCTATCCGGGAATTTCTTTGATAACATCCTTTTGTTTTACCTGGAATTTTAAAACTTACATAGATAATGTTTTCTGCTTAAAGCTACTTTAGCAGCTTTATTTATGCAACTAATCAGCAATATCTCCGTATTCTAGTTATTTTAACCCTAACGCAACCAGCAACTAAACTTCTCACATTAAAACAAGCTAAGTTACGGGAAATGGCAGTCATTTTACATAAGTGTTTCTGTTTATATTCTCTGAGATATTGCTTGGCTTACTGTTTCAGTTTTAAGTGGCTGAACTGTCTGCTCTCGCGGAGCTAGCATGGCAGTTAAAGGTTAAATTACTTGGAAAATCTACCCGGATTTATTTAAATGTGAAAAATATTGTTTTTCCATAACTTTATATTTAAAATGTAAATAAGATGAATTTAAAAATAGATAGACATCGATTTATATAAAAATTTTAACTTTGAATAAATCTAAAATAAATTAATTTGAAAATAATATAGACCCCGTAATATACATGTGTGTGTATATATATATATATATATATATATATATATATATATATATATATATATATATATATATGTTTATGCGGCTTTCACGGATTCCTTAGTGTGAGATGCAATAGCAGTGGATATATCCACATTATGCGGTTGTAGTGCTGAAATCACATTCAGCAAACATACCGCTACATGCAATATATATATATATATATATATATATATATCCCACACTAGGACGAAACAGCGCTGTCATAATTTTTCGGACCCGGAGTTTTTCCATGTTCTTTGGAGATCTCCGCACTTTTTATCAACGGTCTTTGTCCTTATAGCAGACCGTTGATAAAAAGTGCGGAGATCTCCAAAGAACATGGACAACTCCGGGTCCGAAAAATTATGACAGCGCTGTTTCGTCCTAGTGTGGGATTCGTCAGGCCATTGCATTCGGTACAAACCATCATGTCGTAACTGTGTGCTACAGACAGATTTCACGGTTGAAAAGTAGTAAATAAGACAAAGTGGCGACATCTCGATGGCTCACTCAATAACATGAGAAAACACAAATCAATAAATATTGTATTAAAAGTGCCATGTGGTCGCGTGATGGTAAATTAAAAAAGAAATATATCAAAACTCGATACACGAACTTGCTACTTTAAGGATACAGGTCGCATTATTCCGCATCGGCAATCAAACCAACTATGACTTCCACAGTTCAAGTTCAGTATCGCACCAACGATCTCCCTAAGAAGCTGTTGCGTATGTTTTAAGTCGATACTGAACTTGAACTGTGGAATGCATAATTAGTTTGGTTACTGATGCCGAATAATACCACCTCTATCCTTAGAGTAGCAAGTTCGTGTATCGAGTTTTGATATATTTCTTTTTTAAATTACCGTCGGTCCACCACATGGCGGTTTTATACAACATTTGTTGATTTGTGTTATTTTTATGTTATTGAGTAAACCATCGAGATGTCGCCACTGTGTCTTATTTACTATTCTTCAACCATGAAATCTGTTTATAGGACACAAGTACGAGATGATGGTTTGTACCGAATACAATGGCATACTAGGATGAAACAGCGCTGTGGTCATTTTTCGGGCCCGGAATTTTTCCATGTTCTTTGGAGATCTTTTTAGCATGAAAATAATATTTATCAACGGTCTTTGTCAGCATAGCCGAGAATTTCTTATTTTATTTTAAAATTATATGGACATTAGATATATAATATACATGTATATATATATATATATATATATATATATATATATATATATATATATTTATATATATATATATATATATATATATATATATATATATGCGGATGCTATCAATATAAAGACGTTTACTTATTATTCTGCGAAGATTTTAAAGACAGCTTACAGCAATTAACGTGTTAAATTCCTAAAACGAATTGTTTTTTTGGTAAATGTAACCAATACTCGAGACTTTTGGAGATTCTTATAGCAATTATTAGATAGCAAAGGCATTGATAATATACAATTTAGTACCTGAGTTATAACTGACAGTGGGCCCCCTTGGCTGGAAAAAAACTACGTTGGGAAAGTTATTCTATATTCGAAATATCATTTAAAATTACAATTTCACTCGGAAAACAAATAATTTACAGCATTAAATCTGAAATGTTCATAGTATTTAAATATTTTATTCTTACCTCGACTCAATTTAGCGTATATTTCTGGGCCTATGTGGGAGAAATATATAATTCTGAATGTAGCTTATGAACACAAATTCGCAAATGGGCTGTTTGTGTTAATTTACTTGTAAAAATCCAATTTTAAGGGAATTACGAATATATCTCTAAAGTTTTTAGTTTTATAATAGTGTATAATACTTTTTCGATACTTCTGTTATAACTTCTATAGAAAAGCAAAGAAATTACAGCATCAAGTGCGAATAATCATTATATTTCGACATATTTTTGCTTCGGTTCAATTTGGCTAGTATTTCTTGGTTTTTTTGAGAGAACTACAAGATTTTGAGTTTATCTTACAGACATAGAGTCGCAAATAGTTTTTATATCAATCTACTTTCGGATATCCGATTTTAACGGAAATACGAAACTATCTCTGTCATCGAGACAGCACGGGCCCAGAATCCCGTTATCAGTACTACTAGTATCTATAAATTTATTTCAGGATCTTGTGCATCTACCACAAAAAACACGAATAATAAGCTAAATTGATTCGCAATAAGAACACGGTGCCTAAATACACTGATTATTTAGTACTTAGTTATGTAAATACATTTTTTTTGAAGTTTAGAAATGTCGAAAGAACTTAGTAGGTAATGGGTCACTTCGGGTGGGAACAATTTACGACATTCGGAGAATTATTCTATATTTAAAATATAATTGAAAATTGAAACTGTCAAATTTAGATAATTTCATCGCCGGATTTCAGGATAAAGTAAAAACTATAAAGCCTCATTCATTTATTGCCAAGCAGCAATCATAGTTTTTTAAAACGAAAAATAAATTATGCATGAGTGAGATATTAGCTATATTCGACTTTTCGAAAAGTACAAATTTATTGTCCAAGATGCATACCAGGCATTTTAATTTAATAACAAATAATGTACAGTATTTCCTGCAATATGCTAGTATAAGGATTAACGAAAAATTAAGATACAAGATTTATATATTTTTTCCAGATAGTATACAGCATGATACAGCATCTTTATATACTGTGCAGAAAAAGTTAATTTCCCATTTGAAACAACTTAGTGCATAGAAACTCAGTTACTTTAGCTATGGTGCAAAATAGCACAAATTTTAAATGATTAGTTTGATAAATCATGAGAGACTTTTGAATAAAGTTTGATTGGCATATGCATGCAACTGCGCACGGTAAACGTGCTTCAGATGGTATGGGAGCAACATTAAAAAGAAAAGGTTCGAGACAAAGTCTGTTTTATCACCGGTACAGCTCTTTACATGGGATAGAAAAATCTATCAAAAATGTAACCATATTATTTTATAATAAACAAGAGCAAACGATATCTTAGTGATTTTTAAACATAAGGGTGAAAGAAGCTCTTGTAGTACCACAAATATCAAAACATCATTGTTTTATAGTAAAAGAAAGAAAGATTCTGCTATTAAAAAGGTTTAATGCCTTAGATGAATAATCTTATTGATAAAACATGAAACTTATAGTATCATAGATTAACGAACTTATTCATAACATTTCAGCAATATAAAAAACTCCGAAGTTCCCATTTTCACACCACTTTACGAATTTTCGGCGAACTCTTGTTAGTAAAGCCTATTTAACGGCCATATTTGATTGGCTATATCTATCGAATTAAACAAGTTAAACACCGAATAAAACCCTGATTAGTCATTTCCAAAACATTTTGAGAATTTTTAAAAAAATCAAAGTTTCTGTAAGAAATAAAGAATTCTATCTACCTTATTTAAATAGTTGGTTATATGTATTATCCTTTCACGCAGAGAAAATGGAAGAAAATATTCAAACAGTTTGTTTCCTGCAAATAAAACTCTTGTTCTCTCTCCATACGTGTTTCAAATACCTTATGGTCTCGTCAGTGGAGCTGTATCGAACCGAGAGCAATATTCGCAAGAAACAACTGAAAAATATCGCCAAACGACATCTATACGATCACCGGAGAAGTACGAAATTTAATATCCTACCGACATACTTTGGAATTTATATTTTATATTGCAGTTATTTCTTGCGGATGTTGCTCTCGGTTCGATACAGCTCCACTAACAAAACCACAAGGTGTTTGTATATATTCTTCCTTTCCTCTTCTTGAAAGGATAATACATATAAAAGACTATTTAAATACGGCAGATAGATTTCTTTATTTCTTAATGATATTTTGATTTTTTTACACTACTCTGATGATCGTAGAAACGTCGTTTGACTGGCAATATTTTACAGTCTAGCTTATTGCGATTGTTGCTCTTGGTTGGTTAGGAAACAAATTGTTTGTATATATTCTTTCCTTTCCTTTGTTTGAAGGGATAATACATATCAACAACCATTCTTAGAGTTGTTACGGATATTACTATAAATTCGCAATAATGTCCATGTGGCCATACATTGGGCTCCTTTTCTATTTCAAGTACCTATATATCCGCCATATTGAATCTACCATTTTGAATTTTGCAAATTTGACATCGGAATTGTGACTGGCGATCCCCAAACCTCAGAGTATTAATTTAAAACCATTCGAACGAATGTTTTCTATCTTATTTTGACATGACCTCTAAGACCAATTGGATCTGCCATCTTGAATTTTGCAATTTTTACTCCTGATTCAAATTATTTGACCTGTAATATATATATATATATATATATATATATATATATATATATATATATATATATATATACATATATATATATATATATATATATATATATATATATATATATATATATATATATATATATATATATATATATATATATATATATATGTATATTTATATATGGTTTAGAAAGGTGTAGCCGTTATTCTACCAAATCAAATTTTGATTGGATATCTATTATTATACTACCAATAGTGTAAATTAATGTTTAAGTAATAATAAGGATTTGTACATACATGTTTTTACTTTTATTTGAAAGCAACAAGGAGTTACACTTTTGGTTTTAATTTTATTTATACGTTTTTTTACTTATTTCAATTAAAATTGTGATAATGATTGAAAATAAAACATAAAATACCGATATTTCCAAAAGCAAAAGTTATTTTACCACATTATTTTTATATACTTACCCATTATTTTGTAATAAAATATCTCTAGTCTTTATTTCCGTAAAAGATCTCCCTTTAGTCAGACCTGAATTCATAAGCGCAACAAAATGTTTACTGTAACTTTATTCCCAAACATTGGAAACATTTTTTTTCCATTTTGAAAACTGAAACTTTTATTGCATTTGGAAAATAGAGAAAATATTTTATCTCGCTCGATTAAAAATTCACGAGATAATTATTAACATTATCTTCTCAATAAACGGTTTGCAAATCTTCCTTAAATTGCATTTAAAGAAATTTCTATCATATATCTCCCCTCCCCCTCATTAAATATATAAATAAAGGCGGAGGCGAAAGTAAAAGCATACATGTTGTTAGATTACAAAGTCAGGTAGACTAGACCTGTCTTTAGATGCACCAGTATCAATCGCGGGGTGACAAACCCATTATTGGAGATGAACAGTGATATCAGAATCTATAACTTTGATAGTGATCTCATATCACTAAGTCAGCCAGTAAACTTAGTTTGTTTTACAGATAGGTCTAAAACTGACCATTGTTACATGAGCCAAAATACTCGGAGCCACCTCTAGACACAATATAAATGAAGCACTGTGGCAGTACTCATTATGTTCCAGACAGAAATATGTGCTGTTGATACCTATCATCGAGAGAATCTGACGACAGATTATAGGGACATCTTCCCCGATGGTCAGGCAGTGCTAAAAGCGCTTGCATGATATTAGATGACAAGGTTAGTTTTGCGCGGATACCAGGATAAAAGGGGATGAAAAAGAAGACCAACTTGCAAGACAAGGGATTCAGGGTTTGCAATAACATTTATTGGATCAGAACCAGTAAACAGGATGCTAAGCCTGATAAAAATAGCCAACTTTTTCACGTACGGCCGATTTTCTTTTATCGATCAATTGTTTTGATAGCGTCACTCACAAAACAACACTTCCGGTTCGATGTCATTTTTATGTTCTGCAGTTTTGGCCAATTATGGCCGGTCTATTCAGGATATATTTTCGGAGTGCCAAAAATAATTTTTGCTAATTAGATTTAATACAAATTTCTACTAAATGGTATCAAAGGTATCGCCAAGAAAAATATATGTTTATGATTATAACAAAAGTACAAATAAATTTTTAAGAAAATAAATAAGGAAAATTCAACTGTTCAAACTAACATTTTAAGTAATCTTCCTTCCATTTTTTGGTTTTAGTCGAAATTCAGCATTTGGGGAGATTTCCCTAACGGTTTCATCTTAGTTCCACCACTGTCAAGGTAGCTACAACCCTTCTCATAAAATATTACAACGAATTTTTAATATCAACGTTCAGGGCAAGTTATCGATATTTGTTTCGCTCAATACTTTAATATAACTGACAGAGAAGTTTCACTTATTTGGGTTAGATGCGATAAGTAATTTTCCTCGTTAAAGAGAGTACAATTGTATTGTTGTCGTAAAAAAAATTAAAGCGATAATTTTGTTATTTGTCATCAAAGCAAAAGTTAAGACAATATGTGAATATATATATATATATATATATATATATATATATATATATATATATATATATATATATATATATAAAGAGAGAGAGAGAGAGAGAGAGAGAGAGAGAGAGAGAGATTAGGTTCATATGTGGATGTTAAGAAAAACTTTTCGGGCTTCCGGCAGTTTAAAAAAAAATTACTTAATTAAGTTAAATATTTTTTTCTGACAAATTATTTAAAACATTGTTAAAATCTTACATGTTACCATACAGTGCTAAAAAAAGCAACCTTTCCTCGAAGGTATAAATTTGACCTATAAAATGTAAATTGACTCGTAAAATGCAGAAGCAAATCGACATTACTTTACAAATTTCCTAGGTTTTCAAAAAAATTAGTCAAATTAACAAATGTGGATGACTTTTATCTAAATTAAGTGCAGATCTATTGAAACAATCAGCGTTAAGTTTAGATGTTGCTTGATATTGAAACAATAATTTTTGTTTGATCGGTCATAGAGGATATATTCTTACCATTTTAATTTCCAAATGTCAAAAGAATAAGTCTTTGAAAAGCATTAATTACTAGATTTATAATCATTAAATTCTTAAGTCCCACAACAAATATACCCATGGGCGTATTTAAAAATAAATTTTATTGTGGCTTGCCCAAAATCTTTCCGATACCTATATTTTTATCTTCATGGCTAGTTTGTAAGCTATTTCCAGCACCTACTTACTATTATTAACAAGTTATAGACAGTCAGTTCCAAAAATTCACTGAAATCTCATTGCATTTTCCCATACTAAAACTGATGCTTGAAGGTTTACTAGGTGATTTTAAATATCTAAAATCATGGATCCAATATAGTATATTAGAATTTACAAAATTGATATTTAACTGTAACTTTAAAATTCTTAATGATTAATTTGATACGGAGAACGACAAATTATGTATATATTTGATTATTTTAATTCGTTTTACAGCCATGAGCTAATTTCTTTTTTATAATATATTCTTATGAAGTCGTTTCAAAATTTATGTTAAACACTATAAAAGAATTAATAAAATTTACTAAGGATAATAATGCTATTACACTGACTAATTTATTAGACTCACTATGCATCAACATGGTAAGAATGAGCTCGATGTAACATGTAACTCAATTTAGACCTAAAGAAAATTAGCTCAGAATAGGGAACAAATTTATTTAAAGCTGGGACTTATTTTCATTGCTACTTCAAAGATACCATTTAATATATTATAAGTCCACACTCTTCCAACAACATCCTTTGTCTCAAAATATTTAAATGTTTAATTATACATTAGGGAAACAAAATAATTACTTTAATTTATAGTTAAGTTGGAAGATTACTTAATAGGTGCTTCGAAACTGTATGTATGTAGAGGATTCAGACGTAATGAAAATTATAATAATCTTACCCTTATGGATACTTTTCCTAATCACCAAAATAAAAATAAATTACAATAGAAAGTGGCAGGAGGAAGGCAGCAGAACATAAAGTCATCACAGAGTGAACGACATTCTCTCCCAATAACAAGAAAATGGTAGGCATCAACATCGCCCAAATGAATGCTCATCATCCTAAGGGCGCCTGAGTAGTAATCACTAGAACGTTCACTAAATCCAGCTGAGGATTGCGCCGATCTAGGAACCCCGGGGTCAATAGAAATCACGTAAAAGGATTACACTTCAAAGATGCTAAGGTAATATATCATGTCAGTAATGATACACCCAGAACATTTATCATGGTAAGAAAAGATATTAAGTATTTTTGTCTTTCAGAATTTTTAATGAAAGACCTCTTTCTTATTTGAGCACAGCTCGAACTGAAAAAAAGAAGCTAGATATCATCATAGCCCCATACTATTTCGCGTATATATATATATATATATATATATATATATATATATATATATATATATATATATATATATATATATATATATATATATGAGGTATTTTTTATTTATTTCTTGGACCTTTGCTAAAATATTTGTTTGTTCTTCTTGGATTGTAGTCCGTTGAAAATTAAATCAAAATTTAATGGTGGTGTTATACTTTCTATATTTTACATTTTTAAAACATTAACGCTACAGTAATTTTTTCACCTTTGTCAGAATGTACAGTTTTGGCTAAAAAACAAAGTATTTTGTTGATTTAACTATTGAATTGTTTACATATTGTGTATTTACCTTGAATAATGATTCAGGAACAACACTGCACTCACGTGTATAAATTAATTTAAAATCATATTCTATTAAAAATTTAACTTTCGTACCACTGTACAGGGTGAGTCAACGATTGGATGAAGTAGCTTTGTGCCTTTTCGGTGAAATTAACAAAGAAACTATATTTATTGTTTGATACAGTTTATTTTTACGCAGATTTTAACAATATTTAGGACTCTACAGGATGAGCCAAAAAACTAGGACAGTATAAAGTTGTATTTTTTTAAATAGAACACCCTATATACGAATCGTATTTTCAGTTTAGCTTATAATTCTAAATCTTTTTTATTAAGGGTTTACTATAACAAAACTTTATAGTTTCTGAGATAATTAAGTTTAAAGAAAAAAAGTCACATTTTCAAGCATCAATTCAATCCTAAATAACGTTTTCAATTTTGTGACAAATATATTCAAATTTGGAATTTAGCAAGGCCAAGGACAAGTTAACATAATTTTTACCTAATATTTGCAATAAAAGCTACAGGGTGTTGAACACATCGGCTCAAATTTGAACAAGTTTAAATGAATAAATATCTTTTTTTTTAAATGGTACACCCTGTATATTTTCATGTTATTTAATAGAGTAATAAAAACCTTGAAGGTTTTGTTCAATATATCCTATACCTATTTATAATAGTTTTTGAGATATTTCAGTTTTTCTTATTTTCCATACTTTTTTACAGAAATAGTCTTCATTATCATAGTAGCCATGGCAAAAACAATGTAAAAGAACATTTTTCTGTATGTCAAATTTATAACCGCAATCGCTTCTTTTGGTTTTTATGTAGTGTAGTTTGGTTTTTTTTTGCATTCATCTTATATTGTAAAATGAATTTTCCAAAGAATGAGTTGATAGATATGATTTATACAATAGGAGAGGCTCAAAAAAATTGCCTTCTTGCTCAAAGAATTTACAAAATGAAGTATCCTGATCGACGCCAGCTTAATACCCATACTTTTCAAAACTTAATGCAAAGATTTGATTCTTCTGGTACTGTTGATTATCCAAAACGTAAAGTGGTCAACAAACCAGTAACTAATGAAGAAAAAGAACTACAAGTATTGTTAAATGTTCAGGAAAATCCTTATATTGGTAGCCGTCAGTTAGCAGCATTATGTGAAACATCACAATCCACCGCTAATCGTACTACCAAGAAATATAGGTATCATCCATATCACATGGAATTACATCAAGAATTGCATGAACAGGATTTTGAAAGTCGTGTAAACTTTTGTCGTACAATAAATGCGGAGATTCAATTAAATCCAAATTTATTATGCAAGGTAATGTTTAGTGATGAAGCTACTTTTAGAAGTAACGGTGCCGTAAATAGACGCAACATGCATTATTATGCCACAGAAAACCCATTTTGGATTAGAGAGGTGCAACATCAAAACCACTGGTCATTAAATGTTTGATGTGGTATTCATCATAATCGAATTACTGGACCCCACTTTTTTAATGAACCACTAAATTGCCATAGTTACCTGAACTTTCTACAAGAAGAACTACCCCAAGTGCTTCAAGGTCTCGATAGGGATGAGCTCGACAGTATGTGGTTCCAGCACGATGGTGCGCCTCCGCATTACCATCGTGAAGTTCGTGCGTTTTTGGACCAACGATATCCGCAAAAATGGATTGGACGTGGGGGTTTCATTGAGTGGCCACCAAGGTCTTGCGACATCACCCCATTAGATTTCTTCCTATGGGGTTATATTAAAAATAAGGTGTATGTTAATCCACCAACAACAGTGGAAGGTATGCGAAACAGGATTAGGGATACCTGTAGAACAATAACGCCACTAATTTTGTCCAGGGTCCGAGAAAATCTGCGAAAAAAAAAATAAATTTGTGCATTGCACAAGAGGGTCGTTTATTCGAACACTTATTAAAAAGAAATAATTAATCTCAGTATTTAAAAGGTAATTTTTTTGGTTCAATTTAGTATAAAAGTAAAAATGTATTTGTCTTGTCGTTATTGTTGTGTTAATTTTTTCACATTATGTTTAATTAAACTATTGCCGTTGTAATATAACGAATAATGTATTTCATCATATTTAACCACATTCTGTTTGTTTCTGTAGTTTCTTTTTATTATTTTACATGGCTACTATGATAATGAAGACTATTTCTGTAAAAAAGTATAGAAAATAAGAAAATCTGAAATATCTCAAAAACTATTATAAATGGGTATAGGACATATTGAACAAAACTTTTAGGGTTTTTATTACTCTATTAGATAACATGAAAATATACAGGGTGTACCATTTAAAAAAAAAGATATTTATTCATTTATACTTGTTCAAATTTGAGCCGATGTGTTCAACACCCTGTAGCTTTTATTGCAAATATTAGGTAAAAATTATGTTAACTTGTCCTTGGCCTTGCTAAATTCCAAATTTGAATATATTTGTCACAAAATTGAAAACGTTATTTAGGATTGAATTGATGCTTGAAAATGTGACTTTTTTTCTTTAAACTTAATTATCTCAGAAACTATAAAGTTTTGTTATAGTAAAGCCTTAATAAAAAAGATTTAAAACTATAAGCTAAATCGAAAATACGATTCGTATATAGGGTGTTCTATTTAAAAAAATACAACTTTATGCTGTCCTAGTTTTTTGGCTCACCCTGTAGAGTCCTAAATATTTTTAAAATCTGCGTAAAAATAAACTGTATCAAACAATAAATATAGTTTCTTTGTTAATTTCACCGAAAAGGCACAAACCTACTTCATCCAATCGTTGACTCACCCTGTACATTTACGGTAAAAAAGTTACCGAAACGTTCATGTTTTAAAAATGTAAAATATAGAAAGTACAACACCACCATTACATTTTGATTTCATTTTCAATGAACCACAATCCCAAGAAAAACAAACAAATAAATATATATATATATATATATATATATATATATATATATATATATATATATATATATATATATCTTTATGCGGCTTTTACGGATTCCTCCATGTGAGTTGCAATAGCAGTGGATATATCCA
The DNA here is from genome assembly GCA_034092305.1 of Diaprepes abbreviatus. Taxonomy (NCBI): domain Eukaryota; kingdom Metazoa; phylum Arthropoda; class Insecta; order Coleoptera; family Curculionidae; genus Diaprepes; species Diaprepes abbreviatus. The sequence goes on from JASJET010000103.1 coordinate 20,647,921, forward strand.
CATTATGCCGTTGTAGTGCTGAAATCACATTCAGCAAACGTACAACTATCTGCAGCTCCGGGAATGAATGAAGTAAAACGCGAACAGTAAATGCAAACTTCTCTCCATCAATTCCTTTCTGTGTTAGAGTTTGCACAGTTAGAATAAATTATTATAAACGCAATTCATCCTATTCCACCACAATCGAGATGATGGCCTACCTGTACCACCATACCGAGATGAAAGTCAAAACTTACCTTCCCCGCCACAGTGGTACGGCAGAGGTACATGTTTCGTCGTACATGTTATATATATATATATATATATATATATATATATATATATATATATATATATATATATATATATATATATATATATATATATTTCAAAGAAACCATGCTTTCTGTTTTCATGGAAGTTAAGGAGCTGTCAGTGCCAATTCTAGCTTTATTTAATAACATTAATATAAAATGAAAAATTATGGCAAATTACAAAAAGTAACTCGTAATAATTTTCCGATGAAATTTTAATTATTACTTTAAATTAAACTTATTTATTTATGACTGTTTCTTTAATGTTTTTATTTATTTTATTATTCGAGAAACCCATGCCTGCTTACTTTTCCTAATAAAAATGTTTCCCCTCTGTTGTCCGAATACTTGCTTTGACGTGATATATAAAACTTAAGAACATCTTTAAAATCTTATTATTTAATATATATACTAAATTCAAGGTTTTAAACAGGTTATTGGGTTTATTATCACTTAATAATATTATAACTGGAAAAAAATAAAAAATATTAAAAATTGAAAAACCCGCCGAGGTGCATTCTTATATTCCTAATATAGAGATTGTCCTCATTTAGTTAATGTTGTTAGAAGAGAATAGCTCTCATTCTGAGAATAAGTTTGGAGTCATGCTTAATGGCAAATGTTATGCGTGTATTATATCTGTGGTAGCACTCACAGCATCTAAATAAATTAAATAACGTGAACTAACCTGAAGTATTTTCTTTACAATAATAGAGTGTTGAGTATTTTGGGAAGCATTTTGTTGGTACTGACAAGCAACGCGAAAACAGAAAACAAATCATACTACGTATTTCAATATATTAGTCCAGTCGAATTAGATATAGAGATGACTCTAGCGGGAGGCAGTTTTACACGCAGGATAAATTATTTAGGAATGATGACAGAAATAGTAAACCTACACACATGAGCTTAAAGCGTGAAGAATTGTTAACTAAACAATGTCAGATAACGACGATTTTCTTACCCTTTTTTCATTATATTTCCTAGAGCAAAGTAAGACATTACTTGTTCATCGAAAAACTTTCTTTCAATCTATGTTATCTCGATTTTCGAAAGTTGTAAATTTACATTGCAAAATTGAAAAGTACGCAAAAGTCGTGGGAAAAAATAAGACATTTGTTTGGATAAAAGCTGAGACAAGGAACTTTTAACAGCATGGTGTGATTTTGAATTTTTTCAGTTTTCACGCGATCGCTGATGCCTGCTGAGGCGTTTATTAATCATAAAGTTAGCTTGATTTTAAAGTGTTATATCTGGTAAGGTATTAATGGAATCGAAACGAGTCTTTCGTTAAACGAAGTGTCTTTTCAAGTATTTTCATCCTAGATTTACTATATAGCGTTTCGTTAAATAATCGCAAAGTTATTCAATATGTTTATAAGCAAAAAAGGAGGTGACTTTTAAAAGAATTTCTAGATTTTCCTACTTATTCAATTTGGAAATATCCAACGCAGAGAAGATTAAGCCGTCTCATATATGTGAAAAAATTATTAGCGTCCTAATGAAATCACTATTAAACATTTTTCGAATATTTGTTAATTATACCGTGTTCTCGCGCCGATATTAATAAATTATTAAGCAAAAACTATTTGATCTTGAGTATATTTAATCTATGGGGACCACTTTGCGAGATATTTACATAGCTCCAAAATTAGTATAACATAGATAGAAAGCAAATTTTAAGTAGAACGTATGATGTCTTATAATATTGTAACTAAGTTACTGGATTTTTGAGCATGAGTATGTTTATCGGAATGTATCTAAGTTATTATACATCGGAAAAATGTTCTTCTTGCGAGAAAAGATTATTAAGTCTTCATATTACCATTCTCTAATTAGCTTTACCGCATCATCCCGGGAAATAAGAATTTTCCTATATTTTTCGGAGCGCCCGTATATACCGAGCCATTTGCCGCAGTACTGTATGCACGATTTACCCACACCGTCACTTACCGGCATAGTGGGAATGCGGAAGCGCCCGACTGTCGTTCGGAGAAACTATTTATGGCCGAGCTGGCCATTATTTTGGTGACAGTTGAGTATGACCAACTAAAGAAGAAGAACACGTCTGCGAATAGGGCCAAAGAGGCCCGAAGCGTTCTGGGTCATAGATCGTTTTTCTGCAAGAAGACAGAAAAGAGAAGAAAAAAAAGCGACGCAGATCCGGACAGGGCAGTTCCTTGTTGGATAGCGTTGATTTACCAGGGCGCATATGCATTTGGGAAAGACAAAAAATTGGTTTTTTACTTATAGAAGCAAAACCAAGGGCATTTAGTGCCCAATTCGATTCCGCATTCAATCTCCTGAACACTGCTGAAACGCTAAATCCTTCAACGAAGAAAGAAGCAAGAAACTAGCCCGACAATGAAGCAGATTCGAAGGAGATTCACTTCAAGAGATTGCATCATTGGTGACTGGGATATTAGTCTTAGGTGGAACTGGGAGCGCAAGCATTTAGTTCTAAATCTTTTTTCATACGAGCGATGAATTATGAAGGCAAGAAGACAAACTTACATTGAATGCAAAAGGTAAGTAAGTGTGAAGCAATGGGTGCACCGGCTCCTGGAGCGGAGACACTAACGTGTTGATGACCTGAGGTTTAAAAAGGCTAACCAATTGACACTCACAGTGCACTTCTATAGACTGCAGTTTCACTAGAATAAACAGAAGTAAATTACTACCTACACACTTCGTATTGGTGTCTATGTAAAATTTCTCTTCCTCTAAAAAAAAAGAATTTGTTGAGAACTGCACGTTCTCCACCAGGAAGTAGAGAACAGACGGACTGCCCCGGAGCACCTGCCTGACCGCCCTTTTCTCGTCTCGTAAGTGAGGGAAAGCTTGTATCTATATAGTGTTTTACCATCCACTGCTTTTCTTACTTCTTACAAGTAGTGAACGTTATCGCGGACCCTTGCAAGTACGGACAATGTTGGTTCTTTTCCTAATATTCTACCGCTATTGATCGACATTGTCGAACACCCTTATAAGTAAGGGCAATATCGTTCCATCCTACCGACGTTGTCGAGGACCCTTACAATTACCGTCACCTATACACACGCTCATTGCATGCCGTCGTTTTTTTTTTGTTCCATAAAGGCTAAGAACATGTTTTACCGCCAGGTGTTTTTACTACGAGAAACCGGGGATAGCGTCGCGGATATTAGTACGAGATTTCGACTCGAATTTTATTACCAGATGTCGTAAATGGCGTCGAAAGAGTTTAGTACGAATCACCGTGAATAGCGTTACAAATTTTAGTTCAAAGCACAGTGAATAGTGTCGTGATGGTACCACCGCAATTAATAAGAGTTTCTGTGAACAGCGTAAATACATACTCTTGCTCTCCGTACTGTCTATTTGTTTATATTGTTGTCGATCTAATTTGTGAGTTAGTTTTAGGACATATGATTAAAAAATATTGAATACAGAATATTTTAAAACCGTGTGCTTTATTAACTAGTTCCCGCTTTTCACATTTTAGGTAATAATTGGTAGCGGAAAGCTAGTAAGTAATATGGGTAATTGATCCCTGGGTTACCGTTTCCCTTCTGTAACAAGCTGCCAGGTGTAAAGTGAGCCCTTTACCACATTAATCTAGAGGGTAGCGTTCGATACTAACAATTGGGTGGATGTCTTGACAACCGGACAATCAAACCGTAAAACAGTAAGTACAAAGGATAGGGATATCTGGACCGTGAGTGGGTACCGACCGGGAAAATTTAGGATGGTATATCTTTACGCTAAGCATTTGACCGATGACTATTTGCAGGATAGATATCCATCCACCTACCGATATTCCGCTACTGTAACAGGAAGGCATCCGTAGATCACAGAGATGTCCATGGGTTACTATTTTTGGAAACGCATCGCAATATTTTGCTCCAGAATTGATATTTCAGGAATATTTTTACTATTTTTTAGAATAATTATTTTTCACGGTTCTAGCTCACTTCTTCAGACTAACCAACAGATTAATTATCATTCTTGGGATCATTCCGGAGTGATTTATCCAGAAAGGTAAACTATCTTCCACGATACCATATTTAGGTTACTTTTAGACCTACTTTAAGTGGAGTATATGGCGGTTTGGTGCGCTTACTTCGTATTACAGCGTTGTCGTCTCTTCATTTCAGAATCACTTTCGCGGATAATTCACTCGAAATACTATCAAATAACGATATTTATATTACTATGAATTGGTGATGGGCTAATTATTGTCATTTTGTTGTTAATTATACCATATAATGTTATATATTATATTTTCATTTTTATAAAGATATTTAAAGAAGTGTTTTAGTTATGATTATATCACATTAACTAAGACTCAAACCATATAGCCAATCTAAAATGGTCAGGTGTGAAATGTCGCAGTCTTTTGAGGTAAATATTGTTATGCGTATGAACAATGAATATCCGGAGTTTTAAGAAAATATACAGCAACTCTATTGGCCCAACAATCTTAAAGATCAAAACCTGGAGGTAGAGCCTTGAAATTAGCAAGTGAAGTAGCGCATATAAATAAAAAATTTTATTTTGACCCCTTTGGAAGTAAACGAAAATAATTTTTCATTTTTAAGTGACCTTTTGTTTCACATGTCAATTAAACCCTTTATTTTCAACTCAAACTAGTCTTAAAAGTAGACCATGCCAATGATTTAAGCATTAACCTCTGAGAGATAGGATACAGGTGTAATAATAAGTAAACAAGCAAGTTCTGAGCCTTAAACATGCAATGTTTTCTTTCATTACCCACCTGGCAATTTTTCTATATTAGGATTTGTTTTTTGGCATATACAATACAAATTATAAAAACATCATAAGCAAAACAAAACGAACCAACTATAATGTTTGTTTAGCGGTTTTTTATAGGTAAGTTCGGAATGGCGGTGTAGTATAGTTATAGAATCATATCATGTAACATATGACAGATCAGATAAAAAAGGTTATATAGGGTTTGTTCCAACCCGCATCAGAAACAGTTTCTGACCATCGGAATCCTGCGCATTAACTTATTACACATTGTATTTAAGTTAATGCGCAGAATCCTAACGGTCAGAAACTGTTTCTGTCGCGGGTTGGAACGAACCTATAATAATCAGCTGGTGATGCCGAAAGTGAAAAAGATGTTAACACTTTATGTATTACCGAACTCCGGGTATGTAGTGTTTTGAATTAGACGATCTGGAGGTTCCACTGTGGCATGTCAGGTTAATGTTGATTTTTGGTAGTTATTTTATCTAAACCACTTAGAATATCCAATTCCAATATTCGTATTATTTTTTAATATCAAAAAATTATGTACAAGAAAGGAAGTGGACTGTATTTTTGCGCTAGTTAAGAATTTAATTTCAGTCAAATACGTTAAAATCAACGGCGAAGGAATGACAAACTCGAAAATGAAAATAGCCTACCTTTGGTCTGCTTGGCTACTGTTCTTGGAAATTGTGGTTCTTGTTCTGAAGATCTATTTCTTGATTTGACGGCACTATTATTTGAGTTTAAGCAAGCTTGGTGTTTTTAAATAAGCTTAGCCGGTAAAGCGAGATTAAGACGTATATGACTAAACACTCGCGTGGTGTTCGCAACACGTCGAGGATGAGCTCAAAATTAAAAATAAACTGTTCCTTCTTACCATCAGGTACCATCGTCGTGCATCGGACTCTAATTGACCATTTTGAGGTAAATATTGTTATGCGTCGCTAGAAAGACTAAATGGCGAAAAAATTAGATTTAAATAAAATTAACTTCAGTTTGCTTAAATACATAAATATAGAAAACGTATATAAATATTAATTTTTCCTGTGAAAAAACGAAATAAGTTATAAAAAATAAAAATATCAAAGATTCTATAAATTTGTTTATGTGTGTTTCAAAAAATTTTAATATTTTTGTTTTGAGAAAATAAAAGAAAGTCACGAAAAGTGTCAAAATTCAACATGGCGATCCGTTTTTTCAATCGTCTATTTGAAAAAACAAAGAAGACTGTTAATATAGATATAAAAATATAAAATCATGTCACCTAAGCCAAGCCCCAGAATTAAGTAAATGGGTTCTCAATTCTGTATGGGGAATTTCATAAATGCACTGACTAATTATGATATTGTTCTACAGTGCATTTTTTTTAACGCGGAATATATAGCTTAACTTGGTAATTATTTCCGTCGACACTAGGCCAATTTTTACTAAAACTATTTTATTAATTCTTACAACAAGTATAATCTAAACCTTAAAAATTTATTATAATATAATTCGTGTAAAAACATGCTCGGGAAATTCTCACTGTGTTGTGATTTATAATATTTTTGGTGTAAAACCGTCTATTTTTTATGTATAAAAAATATTCTTTCCTAAATAAAAATGGAATCTAGGGTCAGTATGTGGTTTGCAGTGATCCGTTAGCCCCCGAAAGATATTATATGGCTCCTTTTCGCGGGAAAAACAACACATTTCATAAGCCCTTATTACATGAACCCTAAAGGGAAATCCAGTAATGTGGTTATAAATTTTTAAGGACAATATAAGCTGTCTGTGTGCTCTCAAAATTATTGAATATGACAAGGAGTGCATAGTATCCACATGCATTTTATGTCTCAATCCAGAATCATCAAAATTCCTTATAACCTCAGATCCTATTAGAACATTTTCTCACATACATTTAAAAGTAACTATATGTGTTTTATTACTTATGACGACGATCAATTTGCAGCCCACTATGCTTATTTCTCGAAAAACTTCGAGAAATAACGCTAGATATGTGATCTGAATATACTTCATGCTATTAGGTTGTAATGTCAACCGCAAATAAAGTGATTCTTCCAGAAATATCTAAGTGGAAATTGTCATTAAAGTAAAACAAAAATAGTATGTCCCCAAAGATAGAGCCCTAAGGTACGACACTATAAATATGGATGGATTAGACACATTTCAGGAGAGAAACACTGACTCCATACACCCACACAAGTAAACCGAGAACCCTACTCCTATAGTTTTCAAGCTTACGTAGAATTATTCTATGACTCACACAGGTAAAAGTCTTGGTCAAGTCACGGAATACAGCCATAGAAACATCATCCTGGTATTTTCGGTAGAGTAAACAGAATCGAGATTAGTAAAAATTGTATGGATCATTACAATTGTCTCCGTTAAAAGTGGGACTACTATAGCTAATTTTGAAGATGTTGGAAATATTCCACTATCCAAAAATACATTAATTTTTGCAGCCACGACTCCCATGGCAAAATTGGTTAGTTGCTTAGAAACAAGTAATAAAATAGCCGAAGGGATCGTAAGAACAATCAATATTTGTAACAGAGCAGTAACTGATGGTAGTCCAGCACTCTTCTTGTTTATTTGTTTAATATAATCAATATTGTTGTCAAGAATTCTGCGGTAAATATTGCGTTATTCATAAAAACAAATATATAGAAAAGTTTACTTGTACAATTTTCTAAGCATAAATAGACAGCATAGGTTTTTGCTGACCATTTAATATCTGTTGTGAATCAGAGCAGCAGCGGCAAACGTAGAGCTACGTCAGAAGAAGCTACTTTTTCATTGGTCACCGTTCCAATCCAGCAGAGGAATAAGCTTGAAAACTATAATATGATCTATCGCGGCATTCATGCCGCATTGCTCTCATGTTTGATCAGTGCAGTGGTCACAACTGTCACTATGGCAGAAACAAAAATTGTCTCAGCTAAGCATCCAATGTCATGGAATAGGATCAAATTTCATTCACTAATCTTAAAGATTATGGGCAGGCGCAGGGAGTCACTTTATTTTATACTAAGAAGTGATTAGTTATTTGAAGTGAGTTCTTTTGTTATTCCTATTTTAACGTTAAAATTTTAACAGAGACACTGATATGCTAAAATAACATTTATTTATCCATAAAAAACTACTTTTTAAAATTTCGACTGATTGAGTAAACAATAAAAACCGATAGTATTAAATTACGCAGCGAGAGGAAATTACCACAAAGTGTTTTTACTAGTTTTGTCCGGCTTTAAAAAAACAAGAGACCTTAATTAAGGGAGAGTTGAGTTTCTAGTGAATTATAATCATTTTATCAATAGAAAAAAACTTTTAAAGGCAATTTGATACAGCCAAATTAATTCTAACAAACTTTAGTTAAAAATTTATTTACGTAATTGTAATTCATCCTGTTCAAAGTAACTTCTTAATTGAAATGAAGAAATCAGATCCTCAAAATTTAAGTCAAAACTATTTATTAGTAAATTTTAAGAATTATTTACTTCTGGATTTAATCGCATCAAGACGGAAGGAATTTATTATTTCCTATTTAAACTGTTATTTTCAGGAAATGAAAAGTTAAGCTAGGGAGATAGAGAAAAATGGGACATTAGAGCTTTAATGTTGAATAAAACCCATATTTTCATAGAAAAATTCACACTTACTAAACCTAAAAAATTTTATTACTGGCCTAATAAAACGCCATATCGGGTCTGTTTGACACAATGTATATATATATATATATATATATATATATATATATATATATATATATATATATATATATATATATATATATATATATATATATATATATATTGTTTTTCTTTTTTGTTATCGACCGTACCTTAATAATTTTGGAAGGAGTTTATCGGGTTGCGGTCTGTAGGATAAGAATAATTAACTCATTTTTCTTTTAATACTCAACATTTCGACATTTATTTTATGCTTTCTTCAGGAGTAAAAAACTAAAAATCAAACACACAACAGGTAGTTCACAAACAGTTAAACAAAATTAATATGTAATTAAAATACTTACAAATTAGAGTTTCCTTCTAAGAAATCAACCCTAAACACACTCAACATCGTACGAAATGTAAAACATCAATAAACATTTAGGTTTGTATATTTATACAGTAATACAATCATTATTATTAACGAGACGAAAAAGGTTTTTTTCTGATTATTAAAAAAATTTTTCTTTTAAATTAGTATATACAGTTTAGATTAAATTTAAAATATTACAGTAGATGTTGCTAAGTTGGTTAGTATCAGATTTATAGTTTATGGTGTTTTTTGTTTTTTTAATATGGTACATTTCCAGGAATAGACGACTTTTATAATTGTTTTGATGTTCTAAAATTTTTATGTTGTTATAATCAAAGTGATGACCTGTATTTAAATAGTGTTCAACTACAGCACACGTGTTTTTTCCCAATCGGCAATCGCTTTTGTGTTGGGTAACCCGCTGTTTGAGCCACTGTCCAGTTTGACCCACGTAACAACCCTGGCAACCCAAACATGACATATATATATATATATATATATATATATATATATATATATATATATATATATATATATATATATATATATATATATAAATATATATATATATATATATATATATATATATATATATATATATATATATATATATATATATGTTATATCGTATGTTTTCACGGATGGTAATTTGGTTATTCCGGGTTTCAATCCGTTCGTTCAAAAAATTGTTTTCACGACGTTTCGTCAAAATCTCATTTAGCATTTTGAAGTGCGATTCGTCTCGTATCGTCTCGATCAGTTCTCAGCGAATAACGAGACGAACCACACTTGAAAATGCCAAATGAGATTTTGGCGAAACGTCGTGAAAACGATTTTTTGAACGAACGGATTGAAATCTTATATATATATATATATATATATATATATATATATATATATATATATATATATATGTATATATATATATATATATATATATATATATATATATATATATATATATATATATATATTGGTGGTAATTCATGGAGCCTGCATAACCGCAACTATAAACAGAGTCAGTTTGCAAATCCAATTAACGTTAGTGGAATTGTAAAAATTTGTAAATATAACATTTAAACTCTGACAACAGTAGTCGCAAATCGCGTACATTACTATAAGAATGGTCTGAATAAAACCGTTACTATTGTATGGAAATTATAAATGATTATTACCTTAAATTTTAAAAAATCTCTTTACCCTAATTATCGACATCATAACTATTTTTAGTTAGATAATTTTGGTACGAAAATTTGTATATTTCGAGTATGGCTTCCTGTTTGTAAAGAACCTCAAAAGTAACCCACGCTTGCATAGGGAATTAAAAGAGCTTTCCAACGATATGTAATTTGATCAACCTTTTCATATAAAATTTTGGATGGGATTCATCCCATAAGTAAGGGGTTGCGGCTAGAACTAATTTATTGTACTCCGAAACATATCCCTCTTTCAAAGAAAATTGATGGGTTTTTGTGTTAAAAAAAAACTACTAGGATTTACGGACATCGTTCCCTTTTTGTTGGGCCCTTGGAATATACAAACCAAGCGATCATTTTCATGAAAAATAAAAAACAATTTTCTGCCAGTGAATTCTTTTGCGGTATAAAATCGACTGTAAAATTCAGATATTAAGGCAATTTACTGTGTGCCTTATTTTAATAAATCCAAGTGTCCTCACAAATTTTGGATTTACTTGTACTAATACTTTTTAAAACGTATATCTTGGATGCCTGAATAACAAAACAATTGTTTTTCCTGCTTGAATATATTTTTATTACTTTATACTGACCCTCTAAGAAGCATTCTAAAAAATAAAATGAACTGGACAGTTAACCCAATTAATATGATACAAAGGTATTTTAAAAGTAAAATCAGCTATATTTGTGGTAAACGTATATATAATTGAGGTGTATTTTAATTCGTAAAAAGTTTAAGAGGTCTCTGTGGATTCCGTAAAATGCAAAGTCGCGCTTGACCCGTTTCATTCCGCTTTTCGTACGCTTGAAGTTTTAAGGTCACATAAATTCGAAGATAATTCACGGCTGATGGACCTCGCACCCGCTAGTTTGTACAGTTCGTTAGCATGTTAAACGAAAACATTTAAAACTTCGAATTTGGTGGTTTTAACCAGAAAATTAATAAGTTAACATTTTATCTCACTCAAATTTTGTTACGATTTCAAAGTAAACAAACAAACATGTTAAAATTTTGTTATTTATACATTTGCATCTTCCATAAAAAAAGATATTAGGATGGAGAGCAAAGCATTTTTGGTAATTGTGTAGGTTACGTGAAATCTAGGAAAATTACTTTCTAAGTTCCTTTACATATCTCCTGTTTCGAAGTTATAGAATCCGATTCTGACCTAGATTTCAACAGTTTTTCCTTATTTTTCAAGAAAATGAAAAAAAAAATTATCACCTCAAGAACATTGAAATGTAATACATTTTAACTATTTATGCACATATTTTAGCAATCAAATGAGGAAAAAATTCTTTAACACTTCCATTACTTAAAAAGCTAAATATTTGTTAGGACGAATTTAATTAAACATTTCCATCTCGGTCAATAATATATATATATTTTTTTAATGTAAAAAGAATTGTAAAATTAATATAACCAATTAGTAAAGTCATATAAGATATAAAAACGGGTAAACCTCGGAATGAAAGATAATAAGCTACAAAAATGTATAAATTGTATAAATTATTGCTTTGATATTTTATTAGTTAGCTCAAAAATTTCATAGAATATTGTGTATGCGAGTCAAGATATTCAAGGTCAAAGGTCACAAAAACCGTTTTTTTTTTGTAAATATCTTATTTCTTTTGCTCTAAATGACATTTGGAGTTAAAAGGAGAGTTGTAGAACATAACGTTCTCTACACAATTGATCTTGGGTAATATTTTATACAATTAACCATTCTCGAGATAGAGCGCGAAAATGGGGTAGCGCTAAGCCATATGTATGATAATGCTAGATCAATTCTGAAATCCAATAGATAGTAAGTTAATTATTTACTAAAACTATTATAATTATGAAGAGACCCTAGCCCACGTATTGGTCTAAAATCGATGTTGAAAATAACTGGTTTAAACTGTAATGAAGTAAAATTAAAACCTATCGATAAAGTTCTACCAATTTCAGCATCAAAATTAACAATAGTAAAGTTTCTGTTGATCCATTCCTCTTTCAGAGAATTACTATAAACAAAAAGCTTGAAAGTAATCTAAAAAAATATCTACTATATGAATTGAGTCCGTATCCGTTCTTTTTATTTAATAATACTAGCATGAGGGGAACTACGAATACAAAATCATATACCAATATGTCACCTGTTGATTTTATACTTGATGAAGGTTTCTTTTGCATCGCATCGTATGGAGCAAAGATTATACTTTCTCCATTGTTTTTAATAAATACATCAAATATTTGAAAATACATTATGGCTTCAGTATTGCTATTGTATTCGACAATTACTCAAATTACTCTAAAAATATTAAAGCAAATTAAAAAGTGAAATAAACTGCTTCTCTTTGTACATCTTATGACGTTTGTTTTGTTGAAACAATGATTGTGCCAATCAGCCAAGAAAAGTGTTTATCGAACCGCGATAAAAAAAATTGTATTGAAATCCTTACTGAGGAATCTACTAATATCCCTACAAAACAAACCAAAGTTGATGTTGATGTTCTTATTGTCGAAACAATCATTGCAAAACCTGAACATTAAAAAACTGGCATTATCATAGAAAAAGTTATTGATCTGCTAGCTCTTATAACAGTGGGTTCTCAATCACACCAGCACAAAATTTTTTTTACCACATAGGCAAGTGCAATGCAGGGACACAAATATATTCATTTGTACTTGTATCCTTGTTCTAAAAGACATTTATTTATTTTCGCATGCTTTCATTGATGTCATACAATATGTGCGGGTTAAAAAAAAACTGTCACGTGCGAGAAAACCTTCCAATTTGGATCAATCGGCTTAAATATTTCAGCCAAAAAACTGCCCTCCAAAAACATTGTTTGAAAACGAAGTACACAGTATGCTATTTTGCAATGACAAGAAAGGCGAGTGGAAGAAGTAGAAAAGTAGGGTTGCTATGCTCCTTAGCTTGTGGTCATTGTATGAAACAACATTCCTCAATTCTTCTTCATATTTAAGTGATTTTGATGAAAAAAGTGAATATGGACCTGAAGTCTTGAAGCTTTAGAGTCCAATATAACAGACAAGGATGATGATAATGAATTAAAAATTCAAGATGGGTGACCAGAAGAGGGAAACAATGACGAACCACAAAAGTATTAAGGTAGTGTGCTTACTATTAAAAATGAAGATAAAAGAAAAAAATCTTATTACAATGTAATAAATTTACGACAAACCGAATAAATATTAATATTATTAAAATAGAGAGTGTCCGGTAAGTACCTCCTAATTTCTCGAGACCATACAGGAGAGATCTAAATAACTCTACGTTTTGAACAAACTTGTATAATTTAATGAAATTTTAATATTTTATAGAGGCCATAAAGGCTCATTAAACCATACTACAATAAATTTTTTAGATAACCAGAGAAGTCAGGAATGGATTTCCAGCCACACTCGTTGGACCTAATTTTTGACAGATGTTATTTTACAGAGATCAAAACTGATTTTTTAAATATTTTCGTCATTCCTCTTCAAAAAGCCATTCTTAATTTATTTCGATAAAACCGGCTGTTTTCGAGATAAATCGGTTTTTATGCGAAAAACTCGAAAGTTACTAATGCTAAACACAAACAAGTAAAATCAGGTTGTTGTTGTTAATACTTACATAATGAATTACAATTGACGGAACTTGTCAAAACTATCTTAAAGTAAAAATAATTTTAAAAAATGGAATATTCTTACGCAAAATATGCTGATATGCATTTAATTTATGGTGAATCGCTGTCAAATTCTTCGAAGGCAAGAAGACTTTACGCTGAAGATTTCCAGCTCGAACATTGCCAAGGTAAAAAACCTTTCAAAGGGTTGATCGAAGGCTCAGAAAAACAGGTAAAAGATGATAAGAAAATAATTATTAAAGTTAACGAATTAATTTTTACATGTGTTATACAGGGTTATTTTTGCCACGATATGGTGGTGAAAGCCATTCCATGAGAGCATGAGACCCTCACGTAGAAGAACAAATTTTGCAAGATATTGCTGACAACCTTTCAAACAGCATAAGAAAGCTCGCGACACAAACCATTACTACAAAATGGATTGTACATGAAACTCTAACAGAACAGTTATTTCACCAGTATCATGATGAAAAAATACACGCTATGTCTCCGGATAATTATCCCACAATATTCCAGTACTCTAACTAGTTTATACAGCAACATAACCTAAATCTAAATTTTTTAGCCTTATTTTGTTTACCGATGAGGACGGCTTTACAAGAGATGGCATAATAAACTCACATATATTACATTTTTGGGCTGATGAAAACCTGCATGCTACAATTCAAAACAAACACCAACAAACGTTTATTCTAAATGTGTGGGCTGGCATCAGCGGAAATAACTTTCTAGGTCAATTTGTTTTGGACGGAGGACTTAATGGTGAGATTTATTTGCAATGTTTTCAGCAAAATTTAACTAATATATTGGAAGACGTACCTCTTGATAGAAAAATGCAAATGTGGTACATGTGCGATGGTGCTTCACCTCATTTAACCGTATAGTACATTAACATTTAACTAACGAATTAGTTTACTCAACACCAGTCAATACTACTAGCGAGAATAGCTCAACATTCTAACGAAGTCCGTGTAGTGGGAAAATATTCGAAGAATAAGAAATGTATTGAAGTACGTGGGGCCCATATTGAATATCTGCAAACATAACATTTAAGCGTTTTAACTATTTTTACATTTTACCAACATTGTAAGTCAATTGGGCCTTTGAAACGTATCTGGACTTGATAATGTTCGAGCTGGAAATCTTTCAGCAAAACATCTTCTTGCTTTCGAGAAATGAGACAGCGCTTCTCCATAAATTAAAGCACATTAGAATATCCTGCGTATTTTATTTTTACCTGTTTTTGTAACTTTTGAGTTTTTCGCATACAAAACTCATTTATCTCGAAAACATTTTATCGAAAAGTACCTTTTTTGAAGAGGAAGGACCACAAATATTTAAAAAATCAGTTTTCAGCTCTGTAAAATGGCACCTGTCAAAAATTGGGCCTAAGGAGTTTCGCTGCAAGTCCGTTTCAGACTTCTCTGCTGATCTAAAACATCTACTATAGCATGGTTTGATGAGTCTTTATGGCCTCTATAAAATATTAAATTTTCAATAAATTATACAAGTCGGTTCAAAACTTAGAGCCGATAAGGTAAATCACTGGATACCCCATTAAGGGGCATTTTAGGAATTTTTTTTTAATGAAAAAGTAGGGTTAGTTTGAACTCTTCTGTATACACCCGAGAAATTAAGAGATACTTATTTAATTATTTCATTTTAATATCTTATTATTAACATAAATTAATTAAATATTACTAAATGGATGTTCTATTTATGGACAATATCATAATTAGTAAGTAAGTAAGGTTCCTTCATAATTATTATATTTTTAGTAAATAACTAACTTTATAAACGGTACTATGTAATGGATTTCACAGTTGATCTAGCGTTGTCATATATAAGCGCGAGAAAAAACTTAGTCGTATAAGTTTTTTCGCGCGCTTTATCTGAAGAACGATTGACTGTATGAAATGTGGTTTTAGGGTAAATTTTATGATCTTCAAGTTTTTAAAGAACTCCTATTACATTTTGAGCAAATATATTTACAAAAAAACGGTTTTTGCGAACTTTGGCATTCAATATTTTGACTCGCGTACACGAGATTCTATGAGATATTTGGGCTAAGTCATAAAATTTGAAAATGAATATTTATAAAAGTTTATAACTTATTATCTTCATTTTGAGGCTGAATTTAACTGAATAAAACTGAATAAGATTTTTGACTAGTTCAGATCTAAGTTAGTTCAAATTATTTCGAACTCGGTTTCAGTTAGTTTAAAAAATTGAACTATATAAAACCGAAACGAACCTAAACTAACCTAAATTAAACGAAACTAACTCAGTCTGATTTAGATGCGTTAATATAAAAATGTTATTGTCCGACTGAGCCCACGCGAAGGCGGGAAAATCAGGAAGGATATTGGAAAAGGTTTGATTTAGTAGAGAAACCGGTGGTTTAGTATCTGCTGAAAAAATAATATGGTCAATAAAATTATAAGGCCAAGATGCATAAAAATGATTTAGGATTATAAATTGTTTGGGAATAGAACGATGAAAGAGGTAGTCGGCACAAAAACATGTCTAATAAAACCAAATTATTAATGTTCTTCATGATAACCATTAAAAAATGGGTTATATACATGTCTCAAGTATTTTAAAAAATCATGGTACATGTTCTTGATACCGGAATATTTTTTCTGCGTCCAACAAATCCCGAAACATTTTCATGTAAATGTTTGCAAGCCCTTTCAATATTTTAAGTATGAGTTCCACTATCGGCATCTACGAATTTTTGTGACTGATTCACAATCAGAGCTCCGAAGTCTTTGCAACGACAACGACATATATTCTCTTCATTTTCTTCTCTTTTCCTCTAAAAATCCACTGACTGTGAAAAATTCTACCCCTACTTTACTTTTCCTTGCCCAACTTACACCTATCTCTTTCAACATTTCTCTCTTCACAAGAGCAATATCATTCTCTTAAAACCTTTAATATTTAGAAGGAAAAACTTGCCTAATATGAAATTGAAGAAGGAGAAAGTAATATGTTTTTTTTATTTAAGGCTTAAATGGAATTTTAAATTTACAGCAATGATATTTATGCCATAGCAACAGCGCAATTTAAGACGAGTGATGTTCCTGACAGATGCAAACTGCCGTTTTTCTGTTATTTGGAAAACTGAGAAAAAACTGTGGAAAACTAAGGGCAGAGTTGTATTTTTCCACTTTGAAATACCTATGTAATTTTTAAATCAAATTCAGGGAAATAATTTTTTCACCGAGATTTTTGAACTTACCTCGTAAACAAGATTTTGCTTAAGCGTGGTGTAACATCTGCAAAACAAAAAAAAAACATTTGGTAATTAAAAATGTAATTGAATCAATTCATAAATTGTAAAAATAAAATAAAATATAATGAAGAGTAATGAAACACAAAAAATTAATAAAAGTTTTCAGATAGTAAATTCATTTTTTCAGAATTTTAGAGTGCATGTTAATGAACATCTCAGTAATTCTATTTCTAACAATTTTCTAGGATAAAGCGGCTGAGCTATGCAAATAATTGAACCAATTTGCATGTTTTTATATTTAGAGGAAAATATAAATCCATTTCCTACATATATGCGAATACCATCAATTTTTTTTTTGGTTTAGTATAAATGGATGCTAATTAATTTTTTTGATTATAACCTTTTTCATTATCTAGTTCTAAATCATTTTCCCTGAATTTTCGTGGCTGTCTCTTATCACATCTCTGTTCTTCTTTCTTTAATCGTATTTTCCATTTAATTGATTTCCGACGGTCTTTTCTATTAGCTGCATTCGTAATTGAAGATTCAATTGAGTTGTTAATTAAATTTATATAATACTATATATATATATATATATATATATATATATATATATATATATATATATATATATATATATATATAGAGTGTGCAACAAGTGAAAGAGTACTCTTTAAAGGTAATCCAAGCTTTCGAAAATCTTTTTCATCTTGAGGGGGACTATAATAGTTATAAAATACAGAGAAATTAGTGAGATAATTTTCCCCAATAATTTTAAATAACTTACATCTTTATTTGAGGTTGTTCGCTAAGATGTTAAATGGTTGTATAACAATGTACATTTGCAAAAGAGATTAAAAACTAGGATCGCAGGCCAATTTACAACAGCTTAATATATAAAATTAACTTTAAAGTTTTAAATAAAAAATAAATAGGAGTAACCATTTTGTTAGTTCCTTCCCGAGTCACATGTAATTGTAAAATGAATTTGAATTATGAGGTTAGGAAAATGGTCAGCTGTCAGTAGTGCTGCCAACTTTAACTAATTATTTTTAGGTTTTGTTAGGATCAAACTGCAATTAAGGGTAATTATGAAGTAAATGGTCAGCCATGCTGAAATTATTAGAATAGGAAAATTGTCAGGTGTCAGCAGGGCTGTCCACTTTTAGTAATTATTTTTAAGTTTTGTTAGGATGAAATTGTAAATAAAGGTAAATATGCAGTAAATGGTCAGCCATACTGAAATTATTATTTAGTTATTATCTAAGGAAAACTGTAATCATTATTCTTAGTAACATTTGTAAATGTTGATAAAGATTTATCCAACGATAAAAGATACGAATATATTTCACTCAAATATTTAATATCAGTTTCTTTATTTAAGCTATTCGGTTTTTGTGAGATAAAGGCCATCTCTAAGAAAAGCCTTTTGGCAGTAATCGACTGAGTTGAAAGTATCCTCACTGACCCATAATCCATATTATGTAATCGGTTTTTAGCAAGTGCACATCTTTCAAGATGTTGTACACAATCGCTTCGGTGTAATGTAATTTTATTTTAAAGTGATTTTGAAGTTTGGCCGATTTATATCCTAGCAAAATCCATACAAAGAATGCTGTAAACAATATTGGATTGAAAACTAATTGGTGTTTGGTCTTTAAGTTTTGAGTGTACAGAGCTTATTGTAAGTACTGATTTGTTAATATTATTTATTAGTGAGAAAATTCATGAAACCTCCTTGATATGTGGTAACGAGGTGAATTTAACTGTGTTTGTTCCCTCTGTTGTCGTTGGGTAATCATTGTTCGATATATTTATATTAACATTCATGTTAATGTTATGATCTGTTGTATCACCATTAATTGTTTCTGCTAATGATGACAACGTGCTAAAGGACAATTTTTTATTTTAATTCTGGCGGACTAGACTTTTCTGTGAAAAGCTGTAAGACTATGTTTAATTTTTTTTTATGGAAAGATATCTCGAAGATTTTTAGGACCCCGTTTTTCATTTATTTGATTAAATTCACTTTTATTGTCTGTTTGTGGTACAAATTGTAGTTCAGGAATCTACCTGAGCTACATGGTTTTCTGTACCAGTCTATTATGATTGTATTATCAGGGGAACGTATGAGCTTGGTGTCTAAGAAAGTACTGAGTGATTGTCATCTTCCTTTGCTATAGTGAATTGTATGTAAGGGTCATAACTATTAATGGTTCCTATTATCTCCTGGATAGCATCCTCTGGAAGGGATAGTATTATGTCATCACATATTTTTTTTTATAAAATGTAGATTAAAAGAGAGAATTGGAATAATTGTATGCAACAGGTCGTCCATCACGTATGTAGCTAAGATAGAAGAGATGGATGCTTTCATAGGAGTGCCAAAATTTGTTTGTAAAATCTGAGATTAAAAGAGAAATACGTATTGTTGAATAAAAAAGTCATTAGTTCCATAATGGATTCTTCATCAATGTTGCAATGGTTATTAATGCGGTTCCAGTTTTTATGGATGGCTCTTAGGCATGCGTCCAAATAAACGTTACTAAAAAGTGATACCACATCCAAACTAGATATGACATAATCATTTTGTTAAATAAAGTGTTGACTAGAAAGTGGTTTTCTATAAAATATTCATTGTTATAGTCAATATTCCTGTGATATAAGACGCAATAAGCTCTGGAGGAGATCTAATAGAAGCTTCTATTGATCTGACTGATAGTGTTGGTTTATGGACTTTGGGTAAGGTATAAAACTTAGGAGATACATCTTTGTAACATGTCAATTTCTTTTTTGTAGTAATGTCTATCTGATTAGTGTTAGCGAATTTTTTAATGAGTTCATTGTTTTTTCTCTCTATAGACAATGTTGGATCATCACGAAGTTGAACATAAGAAGTACTAATAATAATTAAATCATTAGACAATTGAAAGTATTACTCTTTATTCATGATGATCGACACATTCCCCTTATCAGAATTAATAAAAACAATAATGGGATTGTCTTTAAGAAAGTTTTTAATATATATATATATATATATATATATATATATATATATATATAAAATACAAAATATTTATTCCGTTCTCCATTTCTTAGAAGTCGATAGACACTTATTTTCGAAACCCTTATCGGTTTCATTATTATCATTACAATTATCACCATCATTATCACTCCCATCGTTATCATCAATATTACTCTCATCATCATCAAAACTCTCATCATTGACATAATTCTGCATCAAGACATGTTGCTATATATCAATAAATATTAATGGTACATTAAAAATCAATATAATTTTTAATATTCCTAATTAATAGCATACTGTTAACCACTGTAACAATTTTTTCGCAATTTGAAAAGCACGTTAGTACAGTAAAATCATAATTATGAATAAAATGTATAAAAGTGCAACAATTTGTGCAATAATTTGATTAAAAAAATATATCCATTATTCGAGTTTGAAGCGTCCGAATTACGATTTTTTCCTCGCGCCGCAGGCTGAAAGAACGCCCCCCTCCACTGCTCACTTTCTTGGAGTCTTGGAGTAGGTACAACATTAAACTATTGTTACGTCTACAATTCTGAAATAATTGAGTTGAACACTTCTGCATATAATAGTTTAGCCATCTTCCTATAAGTTCCTACTCAAATAATCTCTTAATGTTTATAAACAACTCCGCAGTGATTTTTTGAAATAAAAAACTCCATGTCAGCTGCTAGTGGTCGTACACATTTTTTTTTTTCAAAATGTGCGTCAAAATATCAGCTATTGCGTCTACTTATCGGCATTTCGATATCAATAATTATCGAAGAGTTATTCTATTTGTTTGTAACGAAAAAACGAACCCCAATTTCGTCTATCTATTTCAATAATTTAAGATCAACAATTTATTTCATTCTTTTTTGTTATTGTTAGTATAGGTCTGAAATTTTCATTTGCGTACACGTAGATGGCTGTACGACCTCTAGATCGCTGAGAATACACAATGAAAAAAAACATTTAAAGTTATAAACAAATTCACTGTGCAACAAATTATTGAATATTTTTACTTGAAATTTTGCACATTTATTGTATGCAACAAGAGACTCTTTTAGTTGTATTATAAAGTTAATATAATATATTTTTCTATTGTTTATAAACAATTGAAGGAACAGCCATTCTAGCAGATTTTTTTTGCCATAACTGACGAACAAATTATCCGATTCGGAAGGGCCTCATTTTGTAGGTATTTTCAATGCGCACAACTTTTGTTTGAAACTTTTTTTACTGAAAAACAATAACTTTTGTTAGAAATCAAAAAAACTGTTTCTTCACATCTTAATTGTTAAATAAAAAATTTTCCCCAAAAAAGAAAATTAGACAAAAGATACTATATAATTACTATTATCATTCAGAAGGTTTCTACATAATCAGAAATCTACTAACAATAAATTTCAAAATCAACTCATATCAGGCTAACTCCGCCCGCATTTAAGACATAAACCCGATCTAGTTATCATGAAAGTTAAATCTTCTAGTTGGCTAGTTTCGTTTTGCTTATGATATGATGATTTTTTAAAAAATCAATTTGAATTGAAAAAAAAACAGAATAGAGCTTTATAAAAAGGTAAGTGGATTTTTTAGGATTCTTCCCCATTTTACATTTGATATATTCGAACACAAAGAAACTCGTTGATTTGTAATGATGCTTATACTGTAAACTTCACAAAAATACACTCAAAAGTTCTCAAATTTTCGATTACTTAATTATTTTAATATCTTTATTGACCCTTTAAATTTTAAGAAAAATTGAGACTTGACGATTTATCGCAGCCAATTAGACTAAAAACACACCATACCATACCCATAACTTAGTAAGAAAGTTGTTATTACTATTAGTCCACTCTGTAGGTCAATAAATCAACTCTTGTAAAACAGTATGTACATAATGAGTAATTTCAAAATAAAATTTTCGATTATAAACCTTTTAAAAACATTACTTTCAATTTTTAAACACATTTATATAATAATGACTGCACCAACTTAAATAAATATTTGCCCAATAACAACGTATGTATAAACTTATCCAGACAAAATGCGTCAATTAATTTGTTTTCCCTCATTTTATGAGAAAGAAAAGAAAAAGAAAAACCAATGATTTCACATATATAATGCAATGTAAATACAAATTAAATTAATGTTTTCCCATAAAACACAGAGGCCAGAAATCTAAATATATCAGTTATTTTTGTGTTCGACCTTTAGGAAACCACTCCAATAAAATGAAATAGTTTTAGTAAAGTTTCGAAAATTGAAACATAATTTCATAACTTGAACTGTGGCAATAAAATCCTTTTGTTATTTGCTACTAATAATAAAATACATTCTAGTTTAAATTTTGATTAGTTATTTATATATTGTACTAATACGAGGAGCGAGATCTTGAAATTCGGTTGAAGTTTAACAAGAAAGCTAACCAAACACACATGTTAAAATGTTAAAAAATGATCATTTATTTTTTTTTACTATAGGAACTGAATCAGAAATATTTACGTTATTTTTCTTTGTCGGGACATGGTATAAAAAGATAAAAATCGTTTCCCTTTTTAAGATTTAGTCAGAAGGGCATTTCTTGTAACGCGAAACATTTAAAAACCTCTACTAGGCAGATTTCTATTAAAACAATCTTAGTTGCTCTTAGAATAATTATAATTCGAAATCTAAAGAATAATACGATTTGTGTAACAATATGTTCAGGAAATATCCAAAAAATTGAAAATATACTCCCTTTAGATCTCTAGTAATCACACTCTTAAGATGTACGAATATTTTGATAGCGCTGTCAGTAAGAATTACGTCATATCTATTTGCATCTTTATAATAACTATACAAACTGGTTTGACTGCTCCCGGATTCTTCATCATCTGAAGGTGACTCTACCAATTATTCTGTCTGTTTTTTATAAAATCTCATGTAGCTTGTATTTCTAGGTTCTCCCTTACTTTTGTATTTCTTTTTCTGTGTTTAATTATAACACGAGCAGACCATTTTTTCGCTGAGAACTGCACGTTTTCCACTCGGGACAACAGTCCAAACGGACTGAATGGGTCGCCTGCCGGACCGCGCCTTCCTGGTCTAGCAATATAGGTGAGGCTAGGCTTGTGTGTATATGGTGTTTCTCCATACACTTCCTTCCTTACGTCCTACCCCGCTAAAGGCCAGCGTTGCCGAGGACCCTTGTAAGAACGGACAATGTTGTGTCATCCTACCGTCAGTGCCGAGGATCCTTACAAGTACGGGCAGTGTCAGTTCCTTTCCTAATTTCCTACCGCTATTGATCGACATTGTCGAGGACTCTTATAAGAACGGGTAATATCGTTCCAGTTTGCTAACGCTGTCGAGGACCCTTATAAGTACGGACAGCGTCAGTTCCTTTCTTTTCTTCCTACCGTCACCGATACACACACGCACTGAATGCAGTCAGTTATTGTTTTTGTTTCCGTATTGACCAGGAATGTGTTTTACCGCCAGGTGCCATCCGATATCCGTTGATAAGGACGCTTAACAACTGTAGGCCCAATGCCTATCGCCGCCGTCGTGTGTAGAGATCGCCGCCGCGTGTAGAGATCGCCGCCGCGTGTAGAGATGCCGCCTATCAATGCCGGGTTATTGTTACATACCGTGTATACCGCCGTCGGTTGAATTTTAATACGAAGCGCCGTGATTTTAGACATGAAGCGCGATAATTTGAGTACGAGCCGTCGTAAACAGCATCGCAACCGTGTAGTACGAGGTAATGTAGATAGCGTCGTGAACGATACCGCTGGCTTACCGTCTTCAGCGCAACCGACCAGTACGAGCTGCCGTGATCAGCTCTCAAAACATGCTCTTGCCCTCCAGATCGTTTATTTGTTAATATTATTGTCCATCTTAGATTATAAATTAGTTTTAGACCATGTCTTTTTATAAAAGAATGGAATACAGGATACAGGATGTTTTAAAACCGTTTGTTTCATTACCTAGTCCCATTTTTACCATTACATGTAACAATTGGCAGCCGATAGCCAGCACTAACATGCGCAATTGATTCTTGGCTTGCCGTTTCTCCACTGTAACAAGCTACCCGGTGCATAAGTGGGTGCATAAGTGGCGCCCGAGAACCGACCACCGAGTGGATGTTTTAACCTTCGGACAGTCAAACCGTGGATCAGTTCAGAAAGCAGGGATATCCCGATTATAAGTAGATACCGTCAAATCGAAACCCCTGCGCTAAGTATTTGACCGATGACTGTCTGCACGAGAAATATCCACTGACCGATGTTCCGCTGCCGTAATCAAAGTAGATCTGTAGAGCACGATCTGCTCCCCTCTACGAAAAAGCGTCACACTTGCATGGTATACTATTAATGTTTTTTCTACTTCGTCAGGAATTTTCTTTTCCAGCTCTTCCACATCTTCAGGTTCTATCTTCATAAATCCAGATTTTTCACTTCATCTCGTCAATTCGTAAATCTATCCTTTCTTCTTCATCTTCTATAACTGTTGGTTTGGCTTTAACTATTATGTCTGTTCTTTTGATACTGCATTCCATATTTAGTTGTATTGCTTTACTGTAAATATATGGTCTTGTGTATTCCGACTTTTTCGAAAATCACTCTGAAATTCTTTTAATGAATGTGGTCAATTATCGGTCTAATTTTTCTAACGATAATTTTTTCATATATTTTTATTACGGTGCTCAATAGTATTATCCCACTGTAGCTACATCAGTCTTGTTTCTCTTATTTGTATATCGGTGCTATTAACGCAGTGTACCAATCTTTAAATATTTGCTCTTCAGTCCATACTGTATTTCTAGAAGTAGTTCTATTCCTCTTTCTTTCAAATTTTTATGCATTTCCGTGTTAGCTTACTATCCATTAGTTCTTCAGTCCATACTGTATTTCTAGAAGTAGTTCTATTCCTCTTTCTTTCAAATTTTTATGCATTTCCGTGTTACCTTACCATCCATTAGTTCTTCTATTACTTCTAGCGGTTCTTTTAAAAGTCTCTACGCGACATAGCTTTCTTCTATTGTGTGATTCAGCAGTCAATAGTTCTTGGAAATATGTCTGCCATCTAATAATTATTTCATTATCTTCTCTTAGTAGATATCAATTTAAATTCATAACTAATGCAATATCTTGAATCTTTTTGATCTTTAATGATTTTTTATTAACAAAATAATCTTCTAAAACATTTAAACTCAATACAGAAAAGTCTAAATTTACTAAAGAATAAACTAATTTATAAAATTGTTAGAAGTGCCAAAAAAACTTCAAGAAGTCATAAAAAAGCCTTCTAATATTTGACAACTAAAACGTCAAGATGCCATACGAAACTTTAGTTATTCAATTTTTTAATTCTTCTATGTCACCAGGTTTTTCTTTCAAAGTATAAGTACAAAAATGAGAAATCCGGCTTTCGCCGGCCTTTTAAAAGGAACAAATAGTCCAATTCAGTGTTCCGGAAATGTGTTTTTTAAATTCCTTATTTAGGATTATTGCACTGTGGGATGGAGCTCTACGTTTTTGAAATATGATTTCTGTGTAAGTATTTATTGGATAATAGGCCGATAATGATGTTCCCTAAAATTTTTACTCATGCCTTCTTTCGCCACTAACTTTGGGAATTTTCCCTAAAACAAATTCCATCCTTCTGCTTCTTCACTTTTCCGTTGGTACCAAAAAACCTTTCGTCCGTAAGCAATATGTTATTAGCATTTAGGATTTTTTCGCAAAGATCACAGAGCAAAATTCCTTAATTTTTTTTATATGACTTATATTTTTCATTGGTGTAACAACTTCTAGATTTTGTGAACTGTTTAGCAAGCTGTGCAATATTGGTTGGTAGTTTTCCTCCCAGAGTCAACCACAGGTTCAACTCTCAACACGAATGCATCTTCTTTTGCGAGAATCGTCGTGGCATTCTTTACCCATAAATTTATCATGTGGAATTGCTATGAACTGAACGGTTTTGATAGGTAGTTTAAAATTATAAATCATGTTCACCTTAGGCGTAGGTAGAATAGATATAATTTGAAAATTCCGAAATTAATGATATAAATGGAAAAATATCTTATTGACATCTATGTCAAAGGTGTGTAATAAAATACACACGCGAAAGTTAAAGAAGCGCTTTTTTAATTAAAGTGATTGGTTCGGCTATTTCCTAAACATATTTTGACACAAATTATATTGTATACTGTCTACAGAAAGTTTTGATAAATGACACATTAAGATAAAGGGTAAAGTAGCCAAGAATTGATGATAGTTTCAAACTAGTTTTAGTTTTTCATAATCATGTAGTTTCCTCATTATCTATATTGTGTGGGTGTGTCTTTACGTTACAGTGGGCAGCAGTCAGTGCTGGAACATCCAGGTGTGGGTCCAAAGGGGATGGTGGGGACATGAATCGCCAACAATTCGCATTCACTGCTCATACTGTACTCTTATGATATCACCGCCCCCATCCCTTAAGAAGCTGAATCCGCCCCTGAGCACAGCATTATAATCGACGAATTTTAAATATTTCATAAACTGAATATTGGGCCATAATGCAGTTTTGAACTATGTTTATTACCTAATCAAGCCATGATGAATGCTGTTTACGAACACTCTTGTTCTTCATTTGCAATTATAAAGAGTTGTTTCGTAAGGGACAAGTATCATTAGAAGTTGATTAACATTCAGAAGACTGTGACTGTCTTGAAAGTCAGGGAGCAAATTATTTTTATCGATTCAAAGAGCAGACGAAATAGCGACATCAATTGACATTTCAAGAATAAGTGTCATTTAAAATTTTCATAATAAGCATTTCAATAGAGTTGAGGTGTACGGTTGCTTCAGGATAATGCTCAAGCTTATACAGGTAACAAAGATGCTTTGCTAAAATTGATCATCCCCCTTATAACTCGGATAGAGCTCCTTTAGATTATTTCTCTATCTTCAGAACTAAAAGTAAGAGAATAAAATTAGTAGTAAAGATAAAATTAAAAGATCTATCTTTAGCCATTTTAAAATTAAAGATCCAGAATAATTTTATAGTGCTATAAAGATTTTATTTGTCTTGAAATATAAAGAGATTATACTGAAAAATAATATCCTCTTTTATTTCCGCCATACCTTAGACTGAGAATTCCGGGACTATATTATATATGTCTGCAACATCACACGTCTTATCTTTCAAGAATAGTACACAATAACTTTTAAAGGTAATTAAAAAATATAGGTTACATTTCGAGAATTTCGGACTGTTTTTTAAATACTTATAAATCACATCACTGAGTTTCATGTATGCAAAATCATTATTATTACATACCGCTTATTCAGAACCCTATTACTTTATGAAAAAAAAAACAGCGCTAATAGAAAAATAACGCTTAATCGAATATTGAAACGTAAAAATCGTATATTTTTCATCAGAAAGTTCTATCTGTAAAGTTAGGTTCAAGAAAGATCGCATTGAGATATTTATAGATTTATGAATGTAAAACATTGATCGATATTTTCCGTACGTGCAGGTATGTTAAATAAGCTTGCATTGCAGGAACAAACATCTGCATTTACATATGAAGTTTATTGAACTCGTGGATAAGATATATTTCAAATATAGCAATTTGAAAAAATAAAGAGTTTTTGATGGAAAAAAAGTGCAACTAAATTTTTTTTTTGAAAAATGAAAATTTTATAGAAATGTTTCGTTGAAAATGCCAAAAACTGAACTTATTAAATGCTTGAAAGCATGCTCATTAGTGAACAGCATTAAACATCACTACAATAGATATATACGAATGGAGATGAGCTGAATTGTTATTTTGTAGAGTAAGTCAAATTCTCGGCAGTGTACAGAAGGCGTCAAAATAATCCTGGTGTTTCATATAATTTTTTCCTAAGGTGCGCCATAACGGAAATATCGGAGCAAAAAGGGGTACCCAATAATTTAACTTTTGCTCTGTAACGTCTGAGATAATTTGCTTATTTTAATGAAATTTTCATCACAAACAAAACTCGCAGACCAAAATTCTGACAGCTCTCAGTTTTAACAGCCATAGCTATATTTTTTTGGTACTTTTAATAATTATCTAAAAAAAGGTTCTTCAAATTTATTTCGAAAAATGAACTGAATCACGCATACAAAAATCATTATACGAAATGAATTAAGCTTTTTGTTATCAACCAATTAAATTGCTGTAATTAAACTAAATCTAATTACAATTACTTAACTAACTACCAAGAAACACATCAAAATATACATCCGAACTCGAGGCTGTTCCGTTAATCCTTGTGGGATTATTGACTTATTAAAACGCAGACTTTAACAACTACGATCTTTAATTACGAATTCTAAACGTAATTAATACGATTTAGGGAACGTTTACATAAAATGCAGATGAGTCCGACTTTTTACTCGTACGATATCGTGAATAAAAGGAAACCTAGTAATTTAAATGTATTCGGTTTCAATAGGTGCGTTTTACTCGGACGTTGTCGTGCGACGTAGTACGGCTACTGAAAATAAATAAAATTGTTTGTTTTTTAAGCCGAGTTCGTCCGATTTTAAGATTTATTTTAAAAGTGTTTTGTTATTTTGGCTTTGTTACTATATACAACTGCATACAAAATGGACTTATCAAAATTAATTCTGTGTGTCGAGTCAAAACAACCATTATGAGGCCAAAAAAGTAAAGATTACCATAATAAAGTAATGGTGAGAAAAATATGTGGGAAGGAGATTCCTGTAAATATTTTTTTAATATTAATATTCGTTCAAAATATTCCACATTTTATTTTACACAAATATACAGGGTGTCCAGGAAAATGTAGGAAATCTCCTGGATATGAAAAAAACAGGTGAAAGGAATACTAAAAGTTCATATAAACTTTTTTCGTATAAGCCTCATCTTCGGAGATATGGGCTCCCAAGGAGCTGCAATGGAATTAAGTTTTTTACAAATAATTATTGAACCACCCAGTATATAAAATTTTTTTACGATGTTTAGCAGGTAAGATCGTTTAAATTACCATTCAAGAAAGTGTTGTGAATTACTCATAGCTGCAGGGACGGACTAGCTATGATATTCATGACCCCGCCTTTTTACGCCCTGTATGAAAAGAACTTTGAACAACGTTTTTTACATACCTTTAACTAGGCTAAAAATAAAGTACTCTTCATTCATGTCGCTAACCTTAACCATTTTCGTAAAAACGTCATTTTATTTACATCATGTATTTTGCGTATTCCAATAAAAGGTACATCTTTGTTCCTATCAAATGTTCAACCTTCAACCTTATAATAAAAAAAATTGATCCAAAAATAGAGTGTACTTCTTTAGTTAAAAACATCTAATTCTGTGAATTGCAGTTCCATCTGAGTTATTGATTGATTCTTTACATGGATATGAATTTACTGATTTTTGTATTTCGTATTGAAATTAATTCAAAACATGGAATACATTTATTCAGCATGCAGATATGCATCTGATGTATGGTCTTGCATCTTGCAGTGCTTTGGAAGGCAGAAGATTATATTACGATAGATATCCTAGTCGTACTTTTCCAGATCACAAAACATTTCAACGAATTGATCAAAGTCTAAGGGAGAATGGTAGGAGATTCCATTTAAAAAGGTAATATTATTAAATTTCTTCATAATTTTGGAAAATTTTCGAAAAAGAAGTACCGATGCTGATCGGGAAAGAACAGTACATACGCCACAATTACAGAAAAATATTTTAAATGCTGTAGATGACACTAATTCAATTAGCTCTCAAAAATTATGAGTGCAGTTTAATTCGTTGAAAACACTAGTGTCTGAAGTTCTTCAAGAATAGCTGTGATATCCATACCATTTGAAAAAAGTTCATGGACTAATTCCTGAAGATTTTCCCCGTAGAATACAGTTTGCAAACTGGCTAGTGGATCAGTAACGAAACAATATATACTTTATTAGCACTATTCTCTCCACGAATGAAGCAGAATGTACCAAAAAAGCTCTCCTAAATTTACACAACTCACATGTATGGACTGATGAAATTCCTCATGCAACTATTATTTGGCCTCATCAACATCAGTTCCAATCAATTAATTTCTGGGCAGGAATCATTGGCAATTTTTTGATTGGACTATTAATATTGCCGGCATGACTGAATGGAGAAATTTATATAGAGTTCATCCAAGACGCTTTTCACGATTTAGTAGAGCACTTACCACTTGAAACCCGCCGAAACATGTACTATATGCAAGATGGGGCACCACCTCATTTCAGCGTTGCTGAGCGGGAACATCTGAATAACGGCTATCCAAACCATTGGTTAGGCAGAAAAGGACCTCATAGCCTTCTCGATTTCCTCACCTAACGCCATTGGATTTTTACCTGGGGACACCTCAAATCCTTGGTGTATTCCATTCCGGTTGATAGTAGGGAGGAACTTCTACGGAGAATCACGTTTTATTGTGATCAAATTAGGAACAACGCTGAGTTAATGTGGCGGGTACAGCAGTGCTCAATTCGTCGCGCCCGCGAGTATATCAGACTTCATGGAGCCCATGTTGAACCCTTTAACGAAGTTTTTTAACTAAGCAGTTAGTTTAATTTTTATTGAAACTATGGTGACAGGGGAAAATTCTTCTTTTTCATATTCAACCTGACAGAAATTAGAGGGACTAACAGTGTAGCATTCTCCATTTCGAGCATAATATGCCAATAGCAATATTCGGTAATCCTGCTTGCACAAAATTAACGAGAATTATAAATTTCCTTTTGAGGAGTAAGATTTCGACCAGAATAACGCCTCATCAAACATATTTTTAGGAGATAAGCATTATCCCCAAGAAGTAAATATGGGACTTTTATATTTGTATTTGGAACAAGTCCTATGAAAAAAGTGTTACTTGCTAGTCGTCGTTTTATACTGCTGGCAGCGAAACTTCCTCCATCAATTTGTGTCCTTTATGATCCAACATCAATATACATAAATGTACAATGGGCATCAGCAACTGCTTGTAAGACAATAGAATAATATTGCATATAATTTCAATACGTTATACTACAATTTGGTAGGCAACGGAGCCTCATTTCCATACATCCTATGCAATGTGAAAAATTGCATTTCGTCATAAATCATTTTTATGCATTTCGGATGTTGGAAATGGCATATGATCTGTGTTACATTGTTCCCATATTGTTTGAGATACTTCATAAACATTTAATTGTTGAATGAGACTTTCTGAATGAGAATATAAGAGATCTAAACGACACCCCTATTGATAAAATCCTAAAAAAATACTATGAACTTACCATTGTAGTTATTTTTGATTATAAAAAATATAGATTCACTACTTTTTTCCTACAATACCCCATACCAACATACTCTTTTAAAAAATGTATTATCTTTTAGAAAAAGGATGCTATCAAAATGATTCAAAAGCATAGCACTGAGGAACGGTAACCACACTTTCATTTTCATCTTGAAAGTTTAACTTTCTATTATAAACTTTCATTTAAAAATACAAGTAAATTTTAATCAAATATTTTTAAATATTCTCTAGAGTTAACTAAAAATCTTGGGTATAAACTTTTTTATGGGAAAATATATAAGTATGCCATTTTTGATTATTTAATATATAAGAAAATATATATGGGTCATTCCACGCGAAATTTACAATATTTTTTTTTTTGCAAATAAAGTTAATTTTTGGGTTCTCTGTTCGAAAATAGTCGACACGTATTTTTCGAAATTTTTGAGTCTTCAGAAATTATGATTTTTCAATATTCCACAGTAAATAAAGTTTTGCTATACCTAAAATGCGCGTTTTGTCCCGAGCTCAGAGCTTTATAATATGACATAAAACACATTGACTTAATATTTTTTAAATAACAAAATGATAATTTGTAAAACAAATAAAATTTTTACCAATTGAGAACATTTTTATTCACTCAGTTTTTACGTTCTTGTATTTTTTATGGTTTCATTAATATGTAAAAAATTGGCATTGAAGAAATAAAAACTATGAGTTTTGTGCGTTTTTTCGTCCTGGCGAACTCGTTGCTGCCAGCGTGCGAGGTTCGGTTACGCGTGACACCTTACAAATCCAGATCACTTCCCATCTTCATTAGCTAGATTTCGTACTTTTTGTACCGAATATCGAGAAGGGTTCATTTCTTGGGCAGTTTTATTAACGCTCCAAGGTTTTGGCAATAATGTCAGCATCTGAATTCTTTTCTGTGTAATAATGCTTGGTCTATTGAATTTTTGTTTCAATTCAGCAAAAAAAAATACAAGAAAATTCCTTTTCATTTTGAAACAACTCCATGTTATTAGTATTTTTTATTAGTTTTTAATTATAATACAATTCTTACTTCTGAATCACCGTCAAGTGATAAGTAACAATTAACCTCCTGTTCGGAAAAATCCGTTTCCGTCATTAGCATCTGGTTTTGAAACTAGATGAACACAATTTAAAGATGCAAAATTATTGTTCGTAAATTATTATTTACAAAGAAATTCAATGAATATTTGAAAAGAACTTACTACAATCTTTTTTAATCAGTTTATTTGCTTCCAATCTGCATTATTTACACAAAACATCACCCGGTTTATAAAAGTCTGAATTAACAAGTATTCCAGAGGAAACGCGCCGCAGACTCTTTCTTTGCAATACACGTGCTTATTCCGACGATCCGACATTATTGTGTAGTTTTTGAAGACAACAGCACTTATGAAAGGCTTAAACGAAAAACTGGATTGGCGAACGCTGCATGCAGCGCGACGCTCGCTTTAAGCGCTGCAAGTCCGAACAAGTTCATTTTCAGTCGGAGCATGATGGTTAGCTCGGAGTAGAGCGCGCAAAACTCGAAAAAATCTTATCACGCATGATTTTATATCTTCCCTTAAAAATGTAAATGATTTACTCAAATGTTTTGGTAAACACATTTGAACTATGTTGCAATAACCTAAATTAAAATTTTAAACATAAATTCATTGTAAAAATAAATTACGCAATGTCTCTATGAAGAAAATTATATCCAATATTTATAGATAACAAATGCACGGATATTTGTTCTGACCAATATACTTGAACAGAAGTGATCTGGATTTGTAAAGTGTCACGCGTAACCGAACCTCAGACGCTGGCAGTAACGAGCTCGACAGGACGAAAAAATTCACAAAACTCATAGTGCTTATTTCTCCAATGTCAATTATTTACAGTATGCCAGTGAAACCATAACAACTATAAGAATGTAAAAATTAAGTGAATAAAAATGTTCTCAATTGGTAAAAATGTTATTTGTTTATTAAAAATCACCAATTTGTTATTTAAAAAAATACTAAATCAATGTCCTTTATGCCATATTGTCAAGCTCAGGGCAAAACGCACATTTAAAGTATAGCAATGCTTTTCTATAACTAAAACTTTATTTACTGTGGAATATAGAAAAATCATAATTTTCAAAGACTCAAAAATTTCAAAAATTCATTTATCGAAAATATCAAATATCATATTGAAATAAAAAAATACAAGTCGACTATTTTTGAACAGAGAACCCAAAAATGAATTTTATTGGCAAAAAAAAATTTTGGATTGTAAATTTCGTATGGAATGACCCATATAGTACAATATTCAATGTTCCTTTGTAGGTGCTGCAGTAAAAAACAAATGGACAAATTTGCCAGACACATTTCGCAGAGAATTTGCAAAATTCCAAGGTTGCAGATCTGGAGATGCAGGTAGAAATTCAAAAAGAACCAAATGCATTTATTTTGAAACAATGCTTTTTCTAAAAGATACGTTAGCTACGAGACCACTGACTAGTAATATCACCATGGCTGAATGGAAAATGAAAAAACAAATTTTGAAAATGATGACCAATATGATGATTATCAGATTGAAAATAAATCTAATAGAGATAAATTAAAGAGAAAGTAGCAACAAGCCGACAACATAATATACAGTACTAGTTGCTATTTCCTACAAAGACGCTCCAACATTAAACAAACAAGAAAATGCAGTTAGCTATTTCCATAATTTCAAGTGACATGTTTATGAACATTTTGACAAATAAAAAGTTATATTCTTACTTAAGCGTTACGGTTAATTCATGTCTTGGTTCAAGATATTTTCGAAAATAAAAATACCTCTCCACCCTTGCATGGATTATATTCACTATACATGGTGTCCGACAAAATGTGGAAAATCTCCTGTGTATGAAAAAACACGTAAAGGGAATATTACCCCTTTTTTTAACGCCCCTTATGATAAAAATTTTGGACGTTTTTACACACCTTTAACTGTTAAATAAAAATTAAGTACTCCTACCGCTATTCCTAACCGTTTTCGAAAAAACGTCCTTTTATTTACACTATTGGTCCCCTAACTTCTGTTGGGTAGAATATGAAAAAGAGGAATTTTTCCCTGTCACCATAGTTTCAATAAAAAGCTAACTGAACTACCTGCTTAGTTAAAAACTTCGTAAGAGGGCACTCTATCTCTGATCTCAGTTCACAATCTTGTACTTCTACTACAAAAACCAAGAAATGTAAGTATATTGAGTTTTCCAAGACAATGTATAAAGAAGTATCAAAAATGCAAGAGTTCATGCAAAATAATACTACTAATCTTCGAGATCTATTCATATTTCCCTAAAAAATGAGTTTTGAAGCGTAAGTTAATAAAAACGACCCATTTAGTCTAAATTGAGCTCAAATTAGAACGAAAAGTCTAAATTCAATGATTCCTTCGTATTTTGTGCCGTAATCTCCTTGTATTCCATTTTTAAGGCAAATACGAAAATTACTCCAAGCATATTAATTTTATTTAGAGTAGTATTCTAAAAATCCTCCATTTTCGATTCATTCGTTATAATATCTCTAGGAAAATATGGAAATTCGAAATATCCTTTGAATTTAGATGTTTGGCTCTAATTTAAACTCAACTTACCAGCATTTCTTGGATTTTATATGAGAAGTACAAGATTCCAAACTTAGATTGGAGAAGGAGATCCGAAAATGGGCTATTTGTAATAATTTACACCCGGAAACTTATTTTTCAGGGAAATACGGAAAGATCGGGCACGACGAATTGGGGACTTCTGTACCCACCACATTAACTCAGCATTGTTCCTTATTTGATCACAATGAAATGAGATTTTCTGTAGGAGCTTCTCCCTTCTATGGATCGGATTGGAATATACCAAGGTTTTGAGATGTCCTAACAAGTAAAAATCAAACGGCGTTGGCTCGAGAGTTTGAGAAAGCCAAGCAATAGGTCCTCCTCTACCTATCCAATGGTTTGGATAAACGTTAGTCAGGTGTACCCGCACAGCAACGCTGAAATGAGGTGGTCAACCAACGTGCATGTAGTACATGTTTCGGCGGATTTCATGTAGTAATTGTTCTACTAGTTCCTGAAAAGGGTTCTGGAGGAACTCCTAACAAAGTTCTCCATTCAGTCATGCCGACAATACGAATGGTACAATCAAAAATTACCAATGATTCCTGCCCAGAAGTTAATTGATTGGAACTGATATTGATAATGCGAAACAACATTTGCCCATACATGTGAGTTGTGTAAATTTATGATATCATTTTTGGTAAACCCTGCTTCATTATCATGAAGAGAATAGTAATAATGAAGTTTACATTATTTCGTTGCTGATCCAATAGCCAGTTTGCAAATTGTATTCTACGGAACCAATTCATGCACTTTTTTCAAATGATATGGATATAACAGCTGTTCTTGAAGAACTTCATGTATTATTTTTTTCGATGTATTAAACTGAGCTGATAATTTTTGAGTGCTCGTTGAAGGAGTGTCA
The DNA here is from genome assembly GCA_034092305.1 of Diaprepes abbreviatus. Lineage (NCBI taxonomy): Eukaryota > Metazoa > Arthropoda > Insecta > Coleoptera > Curculionidae > Diaprepes > Diaprepes abbreviatus. Next base: position 20,683,924 of record JASJET010000103.1, read on the forward strand.
TCTACAAGATTTACAATATTTTCCTCTAATGGCGGAGTACGTAGTATTCTTCCCCGACCAGCATCAGTACTTCTTTTCCCAAAATTTTCTAAAATTATGAAAAAATTTAATAATACCACCTTATTAAATGGAATCGCTTACCATTCTCCCTTAGATTTTGGTTAACTCGTTGAAATGTTTTCTGATCTGGAAGAGTATGATTAGGATATCGGTCGTGATGCAACGTTTGCAACAACAATACTTTGTTTTTTTTTTACTGATAAAATAAAACGCACATTTTTCGCGAACCTGGGTCGAACTGCAATTCACATATTTAGACGTTTTTAACTAAAGAAATAATCTCTAATTTTGGAACGAAGTTTTTTATCATAAGGTTGAATGTTGAATATTTGATAGGAACAAAGATGTACCTTTTATCGAAATCGCCAAATACATGATGTAAATAAAATGACGTTGTTTCTAGAATGGTTAGGATTAGCGACATGAATGTAGAGTACTTAATTTTTAGTCAATAGTTAGAAGTATGTAAAAAACGTTGTTTAAAGTTCATATCATACAGGGTGTAAAAAATATGGGGTCATGAGTGTCACAGTTAATCCGTCCTCGCAACTGTGAGTAATTCACAACACTTTCCTAGATAGTAATTTGAAGGGTCTTACTTGGTATACGTCATTTTAAAAAAAATTGAAATATACCTGGTGGCTCAATAATTATGTGGAAAAATCTTGATTCCATTACAGCTTCTTGGGAACCCATATCTCCGAAGAGGAGGCCTATACGAAAAGAGTTTACATGAACTTGAAATATTCCTTTTACGTGTTTTTTCACATCCGGGAGATTTCCAACCTTTTTTCCGGACACCCTGTATATTCGAAGGTTAAAGGCAACTTTCTGAAATATTCAAAAAACTTTTGCAATGCTCTCATAACTCATATTCTTCACTGTCTCTTTTCTATTATACGTCATTTATTACTAATTTAATTCAACATCTTTGTTTTCCTTTATTAATTAATAAATATTTTAAACAAGTATTTTTAAAAAGATTAATGTCATCTAATTCACTTTCCATTGTAAGCTGAAAATAATCGAAAAAAATCTCGACTACTATTACCATTACCGGTCATACAGCAACGTAAGATTAAAAAACCGCACGCACCCGCATCCACTATAACCTTACACTTATTCCGTCTAGTACATTTTTTTTTTCTTTCTATTGCCTGTTGCCTACTGCCTACAACAGGGGACTACTATGTAATATGTATTTGACAAGACTCACTACATTACAACATGCCTATTTCCTGTAGAAATTTTATGCTTACTTAAAAAAAATTTTCAAATTAACATCCATCATTTTCACTGAATGAAAATCAGCGCAGTTTTATAACTCGCCTACCACTAGAAGTAAGCATTTGAAACTCAACTCTGTCTCATATACTATCTGAAGATTCAACGTCAAAACTAGAATTTTCTAGATATGACGACTCTGGTGTCTTTTCATTGTTCATATTAACAATTGGGTTTTGTTGTAAACGAGGACTGTTAGGTTTCAGTAAATGATGCCTGTTTTAGTGTAAATCCACACCATGGTGACTACGAACTGCAAATGATCTTGCTGAAGGACCAACTTGTACGACAGATGCAAATTTTCAAGGAGTTTTTTTTATATAAAACATTATCTCGTAGACATATTCTAGGTAAAGGTTTTGAAAGCTGATTATAATAATGTTTCATCCTATTTACTTTCTTCCTAACAAACTTATTATATTTCATATGATCAATGACTTTTGGTTTTAGAATATTCTCATTAACTGGCAATTTCATTTTTAAATATCGCGACAACAAAGGTTCAGCTGGTTGCTTCTATTACAATACAGAAATACGCCACTAGGATGTGGCGTATTTCTGTATTGTAATAGCACCAGATTAGGATTTGGTTTGGTGTGACGCCATTTAAAAAAGAAAAAAACGTTTAACAGTGACTACTGTCTTTTCTACCAAACCATTACTCTGGAGATAATAGGGGCTTGATATGTGATCACTGATATTCCATGGACAAACAAAATCATTCAATTCTTTTGAGTAAATTGTATACCATTATCAGAAATAATACTAGAAAATATGCCATGTCGGGAGAAACTAGACTTTAAACTCATGATAAACTCACTAGCATTCGTAGACTTGACTGACGTTATCTAAAAATCATTTGAAAAATAATCTCTAGCAAATAAATAACTATATTGAAATATATCGTCCTGTTAAAACAATGTACTTTCTTATTACAACTATTATATTTTAAATTTACTTAAATCGATGCGACTGTCCACATTTCTTACACAACTGACTCACCTGAACATCACCATAATCTCTTTTACTTCTTTCATCAATTCTTAAAATAAGTCTTTGAAGATTGGACATTACCGTCTGACTTATGACTATTTATTTATTGACTTTATAGCAGTTGATGAGTTGGAATAAGCTGCGTAATTTCAGTACTCAACAATTTTTATGGCCTTTTTCAAGTCCAGATTATCTTCTTGTAGAAGTTTTCCTTTAATTGACCGATTGCCTATATTAAGTCTTACTATAAACATATCTCTTACAAGACTTTCTCTTAAATTTTCGAACTCAAAAGACAAATTTAAATTTTTTAATGCAGTGACAAGCTCATTGGAGGACTCACTAGATTTTTGACATCCCGGTAAAAAATTATGACGATCAACTATTAAATTGGATTTTGGCTTAAAGTAGGTATCAAATCTCCCCACTATATTTTTATATTTGTAACCAGCCATATCCATATTGAAAGAGTTGGGATACTAAGTGCTGTCGTACCAATATAATAAAGAAAAATTTCAATTTTACGACCATTATATTCATTTTCTAATCCACTTGGTATCTTGCAAATTTTAAAATGCCGTGGCTAATCAGTTATCTGGCAAGACCTTATCTAGTAACAACAGAGGTATAAAGAATGAAAGCTTTCACAGTCTTGATCAAGTTAAAAATAACGGTTCTTGGGTTCAAACCGTGTCAAAATGGAATTATTATCCGACATTTCGCAATGATTGCACAAGGCATTTTCAAAGACCTTTACTTTACGAGATTAGAATACTGAATTCATCATATATCATTTAGTGTCCTAATCTTATGGAGTAAAAATCCCTAAAGATGCCTCGTACAATCGTAGGCGAAAAGTCGGATAATAATTTTAATATGACAATATGAAATCCAAGAACCATGATTTTCAACACAATGGAGCTACATTATTACCACTGAACCTTTAGGGAGGTTTTGTTAGGTAAACTATTGACGTGACAGTAGTTAGATTTACTTGGACGAGTTTCTGAAAACTTTTCTTCTAGACTAGCTATTGACTTTTGTTTCTCTTTTTTCCTATTTGAAGTTTTCACAACCTAACGATATCGTGTTACTGGCAATTTTTAGGTTATGACTATTTTTCTTCAGTTTCCTTTCTTATTTGCAATTTTTACAATCTGACACCGTGTTATGTTAACTCTTGTAGGATTATTGAGTTATTAAAACACAGACTTTAACACACTATCTCTAATTACGAAGATTATTATATAAAAGTCTAAACGTAATTAATACGACTTTAAGCAGCGCACCCACTGGTTCCGCTCGGTTTAGACCACTCGGCTCCGCGCAATCGGCCCGTTTTGGTTTACATGTAAATAAATAAGAGACGCCGATGCTGAAAGCGCTGAAGCGTTCTGGCCGGTCGGAACCAGTGAGCGGGCTCTCATTTATTTACATGTAAACCAAAACTGGCCGATTGTGCGCAGCCGAGCGGTCTGAACCGAACCGAACCACTGGACGCGTTTTATTCATGCTAAGATATCTTCTAGAGCGAGATTCTGTTATATCTGCTGTATAATAGGTTGCCTATATTTTATTTAACAAAGAGCTACTATGTAATTTGTATTTGACAAGACCTACTATACTACAACAGTATAAGGGAAGCATTAAAATATTGGCTAGAAGATGACATAGATAATAAGTTTGCAATTTTCTCTGCTTGTAAAAGTATTTTGCAAAAAATTTGAAGGAGTGTAATTTCATTTCCCACAAATCACATTATTTGTTGCATTATATTACTTAATGAATTACTAAAAAAATTGCTGTTTAATTCCTGTATAGTTCAAAAATTATTTTTATTTCTTCAGTTTCCTGTTATTCTTAAGATCTAGACCATTTCGTTATGTTTAACGAAATCTACCTTGTTTTATTATTGTTTCGTACTTCTATAAGGACGTACAACTGCTTCTCGGCTACCTTTTTTTATTTTATGTTTCGACATTTCAATAATTATTTTGTATTAAAAAATATAAAACTCGTTCGAACTTTTGGCATCTGGGTTATTTTTACCCTCTGATATTCCTAAAAGTAATTCTTATTAAAAAGGAAATACCTTTATCAAGTTTTTGACCGGTCCGCTCGTCACCTGAGTTTCGGACCAACGCCCTGCATTACTTCGGATATAATTTAAATTTATAAATAATTTAATGCTTAACAATATTTTTAAAAGAATGGACAATTTATCTAGCAAAATAAATTGATTTTTTGAAAATCTGAAGTTGGTGTAACCCCTTATATTAATATTTTTATTATTTAAAGGTATAAATTTAAACTTTCGTTTAATTCAGCTTTAAATTAGATCTAATTATTTTTGTGTATTGTACCCACAACTTTCTGGTTATTTGATGAATCCTTTCTCTGTATTTAGTTTAATTATTTTTTATTTGACAATAGTATTGTTATTTTTTCGATGAAAACGTCGTTAACAGTTTTAAGACTAGTTTTTTGTAATTTTTCTGTATAAAAAGTTTGTAAAATCAATTTATTGTTACTTTTTATTTCGTTACCTTATCTGATCGCATTTGTCATGAAAGAAAATGATATATTATTAAAAATAATTTTTTGGGAAATTACTTTTTTTATATAGTATTTAACTTTCCAAAGAACTATTGTCCGGAAACTTTGAAAAAGAATAAAGGAATGTAATGACTAAGTACGAAGTTTTTGTAACACTTGGTTAGGGTAAAATGTAACAATAATTTATTCATAAAATTGATCAAATATTTTCTTTCGATTTTAAGAATTATTTGAAAGTAAACCTGAAGATTACTAACGTCATATTTATGTCCTAAGACCAAAAACAATATTAAAATATAGAGAGAAAAGAGATGGAAGCTAGGATGAAGTTACAGAAAATATTCCCACATTGACATAAATATTCCCCTTTCTGGGTAATTTTTTTTATCGATATTTTTTTCCAACCGAGTTTTTCCATAATTTTAGGTAAAGACGATTTTGGGTTAACTTTAGGTAAAACTTTACAAAGCCTTTTTATTAATTATATCAATATCCTTTATTTCCAAAATACCGAAAGTTGTTTATTTGCCATAAAATGAGTTTATGAAAGAGTTTTTCACTTCTTTCAAAGGAATTTCAGCAGTATGGCGACGAAAATCTCCAAAAGTTGGGATTTTCTTTTACACTTTGAATATAGAGGAGCATTATTGGGTAAATAAAGAGGAAATACGAAGGAAAATTTTAATTTCCATTACTATTTCGCCCTTAGCAAGATAATCTCAAAGTTGGCTTTAAAGATGTGCTAGAAAAGTTATAGAGAATGCCAGTTTATTGAAATATATGAAGTAAGATTACCGATCCTAGTACAGGATAAACATTTGTTGTACAAAAGTAGAGAATCGTACACTTTTTGAGTTATTCAACTATGAAAAATATTTAGTATATTCATAGATACCGCCCAAAGGGTTAGAAAAGGTGAGTATAAATGGCATATAAATAAAAAAAATAATATTTGTTTCGAGCTTCAATTTCTGATTTCAGACAACAACAATTATTGCTGGTCATTGACTAAAACTTTATTATAAGAATTTTTGGGGCATATATAGAAGAATGATGGTGAAACTTTATCTTTTAGTGAGGTTGTGAATCCAGAGCTGAATCAACTGAAAATCTAAATTCAATTTACCAAACTTTTGTGTATTATATACATGGGTGTACAGAAATTAAGTTAGATAAAATCATTTCTTAACCTTGTTACTTGTTCTAATTATATAAGTTGTCTACAAAGATCAGGAATAATATTTTTTTGCAATATCAGGTAAAATTATTAAATAATTTTGTAATTAATAATTTGAAAAATCGAAACATCAATTAATAAATAATAATAAATTTTTCCAAATGGAATGATTGTACTTCATCAAATGCTAATTTTGAAAATAAAAGTATTAATTAATGAAGTAATTTATAATTTAATTCCTAAAATTACCTATTAATAAAGTAGTTGGAAATTTTATTCCCTCAATTATCAACTAACGAAGTAATTGTTAATTCTATTATTGAAATTATCATTTGCCGAAATAATTGATAATTTTCGAAATAAAATTATCCATTGCCTGATTAATTCAAAGTTTTATTCTTCAAATTACCCATTACATTAAATATTCCAAATTATAGAATTTTTAATCGGTAATTTATCAGAATTAAATGAAAAAAATATTTTTACTGAAAACTCCATTTTTTAGATAAAGTAATGAAAAATTAATAGTAGGAAAAATTTGTTAGACACATTCTTTATTTTTTTTTACATCGCTGAAATGTTTTTGTCTTCAGCCTAAAATAAATAATCACAATTAAAAATTAAATGACACTGCTTCTGTCTGTGATAATAGGGTTTAATCTTACTAATAGGATTCAAAATGGTCAAAAAAATTTAACTTTATCTATTTATCTCAAAAATACCGGAAGATAAGCAAAAAAGAAAAGACAAAAAAAATTTGCTATATGCCAAACTAAGCTTTCTACAACAATTTGATGTTTTTTCAGATCTTATTATTAAAATATCTTGAGACCAACGCATAAAGTTCAAGCTCGAGACGATTCATAATATAAATGTGGTTTTCATAAATATGCTGTTCTTTATTAAAAGTGAATGATAATTATAATTCCACAAGAACCATAAAAAGTCATAGTTATGTTTTATATGATACTGTATTATTTGCGAGAAAATGCCATTAAATTATTTTAAAAAAATTATTTAATTCGGATAAACTACCAATTAATAATTCAATAGTTTGAAGAACTAAATTATTAAAAACACTTAAATAAATAATAGCTGTGTTCGCGGGTTACTTTCCGAACCGATTCAGAACTAGTACGGAATTACTTCAGGATTGTCGTACAGCTCGTGCCCAGTTATTAACCGGTTCAGGATTTTTTTTACCACGAACGATTTTGGAATTTTAAATCGTCTACTGTGGTATGAGTCTCATTATTGTTAAATGCTGCTTAAGCTAGTTGTTTTTGTTGTTTTAAATAACTTATAACTGTTTTTTATTAGGTTTTATTATTTGTATTATTGCAAAGAAATATTGAATTATAATTGTTGTTCTTATTTAATATAAAGTCTAACTGAGACTTCCTTTTAGAATAAAACATCTTGTTTTTTGCTGAATAGAATTTTTGATTAAAAAAATATATATTTTAACTGAAATCTATTGTTTGCTCTTTATTTTGTGCTTTTTATTTCCTCAAAATAATTAGCACTTTTAGGAATTTTGAATAAGTCTAAAATTTCTTCAACGTCCTCATCGCAGGACGATAAATGATTTGACATAATGAGAGTATTCACTAAAAACATATTTTTTTAGGTTTAAACTAAAAGGTAAAAATACTTTTTTAATTTATCAATTAAGATTCTAGGTAGATTAATATTAATTAAAGTAAAACCAATATAATATAATAATATATCTACTGGAACATCAAATGCAACAAATGACATAAACAAAAGAAAAACTTAAATAAAATAAAAACAAATGTCAGATAGTTGTACATTGCGGCCGCAGCATGAAAGCTGGCGCTGCATAAAATTCCGAACTTACAGTTCTTATTCAATCCTTAGAACCGGTAGAACTGGTTCAGAATCGATTTCGAACCGAATTATTTTCTCCGCGAACATGGGACTGTAACTAAAAATTCAGAACTTTGTCATCAGCGAACGTTACTATATCAACTGCGTATGCGTATTAGTTCAGAATCGGTTTTAAATCCTTTCCGCGAACAAAGCTAATGATAAAAATAAGTCGACAAATAAAATTACTCTGGTAATTGATAATTTTATTCCCAAAATGATCAATTTCTTCATCAATTAATAATTTCAAAAACGAAATCGTACATTGATAATTGTAGAAATAAAATTAATAATAACTTTATTAATTGATAACTTTAGGAATGAAATCTAAAAATCATTGGTTGATCGATAATTTGGGTAGAAAATCTCCGACTACTTCATTAATTAATAATTTTATTTTCAAAATTATTAATTAATAGAGTAATTGATAACTTTGATTTACTGATTAATAATTTTCTAGTAATTGACCAATAGTTAATTATAATTTGTTTTGCCGATTACTGGTCATATATTAGATCTGCTAAAAGTCATTATGTTGTCTAGTGAAAAGTTTTATTAACTCTTAAATTATGTTTTCTTATTATAAACAAATATCTCAAATTTCAGAAAAAAATTAAAAGTCATTCCTTAAAAACGAGCATTAGCATATGTACCTCGATTTACTAAAAACATAAATCACCGTGTTTAATATACTTTGACATAAACCTAATTGGAATCGCTTGGTCCGGCCGCTTTCGTGCGAAAATTGAGCAACAAATATATCAGCACCTTGTAGGGCGGTCGATTACCTTTTACCTCAATTTTCAGTAGCGTAACTCTTTTTCTGTAGGAAATAGGAAAGAGAAAAGTTAGAAAATAACTATTTCCTTGATAGCCTAGACCAGAGGTTCCCAAACTATTTTGTCCCGTAGACCAAGGGTCTTCCTAAAATTGAACGTTTACAATTTTATTAAATCAAACGCATTTTTGATATTTGAAGCATTATTCTGATGATCGTACGCACAAAGAGTTCAAGCAGGAATAGTATGAAAAATATCATCGTAACTATAAACACTGTTAGCATTTTTATAATATCTCCGACACACTGGCGCTATTTGATAGGGTTTACTGTTGAGTGGAAAATATTAAAATTAAAAAAAGAACTTTGAGTTACAACTCATACCTTTATTAATTAAAACGACACGAAATCAAATTTTGTTAAATTCTTGCATAAGTTAAATACACAAAAAAATCAATAATTTTATTCTACTCGTCAAGTTTTATGGCAGATAGGAAAGATATGCGGAATGAAAGAATGTAAGATTCGTTGGAGATTCCATTTTTTCTTTCGGTGCATCATTCCCCACCTGCCATAAACTTTGGTGAAAATTATGAAATACTTTTAATGGAAGGGGTAAGCCTGATGGAATGATAGAAAATTTTTTATATTTGGCTTTTAATTTGTCAGGTCTATTCTTAAATTTCCTTAGCCAGTGATTTCCAATCCGGTGCTTTTTTTGTAAGATTGGCAGCCCCGCTAAAAGACCGAGCATTTAAATGGAACAGATATCTTGCGATCATCTATTCCGCAGGAATGCTGAAGCCAGAATTGCTGATATCTAAACTGCACCTTAAGTCCTCGTTAATGTTTATTTCGATCAGCCCTTGTTGTAATATGACATCCGATTCATCAGTGTCACCATATGGTTTGATGATCCATTGTGGTTAAAACTTCCACGAATCTAGTTGTAAAATTTGTGTACAGGACATTTAAATGGCAATGTCTAGTCTCTATTTGATTAAGTTTTCTTTTAAAATGGAATCTTTGGCATCCAAAAACTCTAAAATATTTAAAAATCTAAAATAATCTAATATAAGACTTTCACCAGCCAACATACTTTAGTATTAATCCATTAGTACAATTAGTACAGAAAGTCCGTTAAAATGGACCTTTAACTTTTATTTTCTTTTTAGGTTATCGCTTGAACAGCTCTTACAAGAAATGGAAAAATAAATATTTTTTGATCATCATTGGACGACGGAAAAGATACTGATATGGATAAAGCTTTGAGCGATGATGAGCACTGTGTGGGATCAAAAATTTTAACAACTGCTTATGCTTATGTTGTTGAGTTAGTTGAACAAAGGAAAAGTAGTCAGTGTCATCATCCTGATATTGGGATTCCAGTGACGAAGAACCTTTATCAAAGTATGTTCAAAGAAATTGAGTTCAAAACACTACAACAGAACAGCCACCCTCAAAGCATATCTGAACAGACAAAAATTACAAAAAAAAACAGTTTAGTTGGATGCAAATTCAAACCAATTTTTGACATGGTCACTAACTGCAATGAAATTCTACCACTAGAAGCAGCCAAAATTTGTAAAAATCAACTTGAATTTTTTCAACTACTTTCAATAAAGATATAAATCATATACTACTGCAAACAAATCTATACTCAAGGCAAGAAACAATTTTCTGAATTTGATACTTGATGAATTGTATATGTTTATGGGTACTTTTTTATTTTCTGGCTATGGAAAGTACCCTAACAAGAGAATGCTATGATCTAGTTTACCTGAGAGCCCAGTTGTAATTCAAAACAATATAAAATTGAACAAATTTGACCAAATAATGAGAAATTTTTACCTAGACGGTAATTCCAAGATTGATAAAACTAACCGTTTATTCAAACTGAGACCGCTTATAACCCATCTCAATAATGGATTGAAAGAAGACATCTCGATTGATGAAACTATGATACCATATTACGATAAACATTACGCCAAACAATACATCGAACAAAAACTCATAAGATTTAGATTTAAAAACTGGGCTCTTTGTCCAGCTTTTGGGTACGTTGTATCTTTTGTTACATATACCAGCAAAGAACCAAATAAGAACAAAGTGTTTTTGGTATTGGTGGAGATAGAGTAGTATTGCTTATTACTTAAGCAAAAATACCTCCTTACAAAGTCATAAAATATTTTTTTAACTCTTTCTCTTCAAGTTTTTTTTATTAAATTACCTATCCGAGGTGGGATACTGTGCAATAGGTACAATTCAAGATATGAGAACAGGATAAACCTAGGGGTGAATATGTCTACCAAACAGATACGAATAACAAAATATCGCTTATCAGATGGAAAGATAAGAAAGATGTGATTTGTATAACTTGTAATATTATGATCATTTGGAAGAAGGCACTTGCAGTAGATACTCTCGAGATACTGAAGGAAGTATTTTTCTTCGTCAAACAAAGCCCATTACCAATTGCAATAAGGAAATGGGAGAAGCAGACAAAACGGACTAGGTGGTAACTGCATATTATACTAGAATGTACCAAAGAAAATAGTGGTGGCCAATTTTTCTTTTAGACGCATAATTATTATTAATTTGCCCAAAGTGTTACTAGTTTTGTATATATAAATAAAAAATAATAAAATCAAAACTAGAAATGAAATTAAATGTGATATTTATAAATTAATGTGAAAGTTGCCCTAAAGTATACATAGGACAAACGGGCAGGAGCTTCATTAAAAGAATAAATGAACCTAAACCAGTTATTTAATAAACACACCAATTCTCACTATGCTTAACATTTGAACAGTAAACAGCAGACTTTTACTAATCATTCTGATATTTTACATTTGTAAAATAAATCGTTAAAATTAAATCTAAACATCTTATTAAATGACTAGTTGGACTTAAGCGGTTTCCCATTATTAAATATGCAATTACAATAACCTGAACTAATAAAAATATTTTTGGTTTTTCCATAATTTTATAGACTACTAAACTTGGGTGACCCGTTATTACGCTTTAACTTTGCGTAGATTCTAAGAATATCACTGTTTTATACACAGGTAAATTATCTTTAGGAAAGTAAAATGGAGAATAGTCTTTAATTTTGTTAAGAGGTTATCTACCATCTGAAGAAGACACTGTGTGTTGAAACAATTGTTATCATTTTTAGATGTTATCTACCATCCGAAGAAGACACTGTGTGTTCAAACAGTTGTTTTGGTTAATGTAATACAGGGTGTCCGATAAGTACCTCCTAATTTCTCGGGAGCATACAGGGGAGATAAAAATAACCCTACTTGTCACAGAAAAAAATCCGAAAGTGTCCCTTAACGGGCATACAGAGCCCTAAAGGGGTATCCAGCGATTTATCTAATCGACTCTAAATTTTGAACCGACTTGTATAATTTAATGAAATTTTAATACTTTATATGGGCCGTTAAGACTCATTAAATCATATAACTGTAAAAGTTTTAGATAATCAGGGAAGTCAGGAACGGACTTGTAGCCAAACCCGTTGGGCCTAGTTTTTGACAGATATCATTTTACTGAGCTGAAAACCGATTTTTTAATACTTTGGTCATTCCTCTTCAAAAAAGGTACTCATAATTTATTTCAATAAAACTGGTGGCTTTTGAGATAAATCAGTTTTTATGCGAAAAACTCAAAGGCTACTTATGCTATAAAATATTAAAATTTCATTAAATTATAGAAGTCGGTTCAAAACTTAGAACCGATACGTAAATTGCTGGGTACCTCTTTAGAGCTCTGTATCTCCGTTAAAGTGCACTTTAGAAATTTTTTTTCTATGTCAAAGTAGGGTTATTTTGACTTCCCCTGTATGCTCCCGAAAAATTAAAAGGTACTTACCGGACACCTTGTATAGTGGAAATTATATGTTATATTATGTAACTATTATATAATGGATTTCCAACTAGTAACGAATAACACAATACAATAAGTAATTTCTTTGTTTATTGTATTTCAAGTATTATTAAGTACATAACACCAAATCAGGTCTGTTATAACCTATCGCTGAGGTAAAACACAAGGTTACTCTTGAGAGGATACCAAAGCACAAAGGCATTCTGGCAATGAAAAAGCGGACCAATATGTTAGACAAGGGTCTGCTACTACATTTATTAGACCGGAATCATTACTTGACTTTACTAAGACTGCTATTCCTGGACAGTTGTTCTGATGGATAAACCATCAACACCAGACCTACTGGAACCATATTACGAGTCATTGGCGCAGGAAACTATTCTTGAGCAAACTGTCCGGCAAATTAAGCCATGAAATCCTGGGTTCAAGTAAACAAAAGATTAGGCTGGTGACAGAACTAGTCAATGAGACTCAAGGAAACATCTATACACAATGGGAATCTATATTGAAAAACTAATATGTAGAATAAATGAAAAAGAGGACGAAATATTCTAACACATCATCTTAGAATGTCAAGTTCCACCTTACTGAAGACACCATCAAGGATCATTCAATCTGACTGGCTTATACCCAGAGAACACACTAGTGAACTGGTTAACTAACCTGTTCACATAGAACTAAGCGACACAATATCTCCCTAGGCTGTAGTGAAAAGTCTTCTCAATCCTAGCCTGCGATATAATTCAATCAGTCAATCAATCAGTCAATCAATCAATCAATCGGTCAATCAAACAACGTACATAGGTACATTCTTTGTTAGTTACATTAGGACATTTATGGAATGCCTAAACTTTGGTGATGATCTGCCGAAATAGGATCTATTTCGTGGACTCCCATGAATCTATCATTTTTTTCCCTTGATATGGACCCCCTGAAGGTGGCAGTTGATCTCTAGTGTCTAAATGGACCACTTAAGAATACAATAGTACTTAGAGAACTGTACGTTAGGATTCTGAAGAGATTTGGGTACAACATGGTGGCATTTGATTTATTTTGGTATCAATAAAGGGAAGTCAGAAAATTTTATACTTGTATCCTGTACACGTGGTATTTTCATGTTATTTAGCAAATATTTTGAAAATGCCAATATTTCAAGGCAAGTTACATTCGATGAATTAATAATAATTATTCATTACTTTTAAAAATACTGTCAAAAAGTTCTCAGCGTACGTTGTTTTTAATCTCAAACACCTCTTCCACAACATCTGATATTAAATCCTGCTTCTTTGAAAGATCTGCCCTTTGAATGTCATTACGAAGTTTACTTAACAAGCTAACAAAGGAAAGGCGGAGTGCATTGAGGAATTGCACTTTTTGACTGCGTTGTTAGAAGTGCGAAATGGAATCTTAGGGATTACAAATTTTTATAACAAAATAACAAATAAACTATATCAGAGTGTTGTTTTCACTCGATTTAGAAATATAATTATAAATAAAATGTTTTCATATTAAGTTACAACAATCTAAAAAATTTAATTTTTGCGACTTGAAGTCAAAGAAAAGGAAAATATATTGGATCAAGGATATCTTAACATAAAATGGATGACAGATTCAAATTAATCGTCTAAATTAAAAAGTGCTATGATTGTTTTGGTAGTGAAATTTTCGATTACCATTAAAACCTTTTATTTTTTCTTGAATTATATTCATTTTATATTACATAACAACTAAGTAATCCAAATTAAGCCATCAATTAAATATTTAGGTTTAAATATGGACAACAAAATTAACTTAAATTTGTATTCTAAAACAGCTACAACAAAAATGCATACAACGAGAAACGAAACATTTTAGGAGTCTAATAAATAAAGAAAACGGGATATCAAAAAAAGAAACAACAGCTATTACAGGGTGGCAAATTTTCTATGGTTTTACGGGTTACCTCCTTTATTAGTAAAAATAGCGTGGCATTGTGTTACTTTTTTAAGAAACGAACGATACCACTAACAGAATTTTCTTTAAATCTCCTCGTTTTGGAGACACAGCGAGATTTTGAATATTATGCATTTTGGAACACCCCTTGTATCTCGGTTATTTTGCGACTTATCGCAAAGTTTAAAAAATAGAATTATTGTGGTTTTTCATGTAGGATTCAGTGGCGTAGTTAGTTTTTTTATAAGTTTAACTGCTTCGGAGAAATAAGTGAAACTTGCTTTTTTTTTAAATGGGACATATATTTTCGAATAATGTGGTTTATTTTGTTTCAAGCTTTTCAAAAGTATATAATACTTTATGTTTGTTATTAGCATTGAGTTCCTGTTAATAGACCGTAACGGGTATTTTAAGAAACAAAACATCAAAATCATGTCCTCCGGAGTTTTTGTCAGAAAATTTAAATATTCGTCAAATTTTTGTACTGAAACTTTCTATTCATCAGTTTCTTCTTAAAAATGGAAGGCTTTGTAAACTTTGAGAACTACAAAAAATTCAACATGCTTGTCGTAACTAACAAGTTGGAGAATTTTTGTATTCTTTTCAATTTAAAATTTATAAAGCCTGTAATTCATAAATATGTAGACAGAAGACATAAAAGAATATTTTTGAGGATAAAATCAAATTTAATATAATATGGTTCATTTTCTAAGCCATGGTCTAAAATTTACAACAAGGAAAACCGTAAGATTAATAAAATCAATGTATTAGCCTCTATTGAAGCAAATCCAAGTAGTTCTTGCAGAACAGCAGAAGGTTCTGTGGGAAATAATAAGTCAAGAGTTCAAACAATCTTAAAGAAATACAAGTTTAAATCATAAAATATCACCTGGTACAAGATTTACATCCTGGTGACGCACATCGCCGAATAGAGTTTTGAAATTTATATTTTCGAAATATAAACGGAGATAAGAATTTTGGGAAAGCCATTATATTGTCTGATGAGGCTTATTTTACCAGCACCAGTATATTAAATTGACAGAATACTAGGTTTTGATGTTCAGAAAAATCAGCATGTAATACTTCCATAGCAAGGTAAGTTTACCTTCAGCATTTCATATACTTGAAACAGCAATCGTATATGATATATGTGAAAGCAAACTTACACACTGTTTTAGAAATATGAGAAGTGCCCTTAATGCGACTTAACGACCTGAGCTCCCACTCACAATTAGCAAATTGTAAGGGCTTGCCGCAGCTAGATTAGCAAAGTCATGGTGAAGGGTAGGGTCGACACAGCAATGGCACTCAGAAAGCCAGACAGTGGCTTCATGGAGAGTGAGGAGGAAAGAACATTACTCTTACTCAACACTCACTTTCCGGGGAGCAAGTCTAGCATCGCGAATGATGTTATAGAACATCGCGGAAGGCCCACCAGAGAAGCTATAGCAATGGCCAGACACATATGCATTAGCAGTGGTTTAAAATAAGCACTGAACACCTTTTAACCATTTAAAAATAATACCGACCCTGCTGCGACGAGAGTAGGAAGAGACTTTACCATATATAGTATGCATCAGTCAAAGTAGCCTGAAACTGGACTATGTACCAGAAATATGGAGAAGCGCCATAGTCACCTTCATTCCGAAAGCAGGAAAGAAGGACTCTACACACCCTAAATCCTGCGACCCATTAGTCTCACATCGTTTATTTTATAAACGACAAAAAACAGTACATAATTATATCCGCGCAGAAATTCTCGAACAAGCACCATTATACAACATGCGTACCAAGAGTACAGGGCTACGGAAACCGCACTGATACAATTAATAGATGAGATTGAAGAAGCACTGAACAGAACAAAAGAAAAAACTGTAATATGTGCCTTTCTTTATTAGAAGAGGATTTTGACAACACTCCACATGAGACAGTCAAAAGAGCACTTTACGACAGGGGAGTGAAAGAAACAACATCCAAATGGATAGCACGACTCCTCTGTACTAGAAGAGCAGAGACAGAGATAGGACAGGTCACTATCGCCCTTTGGATGTCCTCATGAAATTGAATATACTAGGTAATGGTGCCAGATAATGGAACTAAACATCAACCCCGCCAGAACTACCCTAGTAGCCTTCACAAGGAAAAGAAATCTCAATTTGAAAACCATTATAATGGATGAGAATGTTGTTGAGTGGAAGTCAGAGTTTAATTAGCCGGAACTGACCCTAAATAACAAACTCCTCTGGAACAAGCAAAAAAAAAGTAATTAACAAGACTACAAAAGCCTTGATGGTCTGTAAAAATTTTGCGGAGAAAAGATGGGGTACAAACCCAAAAATCCTGCAATGGGTGTACACTGCAATAGACCAATCAACACATATGGGGTAGTGATTTGGAGCAATAGAACCAGTCTAGCTAATACAAGTGCTAACTTCTCGAAAATTCAAAAAACTTGCCTGTGCTTGAATAATCGGGGCAATGACAACCTGTCCAATGGCCGCCATGGAAATAATTCGAAACTTCACACCTCTACATATACTTGTAGAGAGTATGGCAAAGAGGACAATGAATAGGATGATGAGAGATGAGGTTATAAAACGAACGCCCAATCTCTTATCCAGAAATCTATAAATCTGGGACATGCCCCAAGATGAAATGAAAAAGAAATTCAATTTGGTGAAAAATTTCAGCACAAGGTTGATTCACAATCATGACAGAAACATTATTGAAAAATTCAACAATAAATCCATTATATGGTATACAGATGGCTTCAAAACAACTGGAATAGAAGTGTATGGACCCGACAAACACTACGAAATCTTGGGTAAGTCCCAAGCATTTTCCAGGCAGAAATACATGCCATTAGGAAATGTATGCAATTCAACAAAGGAAAAAAATATCACGGTCAAGAGATTATCATCATTTCAGATATTCAAGCAACCGTCACTGCACTGCATTCTCAAATTATCAGCTCCAAAATGGTCTGGGAATTCCTCGACAAATTAAATGATTTGAGTAAGAATAATAAAATCATCCTCATGTGGGTATCGGGACACACCGGGAGAGAAGGGAATGAAATAGTAGATAGGCTCGCAAGGAAAGGGCCAGAGCCTTTTCGTGGAATCAGTACTAGCTTAATACTAGAAGAACTAAAGACAGGGGAAGAAAGCAGGGGATCCAATTTACTGGACGTAGTTGCAAGGATTGAGGCAACCGAAGATACTTCTTGCGAACTACGACTAGAAGAGATTCAAAGAATGCATAAGCTTAAATAGGAACCAACTCAGAGTTCTGACAGGAGTCCTGACACCATCTGAAGAGACGCCTCACGAAACTTGGACTGGTAGAAGGAAAACAGTACAGATTTTGTGAGGAGGACGACGAAACCTATATTCATATCCTTTCAGAGTGCAGCGCTCTAGAAAACCCTATGATGCGGTTCTTGGGAATACACCAAATCGAAGAAAGGGAGCTACCCACTATGAAGCAAACATTCAATAAGGTGATTCTTACGACTCGGCAGCAGTAGGGAGACACAATAGACCTACTAGGTCGTAGTGTATAGACTCCAATTCTACGCACATACATACAAGGGCCCATCTGGATATTAATTTTTTGGGCCGCTGGATTGGGACAAAAGGACCTATGAGATGGCAACTCAGGTCTCAATTTTAAACTTCTTCTTGTGGTGATCCCTCAAAAATAAAATTTATACCCTCCAATATCAAACCATGATGGATTTATGTGCGGCTCAGGGGGCCTGTAGAGAGTGTGGCCTTTTATTATTTCAAATGCATTGAAGAAATATGATTAAGGCATAATGAAGAACAATTTAAACAATATTTGTGGACATTTTTTTTAGTTTAATATAATACATAACTGTTTGTTGTTATAAATTATATTAAAAATCTAAAAATATGCTTAGCCCCTTTGTATTTATCAACGCAATATTGATACCATTTTTGTTTCTTTAAATACCCGTCACGGCCTCCTAACAGGATCTGATATTTTTTAAAAAACGTAAATTTAAAACTCAATACTAATCATAAACGTAGAACGACATATATTTTTGAAAAGCTTGTAACAAACCAAATCCTATTACTCAAAATTATATTCATTCTCCCATTTAAAAAAAAAAACCAAGTTTGATTTATTTCTTCCAAACAGTTGAACCAATTAAAACTGACTACGCCACTAAGCCCTAAATGAAAAATTTCAGTAGTTCTATTGTTTAAGTTTGCGATAATTTGAAAAATAACCGGTATACGAGGGATGCCCAAAATGCGTAATTTTCAAACATGCTCTGTACCTCCAAAACGAAGAGGTTTATGAAAATTCTGTTAGTGGCATCGTTTCTTAAAAAGTAGCGCAGTACTACGAACACCTTATCCTTCTATTTTTTCTACTAATGAAGATAACCTGTAAAACCATCGAAAATTGTACACCCTGTACAGTGAATGCAGAAAGCTAGTATCGAAAAATTTTGAAAAGACGGAAACAACAGCTCAACTAAAATCGTCATCCTATGAATTCAATACTTAAACAATTCAGTCATATATTTTATGAATTGATAGCAGACTTCCTCTTCTGACAACTAAGTTTGATAGAAAACCTGAAACTCATCCGATGATAGAGAAACTGTATATGACCAGAAACCAAAACCAAATGTTAACTAGAAGACATCCATTAACGACACTGTCACAACTCATATTTACCTTTAATATAGATATATCTTGTTAATTTTGTATATACTTGAAGATCAAATGTCTTATAAATAAGTTTCTTATGCTGAAGGATCTCGATCAATCTCCGATATGTTTATGTCCTAATAAATAATAATCATTTTTATTTTAATTGTACAGTGTAGTGTTTAGAGTTTAACAAGGCTGAAGTAAGTGCAATAGTGCAATTAAGATTATTTAATTATAAAATTCAAAGTTTAATTCTTTATATAAAAATTTCAGATATCCCATAAATTGTTATTTCTCAAGTTTTTTAATAAGTTGTGTTGCAGAATAACCTGCCTATGCTTTTAGGAAACTTACTTACCTCTTGAAGAATATCTCTGTGGTATCAGCACGATAGCACTTTTCTGAAAGAATTCGTAATTTTTTGGACGCTAGTTACCAAAATCGTTGGATTGGAAGTAGTAGTTGCATTTTGCACAACAGTGGTCATTTTGAACATTTATAAAGTTTATTTTTTGTTTGCTGAACAAATATCCTGTGGTTTCATTAATAATGTTCGGGTGTTTGTTGTTTTTATTGTTGTTTTTGACTATTGGCTTTAAACAAGCTTCAAATATTTCGTCTCAAATAGCTTGAACTAGTTCTATGCCTGGATAAAGTATAAAGAAGATACGCAGAAACCAAACAACAAATAAACATTAATTGTGACCGTAAAATAATAAAATAAGTTCAAAAATTAATAGAAAGTGAACAAACGCACACTTGTGGAAAGATCCAAATTAGTTCTAGGACTGCTTAGATGGAACTTTTGATATCTACTTTCGAATTCCTTCTGGTCATTTTAGAAGTGCGTAATGAAGGACTCATATTGACTGGTTTGATGGAATTCATAAAAAAATATATTTTTTTAAATTACAGTTATATTTCGTATAGAAATATTTGTTTTTTTTTTATTGCTAAAATAGAAAGTGGAAGAAATTCTGAATCTAACAGTAAAAGTAACTTGTAGATCAAATGTCGTCTTAAACAAAACTGACTTTGTGAGTGAATTAATTAAAAAAATAGTCAATAACATTAAAACCTCAAAAACAAAAATTGTAGGAAAGTAAGTCGTTTTCTCATTGTAATCTTGAGGTTGACCTTGGGCGCGACTTTTAGAATGATTTTAAGGTCAAGCAGATGTTTTTTAAAAAGAGCTCATATTTTTAGTTGCAGAAGTAAAAAATAAAGAAACATTTTACATTCAGATAAGTTTTAATTTAATAATGGCAGATTTACTTCACCCTTCAAGTCTTAAAATTTATAGAAAGTACCTGCAAACTACACAAAGACAGTTTCAACTAAAGCCAAAAGAAATTAAACATAAGTCTACTTGGCTTTTTGAACACTATGCGTTCCTAAATAATGACTTTGTTGTTCAGAAAATGAATAAGAGCCTATACAATTCCTTTAAAATAGGCATAAGACAGGATACCCTTAAGACTGTTCTTGATCCCATAAAATGGCCAGCAGATATTCAAATTTCTAAATATTTTTTTCGGCCCTCTAACAGACAAATACATTAATACAGGCAAGGTAGAAGACAACAAAACTATCAGAAACAAGGATAAAACTACAACAACAAACGAAGATACTTTTAAAAGTCTAATACTTTTGCACCAAAATGTATGTCCATTACGAACCTGTGAAGTGGAGGCATTGCTTGACAAAACCACACCACATGTGTTGTGTGTTACTGATCATTGGTTGTGTAGAGACGTGTTAAATGTAGCTGTGATTCTTGGATTTTCTTTGATGTCGGGTTTCTGTCGAGACGAAGGTGAGAATGAAGGGTTTAATATGCAAGAGTGACCTGATATTTCTCAAATGTCGGACCCTTTTATTTTGGAGATTGCAACTGGTGATTTTATTGTAAAATGTCAAAAATATATTATTATTATCATATATAGACCACTTTCAGGGGATTTTAATTTGTTTTTAGGGATGTTTGAGGAGATTATCCTTAAAGAAAGTGCTGAAAATGCAATAACCATGCTGGCTGGTGACATTGAACTATTAACAAAAACTAAACAGTCATTGTAATTTTTAGATCTTTTAAAATCTTCTCCCAGTAAACCTTGTATAACTGAAAACACCAGGATAACCGCTAATAATCCTTAATTAAATATAGTAAACTTCTGGAGGCATATATTTCAGCTCATATAGCTCAATTGATCAGTTTAAATTAGATGCAAAGGTAAGTGCCTTTCCAATTTATAAGCGCTAATATAGAAATGCTGATATACTGAGTTTTTGGGAGGCTTCAAGTGAAGATGTGTGGATGAATGTTTACGTGACTGATAATGTTAATAAAAAGTGGGAGGCATTCTTTGACATATTTTCTTACTATTTTAATCTATACTTCCATTTAAAAAAGTGCCACATTAGGAATAACAAAAGAAAATAATATTGGACAACTCAGAAATAACTGAATGTAAAAGACAACTACACGTTTTTAGTATATTTTCAAGATATAACAACGAAGCTAAATCCATTTTTAAAGATTTGAAAGTGACTTACTCCAAACTTCCACAGACTGAAAAAAATAATTATTACACTAGTAAAATAAATAATTCTCAGAATAAAGGTCAGGTTCCTGGCAAATAGTGGGATAATTAACGGGCAAAAAAAGACAAAATGATGTGGTACCCTCTGGTGATCTACAGGAAAATGCGAATGGGTTTAATGATTTATTTATTAATAGCCCAAAAATCTGATTAAGTCTGAAAATTTCAATACACCATTCAATTTAACAGTTCGCGAGGTTCTGTACCTCTGTATTCGATGTTTTTAACGCTAGTTCCCAAGGAGGAAGTTTTAAATATATTTAAGGGTTTATGGAGCAGAAGAAGTTTTGGAGATGATGAGCTTGTTCCAGTCTTTCCGCTTAAACAAACTATCGAAGCCTTCATTGAGCCAATATGCTACATAATTAATGAGTCGTTTGTAACTGGAATATATTCAGATGAACTTAAAAAAGCTTTGGTAGTCCCTCTATTTAAAAAGGGTGATATTAATACATTTTCAAATTATGGGTCAATAAGTTTGTTATCATCATTTTCCAAACTTTTTGAAAGTGCTTTCTATAATCGCTTTTAATACTATTTTTCACATATGAACCATTTTGCAGAGTTCCAACATAGATTCTTAAAAAAAAGGTAGGGACGGAGATGTTTGACTTTCTGGCAGCGGCGTATAAGGTACTTGAAGGTGGTGATGTCTCTCATGCCTTTAACAGACAGGATCACTCCCTGCTCTTTGAAAAATTGGCTAGATATGGTGTCAGGGGAAACACATTGAACTGGGTAAAATCAAATATTACTGAAAAATCACAAAGGGTTATTTTGAAGGGAAAAGACAATGGAATATTACACTCTCAATCAAATGAGATAGAGGTGGGTGTGCTTCAGGAACCATTGTTTTTGTAATATTTTAAATGATCTCCCAACAATAAACCCCGATTACTGTAATATTCTTTTTAACTATGCAGATGACACAAGTCTTCTTAAAAGTAAATTAATTCTAAACTTCTTAAACAAAATAGATGACAATTTTGGAAAACTTTAATTCTGATTTTGTTGTAATCGTCTGCATTTAAATACTGAAAAAACTCGATGTGTTATGTTTAAAATATGTGAAAGAAATGTTGCTTTACCATCCTCAGTAACAATAGATAATACAGAGATCGATACAGGCGATATCAGTAAGATGTTGGAAGTGTGGCTGGATTCTAATTTAAGATGGACCATACATATAGACTTTCTGTGCAGTAAGCTCTTGAGTTTTGCTACTGTTTGAGGGTGGTATCTGGGAATTTTGACCTTATTGCCTCAAAGGAGGTGTATTATGCTAGTTTCTATTCTGTTATACAATACAGTGTATTCTTCTGGAGAGGAGCACCTGCGTCTGAAAAGGCGTTTAAAATACAGAAAAGAGCCCTTCGTATTATTTTAAAATTAAATTATAAAATGTCATGTAGAGAACAATTTAGAAACCACAATTTATTGGCAGTGACTGCACTCTATATCTATGAATATATTATATTTTTTATAAAACACAAAGACAAATTCAAAGAGCTTGAAGTATCTCATTCGTATAATACTAAGAGAAAAAATACATTCAACATACTAGTCCACTTCCTTTCACTAACAGAACAAACCCCTTACTATAATTGTATAGTCCTATACAACTCTCTTATAACAGAAATTAAGAATTTGTAGAATGTAAGGCGCTTTAAGAACAGTCTCTTCAATTACTTTGTAATCTCGAACTCTATAACATGAATGAATACTTACAGATAAGTCAATAATTTGTTTTTTTAATTGTGTTGTTTTTTTAATGTACAATGTATCTACATATAGACTTGCACTTGGGCCTAAACTGTTTTTTTAAAAGTGTTTATGTAAATACACACTATGTAAAGGGTGTCTTTTATAGAGGTATAGAACTTTAAGTTGACAACACTTTTTTAACTGGCGGCCATTTTGTCAGCTATCAAGAGATTTATGTTTAGTTTGGTTTGGCATTTCAACATGAACAGACTGACGCCTGAACAACTCTTCCATATTGTGCAAATTTATTTTGAAAATCATGGTTCTGTTCGAAATACGTATCGCGCGTATTAACGAATTGTTTTGAAATAAATTCTATTCTATTCTACTCTATTCTGAATCAAACGCTAACATTACAACAATGATATGGAAAATATATCATTCGCCTACAATTACTTAAAAAAAAACTCATCACTTTAATTATTTTTGTGATTTCTTGTCTTACACAGAAGTATTTTGGCCACGAAACATGTTAGTTTTAGTATAAAAAAGTTAAATTTAATTTTAAAAAATTTCACTTGCTTTTAAAAATGATTTTTTTTAATTATGGATAAAAATCTGCAAAACCAATATTGCTTAGTATCATCCTTGAATATTGACTTAGAGACACTTCAAGAAAATTGCATTGTAGCTGAGTATGTCCTTAGTGGGAGTAATAAAACCTATAGGGGGAAAAGGGAATATAAAATTTCCAATAAAAGAAAGCGGTTCAAGCTCCGTAATAAAAGATAAGGTCAGCTTTATGATCAAATATGTTAAAAAAGACCATGTGTTTATTTTTTTCATAAAAAAAATCATAAAACTTTACGAGAATATGGTATGTTACTATTCTTAAATCAAGAGATATAACCCCGAGACTTGAAATATTTTTTATAAAGTATTACTAATTTCTTCGCGAGATAAAATAATGCAATTAAATTGTCTACCCTCAAATACAAATATCTTGAGATCAGAGATAATAGACAATATCAGGTAAAATGAGAAGGTATTATTTTTCGCGAATGTCGAGAGGAGGTACAAAATTTGTTATCGTCTACTAAATGATTAAATAACATAAATTTTCCTAAAATAACATGTCAGTAAGATGACTTATCATAATAAGTCCCTTTTGTTTTTCAGCAAATAATTAATGTAGAGAAAGGCCAGGAAACTCCTGGAAGCCTAGTGACGGTATTAGAAAATAAATTGATTGTTAATTTTAAAATCGGATCCCTTAGCAAATTCAAGAGATATAAAAACTGTTTCTTTAACATGCTATAAAGACGCAGTTCACAAGACGGCCCCATTACACCCGACGGTATAATGAAGTATAGTCAAGAGTTGTCAAACGTCATCTCTCGGGACTCCCCGTATTGTTCAATCACCTCGTTTAAAGGAGAAGCTGAGCATAAAATATTAATTTTTTATGATACGAGTAAAAAGGGTATATACATTCAATTAACATTAAGAAAGAATTTATAACTAAAATGTTCGCTCTGTTTCACTTTTTTATCGTAGGGAACTGCCCCAAGAGAACATTCCTTATTTTTGCAAACATCCTCTTTCAAAACACAAATTTCATCATTTAAGAGCATTAAACTTGGCCCGAAAGCAAATGTTTCGGGCTAAGCAGTTATTTATATACAATGTTTCTTAAAATAGGAATTTGGGTTTTTGTGAGTGGCTATGATAGGGTGTTATCTGAATATTTAGAGTAGGCCGTTTGATACACTAAATTAAATAACTCTCTTAAGTTTAATATTCATAAGTTGTTCTGTGATTGTTATACTTATAATCTTTTGAAAAGTTAAATTTAAAAAAATGGAAAAATGCTAATAAATAGTCTTTAAATAATTACCTAAAATTATAAGATTTTATAACTTGCGCTACAAAAATTTTCTAACGCATTATTGTGGCCTAAAAAGTTGTTTAATTCTTAAAATACAATAAAATGAAATTTAAATATGATGAAAATTATTTATTTTACTGTTATACTATTCACTTTGCATTGAAAAATGTAATTAGAAAACTCAAATGAGACAAAAATATATTCTTCTTCTCTTCTTCTTTATCAACCTCTGTCCATCAACTTCTGGATGTAGGTCTCTCTCAATTGTTTCCATCTTTCTCTATTCTTCGCCAATCTCATCCACTGTTTGCCCGCCACTGTCCTTATGTCGTCCACCCATCTTTGTTGAGGTCTTCTCGTGCTTCTTGTTGTCTCCCTCGGTCTCCATTCCAGGATTCTTCGTGTCCATCTGTTATCCTCATATCGGACTATGTGACCAGCCCATCGCCACTTCATCTTTGCAACGTCCTTCACGATGTCTTTGACTTTCGTTCTGCGTCTTATCTCGGTGTTTCTAATCCTGTCTCGTAATGATATTCCAAGCATGTTTCTTTCCATCGCTCTTTAGACTGTTTCTAATTTTTTAGCGGACTTTTTGGTGAGGGACATGGTCTCTAATCCATATGTACACACCGGTAATATGCATGTGTCGTATACTTTTCTTTTTAGATTTATGGGAATTGAAGTATTTTTCAGGATGTATGCAAGTTTACCGAAAGCGGCCCATGTCAGCTGTGTTCTTCTTTTTATTTCAGCATCCTGGTTTGATTTCCCTAGTCTGATGCCATGACCCAAGTATACATAGTCGAACACTATGTATAAAAATATATTAAAATATCTAAATCACTTTGTGGGCTTATTTGGCAAGACATCTGGAGCTACAAAACATGCTAGAAGAACTTCAATTAGTACGCACAAAAAAAAGTTTACTCAAATCAAAACAAATATATTAATTTTGAGAAAATCTTAGCTTCGTATATACGCAAGTAAATATATTTTCTAACTTAAAATTATTTTCGTCCATTTGAAAATTAGTGCTACTCAACTGAATATAATATTCATCATTCTGATATCAGAAATTTTCAAATTGAATATTCTATTTCTTCCAAACAAAAGTTATTTTATGTTAATGGAGATTATGGAGTGATGATATTAAATTATGCGCCGTCACAGATTAAGATTACATAGTTCAGCATATACAATTCTAGTTCTTTTGAGATTTGCTGATTTCAAAGTAAATAATTATAGATCACTCCATTGAAAAATTAGAAGTAATTGTAACGAAAATAGATCATTTTAGATTAAGATAATATATTCTAAAATCAAACAAAACGAAACTTGGAGTAAATATAATCACATTTAATTTGATTTAAATTATAAAATATTAAAGTTATTTATTATATATTATAAAACACATTTTCATCAGTTAATTAAGAATGTTACAAGAAAGAGTCAATTTAAATTTAATTTTAAATCAAAGAGATAATAATAAAATATAATAATCATATATTATCGTAAAATTAATGTTTTTTTTTAAACTAGCAGGTTCATCTAGACGGAATCAAAAATATCAATTAGGTATAGGTAAAATAAAAAACGGATTAACACAATTACGTAGATTTTTTAAAGACTTAAATAAATAAGTGGCTACGGCTAAAAAAAATTACAAACCACTTACAACAAACCTTCTTATAACAATTGTCAAAGATTTTATTCGGCATTTTAAAAGATATTAATTTATACCATCAATCGACTAATGTCAAATCTTTAGAAAGCACACAGGTCATTTAAAAGCATAGAAATTATAAAATATGTAAAATCCCATATTACTCAAAAACACTTTTAACAAAGTCCATATATACAATTTAAAAAAAGTATTTATTATGAAAAATAGCTGACAAGTCTGAGCGAAGGTAATTTTTAAAATAACATAGAGGACACATATTTTTTACAGAAATAAGTTTACAAGAATATTTTTGATTAGATTCCTTGTTTTAAAAATTCCTTATAACTAATCAAATATGGTAAAAATGTAAATTACGTATCCAATGATTTCACATATAGGGAGTTTGGTAACGAAGTGTTAATAGGATCCACAATGAATTCACTCAACTAAAGGATAAATCAATTTATTTACTTGCTCACTGGATATATGCATGTTATCATCATGCAAATTTAACAATTCTTTTCTTCACTTTATAGGAATGAAAATGATAACCATTTTCATTACTATGGTTTCTAATAACCGGCATCGAAAATATATAATTGGTCCTATTTTATGCATATATATATATATATATATATATATATATATATATATATATATATATATATATATATATATATATATATATATATATATATATATATATATATATATATATTTAATATATATAAAAATTGATATATCTTATATGGCAAATGCTTACAAAGGGATATTAAGGATAATAAATTAGAAATAAAGGCTTGAGCGATATTAAGGATAAAAAATTAGAAACAAAGGCTTTAGATTGGTGAAAGGAATAGTTGTGTTCCGAAAATAAGTAAAGTTTTCCATTTTTGCTTATTTAGTAATAAAAAAAGGATTATTATAAAAAACAAAATCAACATTTGAATTTTTTTAGTGTTTTCGATCTATATTTTTAATTTTCGGGTACCGTGTATAACTGGCAGTACTTTGGATTAGTTTAAATTAGTTTTTCTTTATGCAGACTTTCAAAAAGAAAAAAATTACTAGAAATCAATAATAAAAATTTTTTATATATACTCCTTATTATATGGCTAACACTGTATTTGTCATTTCTTAAGAAATATAAAAATATATAACTTCTTTATTGATCATGGTCAATTTATCCTTTAAACCAACTGTTAGTGAATATTTCTATATCTAGATTCTTTATAATTTATGATTTTGTCAAAAGATGCTTTCAATTTAATTTGAAGGCTACTTGGGAACCAGGATATTTTTCCTTAGAATCAAGATCGATCTGAAATTAAACCAAAATATTAAAAACTAGTCAATTCCTGTTAATAATAAAATTTAAAAAAAAATAAAATATAGAGTTTGATGCGTAACACATACTAGATATTGGTTATGCAATACCTTTATGCGATTCAAAAAATAGATTTTAAATTACATAAGAAAGGAATATGGTTAGCTTGCCAAAACAGGAGCTCTCAGATCACATAATATGACCCAGGTTTCCAAAAAAATATTTAACTGTAAATGTAGTGAGTGCTTCTTGTTCTCATTTCCATTGTTACTTTCAAGAATTATAAAGCTTTATGGTAAACATTATGTTGTGGCGGAGTCACATAATTTATTCGGAATAGGTCTATCTATTGAACATAATCTGTCCAAACAAAACAAAGAAACCCTCCAAATATACTGATCGAGGAACTATGCTTTCCTTATTATTCACTGATCTTTGTGATTTTCTGTCATCAGAACAAAATATATGGTGGAAATTGTTGAATGCATTCATGCAATTTACAACAGAAGTCGAACAAAATCGAAAAATAAATTTCCTTGACCTCACACTAGTTCGAAATTATGAAAATAAAAAGATTGAGACGATGTGGTACAGAAAAGATACATGATCGAGACGGTACCTAAACTATCAATCACATCATCTGAAATCCCAAAAGATCAGCGTAATAATAGGTTTGGTTGATAGAGCTTTAACCTTAACTTCTCCGAAATACCGTCAAGAAGCTTTAAAAAAAGTCAAACAAATCCTAACTGATAATAATTTCCCCGAAAAACTCACAAATAGAATAATAAAACAACGAACTTACAAACTGTATAATAAGAACGTTCTTACACAAAATAATAATAATAACAACCTAAAAACATGTATTGCAATAGCATACATAAATTCATTTTCAGAAAAAGTTACACATATCCTCAAACAGCACGATATTATAGTTTGTCGCAAAACATACAACCACTTGTCACCACTATTTACAAAGTTAAAAAGTAAGGTGACCCATAAAAAGAAGTCTAACATTATCTATTCCGTACCATGTGTAAATTGTCCACCGAAATATATTGGAATGACAACACAATATCTAGACAGCAGATTGAATGGACATAAATACACAAAAAACGCAACGACAGCATTACACAAACACGAGAAAAATTTTAAACATGAATTTGATTTTTCAAACACAAAGATTCTAACCCAGGAAAGAAACTACCATAAACATCAAATAAAGGAAAAGCTACATATAAAAAAAGAAAAACAGGCAATCAATGACAAACAATATATCAAAAACCTAAGCCATATATATTTTAAACTAATAAACTAAACGACCTATTGTAGCCCTTATTGTTTGCAACACACTGTATAGTCAATATTGATAAAATTTATTTATAAATCAGAAAAAACTGAGTAAAAAGGTGTTCAAATAAAAAAAAATATATATTAAGTTGATAGTAACTGAAGGAATCATCATATACTTCACTAAGAAACATGGCCAAGGTAAATTGGGGTGCGTATCTGGGATTAATTTGTAATTTTTAATTTTAATTTTTGATTTTTAATTTCCCATTATTTTATTAATTGATATTTTTAATAATATTGTACCGTTGAGTGTTAATTCTAAGTCTTGTGAGTGTGCGTTTATGACCATGTTAGTTGTATTTCGTTTTTATTTTAGATTATACTTTTGAAAAAGTCCACTAATTTGGGCGAAACGTCAAGCACAGAATAGTAGTATTAATTTTGAAACCTAATCCAAAGAAGTTACCATACATTTATATAGAAAGATGGTTTAAGAAAAATTTTCGCAAATTAAATATATATATATATATATATATATATATATATATATATATATATATATATATATATATATATATCATTTTTCTTTTATTTTGTCTTTTCTTGGGTTTAGGTTCTAACTAACTAGAACCTAAACCCAAGAAAAGACAAAATAAAAGAAAAATGATATAATCTATGGTTCAAAAAACAAGAAAATAAACATTGATAGTTTGGGTTGAAGCTACTAAAACAAAACATCCAATATGACATTTTATGAGGAGATAGAAGTATCACCTGGGCCGCACGTGGTAATGCTTCTTAAAGAATTATCAAAATCTTACACCAAGCTTGCCGCTCAAAAAAACAGAAGAATTTTTTTATTAAGATGCAGACATTTGGATCTATTCCCTACATTTTTAAATTTGAATGTTTCGCATATTTGTTTTACAGGTACGTACCTTGAAAATAAATTTAATAATATCATCATGAAAGCCAAATATAATATTTTAAACTTATCAATTACAGAGGCAACTAAAACAATAAATTCTTTAAATACATCCATTAGAGAAAACATCAAAAAAACTAAGAGATACTTAACAAATGATATATTAGATAGATTCTTATCTTTAGAAAATAAAAAGTTTGAGGAATTACATAAAAAAATTAAAAAAAAAAACACCAAAAAAAATTAAACAAATTATTTAAAAAGCGTGAAATCTGTAAAGAAACAAACAACGACAGGTCCAAATGGATCGAAAATATATCTGATACCCCGATACCGTCCGAAGTTAATGAAGTTTTATCATATGGTTCAAATTTCTCTTTAGATGTTACAAAAGAAAAAGATATTCCAATAACCAAATATATAGCCTCTATTGAATCTGTTATTAGCAATGAGTCAGACGACAAGAAAGGCACAATTAGAGTTGAAGTAACAAATGTTTTAACTAATCATAAAATCAAAATAAGGCACCAAACAATAAAAAGTAACAGCCTCCAAAAAAATTTAAAAAAGAAAATGAATCAAATTTATCAAAGACAATCCTCAAATCATTGTTCTAAGGCCTGATAAAAGCAATAAAACAGTGGTTATGAACAAGGCAGATTACGAGACAAAAATGAACAACGTACTAAATGACGAAAATACATATAAAAATATGAAGAGTGATCCAACCAACTTATATCAAAAAAAAATAATACCTTTATAAAAAAATTGCTCAATGTAAAAGAACTAACTGAAAAAGATGCAAAAAGGCTAACCATTCACAATGCTATTCCACCAAAAATATACGGCCTACCAAAATTACATAAACAAAATATACCACTAAGACCTATTGTTTCTTGTATACAATCGCCATTCTATAGTTTATCAAAATTCTTATCAGATTGCATTTCAAATATTACAGGCAAAAAAGATTTTTTTATTAAAGATTCATTCGCCTTTAAAAAATTTATTGATAAAGTAAACCTACCTGAAAATTACAGACTCATTTCGCTAGATGTTATATCTTTATATACAAATATACCAAATCAACTTGTCCACACTATTTTAGCAGAAAAATGGGAAAATTTAAAAAAACATACATCGCTAATACAAATTACTTTCAGTACGAAAATAAAAAAAACTAGAACCTAAACCCAAGAAAAGACAAAATAAAAGAAAAATGATATAATCTATGGTTCAAGAAACAAGAAAATATATATATATATATATATATATATATATATATATATATATAATATATATATATATATATATATATATATATATATATATATATATATATATATATATATATATATATATATATATATATATATATATATATATATATATATATATATATATATATATATATATATATATATATATATATATATATATTACCCCATTACTTTGATCGATTTACAATATGGATTTTCCAGTTTTTTTATAGCAGCATAATAATATATTCTCAAGGGTTTTATTGAAAATAGATTTTTGCTACTAACGAGTTGAGTTCATCCCATTGTAACCTACTGTAAAAAAAAATGTGACAAAAATTTGCTATTAATCAGAAATCTTTGTTATATTTTCAGGAATAATTTTTTTGTAAGTTTTGCATCCACTTCCTATTACTAACCTTTCGAAATTAACTATCAAAACGCTTTGCTTGCCCTCGCGCTTACAATAATTTTATTGTTTTATCTATATAGTAGATACCAAGATCCATAAAATATAAACCAACAACCGTTATTTGACAAGAAAATTTTATTTTATCGTACTTAATATGGAAGTAGTAACTTAATGTTAAAACTAATTGTAAGCTTGAACGATGTAAAAATGAATATCGAAGTATCTTCGCTCGCCATTTTATGATTCATAAATGTAAATTACCAAGCGACCCGATGTAGCAAACATTACTTTACTAGTTTTTATTTAAGTTAATTATATATTTTTCAAAAATATTTACCTTAAAATCGCTTTATAGTTTCTTGGGATAATTTCCAAGAAGTTAATGTCGCCTCCAGATTATTAGTCCTCACACTTCTACCAAAAAAAGTTCACAATATTCACAATCAAAATGCTTAAATTCGCACCGACACAAGTCAGAGTCATCCATCCACTTTCGATTGTGGTATGCTCTGCGCGTGGCAGAGCATACTACAGAAAAAACATTGCTTGAGGGAACATAAAAGTCTGCTGTAATAGAGAAGTCAATGAGGTAGTCAGAAACTAGAGTTATTTATCATGAATAATAATGTATACGAAAAATCAACGTTGAACCTTGTTGTGAAATTAAGAATTAGAAATGTGAAGAAGGCCTCATAAAATATGTATATTCAATGTCCTCCTAAAGGCAACTGAATGTGCATACCATTGACCTCTACTATGGACCCCTACTCTTGTCGGCTGCTAAAGCCCAAAAATGGCAAACCATGGGTGAAAAAATGCGTTTCTGCACATCGTACGCCAGTCATATTTTTGGACGTTGATCAGATAAGAGCATGCGCATAAGCGACTTCCTATTATCGATTGGTTGTTTCGTAGCGCCATCCGTAAACAGCACAGTATCGGCTTAACGCCATTTTTGGGTTTCTTTTTGCTTTGTGAGTTGCATGCGATTTAAATGGATTTATAGCGTTTTAAGTGATTTATTTTATTTGTCTTTGTATTTTTATTTAATATAATGGAATGTGTACATATTTTATTTGTTTTATTTTCCTTTTTCTCTATAGGGTAAAAAATAGTGTTGTTTTACAACGTTTTTGGATTTATAGTTTTTTCGTATAACATTAAATTTCCAAAACATGTAGTAAAATACATTTTTAGCACTTTCCAAGTGATTACCAAAAGATAAACTAAACTTTTTCTTCTTCTCAAAAAAATCTGAAAATTCGCACCAAACCGTAGAATAGTTTATTCTTCTGCCTTCTGTCAAGAAATGGTACAATTTCTCCATCTATTACATTACTTACATAAATAAAAACATGCATCCTCAAAATGAAGTCGGAATATTTTAAAACATACATATATAACTTACAATAATTATAATGCATTATTATTTTGTTATATACATAAAATATTTCAGTACAAGGTTTATATTTTAGCCAAAATGGGCTATTGGCTCTATAATTTCTAAGCTCTGTTGGAATTATTTTTTCAAATTGTCAACGACTTTTTTTCAGTTGTTAATTTGCATAATGTTCATATTCTTGCATAACTTCATCCACCTTATATTTAACCGATGTTTCCACCCAGCTCAAATGTTTTTTTTTGTTCTACAGCCTTTCTATGATTTATTATTTTGTATGTCTAAAGATTGAGGACATGACGTTAAAAGGCGTTGTTCATTTTTAATACTAGTTTTGAAAGTAAATTCAGATTAGTTATGTCCGTACTCATTTTATGAAATTGTCATGATTCATGTTGTCATGGCAATCCCCACTTTGAAATCGTCAAATTAAAAATTCATTAATATGTTAACAAAAGCAAAATATTACGAAATAAGTTAGACAAATGTGAAATTCTTTTGTTGGTATATCTTTTTTATTCACCCCTAGCAATGACCTTGTTCACTTATTTTATTTGAAATAACATTTTCATCATTTCGTCGAAAAAATTAATGCGGTAAGAAAATATATGCTCCGTTCACCATTACGGCAGAAAAATATTGTTATATAAAATTATTTTTAAATCCTGCATATCCGTTGACAAACCCATTTCGTGACAATATTTTCTTAAAAAATAAAAAAAAAAAAAGATAAGGAAAAGAAGGTCATTATTTTTTAATAATTAGAGAATAAATTGCCTGACCTTAAAAATGTTAATTATTCACTCCCATCCTACAACAAGAAAGTTAACGCACACAGACGGAAAAAATAGATTAGAGAAATAGTAAGATACATTTTCTTCCCAATTTTACTTTCACAATATAAGAAATGACTAAACTAACTCCCATCGGTAGACACAGACCGGATTATTCCCTTCTGCTTCAGATATTATTTGTGCCCATATGATGTGACTCCCAGAACAAGAAAGTTACAACACACCGACTTTTTTACTAAAGGTTGCAACTTTGATAACTTGCTTGATTTAGATACCATTTATAACTAATTGAACTAACTAAATAAATTTTCGAAGTTCGGTCCTGTCGATGGTCACCTGATCATTTTGTAGTGCGCATGCCGACATCTGATCTACGATGTTTACATTTTATTGTTGTAAATTTGCCGATTTTGGGATTAAACTTTGCGGATCTACAAATATTTTATCTATGGTGCATACCAGCAAAACATTATGACTGTACAAACCGCGTCTGTTGCTCAAGAAATTTCGGTGTCCACAATGTTAAAGTAAACAGAAACCTAATACATTCAAACTTGCCATATCACGTAGCTTGAAATAACATAATAGCAAAATAGGTATTTTTCGGTACACTGTATAGTGTTTTCTAATTTTTTTTAGTCCGTAATTGTTTTAAAATATTGACTCTCGGCAAAACCACAACCAGAGGAAATACCGAAATTTTTTTCCGATTTTTTAGTTCAGAAATTATATTACCACTTACATATAAAAAACAATGTAATATATTTTGTTTTGACATAATTCCAGAAAATTACAACACAAAGTTATTTGTTAATGCTTTTTTGATAACGATTACATGCAGAGACAAACATACACATAAGCGATAAGCCCAGAAGGTATCAGTGAATAATCTTCTAAGCTTAAATAAATATTATTTTCAGTGAAAACCTATGGGGAAACTAAGTCCTTAAAATAATTGCCCTTAATATCCTTCAGTATGGTAAAGAGAGTATTATGAAAATAGTTTATATATTTTAAGACTTTTTGGATAACATACAAATTTCAGGAAAATAAATTTCCAAACAAGCTTTACTTTTAATACGTGAAAAAATTTATGTAATGAAGACATAAAGTCTGAAATAAATATTCATTATTTGAAAAATGCTAAATTTTTAGAAAATTCGCTTAGATAAGTCAACTTTTTTTGTACGAAGTTTTTCCAATATATTAAGTTATATTTTACAGATTGACTCGAAAAAAGCTGTGCTATATTCAACTCCAGTTTTTTAAATATTGATCTCCGAATTTTTTTGTACACTCTAAAACTCCCTGCAAAAATTCTGAACATTTTTTCTATTATATGTCCTAAACCTAAATGTAACTGTCTTCGATTTTTCGACAGTTGAACTGGAAATGAACTACAATAATTATTCATTAATTGAAAATAAAACATACTAAGGCATAGAGGATTGAAATTCTTATGATGATAACATATAGCTATGGAGTGAGAATCCAAGAAGAAGTGTGTCAATTATTTCAAAAAAATATCGCAATCTTTCACCAATTTCACAAGGAAACCGATTAAAAGGCCGCCGAAGTTGTGACAAAATTTGATCATAGACTACTGCAAACGGAATATTCTGGGTAGCGATGGCCTTTCTGTCTACAATCATACTGCTGTCCCATATTAATTTTTAGCTATTTTAAATAATTATTACAATGACGGACGTTCCTCTTCTATGTTGTAGCTTTAGTTCCAAACAATTACACGTTACTCAAGCTTATCAAAACCATAACTCATGACTTCTGGACTCAGGAAAGGCTGCTAAATAGCAGCTGACATGATATCTCTTTTTTGAAGCTCTCACAGCAGTACGTTCGTGAGTTTTATCACGTGAAGGTTTTTAATTAAATTAAACAAAATAAAAGTTTCCCAAAACACTTAAATCTATTAAAAAAAAATAAATAGGAAACGAAAATATTTACAATGATAAACTTGAAATTAGTAATGAATAACAATATCAAAGTAACTAACATAATTGTTCTTAATGGCCGTTCTATTAGTAAAAATGTAAAATCCAGTTTAGAAGATACAACGTAAAAATAGCTTTCTAAAATATTAAATAGAAAAAAGAATAAAAAAGCAAGAAAACAGCTATTTATATTACTTAATTAAACAATATTAAAGTTCCTAAATTCTATAGTAAAATAATAGTAGACAATCCCATAACTTCCCAAAAAAAAAATACAAAAACGAAAACAAAGAAAACCTTCATTCCCGACGAATAAACGCGTCACGTAATTACACTGCTCTTAAAAGTCGTACCGACCGCCCTAAACGAATTCCAGACTGTAACTGAAGTTTAGTATTTCTACAAGAGCATCCTCGATCTTTACACCCCGTACTTCCTTTAGTACGTGTCTCGGTCGTTTACTCTGTAACCGCCAATTTCATTCCCTAAAGTTCAAAGGTTCCGGTCTTCTCGTCCCGAGGGCATTAGCTATTCTATACCGTATACTTAATTCACAAATTGGCCTCTAAGCATCTTAATCTTATTTTATTCTATATAAAAGGGTTAATATAACTATTCTATGTTTTTCTAACGGAACTAAAGGAATAAAATAACATCTGTAAAAAACCTGAATGCCCATTTATTCATTTTGCTGGTATTTAAACCATTCTTTCTTTCAATCAGGAAAAACAGTCGCATACTAATTCCTTTTACAGGTCAAACGATATATTAAATTATAGTAAGTTTATTTGATTATTCTTTTATTTCCTAATAATGGGTAGGATTTCTTCGACATTTATATACAAATCTTAAGGGAAGGTTCCATCTTTCAGTTTATTTCGTCACAAATTTTCTAGGTTTCTATATTTTTAAGAAAACATTTAAACCACTCAAAAATAATAAAATTGAGATTATGTTTAAGTACAATAAATGATTTATTTTTCCTTTAGACTTTCTTGGGTGGTAATAAAAAATTATATATTATCCTGTTCCCATGGATAAAATCTATCGGCAGATTGATTATTTAATTACTCATTATAGCAAAATATACTTCACATTAAACAATATAAATTAACTAGTTTTTGTTCCATTACAAGGTCTCCAGGCTTAAACTCTCTTGACTTGTTTTTGTGAGGTTATCTGAAAAGTGAAGTAAACTAAGCCAATTGACATAGAAGAAGAGTGTGTAACGAAGTTACAATGTTTTTGGGCATGAGTATGTTCGCCGGGATTTAGTTTATTTATTTTATATCCGAAAAATCCGATTCTTGCGGGAAAAGAATGCTTAAAGTTTCTATATTACCGGTATATAATTAGATTTACCGCGCTATGCCGGTAAATATAATTTTCCGAGATTTTCAGAGCGTCCGACCATAGTAATCGCGCGCCGCATACATCAGTATTGAATGCGCGATCACCGCACGAAGTTACACGTCAGCGTAGTGGGAGCTCGGGCCGACTACTTTAGCTCGAGCAGACCATTATTTCGCTGAGAACTGCACGTTCTCCACCCGGGTCAACAGTCCAAACGGACTGGACTGGGTCGCCTGCCGGACTGCGCCTTCCTGGTCTAGCAATGTAGCTGAGGCTAGGCTTGTGTGTATATGGTGTTTCACCATACACTTCCTTCCTTATGTCCTACCCCGCTATTGGCCAACATTGTCGAGGACCCTTATAAGAACGGGCAATGTCGTTCCATCCTGCTGACGCTGTCGAGGACCCTTATAAGAACGGGCAGCGTCAGTTCCTTTCTTTCCTTCCTACCGTCACCTATACACACACGCACTGATACCGTAAGTCTAGTTTTGTTTCCGTATTGAACAGGAATGTGTTTTACTGCCAGGTGCCCTCCGACGTCCGTTGATAAGGGCGCTTAACAACTATCGCCCCGACGCCTATCGCCGTCGCCGCAAGTAGAGATTACCATCGCGTGTAGAGACGCCGCCTATCGCCAATCGATGCCGGGTTATTGTTACATACCGTGTATACCGCCGTCGGTCGAATTTTAATAAGAAGCGCCGTGAACCGTGAACGCGGATTTTAGATACGAAACGCGATAATTTACGTACAAGTCGTCGTGAATAGCGTCGCAAACGTGTAGTACGAGGTACGTGAATAGCGTCGTGAATTATACCGCCGGGTTACCGTCTTTAGCGCAACCACTAGTACGAGCTACCGTGAACAGCTCTCAAAACATACTCTTGCCCTCCAGACCGTGTAATTGTTAGTTTGTTGCACATCTTAGATTGTAAGTTAGTTTTAGCCAGGTCTTTTTTTATAAAAGAACGGAATAGAGGATACAGGATGTTTTATAGCCATTTGTTTCATTATCTAGTCCCTTACGCCTCACAAATTTGGCATCTAGTCTCATTTTTAACGTTACATATAACAATTGGCAGCCGGCAGCTAGCACTAGTACACGCAATTGACCCATGGCTTGCCGTTTCTCCACTGTAACAAGCGGCCTGGTGCATAAGTGGGCCCTCGACCACATGAATCCTGAGGGTGGCTCCCGAGAACCGACCACCGAGTGATTGTTTTGACCTTCAGGCAGTCAAACCGAGAAATATCCACTGACCGATGTTCCGCTGCCGTAATCAAAGTAGATTCGTAGAGCACGACCTGCTCTCCTCCTACGTAAAAAGCGTCACAAGTTAAAGAATAGGATCATTCCAGAAATATGGTTAATTATGCAGAAGTAGTTACAATGAATGAATTTAAAAATCGCTTGGATTATTATTAATTAAACAAATAAAGGCATTTTAAATATTTAATAAAAGGATAAATTAGCTGCTGTTACCACATCGTTTTGAGTTTTAATTGTTGATAAATCATTTAGTTACAGATACATGAAATATAAAATATCTTCAGAGAAAAGGTTTAATGCCAATTGCAATTTACAAGGAATTGAGGAATACTTTGGATGACTATACTACCTCTCATGATATTCTGAAGCAATAGAGCCCTGAATTTAAATATGGTAAGACTTCCGGCGAAGATGAACATGCTGGTGGATGTCCGATAATTGTTATGGATGAAGAAAAAATTGATAAAGTATATAACATTGTATTGTAATAATAAAGACTTCGAGTGAAAGACTTAGTTAGAAAAACGCACTTGTTGGATCATAATATCTACTTATATGAGAATGTCAAGTTTATTCACCTATAAGCGTTAATATAGAGAGTCTGGACCAAGCCTTGGTTGTGAAAACTGACAGAAACCCAGAAAGCAAATTTTTCTGTTGATTTCGTAAGAGTACAATACTACTTTTATTTCTATTTGCAGCTAGAAGCATAGTTTAGTGTGTTAAGGCATCATTTGTCAGATATTGAGGATAAACAAAGTTTTTATTCTATTCGTTTTTTTCATTAAGGACACTGTAGTGAAAGTAATCACACCTAAGGAGTCAATACATCAACTTTGCGACTTTTAATACTTGGTATCCCTTAAAGACAGTCAGGTAAATGACAGAATCAGTTTTGATTATACTGGGACTTTGCATTCGTGTCTAAGCTTGGATTTGCATATAACCCACCACTGCTCCCATAAAGGCCATTGGGTATCCAGCTTGCCAACATTTTTGGGATTTAATGACAAAACTGCCTTTCAGCTATTAGAACTTCATAATAAACAGTGACATTACCGATTTTAACGTATACTTTCATTTTTCCTCTGTGATTGGAACTAATAAGACTTTCTGCAAGCAATTTATTTTTAATTTCATTTAAAATATCTTGTAAACCGAAGGTATACACTAGGTAATTTAAAACTTCATTTTAATATACACACACATATTAATAGTTCAACGCGTTTAATTAGGTTTAAATAAACGTAATTTTAGTCTTAATCGGCCTACTAGATAGTTTATTCTTTCAAAATAAATATAAACACTCGTAAGGTTATCCAGCGCCTCTTTTCCAGTCTAAAGATGGCACAGATGACGTCATACCAGTAATAGTGTTATTGTTTATTTTTTCTTGTTTTTTTTTTGTAATTCACATATCAAATAGTGACATATTTCTTTTAGATTAAGTTAATTAGATAGTTTGTAAATCAGAATTCCTTTTTTTTACTTATTGTTAAATACAAATTTTAATTAATTCTGCAACCGGGATGTTTTATTCTTGAATCTGGTTGTTTCCTGTTTTCGCTA
The DNA here is from genome assembly GCA_034092305.1 of Diaprepes abbreviatus. NCBI lineage: Eukaryota > Metazoa > Arthropoda > Insecta > Coleoptera > Curculionidae > Diaprepes > Diaprepes abbreviatus. The sequence goes on from JASJET010000103.1 coordinate 20,724,593, forward strand.
ACATCATCGCTTCTTCTTACCGACAGGCCTAAGGAGCGATTCACAGCAAAGAAAAATAACCACCTTTATCAAAGCATTTTTAATTCCTTTCATTTCAATTCTCTCTTTCTCTCATGGCGTAGCATAGTATGTGGCACATATTTTCTCCAGTTCCTAATCTAAATAAATAAGTCTGAGATGCAGCATATTCATCAACCCCCATAAATTCTTCCTTTAAAAGTTCTTCTTCATCTTTATATATTTTTCAGTATATTGAGGTCAAATTTTGTAAATCTAAATTTGATAGAGTTCCACTTATCTAATTGTGTTGAAATTTGGCAAGTCTACATAATTTTCATGATATTATTCTTTGACACTTAAGAAAAAAAAAACAAAATACTGGCTCCAAGATGGCCGTTGAGTTAAATCGGCCCTTTGAAATTTTTAGGGTATTTGAATATGAATATTTAGCATAACTTTAAAAATTTAATATGTCGAATTCCAAATGATGGACGACTTTTCATCATTCACAGTTCTATTTGATTCAAAATCGATATTTGGATGTTTCGACATTGAATTTTTGATCTCAGTTTATAAATTTAATATGTTTAAATTTGGAAAATCAGAACGGCTTTTGTCTAATCCGCCCAAGTTAATATATAGTAAAGAACGTGACGAGGGCTAAATAACATAGAGACAATTAAACAATGTTTAGTAATTAAAAAAACATAAAAATAAGCTTTTGTTTAAGATGCACTAGAAAAATAAATACATATTAATTAGATCTATATGGTGTAGGTTCTTAGCATGAGGGGTGTTTAGCTTCAAATAACACTAATTTAGTTTGAATTATATAAATGACGTCATTACAAGAATATAACCGAATTGATTGCATATCTTCATCAAGACTTGTTGTGAAAGAATACGTATTTAATTTATAACCTAAAGGCATCATGGGACAAACCTTAACATTATTATACAACTATTGCAGATATAATTTAATAATTTACCTACTTACCAGTAATTTTTTACTCAAAACTCATTTTTGTTTAAAATAAATTTAAACGCAGTCTTTAAAAATAATGATATAACTTTACCCTAAGTAGGATAATGAAGATTAAGAACCTTCTTGGCCACCTCATATACTTTTTTAAAGATGGAAATTTCAAATAACATTTTTATGAACTTTTAGAAGGAAAGAAGAGATAAATGACCTTTTTAAGTGTGTTAGAGATAATGACAACAAACTTGTTTAACATAATTTAAAATTTTTTAGGAAACAACTTTTACCAGTTAAAAGCTCGCCTAACATCCAAAACCCAGGAGAGGCTCATTTCCAGAGTAGTCTGATTACAGTGGAATTTAATAAAATATGTTTTCCGCCCTTCCTATCAGGATGAAAGTTATTTTGATAAATTTCGTCATCAAGGAAGGAAAATCCATAACAATTTTTTCCAGATGTTTGCATTTCCTTTGGTCGGAAGTTGCTTCTTAAGGGATACATATTAGTCATTTTTACACCTTATTATTCGCCAATTTATTTTTCTCATCCAGAAATTTCATTAGTACATATAAAAATGCAAATTACTGCAATTTTCCTAAGCTAATCGAAAGTTACAAAAATTATAAAGGTATATCACTTATTACTTAACTACTTAGTTATTGAATGGTTTATAAGTGATTAAAGTGCATCAGGTAATGATGTTAATTTCCAATCCTTGAAAAATCCACAGAGCCTGAATCAGCTAGCTCTTGTTGTGGCGATTATGTATGGGCAGGGTTTTTATGATTCACCTGCTACAGAATCCAAAACAGCATGAATGTTACTCTTACTTAAAGTTCCAATTTAAGGCGCCATCTGTAGCTTAAAACTAATAAAACGGCAACTCCGTCTTTACAGATAGACTCTCCAGATTTACCAAATATAACTCATGATACCTGTACTACACCATGAAATTTACTTAAATAAAAATACTTGGTAGCTGTATCTAAGAATAATAAAGCAAAAATGACATTATTTGTCACCAAAAATGGCAATTTACTTTACAATATTAATAATACATTCTTATTTACAAATTTAAAGAATACAGCTACTTATCTGTTTGTAAGTATTAGTTCTCGGACTGGAATCACCAATAGATGATCTCGGGCAAATAGAATATTTGAAGGCAGCACCGCTCAAGGATATTTTAATATATTCATATGTGGTATATGTGGCCAAAAGGGAAACAAACGCAATACATTCGCTAGCAAAAGTTGTTGGCTTCGAAGAAATATGAAGTATTTCTATTTAGGATGACAAAGCATAAAAACAAAGAACAAAACCTATTATAAAGCCTCAAAAACTAGAATAATAACTTGCAGAAACTGAAGAAAAACTTGAATAAATAATTACGAAGTTTTAAATGCTGGATAAAACTTGAAATGACTTACATATAATAAAATGCTGTCCCCTGAAACAAAAGAAAAAATACCGGGACACTTTATGAATTTACTTTATTGAACTTGACGATTATAAAAAAATTATATAATATAGGAACCTGATTTTGTTGTAGATTGATCAAGTCAAATAATAAAACACATAGATGATCACTGATTCAGTTCTTTAACAATTCTACACGATTGCTAGAGCGACCAGTTGCAAAGAAAATTAATGAATATCAGAATTTTAAACTAAACTTTTAAAGGAGCATATTTCAAGAGGTTTCCTAAATTCATGGGCCTAATTATTGGAAAAATATTCGATACGGCGTATCCCCAAAATTTAATATTACTCACACAAAACTGTAAACGAAGCAAATAATCAGTCTACAGATACTTAAGCATTGTAGAAATACTTATACAGAAAACCCGCTTGAAAGTATGACTCTAGTTAAGAACGATGCCGATAGATCGGGAGATGCATACAATCTGTTGAGAAATTCCAAATTTAAAAAAGACAGACGTAAAAGTAAAAAAGAGGTTGTTGCAATACAAAGTCTTACTAATTCTAGCCTCACTGAATGTTGACGCTTCAGAAAAAAATTTACAATTTTTAAATGTCAACATATCAATAACAATTAAAATGGCATTTTGATAGTTCGAAAAAATATATCTAGAAAACTAAGTAAAATTCAAAATCAATAGGAAACTATATAAGTTCTGCCGTACTTGTAGCATATATAGATTTGTCATAATAATCCCTATTTTCTGCTAGGGTGTCTCAGCAAAGGAATATTGAATTTTGGAGAAAAAAAAATTCAAATGGAATATTTATTTTTGGAAATATTTCTTCCATGGAAAACAAACGACTCTCGAATTTTGTTTAGCTAATTTTTTTTTATTAACAATTAAAAGCGATAAATAGTTTACCTCCATTTTATTTGAAAATTGTTATTTCTACTCAAAAACATACCATAAAAAGGTTGTAAGCGCGAAAAAGATCTTTAACCTTATTTTTGTTTGTTAAAATTCCTTGAATGGTTATCGAGATATTTGTAAAAAGGCATACACAAATGGCATTTTTTGTTATGTGTAAAAAATTGTTGAAATCGTTATTTAATCTATGAATAAGGCGTAATTAGTGATACAAAAGTTATCATATTTTATAGGGTGAAAAAAATTCAGCTCTTAACATTAATGATGCAGTAATTTTCTGGAAAGAAATCTATCCGAACTTTCATTGGTTGTAAAGAAGCTCCAATTTGAAATACGTAGCAGTCGGAATATCCACATTATTTAATTAGTTCATAAACAAAAAAAGAGTTTTGTTGTACGTTTTTCACAATTTATTCTACAAAATTTGGTAATACTTTTTTAGGGACTATTGATGCATATCTTTAAAAATAACATCGTGACCCCTTGTGCATGTCTGTTCAATTCACCACAATATTAATTAATTTATACTATTTAACGAGAAGTGTATTCTACTAAAATGAGTGATTATTTAATTATTTATTATTATTATTTAATTATTCGATGATTATGGCTGAGCTACATCAGCACTTTCGTAGTGGGGGTCTTTTGGGTTACCAGGTCGATGGCCTTTACAAACTTCTGGTCATCACAGCATTAATGTTTCCACTCCAAGTGCCGGTGCACCTATTGCATCGCACTTTCTTACATTTCGCATTAAATGTAAGGTTGGTCACTTACCTTGAAGTAATATGGTGTAGTCTTAGGGAGATGTTAACCATGAGAACAAGATAGTATATATCTTATATTTCCACCGTAAGATCTAAATCCATTAAGCAATTTTATTACTTTTGAGTCATTTTAATGTTTTCCTAAAAATATATAAACCCAGACAATTTATGACGACATAAACTAAGAAGAATGTACCCTCTTTTAACATTTATAAATAAATCTATAGAAGAAATCTTACCCGGTTTATGTAATTAAAACCGAAGAGATAAATACTGAGGGATGGCTTAAACATGTGGGATCTGCAAATACCGTTAAAATATATTAAAATATTAAACGCTTTTCCCATTATTGGAAAACAAAAGAATAATCAAGTAAAGCACTATAATTGAATGTACGTTTGACAACATGTACAAAGAATTAGTATAGTGACTGTTTTCCCTGATTCCAAAAAAGAATGATTTAAATACCAGAAAAATGAATAAAAGGGCATTTAGGTTTTTTTTACAGATGCTATCTTATTAGTTTTTTTAGTTATAAAAGGTCGTATATTAGTTTGATTAACTGTTTTTATATAAAAAAATAAAATTAAGATGCTCAGAGGCCAATTCAGGAATTAAGTATCCGACTTGAAATGGCTAACGCCCTCTGTGGATGAAAAGACCAAAACTACTCGAACTTTAGGGAATGAAATTTACAGTTACAGGTTTGCATGGGATGATATGCGTATCTAAGTGGTACCGGGGAATGCAAGTTCGGCCTTTTAAGAAATAATAAACTTCAGATAGAATCTGGGATTAGTTAGGGCGGAATAACATTGGGAGCAGGTCTTAGAAAATTACGTGTCTTGTATATCCGGTGGTAATAAAGTTTTTCTTCGTTTTTGTTTTGTTTCTTTTGGGGAATTTAAGAGAATATTCTGTTTTCATTTCACTGGGTAAAAGGGCGACTTTTGTACCATTTGTTTAAACAATTTAAATGGATTTTTTTCGTGTTTTTATGCTTTTCTCAATTTATATTTTTAAAAGCTAATTATACATTTTATCTTCTAAATTGGGTTGTTACCTTTTCTTTAACAATAGAACGGCCAATAGGAGCAATTAGTGTGGTATTTTGAAATTGTTAAACTTTACCAATTTTAAATTTCTCATTGTATATAATTTTGTTTTCTATTTGCTTTTGATAATAGATTTAAGTATTTTGAGAAACTAGTTTTCTTAATTTATTAAAAACTTTCACACAAATAAATTCGTGGCGCGCCATTGTGAGAGCTGCATGTCACCTGACCAGCTAGGCAGCAGCTTTTTTTTGAGTCCTGAACTTGTAATTTATTACAAGCACTGAAACTGCAAGAGCCAAGAGGAACGACCAGACTTCCAGAGAGCCATTGTCTTTCTGATAATTTTTATAGGATTTTAAAATAACTACAAATTAATATGTCACAGCTGATTGTAGGCTTACCGGCCTTACGCTACCAAAGTATACCATTTGCAGGAGTTTACGGTCAAATGCTGTCACATTCCGATCCTATAAAATATAATAACTTTTCACTCCATCTTTAATAAATGACACTTATTATCCATAGAATCATTAACGAATTCAACAATTTTTTACGTTATTAACTATAACAAAAGATCCATTTTTAAATGCTTTTTTTTTGCAAATAACTCGGCAATGGATGTTGATAACCATAACAGCATTTCAAAGATATTTTTATTGTCTCCAGATTTGTCATGGTGGATTTTTAAGTATTAATAATAATTTTCGACTTATATGAGGAAAACAGATTTTTCGCTCTTAAATAAAAAATATTTGTCAAATTAAATTCGAGACGCTAAAGATGAGAGTCGTTTAAATTCCCTGGAAGAATGATTTCGATAAAAAAAAAATTCAATTTGCATTTTATGGTGATTTTTAACTGTTTTTTGACATTTGATAATCACTTCTTCATTATAACAGGGATGATACAATAATTTGATTTTCCTTTCTATTAAATAAAGAGATTTTTCTCCGCTCGATGTGGCCAAGTCATAAGAATAAAATGATCTGGTCAAATAGGAAGCCACTTTTTTTTTGTAAACCTGTGTTATTAGTATTTTAGGAATAAAAACTTTTTTGAAGATTGCTTGTTTTTGACATTGGGGAATCGAATTGATGAATTTATTTCCTCTGCAACTGGCAGAGCGAACAGTTTTGAAAAATTGAATAGAAGAGAATAAATTTTACGCTATCTGTTCCCTTTTTTAATATTTTCATTCATCACCAAATTCATTCAATTAAATTTTTATTAAGTTGAACAATTATTTTGTACCAGAAATTAAATTGATCCCATTTTGTTTTTTTTTTTGGTTTGGTGCTGCAACCACAAAATTGTATTTTGTTGTTTTTTTTCAGAAGCCACGAATTGAGATATTAATTTTCAAGGTAAAGAAATTAAATTCTGATTCAGCAATCAAATTTTCAGAATCAGATATTAAGTTTCAAGAGTCAGAAATTGCATCAAGATTCTGACCTAGATTTCAAGTTCTAAGGATTCAATTTCCGGATCTAAAATTAACATTTAATTATTACTTTACAAAAATTGCTCATTTCAGATTGCAGGTGTAATTTATACCTTATTACTCCCAACTCTTAAGTTTGCAGCTTTTTGCTTTTCTGATTATACGCAATCTACCTGTAGCTGCCTCCAGTTAACATTTAACTGTTCAGAGCTTCCTAGAGAAGCCATCATAAAAACAAATGAGTGTCATAATTTAAATTAAAAGATTAAAAGCTGAAGTTAACTGATACATTAAATAACGGTTCATCACTAAAACATCTTATAGTATTAGATACGATTAAGTAAAGATAATGTAAAAGAAATTTTAATTTTCTTGTAAACCACAGATTCGTAAACGTGTGTTAATTTAAGTTTCCTCAATAGTTAATATTTTATGTGTGGCAAAACTCATTATACTTTAAGGTAAATAATTACAGTAGTAAACTTTAATGGACATTTTATTTTCATTTTATAGTTTGTGTGTAGAAATTAAAGTTTACCGAAAGTATTTTAATGTCTTATGCACTACATATGGCGCCATTAATTTGATCTTTATTTAAAAGGTTCTTGTCGGTATTTGAAATAAATATATTAAATCCTGTTATAGAAATGATCTACAAGACTCTAAAAAATCATAAAAAAAATAAACGTATAAAGAGGGTTGAAATATAGACATAGATATAGACACCGAACCGAACGGTGGCGCAGGCACAAAACTTTGGCGGACCGCACTAAGAGCTGATTGGTTCTCTTTTAAAAGACCCGACGGAATGCCGAGAAGTTATAAATAGCACCTGATGTCACGATTCATTAGCAGAATCTGATTAAAGAGCACAGATCTCCCAAATTTCACACATACGCTCACACTAGTATCTAGGTCTATTAAAACATTTACTCAGCGCCGTTGCTTAGTAGTCTGGCACTTGCACTACATCAGAGAAAGGCACGGGAATCTTCAATAGGTGGGCAACTAATCGGTAATTTCGCAAGAGATTATTGTCAGTTTCCCTTCCAGAAAAAATTAAACAGATCAACACGTAAGTAGGGAGATTTAAAATTCCTAGAGGTTTTCCTGGAGCACCCCTTTCAGCATCAAGAGGATCACTAAGCTGTTTACGCTAGTGCAGCGCGGGAGGCTAGAGGTTCTCGATCGTCTTAATTGGGCAATCAAAAATTTAAATAATAGAGATTCGATTCAAAAAAGAAGATTGCGGTACTTGAAAGGCCAGGAAATCTCGTCTGTGCGGAAATTCGTTAGAGGCGAACTCTAGTAGCTGATAACCATTCAGTGCTAGAGGAGGAACCTCAAACTAGAGTCTTCAGTCACATAAAAGCCGTGAAATGCAAATTATAGTAAAATTTTAGTGCCGTCGGAAAAAATAAGCTTATCTAAAAGCCTTTCCACGTCGATATTTTTTTTCAAGATTCTTGCGTAATGTGTTTGAAATAAACCTGATGGTGACATCGTTAATGGATCTAAGAATACTAAACATGACTTAGTTTAGGCTTAACATAAAAATTTTTCGGAAAAATTGAATTTCTGAAATTCCCAAGTCCCAACACTAGATTTTAATTTCGACAAAAAATTTAAGAGTTTTTATTTTTATTGCAAAAAATTCCATAAGAACTCTCGACAAATAAAAAAATATTTAAAGCCAATATTGGCCAAATTCTTATCCCATCCAAATTCCATATATTTAATTTTTCTCGTATATTAAATATATCAAAGCCCAGCCCTCTGTAATTTTTGTATTTGTATACAAATGCATTCAAGTTTAAGAGGAAAAAAGTTATTTATTCAAACATGTCCAATCCCTTCTCTCAGAGATCGCTCCGGTCTGATGAGGTGGTAGGCATTCCAGGCTGTTCGAGTGGTTTTGAGTGGACCTCCATGGCCTCCTGGGGTCCCCCAAGACCTAATAGGATTCCACACTCGTAATTAATCTGAAATGACCCGAATAAATCAAAAGAATCAGTTAAATCTTAATACTTCTATTTCTCCAATGCAACAAATTCTTAAATGACATCCAAACTTAGCTTAAAGGGGGGGGGGGACTACGTAGTGCTGGGACAAACATATACCATAAGTGACCAAAGTCCTGATACGCAAGTCATTCATAGCTCGTATACATCGTTCGCGTTCGATCGAAACGTACTTCGTGGTATTCCTGCGGAAAATCCGATCTCCATAAATAAATTGCCTGAAACGACGGACGTGCATATAAAACACCCCTTTCATTAAAGTTGCCTCTGGCAGAGTGGATTTTTCTTTGAATGTAAGTTAACAAATAAATTTAACCTTGTTTCAAGTTATTTAACGTGCAATTATACTTGGAATAGTTATAGATAAATTCAACGGTTAAAAATTTATTGGTATGCTTTACCATCTGCTACATCTCAAACTTCCCACTCACATTATTTTTGACGTCATTTAACTTTGTATTTTGCCGCACAATGAAACAATTCTCTTGTATCTTACCCGGAAAAATGGTTTTCGTTACACACCATTTACAAGTGATGTCAAATAGAAGTAAATCGAACAATGTGAATACATAACATAAAAATAAAGGATCAATCCGCGTACCGTGTAACGTAAGCCCTAAAAAACCAGGAAAAAAATAAACATCAGTTTCGTACACTAAATATGCATTAAAATGAAGTTTCCAAATGAAAAATTTATTTTCAAATTTAAATATAGATATATTATTTTTTTGTTTTGTTGGATCATATTTACCGACTTCAAAAAGAATTTATTCTATGCGCATATACCGAGTATCAATGAAACCATTTTACCTATCCTAATATTATTATATAGAAACTATAATTTTCAGATAATTAAAAAACATTATAAGGATAGAGGTATTTTGTTCTAAAACCGTCAGAGACTAAGCACTACCTCATATTGCAAGGAACTGCCAGGTAGTGGATTAAAACCTCTTCCATGAAATTGCACCACTACATGCAGACCGGTTTCGAACTCATTGGTTCTTGTCGGTACAGGGCAGGCAAGCTCATCTAACCACAGAAAAAGCGAATCCTTTAAGACCCTATATGGTACAAAAGATAATGTCCAGACGCAGCCACATATTAGCATAGTTAACAGCTTTTCGGTGCCCATTAACTTCAATTGTTTTTCAACGATAATTTAGATAAATGTGTACGTACTTTGTCTTGATCACTTGATTTATTTTTTTTTTTGAAAAAAAAAAGACATTATAATATGTGTTTTTGATAATTTGGAGTAAATAGTAAAATGTACTGTAACGAACTTACTAATTTTTGGGGATGTATATGTATATCGGAGTATATCTTATTTATTATACATCGGGGAAATATAGTTACCTGTCTCTAATTAATTTTACTGCGTCGTGCCAGGAAATGACATTTTCTATTATTTTTCAGAGCATCCTTATATAGTAATACCGAGTCATATACCACAGTGCTGTGTGCGCGATTTCCGCAAGCCGTCAATCGCCAGCGTAGTAGGACCACGGAAACGACCGAACAATCGACCGCCGTTCGGGGAAACTATTAAATGCCGCGCTCGCTATTAATGTTCTAAGAACTGCACGTTCTTCATGTAGATGATGAATCCGAACGGAGTGCTCGGGTCACTTGCCGGACCGCGCCTTCCTAGTCTGGTAAGACAAGGCTTTTGTGTGTATGGTACTTTACTATCTACTGCTTTCTTTTAATCCTACCTCTAGTGGCCAACATTGTCGAGAACCCTTAGAAACACGAACAGTGTCGGCTCATTTTCTAATATCCTACCGCTATTGGTCGCTATTGTCGAGAACGCTTATAAGCATGGGCAATGTCGTTCCTTCTTACCGACTCTGTCAAGGATCTTAATAAGCACGAGCAATGTCGGTAACATCCTTTCTATCTTACCGTCACCTATACACAACACGCGTTACATGCAGTTCTTTTTTTTTTTGTTAGTTCCGTAATGGCCAGAAATGTGTTTCAAGCAGGGTGCTCACCGGTGTTCATCATTAAGGGCACCTGACAACTCTCGTCGCCCGTCACGATCAGAGTTTTACCGTCTCGATGTTTACCGCTGCCACGTAACGAACCACCGCGTATAAAGACGTTGCCTATCGCCGATCAACGCCGGGTTTATCTAACGTTCTGCCACCGGTAGACTATTCCGAGGCGCCGTGAACAGCGTTGCAAAATTATAGTATGCGTTGTAATGGAACCAATATTAATTATTTTACACTGTCCAATGTGAACTATATTCTGTTAATTAAATAATCACTCTGTGAATAGATTTCTCGTGGAAATAGGGTAGTATATGTTTTTTTATTACTACTCAAGAAAGTCCAAAGGAAAATATAAATCAGTTATCGAGCTTAACTTTTATTATCTTTGTCGTTTAAATGTTTTCTTAAAAATACATAAACTCAGTCAATTTATGAAGACGTAATAAGACCCTCTCTAAGATTTGCTTATAAATCTGTCGAGATAATCCTACCCTGGTTTTGTCAATAAAACGTGATAAGGTTAGTTTTTTTGAACATAAAGTATATGAAATACCGTTAAAATGTATTAAAATATTGAACGATTTTCCCATTATTAGGAAACAAAAGAATAATCAAATAAACTCCTTATACTGTAATATAACTTTTGACCAGTGAAAGGAAATATATAGCGACTGTTTTTCCTGATTGCAAGATAGAATGATTTAAATACCAGCAATAGGAATAAAAGCGCTCTCAGGTTTTTTACAGACGTTATATTATATTATTCCTTTAGTTATAGAAAAAAATAGAATAGTTTTATTAACTGTGTTTATATAAAAATTAAGATTAAAACGCTCAGACGCCAAATGGGAATCAAACATCCGGTATAGAATAGCTAACGCCCTCAGCACGTAACGATCGAAACCTTCGAACTTTAAGGGAAATAAATTGACGTTTACAGGGTTCCATCGGGTAATATGGGTACAAACGGGAAACAGAGGGGTGTCGAGGAGATAAGTTACGAGAATGCTTTTTTAAGGAATACTAAACTTCAGTACCAATCTGGGAGATGTTTACGGTGGTCGGTACCGCTCTTTAAGTCCAGTGCCGTGGTATATTAAGCGGGAATGAAGGTTTTCTTTGTTTGATTTGTTTTTGATTTAAATTGGATAATTACGGGAATATTGTGTGTTACTTTAGACGAGCGTTTCGCGATTTTCATACAGTTTGATAAAGTAATATAAATAGCTGTTTTTCGCGTTTCATTTTTTTTTTCGGTTTAATATTTTAGTAAGCTATTTATACGTTTCTCTTCAAAACTGGGTTTTAGATTTTTGGTTAACAGAACGGCCAATAAGAGTAATTATGCTAGTTTTTTTTTTGTAATTGTTATTAGTTTTAAGTTTCTCATTGTAAATAGTTCGTTTTTATTCTATTTAATTTGTTAATAGACTAAGTTGTTTTAAGAAACTTTTTTTATTTAATTTAATTTAAAAAACCTTCTCGCGAATTAACGTGCGGACGTACCGCTGTGGGGGCTGTAAACAAGAGATGACAACTGTCCAGCTATTTAGAAACACTGCCGGAGTCCTTAAGTTCTGAGTTATGGTTGTGGTAAGCTTAAATACCTGTCGTTGTTTGAAACTAATGCTGGAAGAGAGAAGACGAACGACCAGACTTCCAAAGTGTCTTTATTACTGTAAAATTTAATTGTAGGTTATTAAAATAGCTACAAATTAATGTGTGGCAATAAATTGGTTATAGATAGAATGGCTAACGCTACCTCAATATGTCATTAGTCTATAATCAAATTGTGTCACAGCGTTACCGTGAATAACGTCGTGAATTTTTAGCACGGGGCGTCGTGAATAGAGTCATGACGATATCGTCGGGTTGCCGTTCCCATACCGTACAATTGATATGAGACGCTGTGAAGAGTGTACATACATACTCTTACCCTCTATACGTCTATTTGGTTTTATTTGTATTGGTTCCTTTATTAGAATGTTAGGTTAGTTTTAGGCCATATTATAAAGTATGGAATACAGTACACAGGATGTTTTAAAATGTTTATTTCATTACCTAGTTCCTATATTTTATTTCAGAAAATTAATCCCTGGCTTGCCGCTTCTTCACTGTCAGAAGCTGCTCGGGGTAAGTGGACTCTCGACCACATTAATCCAGAGGGTGGCACCCGAAATCGCTAACCGGTGGATGTCTTTTCCGCCTAACAGCCGAAACGTTGAATAGTTCAGAGGATAGTTAGCGGCGCCTATAGGAATATCTTGACCGTGAGTGTTATCGCCCGAGCTTAATTAGTGTATTTATGGTATTCCTAAGCTACGCCATTACAGTACTACACGGCCATTTTACTTTCGGTAGTTACTAATTTATGCTTAAAAAACGGCCAATGTTAGTAAAACATAAATATAAATTATTTAAAATTGATTTTACAAAATGATGTTAAAGAACTAAAATAAAACAATCTTCTTGACTAAATTCCTGAGTAATTTTACAAACCAATGCAGATATTTTGAAAGAAAAATACTACATATAATCGAAAGAGAATCTAAGAAGAGTTTATTAAAATCAGTAGGTTGGCGTTTAAAATAAATATAAATTTGGTTCCGGAGTAATCGAAATTGTTTTTTTCTGCAAAAAATGTATTTTTACAATCAGAGGTTTATCCCAAAAAGGTAATATATATTTTTAGAATGAACAAAATTAGAGTATGTTAAATGATTTTTTGCCAGTTACTTTTTGTTATCATTATTGCTTGAAAATATTTTTAATTTAGCGCCGTAAACATGTTTATGTTATTCATATTGTCAATTTATATATATTGTTGTCCTTCAAGCGTTTTAACATAAAAAATATGCTAACATCAATAAAAAATTAAAGGAAATGAAATTATATGTAGCAAAATTAGTAAGTTACGATGATTCGAGTTTGCTTTCTCCTCTATTTAAAATAAGATTATGTCACGAATCGATTGATAGATTGAATGATATAGCAAGCTGGGATTGAGAAATTCTATTATAGTCTATCCCAGTGACTTATTAGGTCACCTGTTATATACGTGCTATGTGAACAGATTGGTTGCCTTAATTAAGTTCAGCTGCCTATTCACTAGTTTCTCTTTTAAGTATATACCTTCAGGATTGATCAACCCTTGAAGGGGTCTCCCGTAAGTTAGACCTTCGCATTCGAAGATAAAATGTGAGGGTTTTTCATCCTCTTTGTCACATAATCTACATGTTGGATCTTTATTATAGATGTTCATTATGTGTAGATGTTTCCTTAAGCTGTACCGTAAACTATTATCTGCGTCTGTTGGATTTGGCGGTTCAGTTTGCCAGATGGTTTGCTTAGTAATAGTTTGTTGTGCCTGTGGGTTGCAATGTGGTGTCCATGGGTCTATCGTTAATGGTTTATCTACCATGATATGCTCTAACAAATAGCAGCCTTAGTAATGACAAAATCTGATTCCGATCCAACATATAGGTAACAAACCCTGGTTTGGCAAGTTGGTCTACTTTTTCATTGCCTAAGATACCTGTGCATCCTGGTACCCGCAGAAGAATAACCTTGTTGTGTTTCGCTAGGACAATAAGGCTTTAAAGTTAGTCCCTGATCTGCTTAGATTTTACAAGCGTTTTTCACCCTGCCTGACTGTCGACATTGTTGAAAGCTGTCCTGACTGTCGACATTGTTGAAAGCTGTCCTGTCTCGTTAACACCTGGTGAGATTATTTCGAAGACAGGTATCTACCGCATGTATTTCCGCCTGGAATTCAGTGGTAAGCTGCACCAGTGACTCACTTATTTTGCATTTGGAATGACTTCGTAGATTCTGGCTCCAGCATCATGATCTGTTTTGGATCTTTCTGTAAATCAGATTATATTTTCTAGCTCACTGATTAGTCAGAGCCTACCTGGCGGTCAGTCTGGATGGGCCTGTCAAATTTATAGGCTCTTGGTATGGTATCACTGCTTATTTTCAAAAATGAGTTTATTATCATGTCTTGGATGGTGGTGTGTCCAAGAGAAGGTCCCATCCAACAGTATTATATCAAGGGGGGGAAGGAGATTTATTAAATTTTTCATGGCTACTGTCGGGGTGCTTCTTATGGTTCCTGTACAGGCAGGCGAGTCTATGGAGTTTAGAGAGCTCCGAAGTGGAGCCACTTCTGAATGATTTTTGTTCATCATATAACTGAACCGTAGGTCTTTATGGATTTTACCGCTGCTGAATGAAGACAGTTTACAATGTGTGGTTTTAATATTTATATTTTGTCCAGTGTCCTTTTTGCTGCTATGATGTCTATTAAACCTTTGGTTTTAATTTTCTGCAAGTATGAATTCAAAATAAGCTTTGCATTTAGGCCTAACCCTAGGTCTCCTAGCTTAACTAAACTTGTATATCAAATAATGTTGGTAATTTTAACTTGCCTGGGTATAATAGCCTAGATTCCAGAAAGAAAGGGACATAATCCTTCCGTGTGGCCAATCTTTTACTATCACTATCTCATGATTTCTTCCAAAGAAATTTGTTTGAGCACGTCTACCCCGGAGCATGTTTTGAATTCATCTATGTAAAGTGTCTTCTTTGTCATATCTTTTGGCGTAAATTATCATGGAAGTGTACCTTAAATATCCTTGTTATTAATGACTCTATTTTTCTTATTTGGTGATGGAGAGATGCTTTATATGCTTTTCCTGATTAATAGGCCTATTAGTTGGGATTTAGTGACCTCTTTTGAATCCATACATTCCATAAATGAGCTAATAAATATAAAGCATTTTAATGTTAGTTACTTTTAATGCCACGATTCATATCTTTTACGAAATCACAAAATTCTTTTTTCTCAATTAGAATTTGCCGGAACACATGTTCTTCTGTGGGATATCGAGAACTTAGGAAATATCTGTTTACGAGTCAGATTGAAATGCAATTATGGATAGCAAAAGGAACGAACCACCTCTATTGAAGAGTTAAAATATTTCCACGATAGATTTGTTGCAAAAACATTGAAAACGAAAAAATATTAATTTAGCTTTCTGTGTCTCTTTGTAAGCTATCGCCTTTTCCACATTATTACAATGAAATTTTTTCTCATTCTCGCTTTATTCAAAAAAATATTTCACACATTCATGTAATAACATTATTATGGTTACCAACTAATCATTCTTATGTATTGCATTTAATTTAAAAATTGTCAATTTATTTATCTACTTAACTCTTTTTTGCACTTCGCCATAACTACTATACAAAATGACTCTTAACTAGAAGAATAAGGAATAGAACACAAAACGAAATCATGTAAATAATATCTGGATGATATGGAAAAATACCAATCCATTTAGAATTAACTTTAAAATAGTCCCTCATCACTACACAAAAATTATTAAATTATTGTAAAGCTTGTATTTTATAGTAATGAGTAATTTATTAGTGTAACTGATAACTTATTGGCTATCAAAATAATGAAATAAAACTGAACAAGTGTCAGATAGAGAGAGGAAAGTGACCAATATGGAATAGTGTTTTGTTTCTTTGACAAAAAAGAAAACTGTTTCACAAATTGAGATTTTTAATGGTTGTTGTTATCAATCATATATTTCGGTTTGACTTAATAACAGTCTTATGTTTTTAATATTAGTTAACATTATTAAAATTTTGTAAAAATTAAAATAACAAAGCGATAACTCTGTGTGGAATATATAACCAAATATGAAACACTGGAAGTGGGCGCAACATTTTTTTGAAAGAAAATAACAAAAATAATTTTTATCTTCTAGGAGATCAGGAAACTTTGGTTAAAAATAAGAAAAAACTTAATTTACTTTCAAAAATTAGAAACCCAAGTGATAAACTTTGGACCTGTGCAGTCATTATGCATCCAAGGCACGCATATTAAAAATTTGATCCACATTTCGTTGATAGAATATATATTCAGTCTTAGTTCCTTTTTTCCTAGGTTCCTTTCTTTATGTCTTTTTTTCTTATTCCGTCCGTTGGTCAATTTTGTTTCTATTTTCTTATTACTGCTACCATAGCAGCTCTTCTGATCTTGTTAGACGTCTTCCCCTTTTTTGACTGGCACTGGACTGGAGATACCAGATCCAGGCTGCTGCGATCAAGTCTGGAAGTTGAAGATTCAGTTTCGCATGTTGTTTCATGGCTGAGGTAATTTAGGAGTTGTGGCTGGTGGTTTTTCTTTAAAGGAAGATGTTTGACTTTTTATAACATTTATGCAACCATCTTTTTCAGCATCTTGATCCGGAACAATAAAGTCTGCATGGCTGAATTTTGAGGCAACTTCGCTTGTTTGTAGTTTCATGTAAGCATTACTGAAAAGCTCTACAATATCGACAGGGATTAGTAGTGTGTTTTTGTTTCTGATACAGATTTATATTTGTTTACTGTATTACAAGGTCAACAGTCCCATAAAAGTTTTGTCTAATGGCTGAAGCTCGTTAGTTCGTGCAGAGGTATAGGTACAATTTCTATGGTATTTTTTCTATCCAGGTCTATTTAATTGCTGCTAGTTGCTGAAATTACAATCTTACATCAGTAGAATTTTTAATTTTGGGTTTGGGTTCGTGGTTTTATAAAATTTTTGAACCATTCAGTGAAACTATTTGCTGTTTTCCATTATAACCAATATATTGCTTTAAACAACGGTGAGACCTGATTTGTCTATAATACAAAGTTATAAGTTGCTAACCTTTTCTTTATTGAATCCAAACACTCTTGCGGAAGACGTACCTGTGGATCTTCGTACGAGAATTTTTCTTCGTGGCACTTAAAAAAAATTTCAAAAGTTTTTACCAACCATGTCAAAGTCACCAAATATATAAATTCCAGTTAACACATAAATCCTAGTCTACCAACATCGCTTCTCTTCAAGCTCTGGAAATTGTTCTCTATCTTTAAAATATTTCCTACTAAAACACTATTTTTTTTCTAATATGGTGGCTATAGCTTCATCTAGAGACAGTTCGTATTTCTAACAGAGTCGAAATAAAGCTACTATGGGTAATATGTCACTGCTTTACAATAACCCATTTTTCTTTCCTGAACCTATTTTATAGCCTTGTCTTCAAGGCATTCTAAAATTTTTTTTAGCATATTATAAAGAGAGAGATCTAAAAACTTAAATATTAGAATCAACTGACTGTGTATATTCGGAATTTCAGACAGATTCAACCTTATCTCCGTATTTTATAACTAGCAATACGCAAACAATGAAACTCTTCGAAACCATTAAAACAAACATAAATACAACTTGTTAAATATATAATCACAGTACTATTTTCAATCAATTAATGAAAAATACCTAACTTTTACGTTCGTTGGGAAATTTTTTATCGCAGAAAAAATAAAACACCCCTACCACACGCTGGAATGACGGAATAAAATGAGTACATGAAATAAAAGATAGCTTTATTTTAGGTCTTCAGCTATTTGTGTTAAAAAGATAGAGGTATTCCATATTAAGCATACTATTCTATATTTAATCTCTTCTATCTACCCACTAGATTAGAATTCAGTAGAAGTTATTGAGATTGTTAATTTTTTTCTACAATGTCGTTGCATGCTTGTCTGTGAGTTAACTCGAAGTAAAGGGGAGCATAAGAGCCACCAAGGAGAATTGGCAGACGGCCAAAAAGGTGATTACCTACGAAAAGATAAAATGGACTATAAACTCATTTGAACCAAATAAATCACAGAGGCTGGACTGGGTTTATTCAGTAATACTACAGCAAAGTCTAACCTTCTAATTAACAAGCTCTGCTGAATATTAGGGGTTACTTCAGCCCTAGCATATGTACCAAAATTATGGAGGCTACGCAGGGTAGTAATTATACCGAAACCTGGGAAGGCAACCCATTTCTCAGAAAAGTTTAATGTCATTCATTCTCAAAACTCTCGAGAAGCTGTTAAATAGCCATGTCAGGGATGGCTTAATGACAAACAGTCCATGTCATCAGAACCAATACGCTTACAGGATCGAGAAACAGTGCTTCACGAAATGGTTAGCAAAGTGGAAAAAACGCTGGAAAAGGTGTAATTGCTCTTAGCAGCATTTCTAGACATAAAAGGGATGTTTGATAATACGTCATTTCAATAAAGTATTACAGCAATACGGAGCGTCAATTTAGAGGAGACCTATTGCAGATGGATAGAAAACATGCTGAAAGCCAGGGTCGTCTATACTGAACTGCTTGAAGAAACTCTGATGGCACGGGTGACTGGGGTATGTCTAAAGTTCTCTCTCCACTGCTTTGTAACCTGGTATGGGATGGGCTTTTGCGAATTCAGAGCAGGGAGGGTTGCTCCAAACTAAGATATGCTGATGACTTGGTAATCTTCATCCAAAATAAATTCAATACAAATGTGAGAGAGAACGAAGCGGGCTCTCAGGGCTGCAGAATAATGAACGGGACAGGAAAAGCTCAATATAAGTTCCCAAAAGACTGTCCTAATCCCCTTCATAAAACGGAAGAAGCTAGGAAAACGGGGTGCCATTATCCTTCAAGGAAACACAATACCGCTTTCAAGGAAAGTGAATTATCTAGAGCTAATCTTAGACTCTAGACTAATCTGAAACAAGTACTTGGAAAATATAATAAGAAAATCGGAAGCAACCCTTATGATTATATAAGAAGATTGTGTGGGAAAACATGAGGTCTCTCACCCAAGATGGTCCATTGGTTATAAACTAGTGTGGGTGAGATCACATATTTAACCTTGGTTTGGTGGCCCAAGGTAATGCAGAGGACAACTGTTACCAAGGTAGGCAGCATACAGAGAGTCGTCTGTTTGAATATTACAGGGGTATGAAATCGACCCGTACTGCCGCAAAGGTGCATTTTGGACCTCCCTCCACGATATTTAGTGATTCAAGGGGAGGCAAGAATGGGGTTCTAGCGGCTACATCACTCAATACCAATAACCCGAATGCTGAAACCTGGGCAAAAAACTATATGTAACAAAATTAGGGACCCTGAGTTGGAAATGAGCACAGATCTCGGGCTACCGCTAATGGTAAGCAAACGAGTTAAACGGAAAACATCTTCTGGTACACTTATCTGGTATACCGACTGTTCCAAAAACCAATGAGCGTACCGGAGTTAGGATATGTGAGTTACACCCAAGGAAAGAAATAACTCTTCCCTTGGGAAAATACTCAACAGTATTCCCAGCAAAAAGATATGCAATCTTACAATGTGCAAATGAGATAAAAAAGAAAGTTTACTATTTATTCCGACTGCCAAGCAGCCTTAAAGGTCCCCAAGGGATAAAAGGTATTATCTATATTGATGTAAGAATATCAAAGTGAACCTACAACTCTTGGAAAGGACAACAGAGTTATGCTACAGTGGGTATTAGGAAATGAGGGCATACATAGAAATGAAAAAGCTGATGAGCTAGCGAGAGCTCGGTCATTATAATAATATATTAGTCCAGAACTAGCTTTTGGAGTACGAAAAGCTGTCAAATAGCTAATCAAAAAATAGTACAAGAGCCATAGCGGCTTTTTATTGGGAATCCTGACCCAAACTTAGCACGGAAACTACTCCAAATGAGTAGGAACCAATTAAGAACAATTATAGGTATAATGGTGACACACATGTCTATGGTGAGCATAATAGGCCTATACTGGCCGCAGTACATCCGGCTTTAGGACGAACCCAAGAGAAAAAAATTTAAAAAAAGGGGAGGATAGTAAAATTTCAGATTTATGTCTTAAACAAATCGAGACAGAAATTAATAAAAAAAAGACCTTTAAATTATTAAATGTAAACCGATATAAGGGCTGTAATAATTATAAAAGTGACAAATCGAATAAAAAATAATAGAGAAAACTGGACTAAAAAGTAATGAAACATACAAATAGTACTCAATCAAATCTTATAGAAGTAAAAGAACAAACCCGTTAAAACCACCCCGTATTTTTTTTATTAACAAATCCCATATGATCTGTTCTTATATTTGATTTACCCACTGCCTTGCTCGGTGCCTTCACCAAAGGTTAGACTTCAAACTATTCAGTTACCTCATTCATTGCAATTTTAAATGGCTATTCAACTGTATGTCACTCACCTGGAAAAACAGAAAAGATAAAATTAAATTTGAAAAACATAATATCTTGATAATTTTCGTTGCATATATTAGAGAGTAGGACATTTTAAAAAATCCCTTTGGAGGCTCATATTTCGAGAATGATACGACTAAATAAAAAAATGAGGTATAAAACATTTATTTTCTTTTAAAAACATTTACAATGAAGGTCTACTCAGTTATTTGAAGAAAAAAAATACTTTTGCGTTCCTAATTTTTACACAGGGGGGAAAAACGTATCGTAATTTTTTTCCAATTTCCCCTCAAAACGCCTTTTGGATTAACGAAAAGCATATGCTAGAAAAATTTTATTGCAAAATATTAAATACTGACGAAGTTCCAAAGCTTGACATAGGGATGGATGGACATGACAAACTTATTCCTGTTGAACTTAAAAGATCTGGGAACATCTCTGTAAATAAGCTAATATTTTTTTACTTATAAATTGTAACAACTAATATTTTCTCGAAAGAGTAATACGGTTTTATTACTTCTATCCTTTTATTTCTACTTGTCGTCTTCTTTTCCTCCTTCTCATCTTCTCTCTCCTCTGCGGAGCAAAAACCACAATCAGATTTGCAAAGAATAGTAGTCCTTTCATCTATCGATCTTAAGAAGAATGTTCAACTTTCCCAGAAACATTCAACGGCCTTAAAAAATCTAATGTCTCATAGTTTATTCACCTTAAAACCCTACGTCACATACTCATTCTTTTTACTTAAAATAATAAATCATAAAATCACAAAAATACTTTAGGTTGAATAAAATAAAGGAAACATTCTCTTGTTAATATTATTAGAACATTCGCTTTGATGTGAAGAAATAAAACTCTCATTAGAAATATTTTTATAAAAAAAGGACAATTATATTTTATAAATCACGCAATCTTAAAGAAAAAGGTTGCTAATCGACAACATTTTTTATACCTAAATATACACAATAATTACGACTTTCAGTCCCTCGAAAGCTTTTTTATCCAGAAAAGTAGAGATTGATTAGCTTTAAATGATCTACCAATGTAAACCCAACCGAAACGCTTTTTGACCAAAGTTTACTAAATTGATGTAACTGACAGTTAATAGATGGAAAAATGATCGAAGATTTATCATTTAAAGAAACATGCAGATATATGCTGGTTATTTTGTGCTAAATAGAGATAAATATTATAAAAGGAAAATATTATCCATTATTTATTATATTATTTTATAATTTCCTTGCATAACGTTTTCTTGTTTCCTTATGGGCACCACTTAATTTAGAATATCCAGCCTTAGCTAGAAATATGAAAAACATTATGCCCTTAAGTCAGTTAAATAACACTAGTCAACAAATACAAAAATTGCGACTGTTATGTTTTAACGGCTGGCCGTGGAAGTTTAAGCATCCTGATTGTAAATTTAACAACGAAAATGTTTCACCACGCATAGATTTTGAGTTGTATGTATCAGTTACTTTTATTTAATACAAACATTTTTATATAATAAATACATTTATAGCCTTTTGTACATAACTTTTCTGCACAAGTTTACTTTCATTTATATTCCTGATGGCTTTCTCTCATAAGAAACCAACAATAATCCCACATAATTGCTGAATCCCATCTGACTTGGTAGCGTTGCTCCATTGTTAATATTCTTGGTGGAACCTTTCTCCTTGCTCGTCACTAACCGCACACAATTTTCTGGGAAAAATCTAAATGGTAGTACAGAGACATGCGACAGCCCATTTTGCAGTAGCTTCTAAGTAGTTTTACAAGTTTTTCGTAATTTTTTTTACTTTTTTGTTTCCTAAAAACTCCGAAACAATTGTTTTAAAAAACTCCATGCAGCTAATTCAACATCACTTAATTTTTGATCAAACTGTTTATTCCTTAATATCTTTCTAATTTGTGGTCCAACAAATATTCCTTCCTTAAGCTTAACATCACTTAGTTTAGGAAAAATCTGTTAAAGTTATTTAAACGCATCTCCTTCTTTATCTAATGCTTTGGCGAAATTTTTAATCAATCCCAGTTTAATGTATAATGGCTGTAACAATACTTTTTTAGGATCAACAAGAGGTATTAACTTTACGTTAACTTGACTTGGAATATATTGATCTCTTGGAAGCCATTCTTTTAGTCGGTAATGACTATGTGTTATTCTACTGCCCCAAAGGCAAAAAAGCAGCAATACTTCGTAAATCCACCCTGAAGCCCTATTAATTGTCCTATGACTTTTAGGTTACCCCATATTTGCCATTTATATGTATCATAGCTTTCCTATATTTCCTTCATGTCAACTATATATGCAAGAGGAATAGAAGGTTGTTGACATTATGGAGCAAAACTGCTTTTAAACTTATTTTAGGAGAATATATAAATAAGCGCCGTTCATTCACGTTATGGGCAAATCCTAATTTTTCCATAGCACTATTTGGATTAACACAAACACACATTTCATTCTGCAGAGTAAGAAACGAGGATAGCTCCTGGTTACTGTTCCTAAATATTATAACTTTGGTTCCAGTGGCTAGTAAATTCCATTGTTGAAATCTAGACCCTAATACTTCAGCATGCTCTTTGAACAAGTGGAGGTACCAAACTAGATCATTTAATACAGGTTGTTCGATCAAATGGAGTGCTTTTTCTTTACTTTCGTGAAAATAAGAATCATCCTTTTCTGATACATTATCGGGTTCTGCCTTATCATCATACATTTCTAAATTTTCCTCTCATTTTGCCGAGAGCGCTGGAACTGGTAAATCTTCTCAGTGAAGAACCGGTTTTATTGCTGAGGGAATATCTGGATATTCGATATTATATTTTCTTTTTCTTGAAAAATTAGACACTTTGGTCATGCAACAGTAGCAGTCGTAAAGTGATTTATTGGTTCTCGCCATATCATTGGAACTGTAAAAGGCCTAGAAGAACGTTTGCCATTTAACCAGTTACTGAGATACAATATATGCGAGGAACCTAGTCTCAATCTTGATCAACAACAAGACATTCAAAATACTTATGATAAGCTGCTTTGGTCCTTTTGTAAATTGTCCTTTTCTGCGATTTTGGGGTAAACTGACCCCATATGTAGCAAAAACTATCCTCGGGGTTAATACAGGCACTTTTCTGTACTTTAGATATTTTTTTACTGTCTTGTACGTCGGTTCAGAGATGTGATACTACGTTTACAGGCGTGAACTAACTTTATTCAACACAAAGAAAACTATAATACAAGGCTTTTACTATTGGCTTGTTCGCGCACTTCGTTTCTCTATCTGATACTGACTACTACTCGTGCTAAACATAATACTGATGATACGATTGCCGGTCAGCTGCTTTTATAGCCGTTTCATACTTTTGGCATTTTCTAAAAGCATCGGAAGTTCAAAAAGCGACGGTGTAGTTTTCGTATACAGGAGCCATCTATAAGTAGATTCAGCTACGGAGCAGAGTTAAATTTGAGATTATATGGATTTAAATGGGTACTTCCGTTATTTTAAGCCCTAGTGGTTTTGCCAGACTGTGCACAATTTCCCTATCTTATGGAAAACATAATTTAGACAACATCGCATTACGTTATATTATAAATTACTTTTTAAAATAATGTAATTAAAAATACTCATTCATTTTTGCTGAAAATAAATTATAACTCAAAAATGTTATGTGTTAGGAGGTTTTTACTATCATTTTTACATTTAGAGACCAAAAATTAATCAAAGATTGCCTTTTATATTACAGTTTCAAAATGACTGTAAAGTACGGAAATCTAAGAAAAGAAAAACAGGCTGTAATATATTTAATTAAGATTAAGATTAAATACGACAGTGGAATCTACACCCAGTTGTGAGTACCCTTTAATATTTAGCTACATTACCTAGATAATAATTTGTAGATATAGCGAATAAAATAACTATGAGTTGGTTCTAGGTGGTGAAAAAAATTCAAGAAATTCGACCTTTTTAATCTCCTAGTATATAGATATATTAATAAGTCGTTGGCCAAAGGATTTGGATAAGATAGTAGTCTCTACAAGTAGTTAGAGCAATGAGTGATGGTTTTTTCTTTAAAAGTTTCAACGTGCAAATCATGATGAATAACATAATTTGGCACATACCATGGAACATTTGGTTTACCGGCAGTGTCCCAAAATTAAATCCCATACATCCATGCTGGTCCTAGTAGGGTATTGTAAAGAAGTAGCATATTTTACATACTTGAGCTTAATTTTTGATTTATAAGCTATTAAGTTTTCTTATACAGCATGCCTTGTTGTCATTTGGACCATATATGTTTTTGTCACTTTTTTTTGTTAATTCCCAGAAATGGGACATTTCCTGACAGGTAGAAATTTTTGGTTTATAGACATCAGAAGACATTGTTCTTTTTTAATCTATATGTAATGTGTGTCGATTTTGCACTACTTACCTTAACACTTCTTAGACCACCAATTTTCTACTTGGCTTATACTTAAAGACCATAATTTGCGTCGATTAGAGTTAAATTTATTTCCTCACATTTTTATGAACCAATACATTTTTTTTTCTAGAGGGAAAATCTTGCATAGGCATCTTCAGAAAGTGCGAAAGGTATTGGTGGATTCTTACCTACTGAAAGCCCCCTCGGACTGAAGGTTCTACCGATTTTCCTTGGTCTGTCGTAGCTGCCGGCATTGCAAGGATATTCAGTGAGATCTCCGATTTCCAGGCAATTAAGCCTGATATGTTCATTTTTGAAAAACCAGTAATGTAAGATAGGTAATGTAGGTCGCTTAGCTCACATTGATTCATCGGCAAAATGTATGTCTAGAAAAATATCTAAATCTGAGCAACTATCAACAACTGGTATGATTATTATTGGTTTAACCACTGGCTCAAGGTAAATGCTCAAGTCAGACATTCTTTGTTCTCCTTTTCTAACATAATCGACACACTTTTCCGAACCACTGGCAGTCACGTTAGTAATTGCTTCGTCCGATAATATTTTGACATATGCTGATTTGAATGTTTTGTTTTTCCATGCCATTTTATCCTTTATTTGCGCCCATACTATTGGGTTAAGTTCACAATGGTATGGCGGCAGTCTTAACACCGTTATATTTTTTTCTCGAGCGAGTTCATCAATAGCATATTTGATATATTTTTGTTTATTTACCCTTCCTCAATATAGCAACTCCAAATAACCCTACTTTGTATAGAAAAAAAGTTCCTAAAGTACCCTTAACAAAGATACGGAGCCCAACATCGTACCCAGCGAGTTACCGTATTGGCTTTCAGTTTTGAAGCGACTGGTATAATTCAATGAAATTAAACAAGACTACAGTAGATGTTTCAGATTATCACAGAAGTCAGGAACGGACTTGCAGCCACACTGTGGAACCTAATTTTTGACAGGTGTCACTTTACAGAGCTAAAAACTGATTTTTTTAAATACTTTGGTCATTTCTTTTCAAAAAAAAGTACTTTTAACTTATTTCGATAAAACTGGCGGTTTTCGAGATAAATCGGTTTCTATGCAAAACACTCAAAAGTTATTAATGGTAAACCGAAACAGGTAAAAATCAGGTTGCTATGGTGAATAGCTACATGGTGAATTACTATTGACGGAACTTGCCAAAACCGTCTTCAAGTAAAAATGATTTTTAAAAATGGAAAAATATTCTTACGCAGACTATTCTGATATACATTTAATCTATAGTGAGGTGCTGTTAAATTCTTCGAAGGCGAGAAGACTTTATGCTGAAAGATTTCCAGCTTGAACATTTCGTAGTCCAGAAACCTTCCAAAAGGTTGATCAAAGCCTAAGGAAAACAAGTAAAAGATGACTAGAAAATAATTATTAGAGTTAATATTTTATTCAGGGTCATTTTTGCCGCGACGTGGCTGTGAGGGCCCTCTCAGGAGAGCACTAGGCCCTCACGATATTGCTGACAACCCTTCAAACAGCATAAGAAAGCTCGCCACACAAAACCATGTTACAAAATGGATTGTACATGAAACTCTAACGGAACAGTTACTTCACTCGTACCATGTTGAAAAAGTACACGCTATATCTCTGGATGATTGTCCCTCAAGACTTAAATACTCCAACTGGTTTATGCAGCAGCATAACCTAAATCTAATTTTTTCTAACTTTATTGTTACAAGAGGTGGCATAATAAACTCACACAATTTACATTTTTGGGCTGATGAAAACCTGCATACTTTAATTCAAAAACCCCAGCAAAAGTTTATTGTAAATGTGTGGGCTAGCATCATAATCTTTTAGGTCCATTTGTTTACTAACAATATGTAATTTTAAAGACGCCTACAAAACATTTTTTACTAATAACCTAGTTTTATATGAAACTCGAAAACACAAATGGCACAAAAAAATCGTTTCTTCAGGAAAAAATAAATTATCTGCAATTATTCTTTATAGTACATCGTAACTACAAAAAGCACATATAAACTAAAAGAGAAACAAAAACGAAACAGATGTGAAAATAATTCCAAGTAAAATGTATCCCGTGAAAACGACTTCCTAAATCACTAAAGCTAAACATCTGGAACATATTTTTATAGATTTTTCTCCCCCAATACCGAAATCCATCAAAAGCATTTTTATCCAGATAAAAGGTACAAAGGGTGAAAAAATGTGTCATAAAAAGCCAAAATAATCACAAGATTGATCTATTTGATATTTTAGGAACAAAGATTGTGTAACAGTAATAAGAACCTTCAAGTTTTTTTCTTAAATCATACACGGATTTATCTGTCTGTCACATCCCTTTTTTTGTACAGTTTCATACAAAAAAAATTAAATGCTTTGTAATTCAATATAGTGTAATGGAACAAACACTAGTTATTTTATGCTGTCTAATGTTAAGTATATTCTGCTAAAATGAGTAATTAAATAGTCATGTTGGTGATAAATTTTATCCGTGAGAACGGGATACTACATATTTTTTTATTACCTCCCAAGAATGTCTAAAGGAAAAATAAATCAATTATCATACTTAAGCATAATCTCAACTTTATTATTTTCAAGTCGTTTAAATGTTTTCTTCAAAATATGTAAACTCAGAAAATTTATGACGACATAAATTAAAAGATTGAACCCTCCTTTAACGTTTGTAAGTAAATCTGTTGAAGAAGCCTACCTGGTTATGTAATTAATAATAAGATAAGTGCTGGGTCTTAACATGTGGTATAAGCAAATACCGTTAAAATGTATTAAAATATTGAACAATTTTCCCATTATTAGGAAAAAAAAAGAATAATCAGATAAACTCACTATAATTTAATATATTGTTTGACAAAATGTAAAAAGAATTCGTATAATTACTGTTTTTTTTTATTCACAAGAAATAACGGGTTAGATATTTACTTCGAAATTAACTAAAAAGAGTAAATATTTTTTTCAACAGTGGTTATCTTAATATTCTTTTCGTTATAGAAAGACGTGATTTACTGTTCTTTTATATAAAAATAAACAATATTAAGATTTTCCAATCTAGACCAATTCTGGAACTAATTATTCGGTATAGAATGGAAACCGCCCTGTACATTTCATGGATGTAATTGACGTTTACAGGGTTCCATGGGGTGCCAAGGGATTGTCAGTTTGGATTTTTAAGAAATAATAAACTTTAATTACAATCAGGAATCTGTTAAAGTCGGTAGACAGTTTTGAGAACAGTGTCGTAACGTGTAAAATCAGCGGTACTAAAGATTTTGTTTTTCATTTAATTTGGGAAGTTAAGGGAATATCCTGCTTTTATTTCAATGGATAAAAAGAGCGACTTTAACACTGTTTGTTTAAATAATATAAATAGTTGTTTTTTCGCGGTTTTATTCTCTTTTTTGTTTAAAATTTTAGAAGAATTTATACATTTTACCTTCTAAATTGGATAAAACGGGAGCAATTATTTTAATACCTTGATATTGTTATTTATTTCTAATTTTAAGTTTCTCATTGTAAATAATTTCGTTTCATATTTATTTTTGTTAATAGACTTAAGTGTTTTGAAAAACTGGTCTTACAAACCATCACTCAAATAAATTCGCGGCGCGCCGTTGTGAGAGCTTCAATTCAAGAGACGTCATCTGATCAACTAGTTAGTAGCTTTATCTGAGTTCTGAAGTCCTGAGTTTTGATAGTGGTAAGCTTAGATAACTTGTAGTTGTTTGGAATTAAATTCCAAAAGCCAAGATGAGCAACCGGACTTCCAGGGAACCTTTGTCTTGTGATAATTTTTTGTAGGATTTTAAAATAGCTAAAAATTAATATGGTATGATTGTAGATGGAACGGCCAACGCTACCCAAGATATTCCGTTTACAGAATTTTATGATCAAATGCTGTTACAATAGTCTAGTAGTTAGAACTTAAATATTTTTCTCTAAATTTTCATGAAGCCAATTTTGGCATAGCCCCGATTTTTTGTAGATCATGTGGAGTACTGATGGCAAAAGCTAGTCATAGAGATTTTAAAATATTTTTTCCAAAATTTCAAGTTAGATAGTTTTAAAGATATTATATATACTTCGAAACCACTAGCTCTTCTGTTTCCGAAACAAGTACTAGTCGGGGAGCCGAGCCGATGAATGTATATAGCTCCACAAAAGTTTTTTTTATATATATTTTGACCCTCTGATTACGAATATTAAGGATAAATTCTCGAAAAATGTTTATATAATTCGTTATAAACAAAAAATTGTTAATAATTTGAAAAGCTGTTTTTTTTGTAAAATAAAAAGTATTGTCATATTTCTCTGCCAATTCTAAATAAAAAGTGTCTTTTGTGATGTTTCTATCCGACGCATAGTCTTTGAATTAAAAATTGTTAGATACTTAAAAAATGGTATTTTTTGTCATTTTTCGAAGTGAATAACTTTTGATTAAATAAGTTTTTTCAAATTCTGCATCCAGAAATTGAAAACTCAAGTCAAGAGTTACAAACTGAGGTTAAGCGCAATGCGAAAATGTAAAATATTTATTGCATTTTAACGCTATAAACAAACAGCGTTTCATCAATCATAACACGCGCGCCGTCATGTATAAAGGGGAGTGGAAGTCTTGTTATGGACGCTGAGCTAGTGCACATAATATATTATAGCTTTCGCTGACCGTTGCATTTTAATATATATCTACTTTAATTTAATAACTATAAGCATTTAATCATAAAATGAACAATACAACAGTATAAGAAGCTTCAGTTATTACAACTATTTTTGCATGTGTTGGTGCGCTGCTTCAGTTTTTTTTTAATTTCTTATTTTCCATCTATATTCTTTCATACGATATAAAGGATTAAGCGTGATACTTGATCTTTAAAGTTAATAAATTTTCTGGTGAAACAATTAATACAGTTTTGTTGTAAATGTAATCGTGAAATCGGGAAGCTGTGTAAAATTTTTCAGCACGTACCCATGATTCCATCTGCTGTAGTTGAGAATCTCATTCGTACAACGCAAATGATACATTTGATAGTATCTATCACATAACTATATTTGCGTTGATATTGATTCTTGGCTAAGTTTAACTTTTTTACATTCTCAAATTTTATCTTTGCTTAGATAAATCGTCTCTTTTTAGATTTTCATTTTCAATTTTATGTGTATATTTTTTATAGCACTGTTTGGTTATTTAGTACTCGAACAAATCTAAAAATTAGATCAAGCGCAGTCGATAATTACATCTCATATATTAAGTTATGTTTACTTAAAGTTGTTTGAAACTAAACAAAACATCTGAAGCATAGAATTATATGCTGAAAGTTTGTTATGAAGTAATTTAACCTTCTTTGGCTGTTACATTCAAGCAATAAAACACAATGTTCCAATACAAATCGTGTGTTTTTATTTATTAATTTGTTTGTTAATTTGCGCTTCATTATGACCATTGTTGCTAGGAAGTGAGAGAGAGAGAGAGAGAGAGAGAGAGAGAGAGAGAAAGAGAGAGCTCCAGTTCTCGTGATCAGACCAAATGGAATCAAAAGAAAATCAAATTTGGATTTCACTAAATTATTTGTTTACCTTGAAACAATCTCATAAGAGGACGGAAATAAATCCCGCACATTCATGTTATCATATTCTGGAGTTCGACATGATTTATACTTTTTATAGAAAGAACATATTTTATATTGACTATTGTCTTGTCAAAATCACCAGGCCTTTTTAACCATACCTCTCTCGATGGAATAAACGAAAAAACGAGAAAAACGAAAAGTTTCTCTATTCTTAATAATTACTGTTGCTTTATATTCAACTAAATACATACAAATCAAGTTCATCAAATGGTGAAAAACATAAAAATATTTTGTAAACATTCTGTGTTTGTTTCTACAGGATTTTAAATTTTTTTCTTGGGCATTTGCAATTTATTCTGAGTTTGGTTATATCAAATAATTACTTCGAATCAAAAATTTAGATCGTAAAAAAATTGGGTATAATTGCTTTATTATGTAGAGGCGGTCCAGTAGTTCATAAATCTAATATACTTTTAACGTTGAAAAAAAAGTGAAAATTCAATAAATATTTTATTTGTTCTAAATTTAATTATTAATTCTAATTTTCTATAATCTAGAAAGTAGTAAAAATTCCTTACCATTTAAGTAAAACATATTTATCTAGAAATATAAGCTGCTATTGATATTCCCACCAAATTTTATCATCCTAACTTCACATTTTTAAAAATTACGTCGTTTTGAATACATCTTCCTCTGAACGATTCGAGTTACAATTTCAAATATGTAGCTGAATTTGTAACAAGGTGTTTATTTTAAATTTTGCGTTTAAAACACATTGAATGGCGCCAAAACTTTGAAAATATTGGAAAACTGTTTCAACAATGATACTTTAAAGAAAAACGTCATATATCAGTGCCACGAACGCTTCAGAAGTAGTTCTGAATCCCTCGATAATGACGAACTCAGTAACAGGCCGTCAAAATCGAAAACCGAAGAAAATATCAATAAAGTGATAGAAATATTGGTCAATAACCGAAAATTAATCATCAGAGAACTGGCAGAAGATTTGGACATTGCTTATGGATCCATTCAGGATATTGCATTTAATGATTTGGGTTTCCCCCATGTTGCTGTAAAGTTGGTCTCGAAGGAATATTATGTAAAAAACGGATTGGGTTGACATCTCCAAAGACATAATTTGCAAAGCTAAATTACTGGAAACAAGACGTGGGTTTGTAAGTACGACACGCAATACAGATGATATCAGGCGAGTGAATGCAGATCTCCGAATGAGCAAAGACCAAAAAAAACACGTCGTTTTCAGTCAGGAAAGAAAGAGATGATCACGGTTTTCATGGATTACAACTGTATTGCGCATCTTGAACTGTTACCAGAAGGTCATCTATTTAATATGTATTATTTGAGCGTTATGAGACGTTTGCCTGAAGCAATTCTCAAAAAATATAAGAATTTGTGGGCAAACAATTCGTGGTTCTTGTACCATGATAACGCACCATTACACAATGCCGTCATTATCTGTGAATTTTTGACAAAGAACGAAACGAATATCATCGAACATCCACTAAATTTATCCGATAAGGCACTCTGTGACTTCTTCTATTCGATCTAGTCAAAAATCAAAATGGGAAATGAATTTTAGCAGACGAAAGGTGGTAATGGAAAAATCGAAGACGGCTTTGATGGCCATATCGAAAATCAAGTTCCAGAAATGTTCCGAGAGCTGGATCAAGCGCCGGTATAAGTGGGTTGCAGTCGATGGGGAGTACTCTGAATAAACTTGAATTTTTAATTTTCGGAATGAATGCCGGGAACTTTTTGGTCAAGGTGGTATACTGTGATAAAGAAAGTTGAAGTTAAATTACAATTTTGACATAAAATATCTTTTAAGCGAAATATATTGTTGTACTTTTATGACTTAGTTATTTGGTAAAAGTAAATTTACCAAATATCAGATTAGAAAAAAAAACTTAAAAAGACTACCGATTAAAAGTTATATTTAATAAAAGGTTAGTTTGTTTTAAACCTTATAGGAAAAATTTCGTACCCATTACTATAATATCTATATTTCGATTAAAAATTTCTTATTTCAGTCACTTCAAATATTCCAGATTTTTTTTGATATATTGTACCTGCTTTCCAATATTTAATAAACAACTCGCCCTGAAAGTTTTTTTAAACTATAGTTTTATATTGCATCCTTTACATCAATCATCTCCAGCTTTTTTTTCTGATTTAACTGATTTACGTCAAAAAATGATGGAATGTTTTATAATATATACGATAGAGTTTCGAGGAAAAGAAAAATACGGAAATGCAAGGAAAGCAATTTATTAAACATGAGCTTTTTTCTGATAGGGTTTAAAAATGAAATGCTTCCAAGTCATAAAGCTTTTATCCATTCGGTTCTAGAGTTTTTTGTACTGAATTTATATTACTTAGAAATTAGGTAAAAGAGAATCAGAATATTTTTGGTATACAGTGGGGAAATATCACACAACACGACATGAAATTTTTGCGTTGAATAAGAATAGTAATTTCTTGTAGATTTTAGGACGCTGAATTTGAACCTGGTCTTAGATTTGCATCACCACGTCAGATTTTTTTAATATCCTAATCTGAAAGTGCAGTAAACACAATTTTGGCCTATATTTGAGGTTATCTATCATCGTGACTTTTTTTTCAAAAAACTATATACAGTAACTTAAAATATAAGTCTTTCTCTTTAAAAGGCCTCTGAGTTGGCTCAAATATATATATATATAT
Organism: Diaprepes abbreviatus; assembly: GCA_034092305.1. Taxonomy (NCBI): domain Eukaryota; kingdom Metazoa; phylum Arthropoda; class Insecta; order Coleoptera; family Curculionidae; genus Diaprepes; species Diaprepes abbreviatus. The sequence continues at coordinate 20,758,040 of JASJET010000103.1, forward strand.
ATATATATATATATATATATATATATATATATATATATATATTTTTAAATATTCAACTTTGAAAATTTCAAGTTGCACGAATTTTTCAAGTTTTGAAAACCTTAACCTTTTAAGCTTTTAAGGGACAATTCTGATAAACATTGGACGTTTTAAGGATATCAAATCATCCCTTATTCCAAATTTATCATTAGTTTTAAAAAACAAATTTGTTTAAGCAAATTATTAGAAAATTCATTATTTTTTGCATTTTAAAAAAATATCGGTCGTTATCGGTACTACGATATAATTTGTTGTAAACAAAATCATTATAAATTAATTATGCAATTTAAAAAAAAAACCTGAAACGATCATTAGAAAATAATTAAGAATGTTTATCCAAAATTCACAGAATTATATTCTACAAATTCAAAGTCTACAAATGCATATTGTTATAGAGTCTATATTTAAATTGCAAAATTTCTTATTTAATACTTTATTTATAACAAAATGTATGAACGTATTTATATTTGTAAAATGAAATGAAAACATGTATTTAAAAAAATAATAAATTTTGCAACAATTTGTTTAAACAAATTGTCTAAAAAAAATTATTTTGCAAAACTCATGATAAATTTGGATTCAGCGATGCTTTGATAGCCTCAAAACATCCATTGTTCATCAAAATTTTCGCATAAAAGCTTATCGGTCACGAAAGGTCTTCAAAACTTGAATAATTCATGCAATAAATTTTTCAAAATGAATGTTTTTAAGAAAAAAAAAATATTTGAGCAAACTCAGCGGCATTTTAAAGCGTAAGACTTATACATTAAGATGCTATGTATAGTTTTTTGAAGTCCGATTTTAATTTTGCAAAAAAATTTTGAAATTAGAAGTATCATTCTACAAGCTTTTGTGTTCATTTTGGTTAAAAAAGTCTGTCAAATATGTGAAAAGTGTGAGCAAATATGCCCGAAAACGACCTAGGTTCAAGGACCTTTTTTTTAATACGGTACAAATACCTTAAAAACATACGAACGAAAGTTAGCATACAGATCCTAAATAATAAATTAATAATAGTATTTACATTTTTTAAAATTCTATCACAAAGGGGTGAGCACCGTATCTTTTGCCTGGTTGGCAGTTATGGTTTTTTTCTCCGGGATACACCTGGAGATAGGGATTTTGGATATTTTGCACATATTTTTCACAAAAAAGGAATTCTGTTAAATCCCTCAGACATCGGGTAAGATCTATTAATTACATTTATTAAAACAATCCTTCATAGATTTTTGTGATTCAGTAAAATTTAAGCTCAAAATTGATCCTTACCACCGAGTTAATTTAATGTCTAATTTGAATCTGGCCATAGCATGCTCTTTTAAATTTCATTAAAACCTAAATTGACTGCATTAGACTACTATTAAGTTGTATGTTGGGTTTTAGGGCAGATTATTACTATCATCTATTCATTATTATCGATATTTTTTTCTTGTAACTTTCTTAGTTTTCGATAGCTATTATCTTGTAAAAGCCTTATTTACTTTTGTTTTAATAATGAGACTTAATTTTGACCGTAACATTTCTGTTTATTGTAAAATTTAATATATTCTGTTACCAATTTGTTTTTTTTAGGTATCACGATGGCCCCAATTTATAGGTTAATTAACTTATTAATGTATTTGAAGTATTTCTAAATGTATTTAATCTCGGGCCCCACATTGGGCGCCAATTTGCTACACTTGTTTTTAAAAGAAAAAGGGCGATACCTCACAATGAGATGAAAGATAAAATTAATTTAATTAAAAAAAAAAGAATAAGACAAGAGTACAGCTCAAGGCTAGTAGAAGCACCAGCGAGCAAAAATTCCGAGCTAGCCTCCTATGCCGGATAGTAGTGATGGAAAATTAAGGACGCCACTGGATCAAAAACTAGGCTAAATGCAGAATCCTTCCACGATGTTGTTAACAACTAGCTTTCAACTTTACTCTGGAGCAAGCACAATAAAACAAGAAAAGAATCAAAAGAGCTATAACTTGCGCAGAAGATCTATTGAATATTCGCCAGGACTAGCTATTTGGCATAAGAACAAAGTCCTCTCTGACGCCGTCAAATTTTTCAGTGCCAAGTTAGCTTCCGCCTATTTATGTCCTTTTGTAATAAAGAGGAAGGCGGGTTCATGCACGTACGAACTTCAAGACTCATCGGGACAAAGCAAAGGAAACTGGCACGTACAAGACCTCAAACCGTACAATCCACCTCATCCGAATGCATCCGTTTTTGAGTAATTGATCGTTGGTGAATATTACCTTTATTACTTACCTTTATTGCTTACAGTTTATATTTTGGTTTTCTATTTTTCTTTTTTCTCTACTCTGGAGGATGGTCAACTGGTTGTGTGTGGGTCTCCGACTTGGCGCGAAACTTGCTCGGCGGTTCATGCCTAATTAGTAAAAAATAGTTCCACACCGAGTACTGCGGTAAAGTTGACCTTCAGTCGCTTTACTTCTGTTGCTTAGTCACTACAATTTTTTTTTCATTTATCTTGGCGGTGTCTTGCATTTTCTTTTTCTTTTCTGTATATCTCAGTTTTTAGTAATGATTTTGTTTAATGAATTTTTTGTTATACTTTTACCTGATTATTTTGGTGAATACCGGGAGTAATGCTGGTAATTTATCGTAGGCATTTTGTCTTTTATTTACTTTTACGTAAGTCAAGTTCAATAGTTAAAGCAAGTGACTGCTTTATACCCTTTTCTAATAATTTGAAGACCACCTTCGACAATCTTTTTTTCTTGGAATTCTTGATAAATTGGCGGTGGTAGATTAATCAATCCAATTAATTAATTCACTTGCATAAACTTTCTCTGTATGATGCTATCTAGACATTGCTGCTTTATTTTAGAGTCGATCCTCTGGGTATACTGTGACTGTTATCCATCCTAAGTTATTATTGGCATCCACCCAACTGGGCATATTAAGACCAGTAAATTCACCCTCGAGGCATATTGTATTGATATCTACCTCAGGATTTATTGTTAATGCTATGACCTGCTTATTCCTGTGGATAGTACGGCAGAGTCTACACCGTTAAGCTGAGAAGTTGAACAACCGACTTACCATTTCACAGGCAAACCTTTGCATTACCATATTTTTAATAATAATAACTGTCAGGTGTTGCAATATAATCTACAATCTATGATCATAGAGGAGACAAAAACGGTTTTGTTTTGTTTTTTTTTTTTGATTATTAAACTAGTAAGCTTTATTGCGTAAGATTTATTGTCGATCGTTATAATTTACTTCCTTTATCCTCTTTGTGTATTTATTCAAGTCAGATACTCTTTTAATATTTTGTCAGATCTAGCTAACGCTAGAGTTTAATATTTTAATTAAACATTTTATTATAACGAACTACGATCGAGTTTTATTTGACCTACATGCTGATTACTTTTCTATCTTTTCTTATTAATATATTAAAGCTAAAAGATAGTTCCTAACAACATCGTGGAAGGTTTGTGCATTGAGCCTAGATTTTGATGCAGTGGCGCCCTTAATTTCCAATTCCTATTCTCCAGCATAGCAGGTTAGCAGGACATTTTGGCTCGCTGGTACTGCTACTAGCTTTCAACGGTACTCTAGTGTTATTCCTTACTTTTTTCAATTAAATTAACTCTACGTTTCACCTCATCGTAAGGTATCGCGTTTTTTCTTTTAAACACCAGTTTAGCAAGATATAGCAGGAAAAAATAAATAAATTCTGATCACATCGGATTCAACAAATGCGAAGCTACTGACACCAGTTAGTGCATTTATGAAAAGAATATATTCAAGCAATAACGTATTAAACGAATAACGATTCAACTTTCAAGAGTTTTTTTTGTATATTTTATAAAGTACCGTGTTTACTTTCGTTGAAAGTATTAACGAAGTGCTATTGTGTCGTATATTTGCATTTTGCCAGCAACTTTAAAAGTTTATATTTCAGGAAAAATGCGGCTGAATGAAAAACATTATATAAAATATTTAATTGTATTTTTAAAGATTTCTTAATGATATTTCACTCTATGGAATAAGCGAAAAAATTATTCACTATAATTTTTTACGTACCCTAAATTTATTGTACAAATTTCTCCCTATGTATCTTTTGAGATTAATTCACAGCATGTGTTTGCATCATAAAACATGGAAAAATTATAAAATTACAATACAGTAGCAAACAGATGGACTAAAATAACAACTATAAAGATTCCTGGTTGGATAGGGAATACTAAAAATTGAAATTTTATTATTGGGTTAAAGTTGACACATTTTCCTCTTTATATCAAAATCTGTTATTATATTGTAAATTTTATGTTACATTTTTTCTCAATACTATCACACTTACATACATATATTCAAAGGGGTACATAGAATTACCATAAATTTAAAATAATAAATGGCTTAATCTTCCAATCGCTTTTCTCATCCCAAAAGGAAAGTTGATTTCAAAAATGTCTGTTGTGGGAAAACCTTTATAACATAATTTTCGAGATCCTTACCATATAATCTTATTTCGTACGACCTAGCTTGGGGTAAGTAATTGGTTTTTTTCGTGATGTTTATTTTCTTTTTTTCCTTTACGAAAGGAAAATTTTAACCAAACAGTAAGCAACGAAATTAGATTATAAACTGAACTAAACGTATTTGACGTCACTCAGTATTATAGCTTAAAACTATTTTTATAAAAAGGAAAGGGTAAAAAACAGTAAAATACCAACAATTATGTTGAAAGGAAATGTATAGTACAAAAAATGTGATAACATTAACATGATAAATTAGGGTATTTTGCTTTAGTATTAGCATCGCAGTGTGTCATTAAATTTTATTCTCGTAGGACTCTCTCACGCTCAGACGAGAAAAATTATCCTTTTTGTTGAACAATGTATGAAATAAAAAGTCCAATTTTAGTATGCATGACACAAGGCACCCTTAACGTCAGACCTAGACAAAGCCGTCTAGGAGTGATCACTGGTCGAAATTGTATTATAGTTTAAGTGACTTGAAAAAATTAAAATGACTCTTATCTAAAAATAAAAACTTTAGTTAAAAAAGCATGTTCCTATTTCAGGGAAAAAAATAAGCTGTGGTTTATTATTTAAGGACGGAAAATTTAGTATTCCTTAGTTATCTGGAAAAGATAACAAGATATTTTTTCCGCTGGCTTAAATATATACATGTAAAAACATTTTATGTAGACTCTTGACGTCAAAATAGGTCGATTTAAGCCAACTTAGTTATATCCGATACAATCGCGTTTAATCGATAAAAGACGTCAAGAGAAATATTAATTTCTCCCAAATTTCTAGAAAACGTGGTAACTGAATTTAACGATTTTTTTGTATGTGTTCTAATACGATAATATTACGTTTTCTAGTGGTATAGCGACCGACTATAAAGTAGTGTGGGTTTTAAAAAGTAATGTCACTTGTAAACATTGCTACACTGGTATTTAATATAAAGGCGCTTGTGAGGATTAACTCGTGAGAGCAGAGCAGAGCTGAAAGCTAAAGGCGGTGCCAGCAATCAAAGTGCCGAGCTTGCCCCTATTCCGTAGAGTAGGGTTGGGTATTTTTAAAGGGCGCCACTGAATTTCAGCCGGGTAAACACAAACACCCCCCCCCCCACGTTGCTGCTTGTTCCTAGCTTTCAACTCAGCTCTCAGAACAAAATTGCTACACAAAATATTAAAAGTAAGAAAAGATAACGCACTGAAAAAAACGACAAGAACTTGTGGGACAAATAAAATTCATCAATTTTAATACTAATTCTACTCTTTATTTATGGATAAAAAGAATTTTCTGTCCCTAAGTGTGCACTGAAGTTCTGTCTCTGATGGTGGATTGATGTTCTGTCCCTAAGGGTGCACTTATTTATATCGCTAAAGGTAGATCTAGGTTATTTTTCTACCCAGAGGTTAGAACTAGATCTTCTGGGATCAGACTGATTGCTCCGTTGACTCGTGCAAACTGCCCAAAATCTCTGTCTCCTGGTTTATCTCGATAAAAAAAAAACCATAACCGCCAATCTGACAAAAGATACGGTACACTAAAACTCAACAAAATCATCGGAATAATTATCGACTTTCCATCTCAGAATCCCAAAAATTTGGCAATTAAAAATTGAGATGGAAGTCTGCAGCTGCTTCGGCGGAATCAAACTAGTAAAAAAGTGAAAAATCTAGGCAAAAACGGCCTCCATTTATAACCATGGCCCTGCTTGGGCACTAATCGACTTTCGCTAGGCGCGTTCAATTACCAAGAAATGACAGCTCAAAAAGAAAGACACCAGGCAACAACAGTCGGCGAAAATGCATTTGTTAATTAAGCCAATTCGTTAATCATTAGCATCTTCCAGTCAAAATAAAAATAACAAATCTAATAAGTATTCCAGTAGTTATTTTTAAATTCAAGAAATATATTAATGCATCAATAGAAATTTTCTGATTTCTGCAACCCAACATACATACAATCCCATCGAATGTAAATGTAAATGGTAGGGAAAAAAACAAGATCTAGGTAGGTAGAAGTAAATTTGATATTGAAAAGAAAATACGTAAGCACAGTGTAGTGAAATACCAAAGTAGGACAAAATAATGGCAAATAGAATTAATGGAAACTGTACTTAATGAAATGCTTGTCTTCGAAGAATCTCTGGGAAATACTTAAAGAAAATAATACTGTGATGCCCATAACGATAGTATTGGCAAAATAAGGTTAAATTAAATAAATTAGCCGTAGTGAGCCCAAGCGCAAAATTGAACGGTGGCCACATCGTTTCTAATTTTTTATGTCACTAACGTTATGACAACCAAGATATTTCTATCGGATAATCGCATGTATTTGGAAGGTATTTTTTCTGTTGAAAAATTTTCGTTGAATGAGTAGTATTCAAAAAAAAATATTTTTAAATACATGCATACACCAATTAACTGTAATTATAAAAAAAACCTGTAAGAATAATTTGTCAAGTGATTTTCTTGCTATAGCATTTAATAATTTGACTATTAACTATTGTCTATTTTACTATTAAACATGGACAAATACACGCACTGCGAGAAGGTTGACATGCCCTTGGTGTATGGGTTTTGTGAAGGAAATGGGCGTTGAAGTGTTTGAGTTTACATGGAGAGACTTTTTAAGGGCCGAATACCAAACCATCAAACATTTGCTAATATTAAGCTTCATCTCCGAAAAACGTAGAGTTTTAGAAAAAATATGAAGGTGGGGTGATATTCGAACAACTTGAACAGTGGAAAAGGAGCAGTGGTTAGTAGTTCCCGCTGCTTGGAACGTGAGTTGGATATCCCTAAAATTATTCTAAAGGATATTTTAAAAGAACAGTTGTTACATCATATCACGCCAAAAGGTTCAGAAACTTTTACAGAATGATCTCTCCCTGCGCCGTAACTTCTGTGAATTTATTCGAAGCAAAAGAATTGTGATCCACATTTTTGTGGAAAAATTTAGTTTACTGACGAGGCATGCTTTACAACAAAATCTGGATTCACCAACTTGCACAACGAAGATGTTTATGCCGATGAAAATCTATATGCCACTAAAGTTCCACATCATCAGCAAAATCTTAAAATAAATGTTTGAGCAAGTATTATTGAACGCTACCTTATTTGTTCTATTGTATTTCCAGATAGGATAAATGAAAATATTTATCTAAACTTTTTACAAAACACATTACCAGTTCTTTTGAAAAATATGCCTATTTTACTTCGGCGAGAACTATTGTATACACATGATGGTGCCACACCCAATTTTTTCGTTGCTGTTCAGTAATATTTATATTTATCCCAACCGATGGACTGGAAGAGGCAATGAGGCAATAGCAAAATTGCTACCACGTTCTTCAAAGTTAACCAGCCACTTCTTTTTGTGGGGCACTCTGAAAACATAAGTATAGAAGACCCCAGTAAAGACCCACGAAGAGTTATTGACGCGCGTTTTAAACGCTGGCAACCTTTCCATTAATTTTGAGATATGGTGACCATTTTGCACATTTGCTTAATTGATGTTTTCTTTTTTTCAATATTTTTAAAATACGTTTATGTACTTCCAACATTTATTTTATAAATTTTTTTATTACAGAAAATGAATGTATGCATGAAATTCAAAATATATCCAATAAAAATATTTCAAGAAGTATAAAAGTTTTCAAATACATGCGGTTATCCGAGAGAAATATTTAGATTGTCATAACGTTGATGACATTAAAATCAGAAGCAATGTTTACAAGTGACGTCATTTTTATAACATTTATCCTACTTTATAGCCGGTCGCTATACTACTAGAAATCCTCATATGATAATGTTAGTATTCAAGAAATTTGCAAAAAAATAATATTTTCTTAAAACTTTGACGTCTTTTACCGCCTAAATGAAGTATTACCGGCAAAGTATATAGACAATCTTGAGGAAAATGACACGGAAATTAAACCTGACAGTGCAAATTAAAGAAATAGACTAGTAACAACAGATTCATTACTTAGAAATTAAGCAGGAAAAGGACAAACAACCTTCAAGAACAATGTGACCAATTAATAATGTTACAGGAAATTGAGGTAGCCACAAAAAAACTCAAAGGCCAAAAAGTACTTAGTGAAAATAACAGAACAAATGAGATGATAAATTACGGTATTAAAATATTATTAATAAAACTACTAATAATATTTAATAAAAACCTATGGTCGCATTAGAATTACAGAGGTGTAATTTTACTAAGTGCAGTACTCATAAAAATATTAAGACAAGATAGAATAAGTCATAGCTTTGGAAAAAATCATGTTCTAGAATATAAAGTTCTGTCTCATATGTGACTTAACCAAGGAAACCATTCGATCTAGTACGAACAGAAATTGTCCCAAAACTAATGAAAGAAGCATAAGTTCAAAGTTCTGCCAAAATATAACAAAGTTACTTTTGCGTGAATACTAGAAGACAATAGTTTCCTAGGCAATGAAATAGCGGATCAACTTGCTAGACCAGGGTCTGCTACAAAACTAATGTTTGGCATTACAAAGGATGCTATTCGTATGATTAGTCTGGTGGATAAACCATCAATACCAGACCCACTGACCACCTTGCGGATCACCGACAAAGCAAACTGTTGCTGAACAAACCATTCGATAAATTAAGACACAAAATCCTGAGTTCAATTAGGCAGCAGATTTGGAGGGTGGCAGGACTAATAATCAGCCACTGCAGCTTAAGGAAACATCTACACACATCATCATCTAACGCGAAGCTCTAACTTTTGTAATACACCTTTAAGGATCAATCAGTTATAGGAACAAATTTAACAAGGAACACAATAAGTCACCATGCTGCAGTGTAGGAGCTTATCAATCCTAACCTGCTATATCATCCAATCAATCAATGGATGATCCAAAAGAAATATATAGAAATATCAAAAGGACTTGACTATGACACCTTCACGAAAATTAACATCAAAAATATACTGACGAAGAAAATACATAAAAATTCGACGAGAACACAGCATTATCCCTCATTATTAAACATCATCATGAACAGTGTAATACAAGCAGTCAAAACTAAAGGTATTGGATATTAATAGTATGGAAATATTTTATTACATAGAGGAACTGGCTCCTAAATCATTTTAATATTATCATCTCCATGAGAAAAATCACAACAAAGTGTTGGGACTATTTAGGACTGCTCGAAAACACAATATGGGAAAATAAGAGTCTGTCAACGGAATATGAAAGGAATTTACAAGGCATGTGTGAAAACTGTCATGGTAGAGACTAGAGCGGACAAAACAACAACGAAACGATTTCTATGAGCTACAGAAATTGAGGTTTATAGGACAATTACTGGTCATACATTACTAGACATACAGCACAATTCTGACATAAGGGAACAAGGTAAAGTCAAACATACCATTTTATGAGAACGTGGAAGACATTAGAATGAGTATATATATATATATATATATATATATATATATATATATATATATGTATATATATATATATATATATATATATATATATATATATATATATATATATATATATATATATATGTATATATATATATATATATATATATATATATATATATATATATCAAATAAACTAGAAAACAGTCGGCTGTGCGGACATAAAATTGTTGATAAACATGCTCGTGTTAAATAGTGCGGAGAAGCTCTGGGTCCGAAAAATGGCGACAGCGCTGTTTCATCCGATTATGAAACTCATCAGGCCATTGCATTCGATACTAACCATCACGTCGCAACTGTGCCTTATATGTAAACAGACTTCAAAATTAAAAATAGCAAACAAGGCACAGTAGTGACATCTCGATGGATCAGTCAATAACGCAAGAGCAACACAAACCAACAATGTTGTATACAATCAACATGTGATGGCGCGACAGTAAATTAAAAAAGAAATATATCCAAACTCGATACACGAGATATGCTGTTCAAAGAATAGAGGTCGCATCATTCGGCACCGTCGGCCAGACTAACCACGAATTCCGCAGTATAGGCAAGATGTAGCCCTATTGCAAATATGCAACTAGCGTATTTCGTATTAATATTATAGATCACTAAAATTTAGGTATTTCGTCCTTGCAACTGGCGGTGGACTCATCAGTGGGTTCACCAGTTGCCTTTCCCAGACACCTTTTAACGTGTTTTTTTTATTTTCAACTGAAATATTTGAACTTAATCCTTGACGTTATCTATAGGTAAGATATTCTTATAGGTAGTCGTTTATACCACCAACAATCTCTTTATGAGAACTACTGTATATTTTTTAACCAACAAATATATAAAAAAGATAAGTTTTCGTCCGTGTAATTTTAAAGTAAAATAGAAAATGCTCGGCTGTGCGGACATAAAATTGTTAATAAACATTAACTCTTGTGTTAAAAAGTGCGGAGATCACCAAGATAATAGACCAGGTCCGCGTCCGCAAAGTTGCGACAGCGCTGTTTCGTCCTAGAATGGGACTCATCAGAACGTTGCGGTCGGTACAAACCATCATCTAGCAACTTTACCTTATAAACAGGTTTCATAATTAAAAAACAGCAAACAAGACACAGTAGCGACATCTCGATGAATCACTCAGTAACACAAGAGCAGCAAAATTTTGCCCATTTGATGAAATGTTAATTAATTTTTCTTTGATTTTTTTAAATAGAACACCCTATATATAACTACTTTATTTTGTAGAGTTATTGTTTTTCTATCACTTTTCTTAAAGTTATCATAAATATTTCAGGGCTAGTTTTTACGGTATTTTCATTTTTATCCTACAAAAATACGTTAACAAATTAATATCTAGTAAGCCATGAATATTAAACAAAAGAAGTATACTTCCAAGCAATATTTGTTGCAAACATTTAAGTACCCCTAGTTTGGGAATTGTATCTTACAAAATATGTATTTTTTCGCTGCAGAATAATGGAAATTGTGTCTGTTAACACTTCCGTTCCGATGAAATCTAGCCTCATACCCCAATAGCATTAAATCAGCCAAATCATTTATTCGATTTTCAATCTACAGACAAAAATCCAATCTTCTTTTATAATCTTCGGGGAACAATTCTTGAAATAACTGAATGTAATACGGGTGCATTTTATGAGCATTAAGTATTCGTTGAACCGTCCTTCGTTCAACACCAATATGCAGATTTTCGATGACTGTTAAAAGTACTTTTAATTGAATTTCCTCAATAAGAGCACTTTTTTTTCGAGTATTTTTGATATATGCTAATTCTTTGAAAATGCTTCATAAGTATTTTAAATGCCCTTCTTCCAGTATGACGTCCCTCGGGAAATTGATATTGATACAATCTTTTCCCTAATAGCGCATTCTTGTCACTATTTCTCAAAACAAAAATCATATCAATTGGTGTAATTCCCAAGTTTAGGAGATTAACCATTTGCTTCGATAGCTCGAAAAATAATACAATGTTGTGTATTAAAGAACAAATATATTGTCAAAGGACCACTTAGCTGGTGCTATGAAAACAATTGTATTTTAATTGGCCAAACAATGTGCTGAAACTTAACACCATTAAAAACCCGCTATGGTTTTTTCTTCTTTTTGTTCGTAAAAATATTACGAGACACAATTTTTCCTGACAAATTTTCCACTGACAGCTAGTAAAAACTTTTTTAATATGACAACTTGTAAACAACGGCCTACTTTTTGCATTTGGTAAATAAAGGTGTTACTTCAAGAAATTATTTGTCTCAATAAACATATTAAATTAATCAAATAAAAATATAACTAAAAATAGTTAACTACTAGTAACTAAACACAAAATCTAAACTTGTCTATATGGAATAAATTTCCAACATCAATCATCCTGGCTTGTCAAAAATTATTATTTAAAATTTAAACTTTAAAATTATATTTTTCATAAGACAAGTTATTACAATACTCTCTACTAGTGATAGATAAATATTACTTTAAGGTTTACTTATTTCGTTTAATACACATGGCTAACTAGGTGTCAATAGGTTAACATATTTTTATACAATTATAAAAGAGAAACTTAGCTCTCAACCAACTGAAAAAACCTTATACTATAACGACAAACTTACTCTGTTCTAACACAGTTAGAGTCAAAGCACTATCTCAGATTGTAAGAATACCAGGAAATGGTGGAAGCCTTTCCTATGGTAGTGCACCGCCATTTGTAGACCGGTTTCGAACTTGTTAGTTCTCATCACTACAGAATAGGCTAGCGCATTTGTGCATCGGAAAGGTAAATCCTTTAAGTAACTTATATTAGACAAAATATGAAATCTATTACAAGTAGCGCCATCTCTCAGCATTCCACGCAGGCGCGGATCCAAGGGGGGGGGCGGTGGGGGCGATCGCCCCCCCAAAGAGCTTGGAGTTCAGGAAAATAGACCCGATTTTGCCTCTTATACTATAGTTTATTCAAGAACTAGGGAGAGTTTTTCATTTTTTACCTTTTTTTTCTTCGCAAACTACCTGTGTTCTTTAGTCCGGTGTCTTTGGCAAAATCTGTTAGACACATATATTTTTCATAGGAATGGGTTAGAAATTTTATAATAAAAAATACTGGTCTATAATAATGGACTATTTGGGTTGGATAGCAATAGATATTTGGATGTGTGAAGTGTTAAAAAAGATTTTAATCCTTGTCATAGGCATCAGAAGGCGTCAAAAGGAGGTCTATTTTATCACTAAATATTTATGGCATAGAGTATTATTTCAATAATAAACTTAAAATAAAAGTTTTTATAATATTATTTTATTTCTTATGATTTTTTAATAATTCACATATATTAGAAAATATAGATAATTTTGACATATTTAACACAAATCACAACTGTAGTTTTATTATTTTTAATTTTAGCATAGAAACCGTTTTAGGCACATTCAGACTAAAACGTAGCCTTTTTCTCTCAAAAAATTCTAAGTTATAATTTAAATACTTATAAAATACCCATTATCAAAAATACAAGAAGTTAAACATATATAAAAAAAATAAATTTGTCAATATAATATTAAAATTTTCTTGGGGCTATCGGTCATTTTATTATTAATTAAAAACATTTTTGGGATATTTGACATTCCAGTTTATTTATTTCTTAAGCCATCTGCAGAACTACAATTTAAGCACTCAAAAAGGGATTCGAATGTCATTAATTTTTATATGTTACAGAAAATTTAAATAATAAATTGTGGTAAGGCTGGTAAACATTACATATCTTATTCATCATCAAAGGCAGTGAAGCTATCTTCCCTCAAATTAATAATAATTGATTCCTCTCTCACCGACCACGAGATCGAGTTTCCACATTTTCTTTTATTCTTTCATTATATGGATCTTTCGCAATTATCTGCAGTAACTTTATTCAAAAAAATCTTTCAAAAGTCCAGTTAAATTATTAATTTTGTAAGTTGTGTTATTTCCAGCAACTCTACCTTTTATTTGAGAGAGATATTTCCTTCACTAATGGACATTTTCCGGACGATCTATAAGAACAGATTTTCTATCTGGTTTTTCCCAACAAAAATTAAGTTCTCTGAGCAATTTCCAGAGCTCAGTTCTTTTAATTTCAGGCAAATCCTGATCTTCATTGATTATAGTTACAATTTTGTCGACGGTTGAGATTTGCTTCTCATAATAAAATGTATATACAACTCCTTTTATTACAGTTTACATCTCTTCTTCCAACGAGGTTTTTCGTCTGCCTGTGATCGAATATAGCTTGGAATTACTAACAATTCCAGTCGTTTTTTTCTCCGTCAGTGTTCGGTACATGATAGATTTTCGAACTCCTGTTATATTGGAATACATCTCAACAGAGCTTTTAACATTATTATCTAGATATTAATATCTTAAGGCATCATAAACATTCATCGTTATAAGTTTTTCGTTGAGGAAAAAATGCCCTCCATCTTTTGGATATCTCACTAATCTCAAATAATATTTAAAAACAAGCACAAACAAAATAAATCACTAAGGACACACTGTAAGGTGTACTTTGCTCACTGACAGAAATTAATTTAAATTGTTGCAGTAAATTTATAAAAGCTTATAATATTTAAATCTAATTAGATTTAGGGCAGTTCTCAGTTACCGGGGGCACTGAAGCAGATACGTTGGAGGTTTCGGTAACAGTTTTATTACTCTCTCTAGTTCTCGAATAGAGTATAGGAATGTGTATGCTTGGTGTCGCCCCTCCCTTTCCCAAGGGCTTTGAGTTCAGGAACATAGAACCGATTCTGCCTTTTATATTAGGAATGTGTATGCTGCTGGCAACCCCCCCCCCCCCCCCGTTGATAACTTGTTTTTTTGGCGATAGCACCCCCCCAGGAGCTTTGAACTCAGGAAAATAATCCCGATTCTGCCTCTTATACGAGGAATGTGTATGTTGATCGCATCTTCCCACCCCCTGTCGGAAACTTGTTTTTTCTTGTGATCGCCCCCCCCCTCTACAAGAGTTTCAAATTCAAAGAAATTGCCCCGTCCCTGCCTTTTACACTAGAAATGGGAATGTTGCTGGTGTCCCCCCCCCCCGGGGACAACTTGCTTTCTTTTGCCATACTGTACTTTTGTGATATCACCGCCCCCCCCCCCCCCAAGGAGAGAGGCTGGATCCGCCCCTGATTCCACGCAATCTGAACATATAATCTCGTAGAGGTCTGTATATATAAACTAAAAGTGGATAATATACTTCCAGTTGGATGTATAAAATACAATTATAAAAGAGAAACTTAGCTCTCAACCCACTGAAAAAACCTTATACTATAAGGACAAACGTACTTTGTTCTAACACAGTTAGAGACAAAGCACTATTTCAGATTGCAAAAATACCAGGAAAAGGTGGAAGCGTTTCCTATGGTAGTGCACCGGCATCTGTAGACCGGTTTCGAACTTGTTAGTTCTCGTCAGTACAGAATAGGCTAACGCACTTGAGCATCGGAAAGGTATATCCTTTAAGCAGCTTGTATTAGACAAAATATGAAATCTGATACAAGTGGCGCGATCTCTCAGCATTCCACGCAATCTGGACATATAAGCTCGTAGAGATCTGTATATATAAATAAAAAGTGGATAACATACTTGCAGTTGGGTGTATAAAATACAATTATAAAAGAGAAACTTAGCTCTCAACCAACTGAAAAAACCTTATACTATAAGGACAAACGTACTCTGTTCTAACACAGTTAGAACCAAAGCACTATCTCAGATTGCAAATATACCAGATGGCGGTGTACTACCATAGGAAAGACTTCCCACCCTTTCCTGGTATTCTTGCAATCTGAGATAGTACTTTGTCTCTAACTGTGTTAGAACAGAGTACGCTTGTCCTTATAATATAAGGTTTCTTTCAGTTGGTTGAGAGCTAATTTTCTCTTTTATAATTGTATTTTATACACCCAACTGCAAGTATGTTATCCACTTTTGATTTATATATACAGATCTCTACGAGATTATATGTTCAGATTGCGTGGAATGCTGAGAGATGGCGCTACTTGTATTAGATTTCATATTTTGTCTAATACAAGCTGCTTAAAGGATGTACCTTTCCAATGCTCAAGTGCGTTAGCCTATTCTATACTGACGAGAACTAACAAGTTCGAAACCGGTCTACAGATGGCGGTGCACTACCATAGGAAACGCTTCCACCCTTTCCTGGTATTTTTGCAATCTGAGATAGTGCTTTGTCTCTAACTGTATTAGAACAGAGTACCTTTGTCCTTATAGTATAAGGTTTTTTCAGTTTCTCTTTTATAATTGTATTTTATACACCCAACTGCAAGTATATTATCCACTTTTGGTTTATAACATATTTTTATCTACAATTAATAAAAACGAATATACCGGACAAACTAGCGCTGAAAATTTGAGAAAAGTGATAGAGATACAATAGCTCTAAATGATAAAATAGTTATAAACAGGATATTCCATTTAAAAAATCAAAGAAAAATTAATTCAGCAATTGAACAAAATTTTGGCAAACACACTATAGGTTGTATAATTGCTCAGTGTCAATTTTGTGAAATATAATTGCTATAGATTGAAAGATATGATAGAATACAGAAAAACATGTTTTTTTCCAAAATTTGGTCAATCTTTTGAAAAAGTTGGCAACTTGGAAATTAAATTCAAATTCAGATATGCAGGCCTACGTATAGTTCCTGGGGGAATCCAGATATGCAAAAACATACCATTATAAGCAAAATATTGTTTAGCGCCACGCTGCCGTGTAAAAATTTTCATATTATACAACTTTTATCAAAATGTTTTTTCAATTTTTGAAAAATCAGGGAGATAGAGTACTTTTTTCACACTATTGTACCACCTTGTATATGCATCAAATTAACCACCTCTCGTTTTTTTAAATCATTTCAACATTATACCCCGTTTTCATATTTAAGAGAAGTTTTTAACTTGTCACACACAGATATCTGACCCAAAGCACATTATCAGCATAGTATTGAAGTTCAATAACAATCATCACAACACAATTTTCCCTCCGTTCTATGACTTTCCAACCTTTTGTTATTATATTTAAACATCTTTGCACTTAACAAAATCCAATTTCAGTCCAACAATGGAAAAGAATAACATTTTCTAGCAATCGTACACGGAAAAATCCGGAGAATGTCTGGCATGGGAAAAATGAAATTTCAGTGACACGGTCGTTGATGTATCAGTGTGAAGCGATTTAAAAATTAAAATTGATGTTAAAATAAATATATTTTATAAAATATTGAGTGTGCAATAAAAGTCTGTATATTCTTTATTAAAAAAAGTGAAACAAAAATTTTTCTCCAGCCAATTTTTTCTGTAACTGACGTTGTCCATATATTTTTTTGTTGGGCTCGTTAGTTGGTTTTAAATATATTTTACGTACCAATATGCTGCAATATCTAAACCTTATAACCTATTCTTATTTTAGGTTTTTATTTTTCACCTAAAAATATTAGCTTCTAGTTAAAACGTGAACATTTTGCAGCGTTTCTACATTATTGTTTGGAAATATCCTCTAGAACAAGGTTACCGAACCCCAGGCCCGCGGGTCACAACGAATTATAAATGACCCACGTGACCTTTCAAAAATTCCCGCTATGTAAAAAATAAGGTTGCGCGCTGCGGAAACAAGTCAGTTCTCACGGGTATATATTTTTAGTTGTACTTTTCAATTATTTTCCTTGAAAATTAGGTAAAAGTATTTTAATTTGTGATTATAAAGACCGTACTGCATCAAACATTTGATATAACTGGTCATTACTTTGGCCTTCAAAAGTGTGGTATTCATTATTATTATTACATAAGGTTTTCGCCATAATAAACTTGATTACAAGTTTTCCTATTCAGGAAGCAAACTTAAGTAAAGTATGCTCTTTATTACAGTACGGATCACAACAAACCAAATATGTCTTATCGTGTTTTTCCTGATAAATGAGAAAATATATATTGTTTTACTGAATGCAAGGTGCAGAAACCCATATATTTACTTTGCTTTACTACAGTAACTGTGATAAAAAAGTATAATTTAGAGAGGCATTATGAGCAAAATCATAATAATTTTGAAAAAGAGTATCCTTTTTAAAGAAAAAGAAATGGGAACTATTCAACCAACAAAATATTTTCGTTAAAGGGCACAACGAGTTTGACTCTATGATCAAAATATCTTATGAGATTTCCTTACCTTTAGCGAAAAAGAAGAAGCCATTTTGTGAGGGTTTGATAATGTTTGCACATGATTGTAATGATCAAAACGTCAAAGCTAAAGCTGACAGTCTTTTATTTTCGCGAAACACGGTTACGAGACGGATAGAGGAGATGTCAGTTGATATCAACGATCATCCAAGAGATCGTAACAAAGTGTAAATACTTTTCGTTGGCGTTATGAAACTTACGATTTAACGAGTAGATCTCTGTTGGCTCTATTTGTGTGTGGCATTGATGAACATTGGAATGTACTTCAAGATTTATTAGAATTGTATCAGCTGGAAACTGCAATCCCGGGAAAAGACATTTTTACGAAAATTAAGAAATGCGTTGGAAAAAATATTTAACATAGGAGCAAATGATCATCCTCCAGGAAGCATTGTGTTTAAAAGACTTGAAGTTGGATAACATTATGGACCAGGTAGTATGCTATACACGTACAAAAGCTCTTCGCAGATATCAGTGCAGGGTTTTATTTGAAGAAGCAAATGTGGAGAGTTACAACTGCACTGCGTTGTGCGATGACTTCCAAGGGGCAATATGTTGAAACATTTCTTTACTTAATAGAGCAGAAATTTCTACGGGAAAAAGGAGCCTTATCATTAAAAACTGATTTACTAAAGAGTAAATCCTAGTTTAGTGACCTTGTATTTCTTGTTGACACTACCAATTACCTTAATATTTTAAATCTCAAATTACAAGGCAAAGATTGTCCACTATTGACTATGCTTACTTTGATAACCATATTTAAAGCTAAATTAAATTGGTTTTTAATTAATTTAGCCAACAAAAATATTGATTTTTTCCCCACTCAGAAATTTGAAACAGAAGCTCAATATCGCCAATACCAATTGTACTAAGTACGAATTTAGATATTTATTACCATTGTCTGAGAACAAATTCTACGACTTTGAAAGCATACAACAAAATTTACAAATTTTTGTGAATTCATTCACAATCAGTTTGACGGAAATAATCAGTTACTCTACCAATACTCAGTTGAAATTTAGTGAACTACAAAAAGCATTTTTGCTGAAAAATCTTCAAAATCTTAAATTTTTTCAGAAGAATTTAGAGCTTTCTGAAAATTGATACTAAAAGAGATTTTTCTGCGATAACTGATCTAGCCTTTCAATTTTTAAGCCGCTTCAGATCAATATATCTTTGTGAAAAGAATTTTCAAATATTAATTATGTAAAGAATAAATACCGCACATCTCTAACTGAGCAATATATTTCTGATTTGTTGGTACTGTCATCATCTCATCTGATTCCTAACAGAAAAAATATCAAGACAGAAGCAATTTTGGAAATCATATTGATTATACCAATTACTTAAATTTAGATTTTGGTTTTTGTTACATACAATTTTGTTTCTGTATTTGGCGGAAGATGGCATTTATTTTAATAATTTAATAAACGACAACTAAACTTCAGAATGTTGCATTTCCTTTGCTGCACAAGCTTAGTGGTATTAAAAGTAACAAAAATAGAAATCGTCTGTGGTTAGTGGCCTGCCAGTGATTTTTATGATATTAATTTGGCTCTAGAACATATGCATATAAAATAAATTCTGAGCATGTTATACAGTCTTTGATCCCAACATTACAGGACAGACGTATACAAATCTCCTTAAGTTTGTATTTCAGTTACCATGGTCCTTGTGCGCAACTGCGAGACGGAAAAGTGCTATTTGTGTTTTCAATCTATAAAGAAAACGAGCTTTATGCCATTGTAAATTTTTTTGGTGGCATGGATTTTCTAAACAAAATATTAGTTTATGGTGATTTTAATTATCTTTAAATAATACTTTAAATATAAAGACAGACCTTCATTCGGAATTTATTATTTATCGTACATTGCGAACACAATTTTTTTTAGGAATTTGAAGATCATCTACTTTTTGGAAAAAATATGTAAATTTAACCGTGCTAGAGATCATTCAAAATAATCAATAAAATTTAAGCCATTAACGTCCATGCATAGAGGACTTTAGGAACTAGGATATAATCTTATGTGACGTCAAAATTGATGTTTCATATTTTTGCGATCATATTTCACACATTGCTTTTTTTGAGGTCATTGTCAACATTTATTTTATAAGTGATAACTCTTGAAACCTTACAAATGGTTCTCATCTTAATACTTGTAGATTTATTCAAGTTAAATTGATATTTTTCAATGTTTATACTGTTTACCTAGCATTTGATGGGTATTTCATTTCTTTTTGCCTTAACTAAGATTGTCTTTGTGTAGACAGCAGATGTTTTCTATAAATTTTGAGCCAAGTATATTTGTAATTACTAGATTAATCACATAACAAAATTGCTTTTAATTTTTGATGTTTTATATTTTTTTTTTGTTTAAACAACCATGACATTTGTTTCGAAATACAGTGCATTCTTCGAATGATGAACCATAACACTGGATAACAGATAAAATGTATCTAAAATAAACTCGACTAAAAAAAATTATCTTTTTAATATTAGTTCAAGTTTCAGAGATACGTGATATCATTTCATCCTATATATTAACAATGTAACCGCAAGAATGTACGTGGTATATTTGTCTCGTAATAATAATAGAGGGGTGCGACATTGTCAAATATTCGTTTCCCTCAAGTTAAGGAAATTTTGTACAA
Source organism: Diaprepes abbreviatus (assembly GCA_034092305.1). Taxonomy (NCBI): domain Eukaryota; kingdom Metazoa; phylum Arthropoda; class Insecta; order Coleoptera; family Curculionidae; genus Diaprepes; species Diaprepes abbreviatus. The sequence goes on from JASJET010000103.1 coordinate 20,778,908, forward strand.
CTTGGCAACACCCCATGGGGTCTCCAGAAATAAACCCCCATATATAAATTCTCGAATATTCTCTAAAAATATAGAAACCGTACTTGAGTATATAAGCAGCTACAAAAGGGAGGGGTTAGTTAGTCGAAGTTAGTGAGTCTCGGCAATGTGTAAACAATCCAGATCACTTCTGTTATGTTTATCGTGAGGTGACTTTTGCATCTCAGAAGCGGTCTATTACTCCATTGATAAAAAAGGCATATCAGCTTTATTTCGGTTGCAATATTGGGGATTAAGACAAAGAGTGGGCGCCACATATATGTTGTAATGCGATTCAAGTCTGAGAAACAGGTTAAATAGTAAAAAACAATCTATACGGTTTGCTGTCCCAATGATCTGGAGAGAACCTTCAAATCATGGCAATGACTGCTATTTCTGCATCTTACCTCATGTTGGGCAAAGCACAGGTATATTCAAGAACAAAGTGGCGGTTATCAACTATCCAAATATATCTTCTGCTATGAGACCTGTTCATCATAGTGACGAACTTCCTATTCCATAACCCCTAGAAACATAGACTTACGAATCAGATAATAACCATAAAACAATTTCTCAAAAAGAAGATAAGCCATCAACATCTAGAAATCCTGATTTCACACCCAACACGTTATACCGCCAACCGCATAAAATAACCCAGTCAGAATTAAGCTATCTTGTGAGAGATTTAGAACTTCCAAAAAGTAAAGCAGAGTTACTAGGATTAAGATTTCTGCAGTGGAACTTATTAGAAGACGATGTTCCAGTATGTGTTTTCGTCAACGCCATAGAGGCCTAGCACCATTTTTTAGCATGGGAAAGAAATTGGTTTTCTGCAATAACATTAGCGGTTTATTGGCAGCTTTGATTATAAACTACATACCAGAGAAATGGAGATTGTTTATAGACCGTTCAACACTGAGTTTAAAAGCATTATTATTGCATATAGGAAATATTTGTTCTTGAAAATTGCAACTAACTTTTTAATTTTATTGTCATTTTTGTGTTCAGAGCCCCATAATTTACAAGGTTCTAGGTTAAGCTTTATTTTTAATAATGTTTCTAAATATTTTACGATTATGTTATTCAATATGCAAAATAAATTTTAATAACCCTATTTTGCTGTTTCCTTTACTGTTGCTAATGACTATACAAGGGGGTCGCCAACTTATTCCGGTTTTTAGAATAAGTTTGAAAGAAAAAAAAGGTTGGGAACTACTGATCTAAGCCAACGACTAAGGCTGCTCTACCGTGACGTAATCTAGAAATTTCATTTTATCACGTAGTTCTTAGTTAGAAAAGTTATTGGTTCACCTTTTATATCGCTTAAACTTACAACATGCATTAAAATATCCTACTTTCGTCAAAAGATATACGTGAACAAATATTGAAAATCTGATTTTCTTGACGTCGGTGATAAAAGCTTATAAGAACACGTATTAAAGAATCTAGAAGAAACATCGAGTACCTCCATCTAAGAAAGCAATAAGGTAAATTTTACTTGGTAAAAACTAGCACACCTAAAACCAATTTGATTTAAAATATGTCTACATTTTTAACATTGGAAAAACTTAACTATAAAAATTGTTTTCATTTGTTACTCAAATAAGCACACATGGAACCTTGCGAATAAATTATGTTATCTTAACCTAGTCGCTATAAGAAATAAATAACCTAGAACAAGATAAATATTTATTCGAATGAGCTCATTGTGTAAAAAATATCATAGAGGGTACATAATATTATTATAAGCACCCACTACTAAACTTATCTATCTTCTTGTCATTTTCACGCTATTCTTAACTGCGTCACACAGTTCATTTTCTGACGAATGTCTAATTTATTTTGGTGTTAGAGAAGAAAAACTTCAAAACAATATGTTACTAATGTCAGAATCTAATTATTAACTTTCTTTTAAGGACATATCTGCTATCATAATAAACGATGTATAATAGAAACCTTAAATAATTTATTTGGCTACCAAAAAAATAATAGATAAACAAATTTGCATAAAGAGTGGATATCCACCACACAAGCTAGGTCTTACGAAGACATACAAGTTATCGAAAATTGCATGTCCTAAAAAGAAACCCTAAATAATATTAGAGAGATATCATCTTGAAATTATTCAAAATTAAAAAAAAAAACACTATAGCGAAAGGCGATCGATACCGATTTAACCACTCGAATACTCTAATACACGTCAACTTTATTTGCTTAGGTTATTTATAAAAAAAAATATTTTCAAAGAACTTTTTTTAATTTCATAATTTTTAGAATTAAAATACAAAAGAAATCCAGGTTCACCCTTATAATAAGTGAGGGATCATATCCATGGGAACGGAACTACTATAGTTTTGTTTCGTTTCAAATAACAAGTAATTTCCATTTTATTTCATAAGTTTATCTCGGTTAGAATTTGAGGTATAAAATCAAATTATTTAGCGTTACTCACCTCCACAACAAGTTGTTTTTGGAGGCGAACGGCTTTGCCCCCTTAAAATGAATCTCCGCCTTCAAAAAAGATATGTGTCGCCTTTTTCAGTATTTTATGCCCTGTAGAATGTGCTACATTAAAAGTTCAATCTGTTTCCATGAGGGTGAATAGAGGATTATCTTAGGTTGTCAATAGAATATTAGGCTGATCTTCTTTTATTATTAAGGGTTGACCCTGAACTTTTCCTCAACTCGGCTTATCATGTTTTGGCTAATAGGTTATATATATATATATATATATATATATATATATATATATATATATATATATAGCGATGATTCTGTCGTTTTTGTTTACGGCTACTCAACGTGCCCGTAAAAAAAATTGAATTGTTTGTTTAATATTGGAGAAATAATAATTATTGACAGCACATATATATATATATATATATATATATATAGATATATATATATATATATATATATATATATATATATATATATATATATATATATATATATAACTTATTAAATTATTGGGTGCCAAGCAAAAATCACTATATCTAAGTATAATTGATTTATACAAAATTTTTATTTTTTTTTATTTTTAATAAAAATTACTCAATTACACATGTGCTGTATTTCTCAATGTACCCCGTTTTTAGTGATTTGAAGTTTAAAACATTGGTGTCAGTGGTCTCTTTCTCAGGCGAGTTGAGCTGAAAATATAATTATTATTAGAAAAAGTCAAACCAATGATTCAAAAACACAAATACAAACTTTATTTATAATAATACAATCATGTCAGTGGGTGCAGTGTTATGTAAAATTTATAAATCACCTATATCTAATTAAATTATCAATATTATTCAATATGCACTGTTTTCTTTTAGGGGATTTAGAATTATTAAATCTGGCAATATTGTATAAATGTCTGAACGGTTAAAAATGACTGGTGTCAATATATTTGATTTTATTTTAAACGATCTAAAAATAATTTAGTGTATGCCGTTATTATTAAAAATGAGTTACAGTGCAAATTAAACAACTTATTTTATTACTATAACTATTCATAATAAGGTTAGAATATTTCTATTTTATCAAACTATTTTCAGCAAGTCAAAAATTTCTATATCTTACACATTAAATGAATACCTTTTAATCTCCAGAAATTTTTTATATCCACGTTTAGATTTCTTCCCTTCTTTTTTTATAAAGAAAAACATACAAATCATTTCTTCTTTGGCAACAATTGTAACTTTTAAGTATTTTTCACAGCTGATTGTTTATTGTTATAATTTACTGACTAATTTATTAAACTTCTTTTGCTTCCTTAAAAATTGACTTTCAATCTCCATATATTTTTATATCCAAGCTCTTTTTTTTTCCTTTTTTTTTTTAATTTTAATGAATGAGACCAGCTTAACTCTACCACAGATTAATCTGCACTGTCTTCCTTTGATTTTTTTTTATAAAATAACAAATAAAAAATTTTGAGGTTATGATGATCCTGTTAATAAAAAAAAACTAGCCATTTTTACACTTCAACCGATTAATATCCACTCCATCTTTTATTTTTCAAAATAACAACTGAAAATTTTGAGGTTATGTTACTTTTTACGAACCAGACTAACGATGTTTACTGTACAACTGATGAACCTGTACTCCCTTTAAAAAAAATGAATTTTGGCTTTTATAGTAAGTGGTAACGCAGTGTAAATTTTTGTTTTAATTTTTTTCTGATTTATCCACCATCTGACGTGACCTGGCAACTAAATGGAATTTCAAGCTTTGAAACACGAATCCAAAATGGATTCCTAATTGTCAATTTATGATAAAATTTTGATATTTTATTGATATTATGAACTAAATATTCTATTTGATGACAATAAATTATGATATATGTAAATTTTGGACTTTTCTTGACATTTTAATATGTCTACACTTTACTTTTGGTTATTATTTACCACAAAAAATTTATAAATAAAATTTGATTACTCTAACAAAATTTTACATATACATTTACATTTTAATTGTAACTTGCTGAAATTGAGAATTCTTGTTTTATTAATATTATAATCATATTAAACAATGTTTTACCTACAATTAGGTACTATTTTATTCTAGTTTCTTATTAAAATTAACTTATAATCTACATTTTCTTATACTATTCTTACCCATTTACGATATTTTCAACAAAGTTTTAATAAATACTGTTGTTGTAATAAGTAGATACTAATATATTATAAAAAATTATTGATGAAAAGTATCTATATTTCACTAAATGGTTATTATTTGACGCTTATTCTCACTAATATTATCTTTACCCAAACTATTTATAAAATGTGTTATTAAGATTCTCATCTTTGTGAATTTCACTATATTGTTTTAAAATTATTTTTTTAGTCACTATCTCTGGTCAATAACACTTCGCACATTATTAAAAATATCATTTATTTATTAGTTTATAAGATTCATGTCTTTCAGAGTGAAATGTGTTTATTATTCTTAGTTTATATGCACTAATGTCCAATCTTTCACACTAATTTTTATACATTTTATTATATCATTATAGGCATTTTATGTCCATTTAAAACATGATTCAAATATAAATTTTTACATACTATTAACTGGTATTTATTCTACCATCTGCACTTACCACATTAATGCATTGATTAATTATTTATGTTCCTTTTTGTTTGATATTTTCATAATCAAAAACTTATCACACCTGATGAAAGGTGACTACCTATACAATATGTATATATATATATATATATATATATATATATATATATATATATATATATATATATATATATATATATATGTAGATGTAATTTTAAAAACGATGAAGGGGTTATCGTTCTAAAGTAGATATTGTGTGTTTACAAATTTTCCAGGACTATATGGCAGTAAAATATAAGATCACTCGCTTCTTTAGTGACTATTAATGAAACTGAAACTAAATCTAAAATAACTTCCAAAACAAATTCTGACTTTGGTTTAAAATTTAATTATTTAAAATACATAAGTTTTAAACTAAGTAAGAAGCCATTTATTTCGAAAATGCAAAGTTTTATAAGTTGATAAATACACTAAGACATAAGTATGATATGACAAAAAATATTTTATTATACTGATATAATCTGGCCACTTAACTCTTATGAAACATTACAATTTATAGAGTAAAACAGTTTAGCTAACATATTTTATGAAACAAAGTATTTAAAGAATAAATAAAATTTAAAAACAAGCAATAAAATTCCTGAAATTCTAATTTTTAAATAACTTTATATTTTCGGAAACTGATTTTCTAAATTAAATCTTTCTTTTATCATCAATAAAAATTTATTTGCATTTTATCTGGTAAATTGCAGGATGAAAAATCTATATGAACAATAGAAAAGATATCATCCAGATTTTCATATAAACAAAAATTTTAAAGTATTTTTATTATACTAAAATTATTACTGTATATAAACTTTTATTACCATTTTCGAAGTGGTTTCATAAAATACAAACCATAAAATGTGCGTCATAAACTTTTGAGTTACGCAATAATAAGTATTACTGATAAACACAATAGAGTTGGCAAGCTAAAAGATTGTCGGCAACAATGTACACTGTTGTCATATATCTGACCTGTTTTTGTTATGGTTCAAAATTTGGTTAGTCATTAATTTAACACTTACTAAATACTTTGATTAAAAATCATGAAGTTTAAATTTGTCGACTAATTTATGAGATATCAACAAACATGTTTAAAATTTAGACTATGATTACTTGATGAAGATGTGAAGTATTGCAATTAGGGTGTGTAAAAGTATGCTTTTTTATAAGTATGTAAATTATTTTCTTAATTACATACTAATTTATTAATTTCCATCGAAAATTTGTATAGTACATTTTTAAACATTTACAAATAGGTCATGAACATGCACATGGAAATTTTTTATTTACAATTAAAAGTGAAAAATCGGTTATTCTTTATTTAATGCGAAAATTTTTGTTCGTAATGGGCATTAAAAATTTTTTGAAATACTTTTTTGTATCCCAAAATACGTTGGAAGCTACCCAATTATTTACAAAAACTTATGAAATATTAAAAAAATTTTGAAATCGGTAACGAATCCATGAATAATACGTAATTAGTGATATCAAAAATTTGGCAATTTCAATTATTTATCCTGCTAAACTCAAAAGTTATATTTTTTAGAGATTAGTACACAAGAATCAGTTTGTTCCTAAATATTTGCATCAATATTCCTTAGAAAATTAAGTAATGTAGTTAATTCAAATTCTACTTATTTTAAATTAAAGCATTAGAGTATGTGAAACTACAGAATACAACAAATAGTTACAAAATTGTTTAAATAAAAGTTCGTCAGGGTGGTGATGCCCGTCTGCCCATTCTCAGAGCGCTAGGGTGAGGAAATTTTGAACTTGTGCTCAACGAAATGATATTGCTTACATAAAACTTAAATTGTTGAAAAAATTTGCTGTGTCGCGTAAGCGGACTACTACCACTTTTACAGGTTTTAGTTAATCTAAAAAAAATAATATATTTTGTATTTTAAGGTCAAGGGAGAGGTCATTGGGCAATTCCCTTCCCCAAATTATGTACATGTACTTAAAATATACCGGAAATCTTATACTTTCAGCATTCTATTTCTAGGATAGTAATAATTTGGTATTTGTGAAATTTTGTGTATGTTGTACAAAAAATAAATTAATTTTAAACAGAAAATGTTATATTTGGCAGACAACGTCTTGTCAATAGTGACAAGGTCTAATTTTTAGAGCTGGTAATGGATTAGAGAATAGCTTGGAATGTCCAAGTTGATCATTTTTGTACTAATTTTCGATTTTAAAAGAAGATGTACTTCTAGACAAATCTTTATAAATCATTATATCTTCGTTTGTTTGGTATGTATGCTTTCAAATACTGATTATACAGTGTGACCAGTAAAGTCCGCATAATATGGTATATTTTTTTTATTATTAGTATTATTCGAAATTTAACTTAGGCAACAATTTCTGTTTCAATCGAGATGAAAATTAACCAAAAAAAAAAATAATAGTCACGTGATTAGCATTATCCGTCAAATTTTATATTTTTTCCAAAAAAAAAATCAAAAGTGGGATTATATCTCAAAATAGCGAAAAAAGGTATTAGAATAAAAGTTTTTAAATGCAATTTTTAGCCAAGATACACAATTTCAGCTGTATAAAATAATTTAGATCTTTTGCCCATATTTTGTAAATTGCACCACTGTTGCAAAATAAAACTTAATGCAACCCACATAAAACTTTTTAGTTTTGACAATGATTCATTCCAGACATATTTTTTTTTTTAAGTAGCGCCATATTAAATGTGTGTTTTTCTACAGAATCCAAATAGGGCTATTAAAATTTGGCCACATGTTATGCAAAGTTTATTTGTTTTTGACCCCGTATAAGGTAACTTCATAAAATAGCTATTTTTGAAAAAGTAGTTTGGGTCAAAAATAATACACATTAATATTAAGAAAATAGTTTGATTGAAAAGACTTAAATTTTCTAATAAAAAATCATAATGTAAAAATTAAACGCATTTAAAATTCCACCTTTCTAATTGATAACAAACTATTTTTGGTATTTGAATATTAAATTAAAAACAATCCAAAAACCTAAAATTTAAAATAACATTTCTGTGTCTTCCATTGCGTTCAATACAAACAATTGTTCTTCTTGACACAGCTCTAATGAAGTACCTGATACTATGGAGCCTTATTTCTAAAATACAGTTTCGAATCACCGTTCCCAAATGATTACGAAAAGATCTTTGTAATTTTTTCATTTTAGGTAACCCCCTAAGAAAAAATCAAGTGGGGTTAAATCCGGAGACCTAGCCGGCCAGTATTGTGATGGGAGCACCATCTCACTGGTACTACAGATTATGCCTCATTTGAAGAGGCATATTGTTCAAAACTTCTAGGATCTTGGTGTTAAGAAAATGCAGGTATTCTTCAGAATTTAAATTATCTCTAAAACAATAAGGACCAACAATTTGATCGTTTAAAACACTGCACCACACATTTGTTTGGAATGAACGCTGGTCTCTGCATTCAGTTATAAAATTTGTAAATTCTTGAGTCCACCATTTATAATTTTGACACCTAATAACGCCGTTTGAAGTGAAAGTGGCCTCGTCCGTTCATAAAACGTGAAAGAAAAAGGACACATCTTCTTCTTTTTCACCTGGTATCAAAAAAAAAATCCCAAACTTATGTCACAATCTTGTTCCTTAGAAGTATTTATAAATTTGGGTTTATAAGGTTTAAATTTATTTTTGTGCAAAATCTTCCTTACATGCTCTTTTTGAACGTCACTTCTGCAAGAAACATGTCTAGTACTAGTTTGATCATGTTTCAGAACATCTAGGTACACATTTAATTCGACTTCTTCACTATGTTTTATAGAATTGTGGAGTTTTAAATGAACTTTCCACGGATCCAGTTGATTTAAATTTCACCATAATCCTACTCATAGTAGATTGTTACACATTTTTGCCTGGATGCCTTTCATTAAGAATGTTGGCTGCTAAACGATGACTTATGTTTTCACCACATTAATTCAATTTCAATTTTTTCCTGTAAAGTTAACATTTTTTTTATTTAACGCGCGGTATTAATTACATTATTTTTTTTTTGAAATTACAATTAAACAACAAAAGACTAATTTAACTTTTTTAATTACATAGCTTCATAACAAATTTTAATAATGGAGTTTTAAATTAAATTGTTGAAACTAGATAAGCTTTACGTAAAATTAAATAAAAATTTATTTTCCACCTACTGCATACTTTACTGATGACACTGTGTACTTGTTTGTCTTAATTATAATGTGTATTACTTTTAGACACAAACTACGCTTTCAAAAATAGTTATTTATACAGGGTCAAGAAAAACTTTGCATCACATGTGACCAAATTTTAATAGCACTATTTGGATTTTATAGAAAAACACACATTTAATATGGCACTACTTTAAACAAAATATATCTGGGATAAATCATTGTCAAAACTAAGAAGTTTTGTGTAGATGGCGTTGAGTCTTATTTTGCAACAGTGGTTCAATTTACAAAAAATGGGCAAAAAATCTAAATCATCTTATACAGCTGAAATTTTACATGTGAGCTAAAAATAGCATTTAGAAGAACTTTTTACAAAAATTTTTTTCGATATTTTAAGATATAATCCCACTTTTGAGTTTTTTTTGGAAAAAAATTAAAATTTGACAGATAATGTTAATCACATTATTACTATTTTTTAGTTAATTTTCATCTCGATCAAAGCAGAAATTGATAGCAAAGTCATATTTGAAATAAAAATATTAATAGAAAAAAATCGTTTCAATGAATGAATGACTGAGAAAGGGGCAGTGATATTAGATCATCGATGCCTAGGCCTCCATTGGGCCCTTTACATCCCATTATATCTGCAGGTTATGCGAAGCCGATCGCCTTTGCGAATCTACGCAGCCTCATTGGTTGAACTTGCCTTACTGCTTCCAATAACAAAACTGTATCTCCGAAATATCTCTGTCTCAGTCCGTTGAGTGCTGGGCACTCTCTAAGAATATGGTCAACAGTTTTATCCTCCTCCAAACACCATCTGCATGTCGAGTTGCCTTTGACACCGTTTCTATGAAGATAGTCCTTGAGGTGACAATGTCCTGTCAATCCTACCACAATTCGCAGCTCTTTCCTTCCCAAGGAGGAGAAGGTCCTTAGTACGCCGTGCGCTAGGCCCAATTATATGTTCTTTAGCAAAAAAATTACATATGATGCAGACTTTCCTGGTCACACTGTATGTTAAAAATAAATTGGGTGATTTTGGAGTAGATTCCATGATTATTTGACAAGGCTTGGTAATAACTTACTTGTTCAACAACATCGAATGGCAGTATTTGAAATATTGTCTTCAGCTTCATGCGTAAAAGTTTATAACCTGGTTTCTGTGAAAATTGAAAAACATTGTACAAAAGAGTAGGTTCAAGACAGCTCTTCCAATATCTAAATGCTATTTTCGAGACATTTGCAATTCTTCATTCTAATGTTCATCATGTTGGTTGAATTAAAAAAACTATGAAAGAAATAAGCTTTGAGATAAAGTGTCTCTTGAAAATAATTGGGCGGGGTGGTGATGTGAATCGGCGTTGAGGTACCTGTTGGTGTGAGTGCAGTAGTGAAATCACTTGCGTTTCGATCGCAGTCCCTTACAGATCCAGAAAATTATCACAAAGAGATGAACATACTGCAGGAAGCCCTAACAAAGAACGGTTATAAAAAAGAACATATAGACAAGGTTTTAAAAAACAAACACTTGGCCCCAAAAAATCGCGAAAACCAAGAGAATAGCTCCAAGGCTTTTGTTCCTTATGTAAGAAGCACCACAGACAAGATCGCAAGAATTCTCAGGAGACACAACATTGAAACCATTTTCACCACAGACCGTAAAGTAAAAGATCTCTTGCCAACACCTAAAGAAAGAATCCATCTAGAAAACCAGGGAGTGTACGAAATTCCATGCGGAGAGTGCAGCTCATCTTACGTAGGCCAAACCAACCGTAAAATAAGCGCCAGAAGAGACGAACATATAAACGCTGTCAAGCAAAAAACAACTTCTTCTGCTCTGGCCCAACACTGGTTAAACACAGGACATAAGATAAATTTCTCGGGAACAAAAATGCTATCGAGATGTGAAAACCTGCCCACAAGGGTTATAAGGGAGGCTATTGAAATTGCAAAGAGGCCCAACAACTTAAATAGCAGAGATGATAGCCAACGTGTGCCTAATACTTGGGAAAATCTGCTTACAAAACATCAACCAGTGCCACTTAATAACGAAAGAGATTACAACTCGGCAACGCAACCACAAACACTGGCAACAGGGCCGATGACGCGCAGCAGGTCACGCCACCTGGTTCGGAACCATTCGGAAAACGAACACGTCCGACGCGCACACGGTACCGACAACACCGGAATCGCAGGCGTCAGTTCGCTCGTAGACGCAATACTGTGAGCTTTGAAAATGGTGAATGAGATTTCACCGAAACGTCAGCTGCCTTACAGTCCTGAGAGGGACTCAGCACATTCACGGGATGCCCGAAAACCTTCGATTACACATCACACCCGTGAGAATATCCGACATAACATATATATATATATATATATATATATATATATATATATATATATATATATATATATATTGATATATTTAATTTTTGCCTTTGAAGTGAAATATTTGAACAGGACTATATATATATATATATATATATATATATATATATATATATATATATATATATATTTAATTTTTGCCTTTGAAGTGAAATATTTGAACAGGACTAATTTAAAGTTCAATATTTAGTTTAAATTCCGATCAAAAGCTAAACAGCTTTAATGAGAAGAGGGACAGTTTTGGCCTTTAGTCTGTTTATTAATGCAGAATGGAACTGAATATGTTATGTTAAATGGATTATTGTTTTGACAGTAATATCAATAACAGTCTCTTAACCTCACAGGATTGCATTGTCGCTTCTGATAACCACTAGTTGCCATAATTAGATGCAAATGTTTCAATTAACGCTGAAACTGCATATTAAATACCCCAATTTGAAAGTGTTATATGTATTTGTTACCTAGTTAACTATAATGGAAATAGAACAATACATAGTATTTAGATAAAAATGATATTCGGTAATAATCCTATGTTTTGACATAATTTAAAAAGTGTTGTCATAATTTATGAAGCAAATATACTGTTGATGTACTTCTATATCCCTACACAGGATATAAAAATAATTTAACAAAGTTTTAGGGTCGCTAGTTTCCAGCAAAATAAGAAGGTAAAATGGTCTGGAAGATGCGTGTCTACAAAAGCAAATATGAAATGGCCAAGTCTGTGTCCGTTGCCATTTTAGAATAAATATCAATTACTATAATTTAAAATGAACAATGCAGCAAATATATGAAAAAAAAAATCTATCGAAGATTCTGTTAGTCATAGAGAGCTATACAAATATGAATTCTATGCCATTTTTTATGTGCCATCAATTTAAATAAAATACATAGCATCTGAAATATTGGTTTATTTAATTTGATTAAAAGCGAAACACGTATACTTTGCGTCTTGTACTTTTTCACAATAAAACTTGGTGATCTTTTTTTAAAGATTATTAGTTCGATCTTTAAAAACTCATCGTGTGTTTTTTTCCGATATGCCAAAAAGTTTTCTAATCCCATAAAAAATGATAAGTTTACTTTTTTCTCAGGGCCTATTTCTCCAATTTTTTTTTATCACTAATTATTAACAATAAAATGTTTTCTTATTCTTCTACATTTTTTCTTGCAAATATATCGGTAACTACTAGACGAATTTTGACAAACAACAACATATTTGACTAGTTTTTTTAGTATTTACATCTCTGTAATCATGTGTTTTTCAGAAGAAATAATAGCTTTCGCATAAAATTATAAAAACCGATATTTCACTCTTAATTGATAATAAAAAAGTATTTACCAAGCAAAATTTAAGAAGCTAAAGGCGAGAATCATTTTATACAAGATAAAACAATAATTTCTAAAAAGGCAAATTCCATTTACAATTAATGTTCTTTCATAGTCTAATATTCTTGGCCTAAAAGTGGGATAATTTGTAAACAATTAAAAATTTAAGGCATTATTTTACAATCGAATTAAAAATTTTTAAATACTAAATGGCTCAACGATTTAAAAATTTGTTAGAGAAAATATCTGTTTCTGAAAAAATTTAAAATGGCTACGAAATATATTTGTTTTTGAACACCCACATCTTCCAGACTATATTTGTATTCCTATTTTGGTGGTACTATCTACTCGAGAGGTTTGTTAGATTATTCTTAAACCCTGTATGTGGATCTAGAAGTATATCAACAGTATATGTGTTTTATAAATTATGATAATAGTTTTTAAATTATGAAAAAACATCGTACCTTTACCGAATTAATTTTTATCTAATTACAATGTATAATTTTATTTCGATTATATTTAATTCAATAAAAGAATATATATATATATATATATATATATATATATATATATATATATATATACATATATATATATATATATATATATATATATATATATATATATATATATATATATATATATATATATATATACAGTTTGAAGGTTAATTGAAACATTTGCATGTAATTATGGCAACTAGTGGTTATAACAAGCGACAATGCCGTACTGTTAGGTTAAGAGACTGTTATGCATTTTACTGTCAAAACAATTGTCTATTTGACTAAAATATGGGTGTCAGACTTGCATTGTATTTATTTTTATTTATCTTTACAACATTTCGATTAGGTTGTGTGGAGCTTATATTTGTTCACTGGAGCGCAAAGTTCGCTTCACTGTACACACTTTAATGATTTGATGTTACAAAGTAGTGGTTGCCAAAGATTAGCTATTTCAACACTCAGTTTACTGCAGATTTCATTATTGTTTTTAATGTATGCTGTTTCTATAAATTTGCTTTTATTCATGTTGGATTCCATATATATTGTCGCAGTCTTAGACCATTTTATATGGGGTTGTTTATCCCAGGAGTGTTCTGCTATACCTGATCTCGACGTTTCCTCTTTCAGTGTATGAGTTTTATGTTCCTTAATTCTAACTTCTAGTAGTCGTTTGGTTTCTCCAATATACATTCCAACACACTCACATGGAACTTTGTAAACACATTCTTTCTTATCGGTAGTTTTTGGTTTTGTTTTTGTTAAATGTGCTCTAAGTCTATTTCCTGATTTAAAGGCTGTTTTTATATTATAACTACTGGCAATTCGTCTCATTGTCTACGAAGTTCCCTTAATGTACAGAATTATGAAGAATTAATGTGTTTCTTGATGTCCAGTGTTCGTTGTTCTAGGGTTATTTATAACATCGTTAATTAGTTTTAAAGAATAACCATTCTGTTGGAAATCGGATTTAATATTTACTCTTTCTTTTTCCAATGAATCGGCAGTACTGCATATAGATATAGCACGATTATAGAGGTTGCGTATAATTCCCCGTTTTGTTACAACAGAATGCATAGAACTATGATTAAGATATTGTCCAGTATGTGTTGGCTTTCTGTATACTGAAGTTTTAATAGTTTCGTTTGAACGGTTCACCATGCTATCTAGGAAAGGCAATTGATCATTTACCTCTTTTTCCGTGGTAAACTTAATTGTAGATCGAATGGTATTTAGATGTTTCCAGATATCATTAAGTTCTTGATCATTGCCCTTTCGTAGGATGAAGGTATCATCGACATATCTCAATCAGACTTTCGGTTTTACTGTTGCCGTTTCTATGGCATGAGTTTCGAGCCATTCCATATATATATATGCACAGAGAGCGAAGAACCCATCGGAAGCCCGTCGTTCTGAGCGTAGAACTTGTCCTTTACTTGAAAGTAAGCACTACGCAGGCAACACTCCAAAGGGTCCATCACCCCGTCCATTCGTAACATGGTTCGATCTGATAAAGTAGTACCATTTGAAAGTCTATTTTTGATTATGACCAGTGATTTCCCTAATGGTACATTAGTACAAGTTTATTAGTCTGTCGTCTGACTCTAGATTGATACTACTAACAATGTTCACGAAATGTGTTCATCTTAGCTTCTAAAGGTTGTATGATTTTAAAAAAAAACTTCGCCAGTGCGTTTGTTGAAGATCCTCTGGAGCTGGTTATTGACCTCAATGGTGTGTTCATTTTGTGAATATTTGGTAATCCGTATGGAACGGCAATAATCAAGAACTTAATGATTTCTTGAAACATCTAACTACCATTCGACCTGCAATTAAGTTTACCATGGAAAAAGAGGTAAATGACCAATTGCCCTTCCTAGATGTCAAGGTGAACCGTTCAAATGAAACTATTAAAACTTTAGTATACAGAAAGCTAACACAAACTAGACAATATCTTAATCATAGTTCTAATCATTCTGTTGTAACAAAACGGGGAAGAATTATACGCAACCTCTATAATCGCGCTATATATATATATATATATATATATATATATATATATATATATATATATATATGAAATAATGGCAATTCATTGAAAAAAGAAGTAGCATATATTAAATCCGATTTACAACAGAATGGTTATCCTTTAAAACTAATTGACGATATAAATAACCCGAAAACAACGAATACTGGATGGCAAGAAACACATTTCCTCTTCACAATTCCGTACATTAAGGGAACTTCGGAAAAAATAAGACGAATTCGCAGTAGTTATATTATAAAAACAGCCTTTAAATTAGGAAATACACTTAGAGCTCCTTTAACAAAAACAAATCCAAAAACTACCGATAAGAAAGAATGTATTAACAAAGTTTCATGTGAGTGTGGTGAAATGTATATTGGAGAAACCAAACGACAACTAGAAATTAGAATTAAGGAACATAAAACTCACACACAAAAAGGGGAAACGTCGATATCAGGTATTGCAGAACACGCCTGGGATAAACAACACCATATAAAATGGTCTGAGGCTGCGGCAGTATCTATGGAATCCAACATGGAAAAAAAAAAGAAAATTTATAGAAGCAGCTTACATTAAAAACAATAATGGAATTTTCAATAAAACGATTGTTGAGATACCTAATCTTCGGCAACCACTATTTTGTAACATTAAATCATTGAGATGTGTACAGTGAAGCGAAACTTTGCCCTTCAATGGGCACAGTCCCTATATAAGCTCGTTATCTTAAGACAAAATATTCAGTTATACTTGATAACGATTAGAGATACAACCTAATCGAAAGGTCGTAAAAATAAATCAAAATAAAAACAATGCAAGTCCGACAACCACATTTTAGTCAATAATCTATTTAACATAACATTTGAAATTCTTAGTAAAGAACGAAAGCTTTCACGGCTTTGGTCAAGTTAAAAATCTTGGTTCTTGAGTTTAGACCGTGTCAAATTGGAATTATTATCCGATGTTTCGCGTAAGATTGCACCAGTGATCTTTACTTCACGAGATCGTAGAGTAAGTATCACTGAAGATGCCTCGTGAACGAAACTTTAAGTGACTCTTGCAATGCACAAATTGGAGTTCCATAAGGGACTGTCTTGAGGGCTGTTCTTTTCAATTTGTACATAAAATCAGTTAAAGACTTGAAAATTGGGGCTAAAATTTTATCTTACGCGGATGACACGGTGATGGTGTTTGAAGTGCCAACTTGGCAGGAAGTTAGAAAAAAATACGCAGAGTGGGAATAAGGTTGTAAAAAAATGGCTCGATGAATAAAAATTGTTTTCAATAATAAAAAAAATCAATTACATAACATTTAATTAAACAAGAGTGAAGCGGTCATCATTTTCATTCATAGGGGCTAATAATTTATCAACAGTTATCACTGATTAGTACTTAAAGTGGAATTTGCATACTATTTGTCTAACAAAAAAATTGAAAGGTCTAATTCATTTGTTTAATGTCTTAAGAGAAATACTAAGTAAAAAATGTTATAACACTAGATGAAAGCTTGATAGAATCGATATTGTGGTATAGGATACTTGTATGGAGGAGTGTTAATGGTAACTTTTTAAAACCACTTCAGGTTATTCAGAATAGAATACTACAAATTATATTTAACAAAAACTTCTTATACCCGACTGATCTTCTTTATGAGAGAAAGATTGTAAATTTACAAACGTTATTTTTTAGCACTGTGTGTTGTTATGTACATGGCCATAATAAAATTAGATATATAAAAGACTACGTATATGATACAACAATTAATGTCAATAAACATTTAATCAATTAATCAGTTACCTGGGCCCAAAATTATCTAATTTGATACCTGCTCAAATGAAAACTAACAACCTGAAAAAATTTAATAAATTGGCAAAAATTTGTATTGTCGAAAATTATTATAGGTTTGTCTCTGTGCTGTCTTAGGTTCTTTTGTATTGTCCATTCCTGGATATATCGAAGTAGCATATTGTATTATAATTTACTGAGAAGGATGCTCTGAATTTAGGGGCTAAATTGGATTTATATATTTTGTAGAAGTCATTTGTATATTTATATTGATAACTTATTGTAGGTATTCAAATAAATAAATAAATTTAAAAAATAATTTAGATTCACTAATTTATGAGATTTCAAAAAATATTTAAAACTAATTAATATTTTGGATTTTTTTTATGAAATGGACACACGTAAAGCTAAATTGCAAAAAAATGTCAATTGCTTGGAATCCTAAAATAATGCATTTCGAATACATATTTTACCATTGTTTTTAATTATTTACCACCTACATATATCTTATTACATGCAAAATAGTTTAACAATGAAGGGATGAAAAATTACATGAATACGTAAAACCTTAATTAAAATACATATATTGCATAATGCCATTTTAAAAATATTTTATTAGATACAGCGTGACTCAAAAAGTTATAGCAGGCCAAATAGGTATTTTTCTTATGGAAAACCATGTACACTATTGGCAGGAAGGTGTTAATTAATTTAATATGGAGTTATATGTGTCGAAAGTTAATAGTCAAAATTAACGTTTTTTATTTATTTAGCGAGTTTTTCCAAATTATTAGACACAAATGTAATACAAGACTTGCAATCAAAAATATATATGTGATTTTCTTATTTGAGTCAATAAGAGATTTATGATTTATGTTATAATATATATCAAATTTCATCAAAGGAAAGGACACATAATTTTTTAAATCTTACATCCTGTTTTTTCCTAATTTCTGCAAATATTAGCATGTAAAATTTAAAAGGCTTAATTGTTAACAACTTTTTGGTTTCCACTGCTATAAAACGCATTAAAGCTACTCTTTAAATTAGCATAGTAAAAGAAAAGAGTAAAATGACTATTAAACATGATTTGATATCCTAACAAACTCCTTCACTTTACTTTTTAACTCAAATTAAAAACTAAAGAGAGCTGTAAAAACAACAAATGCAAATTATTTCCCTGGAAGGAAGTTTACAAATGAGATCAAAACCCTTTTAAGTCGTAATTTTTTGTAAGTGGGAGCTATTTTTCATTTAAAATGGCTCATTTTATATTCCAGAATTTGCGACTAACGCAATGAACAATGACAAAATTTCTGAGAGCGACAGAATGGTTCTTCCCCTCATTATTGCCGACATGTAAGTGATTTTCTAAGTGAATGAAAATAAAACAGGTGGATTGGCTTAAGTAGTACAATTGCGTAACCTCCGAGATCAACAGAATTGACACTTCTTGATTTTTTCTTCTATGGATATGTTAAAGATCAGGTATTTGAAGAAACCTCTACAGCTCGACAAAAGATCAAATATGGGAAACATTCATAATATCGAGATCAACACTTTACAGGCGGCTAAAATAAGGTGTTAATAGTTTTAAGTTTTTGTTACAATAAATTTTTTTATTTTCCAGTTATTTCACTGTAATAAAATGGAAATTCATGTTCAATTTTTATTTACTTATATTGTCGTGAGGTATAATTATACAAAAAAATTTGTATTTTAGGGGCGTTAAATATAGTATACTTAAAGGCATCGATTATATGAGTAGATTTAAATGAAAATAAATTTATTTGAATGTTGTTTATGGTCGGTAACAGAAAGGCTTTTATAATGTTTAAACCACGCAATAAATTTTATTTAATTCTACTTTCAGGTCCTTTCCTTGTAATGACACCGTCGAATGTTTTTAAGTGTTCGAAATTGTTACAAATGAGACGTTTATAAATAATATCAACTATGACAGCATTTGATCATAGGCTCCTGCAAACGGAATATTTTGGGGAGCGTTGGCCATTCTGTCCACAATCATACTGCTGTCCCATATTAATTTGTAGCTATTTTAAAAATCTACAAGCAATTATCACAAGACAAAGGCTCTCTGGACATTCGGTCGCTAATCTTCGCTTTTACAGTTTTAGTTACAAATAACTACAGGTTATTTAAGCTTACGATTATTAAAACTCAGGACTTCAGGACTCATGGAAAGTTGCTAACTAGTTGATCAGATGATGTCTCTCGAATTGAAGCTATCACAACGGCACGCGGCGAACTTATTTGCGTGAAGGTTTTTAATAAATTAAACAAAACAAGTTTTCTCAAAACACTTAAGTCTATTAACACAAATAAACATGACACGAAATTATTTACAATGAGAAACTTAAAATTAGAAATGAATAATAATATTAAGTTACTAAATTAACTGCTCCCGTCGACCGTGCCATTACTAAAAATGTAAAACCCACTTTAGAAAATAAAACGTAGAAATTGCTAATAAAATATTAAACAGAAAAAAAACAATAATAACGCGAAAAAACAGCTATTTATATTACTTAAACAAACGGTATGTAAGTTGCTCCTTTTACCCAGTGAAATTAAAAAGGTATTCCCTTAACTTCCCAAATTACATGAAAAACAAAACCTGCATTACCGCTGACAATGTTCTCAAACCGTCTATCGACTTTAATGGATTCAAGTTTGTAACTAAAGCTTTGTATTTCTACAAGTGCACTCTTGACCTTTTCCCCGAATGTACCCTGTAGTACCTATTCCGGTCGTAACCGTCAATTTTATTCCCTAACGTTCGAGTAGTTCCTAGCTAAAAATAACTCGTTATTTCTTGTGAATAGAAAAAAACAGCAATTATACGAATTTCTATTACATTTCGTCAAACGATATATTAAATTATAGTGAGTTTATTTGATCATTCTTTTGTTACATTACATTTTAACGGTATTTGCATATACCACATGTTAAGACCTCTCCCGGCCCTTATCTCTTCGGCTTTAATTACATAACTAGGTTAGAATATCTTAGATTTATATAAAAATCTTATAGGAGGGTTAGTTTATGTCGTCATAAACTCTGAGTTTACATATTTTTAAAAAACAATTAAACGATTCAAAGATAATAAAGTTGAGATTATGCTAAAGTACAATAATTGATATGTTTTTCCTCTAGACTTTCTAGGGTGGTATAAAAAATCATATACTATCTCGTTCCCGCGGATAAAATCTATTCACGTAGTGATTATTTAATTACTCATTTTAGCAGAATATTCTTCACGTATAAAATAACTAGTGTTTGTTCCATTACACAACAAAAAGAGGATTTAGATATTATATATATATATATATATATATATATATATATATATATATATATATATATATATATGTGTGTGTGTGTGTATGTGTGCGTGTGTGTGTGTGTGTGTGTGTCTGTGTGGTGTATTGAAAATAATAATAATAATACTTTAGGTACCCACCAATTCATAATTTTACTTTATTCTTGAATTGACGTGGCGATTAGCGTGTTATACCGTTACACGTTAAATAATGCAATTATACAGGGCAGTCTATAAAGAGAATAGAAAACTTGGTAGAATTGCAACCCATTGAGACACCCTGCACAACGCAAAATATTTTAAAAAGTACCTCTTTTGATTATACATCTCATCCGTTATATGAATGTCTCTTAAGTTTTTACGTATTCATGAAATCTTTCCTTTTCCCATGGATAATCACATTTTGTTTCTGGATCACAACCAGCACTCTGTATATTAAGTATCTACTCTTAATACAGCAGTAGTATTTTTTCCAATATATCATCCTCAATAAATTTAAAATGGAATATTGCCACCGATATGACATTAAATATATTTCATTTATTAGTTTTGGAATAATTTTGACGATAAGTGGTTTTTAAATCCTATTAATCGTATTAGCTTTTTTATGTTAATTATGGTAGCTTTGCGTCCATACCTTATTTTTAGGGTTCCATAGCAACTACAATAATCTCGTAAAAATGTGTTTAGTCCGTCTGTATGTCAGATTCTCCATAATTTTTCCTTATATTGCGATGTAACTTTGCATCTTCCAATTAATTCATCCCATCTCAGGGTATCGTTAAATAGATTTTCAAAAATACAATTAAATATGTCATATCATATTTTTGATGTAGTCACCCTATTCGCGAAATATAAACATTCAAATGTATGTATATTCCATGTAGAAAAACCTACTAAATGAAAGACCAGCATAACTATACCCATATATAAAAAATAATCCAAGAAAGAGCCAGCAAATTATAGAGAAATAACCTTTCTTAGCACTGTATTAAAATTACCAAGGAGGAAAAATCAATAGCCCGATGGCCTACGCAAGACAACATGGCTTTAAAAAGATATATATCAACTATAGATGTCTCTTCATATTCCGATCATTAATAGAAAAATCAATTGAATTTGATAAACTGCTATTCCTATTGTTTGTTAATCTCAACAAGTTTTTGATCGAGTCCACCTGAAGGATGTAAAAAACGTAAACTTAATTGTAAAGTGTTGAAAATCATGAATGAACTGAACCGAAATAATATTACCAAAATAAAACAGATGGTGGCCTAACTGATACAGTATCAACGGCAACCGATTTTTAAAAAGGGGACAGATTAAATTCAATACTTTTTGATGTTTAATGAATGTTATCCCGGTTACATAGTGAAAACAGAGTCATCAAAATTTTATTCCATACTCATTAGCGGAGACTGAGGATGACTTACAACGACTCTTACACAGGTTCACCATAACATTCCGGAACTCCAATACGCTACTTACTAGCGAAAAGGGATGGTTATAGTCATCTCAAGAAAACCAATCGGATGTAAACCTGCTATTAATAATAAAAAATCAATAACCAGGTAATAAAGTTCAACTAACTCGGGATAGAAACATCATCTGCTGAAAACTTAATTAGTAAACTAAGAACACAAGCTGATAAAGCAAGTGGAATATTTGAGTACTGAAGATACATTATGGTGAGAAATAAGCATATTATCACTGAAAGCAAAATTTACATATATACAGGGTAAGACCGATATTTAACCTATGCAGTCGAAATGTGCGCAAATACGACAAGGACAAAAGCAACCCTAAAGTCAAATGAAAATTCTCATAACAATATAAGGCGTCAGTCTAAGAAACCATGTGTAAAACACAACAATTATGTGAACAATATCAACGGGTCCGGAATGGATAGATCATGAAGATTGCATGGCAGATCAGCCGTTTGGGCCAAATGAGAAAACAGGACACGAAAAGACCACTTCCTAAAAAATAGAAGAAATGTTGGACTTTGCTGTCTCAGAAGGATTAAAAGCAGGAATAAGAGGAAATTGTTCTACTGTAAAGAGAATAGAAAAAGAAATTTATATACTCTATGTCTCCTTTTACTTTTCAAAAATAAATAAAAAATAAATATAATTTCCCATTTTCTTATTTACTTTTCAATACAAAAAAATAATAAATTGCGGAAATCAATAATTTGACTAAAATAATATAGAAAAAATAATTAAATTAAAAATCTACTTTGAAGTTCAAAAATCAATGGAATTTCGTGACTCTTGAAACGGAAAACCGTTTAAAACAATCCATCAAACTTTAATCTTTTTAAAAACGTAAATATCATTTCGGTGAACTCTATTTGAATTCAGACATAAACAAACATTATTAGGTTTTCTGTGCAGCAGTTTTAGAGACGAGTGGCCATTAGGGGGGACGCTGTTAAACGTAAAACAGTCACAAATGTAAATAATGTCGTTTTACTTTACATTACGGCCTAAAAACCTTTAGGGTTGACTTCCACTAGATTATCGAAAAATATGGAAAACAAATGATGTTACGTTTATTAGGACTATAATGTAAAGTAAATCAGCATTATTTATCTACTTTTGAGATCACATTACTTTACTAAAAAACTTTAAAACTGGCTGGATGATATCAATGAATTTAAACTCACTTCAACCAGGTTTTAAACCTTAAAAATATAACCAGATTCAAAAAAGGTTTAAGACTTAGACCCGATCTAGTTGCCTTGTAAATTAGATTTTCTAGATGACCAGTTTTATTTTTCTTATGACATTGTTTTAATTGTATTTTAAAGGTTCAGAACTTGCTTTCCTTATTTTTACCCTTGTCAATTTAAATTTTTACTGTCAATCTAGACCGGTTTTACAGTTAAATCATGTTAGGGAATTAGGGGGATAATGTTATAAAAATGGTAAAAATAAAATATTTAGTTTGTGTTCAGGAAACAACTATTCCTCTTACAGAGTAAAATGCTTTATCCCTAGTTTTTTAACCGACTTCTACAAGAAGGAGGTTCTCAATTCGTCGACTATGTATTTTTTTTATGTATGTACACCGATTACGCCGGAACGGCTGCATCGATTTGAATGAAATTTTTTACGTTATGTTCAGGAGTTTGCTGCGGTGGCCCCATATTTTTTTGGTCGAAATTGGTGCAGTAAAATCAAAGATGGCGTTGACAATATGACGGCCAAAAAAATTAATTTTGTCCGATTTTGTCCAAAATTGGTATGGGAGAATTTTCGGGGTCGTACACAACGAATCTGCAATTATTTTTAAAAAATTCAATAAGGCAGATCCAATATGGCGGACCAAAAAATTTAGTTTTGTCCAATTTTCTCCACAAAATTTTTTTTTTTTTTCGATTCTTTCCAAAACTGGTACTGGGAAGTTTTCGGGGTCGCACATAACGAATCTAAAATTATTTTTAAAAAATTTATTATGGCGGATCCAATATGGCCGACGAAAAAAATCAATTTTCATCGATTTTCTCCAAAATTGGTACAGAGGAGTTTTCGGGGTCGCACATAACGAATCTCAAATTATTTTTAAAAAATTCAATATATCAGATCCAATAAGGCGCACGAAAAAATTAATTTTTTTTCAAAATTGATATGGGGGAGTCTTTGGGATCGCACATTACGAATCTGAAATTATTTTAAAAAAAATAAATATGGCGGATTAAAGATTCTACATCTCTCGATTTTGTCTAAAATCAGTATTGGGGGATTTCTGTTAGTGTTAATCACGAATTTAAAATATTTTTTGAAAAACAATCTGGTGAATTCAATATGGCGTCCTAAAAATTTTACATTTTTCAGTTTGCTCCAAAACTGATATAGGGGATTCTTGAGGGTGTAAAATATGAATTTAAAAGTATTTTTTCAGGATTCAATATGGCGAATTCAATATAGCGGACTAAAAATTTTACATTTTTCGATTTTGTTCAAAGGTGGAACTAAATCGTTTTTGAGGATGTAAATAACGAATATAAAATTATTTTAAGAAAATCTAATATGTGATAGGCAATACGATGATCTAGAAATTTTAAGTTTTCGGATTTCATTCTAAATTGGTGCTAGGGGGCTTTGAATGGTTTAGATTTAGATCAGATTAAGACGTTAAAATTATTTTTTTGAAATTCAATAAGGTGGGTTGAAAATTTGGCATAAGGGGATCTTCGGGGTCGCGTATTACGAATATGAAGTTAATTTTTTACAACTATTAGGTTGTTCAGATACAACATCAGAGACTGAAAATTTTACATTTTCCGATTTTGTCTAAAATTGATATTGCGAGGTTCTTGGGGCGTATCCAAACTCAATATCCAGTATAATACATATATCGGGCTAAGAAATGTACGTTTCAAGTTCTTTAAATATCAATATTGGAAGGTTTTGGGGCCTATATTACCAATTTAAAATTAATTTGAAATTGATGATAGTGGATTTACTATGACAGACTAAATATTTGTTTGACACAATTTCACTATTATTTTTAAAACTCTAAGAATCAAAGAATATTTAATGGTTCATTTTAGGGTGATTTACAACTTTGAATAAAACGGGTACTTTTTGCCACTTTGGAATTACTGCGAGTTACACTAATCTCGATTAGTACTTAGTTCAAATAATTTATGGATATCATAATAAATTCAAAACTAAAAATCGAAAAATAAAATTTTTATAAAAAAATTGAACAGACTTCTAAAAGTGCGCTAAAAAGTAAAAAATAACTATAAATTTTTATATGGAATTGTAATTTCGGCGCCTATATAATAATAAAACAATGTGATGAATACAACCCTAAGCCTATATTGGGCAATAACGGGTTCAAACTGTACCGGGATTAAACTGTGCTTGCGGATCGTACACATAAGGACCAGGCCTCATTTTAGTGGATACAACAACCAATAGAATTCGCTAACCCTAACAACAACCATTTAAGGGACAAGCATAATAAGAAAATCTCTAAATGCACCGACCTGGAGGTATAAATACGCAGACAATGGGGAATATGTAGCTTTCAGATAATCTCCACAATTCTATGAACAACCAACATAGTACCGAAGATCCTCCTGTTTATTATCAGGGGATTGGGCCTTAGCGAACACCTGTATATAACTAGACAAAAATCCACTTGGAACCGCTTGATCTGCCCCCAATTTTATGGTAAGTGCATAGGCTATAACATCATCTAGGGCCCTACAACGTGGAATGAACACACACAGAGCTCCATCTTTATGATATGCGTGAATATTTAGGATGAGTGAATATTCCCTGGAGAGAGTACGAAAGCTGTTTGGCTAAGAGCATGTCTAGATGAGGCGAAATAGGCGCAAAAGTTCTCGCGTGGTAATTCGGTACTAAGAATCAATAAGTTCCGTCTACATGCAATACACGAATTAATAATTGGTGCCTAATTCGCGTGCATTTCGTCAAATTTTCGACTCGAGCTAACCAAATGCGTATTACGCGCTAGCCGTGATACTAAAGATGCCTTGTTGGGCTCAGTCAAATGATATGAAATCTCCTGAATATTTAAGTAGTAATTTGAAACGGAAATGTATAGAAGAACTAGTATCAATATTTCCAGATGTTGATAAATCCGAAGGAAAGAAAAATAATCTAAGTTATTCTAAAGATATACTAAAGTAGTAAAAAAAAATTTCTCATGTTTTCTCAATTTCGGATACAAATACTATGCAATTTTTCTTCAGTTTTCTTGAAAACACAAGAAACGCCACGTTCCACTTTACAAGGTCACTTTTATTTTTCACAAGAACACCGAATTTTCGTATTTATTTCGGCTAGTAATAATTAAAATACATTGTGTGTAATATATTTCAACTATTTTTGCACACAAATTAAGAAAAACTTGCATTTTCAACGAAAAAGCAAAAATAAATATAGTAAACTTCATCGACCCGTCGATTATTCAAAACGTCAAATATTCGTTGCTATAGTGCGATATTTAAAATACTTTCATGATATACACTTTTATTATAAAAAAACTTTATAAAATTTGTTCATCTAAATCAAAAATATAGTTTAATTTTTGGTTAATTTATGTTAGTTCAGTTTAGTTTGGTTTTAGTTAGTTTAGAGAGCTGAAACTAACCTGAACCAACCTAAACTAATCTAGTATATTAAATAATAATGTTATTGTCCAGTAGAGACCACGTGAAGGCAGGATAATCTCTGCCAGGGAAATATATTGGGAAAGGTTTGAGTTAGTAGGAAGTTGGTGATATTTTTTTCCGAAACAAATGTTCCACTAAGTAGCCGTGGAATTGTTCTTCGCTTTGACCAAATATTTCGGTTTTTTTAGAGCTTTAATAGAAAGAAAAGAATATGTGTATTTTACAGAAATCATATTTATGTTATGACAACCGCGCAAATTATTTCCCTTTGGAGATGAATGGTGTTACTGTAACAGGCAATTTTTTGTTTCCAAAGTTTGTTGGTCATTTTTCCGGTCAAAAAATGGTCTATTTATGAAATTTTATACAATTAGAAGCTACTATGCACGTGAAATTTATGGATATAACAAAATTTTAACGATTTAGTGCAAAAGAAAAAACCTCTAGTGAAAAGTGATTTTCTGTTTAGCGGGATATTGAAAAATATTGTGTAGAAGCAAGGCCGGAAAGGAATCCTATGACCTCAAAATAAAATGTGTATGAAGAATTTTTTTTAAACACGTTTTTCGTAGATTTCACTTAATCTAATCGTTTCTTTTTTTTTCCATTTGTTCAACTCCATGATGAATACTGACCTCATTTCTTCCCAAATGCTCGCGCTTTTAACCCACAATATGGACTGAACGTTCACGTGTATATACTCGAGGACTTACGCGCATATCTCGCCTCCTCTGGACAAGCTCTAAATCCATGGTAAATAAAATAAACCTGACCACCTCGAAGGTAACTTGCGTGTCAACTAGATTTAGTTGACAACTTAAACTCCCTAATTAACTATCATCATCGTATTTCAAAGCAACAAACAAATTGTTTAAACAAAATTGTTTTGCGAAAATTGATGATAAATTTGGGTTATGATTTTCACAACTTGAAAAATTCGTGCAACTTCAAACTTTGAAAATTCAATATCTGGAAGAAAAAGAAATATATATATATATATATATATATATATATATATATATATATATATATATGTAATCGAAGGTTTTCGGGCATCCCGTGTGTGTTCTGAGTCCCTCTCAGGACTGTAAGGCAGCTGACGTTTCGGTGAAATCTCATTCACCATTTTCAAAGCTGACTGTATGGTGTCTACGAGCGAACTGTTCGTGAGAATATCCGACATAACATATATATATATATATATATATATATATATATATATATATATATATATATATATATATATATATATATATATATATATAAATATATCCGCACATTTATCTCCCTCCCCCTATCCCCTAAATTGGAGTAGAAATAGCCCTTTTTGCAATGTTTCTTTTCCATATGTACTAATATCTCTCTTTTTACCAAACATCAAATTTTCAGAGTTGACGAAAATTTTTGATGATTAGTGAGTGAGTTTCAACATAGAATTTGTAGATTAAATCAAGTTTTCTAAGTTCTTTTTATAACGAAAGCTTGAAGCTTCTTCTCCTCTCCAGTGCAAAAATGTGGGATAATCAAGAGTTTGTTGAATTGGTTCCAGTGTCGGGGGTACTGCCGTGCTACCAGATGATTTAAAATAATATTATGTAGGGATGGTATGTTGGAGGGCTTGTTCTCAACAAATTTTTAATTACAACAACTGATATTTCGTAAGAATATATGTATCCTTCTCCATTCTGTATACTTAATAAAAGCTGAAATAAAAATGATGTAACTTAGAGTGCAATTTAGGTTATTTGGCAACAGCGAAATTTATTTTTCCCCCATATTAATTATGTGTGCTTTATTAAGGGGTATCGGACCTCAATAGTTTAAACATATTCATATCTTCAAATTCTAATTCCCAATATTTTCTTTTCTCCATCGCTCTAAGAGCATGAAAAGTGTTTTTATTATACCGTCGTTCATAGTCCTAAATCAAATACGACAGCTGATTGAGGATAACATCAAAGGGAAAGGAAAACGTGCCAAGAACAATAAGGTCTTTTTATTGTATTTTGAGTCCATAACTCGAATAAAAGATTTTTGATTAATTTCGTCGGCTTCCTTCCCGCAATCATTTGTTTATCCAACATTATGTTTGTTAAACGAGTTTTTGTGTAACCCAAGCAATGGACATACACAGAGCGTCTCAAGTAAATTAATCATACTGGATTAAGCTAAAAAATTACATAAAAATGTATTATTAAAAATATTACCTACTGTTTTATTGTTTTGCCAAATGAACAGAAAAAAATGAATAAATGCTTTCATCTACTAACAAATTTAAATATCTTTATTATTATTAAAAATATATATTGCAGTCAAAGCAGTCAAGACCTATCTCATATTTTCGAAATTGTAAATGTTATAAACTGAGAAAATAAATTAAGGATCTTTTGAAATTTTTTATTATTCAACAAAAAATTAAAATCAGTCCTTATCAAAAGAAATTCATTACTGATAATTGTAATAGGAATGTTCAACTCAGGCCTTTTACAGCTATTATGAAATAAATAACCAATTTTTCTGAGTTATCATATTCGGTGTGCAAATATGCTCATTAGACTGAACAGAAATGGTAGTGAGTATTGGTGTCATTTCAGAAGATATCATCCTGATGGACGAATCTGAATTTATATGAGATAAGGAAGGATATTTCATGGCAACATGATATAAAAGACTCGCCATTTTGTTGGAATTATCATATAATCTTTTCTCTGTGCACTAATTATTAACTTGATTTAAGTGATTTTGCATACCAATTGCAATATTTCCTTCGTTCATGCCTCTTATGGTAACAACTAGATCATCAACATAATCCTACTTTTCGTTTTTTTAAATTCTCTATAGTTAATGACACTCGAGATATTACCAGGTCAGGATCGATTAACACATTCCAGCTTGACGAGGCAATAAATAAACACACATACATTCATATATAATGATGAAAAACATTACTCTCCTTTTGTGCTTTGCCACAGCCGGAAAAACATAAACTTGAATAATTCCCTACAAGAAACTATTTACTAATTTAACACGTTCACTGCCAAATACGAATTATCTCATAGTTAACAATCTAGACCTAGGCGTCAGCTACGAGATAATTCGTATTTCGCATCGCGTTTCTAAAAACAAAGTAAGCCCTTGTTCGTAGCTTATACATACAAATAGAGGGTGCCTGGCATATGAGAAAAAAATTAAAAATTTGGATTAATGTTTGCGATCACACTATTTATTCATAAAAAGGTACAAATATGTCATGAAAGTAAAAATACAAAAAATGCAAAAGTTGTAATAAATGGTAATTCTTAAAACATTCTTCGATACATAGGGCTGATTTTTCCTCATATGCTTCGCAATAACAACGACTTTCTTATCTTTTTTTGTTTCTTGTGCAAACTCTACATGGTCTTGTTGGCCGTTTTTTTTTGGCCGATAGTAGAGGTTTTAAATAATGAAATGTCTCAAGACTAATATTTATTATTTTTTTTGGTATGTTTTTTCCAAGCAAAGACTCTATGAACTTTTCTCTAAACTGTAAGGAGGTAAGTTTTGAACCTGTTGTTTGTCGAAATAAAATGTAAGCATTATGGATATTGCTACACTGGTTTTTGAAGGCGCGAGACCTCTCAAAGAGGTGTAAGATAAGAGATAATGTAACTAGAGTAGAGTTGAAGGCTAGTGGCAGCACCAGCGAGCAAAGTGCCACGCTAACCCCTATGCCGGAGAGAAAGGGTGGGTAATTAGGGGCGCAACTGCATTAGAGCCAAGGTAGAATGCAGTAACCTTCCATGATGTTGTATGGAACTAGCTTTCAACTTTACTCTTTAAAATTTAAAACAAATGAAATACGAAATGCGAGCAGCCTGTGGGTTAAATAAAACTCGTACTAAGTAGTTATAGTAAAAATCTTTAATTAAAATTAGAATAGTTAAAATAAAATCTTCAATTAAAAGATTTAACTGTAACGTAATTGTAGATAAGCTGATATTTGTGAAGTTTAAACCCATAGAGTGGTTTACGGGTATACGTTTAATCAGTAGGGTAGACTACGTAATGAGGAAGCCAGTAGGATAGACTATGTAATGGAATAGCCAGTAGGGTAGAGTACGTAATGGGGTAGCCAGTAGTATACACCCCGATGTCTTTAGGATCTAAGAGAATTCCTTCGTTGACACGTGCAGAACTGCCCAAAATTCCTGTTTCCAGGTTTATCTCGGTAAAAAAAATCATAACTGCCAACCAGGCAAAAGATACGGTACTCCAAAACTCAACAAAATTACCGGAATAATAAACAACTTTCCATCTCAGAATCCAAATAAATTGGCAAATAAAAATTAGAATAGAAATCTGCAGCTGCTTCGGCCGAATCAAACCGGAATAAAGTGAGAATCAAGCAAAATGGCCTTCATTTATAACCATGGCGCAGCTTGCGCACTAATCGACTTCCGTTAGGCACATTCAATTGCCACGTGTAAAAGAAATGACAGCTCAAAAATAATGACACTGGGTAACAAGAGTCGGCTGAAATACATTTGTCACTTAAGCCAATTGGTTAACCATTAGCATTTTCCACTCAAAACAAAATAAATCTAATGAGTATCCCAGTAGATCTTTTTAAATTAAAGAAATACGTATTATTACATTAATAAAAATTTCGTGCAACCTAACATACATACAATTCCATTCAAATGTAAATAGAAATGGCAGGGAAAAAACGAGATCTAGCTAAATAAAAAAAGGTAGCAGTAAGTTCAACATCGATAAGTAAATACCTATACAGTGTAGTGAAATATCAAAACAAGACAAAATAATTGTTAACTTGAAAAATAAAATTAATTTTAACTGTACTTTATAAAATGCTTTTCTTCGAAAAATCCCTTGTAAATATGGAGAATGATATTGTATTGCAGAAAACAAGAGTATTTACAAAAATAAGGTTAAATTAACTGATTTAGCCATAGTGAACTTATGGGGAAAACTGAACCGTGTCAATATATATTTCGTAAAGATGCAGTGCCACTTTTTTTGGCCACCATATTGTTTTTAGTAATACTGAATAGTAAGAAAGCATTTGATCTAATGGATCCACGCCAGACATTCCACTATTGTAGTCCCGAATTATATTAGGTTCTAGAGAAATCTTACCATTACGGCTGCAAACTTTCACCATATCAAGTCTTATTTTAAATGCCGAGAGCTTCTCTCTTATCTTTCCACTTGAATACTACCACTGTACGTTTTCGCTTCCAAGTAAGTTTTCCTATCGTTAGTTTTTGGGCTACTGCAGCCTTTGGATTATCCTTTCTGTTGTTTCTTAAGGTACCACATATGTAAGTTTTCCTTTCAGACAACATATTGGTGAGTTTTACGGAATTGTAAAAATTATCCATGATAAGACATGCTCTTTATCTAAATAGTCTTACATTAGATATACAATTATATTAGTAGCATGGCCTACATTTTTGTCCAGCAGTTCAGATTTTCCACAGTATATTGTCACGCCCAATTTTGAGGTGTGACTATGGACGTAGCATTTAGGAATTTGGTATTCAGAGATTACACTCAAAATAAACTCTTTACTTCGGATTATATATAAAAAATAGTTTAATTAAAAATAAGCGACATTAATATTTTGGACTGTACATCATTATGACTAAATCTTTAACCTTCGTTAAGGCTATCTTCATCCTGGCACTCTTCACAGGGGTTGTCGCTAGAGTTCTCTATTTGTCGACCTGAACACGCTTAGGATTTTCGTTTCATTAACCTTCGTGGCAATTAACTAATTCGCGATCGACTGGCTGCTCTGCATCAGATCAACTGACCCTTAAACTGATTGAACCGATTGAACCCTGTCCTAAGCATGTCCGTCCTTTTTATCCTGTTTTGTTTTTTTTTATCAAGTCAACGAATCGCCTTCTTACAACCTCGGTTCATCATGACCCGGAAAGCGACCTGGTTGACTTGGTGAATTTGCACGATCGACGGCCAGTAAATAAATAAAACATTTCATAATTAAAAGGTTATAAAATTGTAAGAGGTAACGTGATTGTTATTATTTAAATTTAAAATAAAAGATTAGTAACATTGGAAAATGCCAGTTTATGAAATATTATGTTTTTATGTTTTTTCCTATGTGACAATATTTTAATTTTGTTCACTAGACAATTAGACTCACATAATTTATACGGCTTCACTCCATACTTGTGTTTCTTATTTTTGATAAACTGGCGGAAAAAAAGTCTTCCTCGCCACACAAATGTTTTTATCTTGAGTATCGTTATTACGCATAATATTGTTAAAATGAGTAAAAATTGGTCGTATTTTAAATAGTCAATCTTCGGCTTTCAATATAAAAAAAAAAACTCAATAACAGTTGAAACCTATTTCGACTCATTACTGACCTTCAGAATATCGTATTGTAAAATATACTTGTGCTCCAATATGTCACAATCGTTGGAAGCGAACACGGACCCATAGGTAGCAAGAATCCCAAAAAAATCTTAATTTCTGTTATATTAGTCTACTTCCACGGTGTCATCCTAGAAGCTTTGGGAATTTAGATTGTGGCTAGGTCCTGACGCGCATATAGGTTTGTTTGCTCAACTATTAGGTTTAGAAGAAAAAATATCAATTTTACACCTGGCAAAAATGAGTCTCTTCAGATATATCGATCCACTCATCATCATCGTCATCTTCCCGTGCTGGTAGTTCGGGTATTATATTCACATTGTCTTTATTGGGGTCCATGTTGTCGATTTGCGTGGGTGAATCATAAGGTATTTTAAAATTATCTTGGGTCGTTACTTCAACAAAATCTTTATTACTACTAGAACTGTTGGTAGAACTGAATTCGTCTAAGTTAAGACCAGAGTTGCCTTTTTCACATAAAAAAGCATCCTACTCTAATTCAGTTATCTTGGTATACTGCTGTAACTGTTCGCCTATTATGTTCCATTTATCTATCATTTTTAGAAGAAGAAGCTATGTTTAGAACACTACAAACTGCCAAAAAACTAGCTACCCTAGAACACAACAAAAACAACCATAATGCACAATGTCTCTTTACAAACTAAACTCTGCTAAAGAGCGATTCGCGACTGACGCCCTCTCAGAAATCGAAGAGGCTCGCATGTTGATTCGTAACTGTTGACAGACCTAATTACGCGCCAAATTCACAACACGAATTATCTCGTAGTTGGTCTTGGAAACTATTTTTTGTTTCAGGTACGAGATAATTTGTTTGTCTTGTTTTTTTGCAAAAACATGTTACTCATATAATATCATTATATGCTTTCATCCGTTACTGAACTCAAAACCTTTGTTAGTTAATATTGGCCCCTGGGACAGAGTCAGTCGAAGAGCCTCTGGCAGTGAACGTGTTAAAAAAACACCAAACAAAGAAATATGTTGTATTATTCCGTAAATTTTAACCGATAAAAGTTATTTGTGTTTTCTCTTTTAATCACTGTTGTTTTTTTATGAGCAAAATCCTAATAACAAATTTATAAAAAATTTGAACCAACTTCTAAAAAAACGTTGAATCAAATGTAGGAAATATAACGAAATGGGAAATACTTGCACTTGCACATTTACCGTAACTTATATGTATGTTAGAAGTAATTTGTTTCATTGAGTAATAATTTGGTGCCAACTTTCAACTTCATATAAAAATCTATATGTTTATTTTCACTTTTTGGCGCTTTTTAGAAGTCAGTTCAAATTTTATTTTTCGATTTTTATTTTTGAATTAAGTTGAATTCCTAAGGTGGCAAAAAACGTACCCCTATGATCTACAGTTGTAGAAAACACTAAACAACAAAAAATTTTTTGATCCTGAGATTTCCCCAAATACTAGTTTTAAATGAAATTGTACCAAACAAATATTTAGTTTGATATGATAAATCCGCTATATTGACTTATAAAAAATTAATTTAAAATGTAACCCCAAAACCCCCAACACCGATATTAAAAGAACTTGAAACATGTAAATAAAATCAAAAACTTTTAGTCCTCCATTTTGATCTGCAATATTAAATTTTAAAAAATTAGTTTCAGATTCGTAACTTACGATTCCAAAAACCCTTCTAATACCAATTTTGAAAAAATAGGAATAAAGGAAAATTATCGACCCATCATATTGAATTTCAAAAAAATAATTTTAAATTCTTAATATGATCTTAATATGCAACCTCGAAATCGCCCTAGTAACAATAATAGACATTAAATTCCTTATTTGCACTATACCAATTTTATTCTTCCATATTGGATCCGCCATTTTGAGTTTTTTTAAAATATTTTAGATTCGGTATGTATAACCCCAAAAACTTCCCCATACCAATTTTAAAGATAATCGGACAAAATAAATTTTTTTCCGCTGTATTATCAGCGCCATCTTTGACTTTACTGAATCAATTTCGGCCAAAATAATATGAAACTACCGGAGCAACTTCCTGAACATAATGAAAAAAATTTCATTCAAATCGGTGCCGCCATTCCAGAGTAATCGACGTATATACATAAAAAAAAACAAGCATACATAGCGATACAATTTATATCTTCCTTCTAGAGGTCGGTTAAAAATGGGCTCTTTTCTCAATATTAAGAAAAACGTATTGATAATAGCATTTCATATAATACCAAATTTGGACTTCCTAAAACCTAAAGACCTATAGAACATCCTGTATACTAATAATTTTATTCTTGGAACTCCCTCAGACAATGACGCACACCTAATAAAATATACTCTATATATTTTCTTCTGTTCTACATGCAAACATGTACGTATAATCCTATATATAACATGATAGATGTAACTCATTATTTTTTTTTGTCTGTTTCACTCGTTTTTATCGAATTTCAGTGACAGCTGTTCAGTGTTCGTGACATTTATTTATTTTTTTAATGTTCAGATCGAAACCATTTATTTCATATTTCAGCTTATTGAAATAAACGAAAAAAAGGATTATTGATAAATAAAGGTAAATTTAGTAAATTGATATTTTATACCCGATATTTAGAAAACAAAATCAAACAAGAGATAAGTTATCGTCCTTGTAATTTTAAAGTAAAATAGAAAATTCTCGGTTGTGCAGATATAGATTGCCAGTGAACATTATTTTCGTATTAAGAAGTGCGGAGAACTCCTAGACAATGGAGAAGTTGTGGGTCCTGAAAGTTACGACAGCTCTGTTTCGTCCTCATTTGAAACTCATCAGGCTATTGCATCTGATGCAATCCATCATTTCGCAGTCTAATGTGTATAAAATGTAAAAACAGCAAGCAAGGCGCGAATAACGACATCTCGACGGGTCACTTAATAACACAAGAGCAGCACAAGTTATAAAAAAAAAGTCATGGGATGGCGCGACGGTAAAATAAAAATAAAACATATCAAACTCGATACACGAAGCATGCAACCCAAAGGATAGAGGTCGCATCGTTCGGCATTCGCAACCAAACTAAACCCGAATTTTCATAGTTTTAGTAGGTGTTACACCAACGATATTCCTCTAAGAACGCTGCGTAATTTTTGGGCCAACAAATATGAAAAAATAGTTATCTTTCGTGTAATTTCAGAATAAAATAGAAAATTCTGGGCTATGCGGACATAGATTAATAGCAAACATTAGGCTCGTATTGAGAAATGCGGGGAGCTCTAAGACAATGGACAAGCTTCAGATCCGATGGTCTGATAAGTCTCAAATGTGGATCAAACGGAGTTCGATTATTTACAACAGGCAAAAAATATTGTCAATCGTTGATTGACCCGCTCTAATTCCGTTTGGTTCACTATTATTCCTGGATAGTTACAATTTTCTTTGTTACCTTATCTGCAGATAGTTACAATCCATACCTGTTTCAATGCTTTTTGCATTGATTCTATTAGTCAAAAAGATTTAAAAAATGAATGTTCAGGTTAGTTCCAGTCTGTTTTTAAAAAATTTTAAAATACTTATTTTAACAACAAAATCAAAATAAAAAGAAGTTTTACAAAGAGTTAAGAAAACCTATACCCAAGAAATTAAAGAATAATTATATATATATATATATATATATATATATATATATATATATATATATATATATATATATTCTCAGTCTCTATAGGAGATCTTTTTGTTTTCTTCTCTTTGCTTCACCTTGAACCTCTCCTTTCTTCTGTTCATCCTCACTAATTTACTCCATTTTCTCTAAATTCTCCATGCTCCACATTTCTCAGTGAAGCTTAGTTAGTGCCTCCATCCGCCCTTAGGAAGTACTCATTCTCGTATTAGCAACTCTTAGCTGTAAGCAGGGTCTTATTGCGAATATGAGACCAAACTTCGACCTATCGCCTACTAGTCGTTCCAGACCAGTCACGGAATTTATTCTTCACTTCCAGCAATAATCGAATCTCGGATAAACCTCATTGGTTAGGATAATGCCACTACCCAAAACAAGGAGTGCGAAAAGACTTACTACTTAGATTAAACGAACGAAAGAATATCGGCAAAGTTAGAAAAATATAAACTAAACCTAAATAATAAGCAGAAAACATCAGCACTCTTCGGCTCGAGACAAAACACAAATTAATTTTGACAACTGTTAGCAAATATCAATCAATGAATATTACAGGACAAAAGTTATTCATGAAATCATTGAAATTGAAAAAACACAGCTGCAATTAGACAAATGGTGTACTTAACCTCCGTTCCACCTTATGGTAGGACCAGTGAATGATACGATGTCTAAGCCCTAACTGACATGAAGCGGCTCTCGAAAATGGGGCAAAGCCAGTAGATTTGCATTGCAACCGTATTTAAAAGCACCCTGTTTGCGAATTAACTATGTTTCTTACAGAATAGAAACTTTTGTTCCTCTTTCTTCTCCTCTTTGTTTAACATAAATATTCAAACATATCGAACGCCTCTTTCACTAAATTATATTTACTTGCTCATAATATTGCAATTGCACTATCCTACGGGAAATATTGTATTATCATACCAAAACTTCAAAGATATATCGACCACCTCGAGTGATGAATGTTCGATTGGAAAATTAAAATAAATTCAATTAAAACACGTCTATAAAATCTCACTTTCCATTTCCAGACAAACGAGTATCCATTGCTACATCCTCTGTAAAATCGTAGCATCAAATTGAACCTCAAATTAAAAATGTAAATATTTAAGGGATTTACGCGTTCAATTATATTATACGGCTCGTCCACATGAATTACTATCCGTGTGGAAGAGTAATTTGTATAATATACCCAGCTCAATCTTCTATCAAAGATCAACCCAAAGTATTTCGACTGAACCCTCCATGGAATCTCAATATTAGCATTGGATGCCCGTTTGTCACGACCTGAAAGTAAGATATTGCAAACATGTTTTAATTGAATTTATTTTAATTGTCCAATCGAACATTCATCACTCGAGTTGGTCGATATGTTTTTGAAGTTTTAGTATGACAATGCGATATTTCCGGTCGGACCCTGTAATTGCAATATCATCAGCAAGTAAATATAATTTAGTGAAAGAAACATTCGATATGTTTAAAGTATTTATGATAAACAGATAGGGGAAGAAAGGGGAACAAAACCTTCTATTCTGTAAGAAAACTTTGAAGAAAGTGAAACTGATAACTTCATGTTCTTTTGAATATGCATTTACTTATCATTGGGTCGAAGTGATCATGATTACTTCAAGTGACAGAACTGAAAGTGATAATTACTCAAAAGAATATACCTTATACTTTTTACTAGATAATTAAGGACACCTAGTTAGTTTCATTATAAGTCGGTTATGCTATATTTTTCAAAGGTCTTGCCGATATTCAGGAATCAGATCCAAGTGTGGAACTTTCTGTTAAAGCCTTGTAGGATTGATAGAGTTTCGCATACACTGTGCTTTTATATATGGTCGCAATGCATATCTACTGGATTCTCATCGTTTTCAAGAACCGTTTGTCACATCAATTAGGGCTCGGACATCGTATCGTTACACTGGTCCCACCATAAGGTGGGACAGAAGTTAAGTACATCATTTGTCTAATTGCAGCGACCTTTGTTTAATTTCAATGTTTTCATGTATAAATTTTGTCTTGTAATATTCTTTGATTGATATTTACTAACATTTCTCAAAATTAATTTGTGTTCTGTCTCAAGGCGAAGAGTGCTGATGTTGTATGTTTATTATTTAGGTTTAGTTTATGTTCTTCTAGCTTTGCCGATATTCTTTTGTTCGTTTGGTCTATATATGTCTTGTCGCAGTACTTGCTTTGCGTAGTGGCATTATCATACCTAATGAGGTTTATCCGAGGTTCGATTATGGCTGGAAGTGAAGAGTAAATTCCGTGACTGGACCGCAACGACTAGCAGGCGACAAGTCGAAGTGTGGTATTTTCGCAATCAGACCCTGCTTACGGCTAAAAGCTGTTAATTTGGGATTGGGTACCCCTCAGGGCGGGTGGGGGGGGGGACCTGACAATGCTCCACTGACAAATATGAATTTAGAGAAAACGGAGTGAATTAGTAAAGATGAGCAGGAAAAAGCAGAGGCTCAAGGTGAAGCAAAGAGAAGGAAACAAAAAAATCTCTTGCGAATTTTGCAGAAAAGATAAATGCAAGATACAACAATATTGACAAAAGTGTGGGAGAAATCGAGCTTCTTATGTAAGCTACTAGCAAGGATACATAAAGAAAATTACAAATGAGATTGGAAAAATTAATGAACAAGACAAAGAAATCACTGCACGTACAACTCAACAGCTTAACCATGAATTCAACAAAATAAAGGAAATTATAACAAGTCAGAATATAAGAATAGACGAACAAAATATGAATCTTGCTAGCTAAAAAGAAGAGCAACAACATTTAAGTTGCAAATTGTTTCGGCAAATCCCTTATCAAGAATTACTTGGGATGATTTAAAGAAATTGACCATGGAAAACTTTAGTCCAGCAAAGATTGGATTTGAACCTACAAAAATATATGCAAATAATGAAAACAAGGTAATTATCGAATCCAAAGAGGACTGTCTAGATATATTAAAGAATTCAAGTGAGGTTAAGAAGATGAATTTGAATGTCACATCATTAGAAAAATTAAATTCTAAAGTCACAATTTTTAGTATTCCAGCTGGTTTAACAAAGGATAACTTAGGTTTAGAGATAATTGAACAGAACATTTTATAAGGAAATATGGAGGTGCTCATAATACCTGTATACAAATTTGGACCCAAGGACAGGCACTATGTACTCTTGGTGGTTGAAGTTAATGCCATCACAAGAAAAATTTTATTATAAAGAGAAACAATATAACTTAGATGGTATTCATGTCGAGTTGAAGATCAAATTTCATTTACGTAATGTAATTGTCTGGGTTATGACGTGTTAGAAGCAAGTGTATGAACAAAGTAAGATACGGATATTGTGTAGATGAAACTGATTTTAGAACACGTAAGGAGAAGTATAAAGCTAAATTATATAAATGCACTTTTTGCATTAAAATGAATATAGAATATATCAATGATAACAAAGATATTTTATTATTACATTACCAAGACTGTCACAGCTTGGGAGATTGTTGTAGATTATCAATCACTACAACACATCTCAGCATTAGCGCGGAATCTAAAGAAAAAGTCCAAGACTGCATTATTATTTTGAATCCTGTCCCAGTAAAAGTGTTAATATTAGATCAATATATGGTGGCAGCCATTTTAAAATGGAAAAATATCAAGTTAAAAATTATTAGTGCACATTGGCCGCCAAATGACGAACAACATCGTATGGGATAGTTTGAATAAGATAGAAAGGATTTTGGAAATTAATGAACACTATATTATCTCCGCTACAGATTCTAATGACATCATAATAATTAATACTCTTGCTGTAATTATAAAAACAGTGATATGTTAACCGAATATTTTGGAAGATCTGGTCTTTATATTGTTAATAAACTGAGTAACCATTTCATATTCGACGAACAGAGAGGTTTAAGCAACATCGACCTAATATTGGTGTTTGCACTAGAATAAAGGACTGGCCGATATGAAAAGGCAGTATAAGCGACCATAACCCAATAACCTTTAACATTAAATAGGTTATGGCTATGACTGGACTAAATAACGTAAAGAGGAATATAGTTTGGGACCCTGCAAATGCTCTAACAAAGCAGTTCTACGTAAAACAAATTATTGGGAAACCTATCTGGTGGAAC
This sequence comes from Diaprepes abbreviatus, assembly GCA_034092305.1. NCBI lineage: Eukaryota > Metazoa > Arthropoda > Insecta > Coleoptera > Curculionidae > Diaprepes > Diaprepes abbreviatus. The sequence continues at coordinate 20,819,927 of JASJET010000103.1, forward strand.
GATAACATTGAAGAGCAGAAATATAAAAGGTATAACTCAAAGAAAAAATATTAATGAGTCAGAGGCGAAGACGAACGAAGAAGATTAAAGGAACAATATACACAAGCGTTGAAGATATTCAAAAAGGAGTTCATGAAAACTAAAGAGAAGTCATGGGATAATTTCATACAAGAAACTCTTTAGACAGAACCTTTGAGAATTCCATACAGAATAGCTTCCGAGAAACTCAAGAAGAGCAGCAAAATAAGACAATTTGTTGAACGTGATGATGAAGAAGGCAATCGAATCAGAATACACAGAACAGTCTGTGAATGAGATAGTAAATGAATTTATCACATATGACGATCCAGCACTGGATACGGTAGAAGAAGGGGTGCTGCAAGATCAGACCGGTCTGTATGGGAAAGTTGTTGAGAAAGTTATGTATGAATACATTCGACAGGATGAAGTGGAGAATTACCTATGTAGCATCAATATTAAGAAGGTAGCTGGTCCGAATGAGGTATTAGGCATTACTATTAAAACAGTATAGTCATAGCTAATGATAGCTCCAGACAGGGATATTTTCCCAAGATATAGAAATTAAGAGCAATTTGAAAGGCAGAATCATTGAATATCAATATGGACATATAAATGTGACAAGGAATTTGACTAAGAGCTATTCTCAATGTTCTAAACTTGGACCGAATTTGTGGTATCTTGTGGTTGATCCATTCCTGAATGAGTTTGACAATTTCGAAGACATAAATATAGTGACATATACTGATGACGTGGCGATTACTGTATCGGCCAATAGTAGACTTGAAATAAAAATAAATGACGCTGTTGTCGTAGTAGATGATTGGGCCGATAGGACTAAACTACCGATTGTAGTAGATAAATCTAATAGTATCGTTTCCTGTAAACTTTCAAGAAATCCAACAGTCGGAGTGGGTCGGGCAGATTGACCAAGGTGGAACAAGAAGAATATTTTGGACATTTTTGATGATAAATTGCCTAATCCAGCATATTTTTCACATATTTGTACTAAGGCGAACACATCGTTTCAAAAACTTTGGTACTGGTTATATAGAATTTTTATTATTGGCTCTGAAGCTTTAAGAACTATATTTTGTGGAGCAATTGTTCCTAGACTGTACTGCTATCTTCAAAAAAACTTTTACATGGAAAAACTCATTTCTAATTGAATTCAGTCAGAAGTCTTTTTGGTAAAATCATCAGCTTGGCATAAGTCACAACTTCAATAGAAGCAGAATCTGTTCTGGCAAATACTCCTCCATTAGACCAATTAATTTTTGAAAGTCTTGATATTAATAAGCACATTAGTGGATAAAGTGTCCAATATTGTGGTTTGGAAATTCCACGAATTCTTAGACTGAGCAAAACTATGTTGAGAAATGTTTTGAAAACTAGATCTTTAGATACGTGGCAATCCAATTAGGAAGACGCACCTTTAGTTTTATTTCCAATGTTACAAATCGACAGGAAATAAACCTTAAGTTAGATAGAAAATTATTACAGATATTGATCGGTCACGGGCAATTTTTGTTTCATTATTAGAGACCGGAAAAAATCAAAAATGCTGCTTGTCCACATTGTGGGAATAATTCCTAATATCAAAATGATACTTTCATCATATTTTCATATGCACTATGTCAGGCATTTATTGAAAAAATTAATGAGGCTCTTTTCCAAGTCGAAAGTCGACATTTCAATGAGAGTGATTTAGATAATATTGAGCCTCATGGGCTTCTATGTATTTTAGTTAAGGTGAAATTAATGAGCTTGTTAAACAACTTTTTACCTGAAAAAATTTTGGTTCCATAAATAGATTGATTCTTCGAAATCTGTTTTGGTAGAAGCACTCTTCGCTTAACATTTCTTGGTGTTAAGGTTTAGTTATGGCGTTTTAAGATATATTATTATTTGAAACTGATAGTATGTATATTTAGATCAAGATTACAATCGAGAAAAATTTGTTAGGTAAACAAAAACAATGTGCTTAGCAACTATATTTAAATTTTGAGGTGAGAATATATGTTAAATTACATAGAATGAGAAATTTAGTTGAGTAATAAGATGGTTATTTTTTACCTCCTGGGCTTGTTCATAACCTTGAAGGGCCACTTCTTTTGTCTAGTGACTTTACTTTCCATTATAAGTTAGTATAAAATAAACGGAAAAAAATATAAGAAATAAAAAAAGGGTTAATTTATTCGCATTATTATCTGCCACGGGGCACCATCGTCAATCCTGCTGAGGGCGGTGGTGGATGAGGGTGGTGGATTTCCCTCTTTTTCTACTTTTTTCTTCTTCTTGGTACACTTTTTGCTTTCCCAGGTCGATTTTGTCCCTTGAGTTTCTTAGAGATGAACATTTTGTGTTCCCCGAGAATCAACAAAATTTCTTATTTTGGTCAGTTTGAAAAGATAGAAGAAATAATTTTTGTATTGTATGTATCCTGTTTTAAATTTGGTTGCCTTATCAATTTTAGATCGATTTTAAATTTAGGCCATGTTAGTGAATTGAAGGGTTTATTTTCACCTTAGATCACTTTTAAAGTTGATCCGTGTTAGTGAGTTTGGGAGTGAATTTCTAAACTCATATTTCTTAGAAAAGATTGATTTTCAAATCATATTTTATAGTAAACATTAATTTCCAAATTTTGTTTTATAAAGTGACTTTAGTTTCGTAAGAAATTTATAGAAAACTTTATTCATTTCAAAAATAAAAAAATATTAGAGACGACTTGTTATAATTAGAGAGTAAATTTCAAGAGAAATAATTACTGATTTATGTGATAAAGATAGTTCGATATTTTGTATACGTTATTGAAACCGGTGGCCATATATTTTCGTCTGAAGTTTTTTAGGGAACATTTTTTAGTAGAAAAGTTAAAAATACTGAACTAGCCCAACACAGACAAAGTTGGCTGAAATTGTTATTTTAAACCTTCAACTATCATACTTCTTCTCATCTAAATTTAGATTTTTGAGGAATCCAGATATATTTTCTTTTAGTATGCCTATTATATTAGTTCAATATAATACCTATTAGACGTATTGTACAAAGTAAAATATAACATTTTTTTTAACTTCATAGAATTAGATTAAAAAAATATTCAACATTTTCGATTTCATTAAGATAAAAACAATTATGTTGGTAAATTTAATTACAGAGATAACAGGTTTAATGAAATTAATTTTTTACGTGCAGGTTTGTCATTTTAAGGCATGTTTCTTTTAGATTGTAATAGAAATATTTATCAACTTCCAAGTAAAAAATATGTAATTATATTTTGCTTTCAATAAAACAGTCAATAATGAGATATTTCTGTTCAAAAAAGTCAATTTTATTGCCAATATATAAAAAATTTAGAAAAAATTTACTTAAAACTTTTATAACACAACACAAAAAAGTGGATGTCATTAATATTTTTATGTTTATAAATTCCTTGTATCTTTATCAATATTTATGCATACCCAAATAATATAACTGTAAGTTATCTATTTTTAAGTGGAACAGATTGGATATAGTTCTGGAGATGTCTACAAACTAACGAAATTTTTCATATTATGGTGAATGTTTTTTAAATCATCAATAAATCAGTCTTTTAAATACTGATTTGTTATTGTATTAAAGACATAAAATACTGAAGATTCCGTAGAAGTCATTTCATTTTATATTAACACATTGTTTTATCCAAAGTGTTGATTTACACACGATTTATTGTTATTTTATTAACGGGAAACTTATTGAAACATAAGTATTTAAATTTTAAACAGTTTTTTTTTGCATTCTAATCAATAATTATTGAAAATTTCTTAAATGTACCAATTTTCATTGAAATTATTGACTAATGTAATTTTTCTAAAAGAATTTTTAAGCCTAGGATGTTGAAAATTGTGAGAAACTTAGGAGGCTTTTGTGAAGCAATCCAATAAAAATATTTAATTACATTTTTGAAGACTAATTCAATAACCATTCGAGGTATTAATCGAAAAAAATTTCTAGTCTAATTTTTTACAGTTTCAGTTTACCGACCTTTCGGTTATTTGAAAGAATATGCCTGCAAAATTTTATCCCGAAAGAAGAACAAATCACAAAGTTACAAAGCTGTGAGATATAGATCGACAGACAGACGAACGGGTCCATCTAAAGAAACTTCAAGAGTTTCTAATAGCCACAGAACCCTAAAAAATATTTAAAATGTCTATTTCAAAAATATGAAATATCTAACAGTATTAACTTATAGAAACGCTATCAATACGTATAATATTAAATGAAGACATATATTTATAAGAAATTATTGTTCAATTAAGGGGAAATCTATGGCTAATGTTACGTAAGATTCTTTGCATTTCTTATTTGGTTAAGTGTCATCGCTTAAAATGATAACAATTTTTTAACTATAATTTTTTTAAAAACAATTCAGCCAACAATCACTTACCTAATTTTTTCTTCCTAGAATTTCAACCCTTTCATAATAATTAAAACCCTAAATAATACGAATGCAGGAAAAAATGTTCAACCCTCAAAAAAGCAAATGAAAACACGAAAAGAAAACTTTCAAAAACTTTTCCGCTTCTCAAAGCGCAAGTTCCAACGACGCTTTTCGACGCTCTTTTCAGACGTCGCGGCGTAACGAGCGTCGAATAGCAACTGAAACTCTCAGAGTGACTTTATCATGCTGACAAACTTCTTCGTGATTGTTTGACGCGCGCATCATGAGTTTTTCTGTTGTTTTTTTGGCAGTTTTCTTTTTCGTTCCATTCTTTAGAGAATACACAAAAAGTCCGAAATCTTTCTTTGTTGGTATGAAAAGAAAATTGAAATGATATATGCACTTCGCTCGTTCCCGCTTCAGCAGCCAAGTTTGATAATAAAACCCTACTGCTATCATCGCAGTGTCATCAAATTTGTAACAAAGGAACATAATTCTCTTAAAAATATTCACTAACAAGTGAGTGCTTTATACAGGGTTGACCGTCCATTAGAATACCTCGGGAAGTTAAGTTTGCAATTGCAAATTTATGTGTTCGGTGACGCTCTCTTCAGATGAATTAACAGTTATCTTGTGCTACTTCCGGTTATACCGGAAGTTGTCCGAAACTCATTTTAAATGGATTACCCTATATCTTATAAATTTTTTTGTATTTCTTTCTTCACTTCGGATAACTTTTACCCAAAGATTTTTTGCCCCACTATAGCCGTTTTGAGGAAAAATATTTTTTACAAATTTTGACCTTTAACTCTCCTAAAATTGAATATCGAACAAAATGTTAAGTTTCGTATGGGCAAAATTAGATATATTTTTAAATTATGATAGTGTTTTAAAGTATTTTTTGTTTTTTGATTTGTGATTATATAAATGTTTTTAATTTTACAAAAAAAAATTTAGGATAATAAAAATAAATATAAAAAAAAATTAAACATTGCCTTAAATAGAGTGCGAAAGGTTAGTTGTTGGATTTTTCATTATGTAAAGAACCTACATCCAAGAGAATATAAAATGAAGAAATAGGGTATAGTCTATGGTTCAACAATTTGGAAAACATATATATATATATATATATATATATATATATATATATATATATATATATATATATATATATATATATGTATTGCCAACACGTAAATAAAGAATCCCTCTAGAAAACCAGGGAGTGTACGAAATTCCATGCAAAGAATGCAGCTCATCTTACGTAGGCCAAACCAACCGTAAAATAAGCATCAGAGGAGACGAACATATGAACGTAGTCAAGCAAAAAACAACTTCTTCTGTTCTTGCCCAACACTGGTTAAACACAGGACATAAGATTAATTTCTCAGGAACAAAAATGCTATCAAGACGTGAAAACCTGTCCACAAGAGTTATAAAGGAAGCCATTTAAATTGCAAAGAGGCCCAACAACTTAAATAGCAGAGATGATAGCCAGCGAGTGCCTAATACTTGGAAAAATATGCTTACAAACGTCAGCTGCCTTACAGTCCTATATATATATATATATTATATATATATATATATATATATATATATATATATATATATATATATATATATATATATATATATATATGAAGTAAAATTTTGTGTAATTTATTATATTTCTAAGTTTGGATTTAGGATATCCATAGAAATATGATCATATTTGTTGATATTAGACATAATGACATTTTCGAACTTTCAATTTTGAATTTTTAATTTGCTGATTGAAACAAATGTCGCATGTCTCATGCTAAAAAGTGCAGAGAACTCCAAACAAACATGGAAAGACTCCAGGTCCGAAAAATTACGACAGCGCTGTTTCGTCCTAATATGGAACTCGTCAGGTCATTGCATTCGGTGCAAACTATCATCTCGCATCTGCGACAGATTTCACGGTTGAAAAATAGTAAAAAAGACACAGTGGCGACATCTCAATGGTTTACTCAATAAAACAGGAATAACACAAATCAACATTGTTGTATAAAATCGCCATGTAATGGTGCGACGGTGAATTAAAAAAGGAATATATCACAACTCGACATACGAAACTTGGTACTCTAAGGATAGAGGTCGCATGATCCGGCATCGGCGACCAAACTAACTATGAATTCCACAGTTTAAGTAAAGTATCGTACCAACGATCTCCCTAAGAGAGCTGTTGTGTTTTTAAGACAACAAATATAAAAATAAAAAGAAGGTATCGGACAAAGACCACATAGCCGAGAGTTTCTTATTTTATTCTAAAATTATATAGATATATAGCGTGTACTTATTCAACATGGTACAAGTGAAATAACTGTTGTGTTAAAGTTTCATGTACCGGGTGAGTTAACGATTGGATGAAGTAAGTTTGTGCCTTTTCGGTGAAATTTACAAAGAAACTATATTTATTGTTTGATACAGTTTATTTTTATGCAGATTTTAAAAATATTTAGGACTCTACAGGGTGAGCCAAAAAACTAGGACAGCATAAAGTTGTATTTTTTTAAATAGAACATCCTATATACGAATCATATTTTCGATTTAGCTTATAATTTTAAATCTTTTTTATTAAGGGTTTACTATAACAAAACTTTATAGTGTCTGAGATAATTAAGTTTAAAGAAAAAAAGTCACATTTTCAAGCATCAATTCAATCCTAAATAACGTTTTCAATTTTGTGACAAATATATTCAAGTTTGGAATTTAGCAAGGCCAAGGACAAGTTAACATAATTTTTACCTAATATTTGCAATAAAAGCTACAAGATGTTGAACACATCGGCTCAAATTTGAACAAGTTTAAATGAATAAATATCTTTTTTTTTTAAATGGTATACCCTGTATATAGTTTTTGAGATATTTCAGTTTTTCTTATTTTCCATACTTTTTTACAGAAATAGTTTTCATTATCATAGTAGCCATGTAAAATAATAAAAAGAAACTACAGAAACAAACAGAATGTGGTTAAATATGATGAAATACATTATTCGTTATATTACAACGGCAATAGTTTAATTAAACAAGGCAAATACATATTTACTTTTATACTAAATTGAAACAAAAAAATTACCTATTAAATACTGAGATTAATTATTTCTTTTTAATAAGTGTTCGAATAAACGACCCTCTTGTGCAATGCACAAATTTAGTCTTTTTTGCAGATTTTCTCGGACCCTGGACAAAATTAGTGGCGTTATTGTTCTACAGGTATCCCTAATCCTGTTTTTTAATATAACCCCATAGGAAGAAATCTAATGGGGTGATGTCGCAAGACCTTGGTGGCCACTCAATGAAACCCCCACGTCCAATCCATTTTTGCGGATATCGTTGGTCCAAAAACGCATGAACCTCACGATGGTAATGCGGAGGCGCACCATCGTGCTGGAACCACATACTGTCGAACTCATCCTTATCGAGACCTTGAAGCAGTTGGGGTAGTTCTTCTTGTAGAAAGTTCAGGTAACTATGGCCATTTAGTGGTTCATTAAAAAAGTGGGGTCCAATAATTCGATTATGATGAATACCACACCAAACATTTAATGACCAGTGGTTTTGATGTTACACCTCTCTAATCCAAAATGGGTTTTCCGTGGCATAATAATGCATGTTGCGTCTATTTACGGCACCGTTATTTCTAAAAGTAGCTTCATCACTAAACATTACCTTGCATAATAAATTTGGATTTAATTGAATCTCCGCATTTATTGTACGACAAAAGTTTACACGACTTTCAAAATCCTGTCCATGCAATTCTTGGTGTAATTCCATGTGATAAGGATGATACCTATATTTCTTGGTAGTACAATTAGCGGTGGATTGTGATGTTTCACATAATGCTGCTAACTGACGGCTACCAATCTAAGGATTTTCCTGAACATTTAACAATACTTGTAGTTCTTTTTCTTCATTAGTTACTGATTTGTTGACCACTTTACGTTTCGGATAATCAACAGTACCAGAAGAATCAAATCTTTGCATTAAGTTTTGAAAAATATGGGTATTAGGCTGGCGTCGATCAGGATACTTCATTTTGTAAATTCTTTGAGCAAGAAGGCAATTTTTTTGAGCCTCTCCTATTGTATAAATCATATCTATTAACTCATTCTTTGGAAAATTCATTTTACAATATAAGATGAATGCAAAAAAAACCAAACTACACTACATAAAAACCAAAAGAAGCGATTGCGGTTATAAATTTGACACACAGAAAAATGTTCTTTTACATTGTTTTTGCCATGGCTACTATGATAATGAAGACTATTTCTGGAAAAAAGTATGGAAAATAAGAAAAACTGAAATATCTCAAAAACTATTATAAATAGGTATAGGATATATTGAACAAAACTTTTAGGGTTTTTATTACTCTATTAAATAACATGAAAATAAACAGGGTGTACCATTTAAAAAAAAAAGATATTTATTCATTTAAACTTGTTCAAAATTGAGCCGATGTGTTCAACCCCCTGTAGCTTTTATTGCAAATATTAGATAAAAATTATGTTAACTTGCCCTTGGCTTTGCTAAATTCCAAATTTGAATATATTTGTCACAAAATTGAAAACGTTATTTAAGATTGAATTGATGCTTGAAAATGTGACTTTTTTTCTTTAAACCTAATTATCTCAGAAACTGTAAAGTTTTGTTATAGTAAACCCTTAATAAAAAAGATTTAAAATTATAAGTTAAATCGAAAATACAATTCGTATATAGGGTGTTCTATTTAAAAAAATAAAACTTTATGCTGTCCTAGTTTTTTGGCTCACGCTGTAGAGTCCTAAATATTTTTAAAATCTGCATAAAAATAAACTGTATCAAACAATAAATATAGTTCCTTTGTAAATTTCACCGAAAAGGCACAAACTTACTTCATCCAATCGTTGACTCACCTTGTACATATATATATATATATATATATATATATATATATATATATATATATATATATATATATATATATATATATATATATATATATATATATGATGAAATTAGGCTAAGGAAAGTGTTAACAACTTTTTAAGTGTTATTTTACGCCCATGTAAGAAAATTGAGTACATACGAATATCTCTTCAATGTTGCGGCTTTCTTTCTTTATTTTATTTCAGTTTTTTATTGTTTCAGTAATAATATATTCTTCATATTTAAAATATTTCATTTGATTAATGAATTCACTATTCTAAAAAAGAATGTGTTACTATGACATTGCTTCTTAAGCTAAAAAAAGTGCAGTCGGAATAAAAAAAGTTTTCATAGCAACCTAATTTTCGATTAAAGATTCTAGTGATCGACAGTAATTTATATCCTAGCAGTTTTAACGGTCCATTATTTAAAATTATAAAAAGAAATCTCAGCGACGCTGATGAATGGTTCTTTTCGTAAGATCTGCAAGACTAAAAGACAAGAAGACCAATTTATCTTACTTGACCCTGCTTTTTTACATTTATAAACATTTAGGCATTGAAGGAGCAAAAATTGAGTAGTTTTTTTATCATGTTTTTGGCCGTCTAGGCATCATTTATAACCCTAACATTATCTTAAATAAAAAACGAACCTTTGTGAACTGAAGTTCAGACTAAAGGGTAATATTTAATTTAACGATTTAAACTAATGACAAATAAGCATAATGTTAAATATTTTGTCATTTAAGACAATAGGCGGCTACAGGGCTGGATTTTCTAAAGTCACATTATTTTATTACCCTAGAAGAGAGATTTAATTAATTTACCAGAAATGATTCTCTCATTAAGAGTCGTTCTTTTATGATTGACCTTCCAACATTTTTTTATCATAAACCTTTTTCGATTTTTTAAAAATTTTCGCGACCCGCCTTTCCATTCCGCTATATGTGATCAATAAAACAAAAATAAAGGGTTTAAAAAAATTTATTATTATTATTTTGTGAATGATGATATTTTTTATTAAGTATTAGTAACTCAGGTCTACAAGGTTCTATTGTTGAGTAGCTGGAGGTCATTTCCGACGTATTTTGCTGCGTAGAACCAGATTCCTAGGTTAGAATTGGCCACCAAGTCAGAGTTTTAAAATATTTGAGGTTATGTACTCGAAGAATGTTTTTGTTGGCTACTTTTGAAGTTATGTTTGGGATGCACAAAATTTGTTTGGTCTTTTTCCTAGTTGCACCATCTACTCTTACAATTTAAAATTAGCGGTCACCTATGATTTTTTTTTGCAAAGTTACGGCCATTTTAAGTTATGAAATTAATCCTTTGAGATGGCTGATTCAAAATGCCGCATAAAAATGTATTAAAAATAATATTGGGTTTAAAAAATTTCACTTGGGAGTCCTTGATAACAAATATTACGACGTGTGGCACACAATTGAACACAACGATTCCAACATTGCTCCCACGATTGGAAGCACCCTTGGTAATCCTCCGAAGTTAACCTGTTCAGCTCCACGGTTACAGCTTCTTTGACCTCCTGTACAATGAGTTCCATGATGAGTTCCCTTAAGGTGCAACGTCATCTTGGGGAATAAAAAAAAGGCTCAGGGGACAATATCAGGGCTATAATGTGGGTGTGGCAACGTTGGAATGTCTTTTTTCGCCAAAAACTCTTGCACAATGAACGAGGAATTGGCCGGCGCGTTGTCGTGGTGTAAGATCCAGCCGTTTTCGGCGAGTTTGGGTAGCACACGGAAAACGCGTACCAGCCGCCGTTCCAGGACGCCAATGTAGAATTGTCCAGTCACTGTCTGGTAGGCACGAACATATTGACGATAAATGAGAACCCAGATATCGAAAAAAATGATTAATATTGCCTCCAGTCGCGACTTGGCCATCCTCGCTTTCGTTGATCGCTCTCCACCCTTTTCCATCCACTGCTGACTTTATTTACAGGTCTTGGGGTTTTATTAAAGTATCCAGGTCTCATATCCAATGATTTCGCGACTCATCCAGTCTACCATCGCTCCGAATACGAAACAACAAATCCTTGCAGATCGATTTTCGCACTTATTTCTGTTCATGGGTGAGAACTTTTGGCTCCACCTTTGCGCAAAAATCGTTCGCATGTTCAAATTCTCGTGGAACATCTTGCGAAAGATTTCTTTGTTCATGTTCAATTCGTCAGACAACGCACGAATGCTTAGGCGCCGGTCAGACGTGATTAGTGCGCGCAAACGGTCGACAATTGCGTCGGTACGAAAGGTGATCGGAGCTTCTTCACGTGCGCTTTCGACACAACCTGCAATTTTTGAAGGATTTTCGAAGGTTTTTCGCCAGATTTCACTAAAAATTTAATCACTACATTTTGCTTGTCATGTGAATCACTTATTTTTACGACACCACTAAAAAAGTTACTGTCGAAATATCTTATAAAACTCAAATTAAACGTACTATCGACTTTAACCTTGAAATTAAACTAAAAGGAAGGTCCCCCCTCTCTAAACAGATGTTTACGAACGACGGAGTGTTGCCAGGTCGCCGATTTATAACTAACTTAACGGAACTTAATTGCCACACTTCGTATGTCAAAAAATAGAAATTTTTATTTTTAGGATGGTGGATTCAAAATTGCGAATCGAATAGTTCCTGTTGAGGATTTCACCTGTCTACCTAACATACATAGGTAAAATTAATTGTATTTTATTATTTGAAGTTTTATGAGAAATTCAAAAAGCCTTTAACTGCTTTAATAAATATAATTAGATTCAAATAAATTTAACACATTAAACAACTAGCAATTGTAAATAAAATCACTAATTATATTGAAAACATGTAAATCGTAGGTTTTATGATATGAAGTGTGTTTTTGAAGATGTCAGTTTGACAGGGGGTTGCGGTTTTCCCGAGATCATTCACTAATATTTCAGCAACTTCTTTTATATACACTTCGACGAAAGATAATAATTTGGAATATTTTAATAACTTTTCGTTTACGAATACGATGGGACAATGATTTGAACGCACTGTACGCGGTAATTTGACAAGAGTAAAACAAACGACTCATGTTTCCCAGGATGCAAGGCGCTGTCTCGATCACCTAGAAACAGCCGTAAATGCTGTTTGATTCTTAACGATTATATCGACTGGTAGTTTAAAATTAGGTAAAAAAAGTGTGAGAGTTCTCGAATAGTCTCTCGAAACCTACTAACCTGTAGAACGTATATTTTCAAGAAAAAACCATAGGTGACCGCTTAGTCCCTTATTTTGAAGAATAAAAGTAGTATTAAATGATGTAACTAGAAAAAAAAAACAAAAGAAAACTTGTACATAACCACAAAACTGACCAAAAAAAACATTTTTCGAATATATTACCACAATTATCTCAAAATCCTGACGAATTAGACCAATTCTGACCTCGGATATGGATTCTATGCAACAAATTAGTTTAGAAGTGACCCCTAGTTACCCAACAAAAATCATGACATTTATTATTAAACATTAATATTATATATATATATATATATATATATATATATATATATATATATATATATATATATATATATATATATATATATAAATATGTAGATAAGTTTTTGTCCGTGTAATTTAAAATAAAATAGAATAAAATATTGGCGAAGCGGACGTGAAAATTTGTCAATCTACATGATTCTCGTATTAAAAAGTGCGGAGCACTCCAAAGTATGGAATAACTCCGGGTCCGACAGATGGCGACAGCGCTGTTTCGTCCTAATATGGGACTCGTCAGGCCACCGCAGTCGGTACAAACCATCACCTCGCCTTTGCATCGTATAAGCCATACTTATAATCAAAATACGGCAAATAAGACGACAAAGGCGACATCTCGATGGTCCACTTGATAATACAAGAACCATACAGATTAACAAAGTTTGTAAGAGAACCGTCATATGGTGGCGCGACGGTGAATTAAAACAGAAATATGTAAAATCGAGTACACGAAACGCGCTGCCCAAAAGATTTTACATATTTCTGTTTTAATTCACCGTCGCGCCACCATATGACGGTTCTCTTACAAACTTTGTTAATCTGTATGGTTCTTGTATTATCAAGTGGACCATCGAGATGTCGCCTTTGTCGTCTTATTTGCCGTATTTTGATTATAAGTATGGCTTATACGATGCAAAGGCGAGGTGATGGTTTGTGCCGACTGCGGTGGCCTGACGAGTCCCATATTAGGACGAAACAGCGCTGTCGCCATCTGTCGGACCCGGAGTTATTCCATACTTTGGAGAGCTCCGCACTTTTTAATACGAGAATCATGTAGATTGACAAATTTTCACGTCCGCTTCGCCAATATTTTATTATATATATATATATATATATATATATATATATATATATATATATATATATATATATATATATATATATACATATATATATATATATATATATATATATATGAATAGTTTGGTTATTCCGGGTTTCAATCTGTTCGTTCAAAAAAATCGTTTTCACGACGTTTCGCCAAAACCTCATTTGGCATTTTCAAGTGATGAATTTCGAGTTTTGTTTAGCTAGCTCGCTGCCTGATTGGATGAGCGGCTTCGCAGGCTCTTCCCCTCTGCCAAGTGCGATATATTTTGTTCTTGTATGCAGGTCTCTCGTGTACTAGTTGATTTTTGTTGTTTTCTTTCTTGATTTTTTATTAATTGTTTTCCATGTAGTTCAAAAATTTATAGCATCGTCTTGTGTATTTAGCTGTCCCGCTTTTTCGATTTCTAGGGCCTCCCTTATGACGCGTACCTTGTAGTTCTGTACTGGTGCTATTTCTTTTGCTTTTTCAAAGTCGATGGTATGTCCCGTTGTTTGGTGATGTTGAAATAGGGCAGAGGTTGTTTGTTTGTTTTTGAGGCTATTTTTATGTTTTAGGATTCTTGCTGATATGCGCCTGTTTGTTTGCCCTATATAAGTTTGATGGCAATCTGCACATGGAATGCTGTAAACGCCATGATTTTCAAGGTTGGTCTTGTCTTTGAGATTTCCCAGGATGTTGGGATGTATTATTAAAAGTATTAAATTTACTTATGGTAATAACCACAAAACTCATTGCACTTGTGGAATCTTACGACAGACATCCGCTTAATTAAAAATTGTAGTAAAAAAAATTGTTTCTAAATTTTATTTAATTTGCCCTAAATAAAAGCATTAGTAATTAACACCCATAAATTCTAAGAAAACTTAGACTTTCACATTTGAAAATGCTAGTATTAGCTGCTTGAAAATTATTTAAAAAATAAATACAGACACGTGCACAATATCTTAGTGAAAATGGCTTTGGATTATAAATATACTTGAAAGCCACTTAGTTTTGTTTAAATACGTAAATAATTCCCGAAATAAATAATTCCTTAAGTTGAATACGTCAAATAAGGAACCCCACATGGAAAGGAATTAAGTGAAAACAAAAATTAAATGTTTCATTAACTAATATGGAATAAAGTTAAAACTGCTTCTTTGATTTAGAGGTCCTATAGGTAGATCCAATTTTCTTTAATGTAATATTATTTATTAAAAATTGATTATTATCAGTCGATAGAATATGTGATAGAATTCGACATTTGTGTCAAGTAAAGTAATAAATAACTACATTTTTATATGAAATTGAAATTTTCGTCGAAGCCAAACTAATATGTGACAAAATGTGATTCGCATGAACAGATGGAAAATATTTTATGTTTAATTACTTTCTTACTATAATTTATATATATATATATATATATATATATATATATATATATATATATATATATATATATATATATTAGTAGTTATTTATTTCATTGAGAAATAATTTGGCGCCGACTTCAAAAATTTCAATTTTATATAAAAATTTATAGTTATTTTTCACTTTTTAGCGCACTTTTAAAAGTCGGTTCAATTTTTTTTATAAAAATTTTATTTTTCGATTTTTAGTTTTGAATTCATTATGATATCCAAAAATTATTTGAACTAGGTACTAATCGCAATGACTCTAATATGGCAAAAAGTACCCATTTTATTCAACGTTGTAAATCACCCTAAAATGAATAAGCAAAAATTTTTTTGATTCTTAGAGTTCTCCAAATACCAGTGAAATTGTGTCAAACAAATATTTAGTCTGTCATAGTAAATCCACTATCAAAAATTTTAAATTAATTTTAGATCTGAGGATGAAAGCACATCTGATTTCCCAATTTCGTCCATTCCAGTATCTTCATTTGGTCTTTTCTGTTTATGATTTTGATTTTTAATTTATATTTTTATAATCTCTTAAATATTTAGTTTAGGTTGCTTTTCTTTTTCTCTCCCCAATTTTTTCTTTTCTTTTTCCCTCTCTTTAGCCCATTCTGACTACAGCAATCATACTTTCTTCGAAATAGAGACAAAATGACTTTTATTTTTTGGATTGCCTTTCCAAACCGTCGTCAAAAATAAACACTAATTAACAATACATATTAGGCATGCCAGTTACTGGAAAAATTAAAACTAAGTTCTCCATATTTATGAGAGATCGGATATATATTAAAGAACTGATTGTAAATATATTTACAAAAATGATCGGTAAATGACATTAATGTCAATGTCCAAAATATTAAGAGGATTTACTTGTTCTAGTAGTTGACACCCCCATATGAAATTTCGAGTTGAAAAATTAGTTTACAAATACACAAAAAAAATAAAAATAGCACTTCTAGTTATTACCTCTATGGGTAGCAAATTTTTTATATTGAATTTGACACAAATTTCTTTCAAAAATTACCCTGGCTTATCTTAAATTCACTAACAAGATTCCCCCGCAAATCAAAGGCAATTATGACATAAATTGCTTTTTAATTTCACACTATCATTTTAACAACGTAAAAATTGTTGACAACTAATACCTATATGAACTTGAAGATGACCTTGATAGATTGATTTTTTTTAATATTCTTATATTAGAGCTCAAAAAGAGTGTCAATAACCAGTATACTGTCCATTACTGGTGCAGCTACCCTAATTGTTATTTAATGAATAAATTCCAAATAAATTAATTAATATTCTTGAACATATATTTTTTTTAATAAAAAGAAATCCTTGCATTCTTTGAACAGCATATAATAATGTAGAAATAATTTTTAATACATATTTCCATGCTTTTAGAAATGGATTAAATGTTTTTTGTAAAACGGATATATATATATATATATATATATATATATATATATATATATATATATATATATATATGTACTAATCGAAACTCACAGAAAACATATATTTATATAAAATCGCCTATCGGAGGTATGTCGGCAAAATGTTATTTCTACAGACATTCTTGTGTGCTTTTGGTTTATTTTAGTTACACTGAAAACCATTAGGTGATCGAGACGCCTTTGAAGAAAGATCCAAAGCATTTAATGGGCAGACCGAGAAAAACGGTAACTTGTTAAACTAATTCTACAACCGTAGAGATTCCTTGATATTCTGTTCATTTTGTGTAATTTATTATATTTCTAAGTTTGGATTTAGGATATCCATAGAAATATGATGATATTTGTTGATATTAGACATAATGACATTTTCGAACTTTCAATTTTTGTATGTATATATATATATATATATATATATATATATATATATATATATATATATATATATATATATATATGGTAACGGTTTATAGCAGCATACATTTCATAGTATTAGTTTGTGTTTCTAGTTTGTAGGGTTTTAATTTTATTTTGTTCCAGTTCATAATTTATTTAATTAATTTTTCCATTTGTCAATTTCCTCATGAGACGTCTATGAAAAAAGGTCTGTAACTTTATAGAAAATTCAATTTCCTTTCGTGGACAGTTTTATTTGAGACGTCGTTGACTTAAATTGTTTAACAAGTTTTCAGAATTGTGACAATAAAAGGTTATTAAATAATAGAGTGTGTTTAAAACCCGGCCGTCCGGAACAAATTGGTGTCGGAAGTGGAATCAAATTCAGAAGAGGTTATAGAAAAAAAAAATGAATTATAATTGTATGCCGGTAGGAACTAAGGAACAGAAAGTAAAAAAATTGAATTATAATTTCAAATTAGAAATATGAAGAAAAGCCAAGAAAAGATGAAACAAGAATTGAACGAAGATATGATGACAAATTAAAACGATATGAAACAGGAATTACAGACAAGCCAAGATGATATGAAACAAGAATTGATGACACTGAAAACAAGTTGACACGATATGAAAGAGAAATTAAAGACAAGTCGAGAAGAGATGAAACAGGAATTAAAGACAAGCCAAGATGATGTAAGATAAGAACTAAAAACAAGCCTGGAGGGCATTAGACAAGAACTGATGAAGGCACCTATCTTCGACGGCAAAGTAATTTGGCTTACCTATGTCCGTTAATTCGAAGCCGCATCCACTAACAATAATTGGAGTCCACCAGAGAAGGCACGTGTTCTTGCTCTAGCATCACGAACTACGGAGGTTCTACGTCGCATTCCTGAAGAAAAATAGAATAATTGCGAGTGTATTATTACTTTTCTGGACAAAAACGATAATTTTAGGTACATAAATTATACTAAATTAAATTAAATGAGTGATATTTTCCAAGAAAAAATATATTGAATTACATGAATCCACCAGTTTGCTGTAAAAATAAAACAATTTTTAAAGTAAATGTTGGAAATTCATGTATGTATTTTACAAAGATTGAAAAAACTAACGATAAAGAAAACACTAATTGAACAAATGTGCAAAATGGCTACTACTTTGCTGAATACACTTATTAACATATTAAAAAAATAAAATTGGACTTTACCTAATATCTAACGATTATTAAAAAAAGTTGCCAGCGTTTAAAATGCACATCAATAATTTTCCGCGGGTGTTGACCGGAGTCTTGTATACTTCTGTTTTAAAAGAACCTCACAAAAATAAATCACACATATGTAACTGGGATTTTGGGCATAGAAATATTGCCGAACAACAACGAAAAAATGGGGAAAGGCATCATCGTGCATATACCATAGTTCTCCGAAGTAAAAAATTTTCTAAAACAACTGGTAATGTCGTGTGCAAAAAATTTAGATAAATATTTCCGTTTATCCTGTCTGAAATCATAACTGGACCACTAAAGTAGCGATCAATAATATCCGCTCAAACATTTATTTTAAAGTTATGCTGATGGTGTGCAATTTTAATGACATATAGAATTTCATTCACATAAACATGTTCGTTGTGCAAGTTTCAAAATGTAATAATTTTAATACCTTTTCCACAAAAAGAAATCTTTTGATATCCTTCCTAACAAGAAAATAAAAAAGGTGTTGAGGGAAATTTACAACCTCTCATCTTGGGTAAAATTTCCCCGTAGGGAATACCTGTAATCTATCTCGTCTTGAGAAGGCCTTATGACTGAAACTGGGGTCTTTGAGCCGGACATAAAGAATCTGTTTAATAAATAGATTAAATGAGGAAAATTATAAAAACATTTCGTTTTATAAGATAGATAATGGAAAATTAAGTTTTTAAAACATACAGGGTGAGTCAACGATTGGATGAAGTAGGTTTGTGCCTTTTCGGTGAAATTAACAAAGAAACTATATTTATTGTTTGATACAGTTTATTTTTACGCAGATTTTAAAAATATTTAGGACTCTACAGGGTGAGCCAAAAAACTAGGACAGCATAAAGTTATATTTTTTTAAATAGAACACCCTATATACGAATCGTATCTTCGATTTAGCTTATAATTTTAAATCTTTTTTATTAAGGATTTACTATAACAAAACTTTATAGTTTCTGAGATAATTAAGTTTAAAGAAAAAAAGTCACATTTTCAAGCATCAATTCAATCCTAAATAACGTTTTCAATTTTGTGACAAATATATTCAAATTTGGAATTTAGCAAGGCCAAGGACAAGTTAACATAATTTTTACCTAATATTTGCAATAAAGGCTACAGGGTGTCGAACACATCGGCTCAAATTTGAACAAGTTTAAATGAATAAATATATTTTTTTTTTAAACGGTATACCCTGTATATTTTCATGTTATTTAATAGAGTAATAAAAACCCTAAAAGTTTTGTTCAATATATCCTGTACCTATTTATAATAGTTTTTGAGATATTTCAGTTTTTCTTATTTTCCATACTTTTTTACAGAAATAGTCTTCATTATCATAATAGCCATGAAAAATAATACAAAGAAACTACAGAAACAAACAGAATGTGGTTAAATAAGATGAAATACATTATTCGTTATATTACAATGGCAATAATTTAATTAAACATAATGTGAAAAAATTAACACAACAATAACGACAAGGCAAATACATATTTACTTTTATACTAAATTGAAACAAAACAATTACCTATTAAATACTGAGATTAATTATTTATTTTTAATAAGTGTTCGAATAAACGACCCTCTTGTGCAATGCACAAATTTAGTCTTTTTTGCAGATTTTCTCGGACCCTGGACAAAATTAGTGGCGTTATTGTTCTACAGGTATCCCTAATCCTGTTTCGCATATCTTCCACTGTTGTTGGTGGATTAACATACACCTTATTTTTAATATAATCCCATAGGAAGAAATCTAATGGGGTGATGTCGCAAGACCTTGGTGGCCACTCAATGAAACCCCCACGTCCAATCCATTTTTGCGGATATCGTTGGTCCAAAAACCCACGAACTTCACGATGGTAATGCGGAGGCGCACCATCGTGCTGGAATCACATACTGTCGAGCTCATCCCTATCGATACCTTGAAGCAGTTGGGGTAGTTCTTCTTGTAGAAAGTTCAGGTAACTATGGCCATTTAGTGACATTTAATGACCAGTGGTTTTGATGTTACACCTCTCTAATCCAAAATGGGTTTTCTGTGGCATAATAATGCATGTTGCGTCTATTTACGGCACCGTTACTTCTAAAAGTAGCTTCATCACTAAACATTACCTTGCATAATAAATTTGGATTTAATTGAATCTCCGCATTTATTGTACGACAAAAGTTTACACGACTTTCAAAATTCTGTCCATGCAATTCTTGGTGTAATTCCATGTGATATGGATGATACCTATATTTCTTGGTAGTACAATTAGCGGTGGATTGTGATGTTTCACATAATGCTGCTAACTGACGGCTACCAATATAAGGATTTTCCTGAACATTTAACTATACTTGTAGTTCTTTTTCTTCATTAGTTACTGGTTTGTTGACCACTTTACGTTTTGGATAATCAACAGTACCAGAAGAATCAAATCTTTGCATTAAGTTTTGAAAAGTATGGGTATTAAGCTGGCGTCGATCAGGATACTTCATTTTGTAAATTTTTTGAGCAAGAAGGCAACTTTTTTGAGCCTCTCCTATTATATAAATCATATCTATTAACTCATTCTTTGGAAAATTCATTTTACAATATAAGATGAATGCAAAAAAAAACCAAACTACACTATATAAAAACCAAAAGAAGCGATTGCGGTTATAAATTTGACACACAGAAAAATGTTCTTTTACATTGTTTTTGCCATGGCTACTATGATAATGAAGACTATTTCTGTAAAAAAGTATGGAAAATAAGAAAAACTGAAATATCTCAAAAACTATTATAAATAGGTACAGGATATATTGAACAAAACTTTTAGGGTTTTTATTACTCTATTAAATAACATGAAAATATACAGGGTGTACCATTTAAAAAAAAAAAGATATTTATTCATTTAAACTTGTTCAAATTTGAGCCGATGTGTTCAACACCCTGTAGCTTTTATTGCAAATATTAGGTAAAAATTATGTTAACTTGTCCTTGGCCTTGCTAAATTCCAAATTTGAATATATTTGTCACAAAATTGAAAACGTTATTTAGGATTGAATTGATGCTTGAAAATGTGACTTTTTTTCTTTAAACTTAATTATCTCAGAAACTATAAAGTTTTGTTATAGTAAACCCTTAATAAAAAAGATTTAAAATTATAAGCTAAATCGAAGATACGATTCGTATATAGGGTGTTCTATTTAAAAAAATACAACTTTATGCTGTCCTAGTTTTTTGGCCCACGCTGTAGAGTCCTAAATATTTTTAAAATCTGCATAAAAATAAACTGTATCAAACAATAAATATAGTTTCTTTGTAAATTTCACCGAAAAGGCACAAACCTACTTCATCCAATCGTTGACTCACCCTGTACAAATGGCGTATTTTTAAAATTACGCACAGTGGTGAGGTAGTTATTTAACTTTATAAATTTAGAAAGTAAATATTCGTTATTTATTATATATGATAGGGATATTAATTACTTATCTTAATATTTCAATAATACAAGGTACACTTTAAAAATAAAACGCCTTAAATTTAATGTAAATATGCTGGAAGCAAATTTCACAAACGTTTATTAAATGTATTTATTGTAATACATTCAATTTAATTTACATTAATCTAAATTAATTTATTCTATTAAATTTAATGTAATCATATATTAAATTTCAAGTTTGATCATTACTTTTTAAGGTAACTATGTACAATAAATATACATCCAGTAGTCATTGAATTTGAGATATGTTTTCACATATTTATTGCACTAACATTCAAAACATTCTGAAACTATCAGGAAAAGGTAGACATTTTCCCCCTAGGTAATGTCTGCCATTTAGGCCAGTTTCAAAGTCATTGGTTCCCGTCAGTACGCGACAGACATATACCCTTCATCATAAGGAAATTGAGGTTCTTTAAGCAACTTATATCATACTAAACAAAATGTTGATTACAAGTTGCGCCATCTCCCGGAATCTCATGCAATGTATATTGAATAATAATGTAAATTCCTTTAGTACTAAGGTAAAGGGTGTTTTTTATAGAGGTATAGAACTTTTAAATGGAATAAAACAAATATGAATTTTTTTAATTGACATGAAATTTACTTTATTCGAAAGATAACCTTCTGGCATTATAATTTAAATATGACTTGTGGCATATGTCCGCCACGGCTGGCTTGGACGTAGTCTAATCTGGAGGTCCAATTTTCGATGACTTTTTCCAACATTTGTGGCCGTATATCGGCAATAACGCGGCGAATGTTGTCTTCCAAGTGATCAATCGTTTCGGGCTTATCGGCGTAGACTAGAGACTTCACATATCCCCACAGAAAATAGTCTAGCGGCGTTAAGTCGCACGATCTTGGAGGCCAATTCACGGGTCCGAAACGTGAAACTATGCGGTTACCAAACGTTTCCTTCAATAAATCAATTATGGCACGAGCTGTGTGACATGTTGCGCCGTCTTGTTGAAACCACAGCTCCTGCACATCATGGTTGTTCAATTGATGAACGAAAAAGTCAGTAATCATGGCTCTATAGCGGTCACCCTTGACTGTAACGTTCTGACCAGCATCGTTTTTAAAGAAGTACGGACCAATGATTCCACCAGCCTATAAAGCACACCAAACAGTCAGTTTTTCTGGATGTAACGGTGTCTCAACATACACTTAAGGATTATCATCACTCCAAATACGGCAGTTTTGTTTATTGACATATCCATTCAAACAAAAGTGAGCTTCATCGCTAAACAAAATTCGCTTATGAAAATCGGGATCAACGGCAATCTTGTTTTGGGCCCATTCACCGAACCTACGCCTTGCTAGGTGATCGTGTTGTTTCAATTCTTGCACGAGTTGGATTTTGTAAGCACGCAAACCAAGATCTTTCTGCAAAATCTTCCATAAAGTGAATGGACACATATCCAATTCCTGTGCACGATGGCGGATAGACTGATTCGGGTCTTCCTCTACGCTACGCTCTACAGCAGCAATGACTTCTTCTGTACGTAATGTACGACATCTCTGTGGATGCGTATTATCATTTAGAGTAAGTGTGGTGCGAAAACGTTCCATAGTTAATCGAATTAATTGCTCTGATGGACGATTATGTTGACCGTAAAATGGACGTAGTGCGCGATACGTATTTCGAACAGAACCATGATTTTCAAAATAAATTTGCACAAGTTGGCAGCGTTGTTCAGGCGTCAGTCTATTCATGTTGAAATGCCAAACCAAACTTAACATAAATCACTTGACAGCTGACAAAATGGCCGCCAGTTAAAAAAGTGTTGCCAACTTAAAAACTATAAAAAAACACCCTTTATATGTGAATTAATGCAGATCTTCGTCAGTAAAAAAAATTTATCTACCAAAATTTTGTGTCATGATATGAATGTAAGAACTGTTCAAATTTTTTCTCAAAGTTGCCCGTTTATCGGAGATGGCGCGAAATATTGGCAAATGTTTGATGATTTGGTATTCGGCGGTTAGAAAATCTTTCCATATAAACCTTAACGCTTCGACGCCCATTTCCCTCACAAAACCCATACACCAAAAGCATGTTATCCTTCTCAGATTGCGTGTAGTTTTCCAAGTTTAATAGTAAAAGAGGCTTAGAAATTTATAATGTTGTTCATACTTTAGTCGACTTCTTAGACAGTGATGGCAATTTGTCAGTTGTCAAATTATTAAATGTCTTAGCAACAAATTAAATCGAAAATTTATTGGTACAGGCAGTGGCGTAACTAAGAGTATGAGCGCCCCCCCCCCCCGCAAATCTTTTAATGCGCCCTACTATTTTGCAGCCGTCTTGATCCTTCGTATTTATTCATTTTCATCAAGGGAGTTGAGGGTGCCCTAGACTGGCTGCGCCTACTCGCAACGGGGAGTCTGCGGGGTCGTTATTTACGCCTCTGGGTACAGGTACTTTTCATTATTATTGTTAATGTGTATGCATGTAATTACAAATATTTTTTTCAGGCAAAACCGCGCACCCAACAAAAATTTTTCAAGAGGTAAAAAGTTTATAAATACATGCGATTGTTCGATAGAAGTATCTAGGTTGTCATAATGTTGATGACATAAAAATCAGAAACAATGTTTACAAGTAACGTCCTACTTTATAGCCTGTCATTATACTACTAGAAAACTTGATAAGACTATATTAAATTCAGTTACCACGTTTTCAAGAAATTTGAAACAAATCAATATTTTCTTAAAACTTCGACCACCTAAACGAACCAGGATCGGATATAACTACGTTTTGACGTCGAAAGTCTGTTATTAAACGTTGTACAGGTATTTTTCGCCTGTCATGTATCATTGCCCTATTTAGAAAAAATAATTCTAGACTAAATTAGACCGGTTTTTAAAATGGCTTTTTTAATAACAAAATCTTAAAATTCTGTCTCGTTATTTAAAACCAATCTTTGAAATTGCGAATTAAAGGTTTTTTAGCCACCTTGTAAAAACAAAAAGACAAGAAACTGTGTATATTGAAAGGTGCTCCGTGTTCGCAATATTTTACAAGATAAACCAACCGACATAAAATATTATACGCACGATTTGCCCTTAATGTCTTTTTTTGAAGATAAAGAACCGAAACGAACTAAATATATTTCTTGGCTTAAGTAGAATATCAAATTATCCAAAAAAAAATATTCTTAATTTGTCATTATTATATTACGTTTTTGTTTTCTTGATTTCTTCGAGCAACATAAAGAAAATTACAAAAATGGTTTATTATTCTGCAAGGAAGCATTTTGATAAACCTAATTTGGAAAAATATGTTTTTTACCGAAAAATAAGTTAGCGATTTTAAGTGTTTTACTACATATTTATTGACGTTGTAACATATCATTGTAAAAATATGGCTTAAAAATATACGTTTTTACGACTTTTCGTAGTAGATTTAAGATGTCGGTTGACATTGGACACGATACTGATTGAATTATTGAATGATATAACAGGCTAAAGTTGAGAAGCCCTTACATTGCAGCGTAGTGACTTATGTCGTCTGTTATATCTGTTCTATATGAAATGGTAAGTTGCCTTAATCAAGTTGAGCAGCCTGTTTACTACTTTGTCCGTTGGGTATAAACCTTCAAGATTGATCGATTCTTGAAGATGTCTCTATTAGGTTAGAGCATCGCATTTCAAGGTGTATAAGGCCATTTCGCCCTCTTCGTCAAATAATTATCGTTACAGGGGCGGATCCAGCATCCCTCATTCGAGGGGGGGGGGGTTATATCACCAAAGTACATATGGCACGCGAAAACAAGTTGTTGATGAGGGGAAAACGCCAACAACGCCCATTTCTAGTGTAAAAAGAAAGGTCGAACCTATTTCTCTGAATTAGAAGTTCTTGGGGGGGGGGGTCGATCGCAAGAAAATACAAGTTTTCAACAGGGGCGGAGAGATGCCAGCAGCATACACATTCCTAGTATAAGGACCAGAACCGGGTCTATTTTCCTGAATTCAAAGATCTTAGGGAAGCGATCGCTCCCCCTTGGATTCGCGTCTGCTTCGTTATAAATGACCATTAGGTGTGGATGTTACCTTAAGCTGCAGTGGCCAGTTATTAGTCTTGTCACCAGCCTAATCTGTTGTCTGCTTAAACGTAGGATATTGCAGCTTAGTTTGGCCAATGGTTTGCTCTGCAACAGCTGTGCCTGGGGCCCTCAACGTGCTTTCCGTAGATCTAGTGTTGAAGGTTTATTCATTCACTGATAGCAACCTTAATAATGCCAAATACTAGTTCTGATTCAATGTATTTGGTAGTAGATCCTGGTGGACACGATAACTCAAATTACTAACGAAAAACAGACATGTAACCAAATTTTTAAGTTTGAACGCCTACAATATACTTAATTGATAAATTACTGTAATTGTGGTAGGCGTTAAAAACGATACAATTATAAATTTAATGAACTCATGTTCATTATAGTTGATGTATTTGTTCTGGAGATGTCTCTACAGAAAAAGAGTTAAGATGACAACTCATTTAAAGTCCTAAGTCAGATTACTTTATCATAAATACTATTCTAGCAATTTTAAACTTAAAATTTTGTTAATGTTTTTTACTTTTTTTTGGTAGAAGTAGTAGTGTGTATCAGGAGGTGTCAGCTGGTAGTTATATCTAGCCATTTTTAAGTGAAACTGAAAAAATTCTGAAGCTATACAATTATTTATACTAAAAGTAAATGTAGCGGAGTGTGATCGAGATGAGTGTAATTATGCATGCTACGCTACGATCCTATTTATGCTGCTTTAGTTTTAATTAGTTAGGTAGTAGGGTAGTTAGGGTAGTAGGGTAGTAGGGTAGTTAAGCTTTAGTTAGGTAGTAGGGTAGTTAAGCTTTAGTTTTAGTTTACAATTACTAAAAAGTAGTTTCCATACTTCTTTTATGTCTAAAGCAACTCGGGTTCTGATGTATAACCGCGTTTTTTTGAATTTCCGTTTTCTCCAGTGTTGTTCTCGGTATATCGTTTTCATTTCAGACAATTTTATGTGATGTCCATGGGTCCAGGTGTGATTTACGGGGTCAGATTTCCCCACGAGATTTGTTCTTCTGATATTCTTTTTTCCTTACTTCAAGGGAATTTTTCGCTAACATAAGTTTTACCACATTCACGCGGTATATGATATACATACAGGTTGCTTCAGGTTAGCCTACAGGGTGGCGCAATAGTATGACAAAGTATCCTATCTCCCTTATTTTTCATAAATTTGAAAAAATATTTTAATAAAGGTGGTACAATATAAAAATTAATACAATTTAAAAATATTTTCAGTTTTACATAGTGTTTTATGAGAGCGGGGCGTAAAAAAAATCCTTTTTTAGTAGGATACTCTGCATATCTTTACATATTTGGATTTGTCCAAGAATTATCCATGAAATTGTCAAATTAAAAAAAAAAAAATCGCCAAATTTAAAAAAAAAAAAAACATAGCCTTTCTATAATTTACTATATCTTCCAATCTGTAATAATTATAATACATAAAATTGACATCGAGAAAGATAAATGTACAATTAAAGTGCTTAAGCAATTATCTCAAATTACTTTTCTTAAAATTTTCCTATACCTACCAGCGATACTTTTTCCAGTCTATTCTTCTTCTTTCTGGTTCTTGTCAGGTTCCCCTGACGATGTTGGCAATTAAAATAGCGAGTTGATCAAGGTTCTCTGCTATTCTAAATAGTTGTTCAGCTCTATGTACGCCTGTCCACTCTGATGTTCCTCAGTCAGGAGATCTGCTTCTTTCCAACATTTCTATAAACTTCGATCTTACCCTTCATTATCAGTTGAAGAATTTTGTACCGATCTCCTCTAAAAGTACTGCCAAGATATGTTTTCTGCATTTTACAGTTGTCATTAATTCACGAGTAGCATTTGCCCGATTTAAAACCACTTTAATAGTCTGTATAGCTACCCAGGGTATTCGAAGTATTTGCCTATGCAACCAC
This sequence comes from Diaprepes abbreviatus, assembly GCA_034092305.1. Lineage (NCBI taxonomy): Eukaryota > Metazoa > Arthropoda > Insecta > Coleoptera > Curculionidae > Diaprepes > Diaprepes abbreviatus. Next base: position 20,847,589 of record JASJET010000103.1, read on the forward strand.
ATCTCAGATGCCTCCAAACGATTGATCGTGGCAGCCATCAGTGTCCACACTTCCTGTCCATACAACAACAATGACCAGACATCAAGCTGTTCAGTAATATAATATCCAAGGTACTTGAAGTGGGAGACACTTTCAACGATTTGTCCATTTATTAGCAGCGAAGCGTCTGGATATGATAGACGACAGAACCATAAATTTAGTTCTAGCAGTAGTTATGTTGAATCTCATTTCTTTCCCAACACTATTGACAGAATTGACAGAGTTATTGTAGACCCTGAAGGCTATCACTTATGATGGCCGCATCCTCGGCATAACGAATCGTATTTCTTAGCTCACAGTTAATTTTAACCTCAAATGCTTTGTTAAGTAGGGCTTCCTTAAAAACTTTGGCGGAATATAAATTAAACAGCAGTGGAGAGAGAATGTATCCTTGTCTAACGCCTAGTTGAATTTGACATTCTTTGGTAAGCTTACTATTAACTCGGATCAACGCCGTCTGACGCCAATACAGATTCTGTATAATCTGCACATTCTAACCATTCACACCAGCATTCCAGAGTATATCTATGAATTTCACATGCTGTACCGTGTCAAACACTTTCTGGTAATTGATTAAGCAAACGAAAATGTCTTTACGTTAGTTTTGACACTTTTGGAGAAGTATATTTAGAGGAAACAGCCCTTCTTTAGTACAAAGACCATTTCTAAATGCAAATTGGGTCTCATCTTGGCCTTTTTCGTATTTATTTCTTATTCTACAGTGAATTATATCCAGGAAAACTTTCAAGGTGTGACTCATGAGACTTATTGACCTGTATTTGTTACATCTTTTGGCACATTGTTTTTTTGGTAGCATTATAAAAACAGATTTCAGCAATTCTTCTGGTATTTCAATAGGGTTGTACACAGAATTAAATAACTCAACCAATATATCGATATGGTCTTCATGAATACCTTCTGGGCCGGTTGCATTTCTGGATTTTGCACGTCTTATGTCAGGACTTCAGAATTTCCTGTCCCTCAGCTCTATGCACATCGTCTGATATATTTGATCTTTGGTCTTCAAATAATTCAGTTATGTAGGAACTTTAAGCATTAAGGATTTCTTGTTCACTAATGAGAATTTTGCCTGTTGTGTCTGCTAATATATTATAGGTACTCCCGTTAAATAATCCAAAAATTTCTCCAACCTTCTTATACATGTTGAAAGTATTATGTTTTCTCTTTAATTCCTCTATTTCTCTTCATCTGTGCCCCATCTATTTCTCCTTAGCTGCACGAATCTTTTGTTTGATCTCTTTTTGCTTGTTTTTATATTCCTCTATGTTCTTATACTTTCTGCTTTCCTCCAATAGATATAATATTTCTTCAGTCATTGCCTAAGATATATATGATTTAGTTGACTTTTAGGCTATTTACTGTGTTATTTAATTGTTAGTAAAATACTTCAACGTCGTGGTCGTTTTTCTTTTCTACTGTAGGGGTAAATCTGCAAGAAGTTAATTTTAAATGGGTGGGCGTTTAATTGTAGAAGCATTCTTCTGTCGTTGATAGGAGCAAAGTTTAAAAATTTTACCAGTTCCGACTTTATAAAAATACCGGTCCCCTTCCTGTGTTGTGTATCGTGGTCTTCGCTGCCAGTACAGTATAAAATACCATTCGCCTGTCTGCATGTTCCCGAACTAGTCCATCACAGTTCACTTATTCCCATGATGGAGATCCCCATGCGTTTCATCTCTTGAACTAAATTATCGAACTTACCAGCAGCGTATAGGTTTCTGATAGTACCTATCCTTAAATTGGACTTTGCTACTTTGAGCCGGGAGATTCTTAACACCTCTGACCCATCAAAGGGCTGCCCGGAACTAAGGGACGTAAAATTTTTCTATCTTGTCAAAGCAATATCCTAGGAAATCATTAACAGCGTGGTTTCCCGTTGCCTTTACTGCCGCAAGTTTAGCCGTCTCTAACATGGAGAGCCACCGCTATTTGCAATCGCCCACTCTGGATCAGACGTTATAGCTCTAGTGTTGGTTCGCCGCGGCTATTTGATTTTACCCATATCTGGGAGGTGTTCCCTTATCTGCCACCTTGGAGAGGCGCCCGATAGAGGACCAGCAACTCCACATGGATTGGACTTAATACAGCACCTAAATTGCCACCAAACAGTAAACTAAGCACAATCAAATATTTTATCATCTTGCAGAAGTGACAGTTTTGGTGGTGCCTTTGAAGTTGAAGGGTTCAATTTTCATGACTTTGCTTGCCTCACAACTCGCTATATTTTACTTGAAAAAAGTGTATAATTAGTAAAATATCGCGATATAGTTTTTCATTGATGAAAATAAAAATAAAAGACCAAATAAGATTTAACATTTCTTTTTTGTGCGGAAAGAAAAAACCCATTTCGTTCTAGTATAACAAATTAGTTATTTCTGTTTTTTTTTTGTCGTTTATAAGGTAATAATAACCCGAGAGAACTGTATTTAAAATATATTTTTAGGAATAGTTTTACAAACATGTGTAAAACAATTTTATTAGATAATTAATATAATTTCTTATATTTTTTGTCAGTAAACTCAACAAATATTTTTGCAGTTATCTGCAGTTAACCATAAACCTATGGTTATCATTTATTAAACTTTGTGAATTTGGATCAATAAATCACTTTTTTGTTCTTATCATTTCGGACAATATTCAAATGCTTAGCTGAAAGGATTCTTAGGAAATTTTTCATGGCTAGCCCATACCATTTTTAGGTAAAAATATTCACAAAAAAAATATAAAATACGAGAAAAAAAAAACATATGAAACGTACACAATATAAAATTTATATAAAAAATTGAACTGACTTCTAGAAATGCGCTAAAAAGCTAAAAATAATTTTTGAAGTCGGCGCCAAACTTACATCTGACAAAATGTAATTAGCTTTCTTACTATAGTTTGTATATATCTTCTGTTAGAAATAATTTTGCGCCAACCTCAAAAATTTCGATTTCATATTAAAATTTATATTGTTTTCTCATTTTTTTAGCGCTTTTTAGAAATCGGTTTAATTTTTTTTTTTATAAATTTTATTTTTCGATTTTTAGTTTTGAATTTGTTATGATATACATAAATAATTTGAAAGTACTAAATGAGATTAATGTACTTCGCAATGGTTTCAAGGTCGAAAAAGAGTACCCATTTTATCCAAAGTTATACACAACACTAAAATAAATTAAAAATTTTTGATTCTGAGAGATCTCCAAATACCAGTTTTGAATGAAATTCTATCAAACAAATATTTAGTCTACCATAATATATCCACTATCTTGAATTTTTAAATAATTCTAATTTAGAAATATAGACCTCCAAAACCTCCCAATATCGATATTTAAAGAAGCTGAAAGCGGTAAATTTTATAGTACGACATATTTTAACCTACATATTGAGTTTGTATACGCCCCAAACAATTTCCAATATAAATTTTGGACAAAATCAGAAAAATATAATAAAAAAGCAAAAAAATAACTTCATATTCGTAACCTACAATCCCGAAAACACCCTAATACTAAATTTGAAAAAATATGGATAACGTAAAATATTCAACCCACTATATTAGATCCACCATATTGAGCTTCAAATAAAAAATTTTAACCTCTTAATCTAATCTGATTCCACCTCCACGAAAACTCTCTAGTACCAAATTTTGACAAATTCCGGAAGTATAATATTTTTAGTCCATCATATTAAATCTTGCACATTAAATTTTCTTAAAATAATTTTATATCCCTTAATTACACCCTCAAAAACGACGAAAACAATTTTAAATAAAGTCGAAAAATGTAAAATTTTTAATCCGCCATATTACATTCGCCATATTGAATATTTTAAAAATAATTTTAAATTCTTAATTTATTCCATCAAGAACGCCTCTATACCAGTTTCGAAGAAAATCGAAGAATATAAAAGTTTAGAAGGCCATATTGGATCCGTTATATTGAATTTTTCAAATATACATTTAAATTAATAATTAGCACATCAAAAAATCCTTCTATACCGACTTAGGACAAAATTGAGATAAGCAAAATATTTAATTCGCCATATTGGATCTGCCATATCGAATTTTTTTTTTAAATTTCAAATCGGTTATATGCCAAACCAAAAACTCCCCCATACCAATTTTGAAGAAAATCGGAAAAAATTAATTTTTTTCTCCGCCATATTATTAGCGCCAACCGTGATTTTGTTGCACCAATTTCATGCAAAATGATATGGGACCATCGCAGCAACTTCCTGAATGTAACGTAATCACATTCATTCAAATCGGTGCCGCCGTTCCGGAGTAATTGATATACATATGTGAGTATAAAAAAATAGCGGAGGAATTGAGAACCTTTTTCTTTTAGAAGTCGGTTAAAAATTAAATCAAATCCAATAGAAATCCGCATTGTTGTCGCATGTGAGTAAGATTAAATAATCAATTTTTTTTCAAATGCTAGTGACCTCATTTGATTATAAATCTCGAGTTTGGTTGGATTAGGTCAATAAAACTCACTAAGAGGATTAAATTTCTTGTATTAATCGACGTTTTGGTCTCTATGAAATCATTCTCAGGACTCCAAAAGATATATTTATTTGAGAAGCAATCTCTTCTGATGATATTCAAATTATACAATATAAACATAACATTTAAATTATGAAATATAATTTAGTAATCAAATTGTTCTTTTTTACATTTTTCTTACTACTTTTCCTAAATTATATTACATAAAGTATAAAGATTTTTCTTATACACAGAACAATAAAAATAAAATAAGTATGTTATGACAACAACGCCCAACTTTGAAAGCGTACAACTGTTAATTCTAATTATATAAATTTTTAAAAGCAGTACATATTTGTACTGTGGAACTAAGGAAGAACAGGCCAGAACCACATAAAGTGTCAAGTCGTACTCCCATCTGACGATTGATATCTACATGTTTTTATGTAAAGATAATTTTTCCCCTTATAAATTATTTATATATCTTTTTACTTTTATATTTTTTTCCCTGTTAAATACTGATAGAGACTGAGTAATACAAATTTGACTTACAGGATGTCCTTTAAAATTTATTTTAGTAAAATAACAGTTGCTCAGATTCTCAGTGTCTTGTTTTTTGTTGATATTATTCTCATATTTTCTTATTTCAATCATTTCGCTCGTAAGACTGTAACAATTACTCTGCTTAGGAAGTATAAACGTTGGGTTAAAATTAAATTGGTGTTTTCGGGTTTCACAGTGTTCAACTAGAACTGTTTTATTTTTGTTATTGATTAGGTTCACAGGGCTTTTAGTTCGTTTGTGTTCTTTTTCTCTAATTTTAAAATATCTTCTAGTTTGACCTAAAAACTTATAGTCTGAACATGAAATTTTATAAATAATATTGCTTTAAAATCTTCAGGGGTGGGTGATTTTAATTTTGTAAATTTTTTTTTTGTAATTCTTTCATTTCTAAAGACGATGGTGAGGGAGTCACTTTTAAGTTATTTGGTCAGTTTTTTTGGAAAATCATTGACATAGGGTATTTTGTAATATGTGGATTGAGCTTTATCGGGCTTATTATATATGTTCTCGTCAGGTCTATATAATATCTTATTAATTAATTTTTTGGAACGTTGTTTTTTATAAGGTTATTTCTAACATTTTAAAGATTTTGATTGTGCAATATTTTTTAGATTTTTAATTACATTGATTTTTTGGGTGAAAGAATATTGCGACTTAAAAACAATATGTTTCAGAAAAAGTTGATTTTGATATTTTTATTCTGTTATCTTTTGTTATTACTCGGACAATGTCCAAAAATAATATGGAGTTATTTTTTCCCTTTTCAATCTTGAAGTGTGATTTAGGGTGAACTCAATTAAAATAGTTAATCAATTATCAGTCAAATCAAATGGTACAGAATTAATAATGTCATCAACATAACGTATAAACAATAGTTATTCATATGGCAACTTAGGAATACATTCTTCAGACATAACAAGTTGAAGATAAATAATTACCTTTTCCAAGGCCATATATTTGTTTAAAGAATTTGTTGTCATAGTTAAATATCTGTTATCAAAGGTCAATTTTAGATGGTCATTAAATTCAGTGATATTCAGAATAGTAAAAAATCTGCTTCGTTATTTTTTCCAATATATTTCTTTCAGTGTAATATAGCTGGCTGCGAGGCAAGCAAGGTCAAGAAGTTTGGTTTTGAAGGGATCGCTTTTGTCTCATCTGTAAGATTAAATGATCTCTCGCACAATATCTAAGCGAATAGCAATTTTAATTTTACTTAAACGTTATTACGTGATTACCGTTAATCTAAATAAAGCCAAATCGAGACTTAACTAAAGCTAAATCGAGAGCAGTTATCGCTCAATTTGTTCCATAGCCATGACTTCTAAAAAAGTGCCTCCTCTACTTGTATGTCAAGGATATCACACTGAAACAGCTACTTTCACGTTGTGGAGCTTGACAACAAAGTACCAGTTCCACAAATGCCGACCATCACTACATAACACTATGACCCAGATGTTGAGATCGTCAAAATTCATCTGCCGTCCAGAGTGAAATTTATGCAGTACCTGATAGTAATAGAGAAACAAATACAAATCTATCAATTTCTATATTTCGCTCAACTTCTTAAAATGATCAATATATTTCAACAATAAAAATTTTAAATATTTAATGCTAGTTAAACCACTTACTGTATTTATAAATTTCTTATAAACAACATTCTGACAAAATCTGATGTTAAAAAGTTGGCTAACTATTCAGCCATGAAACAAACTTGTTTTACATTTGACACAGTGCGGATTGTACAGATGTATCTTATATTTATTTTTCCCTTTAAAATACAGCAGTATCTACAGGGGGTCCGGAAAAATGTGGGACATCTCCCGGATATGAAAAATGCACGTGAAAGGAATATTACAAGTTTATATAAACTTTTTTCGCCTGGTCTTCAGAGATATGGGTGCCCAAAGAGCTGCAATGAAATCAAGTTTTTACCCATAATTATTGAACCACCAGGTATATTTCAATTTTTTTTAATATGATGTATATCAGGTGAGAACCTTCAAATTACTATCAAAAAAAGTATGGTTAATTACTCACAGCTGCAGGGACGGACTAACACATGACCCCATATTTGGCACCCTGTGTGATGAGAACTTTGGAGAACGTTTTTTACATACCTATAATTATTGGCTAAAAATTAAGTACTTTTTATTCATGTCGTTAAATGTCATTTAATTTTTATCAGGTATTTGGCATATTTCCATAAAAGATACATTTTTGTTCCTATCAAATGTTCAACCTTATGAGAAAAAAAATTCGATCCGAAATTAGAGTTTACCTCTTTAGTTAAAAATGACTAATTCTGTGAATTGCAGTTCGATCTAGGTGCGCAAAAACCGTTCGTTTTTCTTTTATCAGCACCAAAAACATGTATTATTGTTGCAAACGTTGTTAGGTAGGAAAGAAATTAAATATCATGCATTTTATAACTTGTCGACTTTAACAGATATGCATCTGATGTATAGTCTTGCATCTTGCAATGCTTTTTGAAGCCAGAAGGTTAGATCACGACATATATCCTAATCGTACGCTGGTCGGGGAACAACAGTACGTACGCTGCAATTAGAGGAACATATCCTATTTGCTGAAGATGACACTCCTTCAACGAGCACTCGAAAATTATCAGCGCAGTTTAATATGTCGAAAACAATAATGTATGAAATTCTTCAAGAACAGCTTTTTTATCCATATAATTTGAAAACAGTACATGAACTGATTCCTGAAGATTTTCTCCGTAGAATACTGTTTGCAAACTGTCTAATGGATCAGGAACGAACTATTGTAAACCTCATTAGAACTATTCCCTTCACGAATGAAGCAGGGTTTGTCAAAAATGATACCATAAATTTACACAACTCACATGTATGAGCTGATCAAAATCATCAGGCAACTATTGTTTCGCATCATGAACATCAGTTCCAATCAATTAATATCTGGGCAGGAATCTTTGGCAATTTTTTGATTGGACCCTTCGTATTGCCGGCACGACTCAATGGAAAACTTTACTTAGAATTCCTCCAGAACGCTTTTCACGGTTTAGTAGAGTGCTTACTACTTGAAACCCGCCGAAACATGTACTAAATGCATGATGGGGCGCCACCTCATTTCAGCGTTGCTGTGCGGGAGCACCTAAATAACGTCTATTCAAACCGTTGGATAGAGGGGGACCTATTGCCTGGCCTTCTCAATCTCCCGACCTAACGCCGTTGGATTTTTATCGATGGGGATACTTCAAAACCTTGGTATATTCTACTCCGGTTGATAGTAGGGAGGAACTTATACATTAAATCATGTTTCATTGTGATCAAATAAGGAACAATGCTGAGTTAATGTGGCGGGTACAGCAGTCCTCAATTTGTCGTGCCCGCGAGTGTATTAGACTTCACGAAGCCCATGTTGAAACCTGTTATGAAGTTTTTAACTAAGCAATTAGTTTAGCTTTTTATTGAAACTATTGCGACAGTGGAAAACTCCTCTTTTTCATATTCAACCCGACAGAAGTTAGGGGACTAACAGTGCAAATTAAATAACGTTTTTTTTTTCGAAAACGGTTAGGATTAGCGACATGAATAAAGAATACTTAATTTTTAGATAATAATTAAAGGTATGTAAAAAACGTTGTCCAAAGCTCTTATCATAGAGGGCGTAAAAAATATGGGATCATAAGTGTCACAGCTAGTCCGTCCCTGTAGCTGTGAGTTATTCAAAACATTTTCTTAGGTTGTAATCTGAAGAGTCTTACCTGGTATGTATCATGTTAAAAAAAAATTTAATATACCTGGTGGTTCAATAATTATGTGTAAAAAACTTGATTCCATTACAGCTCTTTGCAAGCCTATATCTCTGAAGAGGAGGCCTATACGAAAAAAGTTTATATGAATTTGTAGTATTGTTTTCATGTATTTTTTTCATATCTGGGGAATTTGTCATATTTTGCTAGACACCCTGTATATTTTTTGATAAAAACAAAATGTGACCATACATTTTTAAAAAGTCATGTATTAACCCACTTCCAAACCTTTAAGATCAGCGATAATAATTCTTATAAATAATAATCTTCACTTTATTTCATAAAAGAAAATCACTTTATTCCGCTCAAAATGAAACTTAAACTCTTTATTGATTTTGAACCTAAAACGTCATTGGACTACTCAGCTGAAATGTTTACATTTTTTTAACCCATTTCTGCCTCACCAACGCAAAAAATAAATATTGCTCTCATCAATCCAGTTTAAATTTTAAAATGAACTTCCCATTAACTCAAACTCCAATTTTTCTCTTCTGCATTAACTTGTCCTGCTATAAAAGTTTCATAAGCCGCCTTCGTCAGGGTTGTTTCTGATGCTGTAAAGTATAGTATATTTATTTTGCAGCATTTACGGAGTTCCAAATGAAAATACAGAAGGCGAGGCACCTGCTGGTAATAATGAGATAAATAAAATTTTTAAATCTTCATATTCCTCTCAATTTATAAAAATAATGCACGTGCTTGTACAGATTTCTGCAATAAAACATAATATTTAAATTTCTCAACATTTCCGTCAACTATTTTTTTTTTTATCAATTTGACAAATCATTAACCCATTAGTGCATACGGTCCATTAAAATGGATGCACACTCTTTCGCGAATTTCATGGTTATAAACATAACCAATAAGTATTTACTCTTACATGTATATTATTTGGAGTTTGTTTCATGTAGAAAAAAATATAGTAGTAAAAAGAGAGAGATTCTGTGAAGATACTAGTAACTTTTGTTAATTATGGGACCAACATTATACTTAATATGCACTTGTTCTAGATTTATGTTATTGATGTTTAAGGGATTACTCATTACTAGATTTGTCATGTATTGTGCCTTTGATAAATTAATTTTCAAGCCGACTTTTTCTGAGGCATCGTTTAGCATATCCAGAATATTTTGTGCTTCCTGTACATTGTTATTAACACAATATTGTCTGCAGAACAGAGATGATTTATTAATTCACCATCGATGTTGGTTCCTGTTGAACCCCAGTTTATCTTTTTTAACATAGTCTCTAGCAATGCAGCAAATAATTTTGGGGAGAGTGTGTCACCTTGTCTTACCTCTCGAGCGGTATTAAATCTATCTGTGCATTAATATGTCGATGTTCTGACATTTGCCGTGGCATTCTCATACATATTTTTGATAATTGCGGAGTATCAATGATCGACGCAACATTCACTTAATGCCTCTAGAGCTTTCCGCTGATTTATTGAATCAAAGGCCTTCTCGAAATCAATCAAGATAAGCATCAGTGGTCTATTATACTCAATACATTTCTCGATAAGAACTCTGACGGTCAGAAGATGGTCATTTGTTCCATAGCCTGATCGGAATCTCGCCCACTCTCGCGAAAGAAAAGAGTCTACTTTATTTGTCAAACGGTTTGCGAGTATTTTGGTAAATAATTTGTATATGTGGCTAAGGAGGCTGATCGGCCTATAATTTTTAAGGTCTGTAACGTCACTTTTTTATGTACAATAACAATGGTTGCATTTGTCCACTATGATGGGGTTATTCCTTCTTCGATGAATTTAATAAATAGAACTTTTAAAGATTTGATGATTTATGGTCCCCCTTCTTTGATTGACTCTATTACCAATTCATCGTCTCCGGGAGCTCTATTGTTTTTCATATTTCTTAGAGTAGTCAGGATTTCTTTCTCGGTTATTCCTGGAATTCCGATCCCTGATTTAGCACTTTTGGAATGTCGGTTGTGATCAGTCGCTGGTTTGATGTATAAAATTCTTGGTAGAAAAGTTTGATAGAGTGTAAAATTTCCTCTTGTGTTACTATGTTGCCGTACTATTTCTTAATACTTCAAACTTTTATTCTCTTCCATGACGTTTCCTAACTTTTTCCGTATTATGTTGTCTCTTATGCTTTCGGATTTCTTTTGATATCTCTCTGTTTAGGGTTCTATATTCTTGTGTGTTCTTGTCTCCCATCTCTCTTCTCTGCTTCATTAAAAGTTTTTTTCTTTGCTTTAATTTTTGTACTGTTATTTCCTTGGGGCGCAATTTTTCGATAACTGTATTTATGGAGTCTTGGATATTTCCAAATATTTCATCTATCATCGCATTATTTTCATAATTTAGAGTAGAGGCAATACATTCCTTATAAGAATCTGTGTTTTCAGGAGTTACGCATTTTTTGCCATTTTTCTTGAGTGTCATGTTGATACATTTTTTCTTTATATTTATTTTTACTTCGCCTCTTGCAGTGCGGTGATCACTTCCTGTCGAAAATCTGTTCAATACACTTACGTCTTGGATTATATCTTTTTTATTGTTGATTATGAAATCTACTGCTTTTTTGGTTTTGTCATCTGGACCAGCCCATGTCCATTTTTTGCTGTTTCTTTTTTTTTTGAAGAAGTTGTTGATTTTCTATAAGTTATTGTGCTGAGCAAAGTCTATCAGTGTATCACCTCTTTCGTTTCGGCTTCCCAATCCATGGTAACTGACTGTACTTTCGGCTTCATCTTGTTTATTACCAACTTTTGCATTGAAATCTCCAATCAACATTGTATAGTGTGTTTTTCCATTTTGTAGAGCGATTTATACATCTTCATAAGATGTATTCATCGAGAGATAATAAAAGACGTGTTTCTTTTCCTCAACCAAAGCCCATTGCCAATTACAATAAGGGAATGGGAGGAGTCGAAAAAATGGGACAGGTTGTGGCTGCATATCGTACTAGAGTGCGTCAAAGAAAGTGGTGGTGGCCAATTTTCGCTTACTTTTTAGACGTATCTATTTCTAAAGCGTAGTTTCTGATGCATAAAATTTATCCAAAAGATCCGTTGGCACCTGGTGGTATTTTAAGTTTTCATAGAGCTATTGCATTAGACCTACTAAGTACCTTTGGCATCCTATCCCTTCGGGGGGAAAAATTCAACTTCCAAGTGAAAATTTAAAATAAGACGGCAAAAATTATCTTATAGAATATAACCAGACACAGAGAAGATGCGTGTTCGATGAAAGAAATAAGGATATTTCCAGATGGACTAAGCTTGCAAAATGTGTAGCGAACTAATCCTGCAACTTCAAATTGTATTTTAAAATTTTTTCTTCAAACCATTTGGATTCCATCGATGTGAAGTAGGAGTACATTATTTGCCTAATTTTCTGTCACCATTTAAATAGTGTCATCATTTTGAGCATATGTGTCAAAATAAAACCGTTAGGAAAGAAATTAACCTGTATTTTTAGGTAAAATCATAGACGTAGAAGAAATTAAATAAAATACATTTTATTTAATCTAGACTGCGGACCCTTATGGAGAAAGTTGGCTCACGCTTAAAAAGAGATGGGGCGTTTTCGCGCAACGGACCTTTCTTTCTATAGGCGGAGCCAAGAGGCTGCGTAGACGTGATTCCCCTCTAAGAGGGGATAGAATCATTTCCGCAAAAACGATTTGACAGTTGCCAGCTGTATTTTTTGGTTGTCAGTGATCGGGAAATGAGAAACGTATTAACTTTAAATTTTAGTTCTTTTGCGTTAATTTTCTGTAATAAAACTTGTTACTTAATGTAAAAATACTACAGGAAAAAGACAAATCATGCATTGGACCTCAATGCAAATCGAGGAAAGGCCAAGGAATAAAATTTTTTTCAAGTTGTCGTTACATGATACTTCAGGTAAGTCCACATTTTTTCCTAATATTATCTTGAAAAACATGTACATACGAGTATTTTATAAACTATTTTAAAACCCGCCTATCAATAATTTGTATTTGTTTTGGTCTAATCAAGGCTTGTAATTTAAAAGCCTTTTTTTCTTGTATAATAAAGTTAACTACTTATATGATTATTTTTCATGTACGTTTTTTATAATTAGCATTTATTTTTAACAAAATGTGTGGCTAAAATTAGCCTCTTTTTTTTAGGTGCAAAATTTGGTTTGCTCCAGACAAGGTTTACTTGAAAAAGACCCTAGAGATGTTTTTCAAATTTAGTATGTGATTTTGAGAATAAAAACAGTCATGAGTAATATTCCTACAATATGGTTTGCCAATGCTGTACCTATCATATTCCCAGCTTGTACAATTATCTCTTTTGTCTCAACTGATGGGTCATTTGAGGGAACACCTACCAGATTTTTGACATATACTGGTGAGTATGTATATAGGTCTTCTATTCATTAAATTTTGATTGCCATGATATTACTATTTTTCTTTTTGCACAGGTTTTTTTTGTATGTAAAAAAAATTCTTGAAACAAATTACAGTAATTATTTGATATAGTGGAAACACTGAATTTTTCTCTGATCTTTTGCATTCCCACATTGGGGTCATAGAACATGAATCGGAAGTTTTTTTTGGCAGTTGCACATAGTTTATCCAAAAAAATATTTTCCCTTTCATATGTTTTTTGAACTATTCTTTAAATTTTTCCCCTCTCATTAAAACACATTCTGAATTATAACATATATAAAACTACATAACATTCTATTAACATAGTTGAAAATACTAAAAATTGAGCAGAATAAAAAAAGCAAACAAGTGTAAGCCATATCGCCAGACAAATGCAATGTTGACGTGTAGTTCATCCTTGTTGCATGTTTTTTGACAATAAATCCTATGATCAAGAATGTAATAAAAAGATGCATCAGATTGATAGGAAGAGAGACGGAAGCACCCTAATAACCAGTTTAGATTTTGGTTTTTATTTTGTCTTCTTTTTATAAGCCATTTTTACGTACATAAATACTGTAGAAATCTGAACTAACCTGGCTCCTACTTATTGTTTGAGGGAGGATAGATTTGTTCTATGTATAAAAGAAATATATAGTACATCTCTTAATTTGTGGAAAATTTGACTTACGCCAAACAATTTCAGAACGGTTTCTCTAATTTCGACTTTATGTACTCTCTTTTTAATAGTCAACTGGTTCTTTACTTAATATTCAGTTTTGTAATTAAAAGAATAAATGGAGCGAGTTGCTGTTCAGACAAGTGCAATTTGATGGTCGTTGAAAATCGCAAAGTACCAATTTTATTGCAAAATTCAAAGTCCTTCACGTTTCGTTTCAGCTTGATTTTTAGTGTTTTCTGCTATATTATTTTAACCAAATTTCATATTTATTCTTATCCAAAATGTTCAATTGTGTTTTAGTGCGAGTGTGATTATTCCAAGAAAAAGTTAAGAAAATACAATATGAAATTGAAAGTATTTTTTGGGAAAATTATATGCGACCGCCAAGAGAAAACTTCAGATTCATATTTTACGATCCCAAATAGCGGATATGCAAAAAATTAGCGAAAAATTCGGTGTTTCCACTAGTTCGTGTAATTACCCAAATTACTAATACTAAAAAGACACAGACACAAAAGTTTAAATATTTATTTGTTACTAATAATAATAATAACAATCTTTATTTCTGATTGTTACATTTGTCCCATGAAATAAAAACAAAATAAAAAAACAGCGTCACTATACTGTTAATAAATCTACACAGAAGATAATTTTTTTTTAAATAAATACTTCTAATTATTTGTTTTATCCATACATAAACTCATAAATTTGACTATTATTTCGTAGTAAAAAAATACATTCAATATGCTCCCTAAGAGTATATAAAAAAATGTTAAAAATATTTCTGCTATTATGAAAGTAAAATATAAAATTTATTCACCATATATCTTATTACAGTTAAGGAAAATCCATATTGGAAACGTTCTGTTGATTCTGATCCACTATCAAGTATAAGGGAACTTTTTCTTTTATTATTAGATGATAAAGAAAATACAGGCGAGTAAATAATTGTAATAATGCTGCCAAAAAATTATTGCTGAAATATGTTAAGAAATAATTTTCCTGTCAAATTAAAATATAATTTCAGTTGAATTTGTACATACAAAAAATGCCTGTTATATTTCACTCAGCACAAATATTAGACTTATTCGTACATAAATCATAATTAACAATAATAGTTGGTCGACAGATTGCCAACTGGTGTTAGACAATTTAATTGACAAGGACTGGTTTCTGATTGTTCTGTGATTGGAGAGAATATTTAAATTGATTTTTTTAAATAAATATGTTTATTTTAAAAAGTGATATGTTGCATATTTTAGGTGGAGCTCATACTGATGAAGTGTAAAAGCAAATAGGTTGGATTTTATTGCACAAATACCCCTTTATAATGAAGACTGACTTTCACCCAAAACCTCAAATGAAGTGTTAAAAAAAGATCCACAACAATTATAGGTGACATCATATGACTAAAAAAATGTTTCGCCCTGGCATTAACAACAATGCTGCATTTAAAGCATCATCATAAATTGCTTCAATGTATGAATTGGACAGATATTGTATGTTATGTATACATGAGATGGCCATCAAAGCAAACTAATATTATAATTATTATTATTTATTATTACAGCAAAAAAAAAAATAAATTACATTATTAGAGCAAAAAAAAATTAAATTACATTATACATTTATAATATAAGCAGAGATGAAATTATTGCTCTATATGATTTTGGCAATGAGAAAAAATAATTGGCCTAAAACGCATTTGATATAATGGTTAGGGAGACAAACCACTGTCAACTTTTTTTTTGTAAATATACCCCTAAAAGATAATGAAATCATTTTGATCTTAGAAGAATGTGTAAAAAAATTTTATATTATAGGTCTAAATATACACGCCCTGTCAACAGACATGAAATTTTTTCCAGTTATCTTGAAATACATCCTAAAAATTATGAATTTGAAATTGCTGGTATTAAATAGGTCTATCCATTTGATCCAGTACATTTACAAAAAGCCACAAATAATATGGTTATTCATATATGTTAACTTATAAAATAACGCACATAAGTTGTAGGTCCTATTTTTTTTTTGTTTCACACGAACTTTAAAAATAGTTTAGGTCTTAGGGTATCTTATATACATAAATTCACAGAACTTTGTTACCTTCATATATATATATATATATATATATATATATATATATATATATATATATATATATATATATATATATATATATATATATATATATACATAAATTTTTAAAGTTAAGAAATGGTTGCATATTGTATTTCATTATAAATTTTCTGTAATATACTGTTTCTTTTGAATTCATACTGTTATTTCATTAGTATATTAGTTCCAGTACTGCAAAAAAAGGACAGACATAATAGAACTGAAAGTTAAAAACATTTATAATACTGTAGAAAGGGGTATTAATTTTTTAATCTACAAATTCTATATCCTTGAAGAAATTTTGTTTCAAATTTCTTATCATATAACGGTCTTGATTCACTATGGAATTTTGGTCTGGAATGGGCTGTACAGTAATGTTCTGAATAGACTGAATATAACACAAAAATTTATTTTAAAACAATATATAAGAATAATAGATTGTATTCAGTGAACTGTTATTTTTTAGTGATATTTGCAAAATAAGAACTTTATAGGTAATAATTGTAGCATTTATTCAATAAAACTCTTGCTAGAGTGAAAAATGACATACAGATCACAATAAGTCATAATAACAAATTTTCTTCCCAGAAAAAATAATTTTTGAATTATTAATAAGAAAACTTCTTGACAACTACAACTGTTTTAACATTATATCAAAAAAACTAAAATTAAGTCTTCTAGATTCTGTCTGTTCCCCTCAGAGAAGCTACTATTTTAATTTCAACTGCACCTCCTGGCAACAAAATCCTATAATAAAAATGAAAATTAGTTTCATACATTTGATAAAAGATCTTTTTCAATATAAACTTGAATCATAAGTTTAAGAGCTAATTGTTAAAATTGAGGTCAAAATATGTTTTTTAAACCAAACATGATTTTAGATGAATATAATTTACTAGTATTTTTAAAACAGAGTGTTACATTTTATTGTTCTATTTGAAAAACCACTATTACATATTTCCTTGTATGATATTTAACCTGGATATTTATTTATATAAGATTTATACAGGTTGTTATCTTTTTAAAAAAAATGTTACAGATCATGGAATTAGTAATGAAAACTTTTATTCTGAGCTTTATACTTGGTTACGTATGATAGGATCAAGGGAAACTGTTTAATCAATTAACTATATCTCAAAAGGAACTTCTTGAAGCTTTTAACAGCATGAAAAATAAGAAAACACTAGTTCCAGATGGAATACTAAGATTCTTTTTAAAGGGATGCAGAGACTTTCTGCAATTCTGAAGAGCGACTATATATAATAGGGTCAATGATATGTCTGTAAACCTGTGATGGTATTTGAAATAAATAATAAACATATTATTACCTTTCTTTATCAGCATCATCTTTAGGGGAACCAATATCTTGTTTTGGTATAGATATTTCCGAATATGTATAATCCATGCTGACAGGCCTTCAATAAAAAAATTTATTGTATTTGTTAAAAACAGTAACATCAACATTTAGAGTGTTTTTTTTTACGGGCAAGACAAATATGATTATTGGAAGAAAATTAATATTATTTAGTAACTATACAAAAAATACTGAAAATGCGTAGAAGTTAAATTTTATTAAATTTCTAATTTCAGGAATATTATTTATTATAACCTTATTTTTAAAATGTAAACCAATAAATTCTTACTCTTTGGTGGCAAAATAATCTCTCGAGGTACAAGGAATATGTGTAGGTCTGAAAATATATTCATTTTACAAATTGAACCATCAGGTGATGACAAAATCATCTCTCGAAATACCAGGAATTTTTGCAGGTCTGAAAATATATACATTTTATAAATTGTACCATCAGGAAAAAAGTTTGATAAAATATCAAGTAGTACATGGTGTTATTTTTTTTTAAATGTTAGTACATTATTGTTTTAAATAAGTTAGAAAAAACAAATAAATGGTTAAAAGCAAATATATTTAAAGTGATATACCGAAGACACATTTTTTCATGCTATTAGATCAACAAATTATTGCAACTTGACTTAAGCCTGTGAGTTTTACTTATGCTCTTCTGACATAAATGTCTATACACAGTAGCTAGGAAGTGCTCTTTAGTTATTTATTTGGATAGTATTCACTAATCTACATGATATAATTTCTTGAACTCGAAAAGTGCTACCTTAAAGTTTCAATTTTACAAAATCACGCTCTTGAAATAGATACCGACTTGAGACAAAAAGAAACATATATAAATACTTATAAGTTGCTTTTGTATATAACAATTAAAAGAAGAAAATCAAAACTTACAGTTCAGCTTGAACTCCTCTTTGTAATAACAAAGATTTTCTTTGTTTTACGTTGAGCCCAAGGTTAAGGCTAGAAATAGCTCCACATTTTAATGACATCCTTCCTCTTAGTGTTACAGTGTATCAGTTTTAATCCAAAGGGCATGACATATGCAATTAAAATGAAAAGATTTCTTTGCCTCAGGATATGACCAGCAAGTGTTTATTCAGACACGATATCTATTTCTTGTTAACCTATAAGAGACAAGAAAATAATCAGCCCAAGAAGTTTTTAGTTAATTATATTCAAAATATCACAAAAATGAGAAAGGCCTGCAATGTTGAAATTATTTCTGACTTTTTATGATTGTTGCCCAAAATGTATAACTGGATTTTGTTTTATAATATAGAGAAACTTTATAAATCATGCAATCCATTTTTTTCAATCATAATATCTAAAATATTACACACTTGATTACTTGATAGTATGTTATTTTGTCTTTAATTTATTTAAATTAAAAGAAGAGCTACTATAAGTCTAGACATGTTAAAAAAAATTAGATTACTAAAATAGTATGAGAGACAATTAAGATAATGCAATAGAAAATGAAAAAAAAATTTTAAAGGTAAAAATGATAATTACAACACCAGGCAACTTATATAATTTTATTGTGAAATACCTGGGCTAAATTCTTTACTGATAAGTCATTACATCTACGACAAATAAAAAATAAAGACTAATTATGAAGTACATAGGTAATAGCATGCAAAAACTAGAATATGTATCACCTAATAGTTTTTGTCAGCTCGGTTCTATTAACATGACTGTTAATAATGCTTATTGAGCATTTTAACCCTCACGACCACTATTAGAATCATCCAGTCAGAACTAGACTAACATTTAAATGTTCTATATTAAAATAACATGTATGTAAAAATTTATATTTTAATTGGAAACTTAAAACTGTCAACTCTTCTTTCCAACAATAGATTAACTTTTGAATCCTTTAATAAGCAACTACTTAAAATTATTACTGCAGTCTTTATAAGTACTGTTATGATAAAAATACTGCTGAAATATTTTTACAGCAAAACATTTTTCTAAAATATACGCCACAAAATATGAACGCCGCCTGTTTAAAAAACTTCAAAACAAATATGTTTGCCATGAATACTTTAAAAATAAAATTAAATAATAAGTACTTACCTAAACGTAAGTAAAGTATCCCATTAATATCCAACAGGTTTTTCACTATGTTAAACACAAACAAATAATAAATTACTCAATAAACTTCTTTCAAACTAAAACGAACCACAGCGGCACAATTTTGACAATCCATAATACAGCTGTTTTGTCGCCGTCAATTTATTTCAACCAGATTCAATGAATTTTAAAATGGGTGCATTTTGGCGATGAAGTAATGACGTCACATTAAAATTGTTTGCACATATTTTGAAACAATTATAGACATGCTTTCAAATAAGTGAGCATGCGCACTTCGTCATTCTAATATTCGCGCGTTCGGAAATGGTAACGTCATTTCAAAAGTTTTTCAAAAAAGATCTACCACATGTTTTAAACCAGGTTCCCCACGAGAAAATACCTCATGATTCAACAAATAGGCAGAATGCTTGTAATTGGTCCATTTAATTTCACTTTTTGGTAGGGATCCATCATGGCGCTGAGGCGAGAGGGGAATCGTACTTAGCTCCGCCCATAGAAAGAAAATTCCGTTGCGCGAAAACGCTCCATCTCTTTTTAAGCGTGAGCCAACTTTTTTGTACAGGATCCGCAGTCTAGATTAAATAAAATGTAATTTTATTTAATTTCTTCTACGTCTATGGGTAAAATGTCCTCTGGTAGCAGGTTAAGAAAATACTTGTACCTGTGGATGAATCTTAATTCATCTATAAATAAATTAGATATGATTGAGTGTAAAATATTTAAAGTTATTTACCTTTAACTAGAAAATTATTCAGGTTTTGATATTCTGTACTAACAAAAACCGGCATGCTAAATTTAGTACAATTATACCAGAAAGAGCTACTCTCGTCTCTGTCCTAATTTCTACTTCCTGTCCATTTTAAAACTGTGTGCTCAGAATTTTTTTTTGATTTATTGAGTTATTTTGTATGATTTATCAGTTTTAGGGAGCGATTCATTAAATCAATTAGGCTGAAGGAAATTTTAATTTTAGAACGTTTGGAATCTTTTAAAAAGGCTTTCGGATAATTTGAATGTTTATCAGTTTAGTCCGACTTAAGCGATTTGTCTAACGAACCTATTTAAATTTTAAAAATTTAAATTAAAAATGTTAAAATTATTAGAGACTACTTTTTTTCAGTCAAGAAATATTGGACTGAATTTTTATACCTTCCTTCCACTTTAAGGAGTATTTACCCATCCACGGTTGTATTGAAATATGACAATAAAAATATCCTAAAGTAACGGTTTTCTTTTACAACCAAATTTCAAAAGGCATAAAAAATTCTTATTTGAGATAATGGGAAAAGATCGTTCAAAACCTGCAGTTTTTTTTTGCATATCTGTAGTTTTTTTCAGGTATATCTGAAAATATGTAGAAAAGATTGGCACCAATTCTTGATGCTAAAATATGAGGACCTATCCCTATTTACCTCAGTACAAAAGTTGACAGTTTCCGAAATACATATGGTGTCAAAGTCATAATTTCTTTAAACTTTTTTTGTAAATATTGGTCTTAATAATAGTTTGATTCGCACTACATTTGGTACTTTCGATTTTTTAGGATGATAACAGTTTCAATGTACAGGGTGTCTAATTTTATGTTATCTCTGTTAGTAAAAATAGAAGGATAAAGTTTTCATGGCATCGTTGCTAGTTCTCGCAATGTTAAAAATACAACTATTGGGGTTTTTCATGTAGAGTTCAGTGTGTAGTCAATTTTTTTATAGGTTCAACTGCCTAGGAAAAATAAATCATACTTGCTTTTTTTTTAAATAAGACACTCTATTAGACTATTGATTATGTCGTATAGAAAGAAAGGGTTTTTATTGTATAAATTGTTAATTATTCAACTGGTCATTTAAGATGATAAAAGCGAGGAGTGTTATTAAATCTGAGCTTGCAATTTGGTGATAAGGGTGAAAACGCAGCCTTTTTCGTTGTTTAAATGGAACTCGTAAATGAAGCAAAATTGGGATACAGTTAATGGAAAACTTTTTGTAGAGAATCAAATTTTCCATGAAAAGACAATAAAAAGCAATTTTTTATCAGATAAATGTTGAAAAAAATAATGAATTAAAAAACAAGAAAAAAATCCAGTTATTTGTTTTTTTTTTACTCTTTTGCCTGTAACTTTTTTTTGAGCAGAGATAGGTATAACCATTGCTTCACAGAAAAAAATATTAATGAAATTTTCTTTAAAACGGTGTATTACAAAAGCTATTTCGATTAAAATTGGCTAATATATAGTCGTTCAAAATAAACTATTATTTTCGATTTTTAGTGCGTTTACATTAATATTGTTTTAATTTTTATTTTCTGCAGCCAAATTGATTTTTACTTAACAAAGAATATATCTCAAGTTGATCTGTTAATAATGAATGAGAATTTCAACAAATATATTAAATTGTGATGAGTTTTTAAATAATGGGATAGTTAATTATTGAACTAAACTATTGCTTTTGTTTTCTATCTGAAATATGAAGATGACTTTTTTATGCAATAAAGATATTATTATATTTAATTATTCAATATTCGTTAATTATATAAATTAACAACATTTCTTCGATTACATTTTCAAACTGAATTTCAATATCTTCATCCACGTCTTCAAGTACATCCTCTTCTAAAATTTCAGCTTCTTATACATTCTTGCAACTTATACCCATACATTCTTTGCAAAACATAGAACAAGTCAATCCTAATTTTCAGCAACCACAGTTTCCATAGCAGCTTGTAGTACATGCACAATCCATTTTTTTTTAAACAGAAATTCTGGAGCAGGAGATTCATGAGTGCCATTAGCTATTAAACCATATCTAGATTTTTTTTCAAGCCATGATGTTTGAGAGCATCACACGTTGGCGTTAATTGAGCGAGAAAAAACTTTATTTATGAATTTCATAATTTTTTCCCAATGTTGAAAAGTGCAGATATAGTATCACAACCGCTAAACGCATATATAAAGCCAAGATATTGTTGTTTTTGTGGAAAATTAAAACTGTACCGATCACATAATTTTGCCGTTATTTTTCCTATACTCAGTTTCAAAAGATAGACGTTTCAATATTGCTCTGGTAACAATGATAAAATGACGAGAAGATCTTGGTCAACTACAACCACATTATTTGCCTGCGATGCCTTTTTTTGCACATTATATAATAAGTATATCTACATCTTCATCGGTTTGCTTTGTGTTTATATTAGCTAACAAGAATTTTTGAATCAAATATGCAACAAAGTTTTTCTTATTGTTTTTATTTGATAAACATTTGTCGGGCTTTGCAAGTGGTTTCAAATTATCTTTAATTTGAAATCCTGGGCCAACTTATTTGGTTCGACGATGCCTTTCTGCACTTTTGATACCAATATTTAAACCACTGGGACAACCGTCAAAAACTAAAATATAATTGGTATAAAAAGTTTGTAAATTACTTATGAATTTTGCACTTATTCCTGTAAATGTCTTATTAGCGTTCCACATAATTTTGTGTAATAAGTATCCACCATCAATAATATGATGAATATTATCGATAAAATAATCTTCAAGGGGAGTGAAAAATTCAATTTAAAGTTGAAGAGAAATGAAACAGATTTTGAATTACATTCATTTTAAATATATTTAAACAAATATTTATATTTCAGAAAGAAAAAGTAATATTTTAGTATAATTACCTGTCCCATTATTTAAAAATTCCATGACAATTTAATATATTTCTTGAAATTCGTATTTATTGTTAACAAATACACTTGAAATCATTTTTTTATTAAGTAAAAATAAATATTGTTGTAAAAAATAAGAATTAAAACAATATCAAGGCAAACGCGATAAAAATCGGAAAAAGCCTTATTTTGAACAACTATATCTCGCTCAATTTTAATCGAAATTACTTTTCCGATACACCATTTTAAACAAAATTTCATCTACTTTTTTTTGTAAAGAAATGCTTATACCTATCTCTGGTTAAAAAAAAGTTACAGACAAAAGAGTATGAAAAAATAAAAAATTGAATATTTTTTTTCACTGTTTTTTTCAACATTTATCTGGTAAAAAATCGTTTTTCATTTTCTTTCAGTGGGAAATTTGATTCCCTACAAAAAGTTTCCCATTTTTATCCTTATTTCCAAATTGCACCCTGTAATTTAATAGCACTCCGCGCTTTTCTCATCTCAAATGACCAATTGAACGATTTATGCAATAAAAACCCTAGCACGTCTTAATTCCTTATTGCTTTGTTTTTTTATGACATAATCAATAGCCTATATATATTTTTGATAATGTGATTTAGTTTGTGACAAGCTTTATTTATTATCAGTATTGAGTCTTAATATTACGTTTTTTAAAAAATTAGCAGATCCTTTAGTAGGCCGTGAGAAGTATTGAACGAGACAAATATTTGTTACTGGTATCAATAGTATGTTTATGAACACAAAAGTGCTAAGTATATTTTCGGATTCTTAATATAATTTACTTTATAACAACAAAGAGTTGTGTATTACTTTAAACTAGAAAAACTGATCACAAATATTGTTTAAATTGTTCTCCATTATGCCTTAAACAGGTTTCACATATAATTCTTATTTTCTTCAATGCATTTGAAATAATAAAATGCTGCATCTGTAACTCTCTCGCGTGGTACTGGACTGTCCATATGTTTTATCTAATAGCCAGTGGAATATCATCCAATAAATTTGGCAAATTTGCTAAGGGCTCTAGGTAATTTAAACTATTTAACCGAGGTGGTTTAATGACATGACCAATTATAAATCTGTCAATGACTCCTAGTCATGCGCTAATTTTAAATTCATGTTGATAATGCACAACTTTTGTTGCATGCAAGTTTTCGTCAGCATAAACATGTACATTACGCAAATGTATCATACCCCTTCTTGCAACACTCATCGGTAAATAAAATTTTTTTATGAGAATTTTCATCATGTGCTCTCCATTATTAATGAATCTACTGAAGTGTGAGTTGTGAATAACATCGAGCATAATATCATGCCACGAAAGTGTAAAAATCATCCCGATAGCATCTCTATGTTTGCGGATAATCGAATTTAAAAGCACAACGAAAACCCCTCTCTCAGCTTGTTAAAAGTGCGTATAAATTTTTCTTTCATTGCCGAGCTGACGATCAGGGCAAGGATTGGGTTCCGAAATATTGCTGAACTACATGTTGACCAAACGGCTGATAGGTACCCATAAATCAGTGTTGTTTGCTGTGCCTATAATTTGGCGCGAACCTCGATGTTATCTCACCGCTTGTTACTTTTGAATGATTTCCTCCGTCAGATTCTCTTGCAACAATAAGCATACAATTCAGTAACTCTTTAACCTTCGAAAACCTATACTTTACAGTCAGAAATGGATTTGAAAGTCTTTGAACTACAGCCTAGACCATCAAATGATATATCAACCGATGATGAGGAGTTTTCAGCTAATTTAGCTCATCAATAATGTCACTTCGTTACTGAGACGAAATTGAATGATCTCGTCCGAGTTTTGGAGTTACCCAAGAGTAAAGCTCCATTTCTAGGATCTCGTCTTCAACAGTGAAATCTCTTAGAAAAGGTGTAAAAATCTCTTCTTGCTGAACCAAGCAGACACCCTTGAAGTTACTATTCCCAGCAGATGAAGGCTTAATGTTGGCTCCTATTCAAATGCATGTAAGAGAACTAAACATGCCATGGCATGACCCAGACAAATGGAGACCATTTATAGACTTGTCAAAGACAAGCTTGAAAGTTGTCTTGTTGGTGAATGGGAATGAGTTACCATCCGTGCCAATTGCATACTCTGTGGATATGAAAGAAACGTAAGAAAACAACAGCCCGATAAAACCAGTTATCGTGATTATAATTGGAAACTTTGCCCTGACTTAAAAGTTTTTGCCCTATTCACGGCTCTGCTATCAGGCTTCACAAAATACCGCTACTTTCCATGTGTATGGGACAGCCGATCTCGAAACAAGCATTACATCGTACCGAAGACTTCTGCGAGAAAGCATTACGATCAGAAAAATGTCACTCACAATCTTTAGGCCCCCAAAAAAAATATTTATTAGCAAGCAATGGGCAAGAAGGGTGATGCATTTCGGTTTTTGAAAACTAAATTTCCTCGTGTTAGTGAAGTCAAAATCAAGGAAGAAATTTTCGTGGGTCACCAGACAAGACATCTTTTCCAAGATTTGACATTTATTAAACACCTGAATCGAAATTAAAAACGACATTGGCTTGCATTTCAAAATGTTTTTGGGTAGAAATAAAATTAATGATTATTGTCAGCGTATAAGGCCATAGTACGTAAGATGTCTCTTAAAGGGCACTTCACTCACACCTGGAATTCTTCCCTGAAAATTTAGGAGTAGTTTCGAAACATGAAACGGTTCGATCAAGACGTTGGTAGACTACTGCTGGGTATTGATACAAACGACTTTCACTTCAGGGTACCAAAGGAAACAAAACACCAAATGAAGGTTATTTTCTTATTTTTATATTAAAATTTAACAGCTAAAATAATTCTTTTCACCGTTCCAAATCAAATTCAAAACCATAAACTTACCACCGAAATGTGATAAAAATAAGGGCGGAGGCTCCCCCACAAACTTTGGATGATGGTGAAAATGGGTGTAATATCCAAATTCAAGAGGTCATTTTACATAACGAATTTTCCCCCCTTTAAAAGATGATCCGCCGATAAATAAACACGTGCCTTTTATTTTCGTATCATCTACAACATAATACAGTTTATTCAGAATCGAATCCGGATACTTCGGGGGTAATATAATATTCCGGGCGGCCGGTCTATCAATACACTTAATTATTTTATAACCTTTATTTCAACTCCAATTCTGACAACTTGTCAGACA
Source organism: Diaprepes abbreviatus (assembly GCA_034092305.1). Classification (NCBI taxonomy): domain Eukaryota; kingdom Metazoa; phylum Arthropoda; class Insecta; order Coleoptera; family Curculionidae; genus Diaprepes; species Diaprepes abbreviatus. Next base: position 20,873,952 of record JASJET010000103.1, read on the forward strand.
ACTCAAGTTACATCAACGACTTCTCAAAACTAACTCTCCATCAAAGCCGATCTAAACCCTTTTTACACCCGTTTTCCGAATACCAGAAGATTCCGCATGTTTCTAGAAGGAAGGATTTGCAAAAACGAATTATCTGACGATTTGTAGACCTTCTGTCATAGGCGTTCCATGTCGAAAATTAGGAAGTAGAATTTTCTAAAAAGTTTCACCCCTTCTTTCATCGACGTCTCCTGAGAAAATTAACAAAAGGTAAAATTAATTAAATAAATTATGAACTCGTAGAAAATAAATCTAAAACCCTACAAACTAAAAATCAACTAATATTATGAAGTGTATACTACTATAAGGTCCGTTATATTGTCCCTTTTCAAGTATTGGTCGTCCCGATCAACCTTCCTGATCTTGATAATTCGCTGGGCAAATATGTCAAGATCCACATCTTTCATCTTTGCATTAAGGTTTTTCTGAATTCGGTACACCAGGTCGTTTAGTCGAGTCACTATGTTGTATAGACCTTTCCATGACTTTTGAAGCTCTGGTGAACGCCTTGGTTCTTTTCAGTTTGTACAACCATACTGTTTCACCAACCTTGACTCCACCAGCATTGACTTTGAGGTCATAGCGGGTTTTCATTCTGTCGCTTTCTATTTGTAGTCGACGCTGTACCTTTTTGAGGATGACTTGTAGGATGTTCTTCTTCCATAATCCTTTTTGCGGTCGCGATCCCTGTCGATGTACTTTCTCGAGAATGACCTGTAAGACATTATTCTTCCGTAGTTCCTTTCGCGGTCACGGTCTCTATCAACGAACCTTCCGAAGATAACCTGTTAAATGTTCTTCCGTAGCATTTTTCGCGGTCACGGTCCCTCTCGTCTCTTTTTCCACGGTCGCCGCGAGTACTCCTCCTATATCTTCCGTAACGGCTTTTTCTATCGCCTTCACCAACAGTAATTTCCGTGCAATATCGGTAAAAGTGACCGTTTTATCCGCACTGGTAACAGCGCATGTTATTCGAATAGCCCCGGCGATCCTGACCCCTATATATAAGTCACTCTAATGCGACAACATACTTCAACCCCATTGCAAGCCTTGAAGGTAACTGCAGCATCTTTTTTATCTTTGTCAACACCATATCCAAAACAGAGGATATTATTACTTAACCAGACTTCTTTAAATCCACTATAAGGTGCAAAGACTTTCTCCAAGTCGCCCCTTCAAACTTCATTACCTATATCAGCGATATGAAGGCGATAACCATCAGGATGACTGTCAGGAGTAGAACTGCTAGTACAGCGGCTTTATACATGCCTCTTTTGGCTGTGGTTGTGTTTTTGTTGTTATTTGTTTTTCGTTTGCTTGCAATTCTCTCATTAGCCTCATCAAGATTTCCTTGTTGGTCTTACGATCATCCTGGGAAACGTTGACTCTTCTGATGATCCAGCCTTATTTAGAGACTCAAAGTTAAAAATGGGCTGTTTGTATTAATTTACTTAGAGAAATATAATTTGAATTGAAATACGAAAATATCTCTAAGATTATTACTTCTATTTTGTATATTATTTTAAAATTTCCGCATTTTCGTTAGTTTCGTTATAATTTCTATTGAAAAACAATTAGATTACAGCACTAAATATGAAATCTTCATGGAATTTAAATATTTTATTCTTATTTCGATTCTTATGATAATTAGTATCTTGAGGTCTGTTTGGCTGTTTCAAACTGAAGGGCATATGCAAGAGCCTCGGAAATTTTCTTAAGTACATTCTTTGAGTTGGAGTTGTTTCTGGGTCGCGTAAATCTTCGATATGATTATTTACTGCTAACACTTACTTTATTTCTTTCGGGTATGTTGGATAAATCAAATTTATTAATCTCATTCTATCCGCTCCATCTTCTTGAAGACTCTCGTTGTATTTTTGTCTTCTTCCTTGGAGTTGGCCCTTATAAACTTCTTGGAGATGGGCTACCCTATAGTGCATCTCCGGAAAAGTAACAATAAACTCGTAGTCATTCTGTTTTTCTTCGGAAATATTACGCAGAACCTCTATAGCTTCACTTTGTAGTGCTAGAACAAGACCACGTGCCTTGTTCGGTGAACTTCAATTGTTGCCGGTGGCGGCAGCTTCGAATTGATGGACATAGGTAAGCTAAGGTACTTTGCCGTCGAAGGTAGGTGGCTTCATCACACTAATTGCAGGAACACCATCTACCTTTATTATACCTGTACTGGCCTTCTCGATGTTCAAATATAATTGCTGCATCTGTTTCTCGATTCCTGTCACCTCAAGTTGTACTTCGCCATGTACGTTTTCTCTCATTTGCAAATGTAATTATTGCATCTGTTTTTATACTTCGCCCTGTATGACTTCTCTAACATAGATCTTTAAACACACTTTATTATTTTATAACCTTTTATTCAACTTGTCAGACAATTCAAGTTACGTCAACACCTTCTCAAAACCAACTATCCACGAAAGCCGATCTGAACCCTTTATATACCCTTTTAATGGATACCAGAAGATTCCGCACCTTTTTATCCGAATTGCATACTGCATGGTGTAATAAAAATAAGAAAAAGGAATAATCTGGCGATTTCTGTACCTTCTGTCATGGGCGTTCCATACAGAAAATAAGAAAAAATTTTCTAAAAGTACCAGACATTCTTTTATCGACATCTCCTGAGAAAATTAACAAAACGTAAAATTAATCAAGTAAATTATGAACTCGTAGAAAATAAATCAAAAACCGTACAAACTAGAAACATAAACTAACACTATGAAGTTTGTACTGCAATCAAGTCCGTTACATTGCCCCCTTCCAAGTATTGATCGTCCCGATCAACCATCTTGATCTTGATAATGGACCAATATGTCAAGATTCATAAATTTCATCTTCGCATGAGGGCTTTTCTGAACTCTGTACACCAGACCGTTTTGTCGGGTCACTACGTTGTACGAACCTTCCCATGACTTCTGAAGCTTTGGTGAACACCCTTTGGCTCTTTTCGGATTGTACAACGACACTTTTCACCAACCATGAATCCATCAGGTTTCAAAAGTTTCAAACCGGCAGAGACGTCGATTTTGCTGTGTTAATTAAGGTTTGTTCACTGTCTAAAACGCATGAATCCAAATATAGTATATTGTATCCTTAAGAGTAGGCTTCCCTTCCACTACTTAACAGTTTCAAAGACGTTTATCTGAGTGTATAAAATTGTTTACTGTTAATTTCTTTAGAATTGATAGTGAACATTACTCTTGCGTGCAATTCTTTATATGTATCAAGATCAAGGTAATTTTTATACATTTTAAGCTACTATTGTTGTCGTTTATTTACTCCTCCAGGCGCGGATCCAAGAAGGGGCGGTGGGCTTCCCTTCCACTACTTAACAGTTTCAAAGACGTTTATCTGAGTGTATAAAATTGTTTACTGTTAATTTCTTTAGAATTGATAGTGAACATTACTCTTGCGTGCAATTCTTTACATGTATCAAGATCAAGATAATTTTTATACATTTTAAGCTACTATTGTTGTCGTTTATTTACTCCTCCAGGCGCGGATCCAAGAAGGGGCGGTGGGGGCGATCGCCCCCCCCCCCCCCAAGAGCTTTGAGTTTAGGAAAATGGACACGATTTTTCTTCTTATTCTACAGTTTATTTAAGAACTAGAGAGAGTAATAAATCATTTTTTATCCTTTTTCTCTTCGCAAACTACCTGTGTTCTTTAGTCCGGTGGCTTTAGCAAAATCTGTGGGACACATATATTTTTCATAGGAATGGGTTAGAAATTTCAAAAATGCCGATCTGTAATAATGGACTAAAACGTAGCCTTATTATCTCAAAAAATTTAAATAAATACTTACAAAATATCTATTGTCAAAAATACAAAAAGTTAAACATATGTAAAAAAATAAATTCGTCCATATAATATTAAAATATTTTTGAGGCTATCGGTCAATTTATTATTAATTAAAAACATTTTTAGGATATTTGACGTTTCAGTTTATTTATTTCTTAAACCATCTGCACAATTACAATTAAACGCTAAAAAGGGATTCAAATGTAATTACTTTTTTATGTTGTAAGTAAAATTAGACCCACTTATTTTTATTTCTATTGTACTGATATCTTAATTTAATTTACTTTATTATATGGAAATACGATAGCCCCAAAAAATGAGATAAACATGTTAATTCTACACGCTTAAGAAAGAGACACAAATACAATATTAAAATAATAAAAATCCTACGGCTAATTAGAATTAAATATATATAAAATTAAACAGTGGGACACACTAAAATAAAAATATATAAAAAAACAAAAAAACATATAAACAACATTAAAAAATAAAATGCAACAAAAACAAAAATTTAAATAATAAATTGTGTTTACACTAGTAAACATTACGTATCTAATTCTTAATCGAAGTCAGTGAAACTATCTTCGCTCAAATTAATTATAATTGGTTCCTCTATCTCACTGATAAAGAGATCGAGTTCTCACATTTTGTTTTATTCAATTATTATATGGATTTTTTCCAATTTTCCGTAGTAACTTTATTCAAAAAAATCTTTCAAAAGTTCAACTAAATTACTAATTTTGTCAATTGTGTTATTTCTAGCAACTCTACCTTTTACTTGAGAGAGATATTTACTTCTCCAACGGAAGTTTCCGGACGATCTATAGGAACAGATTTTCTATCTGGTTTTTTCCAGCAAAAATTAAGTTCTCTGAGCAATTTCAGAGATCAGTTCTTTTAATTTCAGGTAAATCGCGATCTTCATTGGTTTTAGTTAGAATTTTGTAGACGGTTGGGATCTGCTTCTCATAATAAAATGTATATACAACCCCTTTAATTGCAGTTTTCTTCTCTTCTTCCAACGAGGTTTTTCGTCTGCCTGTGATCGAATCTGGCTTGGGAGTACTAACAATTCCAGTCGTTTTTTCTTCTTCAGTATTCGGGACATAGTAGATTTTTCAACTCCTGTCATGTCGGAACACATCTCAACACAGCTTTTAACATTATTATTTAGATATTGATATCTTAAAGCATCATAAACATTCATCGTAATAAGTTTTTCGTTGAGGAAAAAATGCCCTGGTTCAACGATTTTGGAATAAATATAGAGGTGGAAGCCATATCTTTTGGGTATGTCACTAATCTCAAATAATATATAAAAACAAGCGCAAACAAGATAAATCACTATGAACAAACTGTAAGGTGTACTCTGCTCACTAACAGAAATTAAATTAAACTATCAGAAATTTTATGTTGCAGTAAATTTATAGAATATATTTAAATATAATGAAATATAATTAGATTTATGGCAGTTCTCAGTTACCTGCGGCACTGGACCAGGTACGTTGGAGGTTTTGGTAACAGATTTATTACTCTCTCTAGTTATTGAATAGAGTATAAGAATGTGTATACTTGCGATCGTACCCCCCCGCCCCGCCCTCCGAAGAGCTTTGAGTTCAGGAAAATAGAACCCATTCTGCACTTTATATTAGGAATGAGTATGCTGCTTGCATCCCCCCCCCCGCCCCGTTAACAATTTTCTTTCGCTTGCCATACTGTACTTCTGTGATATCACCGCCCCCGCCCCCCAAAGAGAGAGGCTGGATGCGTCCCTGTTCTGCTCATATAAACTTCGCCAAAATTACACCATAAATTTCCATTCCATTTTTTTTTAATTCGTTCGAAAATGTTTCCACATTTTGCTAATTAACCAATACTTTGCTTTACACTTAAAAAAAAATACAAAAATTCTTATTTTGGGTAGCATAGCCTGGTTGCCAGTATAGCAAAGGGACCTTTATACACTATAACTATACATTTTATAAAACTAAATATTAGACTTATATTTTGGTCTCTACCTCCTAGCATATCGTAGGTTAATACACAAAAAGTTACTCTATAAATATGTTGCGTAGACATTCGTGCTTTCAAATAATATATCCAATTTAAAATCTTCATGTCTTGATTGTAAAATATACTTTAAAATAATCTTGTGGCATGCCATGTAACTTCTTATTAGCGTCTAGGATAAAAGAAGAGCTCTAAAGATAATTTTATGGAAACCGTAAGTATGCACGCTCCAGACAACTCTTATTGCAGTTGCATGATAAGTACTCTTCAGATATTGAGGTCAAAAGGATATGGGTTTAAATGTGATGACATCATGAAAAGATGCACCTCAAGGTAAATTAGCTGCTAAATTTACTGACTAGGTCAAATCGATTCTAAGTCTTAATTTTAACGTATAAACTTAAATTTCCGAAATGGTTATAGAACTTAACAATAATATTAATAAAATGACTTAACACGTTAAGCGGCACTGTAGTTTTGAAGAAAACTTTGTGCTGGCACATGGAATCTTTTTTTTTGATCCACTTATTTTATTCCTTTCAATAATTTAGAAGAAGTTTTCAATCATTTTCTCATTTTTTTTGGCAAAATCTTTTAAAAATAGCGGTCTTAGTAGATCATCGTGGCCTAGTCGTTTTTATTGCCCAAACTGATAAGGATCTGTAAGAAATGATCAATATAAAATATGAAAAGATAACTTTAGTTCAGTACTACCAACTCAATCGAATTTTCGGGATACTGTAAAAAGGAAATGTAAATATAATTTAAGGTGAATATGCTAGCACAAATTTCATAAACCGTTTCTTAAATTCCATTAATGAAATTCATCAATTTTAATAATTTTTACATTAATCTAATTTAATGTATTCCATTAAATTTAATGGACTTTTTAAGGTGCCCATGTACATTAAATATACAGCCAGTGTTCATCAAATTTAAGACATGTTATCACATATTTAATGAACCAACATTAATATGAGATCAAAAAATTCTGCTACCAGAAAGAGTTGGAAATTTTTCCCATTGGTTGCCGTCAGTACCGGCAGACATGTACACCTCATCATAAGAAAATTGAGTCCTTTAAGCAACTTATATCATACTAAATAAAAAGTTTAATACAAGTTGCGCCATCTCGCGGAATTTTATTCAATGTACCATGAATATTAATGTAAATTCCTTCAATGTTAAAGTACATGTGAATTAATTTTAATGTACAGAAAGTTGAAATACCTTTTCAGTTACTTTATTGAAATTTAAGATACCATTTAACCAAAAATATTATAAATCATTCACGTACAAAATCATTAAATTGAATGTAAAATGTACATTAAATTTTCATTAAATATTAGTTAATTTTTAACAATGTAGATCTACCAATTTTCACACCAATTATCCGATCTACCGTAACACCATCGAGTTATACCGAATTTTAAACTCAAACAATAAAGGCAATTTTGGGGAAAAAAAACAGAACTCTAAGGTCCACTATTTTATTATTATTAATTTAGAAAGTTGCCCACTCGCAATACAAACCTGTTTTAAGGATTGCCTAACCGAACGGTAATAGTGTTCTGCTCTGCCTCTGCTCTCCGTGGACAAGTTAAAGAAATATTTATATCAATATCGGGAAAAAATAAATGAATAGGTGTAACATTAGTTTTAAAGCCACTTCTCTTTCAATTCGACTTGAAGCCATCGATATAAACGTAGTGTATAAAACCTCTCGGTGAATCTCCGAAATATGTCTGTGTAAAACCATTCAGCGAATCCCCAACGTTAACTTATAAAGAGAACGAAATTACCTTTTACGATTTGTTATCGAAATCTATCGAATTTCTATGAAACATTCACCGAATTCGTTACCTTTGAGAGTGACAACACTGCTGTAGATAAGTTTGAGCAGCGGAGAGGTATATATCCTGTCCTCCCGAGCTTCTGGCTGTAAGAATAATAGTGTCGCGAAGAAAAAAAATTCTAGCTATGGTCCAGGAAAATACTGTTGATGATAAGTTATTTGTTGAAACCCTCCGATTATGAAAAAAAATTCTTTGAAAGTGTAAAGAAAAAAAATTTTAAGTTCAGTAAAATTTTCAATTTTAGGATCGTATTCGGAACTATATTCAAGAGATTCATTGATGTACCCTACATACAACTATAGTGATGTTGTATGTAGTGAAAATTTTTCCTAGGACAATAGAGGGTTTACAAAGAATACCTCCAGTAATGATATGATAGCAATATCTATTACGACACATTGAGTTGTGCCTAGACAATACAAATTTACACAAATAGGCAAAATAGAAATTGTATAAGTCAACTTCACGGAAATAAGTATCAAGAACTTATCAGGAATTTTTAGTTAGTGGAAACGCTGCTGCTGCTGACTCCCAGAAATGAACATATCGATCCTGACATGTCAGTTAGTGAACACTTTACTCTTGCTCTCGATCTTCTAAGTAAGCCGCCCGGAAATGAATATCAAGAACTCGATCTTGAATCGTCAGATGTTAAAAAGCCCATCGCTACCATCTATAACGTGAATTGGAAAGACTCAGAAGGTAATCAATAACTTTTAATTTTGATGTACCATTGAAAGTTAAACCAGAACTCGCAAGTGCTCTGGTTGACTCCTCACCAGTAGATTTCTACTAATTTTTTTTGGCTCTAGATAATATTTTCCATATTAATAAATACTTATACGTTTATGTTTTTACTTCACTCTACCATGGACTGCCAATAAAGTATATTTTTCATAAACTTGGCTCTCTGAATTAACGAGATGAGTCACTCAGATCGACGAAAAAATATAATTTATCAAATCAGCTTTGATGGTTATTCAAATCTCAACATTGCTAAATGTTACCGACAGACCATAGGGAGCCAATTTCTAGCTTAAATTTGGTTTAAATGCAGTCCGCACTGCATTTATATCAGCCAAAAATTTTATTTTATAACACGTTTATTAGCAGATCTAATATAGTTACTTACTAATATTGTACAAAAAAATGGGAATAAAGAAACTAAAGAAATCATCTCTACCTTCTCCACATGGTGGAGGATTCTGAGATGTTGTAGTTACACATATAAAATGTAAAGGGTGTTTTTTATAGAGATATAGAACTTTAAGTTGGCAACACTTTTTTAACTGGCGGCCATTTTGTCAGCTGTCAAGTGATTTATGTTTGGTTTGGTTTGGCATTTCAACATGAATAGACTGACGCCTGAACAACGCTTCCAAATTGTGCAAATTTATTTTGAAAATCATGGTTCTGTTCGAAATACGTATCGCGTACTACGTCCATTTTACGGTCAACATAATCGTCCATCAGAGCAATTAATTCGATTAACTATGGAACGTTTTCGCACCACGTTTACTCTAAATGATAATACGCATCCACAGAGATGTCGTACAGTGCGTACAGAAGAAGTCATTGCTGCTGTAGAGCGTAGCGTAGAGGAAGACCCGAATCAGTCTATCGGCCATCGTGCACAGGAATTGGATATGTGTCCATTCACTTTATGGAAGATTTTGTGGAAAGATCTTAGTTTGCGTGCTTACAAAATCCAACTCGTGCAAGAATTAAAGCCACACGATCACCTAGCAAGGCGTAGATTCGCTGAATGGGGCCAAAACATTTTCATAAGCGAATTTTGTTTAGCGATGAAGCTCACTTTTGTTTGAATGGATACGTCAATAAACAAAACTGCCGTATTTGGAGTAATGATAATCCTCAAGTGTATGTTGAAACACCGTTACATCTAGAAGTAGTGAACATAACCCGATTCTCTCAATCCCCCCACTCCCCGACCTTGACCTTGACCTTGCTTCACCCCTCTTTGGCCCCGCCCACATGTCCTTGTCATTGACCTTGAAAGTGCACGTGTGCTTTGGCCTTGGCCTTGTGTTCAAGGTTGTGTGTGTGACCTTGACCTTGACCTTGGTCGAGACGACCTTGACTTTGTTGAAAGTCATCTTGGGTGTGTGACCTTGAAGTAGTTATTTGTGCATTGTAATAGTGTGGGATGATCTTGAAATGATTTTGACCTTGCAAATTGTTCTATGAATTGTGTGAGTCTATTTGCATTCATTCAGTGTGAAATGTCAGATACGGAAGTATCTAAAGAAAAAATTATAGAGCAAGTCGGCAGAGTAATTTGTTTATATCAGAGTAATTTAAAAAGTTTGTGTGATTTTGAAGAGAAGGATCTAGCATTTTTTCCTCTCGAATATTTAAAAACTTGCGTTGATACGCTGAGTTTACGGCAAATTTGGGATAAGCTGCCAGCGTCATATCGGTGTGACAAGGAACTACAGTTAAGCTTACCCTGTTACATTCACTATGAACAAATATATCGTCATTATATAGATGGGCCACCACCAGCAATAAAAAAGTGTCGTGAATGTAAAAATGAGTGAATAATATGAATAGTGCTTTGCAAGAGACAGTAAAAAAATTGGGCGATGAGTTCACTGAAACGGCTAGTAATTATTTCAATGATGCAATGAAAAGTCGAGCAGAATGGGCGTCGCGCTATTGTGATTTGGCTTATGAATATGAAAAGGCTGCGAATGCATGTCGTAAATATTGCAGCAAAACAATAAATTTACAAGACTTTGTTCGTGAGATAAAAAAGTTGGGGTTTAGTGACTGTTTGGAAAAACTGATTAGGTTCATTGCAGATCCGGTTGTGTTAGATGAAATTAGAGTGTAGGACTTAAGTTTAACGTAGTAGTAGTTAATATGGAAAGTTTAGTGCGAGAAATGTACGAGGAATTTCTAATTTCTGCAGCCTGTTCGGAATTTTACGCATATGAAATGCAAGATTCGGAGGCTCAGGACTTTAGTGTATTTTTTAAGTATATGGACCATGCCGAAGTGTGTCTTTTAGCTAGTATAGTTTGTAAGAATTTTCTTAGATATAAAAACAAACAATTATTATTGAACAAATTAAGGAAATTAGGTTTAGGTGATAATGTTAAACGCATAGAAGAATGGCAGAAAAAAATCAATGAATAAAGTACATTAAATGTAGTTATTTGTTTCATTATATTTTGTCCTTGAAGTTATCCTTATACCAATTTAAATGTGTGACGTCATTTGACCTTGAATACTCCTCCCACTATTTCTATCGTTAAGCTACCCCCACCATTGTTACAATTCGACCTTGAAACCACGCTATAAAGGTTCGTGGGAAAAGAAGTGACTTCAAACAGTCGCAGATATCAGTGGCATAAACATCAAATATTGTGTTCGTGTAGTGTTCTGAAAGTGCTTTTATATTCACGGTAATTTTTGGATTTATATACCATTTTTTTCAATAATGAGTATTGCAAAAGAAACTCTAGATGAAATTAATGAAATGTTTAGCAAAGATTTCGAGGTTTTAGAGAGAAAAAAGGTTACCGAAATGATTGTAGGCAAAGTGTATAAAATTGTAAAGATGGTTTCAATGACTACACGATTTGGTAAAACTCTTTTAGTGGCTTTACACGATGACGGTGATAATAGCACATTTGAGACTTTTTTACCAAAACGTGTGGCCGAAACACTATCTGACGATATTGTAGATATTATGAGTAAAACTAAAGATAAATACACTCTAACTTATTTGGGGCAGGGCACTAGAGTTTTTGGAAACAATACTCGAACATTATTACGTTTTGGCTCATTGGAGTAAATTGTATGTAAATTGTTTGAAAAAAAGGATGTAATTAAATTTAAAATATAGTTGCACATGTCAGAATACTTACGCGTGTTCATTATTTCTGTTAAAGATGTCTGCTGATGCGACGACGACGACGACGACCGCCAACGAATGTGTAGATAGATAAATATTTTGGTTGGGGAGAGAATTAAGAAATAGGGCTCACGATATGTTAGATAGCGTAAATAATTGGTCGCATATTGATGTAACCAAAGATCAATATAAGAACGAGATCAGGGATACAATCAATTTTATGGCTGGGCACACTTGTGCGACAAATTTTTATATGGTTCCATAGACATGGATACATTTTGTGCTGAAATGGTTGAAGAAGAATTAAAAGAATACCTCGTCAATATTCCACATTTACCAGGTGAGCTTGCTGCAAAATATGAATTGGTTTCTGCAACAGCAACAGCCCAAGACGTTGACGATCGAAATAGTGTCGGATGGGATAGAATTTTGAGCAACGAAAACGAAGACATGGAAAATTAATTTTTTATAATTTTTGTATTTGTGCAATTAAATAACTGTAAATAAATATCTGTTACAATCACAGTTTTATTTTATTTCTTTTATAAACATACCAACCTAGTAGATCATAGTCAGTGTTTCTTTTTCTCAGCTGAAATATTTAATATAAGTAGGGCAAATAAAAATAAAATAGTTTAGTAAAGATTGAAAATGAGTCGAGGAAACAACACAATTGATAAATTTGGTCGTCAGAAATATAATGAAAAATATCATATATTATCTGGGCCACAAGGGATTGGTTTTAAACTTACAGCGGATGGGCAGTATGATATGGGTGGAAAAATCATAACCAACTTAGGCGAACCTAAAGATGATGACGATGCTGTGACAAAACACTTTGTTAATAGAAAGTTTTACAATTTCGCAGTTGTAATATGTGACATATTTAACAAGGATGTCCTCCCCATGATATACAAAAATAATAGTGAGCTTAAAACAAAAATTGAAGTTATGCAGAAAATACTCTATCATCAGCCTTTAAATGACTCATTAAGCGCACTGTCGTACGACTCGACTTCAAAAAAAATCTAAAAAAAAGGGAAAGCAGGTTAAAGAATAGGAGAACGCACTCCGAGTGGCATAGCCTTGAAGATAACGTCGTAGTCGTCGGTGAATTGGACCTTCCCTCCAAGAATATTGAAATGTTATTTATGTGTATGATGTTTTATTGTCATTGTTTTTAATGATGAAGATTGAAATAAAAAACTTTATTTTACAATATATTGTTTATTTATTTTACATTTTAAATAAAAAATATAGTCATACAATATGTTATTTAAACAATATTAGCTTTATCTATCCAAGAGTTGAAGTGGTTGGGAAATCCTAGCCATTTGACAAATAATTGTTCGATGTGATTTTCCTTGCGTTGTCTAAGGACCTTTTCTACTAGATAAACGTCAGGACTGCTTGTTTTTTGTAGTTCTGATTCGTAAAAACACCCTCTTATAGGCTGACCTTCTAACGATTCCAATAAGTAAGTAGGTGGATTTGTAACGTTAACTTTTACAACTTTAAACAATTCGGTTGACCAAGATGGCGTATATCCTTTCTCGAATAAGCTTTTGTACTTGCTAATACGCACAATGTCACCCATGGAAAACTTAAATTTTTTAGATACAATTTTTAAATAATCATATGCTTTAATATGTGGTTTTTCTTGCACGTCTGCAGGCTTCATTCCAATGGTGCGATGTTTCGAATGGTTATAGGTTTTTGTTACTGCCGATAATATATGTATCCATTTGTAAGATCCTCTTGTCGAGAATTGTTTATATAAATTATTTTTTAAAGTCCTTATCACTCGCTCAACAATTGCAGCTTTCTTTGTGCTGTAAGTGGAATAATGATTTATATTATATTTTTTCATCAGGGCTTGAAAGTTTGTATTATAGAACTCCTTTCCTTGATCACTTGTTGGTGTATATGATGCCTCTTCAATGATGCTTTTCATCGCATTAGTAACTTCTATACCAGTCTTGTTTTTTATGGCTTTGGTATAGACAAATTTCGAGTAACAATTTATACAGACCAAAATATAACGATAACCATCGTTTTCATCAGCATACTGTTGCATTTCAGCCAAATCAATTTGCCACAAATCTCTGTATCCTTTTATTATCGTGCGCCGTCTTACAAAATTTTTTCTAGCCGTTCTATGTAGTTCATTAACAATCTTGATTTTTTCTAGACTGGGCTCCATATTATTAGTAATACTAAAGGTTTCAGATCGAAGGAAGAACTGAATAATATCATTAAATATTGAGCTTAATATATTATATCTTCTTCTCGTAATTCCTCTATGATTGACATAATTTCATTTTCGTGTCCAGTGTGACCGCCATTTTAGAACTCCACAACAAACGTAAACGATCCACCAACTCTTTAGCTTTGTTCCAGTAGACATATTGAAATTTTTTCGAAGATAATTTCTTTTTTGTGGGTAACTGTAGTTTTTCCGAGAGATTTTTTCTTGTAATAGTACCACCTAATTTTGTGCCCATTATCAGAGGTTTAATAATTCGTAAATATTTGTTCCATCTGGTCTCCCGTAAACCATCACTTTTTTTAAAATTGTTGTAGACAGCATTCGTTGATTCCAAAATTTCCTTGTACGTTGAAAGTACATTATCACTTAATTGTTGTTGTTCCTTGCCTACACTTGGGGGTGTTTTAAGAAATAACAAATCATAAAGTGCCGGTGATCCACCATATTCTGCAATATTTTTCCCTTTTTTGTATAAGACAATATTTCCATTTCGAAAACGCACCTCTAAATTACCAATAAAATTTTTGTTATAATCTGTTTTTGAACCAAAACGTACACCATATACAGTATCGTATAGAGATGGTTTCGAACGTAATCCTTTCAGGTGTGCGTTTAAAGTATCGGAAGTTGTGGTGTCAGCGGATGCGAGAGATGTATTAGTTGATGTCGAGGGTGTATCAAACACCGATTGGCTAATATCTTCTTTTGAAATGCGATGCTGCTGCTGCTGCTGAATAGGTGTGGAGGTTTGAAAGGAATGTGTAGGTTGGGGAAAACCTGATATTTGAGTCGACTGCACTGATGTACTGAGACTATGTGACTTTGTAGCTGGATAATGTTGTTGCTGTTGTTGTTGCTGCTGCTGCTGCTGCTGACGTTGCTTAACCACATCAGATATAGTTGTCAATGGCTTAGAAATGGGTTCGTAAAACTTTTCCAATTCCACAACATTAAACTCTTTAGCCGCTTTAATTTGTTTAAATTTTTTTCTGACGGCATTGGTAGCTTCCACTAGTTTACGTTTTAAGTCGATCGCGTTATTCATGATGTTAACAAAGGACGTTTCAACAATCAAATGAGCGTTTTCTCTTATTATTACAGTAATATATAGCTATCAAATCCTTTGCGGTATCTTCCCGATTTCACATCACTGTCTTTATCAATTACTAAAAATCCATACTTATTATCCCAACATTTTGAGCACATTTCTTGAAATTGAGTAAAAGTTAGATCCGGTGAAACGTGGTCGGAAAATATGTGTTTCATATTCAACTCATCTTGTTTAAACATAATAATAAAATTGGCGTTGTCTCGCACAAGCTGTTTAGGCACTCGCGAATATGTTTGCGCTAGGTAAAAGGAGTCGATATTTTTATGACGTCCCATGCTAAAGTACGATCTTATAACATCTTGTTTTTCACATATAACATCATCAAAGATAAATATAGAGTTTGGTTTTGCATCGGACGGTTCCACAATATTACTGGAATCACTAAAGGCATAGTAGCCTAAACCTTTGATGGGCGCTAAAATTTTCCTTAAATACTCATATTTCGGTTGATACAGAGATTTCGAGTAAATATAGACATTTTCGAAACGTAGCCCAAGGGGGTGTGTAAGCAGCGAAATCATGACATTAGTTTTTCCACAATTGGATGGACCAATTAACAGGCCGCGAATAGAGGAAGGAAGTAGAGGACCGTGTCTCTTCATTATCTTCTTTTCAAATCCAAGTCCGACTTTTTCATCGAGATTGTCAATAGGAAGTTTTTGTTTAAGATCGATAACGCGCATCTTAGGAAAATTTGATATTTTATAGGCAATTTTTCACAAAAACTGTCATTCAGATGCCGAGCGTCAAACGAAGTGGACGGTCTCACGTTTCCAACAAAACTGGATACGGTATTGTGAATTCATTAATAAATAAATTACCATTCGAGGTACACATTCCTGGTTATCAATATTGCGGACCCGGAACAAAAGTAATAAAACGTGTAACAAGAGGTGATCCAGGCATTAATCCTTTGGATGCCGCATGCAAAAAACACGATTTAGCCTATTTACATAATAAAGACAACATAAGTGCGAGACATCGAGCGGATTACGAGCTCGAACAAAGTGCTTGGAATAGAGTAAAATCGAAAGATTCCAGTTTAGGTGAAAAAACAGCAGCTTGGTTAGTTACAAACATTATGAAAGGAAAACAACGTTTTGGTATGGGTGTACCATCATCATTATCAACAAAAAAAACATCTAGTAAAGGCACGCGTCATACAAAAAGGAAAGGTGTTAATAAAAATCGACATGTTCGGAAAGCCAGTTTCGGAACAGCTATTCGACAAGCAGTTCGAAGGGAATTATTAAAAGCCGGAAGTAAAAATGTGTTGGAAAAAAAGGTCATGAATGCATCTAAAATAGCTCTGTCGGCAGCACGTAGATCGGTAAAAGCGGCAGGTGGCAAAAGGAAGGTTCGTACACCGAGAATAATACCGATTCCTAAAACTGGTGGAATATTACCATTAATACCAATTTTTGCCGGGTTATCAGCTTTGGGTTCATTAGCCGGTGGGGCAGCGGGAATTGTGCGCGCCATAAAAGCAGTAAAAAAAAGCAGCGAAGATAAAACCGGTGCCGGCCTGTATTTAAAATCGAAAGGAAATGGTTTGTTTTTAAAGCCATATCGTAAAGGTATGGGATTATTTTTAAATCGTAGATCAAAAAACTAATTGAATCCCTACCTCGAAGACCACTATCTAACATCGATATAGAAAAATATGCCAAAAAGAAAAGAATAGGACACTTTCGAGGCGTTTATATGAGGGATTTATTACCTAGACAAGGTCCTCGACGTTACGAAGCAGCAATAGTGAATTTGGATAGTACGCGTGGTGCAGGGACTCATTGGGTAGCTTATAGAAAAAATAATTCTAAAGTAACATATTATGACAGCTTCGGCGATTTACCCCCACCGATCGAATTGGTACGATATCTACAAACTGGATCGGAACCATCAAAAATTATTTACTATACATACGATCGTCAGCAGGATTTTGGAACAGTCTGGTGTGGACATTTGTGCTTAAAGTTTCTTGTCGAATCATCAGCGTAAAAGATGTCATCATCATCATCGTCACCATTAACACCGCAAATGGATCGCAATAACTATACTAAAATGTTGCAATCACTGAAATCATTTCATCTAGCCGGTGGATTAAGGAAAATGACCGTGAAACAGTTAGAAAACATGCCCAAGGAAGTAATGATTGCACTAGCCCCAAATGAAATTCCATTCGTTTGGGAAAAGTTGCCCGAGCACCTCAAAAGCGATATCGATATATTAAATTATCAGTGCGGTTGCAAACATTATTTCAGCAGCAGCAGCAATTTAAACGAGGTTACGGCTTATGAGGATCTTACAGCTAGAAAAATATTTTGTTGTTATTGCAAAATCAGCGATGTGCGCATAAAAGCAGAAAATAGCATAAAAACATCACTATCTAATGCAGTGAGAAAAGGTGTGAAGATGAATCTTTTTAAATGTTGCCGCTAAGAATAAAACCGAGATGTGTGATGTTTTAATGGTTAGTCATGTCTTATACGTTCACACTAACAGGACACTCGAGCGTCTTAAGCGCCGATTTTTATCCACCAGTCGAATTAAATAGAGAAAACAAATATGGTCTGGCATTGCTGGGATTTTACACATACAATTCAATTTTTAATGTGGACGAAAGCAACAATAAGTTTGCCTACATGAAGGAGGGTTACACCACCGAGCCGATACAATTGCAGATTCCACCTGGGGCCTATGAAATAGATGAGATAGGTAAAGCTATGTTGGAGGCTTTGAGGATTTCAACTGAAGAAAAGAACGATGGAATCTTTTACTTGGTCGCTAATAATAATACGCTGAAATGTGAACTGAAATCCCAATATACTATAGATTTCCGGGGAGAGGCGAGTATCGGTAAAATGTTAGGATTTAATCATACAGTGTTAAAAAGAGACAAAAAGCACGAATCAACCGAGATGGTGGAAATAATGAAAGTACGCATCATACGCGTAGATTGTAATATAATTTCCGGAGCATATATGAATTCGGTGGAAGGTCATACCTTGTTCGAATTCGATATCGACGTGGAGCCCGGTTACAAAATCAGTAAATAACCACAAAATAATATTTATATGCCGTTAATGCCGGCAGGACGTCAGTTTATCGACAACATTACTCTTCGCATCTTGGACGATAGCGGTGATCTAATCAATTTTCAAGGCGAGAAAATAATCGTGAAATTGGAACTGAAGAAACTTTCATAGAAATGGGTTTTTGCTTCAATCGTCAATTGTGTGTGCTGTCGACTAAGATGGGGGAACCGCCGAAACATAATAAAAGTAAAAGAAGAATTAACGTCAAGGTTAGTCGTCGTCCAGACGTTAGATCACAAACATCTCAACAGTTATCTGCCGAAGACTATACATTTTTAAAATCAATCGGTCTTAAAGTGCGAAAATGATTTCCACCACCAGCGATAAAATAGAGGTTTTCTCCGAGCCCATCTTGGACAATTCCATTATTAGTCTAGAAGAGCATACGTATAAACCATACGGATCTCCATCATTCAACAATTCGGATGAAGTCCGTATCCCCATTAATTTTCAAGATATTATACTGGATATCGCCGAAAGTTACATATATATCGAAGGAAAATTTAAACCCATAGACGCAACGAAAAGATGTTTTTTATCAAATAATGCCCTCGCATTTTTGTTCGATGAAATTGGCTACGAGATGGGAGGTGAGCAGGTCGCCGTGGTTCGTAAACCTGGAGTTACGACGACATTAAAAACCATGGTTTCATTCGGAAGTTTGCAACAAAGATCTCTCATGACGTGCGGATGGGGTCTCGACGAAGCAAACCAAGATATCGTAGACACGGCAAGTAACGTATTCTCCGGGAAATTACCCTTAAAATATCTTATGGGATTCGCCGAAGATTACGCAAAAGGTGTTTTCAACGTAAAACAAGAGCTTATTATGATTATAGCTCGCACTTTTACCAATTGTTACGTCGGCGAAGTAGAGGCAGAAATTAGTATCGACAAAATCGAATGGAAAATTCGTCACATCATTCCAGACGACAAGCAAAAATTGAAAATACTGTCTCGCATTAATAAAGGAGGAAACAATGCCAGTATTCAAATGGCATATCGTAAATGGGATCTGTACGAATTACCAGCTTTAAGGCAAACATCTTCCGACGTGTGGGCCTTGAGAACGAGTACAAGTCTGGAAAGACCGCGCTATATAATCGTCGGGTTTCAAGACAGCAATAATTGCGACAAGAAAGAAAAAAACGCAACCCAGTTTACCCACGCCGACGTATGCGACATTAGACTGTATCTGAATTCAACCGTTTATCCATACGAAAGATGGAATTTAGATTTCGCCAAGAAACTGTACGCAGCAGCCTATTACAATTACGAAAACTTCCAAAGCAGCTACTACGGGCGCGAAATAAACGATCCGATGATAACGTTCGCGGAATATATGAAAAACCCCGTTTTTATTATCAATTGCAGTCATCAACCAGAGGCGATTAACTCATCGACAGTGGATGTAAAATTGGAGTTCCAAACGAGAAAGAATAAATTCCCCAAAGACACTAAAGTGTACGCATTAGTTATTCACGACTCATTTTTTAGTTATAATGTATTAAACGGTTCGGTGACCAATAAATCTATATTTTAATGTATCTATTATATGTAACACAAAATAATGTTCTTGAATCAATAAATTTGTAATGAGTGAAGTAGTAGTTTTATATTTATTTGAAACCCAACCAAAAAAAAAGCTGGCGGAAAAGCCCGCTCTTTAAGAAAAGAGTACGGGAATTTAGAAAATGGTGGTTTATTAAGTGGAAAAAAGAGCTTAAATAACACAAGAAAAAAAATTTAAGGCGAAATATGAAAACAATGATTTAGAAAATTTGTAGGAAAGTAACTGTTAGGAATATGGAAAAAAGTTATAAGAAAAAATTATAGAGGAAATCGAGTACTATAAGCAAGCATTTTTCTCGATAGTAAAAACGTAAAAAAAAATTAAAAAAAAAAAAATTGAAAAATGGTGAATGCGCGCCAAAGTTGAAGTTTTGGAGCAAAATGATATTAGGAAATTAGAAAGAGAATTTTTTTCTACATATGGTAGTATTTTTCAAAATTCGGAAAGATGAAATTTTAAGAATAGGGTTATAGTAAGTTAGTAATTTGGATTTTTTAAAGCGTTGTAGCTCGAGAACCGTTCCAGATAGAAAAAAAATAAAAGCACTTCGATAGCCCAAAATTTTGAGGAGAATGCGATGGTGTAAAAAAAATTATATATTTTTTTTTTGAAAATGCTGAATACGCGCTAAAGTTGAAGATTTAGAGAAAAACGGTATTGGGAAATTAAAGAGAGAATTTTTTTCTACATATTGTAGTATTTTTGAAAATTCGAAAAAATGAAATTTGAAAAAAAGGGTTATAGAAAGTTAGTAATTTGAATTCTTTAAAGCGCTGTAGCTCGGGAACCGTTCAAGATAGAGAAAAAATAAAAGCACTTTAATTACCTAGAATTTTGAGTAGAATACAACGGTGAAAAAAAAATTTGGAAAATCTTAAAAATGACAAAAAATTTAGACGAAAAAATTGAAATTCTTGAGTTAGGAGGCTAGGGCCGCCGAACGGGAGTATGTGGAAGTTGTAGGGGAGGGTTTTTTTTTTCTAAGTCCAAAATCAATAATTCTATAGCTCTCACCAATACATAACATTTAGAATCCATTGGTGGGGTGTGGGTAGTTCTATATATATGAGACTGGGCCAGTTACACAGTCATATATTCATCAACCCTCATACGATGAACATGGAGGAAGAAAGACCCGCCAGCCGAGGCTCATCCATCTTTAGTGATGACACCGTAGCCGACAACGTTGGAGACCTGCAAGTCTTCGACGACGACGACGAGGTGGATTTTGAAATTGACGTCCTACGTTGGGACGACTTGGATGAGCCGATTCCGCTAGTATATGACCATGATCCGGGTCTAGTGGAATTAGACGATGCGGGCGATTGGGTCTTACAAAGACTCGAAACTCCGTCGCCGCAGCCAGAACCGGACTCGACGGAAGATGCGGTGCTGGAAATTCCAGCATCACCAACACCCGACGACCCACAAGGCCCCTGCGATTCGTCAAGCTGGTGGTCGACCAGCGAGGATGGGGCACCATAAGCCCCACACTCTCCCTGGCCCTTTTTAAGGGCACACAACAACGGTCCTTTTCAGGACCACAAAATACTTTGATCGTAGTTTTAGTACATATTAGTACTTTGTTACTAATATTGTATGTATAGAATATACAATATTAGATACAAAGTATTAAAACTTTAAGTGCTGGTGGAACCCAGCTAAATCGTTCGTTCGTATTTGAGACCACAAACAACTTTTGGTCTCAATACGTAATACGACATTTGTTTTCACCCCCCACCATTAATTTGTCTCTATATATACGACCACCAATACTTATTACAATCATTTTAGTTCAACATGTCTGCGACTCAACAACAACAACAACAACAACAACAACCCATCCAATGCCCTGTGGTAGATTCTACCACAGAGAATTGTTTGGAGTGGGAGTTGAACGATCCTAGATGGGATGAACTTTGGCGGTTCATCATCGAATATACAGAGGACAACACCACCACCCCCGCTGATGATGACGGGCCGTGCGACTCCACAACACAATAAAAGAGTCGCATGTTTTACAACCAAACGGTCCTTTTCAGGACCACAAAATAATTTGATCGTAGTTTTAGTTGGTTATAATACTTTGCAACCAATATTTTATGTTTTTTTCATAAAAACATACAATATTGAGATACAAAGTATTAGAAGTTCTGGCGACAGAACCTTAACTTCATAAACCGAACCATGTTTTAGCATACTTGTAAATATTATCAGAAAATATTTACAACTATTGCTATTGCGTAGTTTTAGTGGATTATTCACTCTTTTTTTTATTACCTAATATTATGTGGGACAGGGCCTATATGAAACAACACACAAAAATAAATTTTCAAGTCATTTTTATTCTCATTATAAAATATAAAAATTTGATCAAACACTTTTTTTATTAACTACAATATATATATATATATATATATATATATATATATATATATATATATATATATATATACATATATATATATATATTTACAAACTTAATACTATAAATTAAAAGCTAATATCTACAACTACCTAACACCTACTACATAATTTATTAAAGTCCTCTAATTGTCTTTTTAACCGCGCAGATTTCACCTTTTTTATCTCTAATTGTCTTTCAAGTTCTATAATGTCACTGTCACACTCGTTCACTTCTTTCACTAAGCGTTTTTTCATGTCAAAAATGTCTGTCAATTTGGTCTTCTGAGAGTTGGTGAAGTCTTCGACCCACTCCGGTTGTGATGGCTCCGAATATATTAACGAAAAAGAAGCGGTTTTATTTGGTGAAGACGATGACGATGACGACGACGACGACGACGACGACGAAGCAGCGGAAACTTCATCGCCTTCAAAACACCGCTTAAACCGCTTCTTCATGGGTTTCCGGCACCCCAATATCGGCGACAGTGGCGCTGGCGCTGGGGAAGACTTCACCTCCGACACTATTTCATTCTCTACGCTGGCCGGTGTTGGTGGCGTTGGTGGTGTTGGTCCATCGGGGCCTTCTATGACTTCCACTTCTACTGACAATGGCTCTTTTGGTGCTGTTTTTAGGAAGTCGGGTAATGGAACAGGGGTGGAGGGACGCTTAAAGTTAAACTTTTTCTTCTTCCCTTGTCCCACACCTTTAATCGCCGAATAAAATGTTTTTTTATCGGCGATTTCCGACTTCCGCATAGTCAAGAGCTTTTTCAGTTTCGAAGCTTTCGGAGAAGATTCCCTAGGCCGCGATGCTTTTCGCACAACCACATCACTAATCACATTTATCTTTGGCTCCTTCTCCTCCGTCCAGCATTCCAGGAATTGCGCTGCCGACTGAACTAACTCTTCGTCGCGACCATCGTTGAGGGCTCGGTCTTCGGCATCTTCATGCTCCACGCCATTCCAGTTCTCGAATACCCCCGGACTTAACACTTCCAAACCATTCATGTTATCCAGCATGCCTTGCTGTGAACCGCAGCTCACGTCAAGAGCATCTAAAAGAGACCGTACACTCGACATTTTTGATATTCAAACTCACACAATTAACTTTTTCTTAGCACTGTACTGTTTGCTGTTCTGACGAACTGTGAAGAGCTCGAGCCAGCAAGTCTGCTTTTATGCCCATTTCCCCCCCTACACCACCTTTATTCCTTTTGTTCGATGCATTAAGTATAATATTTAAACTTGTCAGATGCAAGGCCAAGGCCAAGGCCGACGTAACAGGCAATACCAGGGTCGTTTTCAGGGCTGTAATTTTCATGGATTTTTTTTGTCCCTGTCAAGGTTATTTTAAAGAAGCATATAAATATAGTACTAAACTTGTTAGATGCGAGGCCAAGGCCAAGGTCAAAGTACCCGTCAATGTCAGGGTCGTTTTCGAGGTTGTAATTTTCAAGGATTTTTTTTTGGTCCTGTCAAGGTTATTTTAAAAAGTAATACATAATTAGAGTACCGCGATTGAAAAGTACAACATATTCAAACATCATGTTGCCAACCGATGAACAACCTAGTGAAGCAGCCAAAACATACAGTCATATACCAAAAGCTTTTTATTTAACTTGCCATCATTGTAAAAGACTAGGTATCTGCTGGCGAAATGATTTTACGTACGACTTCAACTACATTGACCTTTTCAGGGTTAAATTTGTACAATGCGGCTTTTGTGGACTAGTTTACTACCAGTTCAAGGACATTAATGAACGTGCCATCCAGAGAAGAAATTGGGTCATAGAAGAAGCTTCCCTGTACAGAAGAAATTAACATGTATTTTATTTCTTAATTTTTAATTTTTTTGTTTGTTATTTTTTTTATTTTTTTTAATAATAAAAAGTAAACTCAATCTTTTGTTATATTTTAATTTTTTTTTCAATAAAACAATAGTAAAATGAATCTGTATGTGTATTTATTAAACATCACCTAAAATACGTTTTGCAATCCATATTTTTCTGCAGAGTCCGTTTATTAATGAAATAGAACCATATATTAGGGTGAAATCTAATGGTTTCAAATCAGTCTCACATAACAATGTCAGAAGTAAACACTATTGATAAGTTCGGTCGCAAAAGAAAATTTAAGGATTTTAACTTTATGCAAGGTCCTTCAGGAATAGGTTTTAAACTTACACCTAATGGAGATTACGACATGGGAAGCAAAAGATTGTGCTATTTAGCAGAACCTCTTGAAGGAGACGATGCGACCACATGAAATTATGTTGATAATAACCTTGCTCAGTGTGTGCAAGATACGCAGAAAGCTTTACATGACTCAACAATTGTTATTAAAGATATATTCAGAAACCAACTTGAAGGTTACGTACGCAAGAAATTAATTGAAACCGGTCAAGAACTTAGAGGATACATTGATGATACTGTTATTGCAATATATGAACTTAGGCAAGACGAACTGCGTGATGAACTTAACTCTAGAATGTTGAAAATTGAAAAGACTATGGAGGATCTTGTCAGCAAACCTGTTTCACATTAAACACTTACTCGTAGACCTGTGCGTTTAATTTACTATTAGACAAATTTTTCAACAATAACTTTTACAGTTTGTTATTTGTCGACACTTCATTATATATTTATAATTTTAAAATAAAGGTTCAATAAAAAAGCAATCAAGTAATGAATACATGTTTTTTATTTAAAAAAAAAAAAATTACAATACTATCGTTACATATTAATGTTGTATGTTTAATAGAAATAATAAAAACAATACAAATAATGAAATATGGATTTTCCAGATTACGTGCTGTCCTGACTTAGAAATGATTCCAACACGGTGACTAAATTTGCTAAGTTTTCTTCCGGGTCTGTTTTGTAAAAATCTATGTCTGCATGCCCCCAAGGTAGAGTTTTGGTTGAACTGGGAATTACATAACGTTTATCATCGCTATGTGACAATGCTACTTTATTTATTATGTTGGTATAAATGTTATGTAATTCACTTCTAAATGTCTTCATCTTTCTTAATATCAAACCACCCCGTTCAACAATTCTTTGGTAGTCTTCCTGATGAAGGTCTTTCTCGATAACACATTTTTTGATACCTTTGGCTTTTTTTAATTCATTATTAATGGACTTTACATAATAAGCCTTCGCGCCGGTACCATAAAAACTTATTATCGGATCACCAGGAAACTCATCTTTCATTCTACCAACTACAGAATTACTTTTAATTATGTTGAAATTATTAATTTCGGGGTAATTTGATGTATTGAATTTTTCGGGGTTTTCTGATATAGTTTGATAAAAGTTTTCCGTATACACTTTTAATATAAGCGAGTCAGTATCGGTGTAAAGTAACGAAGCATCATCACCAAATTTGGATTTAATAAAATTATAATAAAAATCGTATATTACAGTCTTTGATATATCTAATATGGAAAAACCGATATAAATTGGTTTATTGTACAATATTTTAACTTTATTCATATGTATAGCAACAAAGTTCTCGGTAAATATCGAGCTACTATTGAAATTGGGGCGGGATATTAGTGCTCTAGCTCCATTTCTGCCTACACTGTTCTCCCAATGTGTTACTAATTTTATATCCTTTCGATTTTCCACATTTTCCATAGTTTTACCAAATATCGCGTTATTTTTTAATTTAAAAGTGTCCTTCGCAAATTTTGTGGTGGCCTTGTTACGTAAATTGGTATTAAAATCAATATACGATTTTAGCCATTTTGATTGCTTAAACTGTAATACTCGATGGGTTTGCATTACCACTAAGCCGCTGGCGATGGCTTGTTTTAAAGTTCTATAGTGTACAATGTATTTTTTTTTATCTTGTAAATTAGGAATTAATTTCGGTAATTTAGCGTTTTCTGTTGGCGGTATGATATTTTCTACTAGAAATGGAAGATCAGAATGTGCATCATGCAACTCAGTCGGATAATGCACATCCACTTCCAAAACGTAGCCATGTAAACTATCATCACCAACAGCCATAATATTTAAATCCAGAATTTCGCGCTCGCTTAACCATCGAAAACCACCATATGGTAATGCTTGTGACATACTATGACCATATAGATTTGTAGCATCAAGGTATGTTATAAATGAAGAAGGTTTTGTTGGGTCATAGTCTGGTAAAAAAATATTATTAGCGATGTGCTTCCTTTCTGTACACTGGCTTATGCCGCCGCGTATACCTTTCTTAAAAAAATGTATCATGTCTATATCAGTTAAGAGCTCTAACTCTACCTTAGTCATACGTAGCATACAATCAAATGATAAACTTGGAAGGGTATAGTAATGTGCCGGATCAAGTTTATCGAATTTTAAACAATTATTCCGAAATTGCTCAAAAACATCACACAATAGCAACACATCTGATTTTAAATACACGTCCGAATAGTCCCCCAAAGTTTTACACCCAAACAAGCGCCATACTTCTTTTGCTCTTCTATAGCTTTCATCGCTAATATGTTCTTCACGTAAATTATCATAAAATTCATCTTTACTTGGAAGACATGTATTTTCCATTTTTTCTATAGAGTCAATAAAGCTATAGGGAAAAACACCCTTTTGACGCATCAAATTAAATTGGTTGATATTTGAAAAATGTTTCCGCGTTTCAATAAAATCGTCGTCGTTTAAACCGCTGCCTAAATTTTCCAAAGACGTTGACAGAAATTTAAAACTATCAATAAATCGCAACTTTAAATATTTCCTCTTGACTTTTCCACATTTACTATCAAAATAATCGTGCACATAAATGCTTTTGGTAAATGATATGTACTTTTCCTTACTTTGAGCCAAAACACCAATTGTATCCCCATATTTACATAACTCTTTTATAAATAAATGGCTGTCGTAGCCGCTTAAGTTATGAAATATGATAGGGATAAAAGAGGGTAATTTATAATTTAAATTACAAACGGAATGTGCAGCACCAAATCTTTTTGCACCAGTTATGTGACAGTGGTCTCGTACTTTAATCTCACCCTCTTCAAAAGGGCCTTCACATATACCACATATTTTAGCATCATTAAACTCCCTTTTTTCTTCAGGCGTTAACGGTTTCATAGGCTTAATGTCTTTTAAATATGTGTTGTATAGAGCCCTTAAATCACACTCGATACGATCCACAAAGACTTGAGCTGCATTATTCCCCCGAAATAGCTCAAATTTCGAAAGTGAGTCGTCAAAAGAGCATTTAATTAAATAAGCAAAAGAATATGGTTCATGTTTAAAACTTTTTACAGTGTAAGAATTTTGTGGGTTTGGTTGTACCGTTTCAACGGGTTTTAAAACAGATTCGAAATCTGCATAAACCACGAATGGAACGCGCATTTGCTTTTCTATACCCTATAATTTTATAATATTTTCCGGCACACTCTTTCCAAATTTATCGATTTTTAAATCCACTGAGGGTGTTTGCGTGAAAATGTGGTTACAATCGTAGCTTTGATGTAAAGTTAAAGCTGACGGTGTACTAAAATAAATGAGGCAACCATCACAGAAATATATTTTATGTTGTTGACAACTAATTTGACTTGAAACTAAACGTGATAAATCCCGAATCCAACAATAATGACTCTTTGAACAAGTCGTATCGCAAAAATGTTCACCGCCATCTTTACTACTACAGTCTTTTGTAATTAACAATAAATTTACATGCCTATCCAACTTTTTTGACGCATACCTCAGTGGACCAATAACTTCATGTATTACTTCATTATTTTCATATTTAGATTCCAGACCGTATACGTTAATTGATATGTTATTCATTTCCTCAAATTTTTTAATGTCACGTAATTTTACTGGAAAATCCATACCTGTTACATTTAGCACTCTAGAAAAATGGGGGTAGGATGTCTTCTGTGAAGGCTCTGCTGTTGGAGGAAACAATGCTGATGTTACAGCCCACGCAAAGCAAAATTCGTCCTGGTTAATCACATTGACGACAGCTCCTTTCCTTTCAATAGAATACGGCAACTTGATGTATGATGAGCCACCCATAGGCATATACTTGTTGATACCAACTTCCAAGTATAAAATTCGCACAAGAGCCCATCCTATAACAAGAAAAATAATATATAAAAATCAGTTTAATATATCGGGTTTTGATTTTTCCATACCTGAATCTTTCTCCTGGAACTCTGTCGCCTGCGTTTTTATTAATTCGGTGAAAGAATGGTAAACGGCATCCAAATCACTTTCTACACTAATTATTTGATTAGCGGTGTTGAAGGATTTTTCACTGAATATTTCTTGTGATGGAAGCATGTACTCGCCAACAGCTGTCATGTTAACTTTTAAAGCATGATGCACACGCAATAAATTATTAACAAGTTCCACCACCTTGGATTTAATGTCTGCAAAGAACATTACGTAATCGGAATGCTCCATATCACTGCTAACCCGATAGGTTGCAATTCTCCTTTTGAAGGCACATTCAACGAGTTGCACACCATGACATACCGGCAAACATGAATTATTTTTATGTTGTTGTGTTCGTTTATGCGCTGACATATGATTTATTGGAACATCTACATTACATGTAGCGCAATTAATTACCGGAATCGTTGATGTATACTCTTCAATTCGGAGCCGTTTTCCTCCAGGCACTTCATTAAATCTCGCCGCACACGATTCTCTTTGATGACGTCTCATATTATAAATATTAGTAAACTTAGAACCGCAATTTTCACAAACATATGCCATGATTTGTCAAATATTAACACATGTACTACCTATACAAGTCAGAGCCAACTGATGAATGAAACTACCCCATACCTTATATAAAACCATTCAAGGTCACCCCCAACCACGTAACATATCTTCAAGGTCACACATCCAAGATGACCTTCAACAAAGTCAAGGTCAAGGTCAAGGTCACACACACAACCTTGAACACAAGGCCAAGGCCAAAGCACACGTGCACTTTCAAGGTCAATGACAAGGACATGCGGGCGGGGCCAAAGAGGGGTGAAGCAAGGTCAAGGTCAAGGTCGAGGAGTGGGGGGATTGAGAGAATCGGGTTATGTTCACTACTTCTAGAAAAACTGACTGTTTGGTGTGCTTTATGAGCTGCTGGAATCATTGGTCGGTACTTCTTTAAAAACGATGCTGGTCAGAACGTTACAGTCAATGGTGACCGCTATAGAGCCATGATTACTGACTTTTTCGTTCATCAATTGAACAACCATGATGTGCAGGAGCTGTGGTTTCAACAAGACGGCGCAACATGTCACACAGCTCGTGTCACAATTGATTTATTGAAGGAAACGTTTGGTAACCGCATAGTTTCACGTTTCGGACCCGTGAATTGGCCTCCAAAATCGTGCGACTTAACGCCGCTAGACTATTTTCTGTGGGGATATGTGAAGTCGCTAGTCTACGCCGATAAGCCAGAAACGATTGATCACTTGGAGGACAACATTCGCCGCGTTATTGCCGATATACGGCCACAAATGATGGAAAAAGTCATCGAAAATTGGACCTCCAGATTAGACTACGTCCGAGCCAGCCGTGGCGGTCATATGCCAGAAGTCATATTTAAATTATAATGCCAGAAGGTCATCTTTCGAATAAAGTAAATTTCATGTCAATTTAAAAAATTCATCTTTGTTTTATTCCATTTAAAAGTTCTATACCTCTATAAAAAATACCCTTTATATTAAAATAAACCGTTTTCGTCTATAATATTCTATACACTTCCTTGCTTAAACAAGGACAATATTAAAGTTTAAACAAGAATAATACTAAACTTTCCACCTATTGCCCTTTATCTCTAGTCATAATGATCTAATACCACCTACGCACACACACCTAATTCAGAAAATTACCTAAAAAAGGTGAATAATCCCATAATTTTTCTAATTTTCCTCGCGATTAAAATGAAAAATAAAACAAATTATTAATAGTTTTAATTAAAACATAAATTATACAAATTGGAGTTTCCATTTGATAGCAAATAACGTAATTGGGTATGGACTAAGTTGCGTGACACAAGCGATTTTTTAATAAATTTTTTCCTAGCTAATATTTTCGTGTCGTAACAATTAAATTAACTGTTAATAATTAATTTTTGCGTAATTAATATTCAATTAATATTAAGTACATTACGTAGTATGAATATTTATTCTACATTGTTTCTAGACAGAACTGAAAATGAATCGAATTTGATAGTTTTCCCGATAAAATGGCGAACGTAAATTTAAATTTCAATTAAATAATTTTACTCTTAATAAAATGGCATGTTTCCGTAAATCATCTTGACTAGAGTTTAAAATATTAAATATAGTATTATAAAACTTATCTAAATAAAGACGGCATAGTCAAATATGTAATTAAATAAATTTCGGATATAAATTTGATGTTATCTTGTACTATTATTATTCCCTTTAAGTTTAAAATATATGCAAGCAAAACGCCGAATGTGGAATGTATTTTAGACAATATGTTTCAAATCGATTTCAGTGACAATAAAACTGATCTAATTTGCTTCAGGCGCTGCTTTGTGCCATAAATTTCCTTGAGTTTTAATTGCTTGAAATGCTATAAATTCCTTCCTATATAAGCTTTAAGATATTGCTTTTTAGAACTTAAGACAACAGAGAGGATTAGATATTTCTATGTGATACATTTTAAGCATATTTTCTTCTTTTTTTACATTTTGGTAGATAAATGATTTTGAACGACTCAATTATTTAATGTTATCAATATTACTATCAACACGCCGAAAGTTATATACCGTTCAATATTATAGACCACACACTTAAATTATTTAAACATCATCATCATCATCATCGTTTTCAGCTTTATCTACTGTTCCCAACTACGGCGCAACCTCCCTTATTCAATATTCCTATAGTTCCTTCTTCTATTTCATGATGTAATTTTTTCGATGTTTTTGTAATTTGCGCTCATTTGTGCCCAAGTTTTTTCTGTCTTTAACCTTCTAGGATCAAGTTGTTCCTACCAGATTTCTGACGACAATCCTATTGAGATTCGGGCGCTTCTGGGATACCACATATTGGTCCTAGTGGTCCATCTACTGTATGTTCTTCTTGCTATATATCCTGCCCATTGCCAATTTAGAGATTTTGTTCTTTGGATTACTTGGATTTTCTGCCCCATTCAATCTGTTCTTTTATTTTCCTTTTAGTATTCTCTGTTACGCATCTTTCCGTAGTTCTTTGAGTGACTTTTAGTTTTGTGGTTTGTCTTTAATATCCAAATTTCATACCCGTATGTTAAGACCAACAATATCCAGCAATATGAATATTCTTGTGTTAATTTTGAGAAGGAAGGAACCCGATTTATGTATAAGTTGCCCCAGCTATATTTATTCATCTAACACTTCCAATGTGGTTTATTTTATCCTTATTTCAGTGTTGGTAATCAGATCGTTTTACATTACTTTTGTCTTTGCTAGGTTCAACTTTAGACCTATTAGTTTGCTACCAGTAATATACAAAATATTTACGAAAATAATTAATAAAAGTACAGAGCACACTTGATTATGCACAACCGCCAGAGCAAGCAGGCTTCATTTTTGTAACCAGAATTAAATCATCAATGAATCACAAATGGTGTTTTCCCTCTATACAAAAACCTTTATTATTTCAGTCTAATTTCCAGAAGATATTCTCTAGGGTTGCTGTAAATAGCTTCGGGAATATTAAGTCTCCCTGTCGAACTCCTTTTTGTGTAAAAAATTCGGGAGTATCCTTATATGTTTACTCTGTCTGTGTCTTCTCAATATATGTTAGCTAACATTTCTACATATGATTTGTCTAGTCCTTGATCGACTATTCTATAATTGCTCTAGGGTAACTGAGTCGAAGGCCTTCTCAAAGTCTATGAATACTAGCGTTAGTGGTAGATCATATTCTGTTGTGCGACTCATTATTTCTCTTAATGTTTAAAAATGACCCAATGTACTGAAACCACTTTTGAAGCCTGCTTACTCTGGCAGTTGTGCATAATCAAGTGTGCTCTATACTCTTATTAATTATTTTCGTAAATATTTTGTATATTACCGGTAACAAACTAATTGGTCTGTAATTTCTGATATCTTATTTGCTATATTTCTTGTCAGTGAGGATTATATTCTATTCTACTGTTACGGAATATGCCTTGCTTATAGGCAGTCTGTACATATTTTTGCTATGATTCTTCTAGATGTTTTCCCAGCATGCTCTAGAGATTTAGCTTTAACACCATCATTCCAGCTACTTTGCCATTCTTTATGTTTTTAAGAGTTTCCTCTACTTATTCCACGGAAACATCTCGAACGTCTTCTTGAACTGCAGTTACCTCTTCCCCTACTTCTTTTATTTCTGATACTCTATATAGATCCTTAAAGAATTTGATTACGTATTCTTTTATTTCATCCCTATTTGTGATTTTTTCACCATCGTTTATCAAGGTTATTATTTGTTTCCTACAGATTGTCAACGTTTGTAGCTTTTATGATTTTCGATTGCATTTTCTACAGACCTTTCATTACAAGTTAATATATCTTCTGCAACCATTTTCCTCATTGTTTTGCACAATTCTGTTCTGTGTATATTGATGGTAACTTTAATTTGTCTGCGTTATTTCAGATCTCATGTTTCATCGGAAAGTTTTCTATTATGGTTGCGTTGTTGTGGTCCTCCAATTTCTTTCACGCAATCTAAAATCGTATCCATTAGGTCTGTGCTATCTGTTGAATCTTGTAGCCTTTCTTCGATAAGCTCTTGACAGCGTTCCTATTTGTTACTTAAGCTAGCAGTGCTTATTCGTTATGTTGGTTTACGGAATAATTTTATTCGTTGCAGTTTTGTGTTCAGAACTACTCGAGCTCTAACTAATCTAGGATCACTACCTGTTCTAAATTTGTTGAAATCGCTTACATCTTAATAGTTTTTATTTTGTTTGTTAGGACGAAATCTATTTCATTTTTGATAGTTGCATTGGCTTCCCATAACCATTTTCTGATAAAGTTTTTCTTGAAGCAAGTGTTGGAAATTAATAATTCCTGGTAATATGCTTATTGAACCAGTCTCTCTCCCCCTTCTAGTTCTTTCCCCAATTTCGAAATTTCCTACTTATTATTGTTCCTGATTGGATCTTTTTCCATACTTTGGCATTGAAGTCCTCAATTAGATACTTAAATTCACTTTTGTTATTGTTTAGCACCTCTATTATTTCATTATAAAATTCCTCAGTGTCCTTCCCTGTACGATTTGAATAATATATCTTTTTGGTAGTCGTAAAGTTGAGCTACCTATTCTGTTTAAGGTGCTTATTATATCGATTATCCTATCTTTCCATCTTTTATTAATTAAGAATCCCACACAATTTGTTCGAACATTTAATGTTCTTTTGTAGTAGGGATATTGTCTGATTTAAGTCCTATTGACTCTTCTTCTTTCCGTCTTACTTCGCTGATTGCAATAATATCCCCTTTTATGTTAAATGCTTCATGTACTCAATGAATTTTGCTGGGTTTGATATCGAACCTGTAGTTATAGGTTGCTGTATAGAGAGTTGTTATTTTATTTGGGTAATGGTTTAGATTACGTAGATTCTTTGCACAACTCAGTAAATATTTCACTCTACTGCATAAAGAATTTACGTAAAGTGTACGCCGCTTGGATTAACATACAAGTATATAATTGTAGGTTTATCTAATTCATGTTATCATACTGTGTAGTCTAACAAATAATAAGTCCCTTGACGCGGCTCAAGCAATTCTGCCAACTGCAAAATTAAGTTTGTTGGTAACGCAGAATGATTTAAATATCTCGAATACTTCTTTTAGTTTCACTAATTTTGGAACAATAGGGGATATATTTCGAAAATCGTACTTATAACCTAAAATTCTGAAAAGTATTATTTTAAAATCCTTATATCCCTTTTTTAACAATACAGACAGCTTAAATAAATGCAGGGTAGTAATCTTTATTGTTGTACAAAATTTTAACTCCTTATATCAAATGGTTTATAAGAAAAAGAGTTATAAAGCAGCGCGCCCACTGGTTCGGTTAGGTTCAGACCGCTCGGCTCCGCACAATCGGCCAGTTTTGGTTTACACTTAAATAAATGAGAGCCCGCCCACTGGTTCCGATGCTGAAAGCGCTGAAGCGTTCTGGTCGGTCGGAACCAGTGAGCGGGCTCTCATTTATTTACGTGTAAACCAAAACTGGCCGATTGTGCGGAGCCGAGCGGTATGAACCGAACCAGTGGGCGCGCTGCTTAATGGACACACAAAATCGTGACTACTCCCTTTTTCTTACCTGGCATGAAAGTCTATACGCAGCAGTTCGGGATAGCAAATTAAAAATACTATTAAAAATTATGCAAGTTAAGCCAAAAAGAATTAATTAGAAAATCGTATTTAATGATCTATTCTTTTATTCTTGGATAAAATAATAACGCCCATAAGTTAATAGGCCTATAAATTATGATATTTGTCTTTCAAAAATAATATTTGGATAAACATTTTGTCTTAGAATAGTTAGGTTGAACCTTATAATTTGGAGTATGGCAGTATTTCTAAAAGATTGTGTGGACCTATTAAACGTACCAATTGAGTACAATATTGTAAAGGGAATTGTTAAAAGTTAAGCAGATTTCACCTTTAAAACAAGATCATATTTAATGTGAAATACCATAGAAGGAAAAATTTAAATAAAAAGAAAGTTATATTAACTTTCAATGTAGTATTTTTTTTTTATTTCTATAGACTCTTCATGTTTATTTAGGGCTCCTATACTACTAAAAAAGTGTTTTGAATTCCTAAAATTAAGATAGTTATACCACTGCTTGTTTAGTTTCGTGAAGACAGATTTTTTTTTCTTAGGTCTAATTTCAGTTTTGAAAGCAAGAACTAACCGGAGCAAGCTAAATCCGGACTGCAAAGGGAATTGCGGCTATGTGAACTGGGCTCAATTTAAATTCTCATTATGAATCGAAAGAATACCTGTTTTCAAAATACCATTTAGTTCCAGTATTTTTTTTTTACTTTTAGCTGACGTACATCATCCTTCTCATTACTAACTGAACAGCTAATTTTTATATTTGCAAATGAAGGACAAGGGCTCGCGTAAACAGTCATCATTCAACTCACGATTTGTTTTTTTAATCTAGCCATTTTTAAATAAAAAGTGTTTCACCGCCCGATATTTACTATGGGGAATTTTTAAAACTTCTTATACTGTAATGTAGCTCTAGAAGTGATACTTTACCAAGTATATCAGTGAATAGGGACACCATTTAAAAATAATAAATGTCGCTTATATATTAGTCCTATTTACTAGTATAACCGTCAAAAAACCAGCATATTTATTTGACATGATACGATCTTTTATGCAACTCTGTATATTTGAAAATATTCTTTTTCCGGAGAAATGAAAATAATTTTCATCCACGCACAGACATTATCAGGATGTTTTCCAAAGCTCCGTCTGCGATCGAATACACAATTTTATTCCGTTTAAAGCTGGCTTGCAGAAAATTTGCTTTCATTTAGCTGCTCGCTACTAGATGTCCTACTATGTTGTGATGAACTATTTAGGTTTTGGTCGTTTAATCTTATACTTATCAATTTTATGAAGAAAGACTTAAACTAAAATTATATTTATAATTTATTGAAAATTAATTGGAAAAAAATCCTTTCACGTGTTTGTTAAAAGTTTGCTATACAATAAGTCAACATTTAATTCAAAAAGCTTTGCAATAGAACCTTCAATAGTAGCTTTTTTCAATTAGAACTAAAAGTTCCAGACCTAAGGGTTCAAACGTTTTATAAAAACGTTTTGTAACAGTTACAGATTATAATGCTTTAAGAAATAATTGTGTAGTGAACCTTGGAATTAGGTTTGAAAATATGTTAATGTACATTATTTACAGATATACTAGTAAAAAAGGGACAAAACTGTAGATCACACCTGATATTGAAATTCTATAAGAACTAGAGACAGCATGAAAGTGTATGTCCATTTCCTTACAATTCAGAAGAAAACGAAAATAAGTTCAGACAATAAAGACATGTGAAAATTAATAAGGAAACAAGTTCATTAGGTGATAGAGACAAAGGAAAATATGTTAAAAATAATTTCTTTTTTGAAATATTGGATCGCAAATGTTAAAAAAAAGATGCATTAAATAATAACAATTCAACAGCCGATAAAATTGTTCCACATTCAATATTTGTAATACTGTATCAACGTTATAAATTTATTTCAATCTTTAGATACTGATGAGTATTAAAAAACAAATCTTGTTCAAGAGATTATTAAAATATTTAAAAAATTGTTCTATGATGTTGTCAGAAATATAATGAATCGGCTTTTAGCTGAATGTCTTGTTAGATATCAAACATAGGTGCTTACGATAATGCTGTAAATTTATAAAAAACTATGCGAAGTGACATTTGAAATATTATATGTCAAAAGCATACAAAAAATTTTATATGAGTAATGTGATGTCAGTAATATAAAAATGCTTTAGCATTCAATGTTTTAATTTACATTTATTATAAACAGAACAAATATTTTCCTGAATCAGACTGAAATACTATATCGTGACATCGAACCTGAACCAAACAAAAAATAAAATATTGATAAATTCTCAAAAAGCGGCGGTCAGAAAAGTGTAGCGTTTCTTGGACCTAAACTTTAGATTATATTATTAATATGAGCATGATAACTGCAAAACGTAAATTTAAAAATTATCTGCCTAGAAAGAATCCTATGGCGTAAAATGTGTGTTCCAGTCTCTATATGTATACGAAAATTTATTTTCTTTAAGATATTTTTGCTTTCTACGATTAGATATTGGAGTGAACGGAATGTTGAATTATGGTTATTAAATGACTTTTTACATCCATCTCTTCAGTCTTTTGCATCCAACTTTGAACATAGGCCTCTCCTTCTTTCTTCAACCCATCTCTGTCTTGAGCTCTTTGTAACCACTTTGGAAGAATGTGTCTCTTTATATCATCATGCAACCTCATTTCCTAACTTCCCCATTTTCTCTTGTATTATCATGGTCATTACTCCATTACAAACTTATCACATCTGTCGTCCTTGTGTCAGGTACTATGTCCAACAAATTTTGATTTCATAGATGCTATTTGTTCGATTAAATCTTTCACCCTTGTTTAGCTTCGGGTCTATTCATTTCGTTTTTTGCCTGAAAGTCTGATATTAAGCATTTACGCTTTCGCTACCTTATCGATATTGATCCTAGTTAGAGTCCAGGTTTATGAACCATAGATAAATACCGAGAGGGCACACTGAACATTTTGGTTAAAAGATACAGGAGATATTTTCTGTTTTTCAGAATACATTCCAGTTTTCCGAATGCTACACAAGTAAGTCTAGTACATCTTTTTATAACCTGTCCGAGGTACATATAATGGTCCATTTTTTCTTGTCCCAACATAATTTAGTTTTAGTGTAGTTCATATGAGATCCTATATTTTAGGCTTTCTCATCTAATTCTTTGAGTATGCTCTATTTCGTTTTTATTATTGGATATCAGTATTATGTCGTCCACATGAGATGATTCAAAAGTTTGCTTATCATTTTTATGCCTTTTTCACTCCAGTTCAATATTTTAAATATGTCCTCTAATGTGTTGATAAATAGTTTTGGTGAGATAGTATCTTCCTGTGAAACACCTAGAGCTATTTTAACTGCTTTAGTATTTTCACGTAATCTTATTCTTGTGGTAGCATTACTGCAAATGTTTGAAATAAGATCAATATGTCGATAATTAATTCTGCTGTTAGTTAAAGAGTTTCTCATTGTTCAATGTTCTACTTTGTCAAAGGCTTCCTTAAAGTCTACAAAAATCATAAATAAGAAAATTTGATATTCCATAGCTCATTCAACTACAGCTTTCATGACAAACAAATGATCTTTTGATTGATAGCTGCCTGTTTTTTCGACCGATAGCTGTCTTTTTTTATGTCAAAAGATTTGTTAAAATTTGTGCCAGTAGCTTATACATTATATTTAATATTGTAATTAGACGATAGTTCTTCAATTCCGACTTATCTCCTTTCTTGTAGAGTAGGATGGTTACTAGTGCATTCCGGTCAGTGAGAATTCTTTTCTCAATTATGATTTTATTCATGAGGATATACATGATATTTATTATTATTTTCTCTCCATTTTTTAAGAGTTCCTTTGTAATCTCATCTCTACCAGGTGCTTTGTTGTTTTTGTTTTCTCGTGCTTGGCTCTTCTTATTTCTGATTTGTTTACTTCAGGTTGTAGTTCGGAGTTACCGTATTTTATTTTTATGTATAATTTAGCTTAAATCTCTCTTTTTATTTTGTATAGTTCGAAATAGAATAGATAAGTTACTCAAAATATCTTCCATACCGTATACTTCTTGCTATTGATGTTATTAATACCATTTAGTTCCACTTTTCCCCGCTTTGGTCTCAGATATTTCATACTATTGTGTTTAGTGGTCTTTTCCACCTGAGCCTCTTGTGTTTTTCTTCATTCCTTCTGTAGGCGTTTACTAATCATTTTATTAAGTTCTGTATATTCCTCTCTTTCTTTTATTCTATTCCACCAGCAGTTTTCTTTTCTTGCATCATATTCTTTGTTTCTTGGGATAATTGGATTTGTTTTTTTAGCTTTCATTGCAATTTTTTTCCTGTGTTTATTATTACATCGGTCAGCACCTCATATATTTCATCTATGGACATACATTATATTTCAATATATATATATATATATATATATATATATATATATATATATATATAGCAATTCAAACTTACTGTAAGCTTACAAAGAAACTTACGTTAGGGTTTCCTGAAAAGATATCGTAAGCTTAAATGGAACCTTTCCCATAATATTTGTCAAGGATATGTAGTTCCTAGAAGCTTCTATGAAAGCTTTTGCAGCGCTGTTTGGTCCTAGCATGGGACTCATCAGGATATTACGTTCGGTACAAACCATCATTTCGCGGCTGTGTCTTATAAATAGATTAAAAGCAGTAAACAAGACCCAGTGGCGATATCTGGATGGTTCTCCCAATAACACTTTCAAGAAAGATATACTGTATAAGAGGCTTACATGATAATTTCATGAACTTTCAATGTAAGCTTTCATTAGAGTTTGCAGCAAAGTATCCGTCACGATCCTTAGAATTACAGAAAGCTTTCTTGAAAGAATCGATTTGAAATGACGTAAATTTTCCTTGAAACCTTACTGCAATATTACACTAAACTTCAAAGATTGCTTATTTGATAGACTGCTACTTTTTTCTTTAATGATTGTATGTTAACTTCCAAAAACTTGCAAGAAAATTTCACAAATCTTTCTGAAAATGTGGAAATATATCTTAAATATTAGCTTCCATAAAGTTTACAGTAAGAAAAATATATAACAGACTTACACGTTGTTTTCAAAAATTCTTAATAGAAGCTTACAGTTTGTAGCAAATTACACATCAATATTCTAAGAAGATTACTGTATTATTACAGAAAGTTTTCTTGAAAGCATCAGTTTAGAATAACAGAAACTTTTTTTGAAATCTTGTTGGAGAGTTATCCTAAGCTTCTCAGTTTGCTTACCTGTTAGGTTACATTTTTTTTAAGAAAATTTAATGTTATCTTTCAAAAAGTTGCAAGAAGGTTTCACTAAACTTTCCGAAAATATGAAAATATGACTTAGCTTTCATAAAGTTTGCATTAGACTTTCAAGGAAAATATATAAGAGGCTTATATGATGGTTTAATAAATTCTTAATGAAACTTTCCATTCAAGTTTGCAGCAAATTACCCGTAAAGATTCTAAGAAGGTTACTGAATGATCACAGAAAGCTTTCTTGAAAATATTAATATGGAATAACAACTTCTTTCTTGAAATCTTACTGAAAAGTTACGCTAAGGTACCCACTTTGCTTACTTGGTAAATTATAATATCTCTTCTTGGAGGACTGCATGTTATTCATCCAGACACTTGCAGGAACGTTTCACGAAATTTTCACAGTTAGTTTCATGCTTATTTTCCATGTAACATTTTTTTATGTTTTTCGTAATCTTTCATAAAAGATTACGTGGGATCCTTTACAAATTTTATTCATAAGCTTTCTGGAAAGTTCTTGGAAGGTTATTTAGGAAACTTGTGTTGGAAAGCTTTCATGCGACATGTGGAAGCTTTCATGCTATCTGTGTTTGTACGTCAATTGCAATGAAACTTTCCAGTTAAATTGTTATCGTTAATAAGTTCTAAGTAATTTCTTATAACAATAAATAAAATCGTTACTGTAACATTATGAAAAATAGAAAATACGTATAGAATGAACTTTCTGCTGAGTTATTTATAATTCTTATAAACCTATAATAGTCCTAAAATTCAATTATTTTCCATTCAACAACAAGGTAATAGTTATCGATTTCCTAAATTATTAAAAACTTTCGGAATCAAAAAGAGTTATAAAACCTTTACTATGTTGTAAAAATTGAATTCAGATATATTTATATAGGACACATATTATTTTATTTCGTTTCAAAT
Organism: Diaprepes abbreviatus; assembly: GCA_034092305.1. NCBI lineage: Eukaryota > Metazoa > Arthropoda > Insecta > Coleoptera > Curculionidae > Diaprepes > Diaprepes abbreviatus. Next base: position 20,914,562 of record JASJET010000103.1, read on the forward strand.
TTGAATTTCCTTTATTTACTAACATTTACTCAAGAAAAATAGTATGTGATAAGTAAATATTAAATTTTTTATTACTAAAATTGTTTTAAATTTTTGAACCCAAATTCTTAAAAAAATCGATATTATTTAAAAAATTTTTAAAAGATATGTTACGGTTCTATTTTTTTTGGTACCTTTTTTCTATGGTCTCTGTTATTTTAGTTTAGTGTGTAAAACTTCTTTTTTTTTCACTCCTTCACTCTATACTAACTATTCAGCAGTTATTGTTTTGAAAACTTGTCAAGTGGGTTTGTCGAGTGACTTGTCAAAAATAAAATGTTCTCGTCAGTTTGCGGCACGGCTTTGTAAGAAAAAAAAAATAAGAAGCAATTTTTATTTGCAGTGCTGCGTTCAAAAAAGTTGTTTTTGCATTATTGCTGTTTTTAAATTTTGAAAATTTCGGGTCCCGAACCAAGTTAGGTGACATTGGTAGTTTGGGCCTAATTGGCTTGAAGCAATTTTGAATTTAGTTTGTACTAGGAATATCCCCGATTTTCAGTTTATTTTCTCAACGTAAAAGGCCACAACAACACCCTTGGCTTTTATTTCTTTTTCTTCTTTTTATTTCTATTACCTACCCTTGATTAACCGTACTGTTACCTATCACATTCGAGTTTAACCATCAGCCACAACTTAGTGATCGGGCATTCAAGTGCCAAGACTTATTCCACTTCCAGGACAGTAACTCCCGGACTTCCTCAGATCTTAAACAAATTTTAAGATCAATGAAGAAACGTCATACTATAATAGCAACGGGTGATTATAATGTTAGAGTTTATTTAGAACGAGTTGCAGGCTCTGTAGACGACTACGATTTAGGAGAATATAAGAAACAAGGGGGCCGTCGCCAACTTTTGTCAGACTAAACAGATGACAATTATGAACACATTCTTTAAATTGACCACACGAAAATTTTCCATGGATGAAATTGGGAGTATAAGCAGAAATACTGAATATTGGCTCAGACTATAATACTATTGTGCCAAAATTAGGAATAAAACTTTTAAAAAAGTGAGTCGCGAAAAAGTGACAAAAGAAGACTGAAAAAACAGCTAACAAATAAAATAAATATAAATGAAAATATAGGTGACATAGATGAGAAATGGAAGAATATAGGCAAATAATAATAGAAGAAGAAGATGAAGAACGCTTACCACCAATCAAAACGATCTAAATGAACGGTAGAACAGTTGTGAACGAAGGAATATACAAAGAAAGTAGAAAATATGAACATCTGGCTGAAAGGATATAGATATCTAAGTACAATAAATTGACCCAATAGAAAATAAAGACAACTGGTTAATCATGCTTAAAGAACTAGAAATAAAACACTATACCTTTAAGATGCATGGTTAAGGAAATTGCGAAATATAAAAATAAGAACAGAGTAGACAACTAATAAATGTAGATGGAACACTTATAATAGATTTATAGTAAAATGTGAACAGATAAATAAAATATATAACAAACCTGCTTCGATGATAAGATTATATATCTGGAACAGGAAGTATAATCATCAATTGGGCATTATTGAACCCAGTGAGGTTAGGAGAGATCGAGAACATCTTATCACCCTGTTATGCCACACATACGGTATTGGTTTGCTCGTTAACAAGCAACATACACAGAACATAACAACTTTAAAAACAATATCAAGAAGTTTAATATACTTGAAAATTACTTTAAAGGGCCGCTCCAAATGAAAAATGATTATAACAAATTCTAAAAATAGAGAAGTCGACCACTACTATGAAGACGTCGAAATTGCATTAAAAGAATAAAAGTGCATCGGTCATTTTAATGCTAAAATAGGGATGAATCTGAAACAGCATTAGAAAACTTAGGATTGGAAGGTAGAAACGAGAAAAGACAAATGCTACTAAATTTTTACACCATCATAGTCTATACGTAATGAACAACTTTTTCAAAGAGAAGACCTATGACTGATAGATGATGGTGAGTCCTACTAGAAAAATTAACATTAAACATTTAAACAAATTAACAAGAAACATCTGAGATGTCACCGTAATGAACACACTTTATATGGGTAGTGACCATTGAACAGTTGGTGCTGCAAATAAAATAAACTTAAAAAGTAAAAAGAACAATTAAGAGAAAAACACAAAACGAATATTCGGAGGAACTGAGAAACTTAAATGAGAAAATTTTGAAAGAAATACGGCAAAGTGTGATAAGATGCAAGACAAATAATATTCAACAAACAATTGCAGAAAATTAATACATCAAAATTCTAGAAAGGAAATGAACGAAAGGAAGAATAGAAATACCCCAACTAAAAGATAGTGAAGGAAATAGAACAACGAACAGAATAAGACTTGTAAAAATTACAGAAAAACTCCACTGAACATTAAACAAAAGTCAACACAGGGAGTAAATAAATGAAACTTTAGAATCCCAAATACATAAATTAAGAAACCAGGGTTCAAAAGAATTACCGTAGAAAACACTGAAAGCAGTAAAACTCTCTCTTAGAGGCACGAAAAATAATAAAACTCCCAGAGAAGATCGAAACCAAGCTTAAGCTGTAAATATGTGTGGCGAGAAATTGCTGAGGATTATAGTTTTTCTGCAATCTATGCTTGGAAAATAGCATAATCCCACGCAAATGGAATAACATGGTAACAGTTTTTATTCATAAAAAGGGTGACATAGCCGACCTGGAAAACTAAAGACCAACCAGTTTGCTCTCCCACTTTTATAAAAGATTTACCAAGATCCTATGTTTGGGGGGGGGGCATCTTTTGAGCAGCTGGGTTGTACGCTAAAGGGTGGTCTGCCAATGTGCCTAAAATGAAAATTATAGGAACAATGCGTCTTGCTGGTGGACAGATATGACGCCGAGAGACTCGCAATAAAAAACAAACAAACAAATTGAGAGTATCACAAGGAAAGATAGAATAACAAACATAACTATTATACAACAAACCAAAGTAGTAGATATTTTCGAAAATGGTATGCAATCTAAATGTTGATAGGCAAGTGATATTCCCCGAATAAACAATAGTGAAAAAAAATAATACAATAAAGATACAAAGAGGGCAAGAGAAGAAGGGCCAGACCACTGACCAGCTGGAGAGATATCAAGAGAGTGGCGGGAACTTGGATCAACATCGAAATTGTTAGAGGAGTCAGTGGATGAGAATGGTTAATGGATGAAGAAAATGAGAACGGGTATCAAATAGAAGTATATTTTAATAGCTCGATAAAAATAAAATCTAAAAAAAAGCGACCATTATACTTGAGCCTATCCCAAGGAGACAAAAATATAGTTTAGCTAGACGTATCGTACAAGGCAAAATTTAGAGCTACCTAGATAATTTGAGTGCAATTTAACTGAAATTGCTAGACACGCAACCAATTAACATAAACCAGTAATATTGGCCCCTCCGCCACTGCAAAAATGCATTTACAAAATTACCAGTGATTTTGGTGTAATACTGTCGCCATATTGGAATTGCAACTGCAGATTTCCTTTCTTGCCATTTATTTGTTTTGTGCGAAAGTCATTTGTTATATCCTCATTCACGTGACAGTGATGTATTGCTAAAGACCTTTTCTGCCAGTTGTTGACCTTTAGAATAAACAGCTCAGTTTGTTTCGTTTAAAGCTATGATGAAGGTATAATAGGGTTATTTTCTTATAGCAGAAGGGAGAAAAACAATTTATTTTTAAAAAATATTGATAGAAAAGGTTTAAACAGATTACGGGGATTTATCGAAATAATTTCAGCAATGAAGAAATATCTTTATTATTGGATATTTTACCTGAAACTCGTATAGAGAATGTTCAGAAATATAAGAGAGATGATTACATATGATATAATAAAAGTAGAAAATTGCTTTAAAAAAATTCAAATGTCAATGGTTTCCTAGTTACAGGTAAATAGAGTTAAATTTTTATTTTGTTTTTAATTTATTTCTCAAGTTGAAATTAACAACAACTACAATACAAGGACGCAGCACTGATTTGTGACGTCATTGCCTGAAGTCTTGAACATAACACGTTATTATCAGCTACTTTGTGAGTTTATGTGTTTATTTATATGCTTTAAACTTTTTAAGTAAACTATGTGGCAGTAACGGTAAAAACAGGTGAGAAAAACTACAACATAGTACTTTGAAAAAACCCTACTTGCTATAAAATATTTTATTATGTTTTTTAGATAAATATATGGTGAGTATTAATATAAATTATATTAAATAATACTTGATAATAAACTACAAAACCCTAAAGATTCTGTCTTTCCTAGATTTACAAGTAGGGTCGAGTCGCGCAATCCCGCTTAGGAAATTATACCGCTTATTTCAATTTCTCTGATACTATTGCATTTCTGCACACGTACACATACAAAGCGAGTGACGTGACTATACCCCGAACCAGCTGACCCCCGCATGAATTTGAGGTGAGGGCACGTTAATCATTTTCGCTCCAAATCGTTACCAATTTTCGTCTTATCACGTTTCTTAGATTATTGGTTACAATTGTGATAGTATATCTATCAAACATTCTAAGTAATCATTGATTTTGAAATTTTCTCGACTGATTTTTAACCGAAAATATTTTTTCAGAAATATTTCTGCAGACAATGCCAGTCATGCTTGCCGGAACTACTCGCAAGTAAAAAATAATACATACCTAAGTTTTTTTGCTTATTTTAGTATTTATTATTATTTCAGAATGTCTAAAACATGAAACAAAAAGATGTCATGGAGTTCAGATCAGTTAAATAAAACTTTCAAACTAGTTGATGAAGGGAAACTGATTCGAGAAACAGTTCGATCTACTGGCGTACCATTTTCAACTATTCAAGAAAGATGAAGAATAGAAACAATGATATCCTACAGCTGGGAAGAAATCCACTGATCACAAAAGAAGAAGAAGATGAAATGGCTACTCAAGTCAAGTTTTTGCCGAATATATTTTATTGCTGCACTTCACTTCGGATTAGAAAGATGGCATATAAATATGCAGTCAACAATAAATAAGATTAAGCATAATTTCAATTCAACTCTTCAATTAGCTAGTAGGGATTGGCTCAAAGGATTCATAAAACGAAACCATTTTTCCATCAGAAAAACTGAATATAAGAGCTTGAATAGAGTCACAGACTTTAACGAGAGTGAAGCTGATATGTTCCTCAAGCATCTTATAGCTCAGGGGAAAATATAAGTTTATGTTAAAGGGACATATATAATGTAGAGGAGACTAGGATCTCTTCGGTGTAAGATCCTGGAAAAGTTGTGACAGAAAAAACAAAAACGTATGGGCATTTTAACAAGTCGAGAAAGAAGGAAGACCGTCACAGCTGTTTGTGCTGTAAATGCCACTGGAGTGTACGTCCTTTCGATGTTAATTTGTCTACTTTAGAGACATTCACCTGCAATTAAAGCAGGTGAGCCACGTGAAGCTGTCTACCGCTGCTCAAAAAATGGGTGAATTAATGAGGATCTATTTATGGACGGGCTAAAATATTTTGTTGATTTCATCAAACCAAAATGAACACATACTGCTCATTCTCACTAGTCACCCACATCTTTTTGAAAGTATATGAATTTTGCAAAACAAATTGTAATGCTATCATTGTCACCACATGGCTCGCGTAGAATTCAGCCAACGGATGTTTCTATATATGGTGCCTTTAAAGCTGTTTACAAAAAAGAATGTCCCCTTTTTATGAAGACTCAATTGAGAAAGAAGATCACACAAAATGATTTCGCATCGTTGTTCAGAAAAGCTTTTCAAAAAGTAGTGGCTACGGCTTTCAACCCAGACGTATTTACAGACGAAGATTTTGTGCTGCTGAAATTTTAGATAGTGACGATGTGTTCGTTTCAGGAGAAGAAATATGGAAGAGCGATAACAAAATCTTAGATGACTAAATAATATCATTTACTGAACCGACAAAATCCATCAACTCATCACCAGACAAACTCACTGAAATCACCATCACTATTTGTTGAAGAAATTGAACCAGTCCTGATATATAATGCAACCAGAACTTCCGATCTCTGGCAACCAACTAAAATTTACAGCCACCCCTTTTGCTCAACTTGAAACTATCAAAAAACTACCTCTGCTAAGGATTTTCTGCTGATGAAAAAAATGTGTATTTTCCAGACAGCATGCAATAATCATAACGAGAACTCCTAACAAAGAAACTCTGGTCGAGAACGAAAATATAAAAGCAACAAGAAAGAAGAAAAATGTAACTGCCAAAATAAAAACTAAAAACAAGACTTCAAGCAAAGGAAAAGTAAAATTTGATGTGAAAAAAGCTAAGAAGCGAGTTCTTCAAGACAAAGACGTAAATACTGATGGTAGTACCTTGAATTCAAAAATATAAATGAGAGACCTGCGCGACGATGAAGATACTGATGCTACTGAGGACTTGGATAATAAATGTCTTCTGTGACGATTATGAATGAAACAACGAACTTTGGTCCAAATGTGTGCTATGTGGCCTTTGGGCTTAATCTGAGTACTCAGGATATGACTCTGGTGAAGATTATATCTGCGACTTATGCCTTAACAAAGCTTAACAGGTATTACGTACTAGGGACTGATATTACCTGCCATCTGGCAGGCCAGTCAAACCTGATTTTTTTTTTAAATGTTGATTATATCGAAATTTTACTACTTATTGACCTCGATGATTGTGATTATGCTAGAAGAGTACTTTATGTCTATCTATTAAAAAGTTTAATAAACAAATATTGATTAATAGCTGATACTATACTGAAAAAAAAACTTTATTAAACAGTATTTACAGGTATTTTGTCTATATATTTAATTTTATTTTAAGACCTGGCTAATTTGTGTTTTTTCTGTCACAGTAATTTTTAATCAAAGTATTGCTAGTACTAGTAAGTTAAATGTCAACAGTATGCAATGATCTAATTCAAGCAGGTTTTCTTCTAAACTATTAGTGTAGTGATTTTTTACGAGAATATCTTTTTTATGTAAATAATTTTGCAAAATTATAATTTTCTGGTAGAATTTTAAAAAGTATCATGTAAAAAAATGGGAATAAATAAACTAGACCGATCTTCTATCGGAACGCTCCTGACCAAATTTCTCTCTCAACATAAAATAGTACGAGTAGCATTTATTGATTGACTGAAATAAACTTAAAAAGAAAGCCGTGTTCGAGAGCCACCTATAACGGCCATAGCTCCCTTATGACGCTTTTGTGGCCCCAGTATATTCATATGATATGTTTTTATTGTTTTCGTACATCCTCCATCTTTATTTTTCTAAATTTTCTGTTTTTGTTTCATAATACCTCGTAGAATTTTTTTAGTCAAATTAGTACTTTACCACTTGTGAACTAATAACTATATATATTGGTCAAGCTTTATACATTTTCGATAGAGGAAATTTTCATACTTTCCCTGTTTATGACATATGATTTTCGCCTTAAATAAAGTTAATTCAGTATGTCCGTCCATGGAAATTAGTAAACCCAAAAAAAGTAGTAGTAATAGGGTTTCGCTGCTTAGAAGACAGTGATGTATTGGCAATAAAAACTTGGCTTCAGTTTCAAGTGATTCCTGTATTAGACTATATATTTCCTTGTAGAAGGCATTTAGGATAATTTATAAGTTCAGCAACATGCACTCGTGTATTATTATTAGAGACACTCATTTTAAAGACTAATATAAAATAAAAGCAATTAAATAAATTATTTGAAAAAAAAACTGACTCAGACAAGTGCACAAAAGGTTATTTTATACTGTAAATAATTTAATAATTGCATATTTTCTTATTACTTTTTCAATGGTCATGGATGAAGGGATTATTTTTAAATTGAAACTAGGTAGCTTGATATTTTTAACTGACTTAATTTCTATATTTTTATTATACTATTTATGTAGCTTTGGGTCTGTATTCCTTTTTTACTAAGTTATCCGTATCTTAGTGGGGTTTGCAAATATCTTTTATAAACTTTAAATTGTCCGTCAAATTCAAAACGTTCTAAGCAAGCGGAGGAGCTGACAGGTTAATTACTGTACATCTGAACCTACAATCAAAGATAATACAAGCATGTTTTCTGCAAATCTGTTGCGCTGGTAAAAGATTCGTATTTAGATCAGTATATATTCCTCCTCAATCTCTTCATGAAGTGTATGAAAACCATTATAGAATTCTTTTGGCATTGGTTGCTAATTGTCCAATTCATACGTTTGTGATTTCTGGTAATTTTAATCTTCCGAACAACTTATAGGATATTTGTTTTAAAAGCCTTGATGTACAGTACTCTACTGCTTCCTAGGCTACCATTATTTGTGCAAACTCTAATTATCTAAATTTGTTGCAGATTATTCAGTATCATAATCCGAATAATCAATTTTTAGATTTCATATTTAGTTAGGACATATGTGTGTTTCGGCCTGATGACACCTTATTGAACACATCTCAGCATCAATCGGCGTACCATGCTTCACTCCCATATTTCATTAATAGTTTTAATTTAAAATGTAATATTTTATAATGTGACTTTAAAGGTTTTGATTACTCGGTAATAAATGATTATCTCCATGTCCTTGACTCGAACACTTGACTCAATAATGATGAGTTTAATATTGGTGTTCAAGTTGTATATAACATTTTCTGTGATGCTTTAGAATGTTTGGTCCTATCAAATGGGTTAAATCCACAAATTTTGCTGTCTAGTTTTCAGGTGAGCTTTGCAGCTTAGTTGTGAAAAAAAAATTGCACTGCATTGATACAAGCAAAATAATTCTAGGCGCGATTATAATGAATTCTTAGCACTACGAAAGAGGTGTAAAGCCCTTCAGGCGAATCGAAGAAGATATTAATAATAACCCAAATCTATTTTGGAAACCTCATTTGTTCACGAGAATCAGTCAGCACATAATAGTTTAGATATAGTTAATTTGTTTGCCAAACATCTTTCAGCTACATATGCTGATTGGGTTATTGATATGTCGGAGTTCCTGCCTGATATGAAGATGGATATTTCTGTACTAAGTGTATCATTGCGTGATCTGTTTGATAGCAAAAGACGTCTAAAGACATCTTATTCCATTGATCGCGACAGTATTCTGTATGCTTTTCTGAAAAAAAATATTTATTCTTGCACTTTATATTTAACTTTCTTTAAAATGGAATTCATTTCCTATTTACTGGAAAATAGGTTTCTAGCACCCATTTTTAAATTTGGCAAAAAACGGGATATTTGTAATTATAAAGGTATTTCTGTACAATTGGTGATTACTAAACTGTTTGATAAATTGATTTCTGTCCTGCTTACATGGAAATATAAGAATGTCATTATGGAAGAACAGCATGATTTGTTGGATCAACCTTGTACTTGTTGGGTACCTTCCGGGGGAAGTTCAGGGTAGACACTATCTATAGTGGTTTCTCGAAGGCATTTAACATAGTGAATCATGGATTGCTGTTGCAAGTTTTAGACTTCAGATTTTAGTTCTTCGGTTCTGAAAGAAATATCTGGCTTCCTGCCTATTCGTAGCCAATACGTACGTATACAAAATTTTATAACGAACGGAATTTCGGTACCTACGACTTATATGGTTTATTTTTGTTGTCACTTAGAAACTGTTTGAATCTGAAAGTGAAGAAGTATTTTTCAGTTACTTTTAGTCGCATAGATAACGTGGAATTAAATAGATATATTTTGAACGGCAAGATTCAAGAATCAGTCTTTGAGGTTCGTGACCTTTTTGATGTTCAGCTTTCTTTTAGAAATTATAATAATAAAATAATTCAGTAGAGCTTTAAAAGATTGAGATTTATTGGCAGATATGGTAAAAAGTTTACTACTAATTCATTAAAGGTAATAAACTATTCTTTGGTCCCATCAGATCTTGAATATGCCTCTTTGATTTGATCGCTGGTTTATCAATATGACGTCAATTGAGAGTGTTCAACGTAAGTTTTTGCATACATTAACAAAAAGGTGTATTCATCTTAACCAGGAATTGTGCCATGTTCATAGTGCCACCGCGTCGTACTAATTATGGCTATAAGAGCCCTCTTTCACGTATGGTTCGCTTACTCAGTGATTTTGGTTTGGATCCTTTCGGAATGATCCTACTTTTCGAACGTGTCTAATTTCTATACGGCGTGTAAATTACCTCAGCTTTAGTTAATATATCTGCTTTTTTATCTTTATTTTTTTCTCTCCTCAAATTCTACCTTTATTTATATTACCCAGATTGTAAAACTGTAAGATGAATTTCCCATTGAAATAAATTAAGTAAATAAATCTACAAATAGTTCCAAGAGTTCCTAGTTTGTTTTTATATTTTTTGGTTATACCTGGTTTATTTGTTTTTCAATCTGTAAAATGGTTAGCTATAATAATAATTTTAAACGAATCCACAGAATAAATTTTAAAGATAGTAAAAAAGAAAAGAAATTTAATTGAGACAATGTAAAAAGGTAACAGCCTAAAAAAAGTTAGGGATAAAGGTCACTAACTAATAATTTTATTTTACATTTTTTAGTTTTCAGTTTCGTTGCAACAAACCTGCCGTAGCAATATTTTAACGAGATCTCACTGTGACTAGCCCTTACAAGATACAGAAAAGTGTCAGTTTACACTTCATTGATGGTATAATGGATCAACAGATGTATTTAAATGCTGAAAAACTTTGTATTGAAGAATATTTAGTGTTTTACCACTTTAACAATTCTATCCATAAAGCACAAAACTTTAAAGTATAGCCACTTTACAACTACCTCAAAGTCATCGAAACCATACCACAAAGTTTGAACATTAATGTCACAGAAAATCTATAGAGTCGTTTAAAAGAGATAATAAGAAATCATCAGATATAGACCTTAGGCACTTCTACCTACCCTATTCCCATTGGAAAAAGGGAATTAAAATTATTGCTGGAAAGTAAATTTATTGAATCATGGAAAAAGGCTCCTGGAATGAGGTGCGTCAAGGAACATATAACTAGAATTAGGGCACAGCTTAATAGGGAAGGTCTCTCCTTAGGATGACAAACAAAATCCTCTTCCTTATTATACATATATTAAATTTCCAACCATATAATACCAACATTTGGTATAACCTCTTTTTTTTTGTAAATATATTAAAATTGTCTTTTTTGGTCAATAAAGTATTTGAAAATAATATTGTCATAGAGGAAAAAATATAATATTTTATAAAGCCGCGTTTCCTAATTCTATTAGTCTTTGTTTTGAAAATAAAACAAAAACATGCCATGTTGACTTAAAGGAAAACAAGAAAGTGATAATTCACCGAGTTGCATATAGTTGTACGTTTGCTGAATGTGGCTTCAGCACTACAGCAGCATAATGTGGATATGACCACTGCTATTGCATTACACACGGAGGAATCCGTGGAAGTGCATAAACATATATACGTCATCCGGCGGGAAGTCGCTGAAACTCTGTTCAGTGTTGCATGCTTCCTTCTGATCTGTCCTTTCCACAAACAGGTGCCTCTCGGTACCCTGATGAGTCAAGTAAAAGACGAAACATGTGCTTCTACCGTATTGCTGTGGCGGGGAGGGTACGTTTTTGACTTTTGACGGTATGTTGGTACAGGTAGGCCATAATCTAGATGGGGGGTGGAATAGGATGAATTGTGTTTTGTAACAATTTATTCAAACTGTACAACCTCTAACACGGAAAGAATATGAGGGAGTGAAGTTGGCATTTACTGTTTGCTTTTTACTTCATTTACTTACTGAGTTGCATATAGTTGTACGTTAGCTGAATGTGATTTCAGCACAACAATGGCATAATGTGGATATAACCACTTCTGTTGCATCTCAGAGCATTCCGAAAACATTCGATTATATATATATATATATATATATATATATATATATATATATATATATATATATATATATATATATAGGGTAGTCGTTGCTGAGTAATTAGGATAAACTAGTAATTACTGGGGTGTGCAGCAAGTGAAAGAGTACTCTTTAAAGTTAATCCAAGCTTTCGAAAATCTTTATTATCATTTTCAAATTCAGGGAGACTACAATAGTTACAAAAAAAGGGATATTAGTGAGAAAAATTTTCCCTAATAATTTTAATAACTTACATCTTTATTTGAAGATGTTCACTAAGATGTTAAATGGTTTTATGAGAATGTACATTCGTAAAAGAGGCTAAAAACTAAGGTCACAGACCAATTTACGACAACTTGTTACATAAAATTGATTTTAAAATTTAAAATAAAATAAAAAATAGGAGAAACCATTTTGTTCGTTCCTTCCCGAGTCACATGTAAATGTAAAATGAGTTTGAAATTATGAGGTTAGGAAATTTGTCAGCTGTCAGTAGGGCTGCCAACTTTATCCAATTATTATTAAATTTTGTTAGGATGAAACTGCATTTAAGGGTATATGTGCAATATATATATATATATATATATATATATATATATATATATATATATATATATATATATATATATATATTCCGTTAATTAAATAGACGAGAATAATAAAATTCATATTTAGTACTTGTAATTATATCTTTTTAGGCAAAGTTCTTAAAAATTTGTGCAAAGAAATCAATTGATTTCTAATCAGACGTTAGAGCATATAATTAGATTCTCATAGCTAACTAGAATTTATATTATTATATGACTATAGTATATTATGTTCTTCAATGAGCAATCTAATTTAATTTGTTTCGTAACTTTTTGAAAGAGGAATTTTAAGTTCTATTTCAATATTTAGTAATACACAATTATTCCATTTTTTCATAACAATTTATTTTTTCTAGTAACATAATCTTGTGATGTAGAAAAAATTCAGCAACTTGTGCATTTTAAGTTTTTCCTAACTCCTATAATAAAATTACCAGAACTTGTCAAAATATAAGGAAAAATCCGATAAAGCCCAATATGTAAGGATTGATGGTCAATTTTGAATAAAGCATTCTTTTAGTAAACCGAACTCGAAGAGGTAGGTTAGAACTTAATCTTTGCAGACCAAAATCCCCTATTCCTACACGTCTCTAGTCAAATCCCAATACGAGGCGTAACATTGTGGTGAAGAGGCCGTGCTTAAAAAATCGCCAAGTGCCATGTTTTTCGATAACTTATCGTATTTATAACAAACTTTTGGTAACACAGATGCTGTGTTTAAAAAGACGTAGGTGCCGTCTTTTCCGTAATTTATACTCAAATTTTGTTTTATATATTTCCAAATATTATTAGAATGCAATGGAGATGCCTGGTTTTTCTAGTGAGGTACCATTTTTTTAAACTCTATACATCATAACAACGTGGTGGAGAGGCGGTGCTTAAAAAGAGAAAAATGCCGGGTCCTTTTGCAATTATCTTGCCCAATTTCAAGGTGACTAGGGACGTCTGGAACTTTGGCCTGCAGAGATTAAATTCTAAACTACCTCTACGAGTTCGATTTATTAAAATAAAACGGTTTATAAAAAAGTGACTCCTTTTAAAAATACCACTCTACACTGAATTGTGTAACCGGTCCTTTGACTGGTGACTCGCTTGCGACTGATCACTGATTGACCTAAAATAGACTCACCTGTGATGGACTGACTTTAGTCATGACACCAATCAATAGTTTTAAGCGAATAAAATTCATTGAAAAGTTTGCTAACCCACATTTTTTTAACTTTTCAAATTTTAACTCCCTTGCATTAAAGTTATCTTTAGGACATTTTTGTAGAACCAGCTTAGAAAGCATCTTAGAACATGATGAAAAATTCATCATAATATCGCTCTTCTATCAAAAATTATATGCACTTGAAGCCGATAAAAAAAATCGCCGATTAATAATTTATTTTCAGTATATTTTTTTCAATCTCTTAAAAGGTCAAATTAATATTTATGTATTCTGCTGCAGTATTAAGTACTTCTTTCAATTTTTAAGTTTTATTTTTTACCCTTCTACCTAAAAAAAAAAAACAAAACAGAAAATTACCCATCTCTGCAGTACAGGTAAATAAAGTATTTAAATACAATCGTTTTTATTAAAATTAAATACCCACATGGCCCTTTTCACCTAATTACGAGTGTGTGAAAAAGGGCTGACATGACATCAAAGCGAAAACAAAAATGTCAAAAGAACCGTGGAAAACAAACAAAACTCCGGATGTGAAACAAATAAAATTCAAGGATAGACTGTTTTTAAAGCATACATTTATTTTAATTGGGATGTTTCAATTGTTTTGTGAGTGATCGTGGGAGTGTGTTAATATACACAAATATTTAATAATTTCGAATTTAAATCCAGCCAACAACTCCTAGATACCAAGGCACAGCGATGATTCGTGATGTTATTATCACCTGGAAACTTACGTAGTTTTTTCCCTTTAAAGTTACTTTTAAACTTTAGAAGATCATTATTTAAAAATTTAAAAATTAAGAAAATGTAGGTGCGTAGAATGAGGCTCTGTACATTGCGACCTGATAGATCTATTGTGTCCCCCTACTGCTACCAAGTCGTAAGAGATACCTTACCGACTAAAGCAGATCATCTAGTCCTATTTCCTTCAGGAACATTAGGATGTTAGACGGCTTCAAGGTGGGTAACTCCCCTTCTTTTATTTAATATGCTCCCAAGAACCGCATCCTAGGCTTTTCTAGAGCGCTGCACTCTGAAAGAATATGAATAGAGGTTTCGTTCTCCCCCTTGCGGAATCTGTACTCTTCTTTTTCTTCTTCTTTTGCCAATCCAAGCTTCTTGAGATGTCTCTTCAGGAGGCAATGCCCCGTCAGGATTCCTGTCAGAACTCTTCTTTTTTAGTTCTTCCAGCATTACGTTGCTTCTGATTCTACAGAAAGGCTCTGATCCCAGAAATGGTGTCTCAGACTCTTTTCTCGCAAACCTATCTACAATTTTATTTCCCTCAACCCTGGTTTGTCCCGGTACCCGGTGACTTTATTGTTCTTACTCAATTAATTCAATTCCTTTAGGTATTCCCAGACCATCTTGGAGCTGATTACTTGAGAACTCAGCGCACTGGCGTCTGCTTGACTGACTATCCGACATGATGATCTCTTGGCAGCGATAGTTCTTTTCTTTGTTGAAATGAATACATTTGCATGTATTTCTGCCTGGAAAATGCTTAGTTACCCAAGCTTTCGTAGTATGTGGTGCCGGGTCCATACACTCCTATTCCAGTTCCCTCCGTTATTTTAGAGTCATCTGTATATCACTTTTGTGACTCAACTTTGTGCTGAAGTTTCTCACAAAGCCGAATTTCTTTTTCATTTCATCAAGGGCCCTGCCTCAGATATATTGATTTCTGGATGAGAGATTGGGCCTTCGTCTTATGACCTCATCTCTCATCATCCTATGAATTGTCCTCATCGCCATACTCTCCACAAGTATATATAAAGGTATAAGGTTTAGGTTTACTTCCATGGCGGATGTTGGGCAGGTTTTCATTGCCCCGGTAATACACGCACAGGCCAGTCCTTGAACTTTCGAGAGGATATCTCTCGTATTAGCCAAACTGGTCCTTTTGCTCATGCCTGTCCCATAAGTGATGATTGGTTTCACTATTGCAGTGTACATCCACCATCAAGGATTTTGTAGCTTTGCTAGTTACTTCTTTTTCGTGCCTGTTCCAGAGGAATTTATCATCTAGTGTTCAAGATATTTAACTTCAGATTTCCACTCAATAACGTTCCCATACATCTTGATGGATCTCGGATTGAGATTTCTTTTCCTTGTGATAGCTACTCAGGTGGTTTTGGTGGGGTTGATATTTAGTATATATAAATTATATAGAATAATACTCAATATTAAACATAAAACTCTAACGATTTTGTTGCTACGCTGATAGTTTACGCCAAAACCTCACAGTTATATGAGTAGAAATTTAGTAATAAAGAATAACCAAAATGAAATAATAAAACAAAATCACCAGAGTCTAGTTGAAAGTTAGTAGCCGCGCCAGCGAAAAAATATGCCAAGCTAACTGCTATGCTGGAGATTAGAGGTGGATTATTCAGGGCGCCATTGCATCTGTAGCTAGGTTGAATTCAAAAAATTTTCACGATCTCATTAGGAACTAAGAACTAGCACTCCTATTTGAATTTAAAAAAATATGAAGTATATATTCAACTTTGAATGTAGATACGCAAGTAATCACGAGTGTAAAATAAAAATTGCCATTTATTACAATAAAATTTTCTTTACAAATAATCATAAATTTTTAACTTTAAGTAACTACCTTTTAATTTAAAGTTGTGAAACTTAGTACTTCATAATTCTTTAAGTATAAAATAAATTAAGAAATAAAATAAAAAACTAAGGTAAAATAATTTTAATAAATATTAATGAGAATATGTTATACTATATAAAAGGCTGAAATCACATTTGATATGTCAGTAGTCCCAATTTGCTCCAAAACATAATGCAAATATGTTCCATGATCATTGTATAGAACACGGGAAAATTGCCGAACGAAATAGAAAAAAAAAAGGAATAAACTTTAAATTACAAAACTATTTACATTGTTAACGTTTAAAAATAGAAAAAAATAATAATAGTAAGTTTACCTGTTATTCCGAAGGTAAGACTGTAATCTGTCTTATCTCATACAAATTCGGCTGCAATACTGCTAAACCGTGTAGTGGTGTATAGGTACTGGTTAAACATCAATGCTCATAATTGATAACTGAAAGTAAGTGAAAATATATGAAAAGAGGTGAAACCCGAAAAGCTAAACAAAGATAAAGATCAAAAACCTCACAAAGAAAAGGAACGTCTGAGACTACTTATAAAAATTAAATTAAAAATGCAAATGAATTTGATAATCGACTTTCGTTAAATAGACAAGAATTAAATTAAGTTGTTATTTTTTAAATTTAAAATGTTGGGCTTTCTATGTATTCCGAAAAAATTATCAAAAGTGAACAAAAGTTTTGAGAAAAAGCTCAAAAATAGAAATAATTTATAATTTGTATAAGAAAATGAAATGCTAATCAATACCTTATTAGTAATAATTAAACAAATAATTAATTTAAAATAAACCACTGTAGAACTCATTTGCAGCTAAGAGTAAAAATATATAAAAGTACAATAAAGCTCCAATCTGACTCCGGGTGATCACCAATATTTAATCAATATAGAATAAAACAAAACATTCACTTTAAAAAATGGATAATTTTTTCTGAAATAGTAATTTTTAATGTATTGCTAATACTGGCAAGTAAAATGTCAATAACTGTTTTTGGTGAGTTTGTATTACAGCCATCAAAGTATATCAAAAATTCTTGTTTAAAGACATATTTAAATATGAGTCAGAAAGGATATTTCATAAAAAATGCTCAAGTTTTTGAATTTATTCTTATGGTCACTAAGTACTTTCTGAAGTATGAATGAAATATATAAAACAATAACCATTTCAACTTATGGGTTTAAAATTGTCTTCTACAATAACCATTTAATTCGCTAACATGGTCTAACTTTAAAACTGGTCTAAATTGACAGTAGAGTATTTAAACTGACAAGTGCAACCATAAGCTAAGTGAGTCTTGACCCTTAAAAATATAAGCATAAGAAAATCATTTATTATCAAACGGGCAAAAGTGGAAAATGTTCATTTTCGGGAAATTTTAAAATTTCTTAGTGACTTATATTATGAGACTAGTTCCAAGATCGTGTTATTAGAGTTATTACAAAATCAAAGGATGACGGGCCGTGATATTATCATCCTTGTCTGTAGGAGTTGTTGGTGCCAATTATACCAAAGTTTCTAAATTTTTAAAATTTACGGTTGAAAAGTAAGAGAGGGGGGGGGGGAGCATTTTCTGGAATATGAATGAAATATATAAAACAATAACTATTTTAACTACAGCATCACGAGGAGATTGCAGTGTACTTCTGCCTAAGTTAGTTATGGGTTTAAAATTGTCTTTTACAAAAACTTTCTAGTTCACTTACCTGGTCTAACTTTGAAACCGGTCTAAATTAACAGGAAAGGGTTTAAATTGACAAGCGTAATCATAAGTCAACTGATTTTTAAACCTTAAAAGTATAAGAATAAAAAATCATTTATTACCAAAGTGGCAAGGGTGGAAAATGTTGTTCTTTTTCGGGAAATAACTATTTTCCTTGCCGATTTCAAAATTTGGTCTCTGGATGTTTATCCTTAATACATCTATTATCCTAAATGTAGGTTTGAGAGTCAATATTTTTTAAAATAAGTTATTATTTCCCAATAATTTAAATTATATTATTGTAATTTATTTAAACTTTTTCTACTTTTTCCGAATGGAATTTAGACTGAATTCAAGTCAAATGCACCCTTAAGTGTCTAAAATAAATTCTCAAAGTCGAGATGAAAGGTTGTTAGTTGATGTTAATGTTATTAAATTCAATTCAGTTTATTTAGACAGTAAAAAATAAAGAAACGTCGCAAAATATCATCAACAGTAAATTATTCAATTGTTTGGAACAATTTTAACAAGGTTGACATGAAAAATATGTTGTTTAACTTGTGTGGTAAAATAATGTAATCTAGATTTATCCCATAAATATTTTTTATTGAAAAACTTTAACTCAATTTTGAACTAACCTTTTTTTAAAATTAAGTCGATATATGGTTTTTTTTGATATATCGAATTCCGATATTGATATATTTAAAAATATCCATATATTGAAAATACAATATTCTTATTAATAGCCCTAACTGCGGTTATATTATGAGAGTAGTTTGAAGATCGTATTATTAGAGTTATTACAAAATCAAATGATGGCGGCCCGTCATATCGTTGCCTTTGTCTTATTGAAAAATTAGAGGGGGGGGATTTCAAAGCTACTTTGGATGCTCATATTTTGTTTAAAATTTTACTAAATAAAAATATTTTATGACTTATTTCAATTCATTTTTGAAGATCTATTCAATGATATACCATTAGATGAAGTAAGCGGTCTTTTCACATAGGGAGAAATACATTTATTTTTTCCAGTTTCGTACCGACTCTATTTTTGGATTAATTGGAAACATGTGTCTGCATACAGAAGGGCGGACGGACATAGCCAAGCTGTATCGATTTCTAGCTAGCTACAAGGATCTCAAAAAATATTTTAAACGTTGTCACTCTAATCAACTAATTTACTCAAACCTTTCTTCAGTGGCGCGAATGTGAAAAACCTAAGTAAAACGAAATGATGGTGGGAACTGGGAAATGAGTGTTTTCTATCTTTTATCATTGTGTTTTTAGCAAAGATTTTAGAAAGTAAAAAACTTCAGCATAGTAAACTACAACTTGAAAATTTGACATTTCTTGAATAACAGTTTCCAATTTTACACTATCAAATATCTTTTTAAACATCATTTCTTAAATATATTTTATAGTGTAATTGCCTAACTTTTATAAAATGTTTCTTTTATAAAAAATATTTAAGCAAATGCTTATATTTAATAAAAGATTTTTGGTAAATAAACAAACATGGCAGTAAATTTGCTTGGACGGTGGCGGCTACGAAATTACTAATTTTGGAGTAGGAAGCGGATGAATTACTTTATAGTAGTGATAGTCCAAGTTATAAGAATAAAAACGTAGTATAACGTCGATATAAAGTACATTACATCTATATAAAGCATAATAAAAGAAACTTTGAGATGTAATTTATTTATAGAGCAACATTAGAAAAACTGATTTTAAAAATATCTTGAATTTTCAATAGTAATTAATTAGGAATTATGTCGTCATCTAATAACCATTTTGCATACTAAAACGAGCTTGAAAAATGGGGTACAAATTTGAATGAATCTTTATCTAGTCTTAGATAGTATTTCTAGCTCTTAAGATCTTCATTTATCAGTTCATTTTAAATCATTTTCTGTTTTTTTTAGCAATAAATACATTTTCACTGCAATATTTGCACAAGCAAAAATATGTTCATTTTTCATTTTAGATGTTTTTTCTTCTAGGACATTTCAGGAAAATTTAAAAATATTTGACAAATATCTTTTCTAGAGTAATTTAAGATTTAATGGAACGTTCCTCAAAGGCAATTTGATAAAATATTTAACAAAAGATCTTTGATAGTGTAGTACCGGCCTAATTTAATGACATAGTCTAACTTTAAAATGACCCAAATTGACAATAAAGGGTTTTAGTAGATAAGTGCACAAAAAGTCACTCAAGTTGGGAATCCTAAAATTACAAGAATGAAAAAAATAATAAATGTTTCTATTTTTGGAATACAACTCTTACCGAAAAGGTTCTATATTCAGATTTTTTCTTTAATTTTAATATATAAAAGTTTATTTGTGGATATGTTATAGTCAAAGACGATATGTAGCCTCTTCATGGAATGACTGGTTTATCCTTGGTTTGATGATCGTCTTTTGGCAAACCTCCAAATAGATTCGAATTTCGGCATCTGACTAACGTATTTTTAATCAAACCTAGAAGTATGTTGATCTGATGATTTCTTGGATATTTGCTCGGACAAAGCCAAATTTACAAAAAATGGATTGTTTGATCGACGCGATTCCTACTATTGGAGTAACTCAAACGTACATCCGTTTAGAGAATTAAATTTTCAAAACTCTTGGCAGTTCAACGTGTCTTGTGCTATAAGAAATGACGGCGACGTCGCCCTAGAATTATACTAAGATAATTTAAATGGTAAGTTAGGCATTTTTGAAGATTTCTAAATAGAAAAAAAAAGTTCCTGCTTAGGTGCAAAAAATTTTTGTGAAATTTAAGTGCGTCAATGGCAATATTTACTCAAATAATTTTTGTAACTTTATTATATTAAGAACTGACTGATTTCTATTTCTTTTTGCTTTTCTAGATCTAAAGTTCTTCAAGTTTTTTATAATCTTTTTAACAGTTGGTAGTGTTGGTTTCTGTTTTTTCGGATATCGGATCGCGAATGTATCGTATGTTCTTCAAATAACATTCTCCATAAATAATAAATTAGTTTAAATGATCTTCGTGCGTATAATTTAATCGCCCCGGTATAATTATTATTAATGAATGTCAAATTTCAAGAAATAGTGACAAAATTATTAATTTGCCAATATATTAAAAACTACAGAATAGACAACCTCATACAAAGTTACTCTTATTTTTAATGCTTAATATGATAAAAGTATAAAAATAGGTGCTTTCTCTTTGAAAAAATTGACTTTTGACGATTTTTTAAATATAATATTATTCTTCTTTTTTGACCACCCTGTACTAATGATTTTGAATATATCATAAAAAGACTACTAAAGTTGATCTTTGTCTACAAGAAAATTAACCCAAATTAAATAATAAAGTCTTCCTTATAGGAAAAATTTACAATTAAATTTTGGTCCGCAAAAGTCATTTTGGACATAAAAATTTAAATATGTCCAAAACGGTGAGACTTAAGTATAGAACATTATAATCAAAATATGTCTACAATTTTACGTAGAAATAAAAAATGCAATAATATATAGGATATTCCATTTAAAATAAGCAAGTGGACATCTACTCCCGGTATAATTGGAAGTGCGCCATCTTGGAAATATTTTAGCCGACTGTACCCCATGTAAGTTAGTACACTGTCAAATTTTCAGATTCATCCTAATTATAGTTTTCCCACAATCGATCGATAAAGTTCCCAGAGAAGCACCCTGTATAGAGAGAATTTTTTTAAGTTATTATCATAATACTAAATAACCATAAAAAATTTAATTGTTCTGATTATACTTATTAATCCGTTATTATAATATTGAAACAATAAACATTAAAGTTAAAAAATATTGTTTTACTATATCTAAGTCGAACAGACACATTCCTATACCCAATTTAGGTCTGGTTGGTCAAACCCGACTTCTCGAAATTGAGTTGCGGCATTTGACTGTCCTAATTTGTCTCACCTAGAATTAGACATAAATTCGTTAGTCAAAGATCAAAACACACTAGTGGTTTGGACTTTGACTAAGACTTCTTGTCAGAACTGAAGTTTGACTAGTCAAACCTAGGAGCGCCGGAGTTTCGATCTTTTACTATAATAGATAAATATCTGTATGATTATAAATATTCCATTCCATGACAACCAGATTTGACTTAAAATTAAATCTAAGTAAATCTGATTGTAAAAGTTTTTTCCACCAGTGCCCTCTTTATTTTTATTATTTATTTAGACCAAAAAGTATATTAATTTTTTAGGTAGCAACACTCTTTTTTAATTTGTATAAATATAATAAATTTTCCAGTTACCAGAAAGCAAATTTCTTTTATATCTAAATTATTTCGATTTAAAATACTTTTCAAAAAAACTGGGTCAAAATTATTGTCATTACGAGGCAATATTCTATACAAAATGCGTCTTTTTATATTCGTTCGTATTATGCGTCATTTTTCTACACAGTTTTACCCTTCGCTCATTCAGAGATAAAACAATATTTGAGTAGGGGGCGCTGAAAGTAGGCACATTCCTAACAAAAGAAACAATTTGTCTCCCGTTGATGAATGAATAGCACAGATCTTTGTTGAGATAAAAAATGAGAAAGATTTTTAAATACGTTGTTACTTTTGGAAGACTTTTGATATAAAAAATAACCTTCCTAACAGTTGCCATTACTCTAATCGTTAAAACGCTTAAATTATAAATTTGCCCGGGTACCAGAACAGTAGGTCTTCCAGTTATTTTTGAAGGTTTACTAGCCACTAGAATCCTTGATAATTTCATCATGTTAACTTGCATCTCCGTCTGTTTGCATGTCACAGGCTTGAAACTTTGTAATTTTTTCTTCTCTTGCAACATTTCGCACGCATTTGATTTAAAAAAAACTAAAAAAAGATGTGAAGTAAAATTATAAATTACCAAATTAAAAAAAAAATTTAACCAATTACTAAAAACTTGCTAAAAAGCGAAAAATAATATAAATTTTTACACGAAATTGAAATTTTGAAGTCGGCGCTAAACAAATACCTAACAAAATGTGGTTCGCTTTCTTATAGATATTAGCACATTTTTAGAAGTCGGTTTAAATTTTTATTAAAAATTTTGTCTTTCGATTTTTAGTTTTGAATTTTTTATGATATCCATAAATTATCTGAACTAAATACTAAGCCATATTAAGGTCAAAGAAAAGTATTCTTTTTATCAAAAAAGGTAAAAAGGTACACAACACCAAAATAAACCACTAAAAATTCTTTGATACTGACAAATCTCCAAATACCAGTTTTGAATGAAATTGTATCAAGCAAATATTTAGTCTGCCATAGTAAATCCACTATCTTGATTTTTAAAATAACTTTAGATTTGTAATCTGGGCCTCCAAAACTGATAGTTAAAGAACTTGAGACGTAAATTTTTTAGCCCGACATATATTATCCTGCATATTGAGTATATACGCCGGAAAAAAACCTCCAATATGAATTTAGGACAAATTCGGGAAAATGTAAAATTTTTAGTCTTTCATATTGTATCTGTCAGATTAAGTTAAAAAAGTTAACTTCAGATTAGTAACCTACAACGCATAAAATCTATTCTGAATCCACATCCACGAAAACCCCTCAGTATCAGTGTTAGACAATATCTCAAAATGTAACATTTATATACCGTCATGTATAATCTGACTCATTAAATTTTTCAAAATAATTTTAAATCCACTATTTATACTCTCAAAAATGACCCAGTTCCAATTGCGAATAAAATGTAAAATTTTTAGTCCCCCATATTGGATTCATCACATTGAAGATTTAAAAAAATAGTTTCAACTTCGTAATTCACATCCTCAAGAACGCCCCTATACAAATTTTGGAAAAAATCGAAAAATGTACAATTTTTAGGACTCCATGTTGGATCGCCACATTGAATTTTTTAAAAAATAATTTTAGATTCGTTATGTGTGACCCCGAAAACTTCCTTATACCAATTTTGGAGAAAATTGGAAAAAAAAATTTTTGTCCGCCATGTTGGATCTGCAATATTGAATTTTTAAAACTTAATTATAAATAAATTCGTTACGTGCGACCCCGAAAACTCTCCAATATCAATTTTGGACAAAAAACCGACAAAATCAATTTTTTTTGTCCGTCTTATTGATCCGCCATATTGAATTTTAAAAAAATAATTTCAGATTCGTTATAGGGGACCCCAAAACTCCCCTATACCAATTTTGGAGAAAATCAGCACTATCTTGCATTTTAGTGCACCAACTTCATCCAAAATGATATGGGACCACTGCAGCAACTTCCCAAATATAACGTAAAAAAAAATCATTAAAATTGGTGCCGCCGTTCTGGAGTAATCGATGTACGTACTTCAAAAAAAATACATAGACTCGTGCGACAAACTCTATCCAACTGAAATTGCAAAAGCTACTACAAAAACTCTTGTATCTAACATTGGAAAGTGTTTTAGAGTCAGTGAGGTTCATACTAAACATTTAGATTAAGATAATTTTTTGTGATTATTTTTAATTTATTACTCGCACTTTCTTTTTATTACTTATTGTTTATCATTATTGACTCGTCGTTCATCGCCGCAATTTTAAATAAAATATTATCATAATTAATATGATTTTTCATAATGAAAATTTCTTTTCTTCTTTGGTGTTAAATTCGTTGGAAACTCTGCATGTTTCAATTGTAATTCTGTTACACTCGCCATGAATAAAAAATAAATTTAATATGTCGCGTTTGTATACGTATTATGCTGCTGACAACGATATGCCTCATCATAGAAATATAGTATTAATTATTGTTTGAAAGTCATAGACAACGATGTTTCTTGCGAAATAATAGATATATAGACTTCCATTGTCTTTATTTTGTTATTGAATAAAGAAAACTACTATCTGAAACTTCATGATATTCGACAAAAAAATAAAGACAATGGAAGTCCAACAGATATCTACTACTTCGCATACTTAGTTTGTTTATCATGGTTTTCTTGCCAAAAATCATTAAAACTACTTGATATTTCTATCTACTGAATGAATCAACAACATAGCATTGTATTTGAATAAATTAAGTTTTTTAAAATTATTTGATAGAGCTCAAAATTTGTTACTTTTCCACTTTCCTGTATCTAAAATATTATACTTAGACAATTAATTATCGCGCGCAATAATATGTAAGGCCACAATTGGAATTCCGGGTTCCACTATTTCATTTTTGAAACGATATTCAATTTTAAGGGAACTTTGTTAAAGGTCAAAATTTGAAAAGAAAAATATTTTTTTCACCAAAAACGGCTAGAGTAGAGCAAAAAGAGTTTGAGTAAAAGTTATCGGAAATGAAGAAAGGAATACAAAAAAATATAACATACAGGGTGATGCATTAAAGTTTCGGACAACTTCCGATATAACTAGAAGTAGCACCAGATCACTGTTACTTCATCTGAAGAGAGCGTCATCGAAAACCTCATTAAACAAATTTGCAGGATTCAAATCTGCTTACTGAGATATTCTAATGGATGGTCATCATGAGACACCCTGTATAGAGTCGATGTACATATTGTGTCCTTTTTAGAATACCGCTTGTCAACTTGGAGAACTATTACCCAAATGCAAATACCTTTCAGCGAATACGAAGAGGAATATTTCAGGGAGATTCATAGAGCCATTACAGTTCCGTCTTGCCACGAATCCACTATCACTCTATATAAATTCCACCAGATGAGGCTTCAATTTAAAGAACAATCATAAGGTGGTAAGAGTTTTCGAATTGTGAAATGGAATAGGATGGACATAGAAAGTCTGCAGAAGAAGATCAGAATATTCCTGACAAAGGCGCACAAACATCGTCTCGATAGTGCTGCTGAAAGGACAATGCCACCTGGGAGGAAGATAATTGGTGGATACTGGTAAGCAATTGTATCAATAATTTACAAACTTCCGCTTATATTTTCACAGGTTAGTAGATTTATGCTACACCGGGCAATATGCAAGGCAACAACGCTGCAGTTAAGATACCAGCCAAGCCAAAAGAAACTTCAAGCCTGGCTACAGAAGTCTCTTCATGGACGACACCCAAATAAGGTCAACCAGAAAATATTGACAAATTAGTTTCGAATTGCTGATTGACGTCAGGGCAAATGTTTCTTAAAAGGGCTTCCTACTTGACATCCAAAAATCAGGTCATTCCAATGGGAAACTATCTGAAATATGTAATCAAAGACCCCTCGATCCAGAATGATCAATGCTAATATGAATGTCGAACAGTACAGAAAATTCAGCACATAACAAAAGTACACGGAGAAACACGATTCAGGAGCCAATATAATCCATGAACTGCTGGCAGAGAAATTCAATTATTGCAGTTAGAGAAAGTGTATGAACACTATAGATATAGCCCGGAACCTATACTGTAGAAAAATAAGCTGTACTGGAGTCGAACTATGCTTACGGATCATACTGTTGCATATAAACAGGTCAAACCAAATCAAGCAACACTAATAGAAGTCGTCATCTCTAACAACAACATTTTATGGGAAAAGCATAATGAATAGTTCACCAAATACAGAGACCTTGAGGTGCAAATAGGCAAACAGTGGGCAATGAAATCTCATCAACAACTGGCGTAGTATCGATGGGTCTTCTGCTCAATATCAGGGGTTTGAGCCTGTATGAGTCTATGCAAATGGCAATGCTACTTAGGAGGGCTCTAACTGCCCGGAGGTTATAGAAAATTCAGAGGACCATAACACCATCTAGGGCTCGACAACATGGAAAGCGAACCAACAGACATCAATCCTTATGATATTTGAGTATATCTGTGATGAGTCAATAATCCCTTGGGTGGGGGGAGAGAACCTTTTAGCTAAGTCTATGAGATTTACTATATAAATCTTATAGTATCCACCATTATTTTTTATAAATTTGTGGGTTCTGAATGTCAACTACTCTACCGCGTTCGATATAAATTAGGGTGTTATGTCTCTAAAAGCCGAACACTGTCCCAAGGAAATAGTTGAATCTCCATTAATCCAGGAAAACTAAAATTGGAATATATGCACAAATTTGGTTATAAATGGGTATCTGCAATTTTTTTACAAAAAAAAAATTTACAGACTACAAAACATCGCATATTCATCGATGTAATTCATTCCTGCCTTTCATTCCTGCATTAATATTATCTCCTGCATTTACCTTTCACCTAGACGTATGACACTTTGACAATTTGACCACAATTTCGTCACCGCCAACGGAACTTTTAACACCGAAATCCCAACGCCGCGTCCCGACGCTGCATGGCGTCGGCGTCAACGGCGCCGGTTCACCGAATTTACTCAGTTTATTCGCGACTCTCTGGACGTCATGTGACCTAAACGGCCTACTTGAACAAACGGTAAACAAATTCTAAGCGCGGCATGTAAAAACTTTTTTTTTTGACACAAAAACGGACATTTCTTATGAAAGAAAATATAAAAACATTTTTGAATTTTTTAACAAATACATATTGATATAGCATATCAATGGACCAATTTTAAACTACAGTCTATCTTTTTAAGATTTTTAAAAATTTTGTGCGTGATATATAAAATTTACTTTGTGCGTCCACTCTACAAACCTAAAAGTGAAAATTTTGCTGTATTTTTTTAAAGTAAGTATTTGAATTTAATCAAAAATTATTGTCAAGCGTTTTCAATCAAAAATACCGGCTTTTTTGCTACTTAGTCAATTTTTAAGTGATCTGTTAGGTACAGTTTACCAGGAAAAATCATAAATATATAATACCAAATTTATTTTTATGTATCCTGTATGTGCAAATAAAAAAAATAACAAAGAAACTAAAAAACAAATTTTTAATAGTTTTTTTTATATATAATTTAATTGAAGTTATTAGTTAAATAAATATATATCATTTTAAAATCTAATAAATATTGTATAGGAATTCTATGTCAAGTCATATTTTATATTGAACAAAATCAATCAATTCACTCCACTTTTTCTATGACAGAATCGAAGTTCGATAATATTTGGAATAAGGTCAGAGGTAATATTTGTTAATAATTTATGTTAACAGCTGTAGAAATGTTTTGTTACCGATTTATAATTATAAGCGTTTATTTTTGTAATAATTCGTATAGAGACAACTGTTGAAGTTAATTAAATTGTTAAAAGGTTTTTGGGTAAAAATTCGATGTTTTTCATCACATCCTAAGAAAATATTTTTTTTTCTCAAAGTAAATTGATGATAGAATAAATATATACGATTAAATCTGATCTTTTTTTCAAAATATGATTATATGTTTGGAATATTTGCGTTTAAATAATTGTTTTAGTTAAAGTCACATTAAACATAAAATTCTTAAAATACATTTAAATTTCTTCCGTTAAATAATAACTTGTTATGATGATTTGTTTTTTTTTTTCCAATCAGGGGTTCGTAGATGATTTTCTGTTGCAGAAAAATATGAAATTGGAAAAATTATCTTTCAACTGAGAGTTATATTTTAAAGAAAATACTGGTTATAACTAAACTTCTGATTATTAGTTAGGGTTCATTACTATTATTATAACTTTGTACTAAATGCATAATCAGACAATCTGTGTTGCCCACAAAAATATTACTTAATTTGGGAAATATATCAAAAAACAAATGACGATGATGAAAATTTCAAGCCATTTCACCTATTTGCTCTCAAAAAACTTTTTTCTTGGAATTTAGAGTAACCCTTTTAGTAAAGGAAATATTTGCATTAAATTTCAAGAGGGCTTCAAATATTTCGTTACTGAATCGATCCTGCATTGTAAATTGGCAAATTCAAATATTTATTTTCTTGGAGAAGGGTAAAAATATGATGACTCTCGAATAAATATATAATAATGTCAAATAATAAAAAATCGTCATTACATTTTTTATATGCCACATTTTGAATTAAAAAAAAATATATAATTATACGTTTCCAACTTACGACTCCGAGACTTCGATTGATGTATGTCGAAAGTAATCACAATGAAGTATTTACAATATTCCAAGGTACAAAGTATTGAACTCATGCGAACAATCACAAAATTGCTTAAATATGCTATTTTATTATGTGACTACAAATTGCAATATTAAACTGATATCTGTGTTCTTATTTGATTTTGTCAGTCACAGCCAAGATTTTTAAAAATATTTAATATTTAATAATTTAATTTAAGGGAAAATGGTTTGATATTTATAATTACTTCTGGTTGTATATGTGAAACGTTGCGTCCCTGATGTGAAAATAAGGACTTTTTTTGCTTTCCCAATCCAGATGCACTGCAAATCTTAATAAATAATATAAATAATAACATTAATAAATACCATTAAATAAACCATATAAAAGTCACTTATGTGCTACGCATTTCGAATCCAAAGAAATATATTGTAATTTTGACATCTGGCATAAATTGGAATATAGTTACTTAAAACAAAGGTAAAATATTATTTAAAATCTTACATTTCATATATTGGTTTCCATAAAAGTTTATATATACCTATTTATATTAATTATGAGTTTTGTTCCAAAACATATTATTGTAGCAAGCAAAGAAAATTGGAATTATCTTTTTTTTTTGGCCAGGGGCTACAAAGTACAAAACAAAATTCGAGGTCGTGTCTGTCTGTTTGCCTTTAAATGATTTTCTTATTAACTACGGATTTTATTCCAGCTTTTACTAATGGTTAGAGTGTTTCACGAGGAAGGTCTAGGTGTATAATTGGTGGGTTACACAGTATCATAGTAACTGCCATGCAAAGCAAGGACGGGTTGCTTGTGTTTTATATTACAGATATTTAGGGTTGATCTATAATCTTCCCAACTTTTAAGCACGGTAATCCTTTTTAATAAAACGAACTAGGGTGAGACAGAAAATTATTTACTATTAAAGATATATTTGATCGTACTTTATAATAGCATGCAAAAAATCTGTCATGTTATTTAGTAAATATATTTACTTGCATGTAATTTAACTCAATTTATAAACAGAACTAAGTATTGTTTGGAATCAGCTATCTACCATATAGAGAATGTTGTTACTCAAGCAAAATTTGAACTATTCGTAAATATTTTGAAATATGTAATGTAGTTTTCTTGAATTGTGAAGAATTACTATAGCAAATTTTTGACTGTGAGAATAGAAATATATATTTCATAATTTTATGCACATTACACTTAATTTTCTAAGAAGACATGTGTGAAAGTAATGATATTTTTATTCCGACATTTCAAATATTAAATTATATTTGTTGATGTGTAATCTCCGCAACCTTCAAATACCAAAAAAGTGACCGCAGAGTACGCCTGAAATTCGCTTGTTTTTCGGTACTCCATTACTGATACACGAAAGACGCAACCGAAATTCTATTCGTATCATATTAATCCTACAATGAAAAAAAACTCTTTTTTTTTCAAAGAAAATACAAAACTACCCCTTGTTAGGAGTTAAAGATAATTTAAAAAGGCTGATATCTAAAAAAAATTAGCAACACAGCACTATAATTAAGAATCATGTTTGATATAAATTGCTTGCCTGTCTGATGAGTAAGACTACGTCAAAAATGCCTTATTATTGTATTTTATTAATAAAATCCAATAGTTTATAAATTCTTTTCAGTCTTAGAATCTATGGCATGGTCTCTCTCTCTCTCTCTCTTTGTCAACCTCTGTCCATCCACTCCTGGACGTAGGTCTCTCTCAACTGTTTCCATCTTTCTCTATTCTTCGCCAATCTCATCCACTGTTTGCCCGCCACTGTCCTTATGTTGTCTACCCATCTTTTTTGACGTCTTCCCGTGCATCTTGTTGTCTCCCTCGGTCTCCATTCCAGGATTCTTCGTGTCCATCTGTTGTCCTCATATCGGGCTATGTGACCAGCCCATCGCCACTTCATCTTTACAACCTCCTTTACGATGTCTTTGACTTTCGTTCTGCGTCTTATCTCGGTGTTTCTAATCCTTTCTCTTAATGATATTCCAAGCATATTTCTTTCCACCGCTCTTTGGACTGTTTTTAATTTTTTAGCAGAATTTTTGGTGAGGGACATGGTCTCTAATCCATACGTACACACCGGTAATATGCATGTGTCGTATACTTTTCATTTTAGATTTATGGGAATTGAATTATTTTTCAGAATGTATGCTATGTTTGCCTGTTCGTGGCTCATTATTTTTGTTTTGTTGTAATTCATTTTAAGGCCTACAGATGCGGATACGTCATTTAGCTGTTGTAGCATTTCGTCCAATTCTTGGAGATTATTTGCTATTAAGATTATGTCATCAGCAAATCTGAGATTCAAGTATATTCCGTCGATGTTTATACCTTTGATGTCCCATTTAAGTTCCTTAAAAATGTCCTCTAGGACTAGGGTGAACAGTTCTGGCGAGATAGTGTCCCCTTGTCTCACTCCCCTTTGTAGTTTTATGGGGTTCGTTTTTGTCTTGTCGTCTATTTTTATTTGGATGGTTGCATTTTCGTATATGTTCTTTATGATGTTTATGTATCTTGAATCGATTCTTGCGTTTTCTAAGAATTGTAATACTGCCCATGAATGCCTTCTGGAAATCTACAAAAGCCATATGGAGCGGTACGTTATATTCGGTGCACTTCTCGATTAGTATTCTTATGGTATGTAGGTGATTTGTGGTGCTAAAGTGTTTTCTAAATTCAGCTTGTTCGACAGGTTGGTAAAAATCGAGTTTCTTTGTTATGCGGTTGGGTATGATTTTGGTTAACAACTTGTAGGTGTGTGATAGTAGGGATATTGGTCGGTAGTTTTCAATATTTGTATTATCCCCTTTTTTGAATATTAAGATTACTTCGGAGTTATACCAATCCTGTGAAATTTTTTCCCTCTTCAATTATTTTATTAAATAGAATCTTCAATATTTGTTTTATTTTTCTGCCGCCAATTTTCAGCATCTCTACTGTAATTTTGTCTTTTCCTGCACATTTATTGTTCTTTAATTTATTTAGGGCCATTCTTATCTCTGAGTTTGTTACTTCTGGAATTTCCTCTGAGCCTATGTTGAGTATGGTTCTTTTTTATTCGTTGTTGCTCTTGTTGTGCATGTGGCGAGTATAGCTTGGTGTAGGATTCTTCTATGGCTCTGCTTATTTCCTTTTCGTCCTGAATGATCACGTTTTTCGCGTTTTTTACTTTTATTATTCTTGTTTTGCCTCTTGAGTTTTTTGTTTTTAGTACTTTCATGTTGCAGTTTTTACTTATTGTGTCTTTTATTAGTTTATTGGTGTAATTTCTATTGTTTTTTCTAATTTCTTTTTCACTTCCTTGTTTAGAGTTTTGAAACTGTCTGTTGTTCGATCTGTCCTTTCTCGTCTTTCTATGAGAAGTCTCAGGGTATTTGGTTGTAGTTTGGATGTCTTTGTTATTTTTGATTTTGAGCAGACTTTTTAACCGATGTGTTTACGGTTTCTTTTATTTTTGTGGCTAGTTCGTTTATTTGCAATTGCTTTATTGTCTCTATTGGTGTTAGTCTTTTTTCTAATTCATTTTGATAGTTGATTTGTTCTTGTGTCAGGGTTTCCGTGGTTGGGTAGCGTTCTTGCTCGATGAGCTGTTTGCGTTCTGTTCTTATGTGTATCTTGATCTTCGCTCGTACTAATCTGTGGTCGCTTCCGGTATAAAACTTATTCAGTGTTGTCACGTCGGTACATATGTTTTTTCCTATGGCATGCTAGGGTATCTGGAGGTAGTTTTAGCCCCAAGTTTAGGAGCATGTAAATTTTATCGAGCTAATTAACTCCTACAATTTACATATTTCTTACATAAAAATGTATATCACTCCGCTCTTCAAGTTAGTTTTATTTTTCATCATACTTTTATCCTATTTTTGGGGTAGTTTTTTGTTACACATATTTATTTTAGGCGTGGACGAGTTTCTTTGAGGTCGGACTTGTCCTAAAAAGCATGTGAATTTCATAGCCGAACCTACGATTCTAAACATTTTTTTGTGGAGCTGTTTTTTACCGACTTCCTGAAATTATTGATTTTCAACCCCCTCGCTGAGACATGGGGTACCATTTATGAAAAACTTTAATGTTTTTCCGTGATATTTTATTGCATGCTTTTGTAATATAAGGTAGTTCAAACAAATGTAATGTCTAGTAATGAAAGGCATGCATACCCAAATAGCCGAAAGAGCTTAAAGGGTCACATATAAATGAAAAAGAAAGGAAATTTTCGTATTCTAAAATTGCACGCCGATGTAAAGAATTAAAGTTTTAATCAAAATAACACTTTGGAAAAACCCAAGTCAGGCGCGGATCCAAGGGGGGGGGGTGATCCCCTCCCCTTGAGCTTTGAGTTCAGGAAAATAGACCCAACTTTGCCTCTTGTACTATAGTTTATTCAAGAACTAGAAAGAGTAATAAATCATTTTTTACCCTTTTTTAATTCGCAAACTACCTGTGTTCTTTAGTCCGGTGTCTTTGGCAAAATCTGTTAGACACATTTATTTTTCATCGGAATGGAAAATTTTATAATCAAAAATACCGGTCTATAATAATGGGCTGGATATTTGGATGTGTGAAGTGTTAAAAAGGATTTTTAATTCTTGTCACAGGCGTCGGAAGGAGATTTATTAGCACTAAGGATTTATGGCATAGAATATTATTTCGGTATAAAACTTAAAATAAAAAGTTTTTATAATATTGTTTTCTTTCTTATGATTTCTTAATAATTCACATACATTAGAAAATATAGATAATTTTGACATATTTAACACAAATCACAACTGTATTTTTATTATTTTTAATTTTGGCGTAGGAATGGTTTTAGGCACATTCAGACTAAAATGTAGCATTTTTCTCTCAAAAAATTCTAAGTTATAATTTAATATTTACAAAATACCCATTGTCAAAAATACAAGAAATTAAACATATATAAAAAAATAAATTCATCCATATAATATTAATTTTTTTTGGGGCTATCGGTCATTTTATTATTAATTAAAAACATTTTTAGGACATTTGACGTTTCAGTTTATTTATTTCTTAAACCATCTGCAGAATTACAATTAAACACTAAAAAGGGCTTCAAATGTAATTAGTTTTTATATGTTACAGAAAATTTAAACAATGAATTATGTTTACCTCTATCTCACCGATCATGAAATCGAGTTTCGACATTTTCTTTTATTCTTTTATTATATGGATTTGTCCCAATTCTCTACAGTAACTTTATTCAAAAAAATCTTTCAAAAGTTCAGTTAAATTGCTAATTTTGTAAGTTGTGTTATTTCTGGCAACTCTATCTTTTACTTAAGAGAGATATTTCGTTCTCCAACGGAGATTTTCCGGACGATCTATAAGAACAAATTTCCTATTTAATTTTTTCCAGCAAAAATTACGTTCTTTGAGTCATTTCCAGAGCTCAGTTCTTTTAATTTCAGGTAAATCCCGATCTTCATTGATTTTAGTTAGAATTTTGTCGACGGTTGGGATCTGTTTCTCATAATAAAATGTATGTACAACTCCTTTTATTGCAGTTTTCATCTCTTCTTCCAACGAAGTTTTTCGTCTACCTGTGATCGAATGTGGCTTGGGAGTACTAACAATTCCAGTCGTTTTTTTCTCCTTCAGTATTCGGTACATAGTAGATTTTCCAACTTCTATCATGTTGGAACACATCTCAACAGAGCTTTTAACATTATTATCTAGATATTGATACCTTAAGGCATCATAAACATTCATCGTAATAAGTTTTTCGTAGAGGAAAAAATGCCCTAGTTTAACGATTTTGGAATAAATATAGAAGTGGAAGCCATATCTTTTGGGTATCTCACTAATCTCAAATAATATATAAAAACAAGCACAAACAAAATAAATCACTAAGGACACACTGTAAGGTGTACTTTGCTCCTGACAGAAATCAAATTGAACTAGCCGAAATTTTATTGTTGCAGTAAATTTATAAAACCTTATAATATTTAAATATAATTAAATATAATTAGATTTGCGACAGTCCTCAGTTACCTGCCGCACTAAAGTAGGTATATTGGAGGTTTCGGTAACAGTTTTATTACTTTGTCTAGTTCTTGAATAGAATATAGGAATGTGTATGCTTTCGATCGCCCCTCCCCTTCCCAAGAGCTTTGAGTGTAGGAAAATAGAACCGATTCTGCCTTTTATATTAGGAATATGTATGCTGCTGGTAGCCCCCCCCCCATTGACAATTTATTTTTCTTGCGATAGCCCCCCCCCTCCCAAGAGCTTTGAGTTCAAGAAAATAGACCCGATTCAGCCTCTAATACTAGGAATGCGTATGCTGCTCGCATCCTTCCCCCCCCCCCCCCATCGGCAAGAGCTTCAAATTCAGAAAAATAAACCCGACCCTGCCTTTTACACTAGAAATGAGAATATTGCTGGTGTCTCCCCCCCCCCCCCGTCGACAACTTGCTTTCGCTTGCCATACTGTACTTTTGTGGTATCACTGTCCCCCAAAGAGAAAGGCTGGATCCGCCCCTGCCCCAAGTTGGACCAACAGTGAAAAATTTCCGAAAAATTGTGTAAAAATTTTAAGCAGGTTTTCCTTGATTTTAAATTGTATGTCATTTTAACGCTAGTTAATTTTTATTATTTATTGATATTAGGACAATTAGCAATATACCGAGATGTCACAAAGTGAAAGCATGCAAAAAAAAATCGGAAAATTTCCGTGTCTTTATTTTGCATGCCGTTTGTATTTTATTAAAAAGTATGATTTCGAGTTAATGGGGACAATGGCATGCATGTAGCTCTAGCCCATCATTAAAAATGATAAATCAAAAGTTTACTTGACCGAAAAAAAAAATCAGAAAATTTTAGTGACTTCATGCTGCATGCCGCTTTGTATTTCATTAGGACGTATTACTTTGAGCTGAAACAAAAAATGGCATGCATCTTGCTTAAGCCAACAATAATAAATATTGAATATTCGATTTATATAACGCTAATATCTATACATAACGCTTCACATTATTTTTAAATACATCGAATTGGAAATGTCTCATTATCTCATGAAATTTCAAAAAATATTAAAGCACTATTGTTGAATATATTTTTATTCTTTTTTTATCTTGGGTTTGTAGTTCGTTAAAAAATTAGGTCAAAATGTAATAGTGGTGGTATATTTTACATTTTTTATATATAATTGATGTTTCGGTAATTTATTTTACCTTTTTTCAGAATTTACAGGATGCTAAAAATAATAGAGCATTGTTTTATACAAGTTAAATTATTTTGAACAAATTGTATATTTACCTTGCACAAAAATTCACGAACAACACTGCACACCCTATACACATTAATTAAATTTAGTATTATGTTACATTAAGAAATTAGATTTCATAAAAAAACAGATAAGCATGACCACATGGGCCATCTTGAAGTTAGAGTGGTACTGAAATAACCCGATGGAATTTTTCGCAAGGTAATAAAGATTGTTCTGGCTATTGAGGGTTTAAGGGATCTAGTTCGAAAGAGCAATGCGTCTTTGAATTTAATATTAAGTTTTTTAGTAGTTACTTTATAATATATATATATATATATATATATATATATATATATATATATATATATATATATATATATATTCTGCTAAGTTGCTTGATTTCTGCACTAGCGCTTACCGCATGTTGATTTTTTTGTGTATTTCTATCATTTACAGAATTCCTCTTATTCTTTGTGTGGTTTTCAGTTTTTAAAATTTTGACTCTTTCAAAATCAAAGGAATGGTGGTTTTCCATGCTATGTGTTAAAGTCGTTTTATTTTTTTTGTCGTATTTATGTCCCGTTTATTTTGCTTTTTCAGTGTTAGCCTGTTTGTCCTATGTATTCACTATTGCAATCTTTGTATTAAATACCGTATCCCGAAAATCTAATAACCAATATTTTTAAAAAAAGAATCCATAAATTTTTATAGCGAAAACAAACCACATACTAATGCTAAACAGAAAAACAAAAAATACATATCACTTCCATATAACCCTACACTATCCGAAAAACTCCGAAATGCTTTTAAGAAACATAACGTAACTGTCAACCATAAGGGTCGCAACCTCCTAAAAAATGCTATAGCAAACCAAAATCTACAATACCAAAATTTAAAAAAATACATGTCGTTTACAATATTCCATGCAAAGATTGCAATGGTGAATACATAGGACAAACAAGCCAACACTCAAAACAACAGAATAAACGGATATAAATACGACAAAAAAAATAAAACGGCATTAACAACACATAGCATGGAAGACGACCATTCCATTGAATTTGAGCGAGTAAAAATTTTAAAAACTGAAAACTTTGCAAAAAAAGGGAAATTCTCGAAATGATGGCGATAGAAAAAAATAAACATGCAGTAAACGCTAAGGCAGATAGCAAGCAACTTAGCAGAATATATAACAATATTATAAAATAACTACTAAAAAACGCAATTTTAACATAAAAATGCATTGCACTTTCGGACTAGACTCCTTAAACCCTCAATAGCCAGAATAATCTTTATTACCTTACAAAAATCCCATCTGGTTTTTTCAATACTACTCTAACTTCAGTAGTCAATTTTATACTGTTATTTTATGAAAACGAATTTCTTAATGTAACATAATATTAAATTTTATTAATGCGGACAGTGTTGTACATAAATTTTGTTCAAGGTAAATATACAACACATTTTAAATAATTTAACTATGCTCTATTATTTTTAGCATCCTGTATATTCTGAAAAAGGTAAAATAAATTAGCGAAACATCAATTATCTACAAAAAATGTAAAATATAGGAAGTATTATATTTTGATTTAATTTTTTAACGGACCATAAACCCAAGGGAATAAAAATAGATATATACACACATATATATATATATATATATATATATATATATATATATATATATATATATATATATATATATATATATATATATATGTATATATGTATATATGTATATTCATTCTTTTTTAGCGATTTTTTCTCATCTATTTTCAAAATTTGTTATAGTCAGGCCTAAGAAGCATCCACTTCATTTGTCAATGTATATATAATATAATATTTTCTGATGAAATATCAAGCGGCATTTTTTTAATCAAAAAAATTGTTTTCTAATTTTTTCAACATTTTTTAATGATGGGCTAAAACTGCATGCATTCCATTTTCCCGATTAACTCGAAATCACACTTTTTAATAAAACACTAAACTGCATGCAAATCAAAGACACGGGAATTTTCCGAATTTATATAATAAAATTTATATTTAGCCTTCATTAAGGGTAGTTTTAAATCGAGGAAAATCTGTTCCAAATTTTTACACTATTTTCCGGAAAATTTTCACCGTTGGTCCAACTTGGGGTGCATGCCAATTTTCCCAGAGTGTTATTTTAATTAAAATTTTAATTCTTCACATCTACATTTCACATTTCAAAACACGGAAATTTCCTTTTTTTTCCTCATTTTTATGTGGTCCTTTGAGTCTTTCGGCTACTTGGGCAAACATGCCTTTCATTACTAGACCTTACATTTGTTTTAACTACCTTATATTACAAAGGCATACAATAAAATACCAAGGAAAAATACAAAAGCTTTTCAGAAATGGAAGGGCAATTTTCATTATGACCGGACAGTGTGCAACGGTCAAGAACCCTTCTATATTCCTTGTTTTAGAATTCATTATCAACCCGTAAAAATGCATGCGGTATAAAATGGGCGAACGTCGCCTGTCAACAGTTTCCAGTCTATTTATCCAAAAGTTGATAGTTATGTTATTCATTGATTATTAATTTTTAAAACTTTTTTCTAAGTATTTATCGTAATAGTAGCTTAATTGTTCCTTAAATTTTTTTTGTTGTTAGCCTGTTGGTCCTTAATTACGCTCCAAATTTCTCGGGGGATGAAGTGTGAGCTACAACGAGTCTAAATACGCAACAAAACATTTAAGTTCGATTATCTCAGAAACCTGGTATTCCAAACCACACCACACACTTATAATTTTTCTTGATAAAAAATGTCTACGAATAAGAATTTTTAATTAGAAATTTTATGTACTGAGGTACAAAAACTTAAGAAGCCTTAGATGTAGGCAAAGTGCTGCTGGTGGTGCCCTCTACAAACTACATCAAAACTGTAATCAGATTTTGATTTGTCATCCCAAGAAACCTTAAAGTAGCAAATATAGTTTAAATCAACCTATTATTAATATAAATATTTAAACAAAGTTTTAAAAATTATGACTTTGACACCCTGTATTTTGGAAACTATATTTTAGCTTTAAGAATTTGCGCTAGTATTTTATTCAAACTTTTTAGATACACTCTGTATACGATTAGAATCCTTGTTGAATTACACGTTCTTGGTCATATTATTACCATTGTTATTTCCAGCTTAAGGACTAATACAATCAAGAATTCCCCGAATGGAACACTACTGGCTACAACCTAATTAGCACTGCCTGCATTTCAAACATAAATCTAATATTTTTACCTAGCATGAGAAGTATAATACGAGCTTCAGTAAATATTTAGCTATTTTGCTGATATGTACTAATAACTTCTCTATTTCCATTATTTTTACGTACAAACTCAATATTACGCACTTATAAATTTATAGGGTGCTAAAATTTTAATTTATAGGTGTTCTTTTTAGGTCATTGCCTAAAAAAGGAGAAACAAATGCTAGGAAAATAAATTTAAAGGGTCATATCGTCTATAAGTGCTTAGAGTAAATTATAAAGGCAGTTTTAAAAAAATATTTAATAATATGATGTATTCTTATTATAATAATTGAAATGAACCGAAATTTTATTTTCATTATAATTTTTTTACGTTTACGTTACACTGTTACAGAGAAAGCACTATCTCAGATTGCAGAAAATACCAGACTAGTTTCAAACTCACTGATTCTTCTTGGTATAAGGTAGGCAATTGCACCTAAGTATAAGAAAAGAAATAGAAGAGTATCAGAGGAAACAGGTTAGTTTTAATAGGCACAAAAAGATAAAAAAAGATAACTTATAGTAACAGAAAGAGAGAACCGACACTGCTTAAGAATGCAAAAGGCAAACTAATCTTAGACACCCAAGAGAAACTTAAAAATGGACAGAATACATCAAAGACCTGTTTAAAGACAATAGAGTAGAGCAAATGGAGATTAAAATAGAAGATAACGAGGGATTAACGATACTGAAAGATGAAATAAAAGCAGCTATAAGAAACAACAAAAATAGAAAAGCACTAGGTCTAGATCAAATCCAGTAGAAATCTTAAAATGCATGAATGATGATACCATGGATATATTGTTAGATCTGTTCAACACAGTATATAAAACGGGGAATATACCCAGAGAATGGTTACTCTCCACCTTTTGCGCTATTCCAAAAAAAAAAATTCAAAAGATGGCAGCGAATATAGAACAATATCTTTGATAAGCCATGTACTCAAGGTGTTTTTAAAAGTAATACATGGACGCATTTATAAAGAAC
The DNA here is from genome assembly GCA_034092305.1 of Diaprepes abbreviatus. NCBI lineage: Eukaryota > Metazoa > Arthropoda > Insecta > Coleoptera > Curculionidae > Diaprepes > Diaprepes abbreviatus. The sequence goes on from JASJET010000103.1 coordinate 20,954,987, forward strand.
TTGAAAAGGGAATAGATGATAGTCAGTTTGGATTCAGAAATGATATAGGCACCAGAGACGCGTTGTTTGCCCTTAATGTGCTTTCACAGAGGTGTAGGGATATGAACACCGATATACACATTTGTTATGTTGACTTCGAGAAGGCTTTTGATAAAATTAGACATGAAAAACTAGTCGAGATTCTAAGAAGAAAAAACATAGACAACAAAGATTTAAGAATAATAAATAACTTATATTGGAATCAAGGTGCACAAATAATAGTAGATAACGAAACAAGTCCGGAAACTGAAATAGGAAGCGGAGTGAGACAAGGATGCATTTTGTCACCCCTACTATTCAATGTGTACAGTGAATCGATTTTCGAAGAATCAGTGTTAACGAAAAGTAAAGGAATAATAATAAACGGAAGGCCTGTAAACAACATAAGATTTGCAGACGACACTGCTCTCAGAGCTAGCTCCGCTGAAGAACTCCAAGAACTAGTGAACGAAACAAATAACGTTTGCGAGCAACACGGATTAAAAATGAACACCAAAAAGACTAAATATATGGTAATAACTAAAAAACCAACCATGCTAATAAGCATAAAGTTGCGAGGTGTGAATTTAGAAAAAGTGCAAAAATACAAATACTTGGGCACATGGATAACAGCAAATAATGAACAAACAACAGAAATAAGAACGAGAATAGAAATGGCAAGAAGTGCGTTTGTAAAACTGAAAACCATTCTGTGAAGCAGAAGATCACTCTAGAACTAAGCATGAGAATTTTAAGATGTTATGTATTTTCAGTGCTGCAGTATGGGTTGGAAGGCTGGACACTAAAACAAGAACACATAAATAAATAAAGTGCAAGCGTTTGAAATGTGATGTTACAGAAGGATGTTGAGAATATCTTGGACGGAGAGAAAAACAAACGTAGAAGAATTGCTAGCGATGGACAAAAACTATGAAATAATTAACAACATAAAAATAAAGAAACTGCAATATCTTGGACATATAATGAGAGGCCAGCGATACGAGTTGCTTAAATTGATCATGCAGGGTAAAATAGAAGGAAGAAGAAATATCGGAAGAAGAAGAATTTCTTGATTAAGAAATTTTAGAGAGTGGTTCAATTGTAGCTCAGTAGAACTTTTTCGAGTAGCGGCAAATAGAGTGAGAGTGGCAATGATGATATCCAACCTCCGATAGGAGATGGCACGTAAAGAAGAAAATAAGAAAAGCGAATCCTTTAGACAACTTATATTTGACAAAATATGATGATTAATGCAATCAGCGCCATCTCCCAGCATTTTACGCAAATTGAATATCTAATCTCGTAGAAAACTATCTACTATATACCAACGGTGAATACAATATACTTGCTATTAAGTGTATAAATACATGTATACTAGAAAAACTATTTTAGTTCTCAACCATCTAAAAGAACCTTAATAAAGGCAAATGTTCCCTGCTTTAACACGGTTTGAGACAAAGCATTATTTTAGCTTATACCAAAATGCCAAAAAATGGTGAACGCCTCTCCCATGTCTGTGAATCGCCACTTGCAGACCGGTTTCAAACTCATTGTTTCTCGTCAGTACAGGATAGGCAAGGGCACCTAAACAAAAGAAAATCGAATCCCTTAAACAACTTATATAAAAAAATATGCAGTAAAATGCAAGCAGCGCTATCTCCTAACATGTCACATAATCTTAACCAATGAGTTCGAAATATGTCTGTAGGTGGCGGTGCACTACCGTAGGGATGACATCTACCCTTTCCTAACATTTTCTTGCAATCTTATAGTGCTTTGTCTCTAACCGTGTTATAACAGAGTACATTTGTCGTTATAGTATAAGATTTTTTCAGTTGATTGAGAACTAAAATAGTTTCTATAATATAATGTTTTTATACACCCAATTGCAAATGTAGACACAGTTGATATTTTTTTCCACAAGTTAGTTTCACAATTTAATTAAGTTATACAGACCTGCAACGGTATAGTTTTTTCATAACAAGAATCATTCCCTATGTAATATATTGTCCTGCATTCAAATTTGCCTATCAAAATTGGCTATCACGTCAGGATTTAGAAATATTTTTAACCGACTTCTAAAAGAAGGAGGTTCTCAATTCGTCGACTATGTATTTTTTTTTTATGTATGTACACCGATTACTTCGGAACGGTTGCACCGATTTGAATGAATTTTTTTACGTTATGTAAAGGAAGTTGCTGCGGTGGTCCCATTTTTTTTTAGATGAAATTGGTGCAATAAAATCCAAAATGGCGCTTACAATATGGCGGCCAAAAAAAATAATTTTGTCCGATTTTCTCCAAAATTGGTATGGAAGAATTTTCGGGGTCGTACCCAACGAATCTGAAATTATTTTTAAAAAACTCAAAATGGCGGATCCAATATGGCGGACAAAAAAATTTAATTTAGTCTGATTTTCTTCAAAATTGGTACAGGGGAGTTTTCGAGGTTGTACATAACGAATTTTATATTATTTTTAAAAAATCCAATATGGCGGATCCAATATGGCGGACGAAAAAGTCAATTTTGTCCGATTTTCACCAGAATTGGTACGGGAAAGTTTTCGGGGTTGCATATGACCAATCTAAAATAATTTTTAAAATATTCAATATGGCGGATCCAATATGGCGGATGAAAAAATTAATTTTGTACGATTTTTTCCAAAATTGGTACGGGGAGTTTTCGGGGTCGCATATGACGAATCTAAAATAATTTTTAAAAAATTCAATATGGCGGATAAAATATGGGCGACAAAAATCAATTTTGGCCGATTTTCTCCAAAATTGGTACGGGGGAGTTTTAGGGGTCGCATATGATGAATCTAAAATAATTTAAAAAAAATTCAATATGGCGGATCTAATATGGCGGACGAAAAAATCAATTTTAGCCGATTTTCTCCAAAATTGGTATTGGGAAGTTTTTGGAGCCTCACATAAAGAATCTGATATTATTTTTTTAAAATTCAATATGGCGGACAAAAATATCAATTTTGTCCGATTTTCACCAAAATTGGTACGGGAGAGATTTCGGGGTCACACATGACGAATCTAAAATTATTTTTAAAAAATTCAATATGGCGTATCCAATATGGTGGACAAAAAATTAATTTATTTTTTTTAAATATCGCTATTAAAAGGTTTTGGGGCCTACATTACCAATCTAAAATTAATTTAAAATTTAAGATAGTGGATTTATTATGACAGACTAAATATTCGTTTCACACAATTTCATTGGTATTTGGAGAACTCTAAGAATCAAAGAATTTTTAGTGGTTCATTTTAGGGTGATTTATAATTATGGATAAAATGAGTACTTTTTTGCCACCTTGGAGTCATTGCGAGGTACACTAATCTCGATTAGCACTTAGTTCAAATAATTTATGAATATCATAATGAATTCAAAACTAAAAATCGAAAAATAAAATTTTTATAAAAAAAATTGAACCGACTTCTAAAAGTGTACTAAAAAGTGAAAAATAACTAGAAATTTTTATATCAAATTGAAATTTTTGAAGTCGGCGCCAAATTATTACTAAATGAAATAAATAACTACTAATATATACAAATTATGGTAAGAAAGTAATTACAAATAAAGTATTTTTAATTTATTTATGCGAATCACGTTTTGTCAGGTATTAGTTTGGCGCCGACTTCAAAAATTTCAATTTCATATAAAAATTTCTAGTTATTTTTCACTTTTTAGCACACTTTTAGGTCGGTTCAGTTTTTTTTATAAAAATTTTATTCTAGATTTATTTAGTAGATTATTCTCAATTTGACCTTGTCATGATTCCAAAATGACTTTTAATCGACCTTAGTGGATTAAACAAACCACGAATTTGGATTCAGCGACCTCAAATGTATGCATATACTTCTTCAGATTTATTTGATGTATTTTACTCCATTTGACCCTAAAATGTCCTTGAACCTGACGTAATAGAGGTTAGCGGACCTCAGATTTGGATCCAAGGCTTCTAATTACGTAAGAATGAAATGATCTAATCAAATAGGCATCCACTTTTTTTTGTAAACCTATGTTATTAATACTCGAAATAAATATGTAAATAGTATTCCAAATTAAGACAGTATGAGAAATTTTTTTAAAATACTTTCATAAATGTATAAAATAACTTACCAAGATTATTTTTCTTTTTTTCAGATTTATCAATATCACTAAATATTAATTCTAATTTTTCCCAAGATTTCCGTTTCAAATCCGTATTTCAATATTCAGGAGATTTCTAATGCCTTATCGCTGTTTTTTTCTACTTCGTCAATAAATAACTTTGTATCTAAATTATCATTTTCTATTTTTTTATTAAATACTTACACACGTCAAGTTTAGTACGTATACTGGATACAACAAGGCATCTCCAGTATCTGGACTTTAGCGTAATATGCGTATGTCTGGCGAGATACACGCGAGTTACGCTCGAAGTTTATTTCACGAGTTACATAAAGATGAAATTTATTGATCCCTAGTACGTCGTTCTGCGAATTCATACGCGTGAGAACTTTCGTGCGTATTTCGCTTCATCTGGATAAGCTCTTAGACAGAATATGTGATTTCAAAATAATGGTGCATTTATCCATTTTCGTAGAGGTTCGAGAGACTACTTAACTGTATAGAAATAGGTTGGACGGGGCGGATTTAATTTGTTGTACCCAGTTAACCCGATTAAAATCCAATTGATTTTTTCTTGTGGGCGTACTTGAAATCTTTGATATACGAAACCACTGTTGAGTAGAAGGAAGATCTCAGCAAGAACTCATAATTCATAACAAATAATTCGGTCTAATCCCGTAATGTTCCAAGAACACTTTGCAAATCATGTCAGCAAATTAATAGCCGTCTTTTCGAAGAAGTATTAAAAGTTTTTGTTGATTGATGATTTTAAACTGGTGTTTTAATTAAATTTCTTCTTCTTGTGCCTTATTAATTTTTCTAATTTGTTATTTTTAAGTTGGGAATGATTAAGAAAGGCGCCTGGTCAAATAAGTTGAAAATTGTTGCTTACTTAAAAGTTATCCCTTTTTTGAAGAACAGTAAATAAGAAATTTAAAACAGTAGTCACTCAATCAGAGGTATACAACATCCTGTATCTTGAAAATTAAACACTTACAGAGTTCGTATTCTGACTTTATTTTCATCAATTTGTGAGGAGTATCACCTGTCAGACGTTATCAGTCGAATATTTGATTATATATATATATATATATATATATATATATATATATATATATATATATATATATATATATATATATATATATATAAATAATAATAATAATGGTATATTAACGGATCAAATAAATACAATCCGTTTCAAAAATAAAAAATACAAACACTATTTAAAACAGTCAAAATGAAAAAACTTACAAATATCATTATTTAAAACAGTCAGAAATAATAAAAAAAACCTACAAATCTAAACATACATCAAAGTGCTTCAAAAGACTAGTATTGACAATTGACAATATTAACTAGTTTTTCAAGAATTGTAAAATTTTTAATTTAAAGACATTAATTGGCAAATGAAAAATATCAATCTCGGTAGGAACTGAATTCATTTCCCTACACATTCGAGAAATAGGACTGTTAATGCCATAATTCGTTCGGTGATATATCACACCAAACAAATTGTGCGCTCTAAAAGCTCTTTGAGGATATATATATATATATATATATATATATATATATATATATATATATATATATATATATATATATATATAATAATAATAATGGTATATTAACGGATCAAATAAATACAATCCGTTTCAAAAATAAAAAATACAAACACTATTTAAAACAGTCAAAATGAAAAAACTTACAAATATCATTATTTAAAACAGTCAGAAATAATAAAAAAAACCTACAAATCTAAACATACATCAAAGTGCTTCAAAAGACTAGTATTGACAATTGACAATATTAACTAGTTTTTCAAGAATTGTAAAATTTTTAATTTAAAGACATTAATTGGCAAATGAAAAATATCAATCTCGGTAGGAACTGAATTCATTTCCCTACACATTCGAGAAATAGGACTGTTAATGCCATAATTCGTTCGGTGATATATCACACCAAACAAATTGTGCGCTCTAAAAGCTCTTTGAGGAACCGATAATCCAATATTATTGAGTAGTTCGGGAGAATCAATACAAGAGTTAACAATCTTATAAAGTATATATATATATATATATATATATATATATATATATATATATGTATATATATATATATATATATATATATATATATATATATACCTCATCTAAAAATGGGCCCACTAATAATTATTTTTCTCCCTTTTTGTTTTTAGTCTCCTAACATAATCATGTATACCCATCTAATAAAACCTCAACTCTTTGGTTAAAAAAGAAGCATAATTATTATCAAAGCAACCCTACGACAACAGGCGCAAACAAGATATCTGGTTTAGATATTCAACATATTTTATAAATAATATGCCTATCCGATGAAAAATGTAGACAATATTCGGCTTAAAATAAAATTCAGTTTTTGGAATCCCAATGTCTTTATTTTTAGAATTATTTCAACATTACTCTTACAATATGTGTATTTAAAACAGTTATTACTTGAAAAAAATTTATCAAAACGATTTTTCAATCTAAAACCTAATAAAATTAGTAAAGTTCAAATCAAGACTAATGATATTAAAATATTTTTTCTTTATTTTAAATAAAGTTTGTAGCACACATTGTTCTGTCGGGAACTTAAACATATATTTTTCTTTGTATTTTATATCTAGTATAAGTCTATTTTATATATCTGGTATAGTTTAAAAATAAGAAGCTAAAAACAAAAATAATTTTTTCCGTCAATAAATCTTAAATTATTTAAAAATGTATTGACACTAATTTTACTTGTTTCTTTCCTCCGCTTCTTTTATTATTTAAGTTGTTTACCTTTTTAAAGCGTATATGATATTGTATAGTATTTTTAATCATTTATTGGTACGTCCGGAAAGAGATCTACTAAAACTGATTCCTAATAATATAAATATAAATTCTATTTGGAATACTAGAATATTGTATCCATAAGTTATTAACCAAAATAATGTAGGGTATTTAAGAAAAACATGTATTGTCGCTAGATGGAAGATTTCTCAACCAAATTAATTAAAAATAATAGAATATCTACTTCTAGCTTACTGCTATTAAATAACTGTGAATTTTTTTTAGTCTTAATACACAAGTTCTCGAAATTAATAATTTATTTTCTTGCGAATGATGATGAATGCGACCAGGAACATGTCGACTGTTTTCCAACTTATTTAGAAACTAGTATCCCCCGTCACGTCTTTATCCGAAAGAATAACGTAGCTAACTCACTTTCTAACAATATTTAATTTATAGAACTTCGGATATATGATATTTCTTATGGCGTTTTGGTTTTTTGATAGCAGAATTTATCGATTATTTGAATTACCTGTCTCGATATTACTTCGTGTGAGTTTCGGCACAATTTTCATACATATCTCAAAAATTAAAAACTATTTCCAAGTTGTCGACATATATGCACTTTGATGCTACATACTCTTCATATTTATTTTCCTGCACCAATTTCGGCATAATTTTATTATTCACCTTAACCTCAAACACCATGCACCTGTTCTGAATGAAAATCTCTCCGCTAAACTGATGTGTTATTTCGATAATTTCTACCTATGTAACCCTAACACTGTCAATTGTCTCACGTAGTAAAATCTAGACATCAACAACATATGTTGATTGATTGCCAAGCAGGTATAGAGGTTATATCTAAGCGATATATAAGTTGTTACCGGGTGCGATGTTGCCAGATCTACTTTTTTTTTTCTAGGTTTAGGGAAATTGTGCAGAATCTAGTAACACCGCATGGGAGGTGCTTGTGAATGACCCTCCATCTTCGAAGTCTTAATTCCTTAGGGCTTAAAATGATGAAAATACTCATTAAATCCCAAATAACTTCAAATTTGCCATACCTGGTACTCACCGAAGGGTCAGCTATCTATCGAAGGGCCTCTATATACAGGAATTTTGTCGTCGCTCCTGGTATTCTCGATACTTGATGTTTCTAGAAAACACCAGATGTACGAAACGGGTATATAAGCATCCGGCCGGTCGTTAGAGGATCAGTATTGGATATACGAGCGAAGTGCAAAGAACTGGTGAATAGTGATAGCGTTGTAGTATTGCTATTATTTTCGAAGTATGTAAACAATGTCTTCGCGATCCTGTGTGAGCAAACCGAACAGTTTCTGTTATATTATGTGGTAAAATGATACTGAAAGCTCAACAAGAGGCTTTGACCCCACTTGTAAGAAAAGGTTACGAGTTATATTTTGGATGCAAAGTTGGCGACCAAGTCAAAACTTGGGCTCCCAAGATTTTTAACAGGATGATATTCACAAGTCTATGAAGTTTCGAGTGCCAATGATTTTGCGGGGACTTCAGAATCGTCAACATGATTGCTACTTTTGCTTAACAAAAATCCTGTTGTTCTCTAGTAAAAGCAAACATGAAAAGGAATATCTTAAGATCCCCTCAGCTATGAGACCTTATGACGCTTCTAGCATACGTGTCCCTAATCTTCCAGAAAAAGAAGAAATCGACTTATAATTGGATGAATTAGATAATTTTAAACCAAATGTCGATCCAAGTTTTCAAGAAAAAGACGATTACGAATGTAGTAGTAGTAAACAGACTCATTTTATATCTCAGGAAGAGCTCAACGATCTTATTTGTGATTTGGACCATCCTAAAAACAAAGTCTCAACTGCTTGGATCTCATTTATAGCAGTGAAATCTCTTACAAAAAGCAGTCAAAATTTCCATGTTTCGGAAAGGGCAGGCTATGCTGGCAGTATTTTTCTCAATGGCAAATAACTTAGTTTATTCGCACGATATTTCGGGTTTAATCCACGAACTTGGCCTTTTCTATAAACTTACCGAATGACGATTGTTTATTGACTCTTCGAATACAAGTCTAAAGGCAGTTTTATTGTTTAATAGAATTGAACAACCATCTTTTCCCGTGGATCATTCGCTTTTTGGCTCAGAGTATATATTTCCGAGATCTCTGAATCTAATGTAGCGCCTACCTAAAACTGCCCATTCGTTCGATATTTATGTATTAAAATTGTTCATCAATGACTGAATTCAAATTCACATTACAGATCGATATACCAGTGTGTGTTGAACACAAGTATATGATGTTGACATTGCTGATTATTTTATTTATTTTGTTGTCATATTTACAGAATTATAGTTTATTCCCCTAATATTGCAACTAAATTATAAATCGCATATTTGGTTAATAATTTCCGAAAAGTCCTTTTAGACAACTAGATACTGAAAATTGTCGAATTGCTTTGAAAAAAATACCAAGTGTAAAGCCACCCTGAAAATTTTACTCTTAAGACGAATTTTGAAATCTGTGGAAGCTGAAAATAGTAAAACCAACTCCAAAATTAAGAACTTCTAATGGAATCTTCTTTGATGAACAAGTCAGACTGAGTCTATAGATATCTATCGAATGAGGCGTCTCATTTTAATAAGTGAACGAAATGTGTGCAACCAATTTCTAACAAATCGGTGATGCTACTGCGATGTGACCGTAAGGCTGCGTGAGGTTTGCATGAGCTCATTTGTTAAGTTTTGAGCTCTATCTCGATATTTTGTTATTAAATAAGGCAACGAAAACCGAAAAGCTTTCGCATCCAAGGTTTCTGTAAATGATGGTGTTCTTTACATAGAAAAGAGCTCCACAAGTTATTCGAAGGATTGTTTTGAGAGCTCTCTAATCTGCTCAATCTTGATCTGTTCGTGATAACTAATGTAAGAATACCTAAGGAAAAGATTGAACGAATAAATTGCCTGTAAATTAGCAGCTTTAGCTTTAAATTCAGCTTGCTGTTAAGATTAGCAGAGAATAGAGAGCTATCAAAATTTTGACTTTACTTAGAAGATGGTTTGTATTAAGAAGCCAATTGAGCCTCCTATCAAAGACTAACTTTAAGTATTTTGTGTTTTTCCTCCATGGAATCTGAGTATTGGAGATGGATAAAAATTATCTGGGACCGCTTATCTAAACATTACTGCCTGAGTTTTGTCAGTATTTAACTTAGTTTTTTAATCCAGTTACTTTCTTTATAATCAGTTTCGCAGTTATCTCCTTGATCTATAAATAAGAATAGTGTGATCGATGTTTTGATTGGGTTTAACTGAAATTATTCGTAAAATTTGCTTGCAAATCCATTGGTCTTGTCTATAGGATCAACTAAAGTTCCTTTGTCACTGACGATATGTGGTAACGGTAATTCGGCCCCTTTTATCAGGTTTGCAGAATTTCCACTTCAATTTCTAGCACCAGTAGTAAAATTTGTGATGCTTTTGCCATGATGCTCTGTTTCCTTGTCTCTAAATGGCAGAATTACCAGCCCTGTAAGCCTTGTTTTTAAGACGGCTCTATTCCCTTATTTTGGCTTTCAAATCTACGGAAATTTCACCGCATTTTAATCCTTTGAACACTTTTGTGACCGAAGCTTTAGCGAGTGCGTCCGAGATTTGGAAGATAATTTGTTTCCTCCAGAGACCCAACATCTAGAGTTACCTCCAGATATTCTATTTCTTCTAGGAGCTATTTCAAAAATCTCTTAATGGCAACAAGTCGGGCAATTTTCGGTACGTATTTACCATTTTGTATTTCATAAATCTAATGTGTAATTTATAATTTAGTTGCTACATTGGATCCGCAATTTAAAGTTTCATAACCAAGACAACAACTTCAGGTGCTAACCTTAATCATTAGTAAACTATTGTAAAAGCGAAAAATAGAAGGAATGACAGTTTCGGGTGTTAGAATGCTATTTTGAATTCGCTGAATTTCACAAATCTGCTGGTTCAAAAACATATACTTATGCGTCTGAATTTTAACAGAAACTTAGGACAGTTTTTCTATAAATATCTGATAGTTCGGCTTTTCGTATTGAGAAAAACTTGTAAAGGTAATTTTATAAGACAAAATAAATGTAGCAAATCAACTTAAAAGTCTTAAAAGCTGAGTACTTTCTTAATTGCAAATAATATATTAGTCTATTAAACAGTCCTTTTTACAGGTAAAATTGTTTCTCAAACTTTCCGACATACTTTACTTAAAATTCAAAGTTTATTTCTTCGTATTTTATTTTGACAGATATGACCATAATAAGAGCATACATTGAAGGCAGTAAAAGATGTATTCTTGCTTCATATTGATACATCTGCTCTTTTTTTTGTACACGAAATATTTTAATGTGGATTTGAGACTAAATTGTAAACTTTATTAACATGCAGTAAGTGCACGTTATTTATTATATTTTTCACTGTCACATTAAGTTATGAAAAGAAAAACTTTAATTTTTACGTTAAGTAACATCTGTTGGCAAGACAGGAAGACAATTTTACCTGCATATACATAGAATTTATCATCAACTTGATCTATTAAGAAATAACTTAAACATGAACTCAAAACAAAATGAAAAGTAATATTCCATTAACAATAAAACTATTTAAGATAATTTTAAATAACATGACACTATTATTTTATAATATAAAATCACCTTCTTTACTGATGTGTACTGGAACCTTGTTTAAATAATAAAATTATTGACTCATCCTTCGTTTTTTAAAGAATAATTCAAGTTATTTTTGTCCCTATCGTCTCATTATTAATATAAACACTCGAAAAGCTAATGATATCTTATAACAAAGGGTTTACAATGGTGCTTTAAAACCCTTTTCGATTATTAGAGTACTCAAGCTAATTACAGTTGTCTGTTTGACAAGACCGGAGATCCGCTATTGAATATAACCCTCAAAATGACATCCAGTGATGTGTTCTATTTTCATCAATAGGTAATAAATAATAGAGACTTTAAGTCAGGCCAAACTTATACCCACAAAGTAATATCTTTTTAAAATTAGTTTATGACTGTTACATTATTGAAACCATAAAAATCGATTTCAGGTTCAGAAATCATATATTTGTAGTATAGAATCTGTAATTAATATTGTTTAAAGTGCAGTTCAGAAATTTAAAAAATAAATCGTACTATTCTGTTTGATCGTTTTAGTCAGATATTACTCAGTTATCCTCCAGAGTGGGGTAAGTTTATATTACTCAGCTAAATTAAGTGTGAATTATTTTATTCGGTGTGTCGGATATGTACTCCGGAGAGGTTTGAATTCAACATTTTATATTTCCTGTAATATTTTCTAGTATGAAGTGAAGTTGTAGGATTCAATTTTACCCAAAAATTACTTTCCTCTCACAACTCTGCCATTTCCATAAATGACAGAGTTGCAAAGGGAGTTTTTTACCCCATAAATAGCTAAAAACTAATAATATCCACTTTAGTTAGCATCTTTTAGTGGACAATGAAAAAAACGTAACTAATACTTCAATCAGTTTTACGCAAATAATTAAAAAAAAAATAGCAAAATTATAAAAATGCGAATTATTGTCAATCGTTTCCTTTTCTTGCAATATTAAGAACTGATTTCAGTGTTAATTTTATGGGTATCTTACTGTTATAAAGCCGCATTTCTCATATACAGGGTGTCTCAAAAGAAAGTACACATTTGTTTTGCTTATTGCGTGAACGCAACTATTCCGAGCGGCGCGGGGGGTATGTCAATCGGTAGCCTGGCTCTTGGGAATTTAGTCGCTATGTAGCTTTTCTCGGGAGCGGACCGTGCTTTGTGCGTACGTGAGTTTTACAAAAACGGTAATTCGGCGACTGTAGCGCGTAGAAAATTCTGCAATTTTCGACATATTCGTCACTTAAATGATGCGCCAAGCGCTCGGCTTATTGGAAAATGGGTCCAGAAGTTTGAAGAGACCGGTTCAATACTAGATAAACCAAAATCTGGGCGTCCGAGGTCTTCGAGAACGGTCGAAAACGTAGAGAGTGTTACTCAGTCTGTTCGTGACGACCCAAACGTTTCGATTCGTAAGCGTGCTGTTGCTTTAAATGTGCATAGGTCATCATTATTCCGCATTTTACACAAAGATTTAAAGCTGAACCCCTATAAAATTCAGTTGGTGCAAGAATTGAAGCCTCAGGATGCTGGTCAGAGGCTTGACTTCGTAAACCAGATGACTGAACGCTTTTCAACGTTTACCAACATTTTCTTTTCGGATGAAGCCCATTTTCATCTGAATGGTCATGTAAACAAGCAAAATTGCCGCCATTGGAGTGCAAACAATCCAAAACACAAACATCAGAATCCTCTACATTCGCCGAAAGTGACTGTATGGGCTGCGATGTCGGCGTGAGGAATTATCGGCCCGTACTTTTATGAAGATGAAAGGGAACGCACAGTAACAGTGACTTCAGAGCGGTATGTGGAGATGTTAGACGACTTCTTCGTGCCTGAACTGCAAAATTTTCCTGGCTATAACCAAAGAACATGGTTCCAGCAAGACGGAGCAACTTCACACACGTCCAACATGTCTCTGCCACGAGTGCGTGAAATTTTTCCTGGCAAATTGATCTCAAAGAAAGGTGACATAAGTTGGCCTCCACGCATTCCTGATTTATCACCTATGGACTTTTTCCTATGGGGTTATGTCATATCAAAAGTTTACGCCAACAAACCGACTTCCCTGGCACAATTAAAAGAAAATATCCGCAACGAAATGGCAGACATCACGGAGAATACCTGCCGAGCCGTCATGGGCAATTTTAGTGCTCGATTAAATGAATGCCGTGATCGCAACGGATTACATTTGGACGATATCATTTTTAAAAAATAAATTCCCAAACAATGTATTTTAATATGTAATAAACATTTTTTAATAAAGTCCTGACTTTTTTTTAAATCGATTTTTTAAATGTAAACTTTCTTTTGAGACACCCTGTATTAGAACTACACTAATATTTTCTTGCTCAAACGCTATTCACAATTATTCTAGAATTAGTATGGTCGATTCGTCGATACTGCTGGAAAGTCACATTATTAAATCCCGGAGGGAGGCTCCTGGAGTGAGGTATGCGAAGGAATATATAACTGAACCTAATGTATAGCTTACTAAGGAACTTCTCTCCTTGGACTACTGACGAGACATTATCGCTTGCGAGGTCACTTTCATGGATTAATCGATACGCAGATGGTGTCTAGAGGAGATTGAAACTATTAATCATGTCCTCCGAGGGTGCCTAATACTCCACACTCTGAGACACCTGAAGCTGTCAGGCAAATTCAGTTATCGATACTGCTTAGATTCGCAATGGAGGTTGGTCTCGTATTTCCACTATCAACTTTCACTTGCAAGTTAAATGATACACTTTACTTTCTGTTTATAATCCCAACTGAAAATTAACAGGTATTAATTATCAACTAAGAAATTGGTATTAACTTTTTAAAAGAACGGCATAATAGGAAAATTTGACAGAAACATGTCATAAAATAGTCAATATATTTTAGAAAAACATTAATTAAAAAATCACAACAGCATAGCAAAAAATTTACTTTCTACTTTTGGATTAGAATATTAATGAAGGATTTTTACGTCTATCGCGATCGATTTCGAATTTACAGGGCGATTTTCGAATTTAACAATTTTCTAAAATGTCTTATATTTTATTTATCAAAGCAACTAAGATAAAACTAATAAGGCATTCTTGAGGAACTTTTTTCTGTAGAATCCAGCAGCGTAGTCAGATTTTTAATTTTAGTTTTAATTACAGAGATATAATACCAAGTTGTAATTTTTTAAATGGAAGACCCTGTGTTCTTTTATATAATTTTTTTGCATTTTCTTTAGGAATATATTGTATTGTCAATATAAATTGGCAACAAATAGGCTAAAAACTGTTTTTATTAAATATGTTAACTTTTTAAAATAGGAAACGTCGATTTACGAAGCTATTTTGAAATAATATAAAACCACTTAGTTGTTTTTCTTAATCACAGTTTCTTAACCTATAGTATATAATATAATAAATATTATAACTGATCGCGATTAAGAAGAATATCTAAATATTTAGGCCGTTTCCATAGGTCACTGCTAGGATCACTTTTTAAGTGACTATGGATAAGTAAAAGAATCACTTATTCGACTAAAGCCTTTACTAAGGTTTCAGGTTTATTAGCTTGTCAACTTGCAATTGGTCTGTTCAAAAATTCAAAATGAGAATATTTCAAAATTTCGAAAAGTATAATAAGGTAGAATGTTACATCGTGTGTAATGAACACAAGCAGAGTACCTCTGGTTTATATTTTAGAGGGTATCCGGAGCACGAACAATTCAATCCGACAATTTTTACGAGACCAGAGGAAAACTTAATCAATTTTGGATCCTTAAAAAGCTACGACCAAAGACGTATGAGGATAAAATTATAAATTTAATCAGACGGGGATACAAGGGGGTGGGGCGATGGAGGAGATCCCCCCCAAGAGCTTTGAGTTCAGGAATATAGAATCGATTTTGCCTTTTATACCATGAATTTGTATGCTGCTGGCATCTACTCCCATCCCATCGACAACTTGATTTTTCTTGCAATTGCCCCCCCCCCCCAAGAGCTTCGAGTTCAGAAAAATAGACCTCATTTTGCCTCTTATACTAGGAATGTGTATGCTGCTGGCATCTATCTCCCCATTAAAAACTTATTTTTCTTGCGATCGCCCCCCCCCCCCCCAAGAACTTTAGGTTCAGAAAAATAGATCCGATCCTGCCTCTTACACTAGAAATGTGTATGCTGCTGGCATCTAGCCCCCAATCGACAATTTTTGTTTCCTTCTTACGATCTCCCTCCCCCCCCCCTCCAAGAGCTTCGAATGCAGAAAAATAGACTTTACCTTACCTTGTACACTAGAAATGGAAATGTTACTGGTGTCTCCCCCCGTCAACAACTTGATTTCGCTTACTATACTGTACTTTGTGATATCACCGACCCCCAAACTCCCCCAAAGATAGAAGCTAGATCCGCCCCTGAATGTAATGCATGTGTTACGGCAGATCCTTCAATGTCGAGCAGTACTATTAAAATGGATGTTAGGGTTTCTCATAAAAAATTATTAAAAATTTTAAAAGAAATTAAATTTAAATGTTACAAGGCAAGAAAAGCTCAGCTTCTTCTCCCTAGTTACCCTGATCGACGACTTAACTTCTATAACTGGTACAGGGATATGTTACGAAATAATGATTTTTTAAAAATATTATATGAACGAATGAGTCAAGAGAATAATTAGTGATGGTATATTTAATTACCATAATAATCATCTATGGACAGATTAAAACGTTCACCATCCAATAAATAGGGTAAAACTAGGACGATCTGCGTTTCATGTGTGGTTTGCTTTGTTGAGTGATAGAGTAATGGCCTACGAGATATATGAAGAGAATTTAAATGTTCAAGCTTACCTAGACATTTTAGTAAGACATATCGTCCCATTTATAGACAATTTACCTTCAGCAGAAAGTGACAAAATGCATTTTCAACACGACAAATCCCCGGCTTATAACTCGGGAATTGTTACCTTAACTCTTATTTTGCGCAGAAATGGATAGAAAAAAATGGATCAGTCAGGTGGATACCTAGGTCACTAAAGCTTACCCTTTTAGATTTATTTTTTTAGGAGGTATATATATATATATATATATATATATATATATATATATTATGATGAATATTTATGATGCGTTAAGATATCAATATCTAGATAATAATGTTAAAAGCTCTGTTGAGATGTGTTCCAATATGACAGGGGTTAGAAAATCTACTATCTACAGAATACTGAAGGAGAAAAAAACGACTGGAATTGTTAGTACTCCCAAGCCACATTCGATCACAGGCAGACGAAAAACTTCGTTGGAAGAAGAGATGTAAACTGCAATAAAAGGGGTTGTACATACATTTTATTAGGAAATTTGTTTTTATAGATTATCCGGAAAATGTCCGTTGGAGAAGGAAATATCTCTTTCAAGTAAAAGGTAGAGTTCCTAGAATTTAACTGAACTTTTAAAAGATTTTTTTGAATAAAGTTACTGCAGAAAATTGGGAAAAATCCATATATTAAGAGTATAAAAGAAAATGTGGAAACTCGATCTCATGATCGGTGAAATCGAGGAACCAATTATAATTAATTTGAGCGAAGATAGCTTCACTGACTGATTATGAATTAGATACGTAATGATTACCAGCGTAAACACAATTGTTTATTTAAATTTTCTGTAACATATAAAAATTAATTACATTTGAAGCCCTTTTTAGTGTTTAGTTGTAATTCTGCAGATGGTTTAAGAAATAAATAAACTGAAACGTCAAATGTCCTAAAAATATTTTTAATTAATAATAAAATTACCGATAGCCCAAAAAAATTTAAATTTTATATGGACGAATTTATTTTTTTATATATGTTTAACTTCTTGTATTTCTGACAATGGGTATTTTATAAGTATTTAAATTATAACTATAATATAAATTTTTTGAGAGAAAAAACTACGTTTTAGTCTGAATGTGCCAAAAACGGTTTCTATGCCAAATTAAATATAATAAAAATACAGTTATGATTTGGGTTAAATATGTCAAAATTATCTATATTTTCTAATGTATGTGAATTATTAAGAAATTATAAGAAACAAAATAATATTATAAAAACTTTTTATTTTAAGTTTATTACTGAAATAATATTCTATGCCATAAATATTTAGTGATAATAAACTTCCTTCCGACGCCTATGACAAGTATTAAAATCATTTTTAACACTTCACACATCCAAATATCTATTGTTATCCAACCCAAATAGTCCATTATTATAGACCAGTATTTTTGATTATAAAATTTCTAACCCATTCCTATGAAAAATATATGTGTCCAACAGATTTTGCCAAAGACACCGGGCTAAAGAACACAGGTAGTTTGCGAACAAAAAAAAAAGATAAAAAATTATTTATTACTCTAGTTCTTGAATAAACTATAGTATAAGAGACAAAATCGGGTCTATTTTCCTGAACTCAAAGCTCTTGGGGGGGGGGATCGCCCCCCCCCCTGGATCCGCGCCTGCCCTGAATTCGGTAAAAGAAATAGTTGTGTTCCTTATATAAATAAAATTTTGCGTTTGTGACAATTTAGAAATAAAACAAAATTATTTTTTGTCTTTGTATTTTGAAGGATCATAACTTGTTTGACTTATTGTTCCAACCTCTACTGGCAACTTAGACCGGTTTTAAAGTGAAACCGTGTTAGTGAAGTAGGGGGCTAGTAAATATCGATGACTGTTATTTGATTATTGTTTACAAGTAGTCTAAAGCAAGAAATTCAAAATGTTGAACAACCACCATAGCACATTTTTTGTTAGTTGGCGTGACAGTCTCTAGATTTATTTTAATTAAATTTGGTTGCAATTGTTTTTATATCACGATTCCAATTAGTAAAATCTAGAAACAATTGCATTAGAATTTAAATGAAGTGGGCTGGAAAAAGTTCCATATCAGGAAACAAATTTAAGATGATGGTTATTTACCACTTATAATTTCTAAGCTCTTAATTAAAAACAAAAATTCTATAAAAAGAGGTAGCAGCAAAAAAAGGGAAAGTCGCCTATAAAATATTGACAGCCAAATTTCTGGAGAAGGTACATTTTAGCAGGATCATTTCAAAATACAATAATATATCAATTTTCAGAAAGTGAGTAATACAAAATATGCACTTCTTAAAATAAGTAAAAATGGATCCATAAATAGAGTAATATTTTCCAATCAGACATAATAAAAAGACAACCCATATGTTGTTATAGTAATTCTCGTTGAAATTCATTTGTTATGACGTCAGACAAGATTACAGAAATCCTAAAGAATTTATGAACGAATTTTCGCAACGATAGACTACACATTGTTTTAGTAACGTGGTTCGATCTAGATTGGGTGATAGACTTACTGGAGTGTTACCTTCATAGGGCTTACTTTCAAGTAAAGGGCAAGTTCTGCGCTCAAGATGACCGGCTTTCAATGGTTTCTTTGCTTTTTTTCAGTCGTGGCCAACGTATATATGTGTTTGGTTGAGATATATTTATCATACTTTTTCCGTATGGAACCATAATGATCAAGAGCTAAATAATTTCTTGACAAATCTAAACTCCATTCGAACAACAATTAATTTTATTGTGGAAAAAAAGGTAAATGATCAGTTGCCCTTCCTGGATATCATCGTTAACAATTCAAATGATATTATTAAAATTTCAATATGCGGGAAGCCACACTAGACAATATCTGGACTATAGATCTAACCATTCAGTTGTAATCAGAATTTGGAATTATACGCAACCTTTATAATCGCGTAATATCTATATGCACGTTGCAGATTCACTTAATAGAGGTAGCAAATATTAAATCAGATTTATAACAGAATGGTTCCCCTTTAAATTTAAGAGACCTTGGAACAAAGATCATTGGACAGAAATAAACACATCCCTTCTTCACATTTACTTATATTAACAGAATCTTAGAGAAAATAGCACGAATCGCAACATAAAAATTTGCGCACCCACAGATCACTGTACGATCGCTAGATCGCTGAGAATAAACAATCAAAAAAAAAACATAAAATGTTATAAACAAATTAACTGTGCAAAAGCTATGGAATATTTTTATTAGAAATTTTGCATATTTGTAGTATGCAACAAGAAGCTTCTTTGGTTGTAGTATAAAGTTAATGCAATATATTTTTCTGTTGTTTATAAACAATTGAAAAACAGCCATTTTAGCAGGGTTTTTTTGCAATAACTAACGAACAAATTATCCGATTTGGATGGACCTTAGCTCATTTTGTAGGTATTTTTAAAGCGCACAACCTTTGTTTAAAACTTCTTTACGAAAAATAATAGCTTTTCCTAGAACTCGAAAAAACTGTTTTTTTCACATATCAATTGTTAAATAAAAAAATTTTCCCAAAAAAAAATTAGACATAAGAATACTATATAATTACTATTATCATTCTGAAGGTTTCTACGTAGTCAGAAGTCTACTAATAATCAGTTCTGCCATATACTAATTCCGCTGGCCTAAAAGACAAGATATTCAGGTTATATAATTGAAACCTCATACAAAGAAACAAAAATAAAGAGATCTGCAACATCATCTACAACGTTTAATTATAAATGATTAGTAAAAGATGTAAAAAGTTGAATAATTTGAATGGAAAATTTTTGAAGTTGTTGACTCCTAACATCTAGTCTATTTGTCAACTTTGTCACAGAACACTGATTATAAGTTGCGATATTGCGGTTTTGAAACAATATAATAATATATGGCTATCCTAATACTGTTACACCTTTGCTATTAATGCGTCATTGTTTATATATGTATTATTCCCAAATATAGAGCTTTGCGTTATCTCCCTATTACATTATAAATTACCGTCACCTTTATATTGATTTCCCAAATACAATAAAGTTGTATGGCCTACGTTTTTACTAATATATACCTTAACAAAATGTCTATAATCGACAGATAATAAATGTTACAAAGCTTATAATGTTAAATCAAAATTTTTCTAGATATTGAATTGAAAATATGAATTAAGAAAGGTTCGTATTTCATACAATTTGTAATATGCGCGCATATACTGAATTAATCTTTCTGGATTTTTTTCAGATTGTTTCAAATAATTAAGATCCTAAATTCAAAATGCTTGTCGTGGCTAGTATTGACCATGGAGTAACAAAAATATACTATTCTTTTTTGTTATTAGGCAGTGCTTGAGCGATAATGCCGATACACTCACTTATAAGTTTGTTCAATTCATAAGTGTTTTTTTTTCAAAAATAATGTTGTACCGACGTCTATTCATCGCTACTGCTTTACAGAAAGAAATTCAGAAGTTATAGGTTCCCAAGCTATAAATAATGTACAAAGAATAAACAACAAATGTATTGAATTACAGTGACGTAGCGAAATAACTAAGCCTTAGGATGTTAGTGTTTTAGTGTCCTATATATTGAACAATTTGGATATAAACATAATAATATCTTCATAATTCCAGATAATAAGTTTGCGTATCATAAAACTGATATTTTTTTCATAAAATAGAGTTGACTGAATTAAATGAAGTAAGCTATCATTAAAGTGGGTGGCCATTTTTAGATACACTGTTTTCCTTTTTATTTTTTAGTATGGTGAAAAACAGCCTTTGTGCGTGATGAACACACATTAGACTAGAGTTCTGTTACAGTTTTTTTACAATTTTTCTGACATTATATTATTGTTTTATATCAAATATTAATTCACTTATTTAGCATTTATTTTTATTTTTTTAATTCAGAAAGCATATTAAACATGAAATGTTGACTTTTGAAAAGTTCGTTTGCACCTCTCAAATAAGTGAACATAACAATTCCACAAATTTTCATTTAAAGTATTTAGTAAGTGTTGTATCTTATTTATTTTTACCGTTTTTAAATTCGCTCTTGCACAATTAATCGGAGGTGCATATCGTATATAGGTTGACGTTTAAGATCCCGATGAAAGATAGATCTACTTCAGGGATTTGATCCTTAACTCCGAACTCCTATAACCGAGAGGAGTCATGTCCCCAATCACAAATTCCCATCCAATACCAATCTATCTCTTTTTATATCTTTACACTATATAACAATATCAAGAACAAGTTACAAAGATGTTAAGCAAAAAAAGGGTGGACAGGGAAAGTAAATATGTAAACGAGGGTGCAGATCTAATTACTAGAATTAATCAAGAAACTGCAAAAGGAATTACAATGAAAAATAACAAAAAAATAACAAAAAAGACAAGCGATAACATAAAAGTTTGTTGGAAAGAAGGGGAGCACTTAAGGTAGATACAAATATAAATACCCCGGAATGGTTGGAACTTAAAAAAATTAACTTGACAAGAAGTGCGCAAAGACATCGAAAATTATGAAACAAAAATCATAAAACAATTATGGAAATTAAGATCTCAAAGGCCTTTAAAAAGTAGCTGACTAAGGTTAAACAAGATATAGTTTCATCAAAGAACGAAAATGGGCATCTGGTAATAAACAGTCAAGAAGGAATGAAGGAAATTACTACTTAGATGTCTATACAAACAACATACAACCACACACTCTACTCTTCAATATCTGTTTAAACAAAGACAAAATGCAAGACTTGTGATAGGAGGCTGAAGTTGTGCTAATACATACAAAGAGGGACATTAAAAATCCAGATAATATAGACCAATTGGTCTCTTTTCCCAAATCTATAGACATCTTACAAGAATATTGACCAATAAAATTGATTTTTAACAGGCTCGTGACCAAACTTCTATAATACGTGCTACCATTTTCGTACCGTTAGAAGTCTAATAGAAAACTGCAATAAGTACAATTTATACTTCGCTTTTATCAATTGCTAGAAGGCATTTGATACCATGGAAATCTGGGCGGTGTTGAATTTATTAGCCACATGTAGCGGATACAGTAAATTAGTAGAGAACATCTTCGCTTCCTCATCAATACATGCACTTTTTTAAGAAAAAATCAACGCTATTCCACTAAAACAAGGTGTACTCAAGGCTGACACCACCTCAGATATTTAGATGAGTGGATTGGTCCCGCAAAGGCATCAACATCGACAGTGGTTGATTGATTGATTGATTTTATGACATAGCAAGCCAGGGTTGAAAATCCCTTACACCGCAGCCATCAGACTTATTGTATTGCCTACCTTATCTGTTATAGGGAAACAGGTTGGTTGCCTTGATCAGGTTTAACAGCCTGCTCACTAGTTTGTCCTCTGGGTATAAGCCTTCTGGATAGATTGATCCCTGAAGGTGTCTCCAGTACGCCATAGCTTCGCACTGGAAGATAGTGTGTGAGGCCATCTCGACGGAGAATACATGCTTTATTTGAGATATGCCGAATACCTTGTTCTAATGAGCAGCGGTCCAATAAAACTTCAAGGTATGTTGTCAAAAATCAATAACACAAGCTGAAATTAATATATAACTCGGAGAACAACAATTGGGATATGTCGAAAATAATGCACAATTAGGACAGAACATAAGAAGGATAATATAATGGATACAATAAAAAAAGTATCTGTATTTCCTGGATCGCATTCATAAAACTAAAACATGTATTAACGTCCAAAATTAACAATAACCTGAAAATCGCAACTCTACGGTCAGTTTGTACTTTAGTACTTACATAAGAGCAACATATGGATAAAGGAGCAAACAAAGCCAATTGATATAGAAAAAGTGACGGGACAGAAATCACAATGGGCCTGGAGAACTAATAATAGATGACTAAAATGAATGCTCTAGTGGAGGCCAAGAGTGGAACGAAGAAATGCAGACAGACTTAATACCATATGGAGAGACATCAAAAAGACAGCGGGACTTATTGGAATGAGAACTGACAACAATAGAAAGAGGTGGAATAAAATAGGAAAAGTTTGCATTCTGTAGTGCACTGACATGGGCGGATTGTGATTGTTGTGCTTTTTCAATGGAGTCAATCGATATAATAAGCGCAAAAACATTATTTTCGACATATAGGAGGTGCCGTAAATAATTGTTTACAAATTTAGTTCATGTTTGTCTTTGGGTTAAAAGAAAGCAAATGTTTGCAAAATTTTATCCCAAATGAAGGACAAATTATGAGTTTTCAATGCTGCGATATAACGGCAGATGAACCTAATAAAATTATTAAGGTTTTCAAAGGTTACGGCAGCTTAAAAAAGACTACTTCAATTGCCAATAACACTGGGGAACAGCAAAAATGTTTCCGAGACCAAAATAGCAAAAGCTTACATATTTTGTTATACTAATTAACAATCTGTCTTGTAAAAGTCTCAGTTGGCTCGGGTTTCATAGATATCTTCTAAATATCATAATTTTACCTACCTACACTTAATGTATGGGACAATTGGATCATAAAATGAGAAGTACCTGGTTTTATCACACCAGGTGTACTTCATAAGGGGTTTAAATAAACGTAACATAAATCCTATATCGTTAGTTAGTTGTATTTCAACCTTGATCCAGAACCGTCCAAATTTGAGAGATTAGGGAGTTTGGGTAAATAAGCCGGATCATTTTTGTTATATATATGGTGAAGTAACTTTTGTGAAACAAAAACGTACTCTTAGCCGTTTAATACAAAAGACTTACCACTTATATTATGGCAGCAAATTTGGAGACAAGGATAAAAACTGGGCTCCCCATTTCTGCTGCAACAAATGGGCGTCCAACATTCGTGGCTGGCTAAGTGGAAAAAAGTATAAGATACCCTTCGCTGTTCATCTGCTCTGGTGAGAACCGAAAGATCATATTACCGAGTGTTACTTTTGTTAGACACCTCTCATCAAAGAAGTCTTTTCGGAGAAAAGAAAATCTGCGATACAGTATCCTAATTTACGATCTGCAATACGCCCGTGCTCCACAGTGATGATTTGCCTGTACCCAATCCATCTCAGAAATATTCCCTTGATTCTGGTGATAATCAAACAGATTCAAAAGGTAGTGTTCCGGAAAATGTCGCCGGACCATCAACCTCGCAAGACTCCGATTTTGTCTATGACCTTTTCAGTAAAAACCCTCACAAAATAAGTCAAAGTAAATTAAGTGACCTTATAAGGGATTTGAAATTGCCTAAGAAAAAAGCAGCACTATTGGCCTCTCGATTGCAACAATGGAATTTACTTCAAGGTGAAGTAAGAGTTTCTGTGTACCGAAACCGTCAGAAAAACGTAACACCATTTTTTAATATGGAAAACAATTTAGTAACCTGAAGGGACATTAAGGGATTAATTACAGCTTTAAATCTAGACTATGATCCAAAAGTCTGTAGACTTTTCATTGATTCCTCAAAGGTAAGTCTTAAAGCTGTGTTACTCCATAATAGAAACAAGTTGCCTTCAGTCCCACTTGGCCACGCAGTCCACAAGAAAGAAATTTGAAATTGTTACTTGACACCATACAATATGAAAGATATAAATGGCAAGTTTGTGCGGATTTAAAAGTTGTGGCAATTTTACTTGAAATACAGCTAGGTTATACAAAATACTGTTGTTTTCTCTGCGAATGGGACAGTCAAGCACCATCGGATCACTACAGAAAGAAAATTGGGCCATAGAGAGAGTCTTTTCAGTCAGGATAGAAAAATGTAACCAGAACTCCATTAGTTCCCCCAGAAAAGATTTTACTACCGCCACTTCATATAAAATTAGGACTTATGAAAAATTCTCTGAAGGTCGTGCTTTCAGTTATTTAAAAGGAAAATTCCCTAGAATCAGTGATACTAAAATTAAAGAGGAAATATTTGTGGATCCCCAGATTAGGAAAATATTCGGAGAGACGCCATTCGATTCCATAATTGAAGGCAAGGAAAAAGATGCTTGGCATGCCTTTAAAATGGTTCCAGCAAATTTTTTGGGAAACATATAAGAAGAAAACTTTAAAGACCTGGTTGCCCAATTTCTTTCATATTACCATAACTTAGGTTGTAATATGTCCTTGACAATTCATTTCTTGGATTGTCATCTGAATTACTTTCCGGAAAATTGTAGTGATATAAATGATGAGCACAGTGAGAGGTTCCACCCGGATATTTCAAACATGGAAAGAAAATATCAGGGAAAATGGAACTGTGAGATGTTAGCCGACTATTGCAGAACTATTAAGAGAGATAACCCAGAGGCTACTTTAAAAGACAGGCTAAGCAGCGCAAAATGAGTGTCTTTAGATTCAATGATAAAAATATGCTGTTTAAATGCTTTTATTAAACCAACAATATATTGTTATATGTATTTGGTATGTTCATTAGATATGCCTGTAATATAAAATTGTGTAACAACTATTTCAGATTTTTTTTTGCGAGGGAACTAAAACCTTTAAGAGGTATTTTTAGTTACTTGGGTGCAGTTGAATTTAAAAAAATTGGGTTTGTTCAGGAAACAAAAAAAAATTGAAATTCCCCAGTGTTATCTATAAAAAAAAACTAAACAAAATTTATTTTACACGTTTAATATTATTTCCAACATTTTTGAAAACAACCGACATTTATTCTTATGAAACGCGACAGTGTCCTTGCGTGTCGGGTTTGTAATATTAAAAAAGAAACTGTGAAATTGGTGGTAATTAAAAAAATCAATTAGTTACATAAACATAATAATATAGCAACAGGTAAATTGGGTTATGCTGTATTAGGCTAGTTATTTTAATAATACCGTTAAATTTTTAACATAATTTTAAAGTTCTGTAATTAGCTAACAACTCTTATAGTCTCGCCATATCTGTTCATCCGTTTGTATGTTACAGTCTTGTAATTGTAATATATTTACGCTTTTGGCTGCTTCCTTCGTCGATCGTATCTTTTTCAGATGGATTTTACGTTGGTATCCTTGGCTACCCCTTATTTGCTGAAGGTTCCAGTTTGTTGTCTTTTTTCTTTCTAAGCTTTTAAGGTTAAGGAGATGAAAGCGTAGCTTGTCCTCATTGCTTTGTTTTTATTTAGAGCCACCATATCTTCGTCTTAATGCCGATGATTGAGAGCTATCCTATTAGTATGTTTTTGGCTTCATGGTGGAAGATCCACGACCTAGCAACCTGAAAATTAGGGTTCTGACCACTTAGTCGGCACAAGACAACCTCCTTCCACTCAAAATTGGCTTATGCCTTTTTTCTTTCTAAGCCTTTAAGGTTAGGAAGATGAAAGCGTTGCTTGTCCTCATTGCTTTTTTTTATTTAGAGCCACCATATCTTCGCCTTCCATGCCGATGATAGAAAGGTATCCTATTAGTATGTTTTTGGCTTTATGATGGAAGATGTATGACCTGGCAACATGAAAATTAGGGTTCTGACTGCTTAGTTGGCACAGGACAACCTCCTTCTACTCAAATTTGGCTTATGCCTCGTTTGACATTCAAAGAGATCCTGGGATGTTGATCGATTCCGACAATCTCCAGCGATGCACCAAAAGGAAGGAAGGTTACTTTTTCTGCAAGAAGCGAACATAATTATCGTGTCCAGGTTCTTTATCAGTCCTTTCTTCACTAGAATTTCGCTATAAGTATTAATTTTACCATGGAGGTTATTCGTCGTAAATAATTACTCTCTTTGGGTATTTAGTAGTTGCTTCATTGTTACTTAATTGCAGGGCGACTTTTCCGCGCGGCCTCTTATTTCTCTTGAAAGTTTCCTTCGTTGAGGTACTTAATCATTATCTTTTTCTTGTCTCTGGATTAAATATACTTTTTGTCTTTTTTGAAGGAAGAACCGGCGTCCTTGCTCAAAGACTTTTTGTTGTCTGAAGGTATCAAATCACGAGTGTCTGTTTTGCAGTTTTTTTCGGAATTTCTCTTGTCTTTCTTCTTCTTTTAACTTCTGCGCCACTTGTTTTCTTGCCTCTACGGTTTATGTTCTATTGTTGAGAGTTTCAGAGTAAACTTTTATTCTTCGGGGTTGGTTAATTATCCTGAGATGAACGGTTTGGTTAATCCATGTTCCATAAGTAGCCAGAAAAAAACGTCATGTGGCCGAACCCTGTAATACTATGGCAAGGCTATGTTACTTTAGAGTGTCACCTCGTACTCTGACGGGCTTGTTGGAGATATATCTCCCATATGCCATTCATCACTTCTCACCATTTTGGAATTTGATGACAATGCCAAGTGACTTTTACTTTTTACTTTACTCCTTGATCTCAGGTTCTTCAGGATCACGAAGTCTCTACTATAGAATAATGTTCCATAATCCTTAAAAGTAAGGGATATAAGTCTGGACTAATAGTGACCCCTAATCCTCAAATCTCTTACCCCGGACAGGTTAAAGCGAAATGAGAATCCATCTTAGGGTACCTCAGGATGGCCGTGCCTGTTCTCACAAGTTGTGAGCACCGGAAGGTTAACTTCGTCAGTCTTTTATTATTTGTAATGAAACTTCGCAGAGGCAAGAATACATCCCTCATTCTCATAAAATGATAATTTTAGCAAAATGAATATAAAATGAAGATATGTCCCTCGTGAAATTCATATCTGAGAAAGTTTATTCTCAAGTCATTTAGTCCGTACTGTTTTTTCAAGCTTATTCTTGTTTAAATAATATTCATATTATGCCATACATACGTACTGGATATCCTATATTTATAATATATAATTTTGAGAGTTCGGTTCGACTAAAATGCGGCAGGCGGCTGTGCTGCCTACGGAATCCTAAAATTTTTTAGGATTTAGGGTTGTGACTACTGGGTCAAGGAGCCAAGTCTACAGTGCCGTTGCAATTACAACGTGTAAATGTATGCTTTTCGTGTCTTCTTTTTTAAAATTCGTACTAATTTAAATGTATCAATCGGAATTTTATAATATTTCAAGTGCAGTTCGTTCTGGAAGCTAGGGAGGCTCAACATCTAAATAAAAATAGAAAAAGATAATAAATACAAACTTTTAGACAAAAAAAATCCTTATTATACAAAAAAATTATACTTAAAATGGAATCACAATAGCATCTCCCTTTGCATAGGTCTAGACACGACCCTAATTCTTATAATAATAAGTCTGATAATCGGTATAACAGTATAATATATATATATATATATATATATATATATATATATATATATATATATATATATATATATATATGTATATATATATATATATATATATATATATATATATATATATATATATATATATATATACATATATATTTCGCCGTGTGAGATGCAATAGCAGTAAATATATCCACATTATGCCGTTGTAGTGCTGAAATCACATTCAGCAAACGTACAACTATATGCAGGTCCGTGTTTGAATGAAGTAGAAAGCGAACAGTTATTGCAAACTTCGTTCTAACATGCAAAGGATATGGAGCTGCATATAGTTGTACGTTTGCTGAATGTGATTTCAGCACTACAACGGCATAATGTGGATATATTCACTGCTATTGCATCTCACACGGAGGAATCCGTGAAAGCCGCATAAACATATCTATGCCATCCGGCGGGTGGTCGGCGCGTTCAGTATTTGCATGCTTCCTTCCGATCTGTCCTTTGTACAGCCAGGTGCATGTCGGTACCCTGATGAGTCTAGTAGAGACGAAACATGTACCTCTGCCGTATCACTATGGCGGGGAGGGTAAGTTTTGACTTTATTCTCGGTATAGTGGTACAGGTAGGCCATCATCTCGATGCTGGTGGAATAGGACAGATTGTGTTCCTTAGCAATTCGTTCAAATTGTGCAACCTCTAACATGGAACGGATATGGTTGGAACGAAGTTTGCATTTACTGTTCGCTTTCTATTATATATATATATATATGTTGTTGTTCAGGGCAAGCTGCCATATCTCTTGATATTATCTCCCCAGCTCATTTGGGGTCTACCATAATTACCAGTCTTAAATTCGAAGGTTTCATCTGGAATCCGTTAATCTTTCATTGTGTTCTGCAAATTGGCATTTTAAGCGAGCCACTATCTCTCTGATATTTACCACCTTAGTTTTTCCCTTAATCTCGTATTTATGTTCCTTTTTCGTCCAGAAAGCATTTTTCGTTCTTTTGCACTTTGAGCTTTTATTTGTTTATCTGTGTTTTCTTTATGAAAATCCAAATGTATACCTTTATTAAAGACCCTCGTTTTGAGTTTT
Organism: Diaprepes abbreviatus; assembly: GCA_034092305.1. Taxonomy (NCBI): domain Eukaryota; kingdom Metazoa; phylum Arthropoda; class Insecta; order Coleoptera; family Curculionidae; genus Diaprepes; species Diaprepes abbreviatus. Next base: position 20,984,645 of record JASJET010000103.1, read on the forward strand.
TCTAATTTCTTATTTCCGCGTATGTATCATAGTTTACCAAAGGTGGTCCAACCAAAGTGCTCTCTTCTTTTGACTTCCGTAGCCTGATTCTCCTTGTTGAGCATTTTTTGTTGACCAAGAAATTCTTTAACTTGCTTCAAGATATCTTGCTCTAGTTCTATGTTCATTTATCCTTCTGTATTTACTTTAGTTTTAGAAGTGTTTATGTGTAGGCCAACCTTTTTGCAGCTTTCATTTTTGTTGAAAGCATTATATTATGTAGTCTACATATTCAAGATGGTTTGAATAGTATCCGTTATATTGATTCCTTTTTCCTCCCCGCTCAGGATTTTGAACACGTTCTCTGGTGGTCAGTGTAAATAATTTAGGGTATAGATTATGTGTTTTCGTCGAGTTTTATACTTATTTTCTGTTCTCCTTAGATGTGAATGAGCGATGTATATCTAAAATCGAGTTTGACCATCCCTGAGAATCGTGGGATTGCTCATGTTTCAATTGAATCGAAAGTTTTCTCGTAGTCTATTAGGTTTACATATATTCAGAGGAAGATGGTATTTGTTTGCTTATTCTCTTAATAATTTTGTTACAAGTAGATGGTCTATAGTGCTAAATCTCAAGCGAAAGCCAGCCTGCTCCTGAGATATGTAAATTTCCATTTTGTTGTTTCGTCTAATTAGTATTATTCGTAAGAAGAGTTTATTATTCTGGAATAAGAGTATTAATGATCTGTAGTTCTTAAGATCCTGTTTGTTGCCCTTTTCATAGAGTAAAATTGTTGTATCATATTTCTATTTAGCAGCCATTTTTCTGGTTGTTAGACATTTAATAAATAATTATTTTTAGCATGCTGATGACTTCCGCTCCTCCTTCTGATAGCAGTTTCTTTGTTATATTATCTTTGCTTGGTGCTTTTTGTTTTCTCATATAATTTAGTGCGCTTTTTATTTTATTCACGACAATCTCTGGCATCTCCTCCGAGTTAATATTTAATACTTTCTTAACCATATTACATATTTCCAGAGGGGATTTTTGTTAACATCTAAACACGTTTTCGTAATAGTTATAGGTTCCTTTACCTATTTATGCTGTTATTTGAATTTTCTCTTCTTTTCATGTTTTAATTTCTTTCGATTACTTGCTGTACCGTCCTTCCTGTTTTTCCCAATTGTTTTGTTTGACAGTTTTTCTTATCAATTTATTCAGTTTCCCACATTCAATGTTGTTCCATTCGTTTTATGGTATTTATTCCCTTCTTTTCATTTAATAACTGTTTAGTAGTATCTGAGACTGATATTTCATTCCTTGTGTTACCATTCATATCGGTGTTGTCGTTGTTTTGTAATTGATTTCTAATTTCCCTCTAATGTTATAAAGAGTTTTCTTTGATTTTTGGATTGTTGTTTTCCGTGTTTCATCTTTGTATCCATGTATAGTTTTCTTCCGACTTTTTTATAGTCACTACTTGTAAATATGTACCCCGGTGTTCTTTATTATTTCTCTTTTTGTTGTCAATAAATGTTCTTGAATAAAATACACATCATAATGTGATTAGTTTTATTTATTTTGAAAACATTATCAAGAAAAAAAATTCGTATCAATATAGATCCGCAATCGCTTGATTTATTTATATCGATAACATGTCTGAGATATGCGGAATTAATTTAGAAAAAATCAGCCTTATCCTAAAACCTCTGCAGATACTGGTGTTAAATCTGCCAATGAATAAAGAGTGCCTACTGCAGAAAATCCCAATCTTTTAAAAATAGAAAATTCATTTAGTAAAACAAGCATTTTACCCATTAAGTATGAATAACATACATACAGATTTTACATATGCAAAAATATTTAAATGGAATAATTAGGGTCCGTTACTTAGGGATAATGAAAGCTACTAACGATACGGAAGTAGTGGTTTACTTTAAAATATTTTAATATCCTAATTATCTAGAGATGCTTTTATTAGATTACAAAACTTGACCGTGACTCATGCAAGCAAATCGATATTTTTAATTTAAAAAATTTTGTTTTTAATTTTTATTATTAAATGAAAATTAGTGCTTAACGTACACATATTGTCTTATAAAACCACTAGCCTCTCCGATCGCGGGATCGCCCGCCCTGTTTTCATATCTGTATTGTGTTTTCGATTAGCCACATATTCAAATATTTTTTGCTGATAAAAAAAAAACTCAACTGCAGGAGCGGCTTACCATATCCCGATAGAGAATTCGAAACTTTCTTTAACTGAATTATTTTCTCCAAAATGATACGATTTTTGTCCCAATCGTAAATTAAAAATACGTATTGTATAAGAAAATTTAAGTACGAAACAAATTATTGACCATGAAAAATGCGGCTGACGGTTGTCTTTTTGAAGCTTTAAATCTTATATCACATTGCAGTTAAACAATACATCTTACATACTCATTTATTCTACTCAACAGAAGGTTACAAATAACAAATGATGAACATATCCTCATACCAACATAACGAAGCAAAATGGGGGCAAACAAGAGTTATTTACTCAATGAATAGGACATAAATACATAAAAATATGTATTTCCCCAATAATTTACCCGTAAGTTCATTTTCCCCAGAAATCTCGCTAAAATATTTTTCCTCAGAATTGCGAAAAAATCCTCCATGGATTTTCAAGTCAAAACGGCTAGAGATAACTACTAGCTGAAACGCCGTGATATTCAACAAAAATAAAGACAATGGAAGTCCAACAGATATCGACTACTTCGCAAGAAACATCATTGTCTATGACCTTCAAACATACTTACATAATGGTGAAAAAAATCTACCCATTTTTTGAGCTTCGCCGCAGTGGGATAATTAAGGAAATCAATTTTTCACTATGACTTCAACATAAACCGCTATCAGAATACCGTAATTATCGTCGGACTTTATCGACCAAATAGAATATATTATTAATTTAAATTAGAAATTCATTTAATGGACATTTTAAAATGTGTTTGATATTGCGGTGTTGTTTCTGAAAGATTTTTTTACACTCAAATGAATGGACATTTATTGTTAAAATTAATAATGGTTTACATAATTTAACAATTTCTTTTATAAACATTTAAGTAAAAAATCAAAAATAACTTTTTTATATTACAAATTTGACCTAGATATGGGAAAAATTAACAGAAGGAAATTTACGATAAAATTTTCCCTTCTCTCATTGTCAAACCTTGAGTTAAAAACATAGTCAAAAATAAGGATGCTATACCCATAGATTCGAAATAATTTTTTTTCAGTGATACTATCGAATAAAATTTGCAATCAATGTAGTAATGGATAACTTCAAAAATCGGAATATCAATTAATGAGTAATCAAGAATTCGCCAAATACTTCAATAATTGATAATTTTGAAAATAAAATTATCAGTTAATTATGTAATTGATAAAATTGACAATAAATATGGACTGATTCTATACAAAATCATACAGTGGAAATAGTCAAAAAAATATAATATTTTCACCGTGAAATATATTATTCTAAAACCGAAAATAGTGTACAAGTATTTTACCGTTGTGCGAAAAAATTATTATCAAGGAAGTTATCCAAATTTCTAAGTTGAGCTTGGAGCTTTGCTGCAAAGAAAAATTAAAGAAATTTTTTATTCAATATTGTATATTTCTATGACTAATCGACACAGCAGTACCCCAAAATCTACATGACTCAGTATTAAAAAAAAATTTAACGCCTACCACCTTAAACTATAGTTCTCAATAGAAAAGGAGAAACAAAATAAAATCAATTTTCATGATTTAACCTTACACCACATTAACAACACCTTAAAAACAGAATGGTACATTAAAAAACATGGTTCACCAGATATTTACATTTTAAATCCTAACACCCTCTATCTCACAAAAACAAACCGTTGTTTTAGGCCTCGCAAATCGCAGCATTAAACTCAGATTCTGAATACCGAAACCAGGCCATTCAACAAGGAAAGAAGTCTTAAAAATGTTATCCCGCGAACTTTAAAAATATCTTTAAAAAGGGATTCATAAATTATATAACGAAAACTCACCACATATTAATACCAAATAAGGAAACAAAGAATACTTATTACATCAGAGAACTTTATATCCCGAAATACTCCAAAATGTTTTATGAGATCTAACGTAACTGTCAGCCATAAGTTTCACGACCCCCTCAAAAGATGGTATAGCAAACTAAAATCTGAAATACCGAAAGATAAGAAAAACACAAGTCTTTTACTGTATTCCATGCAGAAATTGCAATGGCGAATACATAGGACAAACAAGCCCACACAAACTAACACGACAATAAAAATAAAACGGCGTTAATAACACGTAGCACAGAAAACCACCATTTCTTTGATTTTGAGAGAGTCAAAATTTTAAAAACCACACAACAAAAAAAGAAAAATTATGGGAATGATATCGATATAAAAAAGTAATCCTGCAGAGCAGATACCACAATACATTACAATATTATTAAATAACTACTAAAAAACATGATTTTAAAATCAAAAACGCATTACACTTTATTACCTTATAAAAAATCCCACCTGGTTGTTTCAGTACTACTCTAACTTCAGGATGACACACGTGGTGATTTTTATACTCTTATTTTATGAAAACTAATTTCTCAATATAACCTAATATTAAATTAATGTGTACACGGTGTTCAGTGTTGTTCATAAAATTTTTGTTCAAGGTAAATACACAATATGTTCTAGATAATTTAAGTTATATAAAAAAATGCCCTATTATTTTTAGCTACATTCTGTAAATTATGAAAAAGGTAAAATAAACCGAAACGTCAATCCTATAAAGAATATAAAATATAGAAAGTACAATAACCCTATTATGTTCAATTTAATTTTTTAGAGGATGGCTCAGATTTAATTGTATATAGCCTAGTGGTATATTTTTCTGCCATGGAAAAGTTTTATTAGCCACTATTAATGGTATTTGGTGCTTTGTCTCTAATCGTGTTAGAACAGAGTCCTCCTGTTCTTATAATATAAGGTTTTTCCAGTTAGTTGAGAACTAAATGACTAATATGATTGTTTTTATAACCCAACTGCAAGTATATTGTTTTCCCTTTATATATAGTATGTAGATCTCAACGAGATTTAAGATTCAAATTGAGTACAATGCAGGGAGATGTTTGTATTAGACTTCATAGTGTGCTTAAATGGTTTGCTTTTCTTGTGTCTAGGTACGATTATCCAACCTGTAGTGACAAGAACCAATGAGTTCGAAACGGATTTGCAAGTGGAAACACACGAACATGGAAAATGCTTCCACCTTTTCTTGGTATTTCCATGCATCTGAGATAGTGCTTTGCCTCTAACCCTGTAAGAATAGAGTACGCTTGCCCTTGTATTATGAGATTTTCTCAGTTGATTGGGAACTAATATATATATATATATATATATATATATATATATATATATATATATATATATATATATATATAAGGTGCATTATTTTTCAACGTTACACCCCTGCTGCCCATTTCTATTCGCTATTTTTGTTTAAAATTACTCACTCGGGGGTTTTTAAGGTCGCAGAGCGCGAATATGTGGTGAGAATTTTAATTCTCCAATATCCAAGATGGCGGATTCAAAATGGTGGACTATAACTTTTTTACAGATAGTATTTTGTTCTGAAAATGAATCTGAATGAGAATTTCAAATTTTCATTATCCAAGATGGCGGATTCAAAATGGCGAGTCTTAATTTTTTTTAAAGTTAAGTATTTGTTCTGAAAATACTTATTTGCGGGTTTTTGGGGTTGTCAGGAGATTGTCAAAATAATTTGAGTTCTCATTCCTTGTGTTTTTTATTATTTTTATTTTTGTTGTTTTTTTCGGGGTTTTTGTGGTCTGGTGAATGACACCTCCGCTTTCTTCACTTTTAATCTATTTCATTTTAACTTCTTAGCCAGATTTCCTTCATAATCAACAAAATTATAAATAAAAGAAAATAATTCAGATTTAGAAGATCAGTTAGCACTTCAGTTTTCGTTACTATGGAAACCTCGCAAACAATTACAAAGAATGTGTTACTAGATAACATAGCTTTAAAATCGCAGTTCACCGTTGAAACACTTTTTATAACTATTGCAATAAGAACATAACAAATAAAAGGAAACATCTCGCCCAGGCTATGTAGGTTTGAAACCCCTTCGCTCAGTTATCTGCTGTATAGGGAACCTGGATCCCGCTGCGCCTAAGTCCTGTGGGCCACAAGAAAAAAAACACCAAAAATATAAAAAAAAACAAAAGTAGCTAAATCCTTTTCATAACCTCCTCGACGGTGCATCAAGGGTTCGGTTGATGTCAGAGGTAATTTGCGCTAAGGGATTTTTGGGGTAGCTGAGTATAATTATATCATTTCGGCTGCTGGACAATTGAATTTCTAATTGAAGATTCGCTCTCAGCGTCACCAAAAAGATCTTAATAAATAACTTTTAAAAAGAAAAAAATCCGCCATTTTGAATCCACCATCTTGGATATTGAAAAATTGAAATTCTCATTACAGATTTGTGGTCAGCGACCACAACACCCCCCGAGTAAGTATTTTCTGAGGAAAATATTAGCTTTAATAAAATTATTCACCATTTGGAATCCGCCATCTTGGATATTAGAAAATTCAATATTCGCACTCTGTGACCTCAAAAACCCCCGAGTGAGTAATTTTAAACAAAAATACCTTATAGGAAAATGGGAGCTTCAGAGGGATTTAACTAATAATACTTTCTTTACCATTTTTTTTTGTTTTTCGATATTTTCCGGATGATTGGATTTAATGAAGTAATTTTGCCACGCACCATTCGAAAGCTTTCTGATAATTTTCATATATATATAACAAAATACTATAGTTATGCGAAAACTTTATAAGTTTCAACTAAACTACTTACGCAGCATTTCACAACTTAAAAACTTTACCCAAGCAATTTGAAGAAAGCAGATTCAGCATGCTAAGAAACGTGTCTTTTACCGTGTGAACACATACTGACACTGGGTTATTCTTAGTAAAAATTCATGGCATTATTTTGCAAATAATACTTATAGTACATATTGTAAGTCATCGTAACGCCAGTTTAAGATTTAAAATTTAACGGTTATATTTTAAAAGTAACAAGTTGTGTAAAATTAAATAAATTGTTTATAATATATATATATATATATATATATATATATATATATATATATATATATATAAAATTTAATTAATTAAAACAAACTACATCAGAACAAACGATACTGGAGACGTCCAGGCTAGTAAATTTTCATTATGTTCTTCGGATACACCTTTAATGACAATTTTCTAAAATTTCTTCCATTATTCACTAAAACCGTTTCATTTTTCCTCATTTTACTCAGCAGGTAATTTTCTTTTAAAGTTGGGAAATATTACGTCGTTAGTTTTTCTTAATAAAAAGGGCCTTGCTTAAAAATAAATTTACGTTGAAATTTCCTTTCAGCGATTTGCTTGTCGTATACTTTAAATTTTACCGAACACAAAAATACGAGGGTAAAGAGGATAATAAAAACATTTTCCAATTATAAAACAAATGGCATTTAATCTTTTTGTGGCCGTTATTTTAAAAGAAGTTGTAACTCAGCTTTAAATTCTGTCCTTTATAATACTTTTTGATATAGTTAATGAGTGCCATAAGATGCCGCTTGAGCATTATCAAATAAAAATGTATGCGTCAAAAATTGTATTTTTGGTTGTCGCTAAAGTCCTTAGGATCTCTTAGGCTTTTCATCGTATTCCTGAAAATCAATATCCTATGAAAAATTTTCCTACTGGTATAAAAAGTGAGCCAAGTCTTATGGGGCGAAATTTTTAGCTTAGTATTGTCTTTCAATTTTATTGATAAATATCTAGCTTTAGATTTTATGTTAAATAACATTGTAATTTCGGCGGTCAAGCAGGACAAGAATTTGATATTTCATGGTATTGGAGGTTACAAAGGGGGCAAATACATGTTTAGCCATGACAGTTAGCAATGGCTAGTACTATCTCAATAATACAGCCACACAAAAAAAATTCTGTCCTGGGGTTCTCAGCAGGTCTATGATATGTTTTCGGGGTCGTTGAATCGGAATTCGTGTTCGATTAAACTAAATCACATCAGGGTTTTTCCATAACCTCAAAAAAGTCCAAAATTGAGACTATTAAGCATTATTGATAAATCTCTGTAAGTATTTAGATCTTAAGTTAAATAACATTGTAGACTTGGCGGTTAAGCAGGACAAGAATTTGACGTTTCATGGTATTGGAGGTTACAAAAGTGGCAAATACAAGGTTAGCCTTGACAGTTGGCAGCGACTGGTACTGTCTCAATAACACGGCCACATAATAAAAAATTCTGGCCTGGGGTTCTCACCATGTCTGTTATATGTTTTCGGCGTCCTTGAATCGGAATTGGTGTCCCATTAAACTAAATCATATCAGGGTTTTGCCATAACCTTAAAAAAATTACAAAGTTAAGACTATTAAGCGTTATTGAACGTTTTTAACCCGAAACCAATGCCAGTAACCTCATGGCTCTATAACTCCTGAAGCATGAGATTGAAATCATTAAACTCAATCTCTTATAGCGGAAGAACTTGTAGTCGCCTTAATTTCGTTAAATTATGGTTGTTTAGGTCCGTGATCTAATAACCCCACAACTTCATGAACCCATGACTCTATATCCTCATAACCATGTTACTGAAATCATTATACTCAATCTCCCATAGAGGAAAAGCTTATCATGGATTCAATTCTTTTTAACTATGGTTGTTGAACCCAAAAACCTAATAACCCCTATAACCCTATGACTTTATAACCCCATAACCATATTACCGAAATCATTACACATGTTTATTTTTAGAAACCTGGCGGTTATGGGTAAAAATTAAACTGAATGTCAGCCATAGGTTGTTATTGAAGTTTATACATTGAGTTATGGGAGTTAAATAGCTTATACGGTTATAGGCTTTAGTGGGTTATGGGTTAAGTTGGTAATGGGATTGAATAAGTTATGAGGTTTAACAGCTTGTGTTTTTAGATTACAACTTCTTTCTTAGTTATACCAGTTTAATGATTTCAGTAATATGATTATGGGGTTAAAGATTCATAGGGTTAGGGGATTATTGAGTTCAAGGGTCTTTGTGTCATAGGGAATTTTGGTAATGACATTACTAAAGATTTCACAGCATTATTTTTGGGTTAACAATGAGTGTTCAATAATGCTGAATAGTCTGAGTTTTGGGTTTTATTGTTGTTATGGCAAAATCCTAACATGATGGGATTTAATGAACCACAGATTCGGATTCAGTGACCCTGAAAACATATAATAGACATAGTCGAAGCTCCAGGCCATAATTATCTTGTGTATAAATAATCACACCACAGTAAAAGCGGCGTAAAAAATCTTTGTTATATTGCCCCAAAACCTAAAAGCTTACGGGGTTCCTCTCAATAAACCAGGTGGAAATTTTCTCATTCTAAAATATGCTGTAACTATATTATAGTCTACGTGCAAAAATGTTGTTTTTTAGTTACACTTTTCAACTTTATTGATTATACCATAGTACATTATAAATGATTTCAAGCCAAACGACTTCGCACTGCCTCCAGAAAATATTGACTCATACCAGGTGTACAAAAATACCAAAAGTATGAAGCTCTGTGGCAAACCTTGCCATGTTATCGGGTCCTAGGTGACGTGGTCTGCTGTATTTCCTACGAACTTTCGGACGGATCGCACGGTTGCAAGGAGAACTGCTTTCTGAATCAGCTTATACAGATGCTTACAAGGGCCCAGTCCCTTGACGTTCTGCAGGAGGTTCTTTGGTATTACTCCAGTTGGACCCAGTTCATTGCCCATTGTCTTAGAATTTGTACCTCCAGATATGCCGATCATCTCGTTGTATTTTAGCCTTAGTTTGTTGTTGTTAGATACAGCAATGTCGATTAGTTTAGTTCGCCTAGAAATTTTATCTGTTAGTATAATGTCTGGTCTATTATGAGCAACTGTCTGATCTGTCAAAATCGTTCGATCCCAATATAACTTGAACTGGTTGTTCTAAAGGATAGGTTCCAGATGGTATTTATAATAAGACACTTTTCCTACCTTAAAAACTTATCTGTTAACTTTTGGTGAAGTTTCTCAGCAGCTGAGTCGTGTCTTTCCTTATACTGGGTTGCGGCAAACGCTTGGAATCCTCCAATTATATGCTGGATTGTCTCTGATGTTCGACAGCCATATCTATATTGATCATTTCCTATTGAGATATCTCTGGTGATGAACTTCCGAAAGTTTTTCGTTGAAATAACCTGGACTTGGATAGCTAATAAGAAGCCCTCCGGTTCCGGAAACTTCTGTCCTGAAATCAACCAGTAGTTCGATGCTGAGTTGTCGACATTGTCCTGATTGACCTCATTTAGATGCCATTCATGAAGTGGTTTCGGTTGCCAGGTTTGAAATTTCTCTTGGTCTGTTTGGTGGTGAGAAGCAATATCTTGTTCCGTCGGCTATAGCGGCTTTGAATCGTCTGCCTCGTATATTGCTCGATGTAGTGTAGAAGAGTCCGCGAATCTGTGAAAATATTAACGTAAGTTTATTATTTGTTGATCGAGCTGCTTACCAATATCCACCAATCCTCTTCCTTCTTGATATCTTGGAAGCATTGTTGTTTCTCGGAAGCTCTCAAAGTTCTAACAGATGCTTTGAGGGCACCAAATGTCCTAGAAATAGGAATCAGATCATTGTCAATCTTGACCAAAAAGCTAGAATATAAAGAACTGCAAGAGGAGTTTTTGAGTACATTTGTTAGAGAGCCCTCAGCTCTTTACGAATAGTATCTGAACAGACTGAACTGTGAGAAAACCACGTAAATCATATAAACTTCATCCGTATAAAACGCAGATACTCAAGATCTCCATAAGGACGATTTTGATAGAATAATAGAGTTTTGTGAAATTATCTCTAATCTAGTCATCGTTGTTTCTAACCTTCTGTAAAATATCTGTTTTAGCAACGAATATACATTTTTGGAGACGGGCATAAAAAGCAGGCACAAAAACTTAATTTTTCGGCAGATATTCTTGGAAATATCATTATTGGTCATTTATTTACGTGAAGAAAATCTGATAACCTTGAAGGGTATATCGATCTGCTTATAAGTTACTAGCTAGTGACTCAAATTGATGCAGAAAGTAATTTGGTTTTATTGGCAGATCTGTCACATTTCCAGTAGGACGTTGTTTCATCTCATAAAATATCCTGCAAATAAAAAAATCAAACGTCTAGACTAAACTTTTCTCGTGTATAACGAGAGGAACTGATGTCATTTAATCATACCTTAATTGATCTACTAAAATGAAAATCAATTAAATAAGTATTAGAATTAGTCTGATTACTTCTGCTTTTAAACGCCATTTCTTTGAAATCCCTACTCAGAAAATAACAAGTTAGGATATTATTGGAAAGAGAACTAAACGAGCTTTAAAATTTAAGATTCTAAGGAAAACATTTACCCATCCCAGGAGGTTGAACCACGAAGGCTACAAATATTCTTTAAAATTATCGTCTTTGAAAATAAAATTAAGATATCTTTTCGATTGTTTAGAATATGTACTGAAATAGAAATATTAAGGGTGAAATAATTTCAAGTTAATACCTTATATATTTACATGTAATCATATTTACATAGGTACTAGACAGTAAAGAATTTTAAAAAGTATTAAATTTATTTAATTTTTGTGTATTTACTTAATATTTTTTATTCAATAATGTTACTAATCAAATTATTTAAAATATGTCTTGTAATATCGAGCAACAATAGGCAGGTACTCCTGAGAAACTAATTTCGGAAAGAGATATTTCAATGCGCAGTGTCCGTCATTTTTATTATTCCTATCTTTTTCAATTAAACCGTTAACCTACTGTTCACTTCTGTTTTGGTTGTCAGACAACACGTGTGCTGGCGTGCCCTTGAAAGAAAGAAATGTGATTTGACCCTTTGGACGAAGACAAGAGCCGAAGCTTAATGTACAGTGTAAAGAGGGAACACTTAGAAAGAATCTTATTGTGCAAAAGAAGAAGACTGTGTGTGGTCGCATGCTCTAGGATGAGAGGGGAAATTTGGCTCTACAATTGGATCCCGTTGCATTGACAGAAAAGGATTTATAAACCAAAAGTGGATAATATACTTGCAGTTAGGTGTATAAAATACAATTATAAAGGAGAAACTTAGCTCTCAACCAACTGAAATAATCTTATACTATAAGGACAAACGTGCTCTGTTCTAACACAGTTAGAGACAAAGCACTTTCTCAGATTGCAAGAATACTAGGAAAGGGTGGAAGCCTTTCCTATGGTAGTGCACCGCCATCTGTAGACCGTTTTCGAACTTGTTAGTTTTCGTCAGTACAGAACATGTTGTAAATCGTCACTGAATTTCAGTAATAGGTACACATTCCTAATCTGCTTAACTTACAAAAATTTATAAATGAAATTGTTAAATTTCTTAATAAGGTTGTTATAGATACTAGATAAGATGTCACTAATTTTTAATGTCAAATAATCGCGAGACTGACCCAGGCTTTTACAAGTACGATTTAATTTTAATAGGAATTCAGGGATATGAACATAATTATCCCCTTCATACCCATCTTTTTTAATGCTACCTGTCTTTCTGCACCAGACACAATTTTCGTACGAAATTAGTCTCTAGGTCTGAGAGTAGTGCCTTTGTTTTTTGTTCATCGGTGAACAAATGAGTGATAAAATGGCAAAATTTTGCTTATAATTAGCTTAGAAAGTGTAAGAGGATCATGAAATTTAATGGTTAAAATCGGTTTGCCAAGGTCTATTGATATCAAAAGTTTGAAGATCCTATTCATCTTCAGTGCAAAAATATGTAGTGTTCGAAGGTACGCTGAGTTGGCTCCAGTGAAGGTTTCTGCATAGTAATTGCCTAACTTGGCGAAACACTAACGTGCTCCTAGACTACGTTATTTCGTGACATTACTTAGGAAACATCCTGTTTTATTTCAGTTACACAGATCAGTAAATTGGGGAGTCGAAAAAGCTGTTTGATATCTGAGAATCATTTTATGTAGTTTTTTTTACGTTTATTGTTAAAATGCCATAATGTTTTTTGGCTATATTTGAGGGTATATATTGGAAAATATTTTTTTCATTTTACTTCTACTGGCTGCATCATTTAATACTATATTTCCCCTTCAAAATGAGTTTCCGATTACCTACATGATTGGAGTTATGGCTTTTTGACAATTTGGGTTATTGGGTAACTAGGATTCGGTCATAAAGTTAAGGAATAATGCCTTTATAGTTAAGATTCAAACTCATCATCGCTTTAAAATCTCTGATATTCAATTAGCAAATCTTACAAACATTAAAATTCATTTTTATTTTAAAAGTCATATCTCGGATTAAAAAAATGGTAGGTATGCAGTCGATACTAATTTTGAATGAGAAAGACGATACAACCAGCAGAAATGAGCTAAAAAAGTTTTTTCCATTTCCTGTACAAAACCTTAAATATGCCATTTTTTATTTATTTGGTCTCAAAATTCTAACGTGATGTGTAAATTCTTAGATCAGATTAGGATTTTATGCAAAAATTACTTCAGAAACTTCTATTTTTTTATTATTATTACTGTTAGATTAAACTTTGAAAACCACGATAAGTTTATAATTTCGAACCTATTATAAAAGATTTTTAAATTTAAAAATCTAATAATTTTAATACCTTTTCCACAAAAAGGAATCTTTTGATATCCTTCCTAACAAGAAAATAAGAAAGGTGTTGAGGGAAATTTACAACCTCTCATCTTGGGTAAAATTTCCCCGCAGGGAATACCTGTAATCTACCTCGTCTTGAGAAGGCCTTATGACTGAAACTGGGGTCTTTGAGCCGGACATAAAGAATCTGTTTAATAAATAGATTAAATGAGGAAAAGTATAAAAACATTTCGTTTTATAAGACAGGTAATGGAAAATTAAGTTTTTAAAACATACAAATGGTTTAATTTTAAAATTACGCACAGTCGTGGGGTAGTTATATAAATTAACTTTATAAATTTAGAAAATAAATATTCTTTATTAATTATATATGATAGGGATATTAATTACCTATCTTAATATTTCAATAATACAAGGTACACTGTAAAAATAAAACGCATTAAATTTAATATAAATATACTGGAAGCAAATTTCACAAATGTTTATTAAATGTATTTATTGTAATACATTCAATTTAATTTACATTAATGTAAATAAATTTATTCTATTAAATTTAATGTAATCATATAATAAATTTAAAGTTTAATCATTACTTTTTAAGGTAACTATGTACATTAAATATACATCCAGTGTTCATTGAATTTGAGATTTGTTTTCACATATTTAATGCACCAACATTCAAAACATTCTGAAACTACCAGGAAAAGGTAGACATTTTCCCCATAGGTAGTGTCTGCTATTTAGACCAGTTTCAAACTAATTGGTTCTCGTCAGTACGCGACAGACATATATACCTCACCATAAGGAAATTGAGGTTCTTTAAGCAACTTATATCATACTAAACAAAATGTTGAATACAAGTTGCGCCATCTCCCGGAATCTCATGCAATGTATATTGAATAATAATGTAAATTCCTTTAGTACTAAATATGTAATGTACAGGGGTTCAAATATCTTACTTTATTGATATTTAAGATACCATTTAATCAAATTTAATGTACAACGAACTGACATTTGAATGAATTGCTTTAAATTTAAAGTAAATGTAAATTATTCACGACTTTTGATACAAAATCATTAAATTTAGTATATAATGGACATTAAATTTGCATTTAGTTAAAGGTTATTTTTAACAGTACAACGATGTCAGGTTAATAAGGAAAATTCATAATATTACATCAATTATCCCTTGCACTCCTAATTTCAGCTAAATCAGGTCACATTAAAACGTTTATATTAATATTAAACATATTGTAAATGGCGCTAGAGTTTTATAAAATATTTTATTTGAAAAGATACCTGACTTCTCAATTTAACTATAGCAGTGCAAAAAAATGAACAAATTGTGTGTTAAAAGTTCGACTTTACTTTGCTTTCGCAATTTTTTGATAATACAGTGCAGGGGAGAATAGAGAAGGAGAAGAAAAAGTATCATGGAAAGATGAAAAGTGTACATATAAATATTTTTCTACTCCTCTATCAGATAGGATTCTATTTAGTTTTATACCTCTGTAATTGTGAACCGATATAAGTTAAATTTTGCAATTGGTTTTTTACTCACTTTTTTTACCCCATTAAACTAAAATTGTGCTTACATGTATAAATCTCGTAACAATACATTTTAAACTCTGACAGTCATATTCACTAAGAAGGTTTAAGACTTACAATTCTACTTGCTATGGAAGTGCGATCTTCTAGTTGGCCAGTTGTGTTGTGCTTATGACGTTGTTATAGTTTGGATTACATATATCAATAAATAAATATTTTTATAAAGAAATTAATGATAAAAATCTAGAAATAAAGCCTTGAAATCGGTAAAAAGAATAATTGGTTACATAAAATAGACAAAATTTTCTATTTTTGACGATTCGGTCATAAATAAAAACAACTTCTGGCTCTGGCCTCTGGGTATATTTTTAAACTTCAAAACGTGCCTCACTTATTATTGAACTCGTCAATTTAAACCCTGCTCTGTCAACTTAAACCGGTTTTAAAGTTAGACCATGTTAGTAAATTATGGGATGAGAATCTAGTAATTATCAGGAGGGTGGTAGCAAATCTTTGCAGATGCAATCTCTTTAGATATAGTTGGAAGTCTCAAGTTTGGACTGCTTGAGCGTATTACAACCTCTACTCCAAATCAAGGTTGATAACGCTAGGACTAGGTAGCACTAAGATACCTAAAAATGATGATAACGCTATAAAGATTATGTCACCTAATTATCTCATCGGTAAAGCTGTAACGAACCAAGAGCAAAACTCAGAAGAAACAACTGTATATATAAAATTTAAATTACGAGAGACGTCGGCATGATGTTAAACCTACAGATATATTCACCATCAGACTCTAAAATATCAACAGTCAAACGACATATATGCACTGGACTATATAATTTTTTTCTTTCTTACAAAAATTTTTATGTAACGCATTGTAATTGAATACAGATTTCTTAATCTATGTAAGAAAAATGACTATCACCCAATTTCCAAGAATAGGTAGTTTCAATTACTTATATATATCAGACCGTAGTATTTTAAAAAATACGACATAATTTCTTTTTACGGTTCTTAAAATGGAATATATTTGTATTCGCTTGACTTCACTTTAAAGAAACAGAAGAGAGAAATATAAAACAGACAGTTATTATAAGAGATATCTAATATTAAACCCACTTAAAACAGAAGTCACGCGAATCTCGTAAAACACGAAAGAATAAGCATCCGCAAAAAAGCTTTTATGCTTTTTTATTACATTTTCTTTTAGAGAGGAAAATTAAAACTCTGTATAGCTCAGAGGCCCAACGTTAGATAAAGGAGCTTATGAGTTATTTTTTTCTTGAATCTCTCTACTTCTGGACATCTCTTCCAATCATTTTTATCTTCCTTTCTGGTGCAATTTGTGTCCACTACCTCTCTGCTACAGCTCTAGCGTCGCCAACTTATCTTTTCCGACATTTGTCTTGTTCTTGATATACACAGTAACTTTCTGTGTCCATTTTTTGCTTAGCCACATATCCGCCATACTACCATTTCTTCTTTACTGGTTCCTTAATTACGTCTATAATTTTTGTTCGTATCAGTTCCTGATTTCTTATTTGGTTTGTGAGTGATACAGTCTTCTTCACTTGTTACTAGTTGTAGTTTTCCGATGAGACGGTAATTATAACAAGATCATCGGTAACGATTCTAGGCTTGTCTCAATTCCCTACAAATAGAATATCATAGAAATAGACATCACGAGAATACATAAAGTCGTTACCATGAGGAACTTTAAGTGAGTTTATATGAGAAAAAAGTGAACAGAAGCTTAAAGTAAAAACTCGAGAGGTACAGTAATAGTTACAGCATCAGTGATTTGAAGAGTGTTTTAGTAACTGTATAGATTTTGTGACTGCTAACTTATACATCATGTTATGACCTTATATGAGCAAAGCTGACAATTTGTATTATATTTGTGTGAAATTATTTTGAAAAATTCTTGATGATGCTGTAACAGTTCCTTAGCCTTCAAACCGATATACACTTGATTCAGAGTGTAGATAATCTCTTCAAAAAATTGAACCAAACTCTATTCTCAACAATGGTTATGACCCAGGATTTTGAAAAAGGTAAAATTTTTATTCAGGTATATTGAATATTTTAAAAATGATTTTAAATTCATAATTTACACACTTGAGGACTCTCCTATATTACTTTTTGAGAGAGACTCAAGAGATGTAAAATTTTTGGAACGCCCTATTCGAAACTCCATTTTTCAAGTATAATTTTAAATTCGTAATTAACACTCCCAAAAATCACACAATATCGATTTTGGACCAAATTGGACAATGTAAAATTTTTAATCCGCCATATTGAACCTGCAAAATTTATTTTTTTTTAGATTTCAGATTCATTGTGTGCGACTCCGAAAATTCCCATATACCACATATCAATTTGGACAAAATCGGACACAATTAATTTTTTGTCCGCAATATTGAATCAGTTATAATGAATTTTTCAAAAATAATCTCAAATTCTTTATGGGCCACCCCGAAAACTCCCCGACACCAATTTTGGAGAAAATCGGACAAAATAATTTTTTATCCGCCAGTAAGAAATTGGTTAAAAATAGTTATATATGGTTTTGTGAACATGCTTAAGAAAAAAATTACTGGGGTCATGGAGGAATAAGGATATGGACAAACAGAAAGACGCGAAGATGAAGGAAGTTAGAATTAAAAAAGGGAATGAAATTTATGTTTTCAATAATTACTGCTACATTTGGACAAATTGTATTGTATTACAAATAAATTTATTAGATGCCTGGTTATTACAAAAAAAATATGTTTTACCCTACACATACTTTTTAAATATTAATCCAAATAACTAGACTAAAAAATCGAATAACTGATTGTTTAAACCCATTTAAAACGCATATTTATTCCGGTGATTTTATTTTCTTTTATATCCAAGTTTAAACCAACCAAAAAGTGATGTATCTGTCATTTCCGAAGTTAATTAATAACAGCTCGTAAATCGATAGCTAATGGACATTCTACATATATGATGCATACGACTGGAAACGACAGTCATGGATATAAATTAATAATGACAAATACCTGGTAAATAGAACAATTCGTATAAAATATACACTCATAGTCGCACACATTTAATATTTAGATTTTAAGCGAATTAATCAAAGAGATATATTCAGGAAGACAGTTTCCATTGGCACTAAATAATTTAGATTTAGAGGGGGGTGCTACATGAACAGATGGCAAAATCAAAATCATTTCGTAATTAAAATATTTAATTTCCACTTAACTAGAAAACCAATTTACTGCGGAAGTGGCCTGAGGCAATGATCCTAGTTCAACTGTAAGTAGCTATATGTAACATAATTATATTAGAATCTTCTATTGGTATAAACGCCTTTATTTTCTACTTCTAAACCGACTTCTTATGTCCTGAGCGGTGGTACCGATTTGTATCAATTTTTTTATATTATGTTCAGGAAGTCACTGCGATAGTTCAATATCATTTTGGATGAAGTCCAAGATGACGCTGATAATATGGCGGACAAAAAAAATTATTTTGTTCGATTTTCCTTGATATGGCGGAATTTTCGGGGTGGCACATAATGAATCTGAAATTATTTTTAAAAAATTCAATACAGCTCATCCAATATAATAGACAAAAAAAATAATTTTTCCGGTCTTCTCCAAAATTGGAATAGAATATTTTTCGGAATTGCATATCATGAGTCTAAAATTATTCTTAAGAAATTCAATATGACGGATCCAATGTGGCGTCTTAAAAATTTCGCATCTTACGATTTTCTCCAAAATTGGTATAAACGCGTTCTTGAAGGTGTAAATTACGAATGACAATTATTTTTAGAAGATTCTATATGGCAAATCCAATATGGCGGACTAATAATTTTATATTTTTCGATTTTATTCAAAATTGATGCTGGGTTATTTTTAAGGGTAAAAAGAGCGGATTTAGAATTATTTTAAGAAAATTTAATGTGTCAGATTCAATATGATTTTGACCAAAATACCTGGTACGTGGGTAGATTCAGATTAAATTAAGAGATTAAAATTGTTTTTTAGAAATTCAATATGGCGGATCAACACTTTAGCTATTCGTATTTTTTCAAATTTATTTTTTTAACGAAATATACAAACTCAATATGCAGGATGAAATATGTCGGACTAAAAAATTTACGTTTCAAGTTCTTTAAAAAACCGGTATTGGAAGGTTTTTGAGAGCCATATTGCTAATCTAAAGTTAATTTAAAATTCAAGATAGTGGGATTTCTAGGGCAGACTAAATATTTGTTTGATACAATTTCATTCAAAACTGGTATTTGGAGATTTCTTGGAATCAAAGAATTTTTAGTTGTTTATTTCGGTGTTTGGTACAACTTTGGATAAAATGGTTACTCTTTTCCGACCTTGAACTCATTGCGAGGTACACTACTCTCGCTTTGGATTTAGTTTTGGTAATTTAAGGATATCATAATAAATTCAAAACTAAAAACCGAAAAATAAAATTTTTATGAGAAAGTTGAACCGACTTCTAACAAAGAGGTAAGAAGCGAAAAATAACAATGTAAATTTCTATATGAAATGGAAATCACATTTTCTCAGGTATTAGTTTGGCGCCGACTTTTAACGCTTTTTTAGAAGTCGGTTCAATTTTTTCATACAAAATTTATTTTTCAAAAATTTGAAATTGTTTGAACAATGTTGGCTCTCATTTAAAAAAATCCATTAAATTGTCATTATTGCAGGGGTTCCATCCTACAGTTAAGTTAGTTTATCTAAAAAATGGATGAAGTAGGGAAGGGATACAATTTTATTAGGTTCTTAAATAAAAGTCATATAGTGATTTTATCAAATTTGTCATAGTATTATGATGGGAATAAATTGAGTTAAAGCTAAGACTTGGAGTTTCACTTCAACTTTCTTAGAGCGACATCCGTGAGCAAAATCATAATGTTGTCAACTCATGCTTGCGAAGCTAAAATGAATCGAAGAAACTTTTTGAGTAAGAGCTTTCAATACATTTTTTCTGAGATTTTTGATGATGTAGTCAGATTTTTAAAAATTCGGCGTGTTAATTTAAAAAAAAACGTGTTATATCTCAAAAATAGTATTTTTAATATATTTTTTGGTAATCTACATCTAAGTTTTTTACTTCGATTATGATATTTTTCATAAGAGACCTTTTAATTATTTTCAAAAAATAAATCCGTGAACATTGGACTGCTTGTCAACTCCACAGCTACTGATATGAAGTGCATGGAATGTACTCTGTTCACCTAAAATTGATGAGTAATCTATTGTTCATCGCTTAACACCAGTTGAAAACAATATAATTTTGCGCTGAGGGGGGTTTCTTTTTATTATCCCGAAAATCATAAAAAATTGGGAAAAATTTATGTATTTAACAAATTTTTAATAATAATAAATAATCTTTATATTGGATATACTCTCAGTAAATCAGATAAATAAACTTACAAAAGTATACACATAAACATCAACTTGACTCGCTACAATAAAATATCTTAATTTCCTCGGCCATTACACGAAGTGGTAAACCTGATAGTTGAACTGAATAATCAACTGTATGTAGTATCATTTAAGTAAACGTTAACAGCCGGATTCACTAACATGATTTAATTTAAAAACCGTCCTAAATTGACAGCAGAAAACTTAAACTGACAAGAGCAACAATAAGTCAAGCAATCCTAAATATACAGGCATAAAAAATCATTTTATTTTAGTACTGAACAGGCAAAAATGGAAAACTTTATTTATTTTCGGTATACCACTAGTGCCCTTACATATTTCTAAGCATGATTGCAACGTTCTTTTCCTTAGAATCACTATATAAGCGTTTATTTGTTGACATATGTAATATAAATTATGACAATATCATAAGCAAAACAAAACTGGTCGACTAGAAGATTTAAATTTCAAGGCAACTAGATCGAGTTTAATTCTTAAAACTTTTTAGTGAATCTGGCTGTAAATGTATTTACTCTGGTACATAAAATAATCTCCCAACATGATCTAACTTTAGAACTGGTCTCAATTGATAATACAGCGTTCAAATTGGTAAGTTTAGGAATATGTTAAGGAAATCAAGTTTTAAATATTAAAAATACAAGAATTAAAAATTGTCTTATTTTGTCACCAAACCGATAAAAAAGAATTGTTTTATCACCGGAAGATTCCTCTTGTCGTTTAGGTTTGTTCTGTAGATTTGTAGTCTTTATTTTGATATTTAAAGTTTTTTTTTGTTAACATGTACCAGTTTAATATAAATTATAACAATATTATAAGCCAAACAAAACTAGCCAACTAGAACATTTAAATCCCATGGCATCTAAATCCAGTTTACAACTTGAACCCTTTTAGTGAAGCTAGCTGTAAATGTTTACGAGGTGACTGTATATTTCTCGGTCTAAATCTCGAGAGATTAAAGTAGTTATTTTGCTTTCCTAAGTTATAATTAAACACATAAATATTCTCATTGATTAATTCTAAAATATATAACAAAATTTTTACGCTTCACCGCGGAAATACATATTCCTGCTTCAAAGTACTATTCAACCAATACTAAATGCTATTTTACATTCAACATCATCCTTTAATAAACAACCACTCGAAATATTAAAGAATAATAATGTGCTTCGTTTCCTGACTTCTAAAAGAGGGTAAATAAAAAATTAAGTCGATTACCAAGAGAAAAAAATTATTTTTTATATGTATGAGACAGCTATATGTCTGAAGAGTCTAGATCAGAGGTTCCCAAAATTTTTTGTCCCGTAGAACACCAGCCAATTTTTTTTGTTTTCTGTAGACTCCTGGTGTTCTTAATTTTGGATTTTACAATTTTATCAACTTATGCTTATTTTGGCAGCTGAAGTCTTAGTCTGTTGATCGAACGCCCAATGCGGCGAGTTAACAATAGTATGAAAAGTGTCGTGCGTATCATCGCGAGACAAAGGCTGGACACAGAGCTACGCAGTTTGATAGAGTTGATTGTATAGTCGAAAATATTAAAATACAAAAAATGTTGGAGTTACAACTCACACCTTTATTAATAAAAAACGACATAAAATTAAGTCTTGTAAAATTTTATATAAATTAAATAAATACACAACAAATATCAATCCTAGTTTGTTATATATATAACTCTCCTTTCAGGCAGAGAACATGAAAAATATATACAATCAGTTTATTTCCTGCAAATATCGCTCTGGTCCTCTCTCCATACGCGTTTCGATTAACTCATGATCTCGTCAGTGGAGCTGTATCAGACCGAGAGCAACATTAGCAGGATATTTCCTGCCGACATACCATGAAATTTATATTTCATATATCAGTTATTTCTTGCTAATGTTGCTCTCGGTCCGATACAGCTCGACCGACGAGATCATGAGGTGATCAAAACGCATATGGAGAGATGTATATATTTTTCATATTCTCTGCCTGAAAGGAGAATTATATATATAACAAACTATTTTAATACGGCAGAAAGATTTCTTTATTTCTTACTGAAATTTTTGCTTTTAAAAATATCAATCCTTTTATTCTACTCGTTGAATTTTACGGCAGAATGCAAAAATCGCAGTTGCTTCTACGAGGTGTCCGGAAAAATTTGAGAAATCTTCTAGATATGAAAAAAATACGTGAAAGGAATACTACATGTTCATAAAAACTTTTTTCGTATAGGCCTCCTTTTCAGAGATGTAATTTATCAAAGAGCTGCAATAGAATCAAGTTTTTTACACATAATTATTGAACCACCAAGTATATTTCAACTTTTTTGATATAATATATATATATATATATATATATATATATATATATATATATATATATATCAGGTAAGGCCATTTAAATTATTATCCAAGAAATTGTTGTGACTTACTCTCAACTGCAGGGACGGACTAGCTGTGACACTCATGACCCCATTTTTTATGCCCTGTGTGATAAGAACTTTGAACAACGTTTAACTATTGACTAAAAATTAAGTACTCTTCATTCATGTCGCTATCTTAACCGTTTTCAAAAAAAAAAAACGTGATTTTATTTGCACTGTTATTCCTCTGACTTCTGTCAGGTCGAATAGGAAAAAAAGGAATTTTTCCCTGTCACCATAGTTCCATTAAAAAGATAAATTAACTTCTCAGTTAAAAACTTTGTAAAAGGGTCCAACATGGGCTTCGTGAAGCGTGATATACTCGCGAGCGCGACGAATTGAAACCTGATCTACCCGCCACATTAACTCAGCATTTTTCCTTATTTGATCACATGAAACCATAGAAATTCTTCCCTGCTATCGACCGGAGTGGAATACACTAAAGTGTAAAATCCAACGGCGTTAGGTCGGGAGATCGAGGAGGCCAGATAATAGGTCCTCCTCTGCCTATCCAACGGTTTGAATAGACGTTATTTAGGTGCTCCCACACAGCAACGCTGAAATGAGGTGGTGCCCCATCATGCATATAGTATATGTTTTGGTGGATTTGAAGTCGTAAGTGCATTACTATACCATGAAAAGTGTTCTGGAGGAACTCCAAATAAAATTCTCCATTCAGTCGTGCTGGCAATATGAATGGTCTAATTAAAAAAAGACCAATGATTCCTGCCCAGACATTAATTGATTGGAATTGATATTGATGATGCGAAACAATAGTTGCATGAGAATTTTCATTAGCTCATATATGTGAGTTGTGTAAATTTTTGATATCATTTGTAATAACTCCTGCTTCATCCATGAAGAGAATAGTGCTAATAAAGTTAATATTATTTCGATGCTGATTCTACAGCCAGTTTGCAAACTGCATTCTACAGGGAAAATCTTCAGGAATCAGTTCATGCACTTTCTTCAAATTCACAGCATTTAAAATATTTTCCCCTAATTGCGGCGTACGTAATGTTCTTCCCCGACCAGCATCAGTACTTCTTTTCCCAAAATTTCTTAAAATTATTACGAAATTTTATAATATTACCTTATTAAATGGAATCGTTTGCCATTTTCCTTTCGACATTGGTCAACTCGTTGAAATGTTTTCTGATCTGGAAGAGTACGATTAGGATATCTGTCGTGATATAACCTGGCTTCCAACGCATTGCATACATCAGATGCATATCTGTATACTCAATAACCGTGTATTCCATATTTCGAATTATTTCACAATTAATTTCACCACGACATCCAAAAATCAGTAAAGTAATATCCAAGTAAAGAATCAATGTGTCAGCGATGTGAAAGTTCTAAAATGCAGTATATTTATCGTTTGCAACAACAATACTTTATTTTTGATGCCAATAAAATAAAACGCACATTTTTTACGAACCTAGGTCACACTGCAATTCACAGATTAGATGCTTTTAACTAAAGAGGTAAACTCTAATTTTGGATCTAATTTTTTTATCATAAGGTTGATGGTTAAACATTTGATAGGAACAAAGATGTATCTTTTATCGAAATACGTAAAATACATGATATAAATAAGATGACGGTTTTTCGAAAACGGTTAGGATTGGCGACGTAAATGAAGTACTTAATTTTTACTCAGTGGTTAATAGTACGTAGAAAACGTTGTCCAAAGTTTTTATCATACAGGACGTAAAAAAATTAGACCATGAGTGTCACAGCTAGTCCGTAACATTTTCTTGGATAGTAATTTGAAAGGTCTTACCTAGTATACATCATATTAAAAAGAAAATTAAAATATATCTGATGGTTCAATAATTATGCGTAAAACACTTGGTTCCATTGCAGCTCTTTGGGAGACCATATCTCCGAGGAGGAGGTCTATATTAAAAAAGTTTATATGAACTTGTACTATTTCTTTCTCTTTTTTTTGTTGTATCCGGGAGGTTTCTCACATTTTCCCGGACATCCTGTATTTTTTTTGGTGCATTCACCATCACTTTAACAAGAGTTATAAATTATTATGCTTTGATAGCAAACTTTCGGTATTTAGCTTAAAATTAGTCAGGTTTTTTCGGTATGAGATTCCTAATCTGGTTCGTTTTTTTTTTCAATCGCACTGATATTCCTCTCCATGAGGTATTTAGATGAGAAAGCTTTCAAAAACTTTATTGTAATGCAGGTAGGTCTCTCTAAAACCAAAATTGCTGATATCCATTCTTTAACTAGTATGTAGCAAGCTATAGTTAAGAACCTGTAACACTGTAGCCTGAAGACTGTGTTATACTTGTTCTGTTCTATGCGAACAGGTTAATGGCTTTAATCAGTTTTAAAAACCTGTTTACAAGTTTGAACTCTGCGTTGTTACTCTCGGGATTGATGGAGCCTTGACGATGTTTGCACATATTGATTTTTCACTATAAATTGCTATTGAGTAGATGTTTGCTTAGGTCGCATAACCTTAATGGATCCGAAAATTAAAATACAAATTATTACATTTAAAATCGCAAAAAATATTTTGTACTGGGGGACCTGAGATAACTTTGGGATAATTAAGGAAATGATTCTATGTGATAAAAAAAAGGTAGTATATTATTGGAAAAATGTCAAAATCTCACTGGTTTCTTAGTTACTGGTGAATAAAGTAAAATTTTTATTTTGATTTTTAATTTATGTTTAATTCATTTATTTATGGATTAATTTGAGTAGTCAGTAGTAATAGTTATTAATTAACGTCACGTGAACCCATAGAATTTTTAGCCCTCGACGCTCAACCAACCCCAAGTCTCTTCAACTCTTTGCCAGTTTATGTGTATACAGACTGTTGGCTATTGCACTTTGTGTTCCCAAGCGGTCACCCATCCAAGTACTAACCGCTCCCAGCGAAGATTAACTTTCCTGATCTGACGAGAAAGCGTGCTTTAAACGTCTACCCTACAGGTAAAACTGTTTCTCTAAGTTACTGTCAGAGGGCATTTTATCTGAATATCAAAGTTTGTTTGCCTTATAAATTTTTAATTTAACCAGGTATGATCAAAATAAGGATGTGATTTTTAAGGTAGTGTAAAATGCATCAAATAATATATTCCTATTTTACATCGATAAATCTTCCCATTTGATCACAAATTCATGCAAATATTATTCTTTTCAATATCAAATTTCATCGTTAATCGAGCTTGTAAAGTAATCTTATCGAATATTTCATAAAGCTAATTTAAAAATTGCAGGATATGTACAATTGATGGATATGTAAAAGAAACACGCCGATATTATCTAAAAACGTATTCTAACTGACATGTTTCACCTGCTCAAACTTTTACAGATGTCGATAAGAGGCTTGGTGAACAAGAATCCTTTAAATTGGGCAAATATAATACAAGAAGACCTAGGCATATGCGAACGGTTCATGTAAAAGAAATAACTTTACATGCTTTGGGAAAAAATTCAGCTACCAATAACAGACAATGCAGTTACAGAAAGAGTAGGAAAGTCTACTGCATCGGAAAGTGTTCATGTCCAAAAGATCTACGCTATCTAGTACTGTGATAAGGTATTGCGCCTATATGTTTAATTATATTTTATATAAAATTGAAACTAATACAAATTTTATTAATATTGTATTATGTCCTAATCAAACTGGTTTTATAATTTGCATAAAACACATAATTAGATTGTTGCAAACTCACATGTTTACATAGAAAGAGGTACGAGATATATTTCTTACTATGGATAGGCACCCTGATAAATGGCAATGAACAAATTAGAAACATACCTACAGTTTTTTAACGCGTTCAAAAATATTTTATAAAAGCGATTAAGAAATGCAGAGGAATAAATGACGTACAGTTTTAAAATTTAATATAAAGAATATTAGTATAATTGTTATTTTTATATTTAATTAAACAATACTTTTTTGAATCCATTTCCTTGTTCCTAAAATATTAAATGATAAGATTTATCGACGTGAATTAAGAGAGTATTATTTAATATATTTTTGACTACCATTATAACGACATCCTTCTTTTGATCATATCTGTCAAAATTTTATTTATTTATATATTTAAAATAAGCACTTTACAGATTTAAAGAATCCAATTACAAAGTACTTTCAGTGGTAATTTTTCAAAATTATATCATAAAAAAATGTATTATTATTTTATAAAAGTCGATGTAGACTTGCTTTAGAAGCACTAAGACAGTCCATAAACAAATCTTATTCATACTCCACTGTATTATGTGTACAAGTTCTATATAAGGATGAATTAAGGGCAATATTGGAGTGTACATGTAGCAAATTAAATAAATTTGGATTTATCATACTGTACTTTGGCACATTAAAGTTTATTGACACCAATATCTCCCTATTTTCAGTAAAACCCATTAATAGTTTAAATAAATATAGCAAATCAGCAATTTTTCTTTTGTTCATATTATATTTTTCCCGCAAGAATTCCTTTGAAATGTTAGTCATATAGGCTTGATTCCTTAAAATACATACATCTTAACACTTTGTTTTGTACTTTTTTAATGCTATATTTATGGGACTGATAATATGGATACCATACTTGACTACCATATTCTAAAATGCTGCGAACAAATTTCTCGAATAATACCCTTATACACTAATAGCTGTTGAAGTATCTAGCTCTTCTAACAATAAAGCCGTATGTGTGAGACGTCCTCTTACAAATAGATTCTATATGTGCTTTAAATGTCAACTGCTCATCAAAGTGATCCCCAAATCCTTAATCTCGCTGATATTGTTTAGTGTTATGTTTCGCATATTATACCTAAAATTAATAGATTTCTTTTTCCTAGTATATGGTATTATTGAAGATTCATCTATGTTAAAATGAAACTTATCTTTTATTGACGAATTAACTATTTTGTATATATCAGATTGAAATAAAATACAATCATTCAAAGAGGTTACAACTTTATAAAACTTCAAATCATCAGCAAACGCTTTAATTTTTGAATCATTTGCACCAAATGTGTCAGTAAAAATCATAGGAAAAAGCAGTGGACCGAGGTTGAAACCTTGAGGAATCCCTGATGATGGTACAAAAAGGCGAGAGATATGACTTCTAAGAACAATACATTGTTCTCTATTTATTAAATAAAACGACATTAGCTGTAACAAATTTGGATGGAACCCATATTGCAAATCCGACTTCTGCAAAAGTATAGAATGGGACACCACATCCAAAGCCTTGGCAAAGTCAGTGTAGATAACATCACTCTGACCATGTTTGTCTAAGGCTCCCGCTATGGTGTTTATCACATACAATAAGTTTTCCACGCATGACCTGCGCCTCATGAACAAATGCTGATCGCATGAAATTAATGGCGAGACCGAGTTGTATTTAAACAAGATTGTCTCAAATATATTGGCCATTGCAGAGAGCATAACAACTACTCTGTAGTTTTTTATGTCAGTTCTTAAGCCCTTCTTAAAAACAGGGAAAATTTTAACTTTTTTCCACTCAGTGGGAAAAACATTGGTTTTTTGGCTTATATTAACTATAATTTTTAGCGGAAATCTAAATACTTCTATGAAACCTTTAATTAGATAATGCGGGATGCCATTGGGATCAATTGTCTTGCCTATTTGCCGCAATAGCGTCAACCACATCGTTGTCACTCACGGAATCAATCATAATTATGTCAGAATATATATTTTTTTCAGTCAGCTCGTTATTTAGAGAATCATCTGTAGAATACACCCCGATAAAGTACTCAGCGAAGACGTCGCACACCTCTTTATAAAAGGAGGTAAAGTGTTCTTTTATAGCAGGTTAGGGAAACACTTTAACTAGTTGATGAGACTGCTCATTAGATTTGGCATCAATGCCAAATATCAATTCATCAATAAAATATGAATTAAAAACCTGTAACTAAGAAACCAATGAGATTTTAACATTTTTTCAAATAATTTTCTACTTTTATTTTATCACATTCTCAAGTTTCCTGACCTTATTTCCTGAAACTCTCTATAGTATAAGAAAAGGAATTTTCAAACAATTAATTCATAGTAGTTTTAAGAGTCGTAAGTTACGTAAATATACTAAATTTCAGTGATCCACGAGGACTTTCCAACTAATGCATAGTTTAATACAACCCTGAAATAGATTGATATTTCTTTTAAGCCCTTCTACTGGCAAGTTTTATATTTTTTAACCACTCTCAGCAAAACTACAAAAATAAAAGTTATGACCGATTTTTTTCATAATTAGGCACATTTATATTCAGTGTTAATTTAGATTAGTAGAGTTATCCGTTACCCATTCGGTGAGTTATATCCGTGACTATGGAATTAATTACTAACCGGTTACGATCAATCACAAAATTATTTCCATCAACAGTTTTGTTAAGCCTTTTTCAAAAGTCAGCGTTGCTAAACATCGCTGTGACTAATCCATCAGCTTCTTTTTATACAATTTATCTTTCATTTGTCATATTGTTAGTTAATTTCTCAAAAACTTTCTTATTGTATTAATTTACACAATAAAATAATTAGTACTTACTTTACTTTTAACGATCTTTTGTAATGTTTCACTCTGTTAAAAAATAAATATTTTATAATGTCTCTGTTACGATCAACAGTGACAGCCACTGAAACGTTGATGAGTTTACAGTTGATGCTACGGCGTGGTGTTGGGCTTAGGAGTAAGAGTGAAGTCAGTGATGACTTATGACATGAGCCTGGGAGCCATGAAATATTAACATATATTTGTAAGGTAAGTATTGTGGTAAAATCTGGTTTTCAGAGAAAAAATTGTATCAAAAAAACCCTTCGATGCTACTGGGGAACGGTGGTTTAATTGCAAGGGTATTACCTTCAGATTTAGTTATTTAAATTTAGATTGGCTACGAGAAGTCATAAATTACGCCAATTATTTTGTGATTATATAACCATAGTGGATGATAATATATTGATAATGGGCTGTATAATGGTTTATATATTACTCTTTTATTAGGATCGCATCTGTTCTCTAGTTAATTCACAGACGTTGAGTGTGTCATTATTGAATTTCATGTTCAAATTTTTGGCAGATTGAATGCATCTCAAAAATTTATTTTGTATTTTCTATAATCGCACGAACTGCGGATGATTAATTTACCTGTACAGTATTCTTCGGGAAACCGATTTAGCTTGAATAATGGCAAATAGTTTCTGCATTTGAATGGAATTGTATATATATTGGCCTGCAGAAACCTTCTATTAATGTATTAATATGTATTTCTCGAATTTAAAACTAACTACTGGGATACTCATTAGATTTATTTTTGTTTTAAGTGGAAAATGCTAATGATTAACGAATTGGCTTAACTAACATATGCATTTCAACCGACTGTCGTTGCCAAGTGTCATTCTTCTTGAGCTGTCATTTCTTTCACACGTAGCAATTGAACGCACCTATCGGAAGTCGGTTAGTGTGCAAGCTGGGCCATGGTTATAAATGAAGGGTATTTTGCCTTGATTTTCACTTTTTCCTGGTTTGATGCGGGCGAAGCAGATGCAGACTTTCATGTCATTAGGGATTTTGGGCAGTTTACACGTGTCAACGAAGGAATCAGTCTGGACCACAAAAACATCAGGGTCTACCCTACTAGCTAACCCATTATATAGTCAGTCATAACGGCTATTCACCCTACAGCATAGAACAAGTCACTGCCTGTTATCCAACCAACAAGCAACTACGAACACTTGAGAGTATAGGGTGCAATCTTATTATAGAAAATTTTTATTATTTCAACTTTAATTAAAGACTATCATTAAAAGTTTAGTGGAGTTTTATTTGATTCCCAGGCTACCTGCTTTTGTTTTTCTTTGTTGTTTTAAATTTTGGACAGAGTAAGTTGAAAGCTAGGTCCACACAACAACGTTGAGGGTTTCTCCTTTTACTTTGGCTAAATGCTGTGGCGCCCTTAATAACCCACCCCTATTCTCCGGCGTAGGGGTTAGCTTGGCACGTTGCTCGCTGGTGCTGCTACTAGCTTTCAGCTCTGCTCTGCTACGCTCTCATTTATCTTACACCTCTCCGCGAGGTCTAGCGCCTTTTAAAATATCAGTGTAGCAAATTGGCGCCCAACATGGGGCACGAACCAACGACCCTAAGATTAAAAGTCTCATGCTCTACCAACTGAGCTAGTCCAACTATTAACATAGTTCTTATTCGGGGCATATGCATTATTAATTTTCATTCGTTCTATGATTGTGTGATTTTTAAATCTTCTGGTTAAGATCATAGACGCGCACTTAACTGGACTGATTTTCACTTTCTATTCCCTCAAGTAAGGTAGCAGCTTCAGCTGTATTTGTCGTTTGCCCACCAGCAAAAAATGATGATGGGGTAAATACAATATTCTTCAGCATACATAGTTGTTCTAGTTGCGTGGCAGGAAAGCAAATTTGACGTAAAAGCGTTGTAGAGAAAATAGCGATATGTCGGTTCTCGACGGTTCTCTGTGGAACTCCGGCACTGATTATGTTGATTTGAGATAATTTGTCTTTAACTTTTAACCCAAATGAAAGATTTTTAAGATATAAAGCAATCAAGACTACCAAATACAGCAGAAATGAGTACGGATTAAGCAACTAACGTAAGAGTCCGTCGCGCAAAACTGTATTAAATGCACGCTCCATGTCCAAAAATAGCAGCACTGTACATTTATTTTTATTAATTTCGTTAAGTTCATCTTGAAGCACTTTACTAATTGTTAGTATAGGTCCGTGATGCAGCCTCAATCCAAATTGATTTTTGAGGATGTTCTTGTCAAGATTTAACTTGTTAATTTTATTATGTGTTTTTCTGCTTTTTTTTAACATGATATTCAACAGTGACACTGTTCGGCTTCAACAACGACACAACACTTACCCGTTTCTGTTCTTGAATTTATAATGTATGTAAGTTGCACAACAGCTTTTGGGGAAGATTTTTGAAAATTATGTCTGGTATTGAGTCAGATTCTGGAACTTTACTCTTAGGGCTATATTTAATAATATTTTTCTTGTCTTTTGGGCTTAGCTATTAGTTTTTGGAGTTGCAAAGTGAGATGGGAGATATTTGACTGACAAATTTCTGAATTATTTCAGCAATTAAATTTTAATCACCTATAGTGTAAGGGGAGGTGGTGCATGCCCTGGTTAGACTATATGCTAATACTTCGGCCTTATCGACAATGTCTTGGACTATGTTATTATTATTTTTATTTAAGTTTGGTACTTTATTAAAATTATTTTTTGAGTTCAGTCAGAATTTTCAAATCGATTTGTCCTGTTTTGACAACTCATTAAGAATCTCTGTTCAGGCTTCGTTTTTGTGGGAATGTATATGTGTTTAATAATATTGCTTATCTACAAATCTGATATAATCCTGTCGACGTCTAAGCCGCTTCTACCTGTTTGTACTCCCCATTTTTAAATTTTATTAAATTTCTTGTACTGCCTATTTTTAAATTTTATTAAATTTCTATTTCGTGTAGTAAAATGTCCTCTTTGCGTTCTATAATTGTTTTCTTGACAACTCTATATCTAAGGGTTTACAGGAAAGAGGACGTTCTGGAGCTGGTTCGAGTCTTTCTGTTTAAACAAACTATCGAAGCCTTCGTTGAGCCAATATGCCACATAACTAACAAGTAATTTGCAACTGGAATTTATTCAGATGAACTTAAAAAAGCTTTAGTAGACCCTCTATTTAAAAATGGTGATACTAATACACTTTCGAACTATAGGCCAATAAGTTTATTATCATCATTTTCCAAACTGTTTGAAAGAGCTTTCTATAATTGCTATTTTTCAAATACGAACCTTTTTTCAGAGCTCTAACGTGCGTTCTTAAAAAAAAATCGACAGGGACGGCGATATTTGACTTTCTGGTGGGCCTATTCCTTGACCTCTCTAAGGCCTTTGAGTGCCTGGACTATAAAAAATTGTCTAGATATGGCGTCAGGAGAAACACATTGAACTGGGTAAAATCATATTTTACTGAAAGATCACAAAGGGTTATTTTGTGGGGAGAAGACAATTGCATAGTACACTCTTATTCAAATGAGACAGAGGCGGGTGTGCCTCAGGGCAACATATTGGGACCACTTTTTTTTGTATTTTTTTTTAATCGATCTCCCAACTGTTAATTTGTTAAATTCTTTTTAACTATGCAAATGACACAAATCTTCTTCTTAAAAATAAATCAATCCTAAACCTTTTAAACCAAATATATGGAAATTTTAGACAGATTAAATTGTGGTTTTCTTGTAATCATCTACATTTAAATACTAAAAAAACTCAATGTGTTATTTCTAAAATACCTCAAAAAAATGTTGCTTTACCATCCTCAGTGACAATAGGTAATACAGAGATCGATACAGGCGACAGCAGTAAGATGTTGGGAGTGTGGCTGGATTCTAATTTAAGATGGACCATACATATAGACTTTTGTGTAGTAAGCTTTCGAGTGTTTGTTACTCTTTCAGGGTGGTATCTAAGAATCTTGACCTTACTGCATCAAAGGCGGTGTATTATGCAAGTTTCTACTCTGTTATACAGTACAGTGTATTCTTCTTGGTTGGAGCACCTGCCTATGAAAAGGTGTTTAAAATACAGAAAAGAGCCCTTCGTAATATTTTAAAATTAAATTATAAAATGTCATATAGAGTACAATTTAAAAACCACAATTTTTGGACAGTGACAAAACTCTATATCTATGAATGTATTATGTTTTTTTTTTATAAAACATACAAATTTAAAAAGCTTGAAATATCTCATTCGTGTAATACTAGAAGAAAAATTCATTCATCATACCAGTCCACTCTCTTGCACTAACAGAACAAAGTCCCCACTATAATTGTATATTCCTATACAATTCTCTTATACCAGAAATTAAGAATTTGCAGAATGTAAAGCGCTTTGAGGATAGTCTCTTCAATTACCTTTGTAAACTTGAGCCCTATAACTTGAATGGATACTTAGAGCTACGTTAATAACTTGTTTTTTTAATTGTGTTCTTTTTTAATGTACAATGCATGTAAATATAGGCTTGCAGTTGGGTCTAAAATGTTCTTTTAAAAGTGTTTATGTACATACACCCTTTGTGTAATGTGATGTATTTTTTTTTTTGATTGAATGTAAAGTTTTATATTACAAGTTTTATGTTACAAGTACAATAATTTATTTATACTTTGTATGTAAATGTATTCTGACGTAGTTCAAACTTTGTACTGACGAAATGTTTTGAAATAAAGTCTATTCTATTCTATTCTGTTCTATTCCAGCAGTTTTGTGCATTCTCAGTCAGAATATAAATTTTCCTATCTATTTCAGTTGGTGTCTGAAAGTTAGTGTTTATTGTAATTTTTTGAGTTAGATGGGAGATTTTTCTCCAGTTTGTATTCTTTTACAAGAAAACATATCTACCATTTTCTAACTGGATTTTAATATTCTAGTCCATTACTATAGAAACGTGATCTGATGATAGATCATCGATTATGTAAGAATCCAGAAGATTATTTATTGAAAAGTATATCAAAACACGTGGAGACATGCCATTTAACGGGTAGTGTGTATTCACATTAGAAAACAACGCCTAAATGTTATTTTTTGTTATGTATGTGTTTCCATTTGGATGTGCCTTGTGTCCATGCCAGAGCCTATGTATAGAATTGTAGTAGCCCAAACACAATACTTTATTATCTAAGAATAATTGTTCCAAACATACTTCATTTAATCTAATTTCTTGTGGGGTGTAGCAACCCCTTACCACCACATTATTTGGGAGTATTTCCATATATTTTCAATTGGAACGATTCACCGATTTATGCGTAGATCTGTTTATATCGTAGTTCCTAATGTTTAGTTTACTTTTTTGGTTGTTAATATATATGTATTATTTTTTCAAGCATATAATGGAAAAAATATACACAAACAATTTATTTATTGCAAATACAATCCAATCCTCTCTCCATATACACGTTTCGACCACCTTCTGGTCTCGTCAGTGGAGCTATGTTGAACAGAGAGCAACATTCCCAGTAAACAACTGTCTGTTTAAAATATAAATTCCGAGATATATCGGTAGGATATTAAAGTCGGCCGACATTTTGATGTCAGACTGAAAAATATCATCGAACGATATCTATACATCCACCGAAACTTAAAAAATAAGGTTTCAGTAAGAAATATTTTTCTGTCGTGTTTAAATAATTGCTAATATATATGTATTCTCCTTTTAGTTGTATTTAAGGAAATGAACTGTTTGTGTATATTCTTTCACATTTCTGCT
This sequence comes from Diaprepes abbreviatus, assembly GCA_034092305.1. Lineage (NCBI taxonomy): Eukaryota > Metazoa > Arthropoda > Insecta > Coleoptera > Curculionidae > Diaprepes > Diaprepes abbreviatus. Next base: position 21,020,137 of record JASJET010000103.1, read on the forward strand.
TAAACGGAAAATACAACTATATTAGCAACTATTTAAATACGGTAGAAAAATAGATTGATTTATTTCTTACTGAAATTTTGATTTTTAATTTTTTACTTTTTTTATTTCTTTTTCTTGATTGTGTAGAATTAATTAAATTTGTTTTATTTTTTGAGGTATTCTTTTTATTAAAATAATTTTTTTTTGGCATTTTGGTTCAATCATTTCTTAAATCTTCAGAATTACAGTTAAATACTAAAACGGAATTAAATTGTAATTAATTTTTATATGTTATAAGTTAAAATTTACTTTACTTACTTATTTTTATTTCTATTGCACCAACGTTTATTAACTGATAATATAGAAACACTTTTCTAAATTTTCGTTGTTTTTAGTGTAAAGGTAGAACGCATACTGAATTTATATAATAAGCACTAGAAAAGCAAGAAATGCTACCTAAGTCATTCGTATCCGACCTAAAGTTTAGAGTATTGGAAGTTTTTTTTTTAATATGGACTATTTTTTCATTGTTTTTTGTGTATAATTACTCTCTTACGACGTTATTAAAATCAAAATTGTGGGGGTTTCATGTTTAAATAAGGCGATATGTGATAGGGCACTAGGATACCTGATGCTAATTTTATGGTTTTTAATTCTATTTTTTAGGTGTTCTTTTGTTTGACCTATATATCTGATTACAGTCTAGGTAAATAAATTAATATAGTTTGTCCTTCTTTGACAACCTCAGGTTTCAATTTAGTAAATGTTGTTTTGATGAACTGCTAAATTTTTCAGCTATTAAAATGTTATATGGTTTTAATCTTTTTTTAATAGGATTTATTATTTCAGGTATACATGGAGGAATACATATTTTTATGGAAGTGCATTACTATTATTTTATTGATTGTTACTGTCGTAATTATTATCGATTAGACTTTGTGGCCTGGAATGTGGATGAGATAATTTGATGGCTCTATCAATTAGAGTAGTGACCACACTTTTTTACAAATGAGTTATAAATTCTACCTGACCAAACTGACTTAGTAAACCAATTGGTTTTCACTAAACCATTTTTGTTATAATTAATTATAATAGCCAATAAATTAATATTATTGCTTTTCTCTTTCCATTATAAATTGGCAGTTCAAAATAAGAATAAGAAACAGACAATTTCTGCATGCCTCTTAAAATTTTAAAAATATTAATTATATTAAGATACGGAAATGGAAACGAAATTTCTTTCTTAAAACGGTTGTTTGTTATATGTTTTGTTTACCTTTTTCTTTCTTTTTGGTACATTATAAAATTCTCCTTTCTTTCGTTGTGCAAACATTAAAAATTTAAGTGAGTTACAATGATTATTATGCGATTTTTGTTCTTAAGTATAAAGCAAGAAATTTCAAATGTTTAGCAATTGCCTTCGAGCAATTCTGACTGCAATGCGACAATGCAAATTTAAAAACACAACACGAAACACCTTTATCATGTGTACGAAAAGTCCGTCAAGAATTATTTGCTAAAAATTTAAAAACCTATAATATTTTGTCAAAGATTTCTGATACTGCTTCAGCAATGACGATGTTTCATAAGATTTTTACTGCACATTTGGAACAAGCAGTACTAAATATAGTCACTGAATATTGTATTATTTATCATAAACATTTAATCATAAAGAATCTCAACGAATGCCAGCATATGTCACTCCATTACATTTTTAAAACAGTCATTAAGATTAGAATAACTTTATTGAGTAAGAGATTATTTTGTTATGTAGTAAAAATGATGAAGATTTCAATCTCCTGCTGTTTCGTACAAAAATGTGTTGTCTGTCTAAAGGTATTTGCTGAAATCGTTTTATAGTCTGTTTGACTCAATACTAGATTTCTTTGAACACAGAGATGAAGAACTCCCCGACTGGACAAAAATATGCTGAAATGCTACAAAACCAAATAGTTCCAGCAATTAAAGAAGTTGTTCCTGCTAATGAATTCAACGTTCTGTTTTTCCAACAAGACGACTATCCTATTTATAATTCTAGAAAGTGTAAGCATTTTTATCACATATATTTTATGACCTTGTCCACGTGGACATTTATTTATGGAGACATTTAATAAATAAGGTTTATGAATTTAATCTCCCTGAAAATATATTAATACTAACACAGAATGTACGAGATTTATCTAATTATATTGTAGAAGGTGGAAAAATGGGTAATCCTCGGGATAAAAAATAATGATTTATAAGCGTCAATAAATCTTTGTGTGGTCATTTAATAAGTTAGCTTAACAGTCTCTGAGAATCTAGTGGATGCAAATCCTCATATTCATGGTCGAGGGTCTTAAAACACGGTTTTTGTTAATGTCGTGTTTCCTTTGCTCTAAATGACATTTGGAGTTATTGGAAAAGTTGTAGAGAATATAATTCTGAACAAATTTGGTCTTAGGAGATATTTTATACAACTAAACATTCGTGAGAGTGGGAAACGCATAGCCGTATTATGACACTAGATTTGCTGTAGAATCCAATATATAGTACGATTTAAAAAGTTAATTAAAATATTATAATTATGAAGGAACCATAGCCCAAGATATTAGTCTAGAATCGATGATCAAAATAATTGGTTTGAACTTTAAAGAAGTAAAATTAAAACGTATCTACAATGTTTTACCCATTTCAACAGTTAAGAAATTCATCGAGATTAATAATTCTGTTGATTCACTATGTAATATTGAAATGAGAAAAAAAATACGGAAGCAAAATTATATAACAACATGACATGTGTTGATATCGAACTGGATAAAGATAACGTAACATATGTTGTCGATGATTGATTTCTTTTGCATCGCGGCGTATGAATCAAAGATGATCCCTTTTCCATTGTTTTTAATAAATATGTCAAATATTTGCAAATTTAATATGGCTCAAGTATTGTTTCTATTGAACAGTTCCTCACACTACTATATGAACATTAAAGTAATGGAACCACGGCTCTTTCAACATCTTAGAAGTTTATTTTGATGAAACAATGATTGTACCAATCATCCAAGAAAAGTTTTATCGATACAAAATAAGCCAATGATGATTTTATTATTCAAACAACCATTGCTGAATCTGAACATCAAAAGAATACCATCATTATAGGAGTTGATATTGATCTGCTAGTTGTTTTAATAGATCGTACTCCTAAAAAATTGACAAGAGCAATGTGGAGACACAAATATATTCATTTAAAAGCTTCAACAAATATCCTCGTTTTAAAAGACGTGTGTTATTTTAGCACCCCTTCAGTGGATATGGCGCATCTACGCTCTTTACAAAGAAAAACTGTCAATTATTAAAAAGTTCGAAGAATGTTGCAGTTTGGATCAATCAGCTTAAGCATTTCGTCAAGAAAATTATCCTTCAGAAACATAGTTATCTTTTTAGCAGTGTATAATGCTCCAAAATCAGAACACATTATTGACAATTTTCGATATACCTAATTCAACAAATTAATAAGACTCATCAAACTGCTACAATTAACATCCCTTCCACCAACAGGTACATCAGATCAACAGCATATCGATCGCGTTTATGAACAGATCCAAACTAAGTTCAGGAGTGATTTAGAACCCCAGTATTGGGGATGGGTAGTAGCAGAACTGCTCAATACGATATTTTACAATTGCAAGAAAGGCCGTGGTGGGAGTTGCGGATGTAGAAAAGTAAGGTTATAATGCTTCTTAGCTTGTCGTCAGTGTAAAGGACAACCATACCTCGACGCTTCATCATATCCAAATAATCTTGACGAGAAAAGTAAGTATATACCTGAAATCCTTGAGGCTTAAGAACCCAATAAAACAGATAACCAGAATAATTATAATTAATTGGAAATTCAAGTTTAGCGACTCAAAGAGGAAGACAAAAAGGAACAAAAGGAATATTAACTGTATGCTAGCTATTAATAATGAAAATAACAGGAAAAAATCCCCTTCACATTAAACTTGAATCGTAACTGATGGTAAATAAAAATATGATTAATATGTATTTAGTCTATTTAATTTGCACATTTTATTATCAATTTATATTAACTAATTATTAAATAAGACTATTTATATATAAAATCAATAAATATAATTTATTAATTAGTAAATTACTAAGATTTCTTCATAATTAAAATATTTTTATCAAATAGTTAACTTTATAATCATACTATGTATTGGATTCCACAGTTAATCTATGGTTATAATACTTGCGGCTAAGCGCTCCCCGCTCTTCGTGCTCTACCTCAAGAACTATTAGGGTGGATTCTCACTATAGTGCTCGATACGCTCTCGGTTATATAAAATGTTTTTACATGCACATTGTTTCTCCTGTAAGAATATTTTACCACACTGAGAGCGTATCAGAGCGACCATATAGTGAGAATCTATCCTTAATGGTATAAAATACTGTCTGCGACCAAATTTGGAGAGCATTTTATGCTCTACGGCTTTTCTAATAATTCCAAATGTCATTTAGAGCAAAAAAAACAAGATATGTTATTTCAAGTAGTTTAGGTATTTTGGAAACGCCGATATAGGTTCGGTTCGCAGAATAAAACACAACACTTTTTACTAATACTTCCAATACTTATATTAACATAACGAAATAACTACTCTCTTATTTCTACTACTTAATATTCACTATTCAAATACTACTATACTACACTTATCCTATCGCTATTTATATGCTTACGGAATCGCCTATATAAATCCAGAACATAAAAGTTGAGATATATCTAGAAATATGACTCATCGATACACTATTCCTTCCGGCACATTATAACAAAGCTAACTCATCACATCGAAATACGAGGACGTATCAATGTTTTCTTCCAGTCATTCGTGACATTATTATTAAAAAGCTAAATAATGTTCTTTGTGAATGAATTAAAATTCAATATGATATCCACAAGAAAAATAAAAGTTGACCATGGTTCTGGATATCTGAAACGTTATATTAAAAATCTGAAACAGTAGGCGTATTTCAAGTGAAAATTTGCTTAAAAGATGTTTTAATAAACTTTAAAAAAAATTATAAATTAAGGAAATATAGAATATTTTTAAAACACTTTTTGTAAAATATCTCAAAAACTAAAATAGTTAGTGGTCTATTAAATTACCAACATAAGTATCAAAAATATTCCCCATTTAACCGTCTTTCTACCTCGCACAGTTTGAGAGATTGCAATATATTCCCTGTCAATTTCGGACCCACTATATAAAATCTAACAACCTGCCAAAATGCCCAAATGTGACACGCCTAACATGATTAAGTTTACAGAACGACCTTTAATACCTCCATAGATTTAAAGTTTTTCCACACTTCTAAAATATTTCACAAGAAGTAATCTATTTAGATTAAAATTTCAGCTTCCCAACGATATCGACAAACTTTGATAAATTAATGTTTAATCTCCAATGCACAACCTTAGCTCTTGCTGAAGGATTTAAACCCTTCCGAAATATCTAGCGTTATCTAATAAGCAAGAGCTAATTTTAAGGATTTGTTATTTTTAATACTTACTTCATCATCATACTTTACTTCTCAATAATCAGAAAACAAAGTCATTTTGGTTCTTTAAAATATATTTTTAATGTCTTCGAGAGGCATAAACTTTTGTCTTACTATTTTGGAAGCAAAATTTTCAACTTATACCAGATAGTTTGCGTATAAGCGAACAGTTAGAAAAATGTGTAGAAGTTATGTGGTGACATTTTGATAAGTTTTTATATTTTCTTGGGTACCTAACATATCGTAGTATAGGCGTCAAAGAGGTTTTAGGGTAAACAATGAGACATCCTCAGAGTTTCATCATGTTCGTCCGTCTATATGTATGTCACAGTTTTGTAACTTCATCATTCTACCACCTTTTTCTGTGAAACATTCAGATAAAGAAATCTTAAATATTTTATTTAGCCCACAATATTCGCGAAATCTGAGAGAAAGAATTACTTATAATATGTCTTCCTCTTTATTTTTCCAACGTCAGATTTTAAAATTTGACGTAATAACAATTGGTAAATATTTTCAAAGGAAATTGATACCGTTCGGGAATTTATTTAAAAAACTTTCCGGTGTTCCAATATGAAAATTTTATTTTTGTGAAAAACTTCAATTAGGTTATAGATATATGTGAAGTAAAATTTCAAAACAACTAATAATATCAAAACCTGCTACGGGATTCTAGCGCAATGTGTGTCCAACACACCGAGTGAGCTGTTTTCAATATAATTTATTGATTTATTTGGTCCTGTAGTTAAAACCGTTAAATAATGAATCATTCATTAATATCGTTAGATAATGTCCATTATTTTTATAAAACTCACATGTTAATGATGTATTCTTTAATAGTAATATAATATTTAGCGAGCATGAAATGGTGGTTATATTAATATTTAATATGTATTAATATTTTATTTAAATCGAAAAAATAACATTACATCAATAATTTTTACTTATTAATTCGTAACTCAGGAATAACTTTTGTTCCTAATGAAATATTATCTAGTCTAAATAGAATGAATTAAAACCAAAAAAACATTCCTCTCTATTTTTATCCATAAGGGTTTTTGTGATCGGCGGAAAATGGAGCTTTATGGTTGATTCTTATGTATTTTAAGTTAGTCAGTCCGAATCGTCACATAATAAAACAATTAGTTATTAACAATTTTATTGTATATAACACCGTAAAATTATTTATAAATGAGATATAGATTTTGGATTCATTTAATTGATTTAAAACTTAAATATTTTTAAACTGGAAAAAGTTAATTAGAAGCCGAGGTATAGCAATAATAGTGCAAAAATAGCATGCGTTCACAGCGCTCCTACAAAATCAAGTATAACTTTTTTTCTAATTAAAGTTTGTTATCGTATTATGACTCATTTTAAAGGCAAGAGTTTGATTTCAGGGAGGGGAGATCGACGGAAGATGCCTTGGTTTGTTTAGCAACGAATGTGTATAAGTCCAGTGCTGGAACCTTTACTGTTCAGTTTATATTTATAACGTAACTATAGATAGAGGTGTGATGAGTTTTGCTGACTATACAGCAATATTTTTTAAGGAGACAAATTGAAGTAAGCTAATGATAAAATTATATATTATTTTAACAGCGAACTTTGCTAATAAATGTCAGTAAAACTTGCTAAGTCCTATTTTCAATATATTTTAAGCACTTACCACAATACTTGTTTCTTAATATTAAAAATGTATATATATATATATATATATATATATATATATATATATATATATATAGTTGTATGTATGTATGTGAGCAGAGTTAGGGGTCTGTACACTGCGACCTGGTAGATCTGTTGTGCCCCCTACTGCTACCCAGTCTTCGATTTTGTGTGCTCCCAAGAACCGCATCCTAGGATTTTCTAGAGCGCTGCACTCTGCAAGAATATGAATAGAGGTTCCGCCCTCCTCACAGAATCTGCACTCTTCTCTTTCTACCAGTCCGAGTTTCTTGAGGTGTCCCTTCAGGTGACAATGCCCTGTCAGAAATCTGAGCTGGATTTTACTCAAGCTTATGCATTCTTTGAATCTCTTCTGGTCGTAGTACCCCAGAAGTATCTTCGCTTATCTCAATCCTTGCCGCTCCGATCAATAATTGTATCTCCTACTTTCTTCTTTTATCTTTAGTTGTTCTTCTATCTTTAGTTCTTCCTTTCCTTGCGAGCATGTCTACTATTTCATTCTCCTCTATCCCGATATGTCCCGGTACCCACATGAGGATGACTTTATTATTCAGTTCCTCTAGGCATTCCCAGACCATCTTCGAACTGATAACTTGAGAGCTCAGCGCACTGATCGCTACTTGACTATCCGTCATGATCATAATATCTTAGCCGTGATAGTTTTTCTCCAAGTTAAATTGAATACATATCCTAATGACATGTTTCTACTGGGAAAATGTTTGGTGACTTACCCAAGCTTTCGTGGAGCTGGTGCCGAGTCCATACATTCCTACTTCAGTTCCGTATATGTAGTTCCTTGAGTAAAAATATTTTGAAATGTATACAGATTATCCTTTAGGTTGTAAATTGCACATAGATCATAATGTCAACAAACTAAGGTTTCTAGTACACAAGTTTAAATATCTTAAACAGATTTTTGGCCTCAGGGTACTAACGATATTTTATTCATTTTTGATAAAGAATTCGTTTATCCATCTGATACATTTTTCGAAGAAACTAATATCAATTATTAGTAACATTTATATAAACAAGCAGCTGTAAAATTTGAATATGTATACGATATACAACAACGGAATACCTCTGCAAGAGTTCCTAAGCAAGCACAACAATTGCTTTTTTTAGTTGTCGAAAATATTGATACTGCCATGTCTTGATTATTTCTGAGTATCTCTAAGTGACTAACTGCAACATTATTTTGCTGTGACCATTAAAAAACTACTTTTAGAACTTCTAAAATCGAGATATTTTTGGGTTCAATATTATTAATTTTTAATACAATGTTTTGAACCTCTAAGTCTCAGTTCCTGTCCTCAATATCTTAACCCTGGTACTGGACTTAAAAATATGTAATAATAAAAGTTAAATCACGTAACTCTAAATTTTGCTTTGTTTTTCTTTAAATAGCCGATCAAAATCATTTCCAATAAATTTTTGGTTTCGTGTAAAGTAGGTTGTGAATTTTGGATAATTAACTCTTCTCGAAGTGTGGCGAGGGGAAGGTCATCTTCATCAACACCTTTTTCATGAAAACTGTTATTCCAGCACTTTTTAATGATTAATGGCTCCAATTGCTTCCATATTCTGCTTAAGTAAACAAGAGTACTTTTCAAAATTTAGGCTTTTTGGGGTATCTGCCATATTTTCCACCATAGCCACTACATAACTTAACAAATGTTTTCTATAATACAAGTCATTCTGAAAGCATTTAGATCCATCGGTTGAATAAGAGGTGTTATATTTGGCGGCATAAATATAACACGACACCACCTTCCGTTTTTGATTCTGTTGGATGAGAAGCAGCATTATCTAACAAAAATGCTTTTACCTAAAAAAAACTCAAAATATACTTAAATGTAAAAAAATAAATAAATTTAAAACTTACCTCTGAATCAAAGTATTTAAAAACCAATTCTAAAAAATTTTCTGGAGCATCTATATATATTTTTTTTTGTAAATGCATGTGGCTACTTTGCCAGTGATCAAAGAAATAAACTTATGTGATCCTGTTGTATTTGCACATCCTACAAAAGTTGTTCTTTGCTTGGACCGTGCAAAACTTAATGTAGTTTTTTCAGAACTCAAAACATAAGGCAACAATTTCGAATACAGTCCAGTCTCATCAACGATGTATATTTGATGATGTGTCAAGTTAAGAGTTCTGATTAAAAAAGTCTACTCTAAATAGACTAACATTCTCTGAGGCTGATGATAATTCTCACCCGATATTTTTCGAAACATTATTCTACGTCGAACTTTAAATTTTTACAACCATCCATCACTTGCATTAAATGTTTCAGTATTGGTCTGTAAACGTTCATAATTCTCTTATCTCTTATAAATGGCATTTTTCATTGTTGAATATTCTTCGTTTTTAAGAATGCGTTTTTTAATCCTGCTTAGTTTCTTCCATTATCTTTTCATTTTTTCGGCAAACGGTTGATTTGATAATTTCGTATATTTTAGAGAAAATTGTTACCGTCACACCTTTTTGATAATCTTCTATGATTCTGTACTTCTCATAAAGAATTAAAAACTTCCTTCTTTTTTACCATTTTACACAAGTACTATAAACTCACTTAAAAGCTTACTAGCTAACCCTCATGATATAAAAATGAACAATACCGAGATTTCCATACTTTCTTTTACCCCGTGTCTCCCCATTAAATCCCAATAGATACGAGAGGAAACACCGAATTACACAAATATAACCAGTGACAAGAAATATTGTTTATGGAGCAGCCAATAAAAGTTTGACAGTTGTTTCATACTATCGAGATGCTTATTTCTTCATACTGCTGGATATATACAGTACATCCACATGAGCGCGTGTTCACACCAACGCGAGTCTACTATATTTAAATAGTTCAACGAATATTTTAAATCTCGAGATTTATGGATGGCAATCGCAAGATCATTTGTTAATGCCCACAAAAAATAAATATATTTTTTCTTGCTGTTAGTTATATACGTATGGCATATGTACAAGAAAATTTTGTATATGGTTTTTCTCTGCAGTAGATTGTCCTTATTTTTCTGATTAAAAAAATATATAAACTTATAAAAACATATATAAGGAAACAAATGTAATATTAACGATTCAGACCTGAATAAATAATAATGGTGAGGTATTAGCCCAACTGTTTAAAGCGCTGAACTACTAAAGGGATGACCACTACCAGCGCGGGCTCAATCATTGAGCAGAATGATTTATTATTTTTTTAAAATGCGTCCTATAATTAGAGTCGATAAAGTCTCAATAATCAGTAGACATCTAATTTATAAACAGGGTCTAACTTTTATGGTCAATTCATACTTCTACACTGCAGAATTAAATTGAGTTGTTCATACTTCAAAATTTAATAATTAGTAAAAATTAAGGGTAATCAATCATAATCGTCCATTAATACTCTGATCTAAAAGTAAAACGTATAAGTGTAAATCTTTAATTGTGTTTAATATTATTTTAAAATGTTTTGACTATTTTATGACAGACTTTCATTAAGCTTTATTTATTTATGTTATTTTTCTAATTTGATGTCCTTGTTTACTTTTCCTGCAGTCATCGCAACGTCTTAGTTATTAATTGCTATTTTTTTTTTATTTGTGACTATGAACATATTAAAGTAAAGCGTATCATTTAATTTGCAAGCGAAAATTATAAATCCAAAATTCTTAATGTTAGTTGGCAATTTTTGGAAATGAAAATCAACCATAAAACCGGTTTAAATTGACAGTAACAGGTTTAATTCGATAAGTGCAATAATAATCAAGCAAGTTTTAAAGCATACAAAATACAAAAATATAAGAACGCAAGAAGAATACTCAGCATACAAAGCCGTGAGAAATAGAATTAATAACGCGATTAAAGGCCTAAAGGAAACAAACTGGGAAATGTTTTCCACCGAAATGGAAAGGAATTTATACGGAGGGCAAAGGAAAGTTTGGAACGTAATAAGAACTAGGAAAAAAAGAAGTCAACGAAGAAGAGGTAATCAACTCTATAACAGCAGAAAACTGGAAAGAATACATGCAGAGCCTTTGCAATAACCAGGAGTATAGTAATGAGGACATCCAAATAGATTTAGATAAGGTAAAACCGATGATGGAAGACGAGAATATAAAAATAGAAGATGTACACGAAATGCTGACCAAACTGAAAAATAGAAAAGCTCCGGGAACCGATGATATTTCCAATGAAATGCTTAAATATGGGGGCCTTGAACTAGAAAAAGCACTAACAATACTATTCGACAAAATTCTATCAACCTGCAATATTCCAGAACACTGCAGGAACAGCCTGACTATACCCATCTTCAAAAAGGGGAATAAGAATGACCTCAACAATTATAGAAAAACACGGATTTAGACAGAACAGATCGACAGTTGATGCGATTTTCATTATCCGACCGACTATTGAAAAATCGATAGAATACAATAAACTTCTTTTCATCTGCCTAGTGGATCTTAAAAAAGCGTTTGATAGAGTTCGACTTAAAGACGTCTTGCAAATACTTCAGGAAAGTAGCATTAACCACAACTATATTACGGTAATTGAAGAGCTAAATAAAAACAATAAGACACGCATAAAGACACAACAAGGAGTAACAGAGGAAATACCTATCATGACGGGAATACGACCAGACGACAGTATGAGTCCTTTTCTCTTTAATTTAATTATGGACAAGATAATACAAAATGTAAAAGAAGTCAATGGAGGATACAAAATGGGACGAAAATCTTTAAAAATCTCATGTTTTGCCGACGATGCCTTACTGTTAGCAGAAAATGAAGACGATCTGCAATGACTACTATACCGATTCCAGACCACATCAAAAAATTTAAATATGGAAATATCTACAGAAAAGACCGAAACGATGGTAATTTCAAAAGATCCTGTCAGATGCAAATTGGTAGTGAAGAACCATCCTATCAGACAAAGCATGTCTTGCAGATACTTGGGAGTTGATGTATCAAGCAATAAAAATCTATACCAGGAAGTCAGAGCACAGGCGAACAAGGCCTCAAGGATATCAGGATGCCTGAGGGACATAATCTGAAAAAAATAAGTTTATGTCCACAGAGAGCAAAGTACGCATCTACAGAACTGTGATAAGACCAGTACTAACTTATGCATCGGAAACTCGAGCCGAAACATCTAAAACAAAAAGTATTCTACGAATGGCTGAAATGAAAACGTTAAGAACAATCAAAGGAGTAACCCTAAGAGATCAAATAAGAAGTTCCAAAATAAGGGAAGAGCTCAAGGTGCCTGATGTGGTACGGTTCATAAAGTCAAGGCGCAGATATTGGAGGGACCATGTGGACAGATACTAAACACTAGAAGACCCACTGGTCGACCTCCAAAATAATGGCACGAATGTTGGACATCAACATCATAGGAGGCTTGATATAGCAGAAAAACAAGATATCGTCTTAAATAAAAAAGGAAGAAGAGGAAGAAGAAGTTTTAAAGCTTAATAGGAGGGTAAAAAAATAATTTTCATTTATTTCTAAACTTGAAAGAATGAAAAAATTTATTAATTTTCGTGACATAACTTTTACTGATTTAAAGGCTTTATAAATATGTGAGTTTTAATCATTAACTTTCTATATAAGCGTCTATTTACTGATTGATGTAATATTAAATTATAAAAAATATCTTAAGCGAAACAAAATGGATCAACGATCAACATAGCAACTAGAGCGAATCTAGGTCTTAAACCTTCTTATTGTATCTGTCTGGGAGTGTCTACCATTTTATCAGAATAAAATATGAATGCTCTATCTATATTACGTAAAAATATAAAATTTATACGATGCATTTTTTTTCAAAATATTCGTTTATCCCTACTACACCATTAACTAGCCTCTAAAATAACATTTTAATATCTGTCCATTTTCACTTCCAATAACATAGCAATAGTAAAAATAATAATTAAAATAAATTCACATTTATAGCATGCTTGTTAAAATATCAGTAATTACATGTAATGGAACGACAAAAAATATATAATGTTTTAAGTAAAATATTGAACTAATCTCCCACATAACTAAACAATTTTTATTTTTAGTGAAAAAAAATATCCCCACACAATAAATTGTATTCTAACACTTTTATATTTATTCCCACGCAAGCTCCCTTGTTAATTTAAGTAAGTTTTGTTATAAGTATTTTTGTGTGTTTATTTTATGGGTAGGTAGTAATAGGTCCAAATAACACGATTTTTTTGTTAATAATTTTTTAATGATTTTAGGTATTTTTCCTTTTAAAAGCCAGATTTTCAGAGTATCCCTCAGAACTACTGATCGCGTAAAAAATACGCTATTTTCTTTTCATATTATTCATTTTTATTCAAAACAATTTAGATCTCTAAAGTACTAATTATCGAAATTGTTCACGAGAATATTTCATTAGGATATGCTAAAAGCCTTATTAAAATATCTTTATTTAAAGTAATACATGAAAAAATATACACAGATATATATATATATATATATATATATATATATATATATATATATATATATATATATATATAAATATATATATATATATATATATATATATATATATATATATATATATATATATATAAGTTTTTGTACGTGTAATTTAAAATAAAATATAATCAAATATTGGCGAAGCGGACGTGAAAATTTGTCAATCTACATGATTCTCGTGTTAAAAAGTGCGGAGCACTTCAAAATATGGAAAAACTCCGGGTCCGACAGATGGCGACAGCGCTGTTTCGTCCTAATATGGGACTCGTCAGGCCACCGCATTCGGTACAAACCATCATCTCGCCTTTGCATCCTATAAAGCTCCGCACTTTTCAACACGAGAATCATGTAGATTGACAAATTTTCACGTCCGCTTCGCCAATATTTGATTCTATTTTATTTTTAATTACACTGACAAAAACTCATCTATTCATTTATTTACATGTTTGGCTTTGAAACACGCTGAACGTTGCTCTCGTGGTGGGATCGTTTGGTGCGACACGTGGCTTTGGCTGCTGAAATGAGCAGTAGGCTTGGTTGCCAAGTACCGAAAAATGTGACCCCTATCCTTTGGGCAGCGCATTTCGTGCACTCGATTTTACATATTTCTGTTTTAATTCACCGTCGCGCCACCATATGACGGTTATTTACAAACTTTGTTAATCTGTGTGATTCTTGGGTTATCAACTGGACCATCGAGATGTCGCCTTTATAGGATGCAAAGGCGAGATGATGGTTTGTACCGAATGCAGTGGCCTGACGAGTCCCATATTAGGACGAAACAGCGCTGTCGCCATCTGTCGGACCCGAAGTTTTTCCATATTTTGAAGTACTCCGCACTTTTTAACACGAAAATCATGTAGATTGACAAATTTTCACGTCCGCTTCGCCAATATTTGATTCTATTTTATATTATATAATATATATATATATATATATATATATATATATATATATATATATATATATATATATATATATATATATATATATATATGTATATATATATATATATAATATATATATATATATATATATATATATACATATATTATATATATATATATATATATATATATATATATATATATATATGTATATATGGGAAATTTTTTTCTCCTTATGATTTTTCAGAAGGTAGGCATATAATATTTTCCACTCTGATTCTCTCCCCACATTAGTTTCGACCACCTAATGGTCGCATCAATGGAGATGTAACGAACCGAGAGCAAAGTGCAGAGAAAAACTGTCCTACTTAAAATTTCCATTTTGTAAAATGTCAGCGAGATATTACTTGCAAAACTTGATGCTTGGCTGTTACCTTCAATACACACGAACATCCAAATATACCCAGGAGTAGTCGGAAATTATTAAAAAATAAACAATTTCACTGTCTATGTATTTGAAAAAGTTATTTTATTCTCCTTACGACCATTAAGAAAGGGGATAGACGGTATATATTCTGCAAAATTCCACTCTGGTCTCAGATTCTCTCTATTTACTAGTTTTAACCATCTAACGATCTCATCAGTGAAGCTGTATCGAACCGAGAGGCAAAATGCACAGAAAATTAACTGTTTGTGTAATTCGCAGAAAATATAATGTCTGCCTCCTTTCTTAATACATATTGGTAAAATTTTCGTAAACTGTTCGAAATATCGTCTAGAATTATTTAAGGAAGTTAAATGGTAACAATTTTCCCGAAAAACTAATAAACACAATAATAAAACAACTAACTTAAATCTTTATAATGAAAATATTCCAAGACAAAATATTCATAATCAAAAAATGTGTGTGGCAATACCATATATTAGTTTATTATCGGAAAAGGTTATACATGTCCTCAAACAATACGATATTATAGTTTTCCACAAAACATACAATCACTTGTCACCACTTTTCACAAAGTTGAAACATAAAGTAGACCACAAAAAGAAATCCGACCTCATCTATTCAATACCATGCTTAAATTGTCTACAGAAATATATTGAAATGACAACACAATATTTAAACAGTATATTAAACGGACAGAAATACACAAAAAATGCAACGAGAGCATTACACAAATAGCAAAAAAATCTTATACATAAATTTGATTTTTCCAACACGAAAATTCTGACCCAGGGAAGAAACTACCATAAACTTCTAATAATATGACAAATAAGATATTAAAAACCTGAATGAAATATATTTTCTCCTAATAAATTAAAACCAACTGAAATATATAGATTCTTAATTCCTTTGCGGCACACACTTTAATTGATGTAATTTATTTATAAATATATTTTTGGAAAAACCTACCATGCTAGGTGAAACGTCAAGCTTAATATAATCTTAATATTTGAAACCTAATACAGAGAAATATAAGCTTTTTCCTGTGCAATACTTTTTCTATTCCTTGGTTGCTTGGTTATCAGTTAGACACGACAATATTTTGTAACTAAGTTTTTGGCTACGCCTTGTATTTGTGAAGGGTAAGTATTAGCGTCAAGGTATCTGTGTGAATCGGTTTTCGATATACTTTATGTTGCAAGTGTCTAAAAAATTCTATCAATTTATTAACAATAAATAAATATTGGTTAAAAAAATGAAAAAATACCGCAAGGTTACTTTAGCAGCAAACTTATAACATGACGTGTATAAAAACTTAAATTGGTTTAGAATTGATCAACAAAAATAAGAATTCTTTTGCGCTAACCCTGTCATATACAAAACAGAAATTAATTTCTTTTAGTTTACACAAAAGGTTAACTATATAGTTTAGCGACAATTTATTATTTAATGTGTGTGTTTATTCAACCTTTTAAATTAACAAATACATTCAGAGTCTAAAAGTTTGCAAAAGTGATTAAATAAGATAACAACGTTGTTCAAACCTTAGCCGAATACAAAGAACGATGACATGTATCAATAGACTAAAACTGGGCCAGCCCTTTTCTAATTATATCAAATATATACCTGAAGATAAAAGAGATTAAAAATTTATTTATGTAATTACGATAAAAACTGTTGCTTCAAGACAATATGTTACTAAATGAATTTAAAGATAATTTATCTCTACTAAAACACGATAAGAAAAGTTTGGAAGAATAGTCGAGCTACTTAAAGTAGAAACAGAGTAACAGGTGGTCAAAATTTGACAGATAAGTTTAAAATAAGATAAAAATAACAGAAAAAGAACTAAGACACCTGTAGTCCTTTTGACAAAGTAGGTTGGAATTGGAGTATCCTTTATATTATGGCTTGGGACCCAATGTTTTTCGTAGAACATATGTCAAACAGGATTTCTCAGATAAGCAGTCAATCAACTCAGGAATTTGTAGATTACAAAATAGCTACGACCTTTAGATACTGGTGATAGTACTGAAAAACATAAAACTATGTGATACTACATACAACAAAACGCGTTAGCAAAGAAAATAAGGAATTTAGACCAGCAACAGGTCTTTAAGATTGTTTTCATGGATTCGGGCATAAGCTCTTGCAAATGATATGCTGTTGTTATGCCTACGTACCAAAATTGCCTACAATGAATTGATAAAAATTACTGTGAGATTAATATTATCATTAAATTCCGAAAAAAATCATACCCTAGTACGGTTTTATAAAAAGTGCTAAAAATACCGTGATGTGAATGCAATTCATGAAAGTAGCTAAGCTATGGGACCATATTACAAATTGAGAAGGGTTTCTTCAAGACCTCTGATTTCGAAATAGGTTTATAATAGCTGGAGATACTGGTATAGCAGCTCTATCTGTCTGTCTGTATATCTGACTATCAATTAAGAAATATTCGTATACACACACAAATATATACATATATATATATATATATATATATATATATATATATATATATATATATATATATATATATATATATATATCTATACTTTGACGAAACGAAGCTTTTCTTCTTAATGTTGCTTAAAGGTGGCCAATACATTTTTGAATTAAAATTTCAAATTTTACTTGCGCACTATATATTTTATAACAGATTTATTACAAATTTTAATCCCCTCTTCGACAATAAAAATATTTTGTAAATTTTTGCCTCATTTGCTTTGATGTTCACTCATTCCCTGAATATTAATTGCTTTTGTGCTCTCAGAACTAAATTAGATTAATATATATTGTGTTTGATGCTTATGAAATTGATTAAATATATTTTCTGCTTATTATTTATTATGCTTTTCTCAAAGACATACTTCATTTTCTTCTTTGTTTTAGAATATTCACACCAACAGGTTTATATAAAATATTTAGAATTTTTCTCTGTACAGAGTGTCTCTGAAAGATCTGTACTAAACGCTAGCGCTAATTCCTGAGGATATACCTTAGTCCGAAAATTGATAATTTTCGAAATACAGGGTGCCAAAGTTCAAATTACTTATAACTTTTTTTTTAAATATTTATCTTAATAATGACTTGAGTTATACCAAATTTGATACTTTGGAATTTTTTAGAATGAGAAATCAAGATCTTATATTGCAGCGAGCTCCACCAGGAGTACTTCCCTTACATCTAAAGTTTCAGACCTTTTTTGTGTCTCCGTAGATTAAATTTCTAATTAAAAATTCTTCTTTTTTGACATCTCTTACTCTAAACGATCTATATAATAGGTGTTGCTTCGAGCAATATATAAACATCGACGGAATATACTTGAACCATCTCAAATTTGCTGATGACATAATCTTAATAGCAAGTAATCTCCAAGAATTGAACGAAATGCTACAACAGCTAAATGACGTATCCGCATCTGTAGGCCTTAAAATGAACTACAACAAAATAAAAATAATGAGCCACGAACAGGCAAACATAACAATACAGAACCAGCGGGTAGAAAACGTCGAACACTATGTATACTTGGGTCATGATATCAAACTAAGAAAATCAAACCAGGATGCTGAAATAAAAAGAAGAACACAGCTGACATGGGCCGCTTTCGGTAAACTTGCATACATCCTGAAAAATAATTCAATTCCCATAAATCTAAAAAGAAAGGTATACGACACATGCATATTACCGGTGTGTACGTATAGATTAGAGACCATGTCCCTCACCAAAAGTCCGCTAAAAAATTAGAAACAGTCCAAAGAGCGATGGAAAGAAACATGCTTGGAATATCATTAAGAGACAGGATTAGAAACACCGAGATAAGACTCAGACCGAAAGTCAAAGACATCGTGAAGGAGGTTGCAAAAATGAAGTGGCGATGGGCTGGTCACATAGCCCAATATGAGGACAACAGATGGACAAGAAGAATCCTGGAATGGAGACCGAGGGAGACAATAAGAAGCACGGGAAGACCTCAAAAAAGATGGGTAGACGACATAAGGACAGTGGCGGGCAAACAGTGGATGAGATTGGCGAGAAATAGAGAAAGATGGAAATAATTGAGAGAGACCTATATCCAAGAGTGGATAGACAGAGGCTGACAAAGAAAGAGAGAGAGAGAGAGCTTCGAGCAAGCATCTCTAAAACAATCGAATTTAAATGTCTTATTGCATACTGAGATGCGTCGTACCCCCATTACACATTAAAAGACTGGTCCAAGAAATTTGGAGCGTGTTTAAAGGTCAGCGAGCTAACAATAATAAAATTGACATAGCAGCGAGCCAATAATGATAAGTATAGTCATTAGTTACAAAAGAGTAGTGTCAAACGACAAAATCTGACCAATTTTTATCGTTTAATTTTAAAATTTATCATATAATTCTTAAATTTTTAGTTATGGCCCAATATTTCACTAATGCAGAGATAATCGATAGGATATTAGTTTACAGTTATTGCCAAGAGAATCGTCGGGACTCGGTGGGATTATACAGAGAAAGATTTCCAAGGGGTCTTCGAGAAACCGGTAGTTTTTGTCATGGAACTATTGATTATAAAGCTCACGACTAGGATACCGGAGGTTGAGAGAGAAATTGTAGAATGACTTGAAAAAATCCGATTCTGACCACCAGGGATTTAGGTTTAAAATTTAGAATTTCTAAAGATACAGTAAATAGGACTTTAAGACAACAGCTATTATATCCATTTCATCTCTAGATGGTACAAAATCTTTAATCTCTCAACCTCGAATTGAAACTAGGCTTCTGTCAGTTCATTAATAAACGAAGAGCACGTGATGTGAATCTGAATATAAATTTTATATTTACCGATGCGTGTTAATTTACAAGGAGTATGACAAATTTACTTAATGTACATGTTTATGCTGACGAAAACGCGCATGCTATAAAGGTTTTGTAATTTCAACATGAATTTAAAATTAACGTATGGGCTGGGATCATTGACAGATTTATTATTGATCTTGTCATCTCGTTTAAATAGTTTGATTTAATTTTTATGAGAAACAAATGCAAAGTTTTAACAATAATAATTATACCAAAGATTAAACACTTTAAAATATAACTTTAATATTTTTCTATATTTTCAATTGTAAATATTTAATTACTTTTACATTTTTTACTTTAAATAACGCCGTTATTACGAAACCAGAATATTGAAATTTGATTGCAAAGAGTAGGAACAACATTATTTCAATCACTAAAGTAACAAAAACAATAAAAAATACTGAAACTAAAAACAACCTTGAGTTTTTTTAAAAATGATTTTCACAATGATGGCTGTTTTCTCGAATGCAATATCGGCACAGTTTTGTTGTTCCTCTAATGACTTTTAATAGAATCATAGGTATATTACGAAGAATTTGGAATGACGAACCAATTGCCTCACGAAGTTCCACAAAAGAAAATCCATAACGGAAAGATCGGAAGATCATGGGGACCTTCTCATTGGCCCATTGGTACCTATCCATCTTTGAGGAAAGTTATTGTCTAGAAATGGCCTTAACAGCCAAAGTTGTGGCTCAGGGCACCGTCTTGTTGAAGATAAATGGAATTGAAATGGTACATTGAAACATTTTCAAACAATTCTGGAATAATTTTCTCAAAGAATTTCTAGGTATCTATGTGTTCTGAGATTCCCTTCATAAAACACGAGACACTAACCCCGAAGCGCCCTTGCTGTGCCCTTTCGAAAATTAAATGATGAATTTCTGCAGATCAATGCCTGGTATTGTGACGATTAAAAATTCCCGCAGTTGAAAATAACATTCGTCAGACCAGATAACAAATCTGCCAAAGAATTGGATGATGCGGATTTGTTCTAAATACTATTTACAAAACTATACTCGGTGCTCATTATGTCGGGGATACAAATGTCGCACTATTTAAAATTTATATGGAAGGTATTTATACTTTTTAAAATTTTTTCAGCGTCTGATTTTACTACACCAACTTCTTCTTCTAGTTTTCTACAGGATGATGAAGTTGTTGCTGCTGCGTAGAATAACACATTTATTTCTTTCCCCCCCCTGTCTTCTTTGATGTATGTTTTAGGACGCGGCTGAAAGATCCGGGTTCAACTAACTTTCTTTTTAAACGAGCAAATATTTCTGGAAAGAATTGCTTTCTTTCTATATACCTAACATGAATAAAAATGATCGCCAGGTATGAGAAGTTATCCTAACGATAACGTTTGAAATACGAGTACATTACCTATTGAAATATAATTCAAAAGTTTCTTGGGAACTTTCATTGCTTTGTATAAAACATACTAACATATCATACTTTTCATAATTATCATAAACGGTAATTGTTAATGTAAAATAAATAAAAAGTAAAATAGAAAAACCTACGTAACAAAAATATTTCATAAATAATAACAATCTGACAAAACAGTGAAGTTTTGGACATTTGCCTTCTGTTTCTTTTTTTTTAACCATGGCTTACTGTTACAAATAAAGTAAATTATTGAAAATATCGAATTCTGTCCGTGTTTTTCAAAATAAAATAAAAACATTGTATATTTTGGTCCTGATCTTGATTTTTCATTCTAAAAAACCCTAAACTGCCAAATATGGTGCAAATCAAGCTATTATTAAGCTAAACATCTACTAAAAATTTTAAAAAAATGTAAATTTGACATACCGTATTTCGAAAACCATCAACTTTCGGACTAAGGTAATTGAGCTAAATCTCTATATTTTAGCCTCAGCGTTTTAAACAGTGCTTTTAGAAACACTCTGTTTAATTTCATTCTTTAATTCAATTAGTTCACGTACGAAATTTGTATTATTGGACGAAACCCTAAAAATGTAATATAATTTATTTTTGTGATTTTACCAAAGTATTTTTATGTTAACGAAAACCTAATTTATTGAAATTTGTGGTAGAGATTAAGTTATATTCCTAGTAATATCTTTAATTTCATAATAGAATAAGTTATATTCCTAGTAAAACCTTTACTTTTCTAATAGTAATACCCCATAACAGGTCGTCAATTTGGGAAAATATTCTAATTATTAATAGAAATTTCGCAATACATTTAACTTGATAATGTTCAGTTCTCACAGAATTGGTCACATTTCTTTTTAACCGCATGAGATAATTCAAATTAAACTAAGACCGTCGAAATTTGAATAAATATTCGCAAGTTATTGCATAAAAAAATAAATTAATTTTTATATTATGGATAGAATACACACACAGATTAACCAACATAATAATATAAAAAGGAAGAAGCAGCAACAAAAATTTCCATTGAGAAGAAACCAAAAAGTGCTAACGCAACCTATTAATAGTAGTTTTGTTTTTCCGCTAACAAAAGTCTGTTTCCGGAATGACACAATCCGGAAATTTGATGAATGGCCGACAACCGGAACTAGGTCGTAATATGCTAAGCGGGAAAAATGCTGCACGAATATTTTAGTGTCTGGCACAAAAATGTAATTTTATAAATTAGCTGATTTGGAAGAATTCCTATAAAAAAAGTATGTTAATTGTTTCTTACACGATATATATATATATATATATATATATATATATATATATATATATATATATATATATATATATATATATATATATATATATATATATCATATATATCATTTTTCTTTATTTTGTCTTTTCCTGGGTTTAGGTTCTATATTTAACAAAAATTGAAAACAAATTGACGTTTCGGCCTTTATTTAAGGCATTTTCAAAATTTTTTATTCCTAAAAATATTTTCACATAATTAAAACATTCACATAAGAACATATCTACAATTTTAAAAAACAACAAGACACTTTAAAAACAGTATTCAGATTTTTAAAATTTTTAAAAATATTTAATTTTACCGGTACACACCTTGACATTTTGTTACTCTATTACTAAATAAATTTCAAACTTTACATCGTCTACTGAGAATACATGGAATGCCAATGTGTTTTATTTTTTTTTAATTTTTTATGTTTTACATTGCACAAAAGAACAATTAAGGTATACGTTTAGTTTTATGTTTAAGAGGATATTCAATTTTAGATTCTTATTAGACAGGATCGAATACTTAATATTTTTGTTTAAATTAGGCTTGTGTAAATGTGGCTCAAATTTCCCATATGTGTTCTATCGTTAACAGTATTTTTACCTTTTTTAATTTCAATCTTTTCCTTTATCAGTAATTTTTGGTAATTCATATCTTTGTTTTTTATTATGGTACTGTTATAATCAAAAATATGTTTTATGGCCATTTAATTTGTTCTTCAGCAATTGGCTCGTCATGCCTATATATTTTTTGGGATAATGTGAGCAAAGGATATTATATTTGATTTATTCATGAGACGAGTTTTACTTTTTAAATTTGTGAACAATGTATTTAATTTATTATGTGACTTGTGGCATACGATAATATCATGCTTTTTCAAAATGTATTTAATTCTTTCTAACAGCTCACTAGTGTAAGGTAATGCTACATATTTTTGCTGTTTATGCTAACGTCTCCAGAATTCCGACCAAAAATACTGCAAAAAGTAAAAAAGAGACTAATAAATAATAATTTCAACGAAAAGGCTATCACCAAAATAATTGATAAACGAACATATAAGTTTTATAATAACGTAAAAACAAAAAACATAGAACATAGACAGCAAAAACATATAGCATTACCTTACACTAGTGGGCTGTCAGAAAAAAAAATACATTTTAAATTTGTCAACAATGTATTTAATTTATTATGTGACTTGTGGCATACAATAATATCGTGCTTTTTAAAACATATTTTATTTTTTCTGGCAACTCACTAGTGTAAGGTAATGCTACATATTTTTGATGTTTATGTTCTATGTTTTTAGTTTTTACGTTATTATAAAACTTATATGTTCGTTTATCAATTATTTTGGTGATAGTCTTTTCGTTGAAATTATTATTTATTAGTCTCTTTTTTACTTTTTGCAGTATTTTTGGTCGGAATTCTGGAGACGTTAGCATAAACAGTAAAAATATGTAGCATTACTTTACACTGGTGAGCTGTCAGAAAGAATAAAATACATTTTGAAAAAGCATGATATTATCGTATGCCACAAATCACATAATAAATTAAATACATTGTTCACAAATTTAAAAAGTAAAACTCCTCTCATGAATAAATCAAATGTAATAAATTCAATCCCTTGCACAAATTGTCCCAAAAAATATTTAGGCATGACGAGCCAATTGCTGAAGAACAGATTAAATGGCCATAGATATACGAAAAACGCCTCAACAGCGTTAAACAAACACACACAGGACGAAAAACATACTTTTGATTATAACAGTACCACAATAAAAAACAAAGATATAAATTACCAAAAATTACAGATAAAGGAAATGATTGAAATTAAAAAATATAAAAACACTGTTAACGATAGAACAGATATGGGAAATTTGAGCCACATTTATACAAGCCTAATTTAAACAAAAATATTAAGTATTCGATCCTGTCTAATAAGAATCTAAAATTGAATATCCTCTTAAACATAAAACTAAACGTATACCTTATTTGTTTTTTTGTGCATTGTAAAACATAAAAAATTAAAAAAAAAAATACATTGGCATTCCATGTATGCTCAGTAGACGATGTAAAGTTTGAAATTTATTTAGTAATAGAGTAACAAAATGTCAAGGTGTGTACCGGTAAAATTAAATATTTTTAAAAATTTTAAAAATTTGAATACTGTTTTTTAAAGTGTCTTGTTGTTTTTTAAAACTGTAGATATGTTCTTATGTGAATAAATAAATATATATATATATATATATATATATATATATATATATATATATATATATATATATATATATATAGGGAGTGTTTCCAAATAAGTGCGAAAAACAGTTATTCTTGAGGTAACTTTTAGCATAAAAGTTCATATAAACATATTTCATTTTAAATATAATTAAGTCAAATTTGAAACACATAACACTTTTAGCATTTCTCATAAAAAAAGTTTTCCTCTAAAGGTCAATAGTTTTTCCACAAAAAAAAAGAAAATACGTAGGTAAAAATTCATAATGTATTGGTTGTAATCAATTTTCATTCATATTTGTTTTAACCAACAGATACTAAGAAAAACAGAACAATAGTAACAAAATATTAATAAAAGAAATTATAACAAATATTTCTCAAATGTTCAACATCTTCAACAGGAGGTGCATAAACCAATGATTTACGGAAACTCCAGATGCAAAAATGCAAAGGATTTAGATCCGGAGATCGGGCATGCTAGAGTGCCTCCTCATCCTTCCAACTATTTGGATATACTGGTTCTTAGTGACGGCGTACATTGATCCTTAAATGTGCTGGTGCGCCAACATGCATAAACCATAATTCTTATCTAACTTGAATAGGAGCCTCTTCAAGAAGAGCAGGTAACTATTCCTCAAGAAAGTGACAGTACTGATTGCCATTTAAACTTAATGGAAGGAAAAATGGGTCATTTAGATAATTACCTATGACACCAATCCATACATTTAATGAAAACTGATGTTGATAATTGGCTTCGAGAAATGCATGCAGAGTTGCTTCAGCCCAAATATGATTATTGTGAACATTTCTTATGGATTCCCTTGAAAAGTTTGCCTCATCTGTAAACAAAATACGAGATAAAAAAAGGGAGATAGGCGATCATTTGAAGTATCCACTGGCAAAAAACTTTACGCGACAAAAAGTCTCGAGGTAAAAGCGCCTGCACTGGCAGGGATACAATTGGTGTTCTTTGAAAATTCGGAATTGGATAAGAGAGGGATACATTCAGTGTAGACAAAAAGTAAGTATGTGGGCTGGAAGGTAGTTAATATCATTATAGAGTCGATCATTTCTGATAAAATTTTACCTGGTTAAAGATATTTACAGTTTTCACCGGACAATCCTATTCCTGCTCTTTCGACACTGTTTCCAGAAGAAAAGAATCCAGTATTCAGTTTTAAACTTGGGTTATGTGTAAGGACATAAAAGTACCTCAGATCCAGACCTTTCCTTTATCTGATATTTTCAGCTACATCTACAATGGTGGTTAGAAGTTGTTTTCATGATTAGCCAAAAGACTAAAATTTTAGTTATCAAAATTAATTCTTATTGCGTTTAGGACATTCTATATCTAATGTGATGGAGAAATATATTCTCTAAATTGGGAAGGTTTTTTTGCCTTACAA
Organism: Diaprepes abbreviatus; assembly: GCA_034092305.1. NCBI lineage: Eukaryota > Metazoa > Arthropoda > Insecta > Coleoptera > Curculionidae > Diaprepes > Diaprepes abbreviatus. The sequence continues at coordinate 21,046,359 of JASJET010000103.1, forward strand.
TATTTGTTTCTTATCAGAAACTACAATAAAAGGGCACAAAATCAAATGGACTCTTGAAATATAGACTTGATTTTTCAAAATTAGACTAAGAATCCCATTTCTTGGATCCACAGGGAGAATTCAAAATATTTTCTGCCAAAACGTCTGAGATAATCTTAAGACGTTTCAACATAATTTTCAAATTCTAAAAGTTTCTAGCCTCGCTTTATTTCGATGGTATTTATTTTAAAAACAAGTAAAAACCTGTTTAAACATTAATAAGTGTAATACAAATCAACATACTTCTAGGTTTGACTAATAATACGTCAGTCAAAAATTCGAATCTATTTGGAGGTTTGCCGAAAGACGTTCGTCAAACCTAGGATAAACCAGTCATTCCATGAAGAGGCTACATATCGCCTTTGACTATAACATATCTACAAACAAACTTTTATATATTAAAATTAAAGAATAAAATTTTTATAAAAAAATTGAACGGACTTCTAAAAGTGAGCGAAAAAGTGAAAAATAACTATAAATTTTTATACGAAATTGAAATTTTTGAAGTCAGCGCTAAACTAATACCTGACAAAACGTGATTCGCATAAACAGATTAAAAATACTTTATTTGTAATTGCTTTCTTACCATAATTTGTATATATTAGTAGTTATTTATTTCATTTAGAAATAATTTGGCGCCGACTTCAAAAATTTCAATTTCATATAAAAATTTCTAGTTATTTTTCACTTTTTAGCACACTTTTAGTAGTCGGTTCAATTTTTTTATAAAAATTTTATTTTTCGATTTTTAGTTTTGAATTCATTATGATATTCATAAATTATTTGAACTAAGTGCTAATCGAGATTAGTGTACCTCGCAATGACTCCAAGGTGGCAAAAAATACCCATTTTATCCATAATTATAAATCACCCTAAAATCAACCACTAAAAATTTTTCCCCAAACCATATTGGATACGCCATATTGAATTTTTTAAAAATAATTTCAGATTCATCATGTGTGACCCCGAAAACTCTCCCGTACCAATTTTGGCGAAAATCGGACAAAATTGATTTTTTTTGTCCGCCGTATTAGATCCGCCATATTGAATTTTTTAAAAATAATTTCGGATTCTTTATGTGAGGCTCCAAAAACTTCCCCATACCAATTTTGGAGAAAATAGGACTAAATTAAATTTTTTTGTCCGCCATATTGGATCCGCCATTTTGAATTTTTAAAAAATAATTTCAGATTCGTTGGGTACAACCCCGAAAATTTCTCCATACCAATTTGGGAGAAAATCGGACAAAATTAATTTTTTTGGCCGCCATATTGTAAGCGCCATCTTGGATTTTACTGCACCAATTTCAACAAAAAAAATATGGGACCGCAGCAACTTCCTTTACATAACGTAAAAATTTTCATTCAAATCGGTGCAGCCGTTCCGGAGTAATCGGTGTACATACATAAAAAAAAAACATAGTCAACCAATTGAGAATCTCCTTCTTTTAGAAGTCGGTTAATAAATTATTTTTGGCAACAATTTGCAAAATTACCTTCTTATTTACTAATATGTTCTAACTTTGAAACTGGTCTAATTAAGTGAATGGTAGAGGGTTTAAATTGACAACTACAATAATAAGTCAAATGAGTTTTGAATCTTAAAACTACAACAATAAGAAATTGTTATTACCGAACTGTAAACCTATAAAACTTTTGTTTGTTTTCAGGACACAACTATTACTCTTAATACTTCCAAGGCTTTATTTCTAAGTTTTTATCCTTAATTTTTCCTATTTAAGCGTTTATATTTTGACAGATTTGATACAAATTATAACAATATATTAGCCGAAGTCAAAATGACCAACTAGATAATCTAACTCTTAAACCTTCTTGGTGAATCCGGCTGTTAGAATTTTACAACGAGATTTACTAAGAAGGTTTTGATTTTAGAACCAATGCAGTTGCCATAGAAGTAGGAACTTCTAGTTGACAAGTATCGTTCCGCTTATGACATTGTTATAATTTGTATTGCATATATACATTAACAAATAAAAACTATATAGAAAATTTTGAGAGAAAAATCTAGAAATAGTGTCTTAGAATTAGAAAGAAGAATAGTTTTCTTCTGAAAATAAATACAATTTTTCATTTTTGGTTATAAATAGAAAAATTTTTATTGTCGTGTTGCAAATGTCAATTGCAACAAGTCTACATTGTATCATGAAAAATTCAAAAATTGTTATTTCAAAATTGAAGTTTTCCTGTTTAGAAATAAAAAAGTTTTAAGTACAAAAATTACACTGGACAACAATCAAAATGTATCTAAGATAAAATTAACCAAATCTTACAATTTTTGGTGCGTTAAAATTGAATTTTTTTTAATATTAGTTCAAGTTTTAGAAATACGTGATGTCATGTCTCCCTATATATTAACAATGTAGCCGCAAGAATGCATGTGGTATATTTGTATTATTATTAAAAAACTTGTTCTTCAATATTGCGACTAAGTTTTTAATTTCATTGCCATCTTTGTATTCAGCACCCCAAAATTAACAAAAAAAAATGTATTTTTCGCACAAGATACACAAATATACTAAAATTTGTTGCATAGTGTTATCAAACAACGCTGTTGCAATATTTCTTTCATGACACCACTCCAAGCTGCCAGTTGTCACAATATCTTTCCTGCTACTAAATTGTACCCGATATTTATCCGGAAAAGGAAATTCTTAAGCTTTTTGAGTCCTTCTTCTTGATATGATCATTCTTCGATTAATTTTATCCGATAACGTGTCAAGCCTTTGACAACAGCGTCACGCTTCGTAGGAGAAGATACTGCTTTTGAATATAAAATAACATTATGCAAATTTTGTTGATAGATTTTGATATTGCGAGGTATTCAGCTAAATAAATTTTTTGTCTTTCAGTTACTGTTTACTCTCCGCTTCATTTTCGAATTCCCTCAGTGTTTAAAATTCGACTTATATTTTTTAGTTTTAGCTCAGTGATTCATCACATTCTCGTTTTTAAAAACTTCATTTTCTTGTATTTTCTTCTGAACTGCCGGAAATTGATTGTTATTTAATAATACAATACGTTGAATTTTTACTAATCTACACTTCAAGTAGATAAGTTGAAACAAAAAGTAACTTAATTGTTTGCGAGTCTAATCAACCATATGCAAGTAGGGTACACATAAAAATGAATTTTGTCTCTACCACACGAAAAAGTAATTAAAAATTATATGTGTGTATTACGTGCGGGATAACTGGACTAATAGCATACTTTTTTAACTCAGAAATAAAAATATTTTAATATCTCAATATAATTTATTTTCGTATTTTTAAAATATTAAATATTTTAATTTAGCAAAATAGCATATGATAAAAATTGGTAAGTATAATAATTTCGACAAATCACTTTGTTTTCGACAAATTGATTGCAAAGAAAATTTTTATGATCACGTCTCTTCAAAGCGATATCAATATTTTAAAACAAAAATATTGGAATATTGTTTTTGATACCAATATATGTGTATTTTCCTTTCAAGCGGATAAAAGAGAGAATATATACAAACAGTTTATTTCCACCAAATACAATTCTGGTTCCCTCTACATAAGCAATTTAACCACCTTATGATTTCATCAGAACCGAGAGCAATATTCACAGGAAACAATTGTCTATATAAAATATGAATTCCGAAACATATCGGTAGGATATTAAAACCTGCCGCCTTTTCGATGCCAGACTGAAAAATATCACCATCGAACATTATTTATACATTCACCGGAGTAGTACGAAACTTAAAAATTAAGATTCCAGTAAGAAATATCTATTTTTCTTCCGGGTTTAAATAGTTGCCAAAATACATGTATTTTCCTTTCAAGCAGATAAAGGCAGAAATATATACAAACAGTTTATTTCTACAAATAAAACTCTGGTTCTCTCTCCATTCGCGTTTGGACCACCTTATAGTCTCATCAGTGGAACATATATATTCTTTCTTTCATCTGCTTGAAAGGAGAATACATATTCAGATGTGGAAAATCCAAAACAGAAAATGTAAATAACGGCAATGTAGCAGAGAGAAATGGACAACCCATTTAGCTCTATTGAAGGAGCGAAATAAAGCATAACTGTTGTATCTTAGCTTGCTTCCAGCAAACGCAGTAGGTCGAAATGGACGAAAATAGGTATAAACGAATTTCCACGTGGCTGAGCAAGGAATTTAATATTAAAAATAAAAAATATAGATTATCGGATCCAACAAAGCATATGCTATTTAAAACAAAATAAAAAGAATAATTGTATTTCTATGAATAAAATATTGCGCTTGAGTTCAAGGTGCATTTTAGAAATAAATACGTGGATATCGATAATCGTTAAAAAGGCAAAAGTACTTTTTCCTGTATGCTTAGGACTTCTTAATAAATACCAATGCAAATGATTGTAACTAATATATTATGTATCGATTATCATAAATGAATAAATAATACGACTGTAATAAAAAATAATAAAAAGGATTTTTCAATCATTGCGTTCTTTGTTAACAGCTCTTTTTTCATTCTCCAATACGTACAAATTGTTATTCGAATTCTTAATATGTCAAGAAACAATGTAAGGATCCGTCGACACCAAATGTTTTGGAACACATGGGGGATGTGCCCATACTTTTTCTCGAAAAAATTTGCGAGCAAAATAACGTGAAACCGAAGGATCAGTTTCCGTTTTACTCGTGTTCTAATCACTGTTCTCGATGAAACGTCGAGCTGTGTTGCCATCGTTAGTGCTTCCAAACCCTTTCTTTGGCATGTCAACAAGGAGTTCTAATCTCTCTATTTAAAGGCCTGTTGGATGGTAGCCTTTGTCTGTGTTGTCACCAATTTGTCTTTTTGTTTAGAAGCTTGGCACTTCTGTGTGTCACGTTGATACGACAAATGCAAGCAGCATTCGAAGCATCGAATACATGCATGTAGGTTCAACAGTCGTAACTTGAAATACTCTGTATTTACCGAGACACGGTATCAATATTGTTAAACTGAGATGTTGTTTGGCAGAGGTAACAACGTTGGACCGATTTTGTTCCAGCCATAGCGTCCACCTATCCATCTATCATCGTCATAGATAAGTTGTACTATACTGAAGCTGGGGTAGTAATGAAAATTCTTTTATATGGTGCATGCTGCTTAGTTCGAGCTCATAATTTTCTGTTTTCTTCAAAGACGTTTGTTTGGTTTCCTTAATAAATTCCAGTTTCAGAGGCCCGCAATTCATAGTAGAGGAAGGTTTGGGATTGGACAACAGAATCTGTTCTTGTTTAGTTTTCATGTTAATACCTGCTAATTGAATCAGAAATATGCAGATCAGGGAATTTAATTTTGTACTGACTCTGACTTGACGTTCCATCGAAGCCCCATTTGCAAATGAAACTCATATTTGTAAATCTAATTTATCGATTTGTTCAAGGGCGTATAATTGAAGTAATACAATTCGATCCACTGTGTGATCAAGTAAGCCTTACAATTTAACCTCGGCTTTTGATTTACGAGAGGTTAGATAATAGTCATGTCGATAACATGCTTTTCTGTATTTTACGCATCAGAGTAGGGGGAAATATATCACTGTCTTTCTTTTTAGTCCAATTTCGTAATCGTCGTTTCATTAGCATTAAGCAAGTTCGGAAAAAACTGGAGATTCAGCAGAGTTGCGTAAAAGTTGTAACCTATTCTTCAAATGTCATTGCATTTTGAGATAATTTGTTTCATTTTTCGTGTAAAAGTACGCAATCCAGAAATAATTGACTTGAACAACGCACCAATGTTCTCGACCTACTAATTCGGCGCAGCGCTCCCACAAGTCTCCTGCTTTTGACCTGAAACGAAACCTGAGAAAGAAAAGAGTGGCAGTTCATATTACACCGAGATTTACTAAAAACGTTATTATAGCCAACCTTCTAATTTAAATTTCTTAACTATCAATTTTTTCTATTTTATTTTGATCACGTTTTCTCAATTTTGACCCGCTAAGCCACTCTAACTTCGTTCGGGTTAGTTTTGGACAGACAATTGTCGGGGAATTCCTACGCGGCATGTTACTCCCTCTAACTTACGTGTGACACGAAAAACGAACAGTAGCTGAAACGAATGAGAGGGTGTATTATTTTTTGTCTAATAATCGACGAAATTTGGAATATTTAATGACTACTTGATGCATTTATTGTTTTAAATGCATGAAATAGTCGAAATACAAAAAAATATATATATTTTGTCGTTGGGCGTAAAGATAACTGGTATTTCTGTTACAAATAAATATTGATTCCATTAAAAATACTAGTGAAACGTAATGGTAATTTCTCAGTAAATAAGTTAATAAACCACTTTAAAATTTTAAATCATTCTCAAAAATAAACTTTGATTCTTTTAAAAAATAAAAATAACACATTCAGTAAATATAAATAAATAAACAAATAATTAAATTCCATATAAATCAACAAAAACAACTAAAATTCCACAAGAAGTGTTCAAACAGGCCTTCACTTTGAGCGTCTATTGTAAAATGCGATTCCCGTACTTGCCAAAACTTCAAACGTTATATTTATAAGAACTTCATTAATTTGTTGTTTCAGTTCATCCAAATTATTAGCACGTTCATATATGTGTCGATAATTTTTTTTAGGAAACATGACCTCAAAGAAAAAAATCGTTTGGGACTAAATTGGGACTACTGAGTGGCATTTGAATGGTTCCCTTCTCGCTTATGAGGCGCTCTGGAAATATAGTTTGCAAAAACTGTTGTACTTCCCTCGCGTTATGAGCAGGGCAACCATCCTGTTGAAACCAAATTTCCTCAATATTTATATTCAGTGCTCGATCAGCTGGAATGATGTGATTTCGCAAAAGGTCCAAGTATTTGTTGGCAGTTAGGTTCCCATCAATAAAAAAGGGTCCAATGATAAAATCCCCTAAAATACCAGCCCATACATTAACCTTTTGAGGGTATGGTGTTCTCTGAGAAATGAGAAATATTGAGATGTTGATTCTCTCTAGAGTATCCTACGGTGATAGAAAGATTGTGACGGCTGGGAAAGGAGAATGAAGATTCATCAGTAAACAAAATATTGCTGATAAAACTGTCGTCCCTATTCGCCCTTTCCATCATGTCCTCACAAAACACCATACGTTTTTTATAGTCTTCTAGAAAAATTCCTTGAGTTGTTCGCAACTTGTAACAGTGATATTTGTTCGCTTTAAAATATTTCGAACTGTTCGAGTGTTCATATCAAGTTCTTCGGCAATTGCGGTACTACTGCAAGGAAAATTAATTTCTGTTAAACTACAAACGTCAGTTTTTCGATTTGCTCGTTCTTCAGTAATTTGAGGAACCGGTTGCTCCTTTTTTTTATCAGTGCATTTTTTACAAATTTTTGGACTACCGGTAGTCTCATATTCTGTCTCACTCTGTTTTGGTTAATAATAGTATTTTCTTTATTTTACTTAAGAAACGTCCACGTTCCGGTTTGGATTTTACACACCTGCACATTGGCAACTATTTAAAATATGGAAAAACTCCGGGTCCGACAGATGGCGACAGCGCTGTTTCGTCCTAATATGGGACTCGTCAGGCCACCGCATTCGGTACAAACCATCATCTCGCCTTTGCATCGTATAACGCTGAATTTAAAATTAAAAAACAGCAAACAAGACGACAAAGGCGACATCTCGATGGTCCACTTGATAATACAAGAACCACACAGATTAACAAAGTTTGTAAAAGAACCGTCATATGGTGGCGCGACGGTGAATTAAAACAGAACTATGTAAAATCGAGTACACGAAACGCGCTGCCCAAAGGATAGGGGTCGCATTTTTCGGTACTGGCAAGCAAGCCTACCGCTTATTTTAGCAGCCAAAGCCATGTGCCGCACCAAACGATCCCACCATGAGAGCATCGTTTAGCGTGTTTCAAAGCCAAACAAGTAAATAAATAAGTAGATAAGTTTTTCTCCGTGTAATTTAAAATAAAATAGAGTAAAATATTGGCGAAGCGGACGTGAAAATTTGCCAATCTACATGATTCCTGTGTTAAAAAGTGCCTTTGCATCGTATAAAGCTGAATTTAAAGTTACTTGTTTGCTGTTTTTTAATTTTAAATTCAGCTTTATACGATGCAAAGGCGAGATGATGGTTTGTACCGAATGCGGTGGCTCGACGAGTCCCATATTAGGACGAAACAGCGCTGTCGCCATCTGTCGGACCCGGAGTTTTTCCATATTTTGGAGTGCTCCGCACTTTTTAACACGAGAATCATGTAGATTGACAAATTTTCACGCCCGCTTCGCCAATATTTTATTCTACTTTTTTTTAAATTACACGGACAAAAACTTATCTACTTATTTATATATATATATATATATATATATATATATATATATATATAATATATATATTAGCATATGGGATAGATGTATATATTTCCTCTGCAACTAGAAACATCGGGTTTCTTTCCAGTTTTTTTCAATAAATATACACAATTTTGATGAAAATCAAATAGATTTGTTAATTTAATTGGTTTGTTTAAAAAATAGTTGAAACTTTTATACTAATTTGTCTTTTGAACATCATAATCTTAAGATTGCATGGTTCTTATGTTATTTTCCTTTTTTCATTTTAGGATCATTTTTCAGTCTTAATTTTATTATTCCAATTTCCACCCTTCCACTAAGTTTCCCGTTTTTACCTTTCGTTGTTCATGTGATTGATTATTTGTAGTACTGACTAGTTGATATTGGCCATTCTTTCGATTCGTTCTTCATTGACTTGAGCCCTATCAATACCAGATGAGAACTGTTTTAATTTGAACCTAAAGAAGAAGAATAAATATAGAATGTTAAATTTTGCAAAATAAAGTTCAAATATCGAAAATAAGTTTAAAGAAATTTAGATGCCATGGAGAATTTCACCCATCAGTGTGCTGTTTGCATTCACTTGTAGTATTGAAACAAAAATCCACTCATTACGATTCGTCGTTTTTATCGAGATGAGTATAGTTTACGTTACATAAACCAGACATCAAATATTAAATTAGTAACAAAATGGATAAGAAAAATTGAGACTACTGGATAATGTTCTTTAATTTACATTCTACGGATCATCTATGATCAAACGGAAATAGAAACAACATTAATTTTGTGAGCTGGCTAGACAAAACACAATCAATAAGCGAAGCAGACTAGTACACATTACAAATTCTTCACTACATGTTATTTTAACAAAAAATCTTCGTACTCAGCTCTACAAAATACAGATTGTCCAAGAAATGGAAACACTGACTTTTTTATACATTTGGAATTTACCAGTGAAGTATTGGAGAGATCTGCCATCTTTATTCTTCAGTGACAAGGTCAACTTTCATTCGAACGACAACGATAATAACAAAAATGCAAATACTAGGCTGAGGAAAATCCCAAACAAAAACATTACATAATCTCAAAGTTGTTGTATGGGCCGGTGTGTCAACAAGATACATAATTGGTCATACAGAGCTCAAGCAATTAATGTTATTAGCTCTAGCTATGATGCGAGAGTTTCCTCTACTGATCTTTACCGAAATTTGAAGGAGACTTGATTTTAACAAGAGAGCGCTATGCGTTATACCTCACATCCACAATTATTCCCGGGGGAAATGATATCTCGTAGAGGCGACATAAACTGAACCCCAAAAAATCCAAATTTAAACCCATTTGATATTTTTATAAGACATATGTGTTTCAGTGTGATAGCATATTTTAGGGCATCTCTTCAATCGAGAATGCCGCCATCTCGATAGTGTAATTTTTGTTACATAAATTTCGAAACTATTTGAGAAATCATAATTTCAAGGAAATTATGAAAACCTAATCCGTCTTCCATTAATTATATTTAGAAAGATAAAAAAATAACATTGAACAACTTGTATGAATAGAAATTTTCTAATGGTAATATAAAAAGGGTATTAAATTTTTTAGTAGTATCGACCTCAAATTATAAATTAGGTTTTCCTGAATAATGTATTTTAACTGTATTTTACACCTACTATTAAAAAGTAACTAATTATAGTAGAAAACTTCAAAAAGCTCTTTTATTTGGATAAGTGGCGTTTTGTAGATTCTTTGTAGGAAGTACACCATTCCGAACTTACGTTTGTTTATATCTTGTACACCACGAAGCATGCCTTAAATTAGATTTTTTATAGAGGTAGATTCAGGAATTATATCTTTGATTTTGCAGTACGTATGCGAATCTCTCGCCCTAAAATTATTCCAAGAACAAAACTATTTGACTCGGGCACTGTGGATTTCGCTTTGAATGGAAACTAACAACTAAATATTCAATTCGTAAAATGTTGCCAATTTATTTTTGTAAAAACTGATTTTCCATATATACTTTAATATCTTAAAAAATTGTATTTTAATTAAATATTTTTGTTACTTTAGCAATTATTTTATAGATAGAATTTGTTTGTAACCACCGGAATGTAATTTCAAGAAAAATGTAGAAATAAATAAATCTACAACGATTTTGGATCATATAAAAGGTCAAAATAATAAAGAAAAAAGTGTGTCATTGTTTACAGATTAACAACGTTCGTTGCTCATGTAATATCGACCAGATAGAAAATTGATTTTACATTTAGAAAATGCTGGTGATAAGTTTGGTTTATTTTTAGTTTCCTTTTACCATTATGTAAATCTTTCATAAGTTTGTATTTTTATAGCATCATTACTAAAATTATCTTTATATGAAATTAATCTTCAAGTATGCTTTTGATAAATTATGTAACATCAGGGATAATTTCAACAAAATATGTATGTCAACAAAAATACAATTTTGATTTTAAATAAAATATTCTAATGATAATTATTTTTATTTCGTTTTAAACCAAATTTAAATTATATAAAACTTCTTCTTTTGTATAAAAGTATATACAGGATGAATTAGAAAAAGAGAACGAATCTCTTAGTAGAACGTTTTTCACATAATTTTTTTTTTTGTTTTCGGAAAAAGTTCCCATCGAGATATTTTCCCACAAACATATTTGATGCAGTTTTTCGAAATTAATTTTGTTCTGATTAATAAAATTTAATCAAATTTTGATCCGAGTTAAAATAAATGAATACCTCTGGATACACCTAACATTTTTTTATTGCATATCAGATAAGCCGGAGGTCCTATACCCTTGTTCATTTTTTCCCACTTAATTTTAATGCCGGTTGGATTTTTTAAATACAACATACATTTTTTAATTATTTTACCTTTTCTTAAAAAAAAATATATGCATCTATAGGTTCGAAAAATGAATAATTTTCGAGAAAAATGCATTTGAACATTTCACTGCATCAAACTGAAATGCGATTTTGCAATATAAACTGTAAATAAGAGGTCTCTAACTTTCGGCACTTGGGCCAACACAGGTCCGCGAGCACCACCATTCTGGTTCGTCATAGTTTATTTTGACTAAATTGTAAAATTTACGACTAAGTAAATCAAACAAAATAATACTCAGACGTTTTTGTTTAATCACAGATAAGTAGTGGCAAAAGCCGAAAAAAACACAAGCAAAGGAGCTTATGGAAACCCGGTTTTCATTAAAATGACTGATATTGCAGTATGGTATGTATTTTGGTCCTCTGATTTAAAGTCCTAATAGGCACGAAACCCGAAAACTCCAGATGTTTCGAATACACGCTGATTATTTTTATCCTTTGAAGGCATACGCTCCCTCGTAAATCAAAAATAATAATTAATTCGACATTTTATCTATGAAATATCAACCAGTCTCACAACGGTATACTAAGGTTTTTAGGATGTCTGGTTCTGAATCCGATGTCGGTTAACCTTCATCATTGAAGGCCAAATCGAGGAAAACCATTGAACAAATCTGGGAAAACTACATAAATATTTTTTCAATTGCTCAATTCGAATGTTATTTCCTTGATACTATAAGATCAGCTAAAAATAATTTCAACGTCATTTTAACCTTAACAATTTCGAAGAACCTGTTACACCAGAATGACATCGAAGTCACATTTAAACGCTTAACGAAAATGCACCCCTATGTCCGTCCTCTTCGAGGTTCCGTAAAAGGTTTTTTCTCCGTGACCCCGGAAACCTAAACATGAATTTATTCTGATTTTTCCGACGGTTTTTCAAGTTTTTGACCTTGAAATATCCTCCTGGTAACTTTAAAGGGTCAAAAAAATTAAATAATTGGATTCAGCGACTCGAAAATATTCATGCAATTTGTTTCATATTTTGTTAGCGGTTCCTCTAGATTTGATCTCAAATGATCTTGATTCTGACATGATGGAGGTTAACCGACCTCGGATTCAGAATGAGAGAGCCCAAGAAAGCTAGTATACCCTAGTAAGACTCGTTTAATAGTTTGTAGGGAAAATTTCGGTTTAATACTTAGATATTTCGGACTTCATGCCCATCGAGACTTTTAATTAGGGGACCAAAACACACAGCATGTTACAATACCAACCATTTTAATGGAAACCGGATTTCCATAAGTTCTGAGCAGGGTTCTTCATCAATTGGTAAAACTATATAAGGAAAAACTCTTACAGAATTCCAGAAATAATTATTCATTTATATTTGAAGTTCTGGGGCAAGGCATTAAAAGGATTTTATCAAGTCTTGATATTGCTTGCAAGTGCACCAAAATCTAAAATAATATACTCAATATTTATTTTTTAATTACCCAAAGATTAATTGCGAAATATACCTAAAACGAAGTCTCAGTTTGCTGACTGGATCTTCGTCGTGTATGGAAATGTGTTAAACATTTTTTTTCAATTGAAACAAAACTACTTTTTGAACTTAATATGAATGGTTTTCTCCTTGTAATTTTAAACTGAATTCATTCTTATGTTTATTTAAACGTGTATAACTTATGTAACCACTCATTATACTGTAGCTCAGCGAGAGAATAATTCCATTCATTCAAGAAAATTTCGATTATTACATGGAACTCAAAAATATAAGTTCTCCAATCTCTTTAATCTACACACGGAATTGACAATGATTGAATGCATATGATCTGATGTAATTAACAGCTGACACGGAAGACTTTAAAATCTCTGTCTGACACATTTAAGCAATTTTCTCACAGATATTGTTGATAAGTAATGCAATATACTATTGCTGGTGTTGGAACACCGTCATTTGATACAATAGTAATGACACGACAGCAGAAGATCCAATTACCGAACAGGTCTGCATGGAATAAGACAATCGAAGATATTTCTTGGAAATTACGACCAGAAGAGATTCAAGGGATGCATAAACCCAAGCAAAGAACAACTTACCTAACAGCTTCTCGTACAGCACATCCTGATATCCTACGAGTCGGTTCTAGACCAATATATTGAGATTACGAGCCCGCTCTCGCCAGCTTTCTCATTTACATATATGCCTTCGTGTCCTAGTATCTACTTTCACATAATTCTGTTGTCCTTTACCAAAGTTCACTCTGACATTTCCAAACCGATCTAGACGATACCTTTTCATCCTTAATGGCCTTCAGGGCTATTTGATTGTCGGAATGAATGTAGATCTGCTTTCCTTTGTAAGCTTTTTTTTTCTGCACATTGTAAAATTAAATATATTTTTGCGTAGAATACTATTGGCTATTTTTCTATGAGAAACGTAATTTCCTTTCTTTGTTGTAGCCCATATATCCAACCTCCGGAAACCCCCCTGATGTTCAAATAGGCGACTCTCTGTATCCCGCCTAGCTTCGCTATAGCTGTGCTTTGCATTCCTCGAGTCGGTATATTAAGGTTGCATATGTAATCGCTGGTTTCACCACACTGGTTTATAACCAATGCACCATCTTTGGTGAAAGACCCTATGTTATCCCGCACAATCTTCTAATAATTAATGTTTCCGATTTTCTCGTTATGTTTTCCATATACTTATTCCAGATCAGTCTAGAGTCCAAAACCCCAAATATTTACCTGGGAAAGTGGTATTGTGATTTCTTGTAGGATAATGAGGCCGAAGTCCTCTAGTTTCCTCTGTTTTGTGAAGAGAATTAGAACAGTCTTTTGTAAACTTATGTTTAGTCCTTCCGATCGTATTCATTTTTCTACAACCCCGGAAGCTTGTTACATTCTTTCTCTGACAGTTTTGTTAAATTACCTTGGGTTAAGATTATAAAGTCATCGGCGTATCCTAGTGCTAAGTGACCCTCCCTGCTTAGAATTTGCAAAAGCCCATCCAGTACCAGGTTTAAAAGCAGTGGAGAGAGAACTCCCCCCTGCGGATACCCCCCTCCGTTACCCGCGCTATCAGCGTTTCTCCAAGCCATTCTGTATAAACAATTCTCTCTCTTATATGTTTTCTATTAACCAGCAAAAGGTTTCTTCGAAATTGATGTTCCTTATTGCCGTGGTGATTGATTGAAATGATCTGTTATCACACGCGCCTTCTACGTCTAGAAATGATCTTAGAAGCACTTCTCCTTTTTCCAGCGTATTTTCCACTTTGTTTACCAGTTCGGAAAGCCCTTTCTCTGCAGATTTCCCGGTCTTGTAAACAAGCTGGCTTTGATGAAATAGGCTGTTTACCACTATACTTCTCTTACTTGCCTATCTAGCAGCTTTTCGAGAGCTTTGAGGATAAATGACATTAGACTTATTGATCTAAATGCCTTTGCTAATGAATAGTTTGGTTTCCTAGGTTTCAGTATAAATGCTACAATGGTTAGTCTCCATATTTTTGGCACATATCCCAGGGCTATGATTACAATTAATATGTAACAGAATTTGCTAATTAGCAGGTTTGGACTTTGCTGTAGCATTGTCGGATAAATTCCGTCCGGTCCCGGTGATTTATCAGTTCCCGCCGGTTAGTTCCAATATGAAAATTGGCCTTAATCTAAAACTAGAGTATGTTGGTATGATGAGCTAGCTAGATCTTCGCTCTTCGGACTTAGTCGAGAAGTCAGTTTGGCCCTTAGGTTAAAAAGAGTTGACATCTCCCGTGTAAATTAAGGTAAGTGACATTGACTTGAATCTTCTTCTTCTTCGTCTTCTTTCAACAACCTCTCACAGTCTACTGCTGGATATGGGCTTTCCCTGTACTCTTCTATGATGCAAATTGATGTTCACATTGTCCTTGATATCATCAAGGCAATGCAACTGTGGTCTGCCAACACTGCATTTATATAAGCGAGTCCTCCATTGTACGATATGCCCGTCAGGAGACATGTCCTACCCAGCTCCATTTCAGATATGCTATGCGTATTATGACATCTTCTACTTTAGTTCTTTTTCTAAATTTTCGTTTGTGACATGGTCTCTAAGACTTATTTCCAACATCATCCACTCTAGGGCTTTTTGAGAAGTCCTAAGTTTGTTAACTGACTTAACAATGAGTGCCATTGTTTCCATTCCATATGTCATCACGGGCAGTATGCAGGTATTGAAGTCTTTTCGCTTTAGATTAACTGGAATGGCTCGATTTCTCAAAACATACGACAATTTACCCGTAGCTGCCCAGGACAATCGAACCCGTCCATTTATTTCGACAGTTTGATTTTCTTTTCCTAATTTGATGTCATATCTCTAATAGATATATCCTTTGCATACGCTCTTATACATTG
Organism: Diaprepes abbreviatus; assembly: GCA_034092305.1. Lineage (NCBI taxonomy): Eukaryota > Metazoa > Arthropoda > Insecta > Coleoptera > Curculionidae > Diaprepes > Diaprepes abbreviatus. The sequence goes on from JASJET010000103.1 coordinate 21,061,988, forward strand.
TCTGATGACATAACTTTCGTTTTATTCAAATTCATGGTTAATCTGGTTTTTATGGATTCTCTTTGAAGTTCTTCCAATATGTCTTGTAGTTATATTTTGGCTAAAAATCACAATACCATCCACAAAGGTAGCTCAGATGTTTGCCATCGATTTTGATGTTTTTCTTATTCCAGTCCAGAGCTCTAAAAACGTTTTCCAATATAAGCGTAAACAGCTTCGGGGAGATGTTATCCCCTTGCCTAACTCGCCTTGAATAATTAAATCGTGTTATTTTATAAATTAATTAGTTCTTTTGTGAAAAGGTTTAAACGCATTTAATGTACAAATTAGCTTTGTCACATGTACTAGACGCTAAGAAACTGTGTACCAAACAATTTCCTAACTAAGTGGAATACCGAATTGAAAAACTTTTAAACGGGTCGATAATCGCCTAAAAGAAACTAAATGAGGTTAATAAAGTTATCTATAGATGTATATGTTTATATTTTACCCAGCTTAAGGCAAATGCGAAATAATCTTTGCTTGTTTAACCTCTTTTTATTATTTAAAATTCAGTATCACTTCCGTTAATTTGCACTGTTGGTAGTAACACGGATTCCTGTTACAAAACTTTAAAATTAAGTGAAAACTATGTTAAAGGGTATAGCACCCCTGCCTCATCTGACAAGTAATGAAAAGTTATTAAATTATACCAAGGGTATTCATTTATTACAACTTTGACCGAAATTGTATTTCATTCTGTCAAGCGGAATAAAAATTATTTTGAGTAAACTTACCTCTCATGTTTGAGGAAAATATCTCTGCGTAGGGATGGGACGTTTTGCGAAAAAAAACTTATATAAATATGTAATATTTCTTCATATCAAATATACATTGCCAAGAGACAAGGTGTCTCAGAAAAAAACATCTTTTCTGAGACACCTTGTATATTTAACATTGAAAAGAATTTATTTATTCTAGTATTTCTACCTTTGCAATGCTAGCTTGGCAATTTCAGAAATTATTAATTTCATGAATAACCGACAATGGATAGTATAACTTATTTAAACAAATTACTTATTGAAGCAAATATCTGATTCATGTTGACATTGTCTCCTTCTAATACCTAATTTTTATAATTTGTTAATATCTACACTCAAAGTATCGATCTTTTTTAAATTCCACCCATATTTTTCGTTCTAAGCTTGTTGTGATCGCCTTGCAGTCATAATCGATATATGTATAGTAAACTAAATGTATAGTCCATAAAAGTTTTACTTGATAACACAGAGAAAAACATGGTGTAAATTCTCACCCTGACAAAAAACAGTAATCAAACTCTTAGCTTGCTGTAGACTTGTACTAATACAATATGTCCCAGGACGAACTGCCGCAATCGATTTTTCGGAATATAAAGTTTGTACAATTTTTAAAATTTGGCAGTTTATTAAAGTCGATGGGGGTAATTCGGCTAAAATATTTTAAAAATGGTGGTACTTCGATTTATACCTAATTACTTATTTTAAGTGGAACACGTATATGTTATTTGATTTTGAAGAGAGACAGAGAGAAACTATTACACTGGACAACAGCCAAAATGTATTTAAAATAAAATCGACTAAACCTTGAATTTTTGGTGTACGAAAACCAAAACGAAAGTTATCTTTTTAATATTAGTTAAAATTTGTGAGATACGGGATGTTGTGTCTCCCTATATATTAACAATTTAATCGCAAGAATGCATGTTGTATATTTGTATTAATATAAAGATTGAGGGGTGCGACATTGCCCAATTTACGTTTTCCTCAAGTTTAGGAAATTTTGTACAACTTGACAATACCGCATGGGGTCTCCAGGGATGACCCCCTATATACGAAGTCCCAACCCTCCAAGGCTTAACATAAGGGAGATTAAACCCATGTAAATCGATTTTTATGTCTACTTTGTATTGAATAGACCTGTATACAAACAAATAACAAATGCCATTCTTGCGAATATTTTGGAATAGAATAGAAAATTCTCGAATATTCTCTGAAAATGTAGAAGCCGTATTTGGATATACAAGCAGCTACAATGCCGAGGTTAGAAGTCGAATCGAAAAGTTGATATTGTAAGATGTCTCGAGAGTGTGTAAACAGTTCAGTTCACTTGTTATGTTTGTGATGAGGTGATTTTTCCATCTCAGAAGTGGTTTATTACCCCATTGATAAAAAAGGCATATCAGTTTTATTTTGGTTGCAATATTGAGGATCAAGAGGCCACATATCTGCTGTAATGCATGCGCTTCAAGCCTGAGAAACCGGTTAAATAGTAAATAACGATCTATGCGGTTTGTTGTCCCAAAGACCTGGAGAGAGCCTTCAAATTATGTTAATGATCACTATTTCTGTATTATACCTCATGTTGGGCAAGACGCAGGTATATTCAAGAAGTCGGTTATCAACTGTCCAAATATACCAACTGCCATGAGATCTGTGCCTCATAGTGACGAACTTCCTACTCCAGAACCCTCAGAAACATTCACTCATGAATCAGATAATAACAATACAACGATTTCCCAACAAAAAGATAAGCCATCAACATCAAGAGATGCCGATTTCATACCCACGCACGTTATACCTCCAACCGCACAAAATAACCCAGTCAAAATTAAACGCTCTTCTGAGAGACTTAGAACTTTCAAAAAATAAAGCAGAATGACTAGGATCAAGATTGCAGCAATGAAACTTATTAGAAGACGATGTTTCAGTATGTGTTTTTCGTAAACGCCATAAGGGCCTAGTTCCATTTTTTAATATGGAAAACTTCATTTTCTGCAATAACATGAGCGGTTTATTGGCGGTTTTAAATATAAACTACAACCCAGAGGAATCGAGACTGCTTATAGACAGTTCAACATTGAATTTAAAAGCAGTACTACTGCATATGGAAATATGTAACCGTCTATTCCTGTTGGATGTGCAGTTCACATGGAAGTATCTATTGACAAGAATAAAATACAATGAGCACCAATGGCAGATTTGTAGCGTCTTAAAGGTGATTGCACTTTTATTTGGGTTGCAGTTAGGCAATACCAAGTTTTGTTGTTTTTTTTTTGTGAATGGGATAGTCGGGCAAAGGCACTTCATTACAAGAGAAAAGACTGGTCCGTTCAACAATCACCGCCAGGTGAAAAGAATGTACAACATATGCCGTTGATAGATCCCAAAAAGATTTAATAGCCACCAGTGCATATCAAATTGTATCTAATGAAAAACTTTGTTAAGGCATTGAATACAGATGGGCAAGCTCTTCAGTAACATCGTCAGAAATTCCCAAGGCTAAATGAAGCAAAAATTAAAGAAGGTATTTTTGTTGGGCCACAGATTCGCCATATTCTGAGAGACAAACATTTTGACATCACTCAATCAGATATTGAAAAAAAATGCTTGGAATAACTTTTGCCTCGTGGTACTAATCTCTTCGGAAATAAAAATGCAGACAATTATGTTATTCTTGTTGAAAATATGCTGTCATCTTATCAAAAAATAGATTGCAATATGTCTTTAAAGATTCATTTCCTACATGAGGCGGCGAACGCTTCCATCAGGATATATTAAAAATGGAGAAACGGTACCAGCGAAAATGGAATGCTTCCATGCTGACCGACTACTGTTGAACTCTTGTTACAGATGCTCCAGAAACAATTCATAAAAGAAAAGCAAAAAACGGGATTTTTAATGTCTCTACAACTTCTTAAAAATTGCAACTAAGTTTTTAATTTTATTGTCAAAATTAACAAAAAAAATGCACTTTTCATACAATATACAACAAATAAACTAAAATTTGTTTCATAGTGTTATTGACGCATCGGCGGCCATTTAGCGTCACAATATAATTATATTATCTATTATCTATTTGACTATAATCACATTAAATGCTTAATTTGATACTGATTGTAAATTCAATGTTAGATTATGTTGTATATATTTGTTGTTTTTAGAAATTTAATAAAGTTATTTAAATTATTAATATTAATATTAATTGGATACAGTTATTGAAGCATTTGAAATATTATGATTGTGCAAAGTTCTTTAAACTCTTCACATTCATAGCTACCAAGAGGGGGGTTGTTGCCAGAAAGAAGGTAAGCATGAGTAAATCGAGAGTGACTTATGAGTAGACGACAAATTTGTGTTTGATCCTCCTTGGAAGTTTCAAATCTAGAAAATCATTATGAATATTATGTTTAATTCCCCTTAGTTTATTGTTGCTGTCTAGAATATCCCAATCTGATTCAAAAAGGTTAGAAATACATTCATTAATCATAGGATTCGTAGGATATATGTAAAAGATCAACTTATTGAAAGAGTAAGAGGATACAAATACCTGGGTACAACCGTTAGTGAAAACAATGACAGCTCCTAAGAAGTACGAATAAGAACTGAACAGGCCAAAAGCACGTTTACAAGAATAAAGAGACTTTTTTGCTGTCGAGATTTAAATCTTGAACTAAAAATACGACTGATGAGATGTTATGTGCTTTCTGTACTATACTAAGGAGGCTGGAAGCATTTGAGATGTGGATGCACCGAAAAATGCTGAGGATTTCGTAGGTAAAAAGAATAACCAAGTAATGAGACGTATGCATAAGGAGAGAGAAGTAATTCTAACAATTAAAAAAAGAAAGCTGCTCTATATAGGACGTGTCATGAGAGGAGAAAAATATCAAATACTACAGATTATTAAGCAGGAAAAAATCCAGGGAAGGAAAGGAGTAGTTTGGTTGCAGTAACAATGAACTATTTGGAGCTACAGTCTCAAAAGTGAGAATCGCCCTGATAATTGCCAACCTTCGAAGCGGAGATGGCACCTAGAGAAGAGAAGAATCATAGGATGAAAGTCTTTATAACATAGGATATTCCTTGTAGTAGAAACGGTACCTAATTTTACCAGCTTTTCCGCCTTTTCATTGTACCTTATATTTGTGTAACTAGGGATCCACATAAAGTTAATAACGTGTCCCATTATTTCACATCTTATTAATAAATAGTGTATTCTATCTGTAGAGGGATGCGTTGATGGAAGTGAATTTAGTTTATGTATTGAATTTAAGGAGGCTGAGGGTATCAACCATTTATCAGGGGAGGATTTAAGAATAAATGATATTGCTTTTTCTATGGCAAACAGCTCCGATGAAAAGACACTTGACCACTTATTAATCCTGTATGATTTCGAAGGAGCAGATGAGAAGAATGCTGATCCAGTTAAGGATGGGGATCTTGAACCATCTGTATATATAACCTTAAAACCCAGGTATTTATTCCTCATCTAGTCCTCATATATATAGTTTATAAATTTATGGTTATTTCCGTCTTCATCATATGCTAGCAACGATAAATTAGTCTGCAAAGTAGAGAAGTGCCAGGGAGGAAAAGTTCTATTTGATGGACATTGCATGTTGCATGTACTTATAGTTTTTTCAAAATATTAGGTTTGAAGGGAGAAGAAAAAATGTAATAGCGATATTGGAAATTCAAAAAATAGATTGCGGAGAGGCTTATATGGATTGGTTTTACTGCGTATCTAAGCAGGAGGGATGTTCTATAATGAAGAGGTGGAATTCGGTTTAGGCAGTTTAAACTAGAAATTGAACTGGTATTAAATGCTTCTAGGGCTAACTTTAAAGAAGGATTTGGGATAGTTTCTAGGGAATTAATATAGAATGATTTTAAGATTCTACTTATTTTAAATTTTATGTCAAAAATGTAATTTGCAGGCTTAAACATAACAATCAATTTGTTCTATATGAAAGCCTTTATTATTTAATTGGGGTTGGTTTCCTTTTGGAAGGGGATCTATTTTAGTGGACTGGCTTGACACTTTGTTAATAAATAAATAGAGGGTGATCGAAAACTAACAATAAATAATAACTTGAAAAAATTGTTAAAAGTAAAACCCCCTATTTTTATGTTATCTTATTTATCATTAAAAATAAGGTTGTTTATTCGAAAAATTAGCCGTTTTCAAAATATTGGCCATTTAATATTTTTGTATTGTAAAAACGCTATATGGATTTTCATTTTTTTTATTAGTTGTTTATGACGAAAAGCGATGAAAGAAAACAACAGAGCACTACAGAAATGTCACTATTTCTTATAATTTGACAATTATTACTTAAAATCATGCAGGGGCGATTAACTTGTACCAACGAAGATTGTTTAAATTTGTTTATTACCTATTGGGAATGCAACAGAGTTTTATCGAGAACATATCAGACGTTAGCTGATAAATATCCAGATTAACAGAAGCCGTCGCCGAACAGTGTTAAACGAATAGTGGAAAATTTCAAAAATTTCGCACCATTAAGGTAAAAATGTGTAAAAGGAAACCTAATCTTAATGATGAAAATGTCGAAATTGCAATTCTGGGAGATTTCACGGCATCTTCTGTAACATTTAAGACAAGTGACTCTACAAACAGGAATCTCGAAGAGCTTAATGCATAGATTGATGTTGAAACACAACTTCAACCCTTTTTTAATATCTTCAGTTCAACACCAATACAGATAGTGATTTGCCGAAAAAGTGCAATTTTGCGAATTATTAACGATGATACAAGACGAGCCTCAATTGTTAGAAAACATTATTTGGATTTATGAAGGAAAATTTACGAAAAATGACCTGTTTACCAGACACAATTCCTATTTTTAGAGTAATTGAAATCCTCATGCAGTAAGATTGTGGAATTTTCAAGACACTTGGCAATTTAATGTATTTTGTGCTGCAAGAAATGATTGAATAATAAAAACTACATTTTTATGAAGAAAACTTAAACGGTAATTCATCAAAGCAAATTATGTCCCCAATATTTAAGCAATTTACCTTTGGCGGAACCCAGGCAACTTTTGTACCAACACGATGGCGCCTCACCCCACCGAATCGTTCCAATTACCAACTTCTTACAAGCAATATTTTATGACAAGTGGATTGCCAACAATGGACCTTTTCTGTGACCTCCTTTTTCTCCTGATTTAATTGTCTTAGATTATTTTATATCAGGAACGATAAAAAAACACCGGTTCTTGCAATTCAGTGCAAGGGTAAGGGATGCGTTTGAAAGTTTATTTCCAGATACAATAACAGAACCCACCCATGACGAACTATTTCCGGGTGTGAAAACAATTTGAAAATTCGGGGTGGAAATTTTGAACATTTATTAAAATGCGTTGTTTCCCTGTGTAGGTAACCCGTTTAGGATTTCTACAATACAAAAATGTTTAAATGCCAATATTTCAAAAACTGCAAATGTTGAAAATAGACAACCATACCAAATTATCATTATTTTAAATACTAATTAGGATAACAATATAAAAATAGGGGCTTTATTTAAAAAAAAATGGCTTTTAATGATTTTTTCCAGTTAATATTTAATGCTAGTTTTTGGTCACCCTGTATTTATTTATTATTAAAATTTCAACGCAGTCCACCAAAGTGGATTCCCTTCTAGAACGAAACCAATATCCATTAAATAATAAAGGGTTTCATATTAGACAAATTGATAGTTATGTTTAGGCCATTTTTGATATAAAATTTAAAATATCTCAAAAACAATAAGATTTAGGTATAAAATATTAAAACTTTTGTGTAAAATATAAAAATGAAATAACATATAGGGTGTTTCCTTTCAAATAAGCAAGAAGACATGAACTTCTGGTATAACCGGAGGTGCCACCTTGAAAAATTTTAGCCGAATTGCTGTCATAGACTTTAGTAAACTACGAAACTTTTACAAATTTTCCAGTCTATTTTCCGAGAAATCGATCACGACATTTCAATGTATATCTTCGATTGGTAATAACTTATAATACTTCTTGTAAATAATTTATAATTGCGAAGAAAATAGTATTGATTGAAAGTACAATATGGCTTCACTTTTCAAGAGGCGTTAATATATCCCATAAAAATATAGTTAGTTCAAATCTCTTAGATCCTACAATCCTTTCTTTGCGAAATTCGAATTTTCTATTAAAGTAATATTCCTTTATGCCCGACTCTTATGATATATCTTCATCATTCTATATTAAGAATCAGAATATAAATTGACCCGAAAATATCTTTTCCATTGACTTTGTGTATCGGTTGGAAGAAGATTTAACATATCTATTAACTCAATTTTGTTTTATTATTCTTTATTTTCAGCTCTATACGAACATTTTGATCAATCAAAAGATTGAATCGTGAGTGTAGTTTTTCCCTAATCCATTTTTAATTTATTTTTACCTAATTTATTTACTAGAATAAAAGAAAGCTAAAATCTTTTGTTAGTAAAAGTTTGGTAAGTTTTTTAAAATAAGGGTATTTTACCCTTAAGCAATCCTTAAAAATCGACTTAGTATGAAACAAAGTAGTGAATTTTAAACACCTAAACATAAAGAAGGTGGTAAATTTTAAAAATAGAGCAATCAAAACAAAATGCACGTATAACTTACTGTGTGAATTATTTATAAAGAAAATCCATACACCGATCTTTGACATTAGCAAACTCATTAATAACCCGCAGATTGCAATCAAGTGTGCTTTCGATAAGATCTCTTTCTTTAGAAAGCATAGCCAAAGCAGAAAGTCTTTCTTGGCTCATAGTATTCCGTAAAAACGTTTTTATCCATTTGAGGTTAGAAAAGCACCATTCTGTTTGAACCGATGTCGTCGGAATAGTAATTAAAATTTCCTAAAGTTTTAGAACTTCATTAAATGCCTCACTTAGCTCGATATTTTGTAAAAGATAGTCAAAAAGTACAAGAAGTCCCGAAGTTGATCTAAATTCTTCAGTTTCATATGTGACGGTCAGTTCTGTTCGATAAAAAAAGGAGTAATTTCCACCGTATCCTTAAATTTTTGTACGGCGTTCGACATACTGTTCTGAAAAAAAAGACTGGCTGCTACCAAGTGACCTGTAAAGCTAAATCGTTCTTTTACTTGACAAATAATTATATCACAAACTTATTGTGCTTCTCGAGAAAACTCTTACTTTGAGAATTTTGACATACCTTGATGTATGATTCGTGGTACTAGCGTTTTTATTGTCATCTATGATTTTTTCCATTGTCTCTAAAATGCTGTCTTGGTATTCGAATACGGTACAGATAACTCTAGAATTAAAATTGCATTTTGTTGGACCGAACGAGGTAAGCGTTTGTTAACAAATCTTGTATTGAGGTTCTTTAAGGATTACTTGAAAAAAAAAGAACAAACACCTTGTAAATTGGAAGAATATATATGGACAATCTTATTGGCGGATGCAGCGTTTAACATTACCAAATGTAATTGATGTGCATAACAATGCATGTAAGCAGCATGTTTATAGGTCTTTTTTATAATTGCTTTCACCCCATTCGACGAGCCGCTCATGTTTTCTAGAAGATGAAAAAGCGCTCACTGAGTTTTACTTACACATATAGTAAGATAGAGAACCGGAACTGTATTATATTTAACTGCTTTCCTAGAATATCTCAGATCTCTCAGAATCTCAAGAGATTCTTAAAAATGTCTAACACATACACGATGGTTTTTACAAATCCTTTCGTAACTTGGAATCCTTTGAATTCCGAAATCAAAAGCGGCCACTGTACTTGTCTGCAAAGTTTGAGATAAAGCACTTATTTTTGGATGTTTTCTTTTCGCCAAACATTTTTAACCTCTTCAAAACGTAACAAAATGTCTTGATCAATGTAAAAACATAGTCACTTTGACAAAAATTAAAATACCGGTACAGTAGACATTACGCATAAAAATACCGGCACAGTAGACACCGCGGTTGTATTCTAACCTGAACTAAAGGAATGGTTTAACTGCTATACCTTTACTTGATTCTGATAGTGCCACAAGCCACTGGAAGCAAAAATTCAAATACTTATTCTATGGGTTGCATATGAGAAATGTTTCTAGTAGAGAGATATTTTGTGGGGCAAACTAAACACAAGTTTGCAAGTCCACTTGCCACCTACATGAAACTTATGAGACGAATATAATATAATCTCCACGTCTTAGATAGGCAACTCCATATACGCTCCAATGGATTAGCTAGGATTGCATTAAAATTGCAAACCAGCTAAGCGATAACGTTTCTAGTCGTAATCTGTAATACAGACAAATTAATGATATTTAGGTGAAGTAAGTTAAATTATTTCAATAATTGGTTGCTATTCGTGTATGATCTAGGTAAAAAATTGATTTAAATTTAATCATTAAATTATCAGTAGAAAGTAAAAAAATATTTGTACTTATATTTATTAGAATGTTTTATTTTAATTTACAATTTTTTTGAAGGTTGCGCAACCCTGTAAACTTAAAAAAATCCGCCACTATAGTACGCCAATGGGAAAAGTTGTAAATATTCAAAAAACCTTTGAAACGAGTTACTATATAAGCAAATCGATCCATTTTTACCCAAAAAAAAAACGACAAAAATCCTAAAAAAGGTGCTTTCCAAAAATTTCGTCAAAGTTCATGTTGCAACATAACAAAATTATAATTAAAGAGATTACGTGTACAAGAGATGGGCACTGTCGGAAAATTAATTTTTTTACAATAGAATTTTGTATTTCATGTACTCATAAATTAATTATCCCGCAAAATGCGTAGGTACTAGGTCCAATTTAAATTTACTACGAATCGTATTTTTATACAGGTCGACAAATCTCAGAACAAGAAACTAGGAGATATATTTTTCCGAAGATTTTCGACATGCTAAATCCGAATTTAAAGTCAGAATGGACGTGTTGCTCCGGATTTGCTCAACATTTTAACCTAAACATGTAAAAATTACGGTCTTTCACATAGACATAATATAAATATACTAGGCAGCGGACCCTATAGAAGAAAATTATCATTCAGATGAGAGTAAAATCACGTTTTGTCCACTTTTAACCATTGATTGAAAATAATAATGAAAACATGGTCATTTTGACTTGCAAATGTTCATTTAAATCATGCCACAACTGGTTTGCAAATAAAATTTTTAACAATAAATCACCATTTTATTTTTCTACATATGATACAACTGAGTAGTCTTACTTACTGGAGACACCCTTTATATCTAAATTTTTAAGCATTTTGAATCCATAATGTAATAAATATACATTAATACAGATGACTGCTCATAATAAAATTTATTTCGAATTTGTAAATTTATGAAAAAACTTTTTCAATATAAATCTTTAAAACAATTCTCATCCATCATACGGCTTGACAATATGACACGTATCTCAGTACAGTGCAACATTCAATTCGCAGCTTTTATTCCCCGGATATAGAGTTTCTGGCTATAATAAAAGAAGCTTATCAATTTTGTATATTAGGTTAAAAAATAAGTAAGTTATAAATATTTGAACCCAGTAACGCAGATTGGCAAAATAAAAACATTTCACTCAATTTGTATTAAATTACTATTGGCTTCACCACTAGGTAGCAGATGGAACAAATTCTATTGTAGACCATAGGATTTATTTCTATTTAATAATATGATAAATATGTGAATACTGAAAATTCAAAATCATCTACGTGATAGGTTACTCAAGTTCAATTTATTGAAACTGACATTAAAAAAATCGATTTCTCGCAATGAAAATTAAGGTTTAGAATTAAGTTTTCAATTGAAAATAGACTAAAAGACATTCTAATTGAATCACCTGACAATTACTGTATAGTCTATTTTCTGAGTATTAGTCATAAATAGTACGGTCTAATAATAAAATCATAATGTCACATTTATCATTTTTTTTATGTGGCTAATAATACTTTTAAAGTGAAAGGAAACCAATTGTTATCATCATATTAAAAATGTATAAATATGACAGTAAAAAAGAAAAATGGTAAGCAAAGCAGGGACAGACCCTTGAAAGGTTTATTTTAAGAAATCCCTCAAAAACTAAATGCTCACTGAAATTTCGTTTTAATTTTCACGTTCTGTTCTCTTAAATATATTTCTTCTGCAAAATGGTTTCTTTTAGTGTACTGTAGGGGGAGTACGGACAAAATAACAGGGTATTTTGCTTTTTAATCATATTTCTTTATTTAACGTAATTATAACCAGTCTCATTAATTTTTACTCATCTTAGGTCCATTGACTATCATTGACAGTCTTATAATTAAGTAGGAACTATAATAAAATATATATTGAGGAAAAATATAACCAATCACAAAAACCATTTTGTTCATATAGTACGGACAAAATGACATACAACGTAAGGACATAATGACATACTAAAATTTTAAAAACACAGTTCACAAATAAGGTCTTCTTTGGGCCATCAGCACATGAAGCATGAGCCCAAAGAGAACAAGTCATACATCGTAATCAACCTTCACCGGGCTTAGAACGGGAAAAGAGATCATTGCAATAAATGCAAGCACAGTCGTTATCATCGTCTTCTGTCTCGCATATGAAATCTTCATTTCCTGAACTATCATCATCAATTAGAGTAGGTTTACGCTGCCTCGATGCTCTCGATCTCTTTCCTAATGGTAGTGCATTTTTGTAAGCAGGAATGTTTTTTCACCACTATCAAAATTTTTTCTTTTAACCTGTCTCTTCTTTTCTGCTGGTGAATCCTTTAGTCTGTTTTTGGCAATAACTTCTTGCATATTTGGAGTAGACGTTAAAAGCCAATCACCTTTGACAGGTTTCAATTTTCTTTTTCCTTGGCCTCGTATGAACTGCCCCTGTGGTGCTGACGAAATAGTTGCAACTGGATATGCTAGTGATTGCTTTGATGTACCAGGTCTCACATCGTCACAGTACGCTGCTCCAGCCACCTCAACTGCATTAGACTCTTCTACGTTTGTTTCTAAATCTAGGTTCATTACATCAGAAACAACAACTCCAATATCAAAAATTCTTCACAAAAACGAAAAAAATTAGCTACCTGTGATTTATTAAACGCTTGCGCTCTTGCAGCAGAAGTTGGTTCTGGGGTGCACAGAGAAATGTCCTTATTTCTTCTCAAGAAGCCTTCAAGCCACTCTTGTCCAGCAAGTTTCTTGTCCTTGTTAAGAGGGTGATCGAAACCACTTTGTTCGGCTAGTTCAAAGGCAAGCTCTTGGAGTGACGTACGCGTCAAACCAAAAAGTCGTGTTTCTAAAAACTGTATGTGTTCTACTAACTACTTCTCAATTTCGGTTGGAAATGTTTTCTTGAATCTTCCTAATCCTTGAGAGTTAGAGTCCAAGGTTTTATTCATATTAACTGCATGTCTTCTAAGCGTCACTTGAGGAATGCCAAATGTTTTTGCAGCCAATTCCCACCCCATTTTTTTTTACTTCCATGCTTCAATAGCCTACTCATGGATTCGTGGGTCCAAGACTGCCGGTTAGTTTTTCTTTCGTAGTTTCGCGGCATATCACCTAAACAAAATGATAAATGTTAATTAACAGAAACTCTACGGACAAAATTACATACTATGTCATTTTATCCAAATATAAACAAAAACCAATAAAAAATCATAATTCCTTCTATCGACTAATAATCGTAATACAGTTAATTCAAATCACTTGATACTATCATAGTTCATCGATTTAAACAGAAATAATTACAAATAACAACAAATAACTCGCCAGAAAACAGAAGAAAACCATCTACAAAATAAACTTCTGTAGGCACGAAACACGTTCAAACTCGTTACTCGGACGCAACTGTGGCAAGGCCGCTCAATGTCTGACAGGATTGTAAATATGGCTGCCGTCACGTTTCACAGTGGCGGGAAGGTCGCTATAGCCCGCCAATTTTGAAATAAGGCGAATATGTCATTTTGTCCGTATTTCCCCTACTATGACTAGATAATACCGTAGTTTTAAATAAATATGCAAAAATTTGTTCTGCTTTATTTAGCGATTAAATGAAGAAAATTTACAACATTATCAAAATAAAAACCTCCCTTCGCGACTTCCGCTAGAGTTTTGAGGTGTTTTAGGGTTATAATCCGGGTTAGAAATTTTAAAGGTCACCGAACACTTCGCGGTGCGAAACCTAGCAAATCTAATAGGTATGAACTAGCTGCAAAAAAAATATCACTATAATATCTATTTATATATTTGTTTATGTACAGGATGTCCGGATATCGTTGTTTTTGCCGGGTAGCTCTGTGATGCGGTTTTCACGAAATAATGCTACTTTTGCGTGAAACGAAAGATGTTGCAGACAGAATTTTCAGAGCACTCTTAGTTTTTTATATATAAGGACTTTGTGAAAATTTGCCACTTTGAACCACCCTGCGTATATCGGTTATCCTTTTAATTATCGAAAAGGTAAATATTGACTCAAACAAAGTTTTTCACGTAAAATTCAGTGACGTCGTTAGTTTAGTACTATTTTTTTTAGATATAAATCAAACCTGTATTTTTTTTAATGAAACACCCCGAATATTCATAGGCCGTTGCATTCCGCTTACTAAGGATTTTTCAACGATATATAACACTTGACACCTTTCTGTAAGTTATTAAATTACACTTTTTAGATTACGTGTTTTAATTTTTTTGTATATTGTGTTTTGATTACGTGTTTTATTATATTTATATATTTTAAACAACACCTTGCCAGATGTATAACCAGTGGGCAACAGTTATTGACTTTGTAGAAAATATTTTATAATATATTAAATTATTCAATTATATTAAAATAAAAAATAATTAAAAACATTGTTCAAATTGTAAACCATCATGCTGAACCAGGCGCGGATCCAAGGGGGGGGCGGTGGGGGGCGTTCGCCCCCCTCCCCCCAAGAGCTTTGAGTTCAGGAAAATAGACCCGATTTTGCCACTTATGCTATAGTTTATTCAAGAACTAGAGAGAGTAATAAATCATTTTTTACCCTTTTTTTTCTTCGCAAACTACCTTTGTTCTTTAGTCCGATTTCTTTGGCAAAATCTGTTAGACACATATATTATTCATGGAAATGGGTTAGAAATTTTAGAATCAAAAATACTGGTCTATAATAATGGACTATTTGGTTGGATAACAACAGATATTTGGATGTGTGAAGTGTTAAAAAGGATTTTAATCCTTGTCATAGGCGTCGGGAGGAGGTTTATTTTATCACTAAGTATTTGTGGCATAGAATATTATTTCGGTAATAAACCTGAAATAAAAAGTTAGTATAATTTTATTTAATTTCTTATGATTTCTTAATAATTCACATACATTTGAAAATATAGAAAATTTTGACATATTTCACACAAATCACAACTGTATTTTTATTAATTTTAATTCCGACTAAAATGTAGCATTTTTCTCTCAAAAAATTCTAAGTTATAATTTAAATACTTACAAAATATCCCCTGTCAAAAATATAAGAAGTTAAACATATATAAAAAAAATAAATTCGTCCATATAATATTAAAAATTTTTTGGGGCTATCGGTCTTTTTATTATTAATTAAAAACATTTTTAGGATATTTGACGGTTCAGTTTATTTATTTCTGAAACCAGAATTGCAGAACTAAAATTAAACACACAAAAAGGGATTGAAATGTAATTCATTTTTATAAGTTACAGAAAATTTAAATAATAAATTGTGTTTACGCTGGTAAACATTACTTATCTAATTCGTAATAAAAGTCAGTGAACCTATCTTCGCTCAGATTAATTAGAATTGGATCTTCTATCTCACCGATCATGAGATCGAGTTTTCACATTTTCTTTTATGCTTTTATTATATGGATTGTTCCCAATTTTCTGCACTAACTTTATTCAAAAAATCTTTCAAAAGTTGTGTTAAATTACTAATTTTGTAAGTTGTAATATTTCTAGCAACTCTACCTTTTACTTGAGAGAGATATTTCGTTCTCCAACGGACATATTCCTGACGATCTATAAGAACAGATTTCCTGTCTGCTTTTTTTCCAGCAAAAATTAAGTTCTCTTAGCAATTTCCAGAGCTCAGTTCTTTTAATTTCAGGTAAATCCCGATTTTCATTGATTTTACTTAGAATTTTGTCGACGGTTGGGATCTGCTTCTCATAATAAAATGTGTGTACAACTTCTTTTATTGTAGTTTACATCTCTTCTTCCAACGAGGTTTTTCGTCAGCCCATGATCGAATGTAGCTGGGGAGTACTAACAATTCCAGTCATTTTTTTCGTTCAGTATTGGGCACATAGTGGATTTTCCAACTCCTGTCATGTTGGAACACAACTCAACAGAGTTTTTAACATAATTATTTAGATATTGATATCTTAAGGCATCATAAATATTCGTCGTAATAAGTTTTTCGTTGAGGAAAAAATGGTTTTAACGATTTTGGAAGCCATTTCTTTTGGGTATCTCACTAATCTCAAATAATATGGAAAAACAAGCACAGATAAGATAAGTTACTAAGTACAAATCCGATGGCCCCAAAAAATAAAATAAACATGTTAATTCTACACGCTTAAGGAAAAGATACAAATACAATAACAAAATAATAAAAAAATTAAGGCTAATTGGAATTAAATATATATAAAATTAAAGAGTGTCCTGGCTTAACGATTTGGAATAAATATAGAGGTGGAAGCCATATCTTTTGGGTATCTCACTAATCTCAAATAATATATAAAAGCAAGCGCAAACAAGATAAATCATTAAGGACACACTGTAAGGTGTACTTTGCTCACTGACAGAAATTGATATGAACTATCAGAAATTTTATTGTAGCAGTAAATTTATAAAAGTTTATAATTTTAAATATAATTCAATATAATTAGATTTACGACAGTCCTCAGATACCTGCGACACTGGAGCAGGTACGTTGGAGGTGTTGATAACAGTTTTATTACTCTCTAGTTCTTGAATAGGGTATAGGAATGTGTATGCTTGCGATCGCCCCTCCCCTCCCCAAAAGCTTTGAGTTCAGGAAAATACAACCGATTTTGCATTTTATATTAGGAATGTGTCTGCTGCCGGCAGTCCCGATGACAACTTGTTTTTCTTGCGATAGCCCCCCCCCCCCCCCAAGAGCTTTGAATTCAGGAAAATAGACCCGATTGTGCCTCTTATACTAGGAATGTGTATGCTGCTGGTATCCTCCCTCCCTGTCGGCAACTTGTTTTTGCTTGTGATCGCCCCCCCCCTCTCCAACAGCTTCAAATTCCTGAAAAATAGACCCGACCCTGCCTTTTACACTAGAAATGGGAATGTTGCTGATGTCTCCCCCCCCCCCCCCCCCGTCGACATCTTGCTTTAACTTGCCATACTGCACTTTTGTGATATCACCGCCCCCCCCCCCCCAAGGAGAGAGGCTGGATCTGCCCCTGTGCTGAACACAATACCGGCATACTTTTTTTACTCTACGTGCAACATTAAGTAAAACAAGGGGTCTATCCGCTCAATTTCTGAATTTCCTTTCTGTGGCGTTTTTTGCATCCGGCATCGTATGATGTTTAGTATTATTAATTTTATTTTCTAGATAGCCCCATAAGAAGTATTACCGACAGATCCGGGGATCTAGCGGGCCATTTTATGGTACCGTGTAAACCAATCCAGCGCCCTGGAAACTTATTTTCTAAATAAAGCCGAATGATTCGGGAATTATGGGCAGGAGCTTCATCTTGTTGCAAGATCATGCTATTTAACTGATTTAAAGGCACATTTTCACGAACTTCTGGTGTAATATTTTCCAGTGTTTGTAAATAACGTTCTGCGGTGAAAGTTTCTTCATATTTGTGATATGTAATTTTAAATCCAATAATAAAGTAAGATACGCTGAACCCGAATCTCCTCTGTCATTCGGGAGGAAATTTAATGTCATACTTTTCTTGTGACCAATATCTGTTACCTGCACTGCTAATAAATTTGTTTAAATTTTGTAAATAGCAGTTACCGAAAATGACTTTTCGTTGTGCGTCTCCAAAATTGTGTACGAGTTTAAATTACATGGCACTCCTACTTCATTTTAAAGTCAATGAAACGAAATTGAAAGGGTTAATTTCTACACTTGCCCAGATATTTATTTCCTGGATTTTTTGTTGTGGCTTGTAAACTTTTGACCACGGCTTAAAGAATGTTCCGAAATTTATTAAATTACTTTTAATGCGGTTAAATATCGCTTTATGGGGTTGCCTCCTTCCCAAATACCTATATATATATATATATATATATATATATATATATATATATATATATATATATATATATATATATATATATATATAATATGACTATAAAAATCCAAGAATATAACATTTAATTATACATAACATATTTAAATACATTTGCGTAGCTTCATCACAATGTTAATTGCATTGTATAAAATAACAAAGCATATCATATTTGTGGCGGTTTTCAAAGAGTTCATTTGCAGCCATATTATAGGAAAATAAAAACTGAATAATATATCAAAAGCTGACAAAATAATAAATGAACTATGAATAATACGTAATAATAAGTTGAAAATTGACACCAGTAGTAGGTATACAAGCAAAAGCCTCATAATTATTTGAGACTTTGAGAGTCACATTTTGAATTTTTTTTTAATTTTGTTTTCCACGGCATCCTAAAAAAATTAAAACATGTAAACTAAAAAGTATAATTCGTTGGCTTAAACGAAAAAAGAATTATTAAATGTTATATATCGTTGAAAGCTCTTAGTAAGCGAAATGTAACGGTCTATGAATATACGGCGTATTCCATTAAAAAAACATAAGTTTGATTTATATTTAAAAACAGTTGTACTTAGAAAGAAATTAATGAATCCACTGAATGTTACGTGAAAAACTTTATTTGAATCAATATTTACCTTTTTGATAACTAAAAAAACGACAGGTGTCCCAAAATGGCAAATTTTCTAAAAAACCCCGTATCTAAAAAACTAAGAGTGCGGTAAAAATTCTGTCTGCGGCAACTTTCGTTTCACGCAAAAGTAGAAGCACTTCGCAAAAATCGCATCCCGCTAACTTTAAAAATAGCGAATTTTACTGTTTTTCTTCAAATTTTCATAACTATTCATTAAAAACTTTTCATGGATTCTTCCTAAATTTTTTCCTTAATCTATGTTCATTTTTATATCAATCTGAAACGCTCTTTCAGGTAAGTGGCTTTTACTTCTTAATTTGCTTATTTCATAATATCTTTCAATTCTTAAAGTGATACATTATTACAACAATGACACTGATTGGTCCATGTTAATGGAATACTTATCTCCAGACCAAATTTAAAAACTTAAAATTCAACAAACTATTTAATTGGTAATAGTACGATAAAATTATTCTTGTGTTTGCAGTGTGAAATTAGTAAATACAGAATATGTACGAGTTTCACTTTGATGTTAAAAATCATCTACTGTATCCATTGTAAAGTTTAACATTTTAGACGGAGCACGTATTCAGAACATTTTGACATACGGATCTTATTTGTGTTGTTTACAGTAACTTCATAGTTGCATCTCGTACAAAAAAAAACAATTAACTCGTAAATATTTTCTTGCTATGAACTTAATTCAGCGATGAAGCATCTACAGAAACTACTATATATATATATATATATATATATATATATATATATATATATATATATATCGTTGATTTAGTGGATGCAACAACACTTTCTTGGACAGCAATTTGAAGGGTCTTACCTGGTATCCATCATATTAAAAAAATTGAAATATACCTGGTGGTTCAATAATTATGTGTAAAAAACTTGATTCCATTGCAGCTTTTTAGGAGATAAAAGGAGGCCTATACGAAATAAGTTTATGTGAACTTGTAGTATTCATTTCACGTTTTTTTTTTCATATCCGAGAGATTTACCACATTTTTCCAGACACTCTATATATTTTGTATGGCATTAAGAATATATTTACAAATTATTATAGAGATACTATAAAATTACTTCTAGAAAGCACTTCCATGTTTCTTTTACTTGGTTAAGACCAAATATTTTTCGATAATCTAAAACGTCACAAGCTTTTCCTTATAAAAAAATGTATAACTCTCCAATAACTATGCAGGTTTACCCTACGGAACTCGAATGTAATTTAAACTTTTTAAACCAATATATCGGACTCTTTTATCCCTAAAAAAGTTTTTCGAAATATTTTCAAATATCAAATTTAATAAATTATCCATTCCTGAGCTGTTACGAATACAAAAGGCAAAACTTCGAAGTTTATAGAAACAGCTTAAAATGTATTAAATTTTATTCGAGTTTAAGTAAAACTTTTAGCGTACTTTGACTTTCCTTAACTTGATTAATTTGTCGTTTTGATTCAATTTAATTCTCAAAATACCTTAACTAATCTTAAAATATGTGTCGAAATGATTTATTAATGGTATATCAAAAAAACTTTAAAGAATATTAAATATAAAAAAATCTTCTCTTCCGTTTATTTATACTCATGAGCGGGGTTGTTTCGATTAACTGACATATTAAGTACAGCCAAACTATAAAAAATAGAATCATAAGATTTTAGGCCATGGCATAGGCTTAGGCACCGGCTAAGATTTAAGAGATTATACCGAATAACTTGTCATTTGAGATGTCTCTCGATATATTTTAAGATGGATTCGATTTTGTTTTCAAAAGATAACATAGCAATTGTAAAAGCACTTTCGGTCGTGAGGTGAGCGAATGTTTTACAGTTGAGACAGTGGATCAGGGATCAAGCGAACCCCATCTTAAGGACATAACATCATTACACTAAGAACCCTCTGCCAAGATATCCCCATCGACACTGCTAACTATCCTTTGAACTATTCGACTGTCCGATGCTCAAGATTTCCACCGGTTACACTGATCTGCATAAAAATTGGCATTGACACCATTTCTGCTGATTATTATGTAAAATAACTCTTGAATCCAAATATGACATCCCATTTACCGCATCACTCATCAATGCAATGAAGTGTGACTGAGATGGGTGCAGTCATGCGTGCTACGCAAAGGTCCCATTTATGCTGCATTTACCGTTAATTTACAATAAAAAGAAGTGGTTTCCACATTTTTCTTATATCTAAAGATGTATAACTGCGGCTTCTTTGAATTCTCCAATGTTGTTCTTGAAGTAGAATTTTAGCTTGAAACCATTTTATTTGGTGTCCATGAGTCCAGGTATGGTTCACGGTACCAGATTTTTATGTTTCTCCTGGAGATGTGTATATTTTTGGTGCTCTTTAATCCTTATGTCAAGGGGTCTCTTTGTTTCGTCAACGTAGGAGTTGCCACATTCACATAGTATCTGATACATAGAATTCTTCATGTTTGAGTTATTGGTTTGAACCTAGTGAGCCGGATTCTCGAAACGTTATTTGAATTGAAAACAACATTGATTTTATATCGTTTTCCTATTTTTCTAACTTTTTCCGAAATGCCTCTAATATAAGGGGTGTTCAATACTTGCTTTCGTTCTTCGTTCGTTGTTAATCTTGCCCTATTTCTGCGTTGTTCCAGAATTTTATCCACCAGATATACTGGAGATCTATTGGCTGTCAGGTAATTTTTAATGTGATATATCTCTTTCATCTAGTTCTCGTGGAAATTGCAGAGGGTTAAGGCTTTATCTATTAGATTTCTTATAATTTCTTGTTTGGTGTTATTGAAGTGATTGGATGAATTGTTTAGGTATTGTCTTGTGGGTGTGGATTTTTTGTAAACTAAGGTGTCGAATTTGGCTGCTATTTCTTTTAACCTAAATATCTAAGAAGGGTAATTTATGTTATACTTCTTTCTCCATAGCCAGTTTAATGGTTGGACTGATATTGCTGAGATGAGAAAGGAAGTTTTGAAGTTCCAGATAATAAAGGTATTATCTACGTGTCTCAGCCATAACTTTGATTTCTTAATTGCAGATTCAGTTACAACAGTCTAGGACCATTTCATGAAGATATTTGCCACCACCGGTGAGAGTGAGGATCCCATCGGTATTCCATCATCCTGGACTTAGAATTTTTCCTTTTTCTGGAAATAGGAATTAGTTAAACCATTTTCCAGCAAGTCCATGATGGCGTACGGTGGTAAAGATTTTCTTTCTGCTAAGATTTGGTCTTCAAGTTTCTTTCTTATGATTAGTGACTCCTTAACTGGAACGTTGGTGTATAGGCTTTCCACGTCATAGCTAATTAGAATGATCTTCCGGTTGTACTTCTATTTCACGTATAATTTCGATGAAATATTACGAGTTCTTGACTCAAGACAATGTATTTCCTTGTTATGATCTCAGGAATGGAAGAAGGAATCTGGTAAGCTCCGAAGTCGGAGAGTTCCGGGAACTTATAATAGGTCGTAAAGGCATGTCTTGTTTATGTTTCTTCGGGAATCCATAAAGATGTGGAGTTTTGCTATGGTGTGGCATCAACTTAGTCTGGGTCCTCTCAGGAATATACCGTTCACGTTTCTTAAGAACGCGATTAATTCTTCCTTCAAATGTAGATGTGGGATCTTTAGCAAGAAATGTATAATTTCGTTTCATTAAAACTTCGTCAATTTTTTGATTGATGTCTCAGCATTTATTACGATCGGGGCATTTCCTTTATTCGCTGATAGAATTTAAATATTGGAATCCTTCTGTAGGTTAGCTAGCGCAGTTTTCTCGTCTTTGCTGATCGTTTTTCCAAATTTTTGTAATCTCTTTTACGTCCTATCTGAACTTACCTGCAAAAAAACCTTCGATGTTTGCTGAATCTGCGCTGACTATATCGAGAACGGGAACCTCTTTTGGAGCAACCGTTAAGTTGAAACCTAGTAGTAGTAAGTAGTGATTTTTCCTACTAGCCGAAACATCGTGCTATTCAACAAAAAATAAAGACAATGAAAGTCCAACAGATATGTATTACTTCGCAAGAAACTTCGTTGTCTATGACCTGTATGTATTAGAAATAAAAATGAATAAATGTGTCCATTTATTTAAAGGTCCATTATGCGATACATGTCCACATATGAAATATAGTCTATCTTCTCCTTTGCTTCTTGTAACCCCCGCTACTCCTGCTTTGCTCCGTTTTTGACGCGAGTTTACGCGTATTTGGCGATATACGGAAGCATTTTTAGAATATCTCAACAAGTTTATATAAAAATCTGGGAGACGAATTGTAGCTCATAATCTCTACTTTCAGAATCTCTTTAGTAAATTCAAATCGGATCTATCAGGGTGTATGTATGTGCGCAGAGTTATGAGTCTGTACAGTTGGATTTGGTAGATCTACTGTGCCCCTCTACTGCTGCTCAGTTGTTAGAGTTACCTTATCGGCTAGAGCAGGTTTTCCAGTCCTATTTTCCTCAGGAATCTTAGAATGTTGGACGGCTTCAAGGTGAGTAGCTCCCCTTCTTCGATTTGGTGTGCTCCCAAGAACAGCATCCTAGGGTTTTCTAGAGCTCTGCAATCTGAAAGGATATGAATAGAGGTTTCTACCTCCTCTTCACCGAATCTGCACTCTTCTCTTTCTACCAGTCCGAGTTTCTTGAGATGTCTCTTCACGTGACAATGCCCAGTCAGGACCCCTGTCCGAACTCTGAGTTGGTTTTTACTTAAGCTTATGCATTCTTTGAATCTCTCCTGGTCATAGTTCCCCAGAAGTATCTTCGCTTATCTCAATCCTTGCAGCTCTGTCCAATAATTGTATCTTCTGCTTTCTTCTTCTATCTTTAGTTCTTCCAGCATTACGCTGTTACTGATTCCACAGAAAGGCTCTGGCTCCAGAAATGGTATCTCAGCTACTTTCCTCGTGAGCCTGTCTAGTATTTCATTTCCTTCTCTCCGGGTATATCCCGGTCCCGCATGAGATTCACTTTATTATTTTTATGATAATGATAATCTCTTGGCCGTGATAGTTTTGTCCTTGTTAAATTGAATACATATACCAATGGCATGCATTTCGGCCTGAAAAATGCTTGGTGACTTACCCAAGCTTTCGTAGTGTCTGGTGCCGGGTCCATACACTTCTACGCCAGTTTCCTCCGTTATTTTGGAGCCATCTGTATACCATATGATGAATTTCTTGCTGAATTTTTCAATGGTGTTTCTGTCCCATTCACTCTTGCACCTTAACTTTGTGATGAAGTTTTTCACAAAGTTGAATTTCTTTTTCATTTCATCTTGGGTATGTCCCAGATCTATTGAATTCTGGACAAGAGATTAGGCCGTCGTTTTATGACCTCATCTCTTATCATCCTATAAATCGTCCCCTACGTCATGTTCTCTAGAAATATATATAGAGGTGTGAGGTTCAGGATTACTTCCATGGCGACCTATCAGGTTAGTTACTGTGGCATTGACAAAAAATGCTTTAAATTGTTTATATTGCAACTGAGTAAAAACTACTAATGCGACAAATTTCATCTCTCGCCTGTTCTCCATTTTTTCGAAATACAATTTCGGATTAATCTGGTTCTGTCAGCAGCGGCGAAACCATCTGGGAGGTTTATCTTTATGTTGAAAATTAACTTAATATTTATATACTTTTAAATTGGGTCGCGGATCAAACACTTCTTTTAGCACATAATTATTGTACGATTTTTAACTCATGTCCCAAAAGAGCCAACCAAAGCTTCGGCTCCCTATATTTCTGTGTTAAAAACACTATCGTCAACCACTGCAAATTAAATAAAAATACTAATCGAAAATTCATTATGAGCTCTTTGACTATTATGGTCATGGTAGCTTAAATGAAATAACCAAAAATTCCGTCAATGTTACTAAAATTTAAGATACTCTATACATGATTGTAAAGGGTGTTTTTTATAGAGGTATAGAACTTTTAAATGGAATAAAACAAAGACGAATTTTTTAAATTGACATGAAATTTACTTTATTCGAAAGATAACCTTCTGGCATTATAATTTAAATATGACTTCTGGCATATGACCGCCACGGCTGGCTCGGACGTAGTCTAATCTGGAGGTCCAATTTTCGATGAATTTTTCCAACATTTGTGGCCGTATATCGGCAATAACGCGGCGAATGTTGTCCTCCAAGTGATCAATCGTTTCGGGCTTATCGGCGTAGACTAACGACTTCACATATCCCCACAGAAAATAGTCTAGCGGCGTTAAGTCGCACGATCTTGGAGGCCAATTCACGGGTCCGAAACGTGAAACTATGCGGTTACCAAACGTTTCCTTCAATAAATCAATTGTGGCACGAGCTGTGTGACATGTTGCGCCGTCTTGTTAAAACCACAGCTACTGCACATCATGGTTGTTCAATTTATGAACGAAAAAGTCAGTAATCATGGCTCTATAGCGGTCACCATTGACTGTAACGTTCTGACCAGCATCGTTTTTAAAGAAGTACGGACCAATGATTCCACCAGCCCATAAAGCACACCAAACAGTCAGTTTGTCTGGATGTAACGGTGTCTCAACATACACAATCTTGTTTTGGGCCCATTCACCGAATCTACGCCTTGCTAGGTGATCGTGTGGCTTCAATTCTTGCACGAGTTGGATTTTGTAAGCACTCAAACCAAGATCTTTCCGCAAAATCTTCCATAAAAGAATGGACACATATCCAGTTCCTGTGCACGATGGCTGATAGACTGATTCGGGTCTTCCTCTACGCTACGCTCTACAGCAACTATGACTTCTTCTCTACGTACTGTACGACGTCTCTGTGGATGCGTATTATCATTTAGAGTAAACGTGATGCGGAAACGTTCCATAGTTAATCGAATTAATTGCTCTGATGGACGATTATGTTGACCGTAAAATGGACGTAGTGCGCGATACGTATTTCGAACAGAACCATGATTTTCAAAATAAATTTGCACAATTTGGAAGCGTTGTTCAGGCATCAGTCTATTCATGTTGAAATGCCAAACCAAACTAAACATAAATCACTTGACAGCTGACAAAATGGCCGCCAGTTAAAAAAGTGTTGCCAACTTAAAGTTTTATACCTCTATAAAAAACACCCTTTAATTAGTGACTTTAAAATTTTACAATAAATTTAACGAAGAACAAAAAAACTCATATCTTATCCTATGAGTATTTTTTCTGGAAGGAACAATGAAAAAACAACAATCAGATTTCTCGAGCGGCTTTTCTAGGGTAAAAATTTATCTTGACAGTCAAGTCGAGGATCTTGTTATCGTGTGCCGTCTGACCTCGTCTCTGGTAAAATATATTTCTTTCATTCTTATAGCACAAGCTTTACAGGAATTTTCTTGAGGCTTTCTTTCAGCCACATGTGAGAAACATGTTTCTTAGAGAATATCAAAATTTATGTTATAGTAATCGTCCCTACAGCACGATCTAAAAACTAATATATGTCAGATGGCGAAAAATTGATTTAATATAGAAAAAGAATCGAGTTGATTTTTATTCTTTTGAGCTTATCAGTTTGTTGCTAAAAAAACATCGTAATGATGCTAAAAAGGAGTTTGTTTAAGTATTTATTTTATGTGTCTAGTACTGAAAGCTAGTTACGTACAGTAGTACCTTTATGTTGAAAAGCCAAATGGTCCTAGTAAATCTTACTTTTAAAACTTAATGTGACTAGATACAGCTGTAAATAGCTATTTAACAATGAACCTGAACTTTTAATCGATTAATATCATCGAAAAAGGATATTCGCCAGTGGTCAAGTTTATTAGCGAGGTTAGAAAATTAGTAATTTAAAAAATAATTGATAATTTTTTTTCTTAAATTCTTTATTTTGGAGACAGTTGATAGTGAAAAAAGTATGGCAGAGATTTACTCCCCGAAACCAACCCTTAGCGAAAACAATAGGGGTGAGAATAAAATTATATTTGTTATTTCTGACCCTGTGAGTTTCAATGAGAGTTTTTTTTTCTTGAATTATTTATTTCGATGACAGTTGATTGTGAAAAAAGTATGGATGCGATTTACTCTCCGGAACCTACCCTTAGCAACAAAAATAGGGTTGAGAATAGAATTATATTTTTTATTTCCGACCCTGTTAGTTTCAATGAGAATTTTATTTTCTTAAATTATTTAGTTCGAGGACATTTCATTGTAAAAAAAGTTTGGCCGCGATTTACTCTCCGGAACCTACCCTTAGCGACAAAAATAGGGTTGAGAATAGAATTATATATTTAATTTCCGACCCTGTAGGTTTCAATGAGAATTTTATTTTCTTAAATTATTTAGTTCTAGGACAGTTCATTGTAAAAAAAGTTAGGCCGCGATTTACTCTCCGGAACCTACCCTTAGCGAAAAAAGTAGGGTTGAGAATAGAATTATATTTTTTATTTCCGACCCTGTAGGTTTCAATGAGAATTTTATTTTCTTAAATTATTTAGTTCGAGGACAGTTCATTGTAGAAAAAGTTTGGTCGCGATTTACTCTCCGGAACCTACCCTTAGCGAAAAAAGTAGGGTTGAGAATAGAATTATATTTTTTATTTTCGACCCTGTAGGTTTCAATGAGAATTTTATTTTCTTAAATTATTTAGTTCGAGGACAGTTCATTGTAGAAAAAGTTTGGTCGCGATTTACTCTCCGGAACCTACCCTTAGCGAAAAAAGTAGAATTGAGAATAGAATTATATTTTTTATTTTCGACCCTGTAGGTTTCAATGAGAATTTTATTTTCTTAAATTATTTAGTTCGAGGACAGTTCATTGTAGAAAAAGTTTGGTCGCGATTTACTCTCCGGAACCTACCCTTAGCGACAAAAATACGGTTGAGAATAGAATTATATTTTTTATTTCCGACCCTGTAGGTTTCAATGAGAATTTTATTTCCTTAAATTATTTAGTTCGAGGACAGTTCATTGTAAAAAAAGCTAAGCCGCGATTTACTCTCCGGAACCTACCCTTAGCGACAAAAATAGGGTTGAGAATAGAATTATATTGTTTATTTCCGACCCTGTAGGTTTCAATGAGAATTTTATTTTCTTAAATTATTAAGTTCGCGGACATTTCATTGTAAAAAAAGTATGGCCGCGATTTACTCTCCGGAACCTACCCTTAGCGACAAAAATAGGATTAAAAATAGAATTATATTTTTTATTTCCGACCCTGTAGGTTTCAATGAGAATTTTATTTCCTTAAATTATTTAGTTCGAGGACAGTTAATTGTAAAAAAAGTTAAGCCGCGATTTACTCTCCGGAACCTACCCTTAGCGACAAAAATAGGGTTGAGAATAGAATTATATTTTTTATTTTCGACCCTGTAGGTTTCAATGAGAATTTTATTTTCTTAAATTATTTAGTTCGAGGACAGTTCATTGTAAAAAAAGTTTGGCCACGATTTACTCTCCGGAACCTACCCTTTGCGACAAAAATAGGGTTGAGAATAGAATTATATTTTTTTATTTCCGACTCTGTAGGTTTCAATGAGACTTTTATTTTCTTAAATTATTTTCTTCGAGGACAGTTCATTGTAAAAAAAGTATGGCCGAAAATAACAAATTCAATTATAATCTCACTCTTATTTTTGTCCGCTAAGGGTGGAATCCGGTGAGTAAATCGCAAACATACTTTTCGCAATAAAGTTTTATCCAAATAAATAATTTATAAGAATAAAAATAAAACTCACATTCAAACTCACAGGGTCGGAAATAAAAAAATATATATAATTCTATTCTCAATACTATTTTTTTCGCTAAGGGTAGGTTCCGGAGAGTAAATCGCGGCCATACTTTTTTTACAATGAACTGTCCTCGAACTAAATAATTTAAGAAAATAAAATTCTCATTCAAACTTACAGGGTCGGAAATAAAGAATTAATTTTATCTCAACCCTATTTTTTTCGCTAAGGGTAGGTTCCGGAGAGTAAATCGCGGCCATACTTTTTTTACGATGAACCGTCATCGAAATAAATAATTCAAGAAAATAAAACTCATATTGAAACTTACAGGGTCAGAAAT
Organism: Diaprepes abbreviatus; assembly: GCA_034092305.1. Classification (NCBI taxonomy): domain Eukaryota; kingdom Metazoa; phylum Arthropoda; class Insecta; order Coleoptera; family Curculionidae; genus Diaprepes; species Diaprepes abbreviatus. The sequence continues at coordinate 21,090,736 of JASJET010000103.1, forward strand.
AACAAATATAATTCTATTCTCACCCCTATTGTTTCCGCTAAGGGTTGGTTTCTGGGAGTAAATCTTTGTCATACTTTTTTCACTATCAACTGTCACCGAAATAAAGAATTTAAGAAAAAAAATTATCAACAATTATTTTTTAAATTATTAATTTGCTAACCTCGCTAATAAAATTGACCACTGACGAATATCCTTTTTCGATGATATTAATCGATTAAAAGTTCAGGTTCATATTTAGCAAGCGAACAGGGGTTGTGCTTAGCCAGAACGAACTTTTTCACAAATTTAAAATTTTTATGGTATTTTTTATTTCATTTATTATTTATTTTCACTAGACTTTTAGATAGTAAATTGTTTAATTTTTGTTCCAACCGTGACAGTTTTTTAAAGCTAACTTTAACATTTTATATATTGAGTTTTCTGATAATTTTAACACAAATCAAGCTTAATAAATAGCAAGCTTCATTAGGGAATACCTTTAAAAATGAAATAAAAACTTTACCGCTAATATTTGGCATATTTTGGGCATATAACAAGACGAAATATTCTACACCTAAAAACCAAACAGAATATTTTCTTTGTATTCTCAGCATTCAATTACTATAATAAAAGCCGAAAGGCCTCTTCAAATTTGTTAGTTCAAAAACCTTTATGTACAAGTTTAAAACACTAATTATACCCGCATTTGAAACATCTAAATAAATAAAACAAAGAAGTAATTTCTATTTATTTATTTTCATTTAACTGTGACTTGGACTCAATATAAATAATAGTTATATCAAAATATTATTTAGATTTTTTTCGCTTCTGCATCAAAAATATTAAATTCATGTTTAACGATTTTTTTAAAGTCCCTGTATTATGAATTAAATCTTCCCAATGATTTGATGTTAATTGTATAAAGAAAATTCTAACTTAAACTACCTGTATACAGCCAATCATCAGACTTCTTCTTCTTCAAGTGCATTCTCCATTGCGGAGGTTGGCAATCATAATAGCTATTTTAATTTTTGAGGCAGTTGCTCTAAATAGTTGTTTTGAACTGCATCCAAACCATGTCCTTAGGTTTTTTAGTCATGAAATTCGTCGTCGTCCTACGCCTCTTCTACCACTTATTTTACCTTGGATTATGAGCCGTAAGATGCTGTACTTTTCTTCCCGCATAATGTGTCCGAAATATTGCAGTTTTCTCTATTTTACTGTTATCTCGACTTCCTTTTCTTTCCCCATTCTTTTCAACACTTCGGCGTTCGTAACTTGGTCCACCCACGAAATCCTCTGACTTCTTCTATAGGTCCACATTTCAAAAGAGTTAAGTCTTCTCATTGCCTCTCGATTCAGTGTCCATGCTTTCATTCCATAATATAGAACACTGTATACGTAACATTTAGTCAGTCGTATTTTCAGGGCTAACGTTAGATCTTGGCTGCAGATAACCTTTTTCATTCTAATAAAGTTGGCACGTGCTTTCTCGGTTCTGGTTTTTATTTCGACAGTATAGTCATTATTTTCTGTTATTAGGGTTCCCAAGTAAGTGTACTTCTTAACTCTTTCTACTTGCTGGCCTCCTACCATTAGGGTTTCATTAGTATTGGTGTTGTTTTTACTAATTATCATGAACTTGGTCTTTTTCGTGTTAAGAGAGAGTCCATATTCTCCACAAACTCTTAATATTTTATTCATTATTTTTTCTAGGTCTTTCAAACTATCAGCTGTTATTACTGTGTCATCTGCATACCTAATATTGTTGATTAAAACTCCATTTATTTTTATCCCTGCTGTTTCAGATTCAAGACTTTCCAATATGACCTCTTCAGAATAAGCGTTAAGTAGTAAATGTGATAATATACATCCTTGTCTGACTCCCCTTTGTATTTCCCCATCTCCGGATATTTCCTGTCCAATTTTGACTGCCGCTCGCTGATTGTAATACAGATTTGATATCAACCTTAAATCTCTTTCATCCAAATTTTTGCTTCTGAGAATCTCTATCAGCTATTATTACGGTGTCATCTGCATACCTAATATTGTTGATTAAAACTCCATTTACTTTTATCCCTGCTGTTTCAGATTCAAGACTTTCCAATATGACCTCTTCAGAATAAGCGTTAAATAGTAAAGGTGACAATATACACCCTTGTCTGACTCCCCTTTGTATATCCACATCTCCGGATATTTCCTGTCCAATTTTGACTGCCGCTCGCTGATTGTAATACAGATTTGGTATCAACCTAAAATCTCTCTCATCCAAATTTTTGCTTTTGAGAATCTCTATCAGTTTTTCATGTTTAACCCTATCAAAAGCTTTGTTCTAATTTATGAAGCAGACATAAAAGTCCTAATTGATATCTAAGCATCTTTAAGTAAGCACATTAAAAGCAAATAATGCTTCTCTTGTACCCACCCCGTTCCGGAAGCCAAACTGTGTGTCACTAATATCCAGATCCAATTTGGAATGTATTCTAGCGTGTACAATTTTTAAAAGGGTTTTCAAAGTATGTGATATGAGACTGATTGTTCGATAGTAAACTGCATTCTTTTGAATTTGCTTTCTTTGGTAAACATATGAATGTTGATGTTAACATTTCTCGGGGGATAGTTCCTGTCGTGTAAATTGTATTAAATAATCTCACCAATAAATCCAAATTTTTGTCATTGATCATCTTCAACAACTCACCTGACTTTTCATCTGGACCAACAGCTTTATTAGTTTTTATCGATCTTAATGCATAAATGACCTCTGCTTTAATAATTTCAGGCCCCATGTCACCGCTTACACTTTTTATAGAAGAATTTTCATGTCTTTGATCTTCAAATAGTTTTTCTATGTATTCTTTCCACCTCATCAGACTACCATCTGCATAATCCATCTTAGTAGGCAATTTCATATTTAAGAAAAGAATATTTTACAAGTCTCTAAAAAGATTTTCTGTTTATGCTAAATTGACCGTGACTTTGAAAATTCCAAAAATATTTAGTTCCCAAAATACAGATGTTAGAATTCAGAAATAAAGCAACTCTTTAATGACTTATTGTGAAGTTCCGTTAACTCTCCTTTAACAAACTCAAATAGTAGATTTTCTTAGAGACGTGATGAACTAAAAAAAAAACATCCATTATCTACCATTGTAAAAAATAAACCAAAATTAATACTATTTGTAGAACAAATTTTAAAATTGTTTTTAAGTAGACACTAAAGCATTTTAATGAAAAGTTTTAAATAATAGCTTAATAAAATTACGATATTAATTTTCCATTTATGGTCAATTTATTTCCTGGACTTACTTTATTGGAAAAAGGTGTTGCAGAAACATACTGATTTGACTGGCACTCCTAAAATATAGATTTACAAAATTACAATATATCAGTTTACGAAATATTTAACTGAAACCTTGTAAGTACTTAAGTAAATAACCATTAAACGTATTAATGCTCTTTCTTAAAGGGTAGAATAAATCAAGTCATAATATTTAAATGCTTCTCAAATAACATGTAAGAGGCTTGGGTTTAAAAAAATATATTTAATGAGTTGTTAAAACTATTTTTCTTAGCTGAATAACTCAGAAAATAATAAAAATTGTTATTATAATTTTAATACTAAAAAGTATATTTTCCTGACATCCAATCTAAAAACTCATCATTTATTATTTTTATTATATGTAGTCCTGAAATTAAGGTATTGTTGTCATTAGTTCTCTTTTTACTCACAAGGACGGTATTTCAACTCGACGGCTCCGATTTCAAAATTTTTTTAATATATTGTAAGTCTCGATAAAGTAAAAAATATGTGTTTTTATCTGCGGAAAACAGTTTAAGGGGGTGAAATCTACCCCAAAAGTTCAAGCCCAAAAATGGATGTTCTAACTATCTCAGGTTCTAATTGGAATTTTGCAATAAAACAAATTGCGTGTTAGTTTTGATGTTAATATGCAACTAACCGATGTAATTTTGATCCCAAGGGTTGCAACCCCTATTTTTTACATTGAAATGTCTACTTTTTTTGAGTCTATTTGAATAAAAAAAAACTCAATGAGCTAAAGAAAATTAGAAAAAGTATATTCTTTAACTGAATACAAAAATAAAGTTGACCACTTCTAGATTAATTTTTTAAACCACCCTTAAATGAAAAATTACCCCCCAAAAAAGGTTTCTCATTATGCTTCAGCTTCTGACTGATATTTTGCAAATAATCAAATTGCACATTACTTTTAACGCAGAACTAAACTGATCTGATTTCAACCGTAAGAGTTACAACCCCTAATTTTTATTTTAAAAATTGAACTCATTTGTGTGAAGTTCTATAAAATAATTCAAAATTAGGTCTAAATGGTTTGAACAAGTATTTTTAGGGAATGAATACAAAAATAAAATTGGCCTTTTCAAGATAATTGTTTGTAAGCACACGGGAATGGAAATTTCATCCCACAAAAAAGATTCCTTAATATGATTTAGGTTCTAATTTGCAAATAACCAAATAGCAAATTCATTTAAATGCGAAAAGTAAACTGATCGAAGCATTTTTGACCGTAAGGGCTGCAACAATAATTTTTACTTTTAAAATTCCTTCTTGTTTGTGCCTATTTCTATAGTAACAATTGAAAATGAGCTAGTAATATTTTTTATATATTATATAATATATAATTATTTTAATATATAAACAAAATTGGCCTATTTAGGTAATATTTTGAAACCACCCTATTTCTGAAAATAGATTTTGAAAAAAATATTAGATTCTAATTCCTTTAAAGAAGTTCCATTCGACTGCTAATGTACAAACCAGGAACTACTTCAAACACTTTCCATTATGAGGGTTGCTACTCTTATGACTTTAAAATTCAATTTTTTTCTGTGTCCTTTTTTATAAAAAAAATTTAAAATATTAACTGGAAAATATTTTTTATAAATATGTTTGTTAATTAAATCAACAGGCGAAATGTTGTTTTTTAATGTTTCTTTCTTCAGTTAGACTATCTTTAACGGAAAGTTCACGAATGAAAACAGCTTTCTGAATATATTTCATATTCTTATCGATATTATGCAACTATATCTGTTTTAAATGCGAAAAATTGAATAACAGACAATACATAAGAGTCGAATCTCTTCATTCACTTCGTTTATTCATTTGGAAATGTATTTGTGATGTATTCAGTTACAAGGTCATTTTTGGTATTATATTTATATAATGAAAGTTTCCGAATATTACTATCCCATTTTGAAAGGTTCTTGCAGAAATATGAAGTAATTTTAAAAATAAAAATTAAAAGTTGCAACCCTTACGGTCAAATTGCATTGGTCAGTTTAGTTTTCGTATTTAGTAATTGGCAAAATATCAATTAAAACCTGTAGCATATTAAGGAACCTTTTTTTAGGGGATGAAATTTCCGTTCACAAATTATTTTAAAAAGATCAACTTTATTTTTGTATTCATTCAGTAAAAATATTTGTTCAAACCATTTAAAGCTCATTTTGAATTTTTTTTATAGAGATGAGTTCAAACTTTTAAAATAAAAATTAGGGGTTGCTACCCTTACGGTTGTAATTGCATCGGGCAGTTTAGTTTTGCGCTATAAGTAACACGCTAACTTGCAGAATATCATACAGAAGCTAAGACATACTGAGAAACCTATTTTGGGGGTAATTTTTGGTTTAAGGGTGATTTAAGAAAATAATCTAGAAGTGGTCAACTTTATTTTTTCATGAATATATTTTTTCTAATTTTTGTTAGCTAATTTTGAATTTTTTTTTACCCAAATAAACACAAAAAAAGTAGATTTCAATGTAAAATATAGGTGTTGCAACCCTTACGGTCGAAACTACATCAGTTGGTTGTACATTAACATCAGAAGTAATATGCAATTTGTATGATTGCAAAATTCCAATTAGAACCTGAGATATATTGGAAAATCCATTTTCAAGATTGAAGTTTGTGAGCATATGTTACCCCCTTAAACTGTTTTTTCACAGATAAAAAACACATGTCTCTTATTTCATAGTCTACAACATATCAAAAATTATTTAAATCGGAGGCGTAGAGTAGAAATACCTTAATTGTCAGTAAAATTAAAACTTATCTTCTTTTTAGTGTAAATTTTTTTGATGTTTTTGATCCGAAGCTTTCAATCCCTGTTGAGCAGGAGAGATGACAGTTGTGATCCTAGATCAAAACATATATTTTACAACAAATTTTTAATAACTGAAAAATAAATTTTAACTGATCTAGTAAAAATTAAACAGAGTATAGGCAATACTTAAAAAATTGACTAGAAAGCCCAGTAATATATATAAAACAGTAAGAAATAATTTAAATACTAATGATAATTATGGAAAATCGAAAATTCAGACATGGCAGCTAAATGTTAATCAGCTTATGTCTAGTTATGAATGTAAAATATTTCTGTTGCCAACACAAACATGTACAATAAAAGAACTATAAAAATAGATTTTTATATACGTAAAAGTATGTCTGTGCAATGTGTCTGCAAGTAAAATTACTGTAGTTAAGCCAGGTTTGTGAGAACTATTTTGTCATATATTGTTTGAATGTACCTCAGCGCTCGGATCTCCGTTTAGTCTCCAACTTAATTTAAAACTATTGTCTTTGCTCGATGATTTCACATTGTATAACGATATATTACACAGAGTGTTAGAAAGATGAATTTCGTAAATAGTGCAAAAAAAACTGGTTTGTTAAAATATGCATCATAAATGTAACTATTCTGCGGTAAATTTGTCAGAATATTTTAAATATCCTTAAAAATTGGCAAGGTTGAATTTATATAACCATTCGGCGCGACGCATGTCAATCGTAATTTATTTTTAGTCCAATTAGTTTGTTTTTTTTTCAAATCAAATTTACGTTAATTTTTATAGATATTCATTTCATATGCTTCAACCTAAATTTGGTTTGTGTTGAAAAAAAAAACTTCGCAGTTATTCTCGTTTATTATCTAAATTAAAATTACTAGCACTAGTTTTTTCAACGATTCATATCACATAAAGGAACACATTGTTATTGTTTTTATTAAATTAAATGCTCAAAATGTACTTTTTTAACTGTCTGCAAGGCTAGCAGCGTCTTAACCAGTTTTCTTGAATACGATGAGGAACTTCTGGCATTATGCTAATTTCGGCAGCAGTAAAAATTTGTTGCCACAAATAATGTTCATTCTTTATTTCAGAGACATAAGCCAGATTTTCCATATATTCCGAAAAAAAAAACTAATGGAGTACGTCAGGAGAGCCAGCAGGCCAACGATTGGGTTCATTCCTTCCTACCTAACAGTTCAGTCAAAATTATTATTGATGTGCTTGACATATAGAAGGCTTAAGAGTACTGGTGTGCTATGGAAATACCAAACAAATGTCCGTACAAGCTGATCATCTGCCCAGTTGTGAAAATTAAAAAATTTCCAAATGACATTATTCCTGAAGAAGCTTCGTCGTTTGATAAAATATTGAACGATAAATTTGCATTCCTTTCATTTTATCTAATAAACCATTCACATCATTATTCTCTGAAGGCAAGATCAGCGGATAAGAGAATTTGGACAGTTCGCACATGATAAGGGTATAATAATTGCTCTTTTAATGTTCTATGTAGATCCAATAGGAAACCCCAGCTCGTCGCGCCATACTTTGAGTATTTATGTGGGAATCCTCTGCAACAATGTAAAATTTGTTCTTTGATTTCAGGACTCATCTCTAGTTACCCATAATCTTGAAATTTTACAATCATCCGTATCCAAAATTTTTGAGAAATTTGGGCAAATATTTATCAAGCTGGAAGCGGTCTTTTTGGGTAATACTTCTCTGAAAACAAGGAAATTAGAAACTAAATTAATTAAATAGTCCACGTTAACTCTCTCACATAGTTCAAGTGAGCTCTATCAATTTATTATCTTCCAAAAGATAAATTACGAATCTGATTTGTTAAAAGAATATCACAATTTTCATTATACTTCTCTCAAGGTCAAGAGCTGCCCACTGCACCTATTATCAAAAAGCATACCATAGAGTGATTACATATAATATTTGAATAATTGTTACCAATTTAGCGCCGACGTAAATGGACTCACAACTAATTATGACAGGCAGGTTATTTAAACTTTGAGTAATAAATAAATTAAAAATTTAAAAGTACATTTTTGATTTACAAGTATAAAAATCCGTTATATATACATCTTTTGTCTAGAGATATAAAATAGGGTTATTAGATACGTATATATACCCGATTCTAATACCAGCAAATTAAAAGTGCTCAAATTTTTACAGATGGAGAAAAAAGCATAAAATATATATTTATATAATTTTTTTTACAAAACTAGTAAGAGCACCTGAAAGTATGACCCTTTCTCTTTAAAATGAATTTCGAAATGTCCAGGTATCTTTCTTTTTCGCCGAGATATGTTAATTTGAATTTTCTGTCTCACCAATATACTCGCATGCAAGCCAAAAAGATAATACCTCTGTGGGTGTACTGTTCTAAATTCTGTTATTTTGATGAAAATAACTATATAAGCCATCGGGTAACCAATTACAAATTCACTGTCGAATTTTAAAAATTCGTAATGGCGGACCCAATATAGTGGTCGATAATTTTAAAAAGTTCTTAATTTTAGTGAAAATTTATGTAAATAGATATTTTAAAGATTGCTCATCGCGAATCCACGGTCAGATTTTGAAAATATAAACAGCTAAGAATTTAGTTAGCTGTATTGGATCAGTCTTTTAAAATTGTCTGCTCTATCGATTGCCTACGTCAAAAAAAAGATGTTTTTATTAAAAATAAAATGATAACCTTGAATTCACTATAAAAGTTATTGCCAGGTTAAAATTAACGTCACCATTGACTGAGTTTTTTTTTTTAAATCTAACCTTTGATTCGTAATCAGCAACCTCCAGAATACCAGAAATCTATATATTAATTTTCTTTAAAACTTAATACTTTTTGAAATTTTTGTCCGCCATATTGAATCCGCTATTTTGAATTTTCTAAATCTGACGATGGATTATTAATCAGTGACAACAAAATACTAATAATATTCATTAAAGCAACAGAATTTAGAAAAGTACACTCAAAGAGATAGCTTGTATTCTGTTTTTGGTTTGCATTCGAGTAAATCCGTAAAATTTAAATTTTAAATTAGCATATCTCGGTGAAAAAAAAAAAGATATCTTAACACTTTAAAATTAATTTTAAAGAGAAAGGATCATACGTTCATGTTCTCCTACGAGTTTTATGTAGCTCTAGGTCAGGATATCTCAGAAACCTGACGTGATGGAACAGTTCTTAAGATTCGGATTAGGCGCACCAAAATCCTTTGGGAAATTATACTACAGTTTCTGTTACTTGACCCTTGTTGACTTTTATCATTAATGTCTATTAATAGTTTTTTGTTATAGTAGATATAATTCGAAAATTGACACTGTTATATAGAGAAAATAATTCAGACAATATTAGAACAAAATATAGCATTTAAAAAATATAAAATACTTTTTAATTTTCTGTACCGTTTTTATTTACTAAATTTTTTAAGAACATGAGTTTTATTTGTTAAATTTTTGATATATTTTTCTAATTTATTATCTTTCCCTGAGGTAATTAAATTATTTTTGTACATCATAAGTAAATACAATATTTAACATTGAGTTGTACAATTCTTTTTGAGAATTAAGAAAGTAAATTGCAAGCCAATGACTTAAACTTCTTATAATGGCATATTCGTGGTAAAGCATTAAATATAAAACTGATTGTATGTTGCAATATATAACTGAATTTTGATTTTTAAAAGTTCTCACATAAATAAAATCTAATGCTTCAATTTCACACTCCTTGCCATTAATTTTTTAATACAAAATTTTTATGATCAAGACTTTAATAATTCTTTTCACTAGATGTCCAGAAATATAGTTTGAAGCACATCTAAATAATTTTATCTTTCTAGTTAAAAAGTTTTCAATGATTGGCAGTTTGACTATGCAGTTATCATTATTTCAGAGAAAGTCATAGTTGATACCATGAAATTCGTTTCTGCAGGTTAGAAACTTTTGAAGACCAGTAATATTTTTAACTTTTGGTGTAAGTTCGGCTTGTCTCATGACACCTTTTTGGCTGAAACTGATTTGTGGGCTCATAAATTTAAAATAACAAATGAGTAATATATTGAGCGAATCCTATAGGATACAAAAGGGTATTTATATTCTCTAGCAAAGAAAAATCAAATACAAGCTTTTATTGATAAAACATTAAATAATATGTAGTTAAACTGTTACAATAACTTCAAAGAATTTATTTATTTATGCGAATGAATGAATAAAAAATCCAGATAAAAATGGGACGTTACATTTGTTTGCGTATTAAATTTCTACTCAAAAAATATTTTAATTCTTTTCATACCTAACGCTCAGGTTCTTATTTCTTTAGTTTTTTCAATGAGGCTCTCTCGAACATGGGTGAGTGCATTTGATCCTGCAAATGGAATATTTTGGTAGCGTGAGGCCGTTAGGCCTACAATTTCCTGCTGTAGCATATTAGTTTGTAGCTATTCTAAAAACCCATATAATAATAAAGACACTCTGGAAGTCTAGTCGTTCTTCTTGGCTCTTGCAACAACTACAGGTTATTCAGGGCTTACCACTCCAAAACTCAGGACTTCAGGACTCAGGTAAGGCTGCCAACTAGCTGGTCAGATCTAGCCTCTTGTATTGGACCTCTTCCTCAGCGAGTTTAGTAGCGTGAAGGTTTTTATAAAATTAAACACATTAAACATGTTTCTCAAAACACTTAAATCTATTAACAATAATAAGTAGAAAACGAACTTTAATACATACACATATAAACTTAAAATTAGTAATGTTTAACAATTTTGAAGTACTACCCTAAATGCTCCTGTTGGCCGTTCTATTGTTAAAGAAAATGTAGCAACTCAATTTAGAAGATCAACGTATAGGCAGCTTTTTAAAATATTTATCAAGGAAAGAATAAAAATATGAAAAACAATTATTTGAATTATTTGAACAAACGGTACTGAAGTCGCCTTTTACCACGTGAAATTAAATAAATAGAAAAAAATTAAAAACCTCCTTTAATATTGATTATACAAGACACGTTATTTTCTAAGAACTGTTCCCAATACTTTGCCGCCCCTAACGCATCTCAGATCATAACTGAAGTTTATTATTTCTTAAAAGGCCAAACTTGCATTTTCCCGGTCTCCGCCGGTTACCATTGGTACCCATCTCATCCCATGCAATCCTGTAACTGTTGATTTCATACACCAAAGTTAGAAAGTTTTGGTCGTTTCGCTTATAGAGGGCGTTAGCCATTCTATGTCAGTTATGTAATTCCCGAATTTATTTAGATCGGAGAACCTTAATCTTATTTTCTAATACAACAGGTTATAAAACTACTAATCTAGGTCTTTCTATAACTAAAAGAAAAACGTAATGACCGTATAAAACTATTCACTCTCCTAGATATTTAACTCCTTCTTTCTTCTGAATAAGAAAAAAACAGTCATTATACGAATTCTTTTTACAGGAATCGAAACTAATATATTGAATTATAGCGATTTATTTTATTATTCTTTTGTTTCCTAATAATGGGAAAATCGTTCCATATTTTAATAAATAGTATTATTTGCCTTTACCACATGTTAAGACTACCATCAGCGCTATTTCTTCGGTTTAAATTACATAACCAGGGTAGAATTTCTTCCACACATTTATTTATAAATATTAACAGGGGGTACGATCTTTCTAGTTTATGCTGAGTTTATATATTTTTAAGAAAACATTTAAACGACTCAAAAGAAATAAAATTGAATTTAGGCTTAATTACGATATTTGATTTATTTGTCCATTAGATTTCCTTTAGTGGCAATATAAAATATCTATTGTCTGAGTTTCCATGGTTAAAATCTATCTATAGGATGATTATTTAATTCCTCCTTTTAGGGGAATATACTTCACGTTAAACAGTATAAAATAATTAGTGTTTGATCCATTACAACTGTCCGTGAAAGTTAGTGTACGTGTTCTACTGCTTTTAGGACATTCAGTCTTTTCTATGATAGCACAGGATGTTGACTGCTGAGACAGGTCTTCATCTATGGTTCCCCAAAATGAAACATTTCATCACATCTTAGAGATTGAACATCTATAATATAGTTTTATTTTAATAATAATAAAAGCTATGATGATTAGTATAGAAAGCTATTTAAATTTATTAAGTATTAAATTATTTTAACAAAACCTCCAAATTTTTTTAAACTATTAGTTTTATTACCTACAAATAAGTTAAAAATTATAAGTTAGGTTACTTACCTGGTAATATTATATATATTGGAATAGCAATTCCTTTTAAACCCCATTATATTTCTCCCACATACTCTAAAGCAATTATAAACTGAGGAAGGTTCTAATGACAATAGTTCGCCTTTTTTATATCATGTTTGTACTGTTTAAATATTTCTGGGTCGGATTTACAAAAATGATGTTTTTTGGGAGAGTAATCATCAGGTTTTCCAGACACATACTTTTTTCAAGCATAATTGAAGTAAACATGAACAAGAGAAGCACACAACTTAACTTCAAAAATTTAAAAACACAAGCAAAATCAAATATGGTTACCGAGGTTATGCTCCAGAACAAGAACGTTAGGAGTATGCTGTGTACCGTATGACCATAGGCAAAAGAGCAGGCGCGGATCCAGGGGGGATGGGGGAGCGATCACCCCCCTGAAACGCTTCGAATTCAAAAAAATTGACTCTACCGTACCTCATCCACTTGGAATGTGAATGCTGCTAACATCTCCTTCCCGTCGACAATTTGATTTCGCTTGCAGTCGCCCCCCCCCCTAAGAGCTTTGAATTCAGAAAAATATACCCAATCCTGCCTCTTAAACTAGGAATGTGAATGCTGTTAGCATCTCTCTCCCCCATTGACAATTTTCTTTCGTTGGCCATACAGTTCTCTTGTGATATCACCCCCCTCCACCCAAAGAGAGAGGCTGGATCCGCCCCTGAATAAAAGTAATCAATAGTACTTAATATGGACTGTGGATCCTATGGAAGATATTTGGCTCACGCTTAAAAAATATGGAGAGTTTTCAATGCGTAGTACCTCTCTTTCTAATTTCGGTCAGGTGACAAGGATATCAAATGACGTTTGGAGTAACATTCTTGGCTTCGTCATAAAAAAGACAGGTACTACTCATCCAAAACACTTTGTCTCTCTGTTTGTACAACAAAAACATAGATTAGGTTATATTCAGAAATACGGGTATGGTTATTTGTCAAGTAATGTCAGTGCGTCGATACCAGCGTGTACTTTGTGCCTATTATTCCAGTCTAGTTCACAATTACTTATGTCAATGCACCTTGTCAGTTTAACGCTATTAAATAAAATAAAAAATAATCGTACGTCTTATGAAAAGCGTTGTTTAGTCAGCCGACATATTATACGAGTCGTAACAATTCTCAAGACGTCGTCAAATTACTTTTAGTTGATGTAAAAGTGAGTTTTTTAATTTAACAAAACTGTTTTTAATAATGGAAAGTTTGTCCGTTAATTACAACTAAATTAGTAATACGTAGTAATTTGCTTAAAATTTTCCATTTTTTTGCATTCTTTCCCTTAAAATTATGTGCAGAATCGTTGACTAAAATTATGAAATTAATATCCTTATACCAAAATCTTTTTTGGAAACGAATGATGAAAATTGAATCAAAGTTAATTCAGTAGTTGTCGCACTTAGCTTAGATTACAGAAGTCATAAGTTAATCAAATAATTTAACTAAATTACTAACATTTTTAGTATTCATTTGTTACGAATTGCCAATATTTTTTACTGTTTCTGTCATGACTACTGATAATTATTTTAGATTCTTTCGAATTTTATTAAAATATTTTTTTCTACTTGGTCTAAATTGCCCTTTTTAATGTTCTCGATGACAAAGTTTCCAATGTTAAAGCAAAATTGCCCCGTTTCAGATTAAGATAACATGCAAAGCGAAGTAGTTTACTACCCCGTTACGGAAATCGCGCGGATTTACTATTTCCACGATTTTGTTCAAAGGATTTACGACGGAACATAAATATGCATTTGAATAATTTGAAGATTTAGATACTTTTAAGTTAAGCATGAAATAATAAATCCATAAATTTCTTAACTCAATATATATATATATATATATATATATATATATATATATATATATATATATATATATGTGTGTGTGTGTGTGTGTGTGTGTGTGTGTGTGTGTGTATGTGGGTATGTGTGTACAGTTTTGCCGGTCCGCATCATATGAAATGTTTTTTTTATCCATGGCTTTATTACAAATTTAACTTTGGCAACAATTTCTGCTTCAACAGACATAAAAATTAACCAAAGAAATGTAGTCACATTATCTGTCAAATTTTAATTTTCTTCCAAAAAAAATTCAAACATGGGATTATATCTAAAAATATCGAAAAAAGTCATTAGAAAAAGTTTTTCTATATGCAATTTTCAGTTCATGTGCAACATTTCAGCTATATAAGACAATTTAGATTCTTTGCCACTTTTTTGTAAATTGCACCACTGTTGCAAAGTAAAACTCAACACAACCTACATAAAACATCTTAGTTTTGACAATGCTTCACTCCAGACATATTTTGTTTAAAGTAGTACCATATACCATATTAAATGTGCGTTTTTCTACAAAATCCAAACAGGGCTATTAAAATTTGGTCACATTTGATACAAAATTTATTTATTTTTGACCCTGTATAAGGTAACTTCATAAAATAACTATTTTTGAACACGTGATCTATGTTTAGAAGTAATAAAAATTAATATTAAGAAGATAGTTTAATTGAAAAAACTACGTTTTCAAAATTTTTATTTTATGAAGTTACCTTATAAAGGGCCAAAAACAAATAAATTTTGCATTACATCTGACCAAATTTTAATAGCTCTGTTTGGATTTTTTAGAAAAACACACATTTAATGTCGCTACTTTAAACAAAATATGTCTGGGATGAAGCATTGTCGAAACTCAGAAGTTTTATATGGGTTACATAAGAGTTTTATTTTGCAAATAATTTAAATTATCTTTTACAGTTGAAGTTTTGCATATGGACTAAAATTATATTTAAAAAACTTTTTCTAATAACTTATTTTGAAATATAATCCCACTTTTGAATTTTTTTTGGAAAAAAGTTTAAATTTGACAGATAATGCTGTTCATGTGACTACTATTTTTTGGTTAATTTTCATCTCGATCAAAGCAGAAATTGAAGCCCAAGTCAAATTTCGAATAAAGGTATTAATAAAAAAAATCCCATATGATGCTAACTTTACTGGTCATACTGTATATATGTATATGTTTTCCCTTTAAAAACTACAGGAGATATGGATTTATTATTTCATGCCTAACTTAAAAATATATAAATTATTCAAATGAATATTTATGTTCCGTCGTAAATAATTTCAACAAAGTTTTGAGTTTATATTTCTTTTATATTGTAATATTGCGTATATGAAAAAAAAAATATTTTAAATGTCACATTTTCCAATTTTTTATCACAGATCACACATCTGATTCATAAGAAAGTTTAAAATACCTTTATGACGGTTAAAGTGGAGAATGACTGGTTGGAAAATTTGACAGACAATAAAATTACTAATTATGCGGTGAAAACTTTTAGCCTAAGTTCAAACTTTGCAATACCAATCGAAACATGCAGAGAACTACCGATTTGAAAAATAATTTCATCTATTTAACTTGCAATTAATAAATTATCCGATGTAATAAAGAAGAAATGGGAGGTAATGTGTGCAATATTTTACATAACTATTAAAATAATTTATACATGCATTTGAATAAACGTAACTCTAAAATACTAGATAAACAGTTATGCACCAGTAACAAGAAAACGCATAATCCTCAAAAAACATCCTAACCTTCCTGAGGTCAGATAAATCTAACAAGACTGTAATTAGGGCAGCGAAAGTATTTATTGAATGACAAACAGACATATAAATAAATTAACAATGATTCAACAAATATATTTCAGAAACAAAACAATGAAATAATAAAAAGATGGAAAGAAAAAAATTGTATATCTTCCAACACATCTAAAAATTTGAAAATCAATAACTCATAACCACAAAAAATTACGAGATTTCAAAACTACACACAAATGGCACATCCTTAAGACCAATTCTATCATATGTGCAATCGCCATCTCGTATTCTTCTTGTTCGTGATACTCACACTGAACGTCTTAATGCATCCATTTGTGTTGTTTCTAATATCCTTTGGTGTTTATCAGCTCCATAAAACAAACTATTTTTAATCAGCGCATTACAGATGCTATATTTTCATTAACCTGTTATGCGTTTACAACACAGGATTTCATTAAAACGGTGCATCCCTTTTCTTTTCTGAATTATTCTTGTTCTTCTCAGCTGTGCCAGTTAAGTCTTATTTTACTCCAATGTATCTATATTGATCGCATGTTTATATCATGGACTCTACAATTAGTAAAATGTTGGTATATGTCCCAATATTTAAGTACTTTGTTTTGGTAGTATTGATTGTCAGGTCACATTCTTCATATTTCTTTTAACTTACGGGCTATATATTCAAGATCTTCTTTATCTCCCGCTATGACTCCCTGATCAACCATAAACTGTAGGCTATAATCGGTTTCATCATCTCACGGCATTCCCATTCCAGGACATTTTCATCCCATTTTATTACCTTTTCTTTCTATTTTCTATTCACAACATCATATCAGACTTGTCTGAGATACTTTGTCACATTGTCTTGGAAATTAATTCCTGTTTTAGGTCTTAAGGTGGAATTACTACCGTAGCGTAATTCAGATCTAATTGATAATGGTACGCTGTGAGGCTTTTCACATTGTCATATGCTTTGACAAGGCCGATAAATGGTATGTGTGTTTCAAAGATTACAGCTGCTCTTTTTTCGATTATTTGTTTCAAAAATTACAGGTTATCTAAACATGAGCGACTGCCTCTAAATCCACTTTATTTTTTCTCTTCGACGTATTCTCTTTCTACTAAGTCTCTCAATATCCTGCAATTTAGTCTTCCTACTGTGCTTGTAACGGAACTTCCTCTGTAGTTATCACAATCGTCATTATCGTATTTTTTATAAATTGAGAAAATGTAATAAATGCTGGAGTTTGAAACATGCATTAAATATTGTGGTTAGTGCTGTTACTAATTTATTGGTGCTATTTTTTAATAACGGATGCCACTTGATTTTTCTTTCTTAAGTTTTGCCGAAGTTTTTCTTATTGTACTTTCTTCTTTTAAGCTTTCTTCCTCGACTATGAATATTATAATATGATGAGTGTACTGTGATCCAGTTTCTTTCAAAAGCTGTACATAATGTGCCATTACTTTCCTGTTATTGTTTGTAAATTAACTTTTTGGCTGTAATTTTTCCTGACTCTATTAGTTAGTTTTCTGTCACTTATGTATCTTTCTGTTGCCTAGCACTTTATATTTAATATTTTTTTGTTGTTGTCTATATTTTCATGCTATTGTGGGTCTCCTTATCTTTATGGATTTTGTGAATAGCCATTTTAAATATAGTGTTTTCTTCTGTTCTGCTAAATCCTCTATTTCCTGCGCCCACTATTTCCCGCTCAGCTGTATGGATCCTTTCTGTTAGGTTAAGAT
Source organism: Diaprepes abbreviatus (assembly GCA_034092305.1). Lineage (NCBI taxonomy): Eukaryota > Metazoa > Arthropoda > Insecta > Coleoptera > Curculionidae > Diaprepes > Diaprepes abbreviatus. Next base: position 21,108,437 of record JASJET010000103.1, read on the forward strand.
TGCATGGAAGGTCATATCTTTAGATAAATTAAGGTACTCATCTAAGCGTTTTTGGTATAATTACTTAATACTGTCGTGCAAGCTGTCCAAATTATACCTGTTGTTCAATTGTCAGGTAATCTGTTATATATTTAAGCTGCCTTTCATACTATTGTCAAGTACATTTATGTATCAATTTAAGTTAAAAAAACACACACACACATTGGTCATTGTCATTTCATTCTGCTTGGAAAAATCAATTAATCGTTGTCCATTGTCATTGACGAAAAATCTGTGAAATAGTTCCAGCATGTCACTGTTAGTTTTCTCACTTATGTGACTAATAAAATGTTATAACATAATAATAGATCGGGCATTTCCGGTTATTATTATCATCAAGATTATCGGAGAATTCAACCTTTACTGGTGCCGGCTCGTCATGGAATGTGGCGTATACTCCAGTTATGGTAATTCGTCTTCTCCATATATTTACATTGATCTTTATAATATTTTCATTTGTAGGTTCTCAATTGATGATTTTTTTTTTGGTTATCTTATGATTACTATGGAGTGTCCTTGTTTGGCCTGACTCTTTTGGGATTCCACCAAACTGATGTATGTAGTTGCCAATTTCTTCTGATCCAGTTCGTTTGTTTCTTGTTTCTGTCGATATTATAATATCTGTTTTTATGCTTTTACATTATGCCTGGCATCTTTTTACAACTTCCTGGAACGTTTCATGTCATAATCATTGCGTTACGTCTCTTTTCATATCGTCTATCCAATAATTTGAGGTTTTTACTAGATTTTTTAATAATACAAAAACTTTCTATAAGAAGAAATACCTGACCCTCCTAGTTCATCGCCCTAACCACTAACCTCGGAGGACTAAGTGATTTTTCATTAAGGTTTTCGTCACTTACCCTTTGAAAATCCAGTGTCAGGCAACTGGTTCACCTATACCCTAGGCAGTGGCCCTTACAGAGTGCTATCAGCCACGCTAAATAAACTCTGGTTTTTTAGAGAGAATGTTACTCCTTCTCCTCCTTCTTTCTCATTTCTTGTGGGATAAGACCCTATGTTTGGGACTGATATAGTGGAGCTATGCTTAAAGATACAAAAATAGATATTACTTAGATGGTACAAAAAGGAAGATTTGTTTATTTTCTTTATTTCTTACCGATTCCAAGGCTGTACTTTTCGCCTTTATCTTTAATTTTCCTATAAAATGGTTTGTTTGTTAACATATCAAAAACAAAATAAAACTCTACAGCTAGAACATTTAACTAGGGTAACTAGGTTGGGTTGAAAAGTTAAAATTTTTTAGTAGCTGTAGCTGTTAAACTTTTACCTAATGGCATATATTTCAAAAATACACTTATTTTTCCAATGTGAAAATACTAATGAAACGATATTAAATATTTACTGAAGTTTCCTTACTTTCCTTACTTTAAATTAAATTTCTTGCAATATTATAACTAAAACTTTTATATCAAGTTATTTTCAACTGGAAACTAAAGAGATATATATTACTTGGGAAAATAATCTGGTATTTTGGTCCATAAAGACTAAAGAAAGTATTTAGTTAAGAAAAAACGATCTTAATGAATAATTTTAGGTTTTATAATTTTAGTTATTCTTGGTAGTTCAATATGAAGCTCTTTAAATTTATTGAACAATAAATTTTTAGGGATAACATCAAGCCAAATTGCAAATCTTATTACGAATAAGCCTACTCTCGTTAATTTACAACATAAACCCAATGCCCTAAACAAAATTTATGTTCAGGATTTGAAATATCCACCGTGTTCATGAGTCATTATCAAATGTTCTACTATGAAATAAAAATCTAACTGCATGTTGTTTTATCCAAAATATTAAATTACACTAAATTTCTTTATTATTTTTTAGAAAAACTCATATTGAAACATCGGAGGTTTGTAAACAGTTAAAGTTAGTAAATGTAAACAGTATCGTTTTTTATTGAGATTTTTAAGCAAATTTTTGGGCCTATACTTCTCAAATGAGACCTTTAAGAAATACATATTGCAATTTTAAAACTTTTTCAACGATACCCGATGGGATAAGGATTAAATTTTGTTTACAACGTTGCACATGTGGGAAAGTTCCTTAATTTTTTTTTCGAAATTTAATTTTTTGTCTTCCTTTGGGTTAATTGATAGGATGCCTTTAAAATTTTGTAGCAAAAGAAAAACTACCAAGGTAGTTAGTTAGAAGGCTGTTATATATGTATCAGACAAAAAATTGAAAAAAAAAACCAAAGGGAGACAGAACCACAAAAAGATAAATTTAAATGTTTCAAAAAGCTCTTTACTAGAATGGATTTATTTCATTCGGTTTGCGTTCTTCTCATCAAATTTCGAAATTTTAGTTTAGATTTCGTCAAAATTTTTTTAACTGAGCAACAAATCTACATATTGATTGAAAATCATGGTTCTTGGATTCTGACCGTGTCAAATTAGAATTATTATCCGACGTTTCGCCTACGGTTGCACGAGGCATCTTCAGGGATTTTACTCCACGAGATTAGAACACTGAATGATGATGTTCATCCAGTGTTCTAATCTCCTGAAGTAAAGATCCCAGAAGATGCCTCGTGCAATCGTAGGCGAAGCGTCGAATAATAATTCCAATTTGACACGGTCTAAACCCAAGAACCATGATTTTCAACTTGACCAAAGCCGTGAAAGCTTCCGTTCTTTATCTACATACTGGTTGTTGAAGGTCATTTGCGAAGTAATTTTTTGCGTAGAATCCAAATCCGAGTCAGAATTAGCCCAATACATCTGGATTTTGACATATTCAAGATTATGTACCCGAAAAATTGTTTTTTTTGGCTATTTTTAAGGTTATTTGCAGGATGCACAACATTTTTTTAGTCTTTTTGTAGGAGCATCATTTAATACTACTCCTAACTTTCAGAATAAGCTATTGAGCAGTCACCTACAATTTTTTCTTGCAAAGGGGCGGCCATTTTAAAAGCAGATTAATAGGTTTTTAGAAACCGATATGGTTTTCTGCAAATTTCAATCCGCCACTTTGAATACACGATCTTAAAAATAAAAATTTCTATTTTCTGATATAATTTTCTTAATCAGTGACTCCGAAAACTACCAAGTGAAATTTTTTAGATACCAATAATATTTTTTCTAAATTTTGTTGCGCCGTTTTGAATCCGCCACCTTGAAAATAACAATTTAAATTTTTTGACTTCAGATTCGTAATCAGCGATCCCGAAACTCCTAAGTACGAATCTTCGAGAGAAATGTATCTTATAGAAAAATGTGTGCCTCAAAGTGTTAATAAGAAAGCTCATGATGTTGTTGAGACATATTTCATAACTTAAAATGGCCGTAACTTCGCAAGAAAAAATCATAGGTGACCGCTAAGTAGCTTATTTTGAAGGGTAAGAGTACTATTACCTTATGCAACCGGAAAAATATACCATAAAAATTTTATACTTTTTGTACATAATTTCAAAAGTAGCCAAAAATTCATGTTTCTAGTACATATCTTCAAAGATCTCGAAATCTTGACATAATGGGCAAATTTTCGGATTTGGATTCTATGCAGCAAATTATTTTGAAAATAACCCCCAGCTGTCTACTAACAGAAATTTCTGGACTTGTGTAATCGATGTTTTGCTAATGCGCTAGTTTATTACCAGGCCTGTTTAAACACAAAAAGTTAAAATTCACTTAACGGAAATGGAACTAAGATCTAGATGGTTAGCAAGAATGTCAACGCTTATAAGACAACACCATACAAGTCGCGTATCATTTTGTCACGAACATTTCCACTGGGCTCCACAGGAATAGCCTCGTCATTTCCGAATATATAATCTTGATGAGTAAATTCGGAGACAAGGCGAAAGATTTCATGACAACCTGGTTCAAGAGAGTCACCATGTTAGAGGAGAATCAATAATAATGTGGGGAAGTATTAGTTCTAGTGGAAGAACCAAGCTCATTATAATTCAAAGTAAAAATTTGATATAGGATCATCTTTATATATATATATATAGATTTAGTCAGTCTTGATTAAATTATATTTTATTTGTACAAGAAAATTAAATGATAAGGAAAAAGTCCAAATTTCATTATATTTTTCTTCGCTCCATATCACAACTTTTTTATTTTTAGCTAACTGAAAAAAAGTTATAAATTCAGTCTGTTATGTACTGCGCAAAAAAAAGGATCGTCCTAAATTTGCTGATATTTTGCTTTAGATCCCAGTAGACAAAAACGAAACCAGTTCCTTTGAAAAGAAATTTGTTACTGAGAAATATAAGAAATATTTAGGTTGTTTTGCAGCCAAGAGTAAATAATGAACGTTTTTTTGGCAGAGCTATTACATTTGGTGTTATTTTTATATTCATGCCTAAACTAATAAATTTTAAATTTAAAGGTCGTTAATTTTAAATCAAGAAAGGAGGATGCAAAAAAGTTATTTGAATACTTTTCCCGCATCTGAGGCAATTACATGTATCAGAAATTTTGTTCCCTATGATAACTGAACTTGACGTAAGCCAATTCGCTGTTTTAAAAACGAGGAATATCTGACGTAACAAAGAAATCATATATACATCACAGTCATTTCAACTAATCACCAGGATCCTATTTCACTAAGAAAGATCATTCATAATCCATGTTTTGCTACTGTGCCAGTATATTAACAGGACTGTTTTAACACAAGGAGTTAGAATTCACTAAAGAGAAATCGAGCTAAAATCTAGATAGTCAGCAAAAGTTTCAGAGCTCAAAAAGCAACACCGTACAAATCGCGTATCATTTTGTCACGAATATTCCCATTTGAATCCACAGGAATGGCCTTATAGTTTCTGATTGTACGGTTGTGATGGGCGAGTCCAAGTTTATAGGAGACAAAGTGAAAGATTTCATGTCAACCTGTTTTGAGGGACTCGCCAGTTTAAAGGAGAGCCAATAATGATGTAGCAAAGCATTGATTCTGATGAAAGAGCCAAGTTCGTATAATTCAGAGTATAAATCTCAAGCATTGACCTATGTTCAAAATTATGGGAAATAATTCATCTTTTAACAAGATATTACCGTCCCTCACGTCCCCAAAGAGGTTTATATTTTTTAGTAAAAACCATAATCGGTTGTGAATTAGGCCAGCCAACATTCCACACTTAAATTCCTTAAAGACCTGTGAAATGAGTTAAGGAGACGCAGGTGGCAAAGAAAAATGGCAAATAACTTCCAACCACTGGCAAGTGATGAGCAGATACTTCATACCACAGCAATATCATGATATGATATGAGTGGGGTGGATATATCCGTTACCAAAAAGTAGCTTGATGTTCTGGAGAAAAAATGTATTGGCACAGAATTTTATTTAAGTTTATTGCATAAAATTCTTTCCCCTGAAATTTTATATGACGAATTACTTATTTATTTAATTAAAGCATAAAACTGAAGAATATTAGCGTAAAATAAAATTATCATCATGGTTATTCTCAAAGTTTGCAAAAATCATGATTTGTTTTAAATCAAAAATCAATGATTTGAATCAAAAAAAAATTAAAAAACCATGATTATTTTAATATTTTTCCTTTTTGGATTAATACTGAAAATTACTATATTAACAGTTCATGTGTACATTTTATAGTCTAAACAATAATAAATATTATTAACAATCCTTCTATTGATGGACAAAAAATCAATAATTTTGCTGTAAGTGCCCATGATTACTGCAAGCAAGCGCATAAGTAAATCGATTCCATAAATCGAGACCCTTTATCTCGGCCGAAATCTGGGAAAATTCCTCATCGACCGTGTTGGAAACCCAGGCCATCCAAGCGTATTTTAATAATCAAATTGTATAAATAAGCAAGTGCGTCCCAGGTTAATTAAGAGTAAATAAGTTTAAAATAAAAATGAGTGGAAGGAAAAAATATAATACTTGGGATTATTTTATAGAAAAAAAAAGGAGAAACTGGTAGTAGAGCAATTTGTAAAAATTGTAATAAAGAAATGCAAGGTCTTGTTAAAAAATTGAAAAACCATCATGAAAAGAGCAAAACCTTAGATGTTGATACAGAAGTCGCTGAAGTAATTGACGAAGAAGTTGATTTAATTGCAGGTATGTAATGTGATTAATATGCTAATAAGTTAGTTATTGTTTTGGGAAAAAATGTTTCCTAGATTCCAGGCAAAATGCATGTTTTGGATGCCTTTAAGTGGATCTACACTATTTTCAAAAAGTGTCTGTTTGTTGGCCTGTCTGGACGTTTCACAATTTCATTTAAACCCTTTAACCGATTTGAAACAAATTTTGAAGAAAAATACTTCTCAACCAAAAATGAACTATATTGATTTTGAGGACCGCAATCGGAAAGTGCCTTTTTGACAGCTGTCAAAATTAAAACGTTTATATCTCCGTTATTTCCGGACGGATTTCAGCCATATTTAAATGATTGCTGTAAAATTTGAAAGAAATGTTTGTCTACAATGACAATTTAAATTCTTCTATTTTTTTTGCTTCTTTACAGATTTCGGCCGAAAAAGTGGAGATTTGAAATTCATTAAAAAATATATACACTAGTTTTAAAACATCTGTATTTTATTTTTGACATCAATAGTTATGAAATTTTGAATGCATATATCTCCTTTATCTTCATATTTTACCTCATTTTAACCAAATTTAAGATCTTGTAGAAAAGTTGAAGAGTTGAATTTAAAGTAGCTGTGAAGGTTTGTATTTTGTATTTGTATTTATATTTTTTCTACGGAAAATAAAAACTTAAGCAACGCAAATATTCCAAGCAGTGCTTCGACAAATTCAACCAGGAGGTATCAAAAACGACAATTTACAAGCAAAAATTTATCTGCCAAAAAACCCGTTCCTCGGCAAATTTAGAGAACTTACCAAAGCTGTATTTGCAACTAACAGTAGTAGATGTGTTGACAATCTGTATATAAAAAGGGCGGTCGAAATTTTACCACCTAGTTATAGTGTTCTTCTAGGAAAAACAATTTCTACAACCCTTTTAGATCAAATTTATTATAATAAAAAATCAAAATGTTTTAAAGATTTTTCTGGACATGGCGTAAACATGGCAATTGATCTAATGTTTATAATGAGCCTGTAGTTTGTACCACAATAACTACTGAAGATGGACGTGCATTCTTATATGGAGCAATAAAAACTTCGAGAAATCCTCACATTGATGATCATTTAACTGAGATTACTTGCCATTTGATTTCATCTTGTAAATTTAAATACAACTGTGACGGTAAATTGTTTGTAACAGATAATGCGGCGAATATGGCGATTATGAGAAGAACTATAGAAGAGAAGTTAGACATTAGTAAAAGAGTCATAACATATAGATTTTCAGCTCACCTTTTAAACCTACTCTGCAAAGACTTAGAAATAAGAGACGTTAAAAAAACATAATCCACAACAAGTGATTAAATATTTCAGAAATAACCACTTGGCATGAACAAAGAATAAACAGGCAGATGTAAAAGCACTAGTGAGTGAAGTAAGATAAAACAGTATGGCAGATTCTCTGGATGTATATGTAACACAATGGGAGAAACTGTTAAGAAATTAGAAAAAAATAGACTTGACCATATACCAAAAATTTCAAACATTGGTCTGAAAAGGTCAGCTGAGGAATATCTTAAAACCTTAAGATCTATAACCGTGGCAATTAAAAAATTACAAAGAAAATATTGTCTTTTGTCGGACGCAGTTGAAATATGAAAGGAATTGAGTAGTATATTGGAAGATGAATTAGAAGTATCGATATCCCAGCTTAATATTGTTCAAAAACGATATAAAAAGGCACTTACGGCCTATCTCAGATTTAAATGCTATGGAAGAAATGTATCAAAATATTGGATTTATTCCATTTTTTGCAAGATAAAATGGAATTATTTTCAACAATTATATTTTCAGATGTGGTATTATCTCGTGTTAGTGCCCTATAGTGGTGAATCTCACAAAAAGAACATTCCTAATATTTAAGTTTAAGTAGAAAGGGTTTTTTCTACATTTCTACAGGAAAATCAGGAAAATTAGTATTCCTTTACGAATATTACAATGAAAATTGAAAATCTGTGTTATTATTCATAAACTACTTACCTATTTTAAGAAATGTTTTCTTATTTATGATTATTTAGTAATGTTTAATGTTTTTATCGTATTAAACAATGTTGACACCTATATTTCTAGTTATTATTTCCTTTTGATTTAAATCATGGATTAAAATAAAAAAATCATGTGATTTAGATCGTTGATTTAAATCAAATGATTAAATTGATTTTATAGTTGGATTTTTTTAAAGTGATCCCTTATTCATTTTACATAATAAATTTTCAATATAACAACTTTTTTAAATATTTTATTTTCCAAATGGAATATTACGAAACTTTTTAAAAACTTCTAAAACGCTTTTCCGAAATTCAGTAACATTCTTTCATGAGATTTCAAATCTGAAGTCAGGATTTATTCATCTCTTTTAGGCTAAAATAAAATTTTTCACAACTTTGTAAAACTTTATTGCAAGTTTAATTTAAGTAACATTTGTGCAAAACGTAGAAGGAAGTTTTAGAAGATTTCTAACACACACACACATGTATATATATATATATATATATATATATATATATATATATATATATATATATATATATATATCACACTTTTAGAAGTCGGTTCAATTTTTTTATAATTTTTTTTCTTCACGTTCGATCACTTACTGAGTGTAGTAAGTGATCAAGCATGAAGTCTCGAGGTTGTAGATTATACTTAATCAAAAAGCAAATAATAAAAGAAATGTTTTTGAACAAGCCTACCAAGACAAGCGAAACGTTAAACAGCCTATATATATATATATATATATATATATATATATATATATATATATATATATATATATATATATATATATATATATATATATTTATTTATTTATTTCTTCGTAAACCATCCAATTATATAATTTTTTAATTTCTTGTGTATAGGTTTTTACTTCTATTGTGACATCAAAGGTTGTTTAACGTTTCGCCTGTTGTGGTAGGCTTTTTCAAAAACATTTTTTAACCGACTTCTTGAAGAAGGGGGCTTTCAATTTGTCGACTATGTATTTTTTTTTATGTATGTACACACCGGAACGGCGGAATCGATTTGAATGAAATTCTTTAGGTTATATTGAAGAAGTTGCTGCGATAGTCCAATATTCTTTTGGACGAGATTGGTGCAGTAAAATCCAAGATAACGTTGACAATATGACGGCCAAAAAAATTAATTTTGTCCGATTTTCTCCAAAATTGGTATGAGGAATTTTCGGAGTCGCACATGACGAATCTGAAATTATTTTTAAAAAATTTAATATGCCGGATCCAATATGGCGAAAAAAAATTTAATTTTGTCCGATTTTCTCCAAAATTGGTGTGGGGGACTTCTTGGGGTCGCTCATAACGAATCCAAAATATTTTTAAAAAATTCAACATGACGGATCCAATATGGCGGACAAAAAAATCAATTTTGTCCGATTTTCTCCAAAATCGGTACAGGTTTTCGGGGTCGCACATGACGAATCAAAAATTATTTTTAAAAAATTCAATATGGCGGACCCAATATGGCAATTTTGTTTGATTTTTTCCAAAATTGGTATAGGGGAGTTTTCGGGTCACACATAATGAATCTGATATTATCTTTAAAAAATTCTACATGACGTATCCAATATGGCGGATAAAAAATTTATTTTGTCCGATTTTTTCAAAATTGATATGGGGGAGTTTTTGGGATCGCACATTACGAAACTTGTGACGCGCTTTTCGTAGGCGGGGAGCGGGGAGCAAAGTCGTGCTCTGCGGCTCTTCTTCGTTCACGGCAGCGGAACATCGGTCAGTGGATATTTCTCGTGCAGACAGTCATCGGTCAAATGCTCAGCGCAGGGGTATCAGGTCAGCGGCTGCTACGTAAATTCGGGATATCCCTGCTCTCTCAACTGATCAACGATCTGACTGCCTGAAGGTCAAAACATCCACTCGGGGGTCGGTTCTCGGGCGCCACCCTCGGGATTTAATGTGGTCGAGGGCCCACTTTTTGCACCGGGCAGCTTGTTACAGTGGAGAAACGGCAAGCCAGGGGTCAATTGCGTGTATTAGTGCTGGCTGCCGGCTGCCAAATGTTACATGTAATGGTGAAAAGGGGAACTAGGTAAGAAAACAAACGGTTATAAAACATCCTGTATCCTGTATTCCATTCTTTCATACAAAAGATATGGCCTAAAACTAACTTACAATCTAAAATGTACAATATAAACAAACAACCGGTCTGGAGGGCAAGAGTATGTTTTAGAGCAGTTCACGGTAGCTCATTCTGTTCGGTTGCGCTGAAAACGGAAACCCGGTGGTATCATTCGCGACGCCATTCACATATCTCGTACTATTCGGTCGCGACGCTACTCACGACGCTACTCACGACGGCTTGTGCGCAAATTATCGCGCCTCGTATCTAAAATCCGCGTTCCCGGTTCACGGCGCTTCGTATTAAAACTCGACCGACGGCGGTATACGCGGTATGTAACAACAACCCGGCGTCGATCGGCGATAGGCGGCGTCTCTACACGGCGACGGTCTTTATACGCGGCGGCGGCGATAGGCGTCGGGGCGGCAGTTGTTTAGCGCCCTTGTCAACGGACCTCGGCGGGCACCTGGCGGTAAACATATTCCTGGTCAATACGGAAACAATAACAAACTTACGGCATCAGTGCGTGTGTGCATCGGTGACGGTAGGAAGGAACGAAAGGAACTGACGCTGCCCGTTCTTATAAGGGTCCTCGACAGCGTCAGCAGGATCGAGCGACATTGCCCGTTCTTATAAGGGTCCTCGACAATGTCGACCAATAGCGGTAGGAAATTAGGAAAGGAACCGTCACTGCCCGTTCTTATAAGGGTCCTCGACACTGACGGTGGGATGACACAACATTGCCCGTTCTTATAAGGGTCCTCGGCAATGCTGGCCATTAGAGGGGTAGGACGTAAGGAAGGAAGTGTATGGTAAACACCATATACACACAAGCCTAGCCTCACCTACATCACTAGACCAGGAAGGCGCGGCCCAGCAGGCGACCCAGTCCAGTCCGTTTGGACTGTTGACCCGGGTGGAGACCGTTTGGTTCTCAGCGAAATAATGGTCTGCTGGGACTTAAATAGACGGCCCGAGCTCCCACTACGCTGACGTGTGACGGTGTGCGGTTATCGCGCATACGATACTGCTGTATGCGGCGCGCGATTACTCTGGTCGGACGCTCTGAAAATCTCGGAAAATTACATTTCCCGGCATAGCGCGATGAATCTAATTATATACCGGTAATCTTGAAACCTTTAACATTGTTTTCCCGCAAGAATCAGATTTTTCGGATGTTAAATAAAGAAATAAAACCCCGGCGAACATACACTTGCCCAAAAAATTAGTAACTTCGTTACACACCCCCCCTTCTTCGGAAAATATTTATTACATAAATATTTACAATAAAAACCTAACCAGATACAATTCTAAATTTAACCTAATCTTCTCGTCTTCTTCGGCGGCTGGTGGAATGGATTCCTCATGGCTGGTAGTGGTGGTTCCATGACGGTCTAGTAGCGGTGGCTCCTCATGCTACGCATGGTACCTCACCGTTTCCCATGTTGAGCCTAAGGCTGACTGGGACACAACTTTAATAACGGTGTAGGGTCCGGAATACTTCGGTGCTAGTTTTGCGGCAAAGCCTTTGGCGGCGGAAGAGAGAGGATTCTCACGCTTAAACACTTTATCGCCCACGTGGCATCTCCATTCTCGGTGACGCAGATTATAATGGTGGCTCTGCGTAGTAAAAGCTCTTCCTAGATTTACTCTAAGCCGCTCGTAAGTCTCATTCAGCTTCTGCAATTTTTCAGAATGACGTGTCACTTGAGCTGCGTCGGGTTCAGCGATCGGTATGTGACTTTGTCCCTCGGCACCATTGTTTAGTAAGCGTCGGTTCAATGAATTGGGCGGATCGAGTTCACGGCCGAAGTTAAGGAAAGCTGGAGAAAATCCGATAGAATCATGCCGAGCGGTATTTATTGCAAACATAAACTCGGGTAAGTGGACATCCCATTTTCTATGATCGGATTCGCAGAATTGAGCGATCATAGTCTTCATGGTCCTATTGGTCCTTTCTACGGGATTAGCTTGTGGAGAATACGGTGGAGTAAGTCGGTGAGTGATTCCCATCTCCCGAAGCAGGCTTTTAAAAGTTTGGCCGGTATATTGAGTCCCATTGTCTGAAATGACGAACCTTGGGCATCCAAATCGGGTGATGATTCCTTCGTAGAATGCTTGGCTCACTGCTTTGGCGGTAGCTTTACGAATGGGTCGGCATTCTACCCATTTGGTGAATCTATCCTGAAAAACAACCATGTAGTTGTTTCCTTTTGCGGAGCGCGGTAACGGTCCTACTAAATCGGTACTGACGGTTTCCCATGGTTGCATGTTCTTCGACTGTTGCATCATGCCTGGCGGTTGTTGTTGTGATACTTTGAATCGCTGACAGGTGGAACAACTTTTCACATACTGAGCGATTTCTCGGAACATCCCTGGCCAGTAGTATCGTCGGGCGATTCGAGCTGCAGTTTTGGCAATTCCCAGATGTCCAGCAGTGGGTTGGTCATGATTTTCTTCTAGAACGGCTTTTCGAGCTGAACGGGGAACGCATATCTTCCACGGATCAGTCATTTCAGTTTCGGTCAGATCGGTTTTATCCCAGAAGTGGCGGTAAAGTAGACCATCCTTGATGCAGTAGTCGGGAAAAGCGGACGGGTTACCTTCGACGGCGACTTTCTTAGCTTTATACCAATTACACGGTGTGAATTCTTCGAGTGTGAGTATCGGATCTGATGGTTCCTCTTGGTCTTCCACATCGACTGGATCCCGGGATAAGGCATCGGCTACTCGGTTTAAAATCCCCTTTCGGTATTTTATCTCAAAATCGAACTGCTGCAGATACATACTCCATCGTGCCAATCTTCCAGACGGACTTTTGATCGAGTGGAGCCATCGAAGGGACTGATGGTCGGTGACGACGGTAAAGTGATAGCCTTCCAGGTAGGGCCTCATTTTCTCAATGCCCCAAACAATAGCCAGGCACTCTTTTTCGGTGACCGAAAATTTCTTCTCGTTCGGACTCAAACTGCGGCTTGCATAAGCAATCACATGGTCGCCTTCGGGGCCATGCTGAATCAAAGCCGATCCTAGGCCAGTGTCGGAAGCGTCGGTTTGAAGTACAAACGGTCGGGAAAAATCGGGACAAGCTAATACGGGAGCACTTGTCAGGCAGGTCTTCAAATGTTCAAAGGCGGCTTGATGTTCGGTAGACCAAGACCATCGCACTCCTTTCTTTAATAACCGGTTTAAAGGAGCCGCGATCTGTGAAAAATTCTGCACGAAACGGCGGTACCAAGACGCTACACCCAAAAAGCGTCTGAGGCCACGAACGCTGGTCGGTTCTGGAAGGCGCTGGATAGCAGAAACTTTTTCGGGATCGGTTCGAATACCCTCGGCGGTAACTAAGTGTCCCAAGTAACGTAGAGATCTTCTTCCAAATTGACATTTTTCCGGATTCAGCTTCAAGTTGGCTTCTCGTAGTCGGCGGAACACTTCTTTCAGGTTTTGGAGGTGCTCTTCAAAAGTCTCTCCCAGGATAATTATGTCATCTAGATAGGCAAAGCAGAACGGGTCCAACTCCGGTCCTATGATGCGATCCATTAGACGTTGAAAAGTGGCCGGAGCGGAATGCAATCCAAATGGCATCACTCGGAATTGAAATAACCCCATTCCTGGTACAGTAAAAGCGGTAATCGGTTTACTTTCTTCTGAGAGCGGTACCTGCCAGTATCCTTGTTTAAGATCAATGCTGGAGATATATCGGGCCCTTCGGAGTTTATCCAGTATAGCATTGATGTACGGCAACGGATAGGCGTCCTTCTTGGTAATACTGTTTACTTTCTGAAAGTCTATGCAAAATCGGTTTTTACCATCTTTCTTGCGCACTATCACTACAGGAGAGCCCCAGGGACTATCCGATGGTTCGATTATTCCATCCTTCAGCATACTTCTCACTTCTGTATTAATAATCTCCTGCATCCTCGGATTTTGTGGTCGGTATCGCTGTTTGATCGGTTCCGGCTCCAAAAGTCTTATCGTATGTTGAATCAGCGGGGTCGTACCTTGTATGTTCTCAAACTTCGGTAGTTCTTCATTGAGAAATTGTTGCAAACGGACTTCCTCTTGGCTGTTGAGAATTAGATTCGCTCCAGAGCTGACGTCCTATTGGGCTACAAAAGTTAGGCGATTGTAATACTTCATTATTAAGGTACAATCGGCCGGAGCCAAGGTCAAGACGGAACCGGCGACGAGCCAATATGTCCATTCCCAGTACGATCTCGGATGTCAAATGCGGTAGGTAGCTTAGTTCTTCGGTTAGCGTCGTACGCCCAAACTGCAACGGAATACGGTAGGCTTCGGTAACCTCCACGATGCCACCATGTGCCACTCTTGCATGCTGAACCATCGGTCGTACTCTTCTACATTGTCGCTGGAGACATAGTTCCACGGCTAGGTCTCCCATGTAGGAATTCGCGGCACCGGTATCGATGAGGGCGGTAAACGGGGTATCGTAGATAAATACACTAGCATGGGGGCGGTTGTCAATCACTGCAACAGGACTCTGGCTTGACGGTCGCGAGGTTTTACTAATGCGGGGCTGTACTGACCTCGTAGCGGGACAGCGCCGATCTAGTTTTCCGGACACGGACAATCACGGGACATCACACCTCTCCTCCGGCATCTTGAACAGAACAACTGGAATCTTCCCTTGCACTGATCTCGGATATGTCCGGTTTCTCCACATCGCCAACACAATATAGATGAGCTATCCTGAGACGAGAACGGTCTGCGTGGCGGTCGTGATATGCCATCGTTTGGCCCATTCTCTCGGGATTGCTGAGGGTGTGCTCGTTGTGGGTTCAACTGCCAAAGTAATAATTCCGTCTCTCGGACGACCTTAGTGAAAGTAGCGACATCGGTAAAATCTGTCTTCCGGATATATTGACGGTAGTCGGGAAGTAGATTACGGTACAACCACTGAAGCTCTTGCGTCGGATCAATATTTCCATGCCTGCGAATGAGGGTCTGCATGTCGGTAATATAGCGGCTGGCTGGCTCATTCTTTCTTTGCAGGCGTCGACTGATTTCTGCCTCCAGGTCATCGGCATAATTCAACGGAAAGTAGTAGATACGGAAATCGGCGAGAAAGTCGTCCCAAGTAGTCCAATTGCTACGGTTATTGCGGAACCATAAGGAGGCCTTCCCTTGCAGAAGCTCTGGCATTTGTGGCAATAAACGGTCCGTCCTGACGCTGTGTGATGTACATATCTCCTCTAAACGTTCGATGAAGGTTATCGGATCGTTGTCACCATTGAAGTAGACATTCCATTTATGGACTTTCAGTGGCGGCAGCGGACTATTTGAAGCATACCCCGGAGGTGTGACGTTGGCGGCGGTAGTAACGGTCGGCAATGGAGCAGTAATACTAATAGTCGGTCCGGTCAAGCTTGATGACGGTGCGGTGACACTGGTAGCAGGCGGAAAACTAAACGGACTGGGCTGCGGCAGTGGCGTGGTCCTACCATCTCTGATGAAACTAATCAGACGTTTCTTCAAGATCTCGGTTGTTCCGGTGATGTTGAGTCCAAACTTGGTCAGCTCGTGTATGACGTCTTCTTTCTTCAACTGGTACACCCAACTTACCCTTGTATCACTTGGATCGGTTTGTGTCGAGCGGCTGGCGGCACTTGTAGTCGGTGGCGGGTCTTCAGTCATCTTGTTCGGTACTGCTTCTTCTGTCAGTGCTTAGAGCTGGCGATGCTTCTGGTTGAGCGGTCGGCTTCGAACTTATACTATTTCGGACGGTTCTTAAATTAATAGAACTATCGGTGGTATGTGTTAGGTGGCGGTATATACTATCGGTGCGCGCATACTCTCCCTCCAGTTTACTCTCCGGTTCGCATGCGCGACGCAAGCGCGTTCAACATCAATATCTTAACAGGCCGTATCTCGCGGTACATTCAAAATTAAGCTTTCTACGGTCGAAAAATGAAATCTACGATCCAAAATTAGTCGAAAAAGACATACGGCTCACATTTCTGCCTCGCGCATGCGCAGAACAAATTTTTGTAAAAAGTCGGTATTCTTGCAGTTTTAGGCCCTAATTACCTCCTACAACAAAATTTACCTAAATCGGTTCATATACACTGCTACGGTCGATGGACGCAGAATGGAATACTCGGATTACCTATTATCACGACTATTTTAACTAAACGGACTTGATCGGCGGTGGAAAAACATTCCCTCAACGTCGGTACTCCTTCAACAAAATACTCTCAACGGTGACGGTAAAAAAAAAACAGCAATACTCCTTCGGTAACATGGTCCACCACAGTCACGCCCAACTGTCTTCCGGTGTCGGCCAATCTCGGTACTACCTCAGTACTGCTCTTCTTTCCGGTCCTATGCTCTTCCGGTTAGACTCTTTTCAAGAGTTATGCGCTTTTCAAGTCGTTTTCCTAGTCCCTATCTTTCGAATCAAACGTTTTGAGAGTCCCCGCTCTTCCTGTCAACGTTTTGGAGGTCCCTGCTCTTCCTGTCAACGTTTTGGAGGTCCCTGCTCGGGCGCCAAATTTGTGACGCGCTTTTCGTAGGCGGGGAGCGGGGAGCAAAGTCGTGCTCTGCGGCTCTTCTTCGTTCACGGCAGCGGAACATCGGTCAGTGGATATTTCTCGTGCAGACAGTCATCGGTCAAATGCTCAGCGCAGGGGTATCAGGTCAGCGGCTGCTACGTAAATTCGGGATATCCCTGCTCTCTCAACTGATCAACGATCTGACTGCCTGAAGGTCAAAACATCCACTCGGGGGTCGGTTCTCGGGCGCCACCCTCGGGATTTAATGTGGTCGAGGGCCCACTTTTTGCACCGGGCAGCTTGTTACAGTGGAGAAACGGCAAGCCAGGGGTCAATTGCGTGTATTAGTGCTGGCTGCCGGCTGCCAAATGTTACATGTAATGGTGAAAAGGGGAACTAGGTAAGAAAACAAACGGTTATAAAACATCCTGTATCCTGTATTCCATTCTTTCATACAAAAGATATGGCCTAAAACTAACTTACAATCTAAAATGTACAATATAAACAAACAACCGGTCTGGAGGGCAAGAGTATGTTTTAGAGCAGTTCACGGTAGCTCATTCTGTTCGGTTGCGCTGAAAACGGAAACCCGGTGGTATCATTCGCGACGCCATTCACATATCTCGTACTATTCGGTCGCGACGCTACTCACGACGCTACTCACGACGGCTTGTACGCAAATTATCGCGCCTCGTATCTAAAATCCGCGTTCCCGGTTCACGGCGCTTCGTATTAAAACTCGACCGACGGCGGTATACGCGGTATGTAACAACAACCCGGCGTCGATCGGCGATAGGCGGCGTCTCTACACGGCGACGGTCTTTATACGCGGCGGCGGCGATAGGCGTCGGGGCGGCAGTTGTTTAGCGCCCTTGTCAACGGACCTCGGCGGGCACCTGGCGGTAAACACGTTCCTGGTCAATACGGAAACAATAACAAACTTACGGCATCAGTGCGTGTGTGCATCGGTGACGGTAGGAAGGAACGAAAGGAACTGACGCTGCCCGTTCTTATAAGGGTCCTCGACAGCGTCAGCAGGATGGAGCGACATTGCCCGTTCTTATAAGGGTCCTCGACAATGTCGACCAATAGCGGTAGGAAATTAGGAAAGGAACCGTCACTGCCCGTTCCTATAAGAGTCCTCGACACTGACGGTGGGATGACACAACATTGCCCGTTCTTATAAGGGTCCTCGGCAATGCTGGCCATTAGAGGGGTAGGACGTAAGGAAGGAAGTGTATGGTAAACACCATATACACACAAGCCTAGCCTCACCTACATCACTAGACCAGGAAGGCGCGGCCCAGCAGGCGACCCAGTCCAGTCCGTTTGGACTGTTGACCCGGGTGGAGACCGTTTGGTTCTCAGCGAAATAATGGTCTGCTGGGACTTAAATAGACGGCCCGAGCTCCCACTACGCTGACGTGTGACGGTGTGCGGTTATCGCGCATACGATACTGCTGTATGCGGCGCGCGATTACTCTGGTCGGACGCTCTGAAAATCTCGGAAAATTACATTTCCCGGCATAGCGCGATGAATCTAATTATATACCGGTAATCTTGAAACCTTTAACATTGTTTTCCCGCAAGAATCAGATTTTTCGGATGTTAAATAAAGAAATAAAACCCCGGCGAACATACACTTGCCCAAAAAATTAGTAACTTCGTTACAAACTGACATTATTTTAAAAAATTAAATATGGCGGATACAAGATGACGGATTAAAGATTTTACATCGCTTGATTTCGCCTAAAATTAATATTGAGGGATTTTTGTTAGTGTTAATTACGAATTTAATTTTTTCTGAAAAACTCCCTCTGGCGGATTCAATATGGCGTCCTAAAAATTTAAATTTTTTCGATTTTCTCCAAAACTGATATAGGGGGTTCTTGTGGGTGTAAGTTATGAATTTCGTAATATTTTTCAGGATTCAGTATGGTGGACTAAAAATTTTACGTTTTTAGATTTTGTTCAAATGTGGGACTGAAACGTTTTTAGGGATGTAAATGGCGAATATAAAATTATTTATAGAAAATTTGATATGTCAGATATAATATGACGGTCTAGAAATTTTGCATTTCCAAAATAGGTACTAGGGAGCTTTGAAGGGTTTAGATTTAGATTAGATTAAGACGTTAAAATTGAAATTCAATATGGCGGATCCAATATGATAAGTTGAAAATTTTACCTTATTCGCATTTATTAAGATTTGGTATTAGAGTGTTTTTGGGATCATGTATTACGAATATGAAGTTAATTTTTTACAACTATTAGGTTGATAAGACAATATGAGGGACTGAAAATTTTGCTTTCCGATTTTGTCTAAAATTGATATTGCGGGGTTCTTGGGGCGTATACAAACTCAATAAATAGTATAAAATATATCGAGTTAAGAAATATACGTCTCAAATTCTTTAAATACCGATATTGGAATGTTTTGGGGCCTATATTCCAATCTAAAATTAATTTGAAATGTAAGATAGTGGATTTACTATGACAGACTGAATATTTGTTTGACACAATTTCACTGGTATTTCAAATAAGAACCAAAAATTATTTAGTGGTTCATTTTAGGGTGATTTACAACTTTGGATAAAATTGGTAATTTTTGCCGCCTTGGAGTCATTGTGAGGTACACTAATCTCGATTAGTACTTGGTTTAAATCATTTATGGATTTCATAATGAATTCAAACCAAAAAAAAAACGAAAAATAATATTTTTATAAAAAAATTGAACCGACTTCCATAAGTGCGCGAAAAAGTGAAGAATAACTATAAATTTTTATAAGAAATTGAAATTTTTGAAGTCGACGCCAAATTATTTATAATTGAAATAAATAACTATCAATATATGCAAATTATGGTAAAAAAGCAATTACAAATAAAGTATTTTTAATCTGTTTATGCCAATCACATTTTGTCAGGTATTAGTTTGGCGCCGACCTCAAAATTTTCAATTTTATATAAAAATTTATAGTTATTTTTCACTTTTTAGCACACTTTTAGAAGTCGGTTCAATTTTTTTATAATTTTTTTTCTTATTTGCTTTTTGATTAAGTATTATTTACAACCTCGAGACTTCACGTTCGATCACTTACTGAGTGTAGTAAGTGATCAAGCATGAAATCTCGAGGTTGTAAATTATACTTAATCAAAAAGCAAATAATAAAAGAAATGTTTTTGAACAAGCCTACCAAGACAAGCGAAACGTTAAACAGCCTATATATATATATATATATATATATATATATATATATATATATATATATATATATATATATATATATATATATATATATATATATATATATATAGGGTGAATTTTGACAGTGGATTTAATATATTTTTTTTATTTATAACTATTAGTAAGTTCGAAATTTACTTCGATAAAAACAATAATAATCTTTATTTTTATAAAAAGTTTATCAGTGGTTCTTAAATCACTTAGCGTTCCTGATAATATGAAGAATAATTTGTCGTTTAGATTGCATTATTTTTATTTCTTGTAGGTGATGAGTTATCGCGGAATGGTAATATATTCGGTGTGTCCAACAACGAACTACCACAATCGATTTTTCGGAAAATAGACTTCAGAAAATTTTTAAAATTTTGCGGTTTACCAAAGTCGAATTTTCCAGTTATATCGGAAATTGAGGCCTTCTTGCTTATTTTAAGTGAAATACCCTATATAATATTTCATTTTTAGCTTTAACGCAAAATTATAGACGTATTTTATTTTTAACTGTTTTTGATATATTTTAAATTTTATGTTTCGAGGTCTAAACATAACTATATACAGTCCTCCATCGCTGTCACTAAATTACAATAAACGATATTTTTATCGTTCTCCATATAAAATAATCTAAGACAGTCAAATTAGGGGAATGAGAAGGCCACAAAACAGGCCAATTGTTAACAATCCACTTGTTATAAAATGTTGTTTGTAAGAAGTTGATAACTGGAACGGTTCTGTGTTTTGGGTCATCGTGTTAGTAAAAAGTTTGCCTGTGTTCCGCTAGAGGTAAATTGTTTAAATATTGATTGTCTAATTCTACTGAAATATTAAAATATCTTTCTCCAACAAAAGTTAATACATAATTTAAAATGTGAACATAATTTGCTTCTTATTATTAATGAATTACCATTTAAGTTAAAAATGTAGTTGCAATATTCCACTATTTCTCACAGCATAAAATACATTAAATTTATAAGTTTCTTAAAAATTCTGTAATCATAGTTCATGAGGATTAACAAGACCGTTTTTCGTACATTTTGTTTCATCAGTCCAAATTACGTTATCCTAAAATCGAGGGTCATCTTGTATCCTTACAAATTCGCAAAATTGCACTCTTCTCGGCAAATCAGTGTCTCATAGCCGTTGAACTAAAAATATTAAATAAGGGTGGAAGTTATGTTTCAACAGAATTCTGAGAATTGAGCTCTTCGAGATTCCTGTTTGTAGAGCCACTTGTCTTAACGATGTCACAGGATATGCCGCAAAATATCCCAGAATTGCAATTTCGACATTTTCATTATTGCATTGCATTTTTGCCTTAACGGTGCCAAAATTTTTGAAATTTTCCAATATTTGTTCAACACTGTTCCATGACGGTTTATGTTTATCTGGATATCTATCAGCAAATTGAAATCGAAAATTTTTTGCTCTCTAATGAAATCTCAAAATTTTACCATGAAATATAATATATTATTACCAACTATGAACGCCTTACCAAATCCTGGCAACACCCTGTAAGGTACCTCAGTTCAGACTTACCTAATGATTGTCCTAATGCTGACTGGAGTTTACCTATACGCTAGCTCATCTCAGGGTAGATTCGTTGTTTTTATATTTTTCCACTATTTTTAATATATTGCCTGTGTAAGTTTTATAAATGTCTAAATCGGGAAAAAGGCGCCACCAAATTTTACTTTAGAATGAGCCCTAATGATTATACTACGAGCAATTGTAGTAAAGAAAACTTGGAAAAGAATAAATATTTAATATGACATATCCGGGTAAATAAATCGCAGAATCTAAGTACTTAAAAGTATCCTAATTTAAAATTATAGGAAATAAAACCAATTAAATCGAGGCCAATACATTTATTCCTCACGGTATACCCCTTCCCAGAAAATAAGTACAACCCCTGGAAAAAGTTATCACCATGTGAATTATTGCAAGCTCCTCTAATGGGGCTATCTGATAGAATTGCGTTTACAATGGTAAATTGCAATAAATAAACTTCGTAGACTTAGTCGAAAGTTATTGTCTTTCTATGACGTAGAAAAATGTAAAAGTTAAAACAAAAGAATAAATTAAACTTGACAGTGTCCTGCACAGTGAACGGCAAACCGATCCAAAAGTAAACAATTCAACTACACTTGGAAGGTTTACGTCGACATAGCCTAGTTATAGAAGAAAAGAACACACTCTATTTTAAACTAGACTATGAAGGTCCATAAGCCCAACAATGCAGGAGACTATCAACTTTGCAGTAATAAAAAAAATAAGCAATATCAAAAAAAACTACAAAAATATCTGCAAAGAGAAAGAATTAGAAAATAGATAAGGAGAGTGTTTAAATGACAGTTAACAAAAATATAAGCAATAGAAAGTTACACAAAAAAGTGATAGATAAATCCAAAATTAGGTCATAGAAATCAACTTATAATCTTAACAAAATTTTTCTGAAAAGTATGTTACAATTTGAACAAAATAACTAGTTTCCAAAATATTCAATTATTAAGCAATTAAAATTTTCAATAAATATATCATTATAATATTCATTAATTTAAACAATAATTAAATTAATTGGCCGCTCTGGGACTCTAAAAAAAATGGAACCATAATAAAATCCTCAATTACAGTAAAGTATCGCAAAAATAAAACATTTAAATTTGAGGTTGTAGCGCAACGAAGTCGACTGCGTTTCACCTTACATAGTTTACTGGTTCGCCGCAAATATATGATATGGTAAATTACCAAAAGATAAATATCATTAAAAAAAAATATTAAAGTCCAGATATTTAAAATCTATTAATTAGAAAGGTTCAAAAACATATACACAAAAATCCCCTACCTGTTAGCCCTCTAGGTAATCGAACAGAAAACTGTGTTTAGATAACTAAACGATTCAAAATACAGGTTTAATACCCATTAGGCTTAACAATCAGAAACTCTTGTGTACATACTTTGGCTAAAATTGGGCACTTAGCTGAATCACTTTAAAACAGGTGGTTGAACAAGGCCTGTGACATAGACGGCTTCCCCAGACAGGACGTTGACCTGGCTCAATATGGAGATTGTCCCTTTCAGAGGCTCACAATCCCAGAAGTGCAGCACGAAAACCCAACCTGTACATTATAAATATCCATCCAAAAAAAGACTGAAGAAATCCAAAGACATAATTATTCCAAAGACATATTGTACTTATCTCAAAGACAATACTGTAGTTATTCCTAAGACCCTAAAATAAAGAAATAAAAATTCCTACTCAATCAGTCGTACAAAAAGCCTACGCAAAGTCTAGCTAAATTTTGCTTAAACACAAAAATTGATTGTTTCAAAAGAAACATGTACATACCTCGAACTCAAGAAGATGGTGGCATCTGCTAACTGATAAGCCGTTGTTTCTGGCTGGCTGAAGAAAATAATCGCCAAACTGGCTGTAGAGTGAAACGACCAAAATCACCAAAAATTGTTTGCACCCCGACTCGGTTTTGTCACATTAATCGGCCATTTATGACCAAGTCCCTTAACTTGGGAAAGTAATAAGACTAAAACCACGTCTTCACGCTCTTGCGTCAGATAGCCAAAAGAGAACGATTTCTCTCAAATCACTAGCACATTTCTTCCAACGGAAGTTACCAAAAAAACTTTATAAAAACGTCTATCAAAAATCTATCCAAAAAAAATAACCTTAATCTCGTAGCCATAATCTCGAATCCTTGAAATTTATCATACAATTTGAACTACTTCCGGAAAATATATACAAAAATTCTTCTATCTCAACTTTAAACTGGCCAGTACTAAAATCAGACCGAGACAACCAATATATTAATAATCTAACCTGCCTCGTCCTACAAAATGAATACCCAATAACAAACTACTTAATGGGTTCGAAATATTTAAAAATGAAATCCAATTAGTTCGAAATAGTTCGATATAGTTCGAGGGTCAAATTTACAATATTATAATTACCAAAAATTCTAACGAGTAAAGTAAAGAGAAATATTCAACTAATAAACTAAAAACAACATAATGAAAAAAGTCAATACCATCTCATTTTAAATTTCGCATTTCGATAATATTCAACTGATGGGCCATCTTATAGGCAACCCTAAAAACTTTCACGCAATCTCGTGGAGCTGACCATTCAACAGCTGATATGTGACAATAAGTAAATATTTTCTGAAAAAGGAAAATCAACAAGAAAGCAAATAACCCTATTTATATTTATCCAAACATTAAGAAAACGTTTTTCCCAATCTGTGATACATTGTCTCGAGGTACCTACTGAAATTTATAAATTACAGAAATATGTTAAGTTTCGATGTCAATCAAAATTTCAAAACGTAAACAAAAGGAATGATCTGAATATAGATGAAACCAATATTAATGAATGAAAAACAAAAGGTAATCATTAGTTTTATAGTAGAAAACATCGTTTACTGTAAATTTACGTACAAAACAAAAATCTTTTTATTACTTTATTAATCTGAACCTGTAATTTAATGTAGAAAAATGTAAACGAAATATTTATTATTTAAACCCAATTTTTAACCGTAACAAAATGTCTGACATGTTCTTGATAATTTTTTGTTATTTTCCCCATAGATATTAAACTAATTGAAATAATCTTCGTGCCTATAATTTAATCGATCCGGCCAGTATGATTTTTATTAATAATTGTCAAATGGTAAGAAATAGTGACTTTTCTTTAATGCTTTATTGTTTCATCGTATTTCACCGTCACTGTCAACTCATAACAAATTTTACTTTTAATGATTTTTCAAATTAATATTTAATCATAATTTTGATCACCCTGTATTTATTTATTATCAAAATATCAATACGGCATACTAAAGTAGATCCCCTTCTAGAAAAAAACTAATCCCTATTAAATAATAAACGCTTTCATTAGGAGCAATTGAGAGTTATATTTAGGCTTGCAAACGCTATTTTTCACATCAAATTTAAAATATGTTAAAAATAATTAGGAAATTATACATAAAATATGTCTATAATTTTGCGTAGAATCTAAAACGAAATGATATATAAAGTGCTCCATTTAAAATTAGCAAGTAGGCATCAACTTCCGATACACCATCTTGAAAATATTTTAGAGGAATTGCTCCCATCGACTTTAATAAACTGCCATATTTAAAAAATTTTATAAAGTCTATTTTCAGATAAATCAATCGCGACATATATATATATATATATATATATATATATATATATATATATATATATATATATATATATATAGATCAACTTGTAACTTGATTAGTGCTCTTACATAGCGGTTATGTAGTTTGAGTGAAAGTTAGAATAGCATTGTGTAAGAATAATTTACACTATCTTTGAGCCTTCCTGTATGTCCAAAAATAATTTCTTTTAAATTGCAGGATTATTGTTTTTTAAATTATGTTAAATTGGAGATTCATGTTAGTGCTAAAAATTCACTTTGAATTTTACATCAATTTCTTCTTAGTCAAAATTATTTTTTCACGAAGTAGAACATTATGTGCTTTTTGCTCTAAAATCAATGTTAATAATATATATACATACACAAACTTAACTTTGTAACTGAAACAAAAGTATAAATATTTTAAAACATTTTATTATCCATTTTCGTATCCATAATATAAAATATAATAAAAATTTCCAGTTGGCCTCTATAAACTTGTTTTTCGTACAGACATTAAGTGACATTTAATAGTAAAGCCTAGTTTCCCTAAGTAGAACAAGTGGTAGCATACACTGACATGCTCTTTTATAAATCACCTTGCTTGTCTAATTTTGGAAGACAGGCCACACACACAAAGATAGAGGAAAGTTCAGTTTAATTGAAAATAGTGGTAAGTGTCTTATTATATGAAGTTTCTGAGATTTTAGATGATGAAATTGTTAAACAAAGGAATATTGTTACAAAAGTAGATTTGAAGAACAAAATAATTGGCAACGCCTAGAAGTATTTTAAAAATTGAAACTAAAAGACGTGTTTAAGAATGATACTATGATTGCCTTAAGTATGCTAAAAAAGGATACAGTATTATTAGCCTTTACACTGGTCTATTCTCAGAAAAATATAGTGAACTGGGTAATGGGGTAAACGGCGCGTATAGTGTAGAATTGCACATAGAGTATTCTCTATACTTTATCAGTCTCTTTTTAGCACTCCACTTTAATTGTTTCAAAATGTTACATTACAGAAGGAAATAGACGCCCTACCACTGTCGTTTATATCCTACTGGCAAAAATTTAGCTGTATAAACCCATTGCGTCATGCTAGTAAAACATATTATAAAAGGTTTCGAGAATTTGGAGCCATTTTACTAGCAAAATTATTAATCCAGAGTAAAAATTTATATTATAAAATAAATTTTCTAAAGCCACAAACTTCTGGATGAACAATTAAAAAATATAAACTAAGTAAATTGATATAAGAGACAAAAAGACACAGTTTCTCAGGTTTAGTTTATTTCTTATACTAGGTGTTCATGAATGAATTTTCTCTTTTAAACTTGAATAACTTGGCAACAGTGTAACGTAGCGGGGTCGGGTTAGCGTCGTTCAATAGTGGATCGATGCAGATTATTTACTAAAAATGGAGCGTTGGATAGATGTTTCATCCATACATAATCCAAGTAGTGCAAGAATTAAACCAAAATGACTTTAGAAATATTCGTTCTTTCGCTGAAACAATGATAGACTATTTTTTTGCAAACGACCGATGTAACAATATTCTGTTCAGTGAAAAGGCCTACTTTTACCTTTCAGGTGCAGTTAATAGGCAAAATTCTCGCTATTGAGCACCACAGAATTCAAGACAAAATCACGAAGCTTCCCTATATGGCTTAAAAGTAACTATGTGGTGTGCGATGTCGGAATTATGGTCCGTACTTTTTGAAAACCGACGCAGCGTAGTCCAGACTGTAAATTGTGATCGTTATGGTGCGATGCTTCCAGAATTTTTGGTACCTTAGCAGTATTTTTTGGCTTTGACCAAGAGATATGGATTTAGCAAGACGGGGCCACCGCACGTACAGCCCGAACGTCTATGGGAGTTGTTCGAAAATTATTCCCAGAAAAGGTCATCTCTCGCTTTGGAGACCTAAACTGCCCAACTAGGTCTCCCGATCTCACCCCATTGGAGTTTTTTTGTGAGAATACCTCAAAAGTAAAGTTTATGTTAATAGACCTATGACTTTGCGAGGCCTAAAATAAAAAATACGGGAAGGAATTAATAAAATTCAAACTGAGATACGTTCAGCAGTTTCTAACCACATGAAGACGGTATTGCAAGAGACCGAAATGGAAGGCTCCTCGACAATATCTTTTTTAAAATATATAAAATTTTTATAAAAGAAATTGAACCGACTTCTAAAAGTGCACTAAAAAGTAAAAAATAACTATAAATTTTTTTTATGAAATTGAAATTTTTGAAGTCGGCGAAATACCTGACAAAATGTGATTCGCATAAACAGATTAAAAATACTTTATTTGTAATTGCTTTCTTACCACAATTTATATAAATTAGTAGTTATCTGTATCATTTGGAAATAATTTTGCGCCGACTTCAAAAATTCTAATTTCATATAACAATTTATGATTTTTTTCACTTTTTGGCGCACTTTTAGAAGTCAGCTCAATTTTTTTTATAAAAATTTTATTGTTCAATTAGTTTTGAAATCACTATGATATCAATAAATTATTTTAACCAAGTACTAACCGAGATTAGTGTACCTTGCAATGACTCCAAGGTGATCGTTTATCGAAAGTTGAAAATCATCCTAAAATGAATCACTAAAAATTCGTTGATTCCTAGAGTTCTCCAAATAATAATGAAATTGTGTCAAACAAATATTTAGTCTGTCATAGTAAATCCACTATCGTAAATTTCAAAATAATTTTAGATTGGTAATATAGGCCCCAAAACCTTCCAATATCGATATTTAAAGGACTTGAGACGTAAATTTCTTAGCCCGTTATAGTTTCTACTGCACATTGAGCTTCTATACGCCTCAAAAACCCAGCAATACCAATTTTAGACAAAACCGGAAAATGTAAAATTTTCAGTCCCTCATATTGTATCTTATCAACCTAATAGTTGTAAAAAATTAATTTCATGTTCGTAATACATGGCCCCGAAAACACCCTAATATCAAATCTGAAAAAATCCGAATAAGATAAAATTTTTAATTCACCATATTGGATCCGTCATATTGAACTTCAAAAAAATAATTTTAACGTTTTAATTTAATCTAAATTTAAACCCTTTAAAGCCCCCTAGTACCAATTTTGGATGAAATCCAGAAATTTAAAATTTTTAGGCCGTTATATTGCATCTGACATATTAGATTTTCTTAAAATAATTTTATGTTCGCTATTTACATCCTCAAAAACGATTCAGTTTCATATTTGAACAAAATTGAAAAATGTAAAATTTTGAATCCTGAAAAAATATTATTAAATTCATAATTTACACCCTCATGAACCTCCCTAAATCAGTTCTGGAAAAAAATCGAAAAATATAAAATTTTTGTGACTCCATATTGAATCCGCGAAATTGAATTTTTCAAAAAATATTTAAAATCGTAATTACCACTAACAAAAATCCCCCAATACTGATTTTAGATAAAATTCAGAGATGTAGAATCTTTAAACCGCTATCTTAAATCCGCCATATTTAATTTATTTTTTAATAATGTGAGATTCGTAATGTGCAATCCCCAAAACTTCCCCATATCAGTTTAAAAAAAATCGGATTAAATTAAATTTTTATCCGCTATACTTGATACGCCATATTGATTTTTTTTTAAATAATTTCAGATTCGTTATGTGCGACCCCGAAAACTCCCCTATACTAATTTTGGAGAAAATCGAGCAAAATTGATTTTTTCGTCCGTCATATTGGATCCACGATATTGAATTTTTTTAAAATAATTTTAGATTCGTCATGTGCCACCCCGCAAACTCCTCTGTACCAATTTTGGAGAAAATCGGACAAAATTGATTTTTTGTCCGCCATATTGAATTTTTTAAAAATATTTTGGATTCGTTATGCGCCACCAAAAAACTCTCCCACACCAATTTTGGAGAAAATCGGACAAAATTTAATTTTCTTGTCCGCTATATTGGATTCGCTATATTGAATTTTTTAAAAATAATTTCAGATCCGTTGTGTACGAGCCCGAAAATTTCCCCATACCAATTTTGGAAAAAAATCGGACAAAATTAATTTTTTTGTCCGCTATATTGTCAGCGCCATCTTGAATTTTACTACACCAATTTCGTCCAAAAACATATGGGATCACCGCAGCAACTTCCTGAACATAACGTAAAAAATTTGTGGTGTACATACATAAAAAAAATACATAGTCGATGAATTGAGAACTTCCTTCTTTTAAAAGTCGGTAAAAAAGTCACCTATATTGCGTATGTTTTTGAATTAATAAATTAATTTTAAAACTTCAAGTAAATTTTTTATTAGACTTTTAAAAGAGAAATCTATTCCTGGAGACCTGGTATAAATTACTGAGGAAAGTAGACTAATGCAACAAATTTCTGTATTTTTCAGATGCGTCACACATCGAAATTAGTTGACAGTTTCATATTCATCAATCGATCAAATCTTAGATCCTATTTACAGCGATTTTAAGAATTAAATATCTTCTATCTGTTTTTTAGTATAATTATTCCATTTGCTGAGGCAGAAATTAAAAAAATATATTGATATTCACTGTTACTGACAGATGTCCTTAATGCGCAACATATGTTTTTTAAATAAATAAAATACACAAATTTAAAAATCAAAAGCAAGCTATTTTCATTTCCATTAATATGTCAATATTAATTATTATTTTAATTGCAAAAGTTATCATCAAGCAACACAAAGTCAAACAGAATATATTGTTTTCATTTATCTCAGTCGAAATCTACCAGCTTTAACGGTAGCTTTAATCCATTAGAATAGTGTTGGAAGGGTCGTATTTCTCTTGCTTTAGTCGAACTGACATCAGATATAAAATTAATTTAGTTAGAAAACAAATATTTTTAGAAAAGTTTGAAAAGGACAACCGAATAGGACAAAGTATTAGAGGAAATTTAATATTATTTAAATATAAAGTAGAATAAGATTTTCTTACTTTCAACTATATACATTTCTACGTCTCTGTTCTTACCAATTACTGCTTGTTTTTGAATAGGAAAACTTAAGACACTTTTTACGAGAGAACAGTCGCCGCCAAACAATGGGGGTATCTACACTGTATTTGTTAAGAACTCCAGGTTTTGCTGCTTGTTTAAATTGACGTTACCTCCAATTCCATTTTCAATGAAAAACTTCGACCTTGAACTATTTAATACGATGTTCTTTTAAATCAGTATGTTGAAATACAACAGTCTATATAATATAACTAGAATTTCCCATCGCGGCTTCGTTGTCACCACTTTCGTGCACTATTATTCTAGGCGCTGGTGACAATAAAGGATTTTTTCGAGATCTCCTCGCAAACTTGGGATTACTTTATGTTTTTTTGTGGCATTAAATAGAAATTTCGAAAGTACCGGACCAAAATATCAATTTTTTTTTGGGACCTGCTACTTGAAAAATAGCGTTTTTCGATTTTTAAATCGGAATTAATGATCGATTAGTAATTCGATTTTCGAATTCTTTCTACGGGGAAAATACATGGAAAATTTATATTACATATAAAAATTAAAGAAAAATTCCATTTATTTATAATTATTCCATAAAAGCGCTACGCGCGGGGGCTAATCGCCCGTAGTTTAAAACGAACGCAGCTAGAGTTATGTTATATTTGAAAGTTTCCCTCGTTAATTTTCTACGTATAAACTACTTTCATAATAAAGTACTGATTTTTGTCTGTTATCAACAAAACTTATTATAATAATGTAAAAATATTATAAATAATTGCAGAACACTACAGGATACTTTGAAATTCAATCGATATATGTTTACCTATTGCGGATATAATTTCAAAATAATCTTTCGTAGCATTATGAGTATTTGGAAGAACAAATTCTTCAATGCTTTACTTTAAAAACTAAAAGTTAAAATAAGTTCTCATAAATATATTACAGCCGCGTTTCTAAATCTAAAAATATAGGTATATATTTTCTATTATTTTTTAATAATTTTGTGAGTTTTTTTTAACTCCATGATAACTAGGCCAGC
The DNA here is from genome assembly GCA_034092305.1 of Diaprepes abbreviatus. Lineage (NCBI taxonomy): Eukaryota > Metazoa > Arthropoda > Insecta > Coleoptera > Curculionidae > Diaprepes > Diaprepes abbreviatus. Next base: position 21,139,605 of record JASJET010000103.1, read on the forward strand.
GAACGGTTGTTTTTCATTAGTGAGCACATGGTATGGTGTAAGGAGTACTTATACCAGGACGCCCTTCAATTCTTAGTGGGATTTTTCATTGAGTTAAACCATCATATTGAGAAGAGCAGTTTAAAATGGTGTTAGTTGTTAAAAATTGAAATAAAAGTGTTGAGATTATCACAAATAAAATTCACAACATCCGGAGATGAAAAATTAAAATGAACCTTTTATGCATCAAAGTTTTTAATAAGTCCCTATCAAATTCTGTAATTAATACACATGATTTTTGGCCAGAGATCGTAAAAAATATTTATTATAAATATTTAATCTACGCTTTATAATAAATAGTGTAACGATTGCTTCGCAGATCGTACGGAACAAATTACAAAAGTTTGTTAACTAATAAAATTGTCGAGTTTAAGCCACATAATAATAAATATACAAAATTAATTACCACTTAACAAATTACTTATGACTAATATATGGTTCCTTAAGGATTCATACTGAATGGAGGATTAGCTTCTTAAAGATGCATAGAGCAGAATTCAGAGCGAATCCCTGTTGTACACAAGCGCGGATCCAAGGGGGGGGGGGCGGTGGGGGCGATCGCCCTCCCAAGAGCTTTGAGTTCAGGAAAATTGATCCGATTTTGCCTCTTATACTATAGTTTATTCAAGAACTAGAGAGAATAATAAATCGGAAAGGATAACTTTTTTTCTTCATCACAAACTACCTGTGTTTTTTAGTCCGAAATCTTTAGCAAAATCTGTTAGACACATATATTTTTCATAAGAATGGGTTAGAAATTTTATAATCAAAAATACCGGTCTATAATAATGGACTATTTGGGTTGGATAACAATAGATATTTGGAAGTGTCTGTGAAAAAGAGTTTTAATCCTTGTCGAAGGCGTCGGAAGGAGGTTTATTTTATCACTAAGTATTTATGGCATAGAATATTATTTCGGTAATAAACTTAAAATAAAAAGTTTTTATAATATTATTTTATTTCTTATGATTTCTTAATAATTCACATACATTAGAAAATATAGATAATTTTGACATATTTAATACAAATTACAACTGTATTTTTAATATTTTTAATTTTTTTATAGAAACCGTTTAGCCACATTAAACACTGAAAATAGATTCAAATATAATTAATTTTTATATATTATAGAAAATTTAAATAATAAATTGTGTTTACGCTGGTAAACATTACGTAATCAAAGTCAGTGAAGCTATCTTCACTCAAATTAATTATAATTGGTTGCTTTATCTCACCGATCATGAGATAGAGTTTTCCACATTCTATTTTATTCTTTTATTATATGGATTTTTCCCAATTTTCTGCAGTAACCTTATTCAAAAAAATCTTTCAAAAGGTCGGTTAAATTACTAATTTTGTAAACTGTGTTATTTCTAGCAACTCAGCCTTTTACTTGAGAGAGATATTTCCTTCTCCAACGGACATTTTCCGGACGATCTATAAGAACAGATTTCTTATCTGGTTTTTCCCAGCAAATATTAAGTTCTTTGAGCAATTTCCAGAACTCAGTTCTTTTAATTTGAGGTAAGTCCCGATCTTCATTGATTTTAGTTAGAATTTTGTCGACAGTTGGGATCTGCTTCTCATAATAAAATATATGTACAACTCCTTTTATTGCAGTGTACATCTCTTCTTCCAACGAGGTTTTTCGTCTGCTTGTGATCGAATGTGGCTTGGCAGTACTAACAATTCCAGTCGTTTTTTTCTCCTTCAGTATTCGGTATATAGTAGATTTTCCAACTCCTGTCATGTTGGAAAACATCTCAACAAAGCTTTTAACATTATTATCTAGATATTGATATCTTAAGGCATCATAAACATTCATCGTAATAAGTTTTTCGTTGGTGAAAAAATGTCCAGTTTTAACGATTTTGGAATAAATATAGATGCGGAAGCCATATCTTTTGGGTATCCTACTAATCTCAAATAATATATGACAACAAGCACAAACAAGGTAAATCACTAAGGACACACTGTATGGTGTACTTTGCTCAGTGACAGAAATTAAATTGAACTATCAAAAATTTTATTGTTACAGTAAATTTATAAAAGCTTATAATATCTAAATATAATTAAATATAATTAGATTTATGGCAGTCCTCAGTTACCTGCGGCACCGGAGCAGGTACGTAGGAGGTTTCGGTAATAGCTTTATTTCTCTCTCTAATTTTTGAATAAAGTATAGAAATGTGTATGCTTGCAATCGTCTCTCCCCTTCCCAAGAGCTTTGAGTTCAGGAAAATAGAACCGATTCTACCTTTTATACTAGGAATGTGTATGCTGCTCGCATCCTCCCCCCCTGTCGACAACTTGTGTTTTCTTGTGATCACCCCCCCCCCCTCTCTCCAAGAGCTTCAAATTCTGAAAAATAGACTCGACCCTGCCTTTTACACTAGAAATGGAAATGTTGCTGGCGTCTTCCCCCCCCCCCTCGTCGACAACTTGCCTTATTGTCCTTTTGTGATATCACCGCCCCCCCCCCCAAAGAGAGAGGCTGGATGCGCCCCTGGTTGTACAGAGAACACACTCCTGGAGAGAATAAATCGGCATGACAGAGATTACATTGCCATTAGTAAAGAAAATTCTTTGAGGCGTCTTTTCCATGAGGGTACCACAAAGAAAGCACATTATTGTATAACACCGAGTGAGGAACATCGACGAGTCAACTGAAAATGATATAATTATATTAATAAAAATTGTACAGACACAAAATCAAATTTGCATTGTACGTTCAAGTTTCGAAATTTAAATTGTGAATGTGTTGTTCGTTGTATTACTTATAACGGTAGAGATAAACAAACCTACATAATTTGTGAAATGGAACACACCAACATTTTATTTTAATGACGAGATATTACAAAGATGATGTTTATATACGTTGTTCGCAGTTACAAAATGCGCATAATATATTCACTGCTGATATTCACTGCTACAAGAATTGTATTAGACTATACTTTAAAAGACATGATGTTAGTTAAAACGATCTTGCCAGCAAGAACCGATGCGACGAGAAGCCGAACTTGAATAAGAACAATCAAAGTGTCAATAGTTCATCGATAGATTCTACTAATGATATTGTAAATAATACTTTGAATAATAACATATGTAATGCCATTTCAATGTTATGGACTCACTACTTCCGCGGTTCGTCAAAGAGAAATACTCTTTTTCTAATGTGCGTAATCAAACATATATTTTCAAATGAAGCAATTAACCTTAGCAATATTGCAAAACACAACATTATTTTACAAGAGTAACTTATCTTTGGAAAATGCAGCATAAAAATATTAAAGAAAATGCTAAAATTATAAACAATCTCTAAATACACTTCATATTAACCTTGATGAGTTTTTTATAATTTTATCATTATAAACTCATATTATTAAAAACAATTTTAGTTAATAATAAATAGTAGTCAATATTTTATTATGAAGCTGGTTACTACGTAGAAAATTAACTGAAGGAACTTCGAAACACATGTATGACATAGCGCAATCTGCGTTTGAGTTAATAGCATCGACACGAAGCTTTATATATATTTAAAAGAAGTAATTTTCACATTTAGGTTTGTTAATACGAAGCATGGAAGAATTGGATTACCTATATTTTTTTTTGCAAACAGTCAAAGGAAACTATATATACAAACAGTTTATTTCCTGCAAATACAACTCTGGTTCTCTGTCCATACGCGGATCTACCACCTTATGGTCTCATCAGTAGAGTTGTATCGAACCAAGAACAACATTTGCAGGAAACAGTTATCTATATAAATGTAATCCCAAGAATATACGCCCGCCCATGACGCAGTGCAGGCTGAAAAATGATGACTCTACGGTCATCAAAAAGAAGGAATGAATGGAACCACTATGCAGGGATTTGTTTTTAAAAAAGTCAGGGAGTCGTAAAATAGCGTTTGTCGAGAGACCACATTGTATTTATATTATAAGCTCTTTTCTAATATACTTTTGATACGAAATTATTCAAGTGGGTTTTAATATTGTTTACATAAAGTATAAACTCGGCGATATGTTGGTAGGATAGTAAACTTGCCGACTTTTCGATGTGAGACTGAAAAATATCGCCAGTCGAACGAAATTTTGCACTAGTCGGGTGAATGTATAGATGTCGTTCGACTGGCGATTTTTCAGCCAGACATCAAAAAGTCGACAAGTTTAATATCCAGCCGACATGCCACGGAATTTATACTTTATATAAGCAACTGCGTCCTGAGATTATTGCTTTTGATTCGATACAGCTCCACTGATGGGATAATTAGGTGGTCCAAAACGCTTATGGAAAAAGACCAGAGTTTTATTTGCTGAAATAAACTGTTTATATATATTATTTCCTTTAACTGCGAGGAAAAAAAAAGGAAAATAAATATAGGCAACTATGTAAATACAGCAGCAAATAGATTTATTTATTTTTTACTGAAATCTTAATTTTAAGTGGAAGAATTTGTTCTTTAGAATACTTATAATGCTACGAAAGGTTATATTCAGATTACATAATAATAAGTAAACATATATCAACAGACTTTCAAGGTATCCTGTAGTGTTCTGTAATTGTTTATAACATTACACATAAGATTATTATAATATGTTTTTGTTAATTGCAAATAATAATCAATAATTTATTATGAAGCGTGTTACTACGTAAAAAAGCATCAAAGAAAACTTGAAAATAAGACATAACGGAAGCTGTGTAGCTTAGATTATTTATAAATGGACAATCGATTTCTCGGAAACTAAACTTTGAAAAATTTGGCAATTTAGTAAAATCGATGAGGGCAATTCAACTAAAATATTTTCAAGATATCGGCACTTGCGGTTTCTTTTTTTTAATGTAACCCATTTTTATAACCTTATCTTATTTAGCAATAAAAATAAGGGTGACTCCATATAAGTTTGTATATTCCAAAAATTTGCACTTTTTGAAATATTGGCAATTTAACATTTTTTCATTGTAGAAATGCTAAATTATTTCAATAAATTTTCAAAATTTCCACTCTGAACTTCCAAATATTTTTCACATTTCAGCTAGTTTGTCATGGGTATCCGCTCTAATTGAATCTGTAGATAAACTTTCGAACGCGTTCCTTATCTTTGCCATACAGTCCTCCATGCTTGTCACTGGAATACAATAAATTTCTTTTAATCATTTCCTATATAAAATAATCTAAGACAGGAAAACGAAGAGGCCACAGAAAAGGTCCATTGTTAGCAATCCACTTCTCATAAAATGTTGCTTATTAACTTTTTCAGAATATTTAAATATTCATCTCCTACAAAAGTTAATACATAATTTAAAATCAAGACATAATTTGTTTAGTATTATTAATGAATTACTATTTAAATTTTCTTCATGAAAATGTAGTTTTACTATTTCATAGAGCACAAAATCCATCAAATTGCCGGGTTTCTTAAAAATTCTGCAATCTTATTGCATGACGATTTGAATCACTTGAAAAAATGGAAATTGTGCCTGTTAAATAGGCCATTTTTCAGAAATTTTGCTTTATGAATCCAAATTATGTAATCCAAAAATCGAGGGTTGTCTTTTATCATCGTTATTATAAATTCGCAAGATTTCACTCTTTTGGCAAATCAGTATCTCTTAGATATTGAAGTAATAATGGTGGAAGTTGTGTGTTATTGAACTAAAAGTATCAAATAAGAGTAAAAGTTGAGTTTCAACATAATTCTATGTATTGAACCCTTCGAAATTCCTGTTTGTAGAGCTACTTTTCTTAACGATGTCATAAGAAATTCCGCAAAATATCCCAGAATTGCAATTTTGTCATTTTCATCATTGATAATAGGTTTCTTTATATATATATATATATATATATATATATATATATATATATATATATATATATATATATATATATATATATATATATATATTTGTCTTAACTGTGCCAACATTTTTGAAATTTTCGATTATTCGATTAACACTGTTACGTGACGGTTTCTGTTTTCCTCACCTGAACTAACCTGAACTAACCTGAATATATATCAACAAATATCTGGTATATTCTTAATAAAACTTTATTACATTCCCCAGAGGTATTAAACAAATTTAAGTAATCTTCGTGCGTGTAATTTAATCTCCCCAGCATAATTTTTATTAATATTTTTCCAATGACAAAAAAGAGTTACACTTCTGTAGAGCTCTATTGTTTTTTTTCTCGTCGTTTTTCGCCGTCATGGCTAATTAATAACAAAACTTCAAAGCAGTATAGAGTTCTTACAATACAAAAATTTTAAATTGCCATTATTTCAAAAACTACAAATTTTCCGAATAGACAACCTTATTTAACGTGATCCCTATTTTTAATGATAAATAAGATCACATTATAAAAATAAGGGGTTTATATTTAAAAATCTGACTTTTAACGACATTTTAAAGTTAATATTTAATATTAGTTTTTATCATCTTGTATTTCTTTATTATCAAAATATCAATACCATACACTATAAAATTTTTATAAAAAAATTGAACCGACTTCTAAAAGTGCGCTAAAAAGTGAAAAATAACTATAAATTTTTATATGCAATTGAACTTTTTGAAGTCGGCGCCAAACTAATACCTGACAAAATGTGATGTGCATAAACAGATTAGAAATACTTTATTTGTAATTGCTTTCTTACCATAATTTGTATATATTAGTAGTTATTTATTTCGTGTACAAATAATTTGGCGCCGACTTCAAAAAGTTCAATTTCATATAAAAATTTATGGTTATTTTTCACTTTTTAGCGCACTTTTAGAAGTCGGTTCAATTTTTTTATAAAAATTTTATTTTTCTATTTTTAGTTTTAGAATTCATTATGATATCCATAAATTATTTGAACTAAGTACTAATCGAGATTAGTGTACCTCGCAATGACTCCAAACTGGCAAAAAAGTATCCATTTTATCCAAAGTTGTAAATCACCCTAAAATGAACCACTAAAAATTCTTTAGTTCTTAAGGTTTTCCAAATACCAATCAAATCAGTTCAAACGAATATTTAGTCGGTCATAGAAAATCGACTATCTTAAATTTCAAATTAATTTTAGATTGGTAATATAGGCCCCAAAACCTTGCAATATCGATATTTAAAGAAAATAAATTAATTTTTTATCCACCATATTGGATATGCCATATTGAATTTTTTAAAAATAATTTTAGATTCGTTATGTGTGACCCCGAAAACTCTCCCGTATCAATTTTGGTGAAAATCGGACAAAATTGATTTTTTTTTTGTCCGCCATATTGAATCCGCCATATTGAGTTTTTAAAAATAATTTCAGATTCTTTATGTGATGCCCTGAAAACTTCCCCATACCAATTTTGGAGAAAATAGGACAAAATTGATTTTTTGTCCGCCATATTGGATCCGCCATATTGAATTTTTAAAAAATTAGTTTAGATTTGTCATATGCGACTCTGAAAACTCCCCCGTACCAATTTTGGAGAAAATCGGACAAAAACGATTTTTTTATCGGTCATATTAAATCCGTCAAATTGAATTTTTCTAAAATTATTTTATATTCGTCATATGCGACCCCAAAAACTCCACCGTACCAATTTTGAAGAAAATCGGACAAAATTAATTTTTTTGTGGGCCATATTCGATCCGCCATATTGAATTTTTTTAAAATTATTTTAAATTCGTTATATGCGACTCCGAAAACTCCCCCGTACTAATTTTGGAGAAAATCGGACAAAATTAATTTTTTGTCGGCCATATTGGATCCGCCATATTGAAATTTTAAAATATTATTTTAGATTCGTCATATGCGACTACGAAAACTCCCCCGTACCAATTTTGGAGAAAATCGGACAAAACTGATTTTTTCGTCGGCCAATTTTGGTAAAAATCTGACAAAATTGATTTTTTTTGTCCGCCATATTGGATCCGCCATATTGAATTCTTTTTAAATAATATCAGATACGTTATGTGCAACCTCGAAAACTCCCCCATTCCAATTTCGGAGAAAATCGGACTGAATTAAAAAAATTTGTCCGCCATATTGGATCCGCCATTTTGAATTTTTTAAAAATAATTTCAGATTCGTTGAGTACAACCCCGAAGATTTCTCCATACCAATTTTGGAGAAAATCGGACAAAATTAATTTTTTTGGCCGCCATATTGTAAGCGCCATCTTGGACTTTACTGCACCAATTTCATCTAAAAAAATATGGGACCACCGCAGCAACTTCCTTTACATAACGTAAAAAATTTCATTCAAATCGGTGCAGCCGTTCCGGAGTAATCGGTGTACATACATAAAAAAAAAATACATTGTCGACAAATTGAGAACCTCCTTCTTTTAGAAGTCGGTTAAAAATAGACCCCCTTCTAGAAGGAAACCCTAATTAAATAATAAGGGCTTTTGTATCGGAGAAATGAATAGTTATGTATACGACTACAAAAGCCATTTCTGACACAAAATTAAAAATATGTCCAAAACAGACTTAGGTAGAGGAATTTATACATGAAATATGTCTAAAATTATGCGTAGAATCTAAAAATGAAATAACATATGGGGTATTTAAAATAAGCAAGAAGGCATCAATTTCCGGTATAACCGGAAGTGCTACCATCTTGAAAATATTTTAGTAGAATTGCCCTTATCGACTCTAGTTAACTGCCAAATTTTAGAATTTTTCCACTCTATTTTCCGATAAATCGATCGCAGAAGTTCGTCGTGGAACACATCTTATTTTTTAATCACATATTCACCGATTTCAAATATACCATGTTTATTTTTTATTATCTATCTTTACCATACACCAACTTGAATGGTAAAAATTGTAGACTACCTTAAACAAGATCAGTGAAAGATTCACGAAATTTCGAAAATGAACTATAGTATTTACACTCTATGCTCTCGAATGACTTTCAGATACAGAATATTTACTATAGAAATATTTAGTTTCCATTTAGCTCTCTTTATACATAGGCATAACATCGTTGTAAAACAAAGGCTCGTAACAGAATAATAACAAAGTCTAAAACTTACTTTACATCGGAATAATATGAATCTGAAAAGAGAAATTTCCTCAACAAACAATCGTAGGGAATCGATCCAATTTCACTTCATAACTGATCATTTATTTATAAAGTTTGCCGGATATTCCTAAAATAAACAACATTAATGCCGCAGTAGCGTTATGGAATGTGGTTTCGACTAAAAGGGTTTTTGTAAAAAACTACATAAAAATAGAAAAATAAAACACTATTAGACAGAAACCTATAACTCTGAGAACTTTTATCTTTATCTATATTAAAATTTGACTGTAAGAATTTTTTTTTCGAATTCTATTGCTATGATTTTAGAGAATAACTGTTACTAAAGTTCTGGTATCAATGTTAGAATTAATTTTTATTTCAATAGAAATAAATCAACAGTTTAATTGGTTTATAATAAATTTTATTTTGTTATAAATGAATTATAACTTGCAAATAATATTATTCAAAAACGTTTTAAACAAAGTCGTAAAGTAAATTCGGTGATTTTTTTAGTAACTGATCTACAGAGTGTCCGGAAAATACGTGTATAACTTTTGGTGACAGAGCTTTGAATTAAAATAGGTCGATTTAAGCCAACTTGTATCCGATAATGCTTCGTTTAGGAGGTAGAAATCAAAGTTTTAGGAAAATATTGATTTTTGTGTTCTAAAAGTGAGGTTACTTGTAAACATTGCTTCTGATTTTCTATGTCATCAATGTTATGACAACCTAGACATTTTTTTTTGGATAACTGCAGGTTTTGGAAGCTTTTTTACCTCTTGAAGAATTTTCATTGGATGAGCCAGGAAAAAAATATTTTCAATTACATGCTTACACCAATTTGCTGTAATAATAAAACAATTTTTAAAATAAATATTGGAAGTACGAATATGTATTTTAAAAAGATTGAACTAATCTGAACTAACTAAAAAGAAAACATTAATTAAGCAAGAGTGCAAAATGGCCGCCATTTTGCTGAATACAATTATTAACACTTTTTAAAAAATGATATAGGTCTGTATCTAATATTTCAGTATTATTAAAAAGATTGCTAGCGTTTAAAATGATCATCAAAAATTCTTCGTGGGTATTCATCGAAGTCTTGTATTCTTCTGTTTTAAGAGCGTCCCACAAAAACGAGAGAGAACTCTGGAGAACATGATGACCATCTTACTGGTGCCTCATTGCCCCTTCCAATATTGCCGAACATCAACGGAAAAATGGGGTGAAGCACAACTATGCATATACCATAGTTTTCGCCGAATTAAAATAGGCACATTTTCCAGAAGAACTGAAAATTTGTTTTGCAAAAAAATTTAGATAAATATTTCCATTTATCCTGTCTGGAATCAAAACAAGATCAATAAAATAGCGATCAATAATACCTGCACAAACATTTATGCTAGAGTTATGCTCATGATATGCAACTTTAATGGCACATGAATTTTCATAAGCATAAACATGTTTGTTGTGCAGGTTTGTGACTCCAGATTTTGTAAGCAAGTCAGTAAATGAAATTTTTCTGCCAAAATTTGGATCACGAATTTTTTTGTCTTGAAGAAATTCACAAAATGTAAGGCGCATAAGGGGATCAATCGATAGAAGTTCCTAAACCTTTTGGGTGTGATATGGACGTAACAACTGTTCTTTTAAAATGTCATTTCTGTCAGTTTTAGGGTTATCTAACTTACATTCTAAACAACGGGTACCAACACTTGGTTCTTCCTCAACTCTTTCCCAAATTTTCTCTGCTTTTTCGACTGTTCGAGTTGTTAAAAATACAATCCCTACTTTCAAATTTATTCTTAAAGCTTCCCGTTTCTCGGAGATGACGTTCAATATTGGCAAATGTTTGAAGGTTAGAAAATTTCTTCATATAAATCTTCTAGGAACCACAAAACCTATGCATCTGGAGCATGTCAACCTTCTAGGAATGCGTGTAGTTTTCCATGTTTAATAGAATAACATTTCTATAAAAAAAAATGAACCAACTTCTAAGAGTGCACTAATAAGTGAAAAAGAACTATAAATTTTTATATGAAATTGAAATTTTTGAAGTCGGTGCCAAATTATCTCTAAATGCAATAAATACAAATTATGGTAAGAAAGCAATTACAAATAAAGTGTTTTTAATCTGTTTATGCGAATCACATTTTGTCAGGTATTAGTTTGGCGCCGACTTCAAAAATTTCAATTTCGTATAAAAATTTATAGTTATTTTTCACTTTCTAGTGAAAATTTATTTTTCGATTTTTAGTTTTGAATTCATAATGATATCCATAAATTATTTGAACTAAGTACTAATCGAGATTAGTGTACTTCACAATGACTCCAAGGTGGCAAAAAGTTATCATTTTATCCAAAATTGAAAATCATCCTAAAATGAACCACTAAAAATTCTTTGATTCTTATGATTCTCCAAATAATTTGTGTCAAACAAATGAATAGTCTGTCATAGTAAATCCACAAAATTTTATATTAATTTTAGATTGATAGTATGGGCCCCAAAACCTTCCAATATCGATATTTAAAGAACTTTAGACGTAAATTTCAATTTGGATCCGTCATATTGAATTTTTTAAAAATATTTTGAATTCGTTATGTGCGACTCCGAAAACTCCCCCACGCCAATTTTGGAGAAAATCGGACAAAATTTTTTTGTCCGCCATATTGGATCCGATATATTGAATTTTTTAAAAATTATTTCAGATTCGTTGTGTGTGTACTACTTTATAACCGGTCGCTATACCACTAGAAAACGTCATATTATAGTGTTAGACTAAATACCAAGAACAGTTAAATTCAGTTACCACACTTTCAAGAAATTTGAGAAAAATCAATATTTTCTTACAACTTTGACGTCTTCTACTGTCTAAAAGAAGCAGTATCGGATATAATTAAGTTGGCTCAAATCGACCCATTTTGACATCAAGAGTCTATCATCAAACATTGTACACGTTTTATCCTGACATCCTCTATAAGATATTGACTGACTGACTGACTGACTGACTCCGTAGCACTACATCCCAGGTGAGTCTTGGCTGCCTAACCTATCTGTCTCCACCTGGAACGGTCTTGTGCCAGCTCCCTCCATTCTTGCTGGTCAACTTCAAGGATAGCTAGATCCTTGTGGACGTTATCTCTAAGCATAGGTCCTCCCAGTAGTCTTTTTCCTTGTGGTGCTGTGGCTATTGCTATGTAATAAATATATATATAGACTTTTAAAATGAATGTAACAATTTTTCAATTTTTTATACATTATTTATTTTTTTCCACAGTTTATATTAACCTATCTTCGTATTATTATACCTTTCAGCAGCCACAAATTTTTCGAAAATCTTGAGCAACCACAAAACTATCATAGACTTTGTACAAGAAATCATTTACGCCTTATCTATAGGGTTTAATTAATTGATTGATTGATGTATGACTAGCAGGTCGGGGTTAAGAAGCCCTTGTACTTCAGCTCTAAGACTTATTGTGTTGCCTGTTATATCTGTTCTAGATAAACAGGTTGGTAGTCTTGATCAGGTTAAGCAATCTGCTCTCTAGTTTATCTTCTGGGTAAAAGGGTTTCGGATTTATTGATCCCTGAAAGTTAAAATTTCGCATTGGATGTTGATGTGTGAGGCCGCCTCAGCCTCCATGATATAGTCTACACAATGGTTCTTCATTGAAGATATCCATTGTACTTAGATGTTTTCTTAAGCTGCAATGGCTAGTTATGAGCCGAATATTATTAATGACGCATGAGTATTATTTTCCTGCAACAACTGTATCAGTTTCAGTATTTAGAAAAGAAACAAAATCTTGGTAATAAAAAAATTACCGGGCTCGTCCGGGATTTGAACCCGGGACCTCCCGCACCCTAAGCGGAAATCATGCCCCTAGACCAACGAGCCTCTAATTAATTTTATATAACATATTATATCGATTGAAGGACCGATAATACTACAAGTAGAGATTTCACATTATCATTTAATATAAACTTATTTACTTAAAAAGTAAGCTGATAACGTTGATAACAAATCATTTTAGAGAACAGCCTGTGAACATTTAATGTTGATAACATAAAAATTCAATTGTTTGGTAATATGAATAAATCCATAGTCACAACCTTATAAATGTGTGATACATTATACTAAGGTGTGTTGTACGTTTTTACAGCCTGATCTGTTGTCTTCTTAGACGGAGAATTTCGGGGCATAGTTTGTCGGATGGTCTGCTCAACAATAACCTGCTGTGCCTGTAGCCCGAAATGTAGTTCCAGTGGGTCTGGTATTGTTTATTTATCCACCAGGATAGCCACCATGAATAGCAGCCTTTGTAATTTCAAACACTGGCTCCGGTCCAATAAATCGAGTTGCAAGTTGGTCCGATTTTTCATTGCTCGGAACGCCCTTGTACCCTGGTACTCACGCAACAGTGATCATGTTGAGTTTTTCAAGAGTGATGAGGTTTTGAAGATAGTCTCAGATTTTTTATGATGTTCTGATCTGATAGCACGCTAGAACCTTCAACGCTGCCTGATTCTCAGAGGAAATGAGATCGGTCGTACCCCTGTAATACCACCTTAGATTCTCTCGAAGAGAGACATCGAGAACGTGAATGTCTTCCTGAAAAACTGTAATATGCTGCCCTAGTGTTTCATCTATGTTAAATTTGGGTATGTCCCCGTGTATTTCGGCGCCAGTACCTTGATCAGTTTTGGACCCGTCTGGGTACCAGACCAGATTTTCTGGCGGACTCACTGTTCGATCAGAGCTCGTCTTCCAGTCAAGCTGAGCGGTACAGTCTGACAAAGTTGTAAGTTCTTGGCACGGTGTCTCTGTCCTGGAACTAGTAAAGTTGATCAATGAACTGCAAAGTGGTCGAGTACACGAGGACGTAGTACCTTATAAAAAATATTAACTGAATTTGTTGAAATAACGATTTTGATAAAACTGCATGTATTTAAATAAAATATAAGCTAAAGTAATCCACACGAAAATTACTTTAATACTGAATATATGTTAACACCATATTTTTATCTCTTAGTCAACATCAATAATTTATAGTCAATGAATAATCAAGAAAATTTTTATAGTTACTTCAGTTTTTGTTAAATTACTTTTGTCGTCACTCAGGTGTATTTTACAGTGAATAAATTCAGAAAATTTTTTGCTGCTCTCTTAATTTAAAATCAGAATACAGATCTGTAGTTTTTTTGACGTGAGCTCATTGTTAACCAAAAAAAAAAACAATTTTCACTTTCACACCATATTTTCCTAATTAATCCATTAAATTTTGTGACTTCCAGTAAAACACGATTGCATATTTTGAAATATAGCATATTTTGGAAAACATTTTGTTGAACCATAACAGAAAGCACTAAAAATCAAGACGAGGAAAAATGTAATGAAGTTTGAACATAGAAAGTAAATTGGTGAATTGTTGCCAAATGTTCAACAATCATAATGTTGCCATTCTTCTAGAAGCAATTCAATAATTCATTCTATTTATTATTTTTCTAATATAATTGAATAATCAATAAAGGACAGTCTGATTTTTGAAAAAAGATTGACAAAAATAAAATATTGGCGATGCTAAGTTGAAACTAATGAAAGTGTTGTCGGCGTAAACCCAATTTTTGAAACACAAAGACATGTACTATATATTTCTTAAGTACACAGAACAAACCTGTTCTCCTTCAATCCGTTATATGATCTAGAATAGTTCGAGTTTATACAGTATGTATCTATAACACCAAAAATTATTAGCATTAAATTCCGTTGACAAATTTATGAGATTTAAAAAGAACTGTTTATGTTAAAATCTCGTATGTTAACTTAAAGACATACGTGAAATGAAATTGCAGAAAAACTGACAATTCTACAAAAAGTAAGAAAAATATATCTATATTATTAGCACGGCTGGAGAATGTTTTTACGGAGGCACTTGAAGGCTCTGACTGCGGTATAGAGGTCAATATATATTCGCAAAATCACATTCTTTACGCAGGTGACACTGCGACAATCACAGATAACGAACAAGAGATGTAGGCACTGCTAAATAAAATAAATAATGTAGGAAAAACGTACAGCTTAAAGATAAATGCACTGAAGACCAAATACATGGCAATAAGAAGAAACGCAACTCTAAGAGCACAACTGGAAATAGATAATACTCCAATCGAGCAAGTAAAAACATTCAAACACTTGGGAATGACTATAAACGAGCAATGGAATCCTCAACAGTAAATAAAATGCCATATCGAACAAGCAAGATAAGTTTTGTCAAATTTAAACCACTACTATGTAACCGCAATCGCTCTTTCAATCTAAACTATAAAATGGTTAAATGCTATGTGTGGTTCATATTGTTGTAGGGCATGGAGACATGGACGTTAAAAACATTTTCCATTAATAAACTGGAAACTTTCGAAATGTGGACCCTGCAAAGGATGTTCCGCATACCATGGAGGAATGAAGAGGTCTTGAGAAAAGCGAATACTGAAAGAGAACTGTTCAACTTGATTAGCAAAATCGGATAACTGGGTCATTTATAGAGAGGAAAAAGATATTCAATCCCTCAACTAATTATTCAAGAGAAAATCGAAGGCAAGAGAGGAGTGGGTCGCAAACAAATGTCATGGCTGAAATATAAAGTATTGGATAGGCATAAATAACACTGGCGAGTTTTGTCATGCCGCTAAAGATAGCCGTCTGTCCTTAAAATAATCGCCAAAGTACTATAGGTGCACGGCACTATAAGAAGACGAAGAAGAACTTGAGATGGAATGTATTCAGCAGCTGTTCTATCAAAATTCTATTTATTGTATTTTTAGAAAGTCTAAGTTGGAAAACAAAGTATATGGTGCTCAGACTTGGATTTTTTGCAACTCGTTCTAAAATTTCTTCCTCAACATCGGGTGTTGTAGTCGTAAGATTTTGTCTACCATCAATTATTGCAGAAGCAAAACTACCAGTTTCTCGAAAACGCGTTTCAACAGGGCAAATGTTTGGTTGTTTGGTACGCATCTATTTGTAAATCTTTTTCTGTATACTTTCACCGATTCTCAACTATTTCCTTGGCGATAACCATAAACTAATATCATATGGGTAATGTCTTCGTTAGTATAATGTTAGTACATAGCGGAAATTTTAAGATTAAATGATAAATTTCAAAATTAAACGATAAAGGTTTATCAGATAGAATGATTTGGCAATACTCCTTTTTAACAAATGATGATATTTATGTTCATTGCTATGTAAATTTTTGTTGTTATTGGCCTGTAGATCTTCCCTTCTGCTCGAAGAGACACTTACTATATATAACTTTTTTGAATAAAAGATATCAAGAAATAAGTTATTTTAATCAAAAGTTTAATATACCGAAGCACAAAAAATCCTTCAAATTTAATCTCCAATGTTTCAATATCCTGTCTGACAAAAATTCCATGTCTTGCAATACACAACACGCATATGTTCTAAATTAATCTCGAAAATAAAAGCAAATAATTTTATTGTGGCTAAATCTGCAAGTTATAAATAGACTACGGTCTTAAAATAAAATACACTTAAGCTGTTGTATGAAGTATTTCTTGCCGGAAGCTCATTGACTTGTATATTGATTCAAATAATACATGTAGAAAAGGCATCTTAGCGGGATCACTCTTAAAAGTATATTTATTTTTATTATTTAAAGAATTGATTTATTTCCCTGAAATAACATTAAAACGTTCAATTTAAAACAAGAAAATTTTACAATTAACAATATTTTATAGTAATTTAGTCTTGATATTAAAAAATTAATAGTCTGATCATTATATGACTCAAAATTAAACAAAAAAAATAACCACATAGTATAAAATAAAGTTTTCAGGTTATCTTTGGCGGTATGTCCAGGCTAATATCAAAAATTACATAGTGAATTTTAATTCGTTTTTCACCATTCGTTAGGCCGTTTCCCAAGAAAGTTTTGTTATATAAAATTCATCGGTATATTATGTGAAGGTATGGCATATTAAAATAATGTATGACGAGCTATATGTAATTCTGTAACGCGTAAACTCCAAACAGATGCTGTTAGTACCGGATTCTGGAGGAAAAACGCGGAAAAGGGGTTAAAAAGAAATTTTGTAATCATGACTTGCCCACCTAGAGAAACTATCTAATCAACAGATAAGTATTGTGTTCATTTTAATTTAAAAAAAGTAACTGAAATCAAGTCATTTGAACATAATGGATATTAAATTTCGGTTCTCCTTGAAATTATTTATTCACTAAACAATTCCTTTTGAAGCTACATTATTGACCTAGTGGTATGTTACATGGCCCCATCTTATTGATGGGCTGGATGAACAACACTTTTTAACATAACTTTATACCATTCACTAATTATTAAAGAAGTTTTTTCCACGATTTCAGAAAATAGAGTTCGTGGATGTTCTGCGCTGTCACTTCGCATCAGACGGTGTACTAAACGCCAGAGATATGGCATTCTTTTTTATAATTATAAAAAGATAAAAAGAAATAAATCAAGCACAATGAAACACCGCTTTTGAAGACACAAAAATATTTTGTTCTATCTTCTTTTACTGCATTAAACAGACAAGATGCATTGATATAAGGTTGTATTTGGGACTAGACTAGCATTATATGCATAGTGAGTAGCTACTGATTGCAAGGCTATTTTAATGGAAATTATGATATTCTTTCGGCAAATTAAATTCGTGATTTGCCCTTTGGTAGCCAATAAATTGACAGGAATTTGATAGAATTAACATGGACCAATTAACCAAATTAGGTTCTTATTTATTTGCTTTTATACAAGTATTAAGTGTTTT
This sequence comes from Diaprepes abbreviatus, assembly GCA_034092305.1. Lineage (NCBI taxonomy): Eukaryota > Metazoa > Arthropoda > Insecta > Coleoptera > Curculionidae > Diaprepes > Diaprepes abbreviatus. The sequence goes on from JASJET010000103.1 coordinate 21,157,479, forward strand.
TTTTTTGGAAAATTCTTGACTAGAATATTATATAATAGTGTAGATAAATATTTTACTCATTAAGTGTATAATTAGGATAACTCGTTCTGACGTATTATTAATACAACTGTGACAGAATCTGATTATAGACTCTTGCCGATGACATATGGAGGTAGCGTTAATTATCTTATCTATAATCATTTTTGTCCCTTATTAATTAGTAACTATTTTAATAACCTACAATTAAAATTTCACAGTAATAAAGACACTCTGGAAGTCTGGTCGTTCAACTTCTCTCTTGCAGCTTTAGTATCAAACACTACGGTTATTAAAGCTTACCACAACCATGACTCAGGTCTTCAGAACTCAGGAAAGGCTGCTAATTAGTTGGTCAGTAAACATCTCTGGTTTTGTAGGTCTCGCAATAGCGCGCCCGCGAGTTAATTCGCGTGAAGGTTTTAATTAAATTGAATAAAACAAGTTTCTCAAAACACTTAGTCTATTAACAAAATAAATAGAATAAAACGAACTATTTACAATGAGAAACTTAAAACTAATAACAATTACGAAAACTAACATAATTGCTCTTCTCGGCCGTTATTTTAACCAAAAACGTAAAACCCAATTTTGAAAAAAAACACGTATAAATAGCTTAATAAAATATTAAACAAAAAAAGAAATAAAACGTGAAAAACAGCTATTTATATTACTTAATCGAACCGTATGAAAATCGCGAATTACCCCACTAAAATAACACATGATACTCCCTTAACTTCCCGAATTAAATCAAAGATAAATCAAACAAAGAAAACCTTCATTCCCGTCAAATATACACTACGGCACTGGGCTTATAGAATGGTACCGATCACTCTTATTCGACTTTCAGACTGGAACTCAAATTTACTATTCCTTAAAGAAGTGTATTCGAATCTTACACCCCCTCTCCCTTCGTTTCCAGTTTGTACCCAAATTACAAGATGGAACCCAGTAAACGACAATTTCTTCCCTTAAAGATCGAAGATTTGGGAGTTTTCTTACTGAGGGCGTTAGCTGTACTATACCGGATGTTTGATTCCCGAACTGGCATCTGTGAGCATCTTAATAATAATTTTTATATAAACACAATTAATAAAACTATTCTCTTTCTTTCTATAACTAAAAGAATATATGTTAAAGACTGTAAAAAAAACTATTCACTTTTCTTGGCTGTTTTGGCAATAAACATCTTAACTAGTTATTTCTTGTGAATAGAAAAAACAGTGATTACTCAGTATTCTTTTTACAAATGGCCAAACGATATATTTCTATTATAGTGAGTTTATTTGATCATTCTTTTGTTCCCTAAGAATGGGAAAATCGTTCAATAATTTAAAACATTTTAACGGTATTCCACATACCATATGTTAAAACTACCCTTATCACATCTGGTTTTATATACTTAACCAGGGCCGGATTACTTAGACGGATTTATAGGCAATTCTAAGAGAGGGTCTTTTACGTCTTCATAAATTAACTGACTTTATGTATTTTTTTTAAGAAAACATTTAAACGACAAAGATCATAAAAGTTAAGTTCGATAACTGATTTATTTATCCTTTATACTTTCGTGGATAGTGATAAAAAATATAACTAACCTGTTCCCACGGAATATCTATTCAGAGTGATTATTTAATTATTTATTTTAACAAAATATAGCTGACATTGAACAATGAAAAATAATTAACATTTGTTCCATTACACAACATATGTGTCGTTATGTGTGTGTAAACATATCGCCTTTGTCTCTTTTTACCTATAAGATTTCTCTCGTTTTAACTATCATTTTTTAAATAATTCATATTATTATAATTTTTAGTTACAGTTTTATTTATTGAAGTATTACACCAGTATTTTAATAGTTATAGAATATTTAGATTCTCAGCGAAATACATATCTAGAGTATGACTATGTTAGTAATAACAATAGTAATACGAGCGATAGTAGTAATGTCTAAAATTAACCTGATATAGAAAAAAGCGGATACATTTAAATATACAAAACCAACAGATTTACTGAAATTTATACAAAAACCTTTTGAAAACTTTAAAACAAAAAAAAAAGTATCTTATTCTACAATATATCAACTTGTAAAAAAGGATTCAAGTAAAAGAAAAACGCATCTTGATGCTAGACAAGTTATGACGTTGAGCTTGAGAAGAACTAAAACTTTGAGAAATATAATATATGATTCTTACCAAGTAAATAAAAGTTCAAAAACTTTTACTGTGCAAGAAAAGATACTCCCGTTTTATGACAATAAAACCTGTAGTTAAATAACTTTGAAAAGACCGTTGAAAAAAATTAGCTTTGAATATAAAATTATATATTATTGTATTAGTAGAATAGTTTTAAGTTTATCAAATTTAGAGATTTAGGAAAAAAGCTGGAAACCGACCAATTTATTATTTAGATAAAACCTTGATACATACAACAATGCTAAAAAAGGATGAAGAAATGAATCAAATTAATGTGACGTATTACTGCCTTTACTCATTCTACATTATGAAACATTCAAGAAATGCGTTAAAAATGTTTTAAAATTATATGACAAAAAATTAAAGAATTCAACGTAAATTATCATAACTACATATATTCAAGACCAAATAGTGTCATTCTCCCTGATAAAGCTGAAAATTGCTATAGGTCTCACGTCTGCTAAAAATTGTATTCAAGGTCAAAGGTTAAAAATGTCAGTTTTTCACATTTTTCTCGTAAAAGGTAGGTTTTATCGCTAAAATAGCTCAGGTCAAAGAAGTTGCAGATCATGCAATTATCTGCAAAAATTGTTCTTGCGCTTTTTTCCTACAAATCATCATTCCTGGGATATGGTGATTTCAAACATCGAAAACACTAATATGCACTCTTAGGCGACCTGTATATGTCATCGGACGTTCAGTATAAATAAAAATATTGAAGCATTGTTTTGTTTGACTCACCCGCTAAAATACGTACAAATTAGATGATTCTGAATAAATATACACCCAGTCCCTAATTCCGTTCGCCCGTCTAACTTGAGCAACATTTGTCTGCTACTCCATTATTCGAGTGGCGAAGGTCGAATACCTGCCCTTTTTTTTTGAAGGATGTAAAGGATATAACCACTTTTAGTATTATACGTTTCTTTGCAATGGGCAGACGTGCTTATTGATAATATTTTTGATTTCAATATATGCCGTTAAATAATTTTTTAAAAATGTCGCAATTTGTTGGTAGTAAACCTTTGATTAAAAGTGAAATTATTGTTGTTGATCGTAGAATGAAGACTTTGATTGATTTAAGTGTTGAAAGAAATGATGGGTTTCTTGAACATCTAAAAGACAAGCAATCTGTAACAATCCATGCACCGTAAATGTATACTCGAAAGAGTAGTATCGATGTAGTTAAAAGACAGCACAAGATGGAACAAGCCAGTACATCTTAATACTTTTTTGTAATTGTAAGAAGGGTTGTAGTAAAAATTCTGGCTGTAAAAAGACGGATTATGTTATCACCAATATGTGCCAATTCTTAAGGCCAGTCTTGCTCCAATATTGGATCAACGAGAAGATAACGAGAACGAAAAAAGCGAAGATGAAGACATTATTATTGAAGATTATCAGTCAGACTAAAGTTTTCCTAAAATCAACAATGTCTGTTTTGACTAGAGTACGTACCGTTCAAGATAATGCATCAGAGTTCCAAATATATCTTGAACAAAACTTGAAGTTAAGACAATTTAGCTGCCGAAGATCCTTATTACGAAAAAAGTTACTTGAAGAAACAACTTTTAGATGAATTAAATACAAAAACATATGATAAACAATATGTTTTCGAGAATATTACGTTAAAAATGATAGCATGGTTTTGAGGTTACCTCCGTATTTTTGTATATTTAACTCGCTCGTATTAATTTGAGATTAAGTGAAAAACACACATTAGAAGATTAAATATCTTTCCGAAATTTATTGAAAGTTTATGGAAGTTATTAATTCAAAGCTATCAAAAATTAATAGCGAAGATTGGAGAAAACAAATACAGAAAGTGATTAAGTCTGAAAATTAATATCAGAGTGTTGCTTAAATGCAAAATAAAAGTGAAAACTGATTTATTATACATTAAGAGGATAAGGAAAAAGAGGATTAAAAATATTAATTCCTAAAATAGGTAATTAATACTTTATCGTACATTCATTATAAAGTTGTTGTAACTACTATGGCGAAGTTTAGTAGATACAAATGAAAATGACTATTGCTACCTTGAAATTGTTAATTTTCAGCTTAACATTTGGAAAGAATTTGTTTTAAGGAGGAAAAGTCAGTAATCTGAGAATTATTTGTGTAGTTTTTTGTATTTTATAATAAAAAGCTATTTTTCTGGCTCATACTATATATGCTGAAGGATTCTATTGTCTGAATGACTCTTGGATTCTCAATTGTCGTAATCCTTCCGTTATACTTATTAACGAAGTTAGGTTGACGTGGGTTCTACACATTAGTTGAAAATGAAGAACATACTGTAGTCGTTATTGGTGCAGTACAAGAGAGATTTTATTTTTTCTCAAAATATGTTAATTAGCCTAACCTCAGTTCATCAAGTTGATATTCCTGGATCTTCTTACATACTTGTTCGCTCTGCATACTTTGTGTTGTAAACACAGTGTGGTATACGTCACAAAACACTCACAGAACTTCGATGTAAAAAACGCGTAAATACGTTACGTATAGTTATCTTAGCTGGAGTATTTCTCACATTAAAATGTCTCCTTTGAATCTCAGTGATTGACAGCCAATTTTCAAAATTAAGTTCCACAACTTTTTTTCACAGACGGGCTATTCTGGGGCTCTCCAAACTCCAGAGACTGACTTACCACTTCATTACGGAAGTCATGAGGAGCATTCCGACAGCAGCCATAGACATCCTACTAAATCGTCCCCCCTTAACATTGTAATCAAGTCTGAGGCGAAGGAAGACACATACAGGCTAGACTTAAAAAAAGTATGATAGACTGGACCTACCCTTGGACACACAACCGTCAAAGGCATGATGACGAACTTATTGTTAGAGATAAGTGGTGATACTATGTCAAGAACCTAAAACTTTGTCAGTCAGTAAACCATATTTGATAAACATACAGATCCAAAACTGATCATAGTACAGGAGCCGAAACACTAGGAATTGCCCCCACACTAAACATAAGTGAGGCACTGGGGCAGCAAACCACGATGTTCCAAGCAGAAACATGTACTACTGATATCCGTATTCGAGATAATCTGAAGAGGGGTTAAAGGAGCAGGACCGTTCTCATCTTCTCTGACAATCAGGCAGGGTTGATAATTCTCGTGTGTCATCAGATCGTTGAACTTTATTGCTCTAGTAAAACACAAGGTTACTCTGGCGTGGGTACAGGACACAAGAGCATCTTAGACAATGGAAGAGTGAACCAACTTAGAAGACAAGGATCTGCTAACATATTTATTGGACCAAAACCAGTATTTGGCATTACTTAAGCTGCTATTTGTCAGATGTTATTGTGTTGGACAAACTGTCAATACCAGATTTACTGAAACCACAATTCTGGCAAGACACAGTAAACTATTGCTAAGTATATCATCCGGCAAACTAAATCACGAAATCCTGATGTAAACATCAGATTAGGTTGGGACAGGACTAATAAATAACCGGCCACTACACCTTAAAGAAACATCTACACAAAGTGGATATATATATATATATATATATATATATATATATATATATATATATACATATATATATATATATATATATATATATATATATATATACATATATATATATATATATATATATATATATATATATATATATATATATATATATATAATGAAGAATCGATATGTAGACCATATGACGAAGGGAACAAAACAGCCTTACACATCATTTTCAGATGCGAAGCGCTAGCCTACTGGACACACCTTCAAGGATCGATCAATCCAGAAGGCTTATTCTAAGAGTACCAACTAGCAAACAGGCTGCTCAACCTGATTACGGTAACCAACCTGTTAACATAGAATAGATATAAGAGACTACACAATAGATCACTAGATTACAGTGTCAGAGCTTCGCAACCCTGAACTGCTGTCTCATTTAATCAGTCGGTCAATCCCCAAGTTTGGTTTCCTGCTTAATAGTGAATCTCTTAAGGAATAAACTCCCAAGTATTTATTTTTTGAATTTGAAAATAAAATAAGAAAAATCAGAACAGGCATAAAATATTGTTTTTTAAGAACTTATGGGCCTCCATGTATCATGTACACTTTCATGCATACAAAAAATTATTATTATATAGCTTTTATTTAGAGCCCTAATCGACTTGCATGAAGACAAAGCGGGTTTCTGGTATATAATGAAAAAAGAAAATATCATTACTTTATGGATATATTGGAATTTAAAAAAAAAAAAAGTAATTTATCCAAGCTAATCAATCATAAAATATAATATAAGAATTTCGACCAAATTCGTAAATAGAAATTTTTACCCTTTAAACTAAATCAAACCACTGTATCAATTTACCAGTATTCGAAAAAATCCCACATCAAATCTGAAGTAATTACTGTCACATGAAGGGAATAAACAAAAAAAGTGGGCAAGTAATTTATTGTATCGTTCATTCCATTTTCAGTCTAGTAACAAAAATAAGCTTTTATTTTTTTGGTCTTGTTTGGAATTGGGAGGTTTTTTAGGAATTTCGAAGAATACGCGTTACAAATTACGTGGGTATCATAATAAAAATATTTCGAGAAAAATAAATAATCTAATATGTTTTTTATTACTTGTTATAAATAGCTAATAATAACATTATTTTGGAGTATTTTCATTACAAAACAGAGGGCGTGAAGTAAAATGAATCACGTATTTATCATGTATGTCATGTTCTGTCACACCTTTGCTAATGCAAATAAATATTAACTCTAATTATATTAATAGGAGCATGTTAGGTTAAGTAGCTTTTGTTGGTATTTAAAAATTGATACCAAGAGGTATTATCCTTTATCACTAAATACTTGGTATAAATAAAAGTTCCCCGACCTTATCTGTTTATGTATCTGAGTTTATTTCTCAAACTACAAGACTGTAAACATACCTAGAGTTTGGATGACTAACAAAATAAAACATGATTTCGAGGGTTTAGGTTTCACACCTCAGTCAGTCACGAGGTAGTACAATAAAGACAAATCGCCGATGCTATTGATGCTTGTAGCGTTGCCTAAAGATCAAAAAGCCATATATGATCTTAAATATATTGGAAACATGTCAAATAAAGTAGAGGCTCATACGTTTAAAAGTTACAATATCCAATGCCATTGATGTCTGTTATTTGAGCATACCCATTCAAAATGCACTGCTGAACAAAGATACCTTAAGTGCGCCATTTAACTTATACTTGCAAGTTATCACAGGACAAAAAAAACTCAAATATGCAAACTGGTTGCCCTAAGCAACCCATATATTTAAGAATGACCTACAGGCATAATATTAACATTCCAACCCTGCAGCAGAAATCTGGAGATTCCTAAGGCTCTCCCATATCTGCTTAGATGCAGATGTTTCTCAAATTCATTCAAGTTTCAATCGAAGCCTTTAATGCCAAAATGCGGACTCAGTTACAGTAATCTGTGCGTACACTGACGATGTATACTGGTATTTGCCAAAAATGAACACAATGAAGGTCCTTCTACTTGATGATTGTGAATCTAAATCTGAACGGCATCAAAGATAGAAAACTGAAAGTCATTTTTGTTTAAAGGCATGAAATTGACGCTTTCTTGGTCCGGAAATCTGTCTAAATAGAAATCAGTTTACGTGTCCCCGCTATATTATTTTTAGAAACGATAGAATAATCCACTAAATACTTGGAGAAACGATGACCCTCTTAAAAGAGCATATTATTGCTTCTGAAATTCTGAACCTGGATGATGTCCTGAAAGGTACATTCATCAAAATGCAAATCAAAAACGGTTCTTTAATACTAGGTTCCGGGTGCTTGATCCCCTAAGTGACCTTCGGTTATCGAAATTTAGTCAACATCTTTAATATTGTGTCAATGAGCCAATCATGGTAGAAGAAATCATCTCTGGGATGCCAAGACTACCAACACCAGAGGCCTTGCTTTTAAAAACATCTCTAATGTCAATCTGGTAAGAGTAGTAGCGCCGGATGAGGCGACATACAGGACCAGTGAGTTTACCCAAAATTCTGGATATATTTGTACAATATATATACAAAAATCTCCTCGAGAAGGGCGAATACTCGTAGGTAGCTCCAGATGTTCGATCCCTGGGAGAATCAGTTAAAACGATAATTTTTTTGATTCCGGATGTTCTAGCCAAAGCCTCATCTACAAAGGTGTTCAGATATTTGAAATATGGCGACATTGCAGCAGGTCTTAGGGACAGAATCAGAAAGAAAAATTACCTCAAGAACAGTGCTTACAGGACTGGTGACATTGCCATGAAAGGAGATTCGACAAGAGCTTCGTGAATTGTATTATCGGTTCTGGGAATCCAAGTTGGAATATCACCAGAAGACTGAAAAAAGGAGGTACCTTTACTACATATCTCGACTAATCCCTTAGACAAAGTCAGTGGAGTTTTACAATCATTTTCAATTAAATCTCAGCGTCGATCATTCAAAAAAAAAACATTGATCGAACTTTTATTATTTATAGGTTCATGAGCTTTATTAATCCATGTATACCTGTCATCGGCTTTGATGAAATCAAAGAGATAACTTCCAGGCTAATTATAAAGAAAGCGCCATATTTGGACGGTTCTCCTAAAGAGGCTTTGAACATATATCACTGGCATAACTAATGCAACCCTACAATCTCATCACTTTCTCTCTGGAAGTAGCTGAAATTATCCTTATTAGAAAGAAAGCCAAATGTATCGCTGGCACAAAGTTATAGGCCTATTAGTCTATTTTCCACCGTAGGAAAAATATACAAAAATCGCTTGATCTACTTCATAGTTGAAAGGAACACCTTTGCGCAATCTTTTTGACATCAGATAGGTTTTTGACAAGGTATAGCACAATTGACCTACAATTAAGCTCATAAGGCCAAGAATCCCCAGTTATCTCGTAAAGCTGGTCCTAAGTTTCCTGGAGGGCAAAACATTCGTAGTGTCGTCGGACGATGCTGTATCTTCTGTTAAATAAATTAGGGCTGGGGTTCTTCAAGTCTCTACTCTACACCCCACTCTATTCAACCTCTATACTTCGAATATCCAACAGATCAGCACAGCAAGCTATTTTTATTCGCTAACGATATTTCTTTTGCAACGTCCTTAGGATAATTTCGATTGATGATGTGGAGGCTGCAACGGCATATAAATAAGCAGGAGAGATGGATACTATACTGGGAGTAATGTTTATTAGATTTAGATTTGCTATTCCAGATCATCGGTTATCATCGCTAAAACCGAAATTCCTTAAAGGGATCACGCAAAGTACTTAGAACTAGTCTTCAACAGGAGAGTAACTGGCTTCTTAATACAAAACTACTTGATGAGTAAAGCCAAAATGTCATTATTAGCTTTCTGTTATCTGCTGAATCGCATTAGTATGCTAAATCTAAAGCTCAAACTTATGATATACAAATTTTTATACGTTTCATCATCTTTTACCGCTCCAATATTCATCAATTTAGAGAGCTTTCAAAACAAAGGGCTCCGACTTATTTGTGGATCTCCGTACTATGTAAGTAATACAATCATATATAGAGACATCAGGTGTGAAACGTTTTCCATATTCATGAAATACAGAATAATCAAGTATTTCAATGGAGCTCAGCACTGTACAAACGTCCTGATAATTACTTTACACAGCCTTATCATAATATCACAACGGCGCTTCCGATTTTTCAAAAATTGGCTACTTAAGCAATAAATTGAGAATTTTCTAAACTAACTGGCTCAAAAGAGAAACTCGAGTCACTTTCTAACGGAATAGAATGCCTGAAGCACCACCAAAGCATAATGTGGATATAACCACTGCTATTGCATCTCACACGGAGAAATCCTTGACAGCCGCACAAACATATATACGCCATCCGGCGGGAGGTCGACGAAGCCGCGTTCAGTGCTGCATGCTTCCTTCCGATCTGTCCTTTGCACAAACAGGTGCATGTCGGTACCCTGATGAGTCTGGTGAGAGACGAAACATATACCTCTGCCGTATCACTGTAGCGGGGAGGGTAAGTTTTAACTTTCTTCTCGATATGGTAGTACAGGTAGACTATCACCTTGATGATGGTGGAATAGAATAAATATATATATATATATATATATATATATATATATATATATATATATATATATATATATATATATATATATATTCTTTGGATATAGATCTGGAAAAAATTTATATTTCTTTTTCTTAATATATATCCTAAAATAGGAAATATTCGCGTCTCTCTCCAAAACCTGTCAACAAAAATGTTTAAATTTAAGTTTAAAGGAGAAAATCACTTCAACTTTTATCCATTCAATTTTCGGTAAAGTGATTTAAAGGGACGCCAAAAATTGAAGGATTAAGATATAAAGCTGGAAAAGAAGGTAAAGGGATCCTTTTCAACTCAATTTGTTGGAAAAGTGAAACAGGAAGAGAAATATTTTGATTGATATAAGTCAGTTTTAAAATTTGCATTGTTTTTGTTTTTAAGATAGGGTTTTATGTAAAAAATGTTTCTCTAAGACCATTAAATAATATTGTAGATGTATTTGCTTTTGATTCAGTAACATCATTTATTATCCACAGGTCTCGTGTAATATTTTTTGTTATTACACACAAGTTGCTAAACAATGAGTTCACCATTAAAATTAACTAAAATGTAAATGTCTTGTTATTCCTAGATCAGTGATGTTATATAACAAAATAATAATACTAATTTGACAGTGGTACTAGTCGATTTCTAAGGTCAAACAAAAATTCTGTGATTATGAAATCAGAAAATCAGTTCTTTAAAATTATTTCTTTCTTTCAGCTTTTGATCATTTTGCAATAAATCCAGGGTAGAATTATCACTCAGCCTTCGGTACTTTTTTCACTAGAAATCGAATAAAAGTCGCCCAGCATTTTGTGTAAATTCAGAAAACAAATTCATATTTAATATACTAGTAATATAGTTTTTTGAAGTATATCCTTTAATCTTAAGGAACATTTAATATTTTTACTGGACTGTTTATGTATTTTAATAATTATTATTAGTTTCGTTTCACGTCATCATCAATTCGTTCCGTTCCGATAACACTTCTGTGTTATGCATGCACCTTCATTGAAAGGAACTGGCAGATGCGACGATATACGATTAACCTAGTGAAATTCGGACATGGACAAGTACATACGTCATAAGTGTAGGTTGACGTTTGGGATGATCGTCGCTTTCCATTGGCGAACTTTAGGGTTTCAGGAAGACTCATTTTGACGTAGCTATGGGAGCAAACCTCAATGGGGAACACTCGCAGCCTTAAACTGAACTAACCTTAAGTTATTGTATTTTTTCTCTTTTTACAAAATAACTAAGAACTAATTTTATATCTAATGCTTAAATGCATAACTTAAGTTACACTTTAAAGTTATTGCATTGTTTTTCTTTCTACAAAATAAGTTGTGGGGAAGTTTTAAATCTTGCCCTGGGCGCTCACTACCTTAACTGCGACCCTAGTTTTGTCTTCCTTATTATTCTCTTTCAGAAAACTGAATTTAGACCACATATTGACTTACCTTTGCAGTAAACTAACCTTAAATATATTTTTATGGGTTCACCCCGGAGAACCCCAGAAACATGCTGAAAATATTTGTCTTATCAAAAATTATAAGGAGAAACTTATATATAAAATAGATTTAAAAAATACTAGATTGCGAGTCCTTAACGCCGGTCTTCCCACTGTGCAATAGAGAGAGAAGAGTAAAAACAGTAATCTCTTCTATTTCTAACAGGCGGAGCATAAAGTCACGTAGTCCATAAGTAAATATAGCTACTCAATCTCCCTCCCTGAAACAGATTTTATACGACAGAAATATACTTTTAATTGATACGATGGATTAGCTCGACTTTTTAATTCAGGTTTTTATTTATTTATTTCTTATAACATTTAATGATACACATTTTATTTTATGATTTACATCTGTAAAAAAGCATTACATGTATTTATAATAACTAATAAATACGCAAAATTTTATTCGTTTAAATTAAATTCGAAATTAATTCGGTATCGAATGGATCGCTACTGCATGTGTAACAGATATATTTTCCCTATAGCAGTAATCCATTGATTACGAATTACGTTATCTTGAAGAAATCTACAAACATTAGTAGTTTAAACTTAAATTTCTTAACTGATGGTATTTGATTACCTTAGTTCCATGATGCACTCGAATGCATACCTATAAAACGATTTATTTACATAAACACTTGTTTGCTCTATAACACAGGCACAACAACTTTTTATCATTTTTAGACAAACACTTTTTTATACGTATATGACTAGAGCGCCTACCTTAACTCCTCTTATAAAGATTACTATTTTTATACATTATATCATAATATCTATAGTACTTACTTTTCTTAGTGTCTCTTATCACACTTATAGAGAACAGAACGAGAAGTCGAAAAGTGAATTTCTCGAGCTGTTACCACTTAAGATTTCACAAAAACAAAAATATCTAAGTCATATAAAGTACAAACAGGAAGCTCAAGAACGTTCGAAAATCTCGAGCGTATCACAAATTAAATTTAGGAGAAAGAATACTGCCTAGTTTCTATCGACACGGAATAAAGAAACATTGAGACTCAGATTAGCGCAGCAAAAACACTAATCGAAAAACAAAACAGAACCGATCTATTCTACCAAGAATTGGATGCAGTAAATAAAATTCTCTATAAAAATTTATCCCAAAAAGACAAAGAACACAGAGCTCTGGATAACGAAATTAGTAAGCTAAAACATCACGAAGTAGCCAGATAGTTTGAGGCTTGCCACACAATACAGGAAATTAAAGCAAATCTGGTAGAAACCAGCAAAAACATTCAGAGGAAACAGCATGCATACAATCGATTATACAGAGAGAAAAAGACAACCTGAACGAAACCGGCCAACAACTACAAAGTCAACTACAGAAATTCAAAAACACACCGCGCAGCAACGAAAATAGTGGCTTTACGTTCACAAACGCAGAAGGAACAACAGAATGGCGCCCAACTTAGCGCTCACCCCGTCCCAAACAAATATAAGATCTCCAGTTATCCTGCGAAATAAGAAGGCATACAATGAACCGATTCGAAAACCAAAAGCCAGTCAACCAATGTCACCACAGAAAGGGTAAAAATACCACGTAAAATCCAGCAGACCGCAACTCAATCAAAGAGATATTGGACACAAACAACGTTTAGTATCACACTTACTTACCAGAAGAAGAAAAATCTCTCAACGTCTTTCTGAAAAGAATACTTGAAACAGTGTAGGAAGCAGACATCGACAAAGACTCAAGAAACAAAGGCTTCCATCTAGCTATAATTCTTAGATGGCATTACTTGAGCGAAAATCTATGCCCAAGGCCCACGTCATATTTTTAAACTATGAGAAACACATAATCCAGCTCAAGGATATAATTGGCAATAATATTACAGTGGAACCGCAGAAATCAAAATCGATGATCTTGCAGTGCTTAAAATGCCATCTATTCGGGCATAGAGCAGCAAACTGCATCAGTGTCACCTGTAAAAACATCTCTCCAACTTCATTTTTCACAGATGAGAAGAAAGAACCGGCCAGATGTGAAAATTGCGGCAGAGCTCACCCCTCATAGTTCAAGAGGTGCCCTAAAAGACCGCGACATAGAAAAGAAACCCTCTCCTACATCCCACAAGAAAATATAAAAGAGGCTACCATCACCAGCACACACCCTCGAATATCAGAACCATCACAAACGACCACGCAGCCCTTCAAGAAGCAATAAAGAACTTCAGCAACATGATGTCATAGTCCAAACCTTCTTATTGCCATTCATATCCAACTCAGAGGCCAAGAGTCCTACGAACAAACCCCATAGCCAGGAGCACCCAACGACATATAGAAGTGCCCTCCAAGAAGTCCTCGTCAAAATTGGAGACATACTAACATATATACTTAAGATAATTATATGTTCTAGTTTGATATTTTATATATGAAACTGTAAATACGCCTCTTCATTTCAGGACACTGTAAAACGGTAAGTTACCTAAAATCGAATGAAGGAATTAGAACTAGCATACTTGTTAAACTAATTTTTCATGAAATCTTTTTTCTTCATAACTTGCTTTACATATTATATATTACATATATGCACGATTAATTTGAAATTTATTTTAGAAGAATAATATTTCGCTTATTTATTAATTATTATAAATACATACTTCTTTACTGATATTAAATTTGAATAAATTTAGTATCACTAAATGTTATATTAGTAAATGAAAAAAAAAACGCATCCGAGGAGAATCAAACTCCCGACGTTCCAATAATTCTGTCCATCATATCAATTAACAGCATATTTCTGTTGTAAAAAACCTGCCGCAGATAGGGGGTTGTAGTAATTGTATTTACTTGGGTACCACGTAGTTCTATAACCCACCCAATAAATTAGAGGAAACTACTGCTTTCACTCTTCCTCCTCACTCACACGGTGGGAACAGTCGGCATTTAGGACGTACAATATAGTTTTTTTTTAAAAATATGATATATACACGACGAATTAATAACCTGTTTTTTTTTGAAGAAATAAGTTTCACACCACTCAAGCTAGCAAATGGGGCGAATTAAATCTTTTACCTGAAAACTTTTTTACCTCTTAAGAAAACCTTTTCTTTTGCTAGCTAGTTGTGTAAAGTAAGAAATTTAAAACTTTAAATAGTAATTTCTAGCTTTGTGAATTAATTTGAAAGAAATTGTATATCCCTTTTAGACTCTTGTGATAAAACCTTATACTCTTCTTCTAGCGGATATCAAAAATTTATCTCATAGAATTTCATAAGCATTTTTGTACCACTTTACCATATCCCGCGACAACTCAAGAAACGATATCATCAAAAAGCTTTAAAATTATTGTATGATGTATGACAACATCGCGATGAAATACAGATTTGTCAAGAAACTTAGAATGTGAATATCAACTTCTATTGATCCTGTAAAATGTCATACCGGAATGCACCAGACCCAGCATTTCAAAATTAAATATTATGTGACTTGAAGTTTAAATTAAATTATCCGCGACGGCCTGACCTAAATTACTCGTCTCGTGGGATAAGGTTATTATACTCTATTAGCTTTTTATATTAGTTTGACCTTACCTAAGGACATCGGACGTAAAGTAGGGGTGTTGCATCTCCTTCCTGAATATTTATATGAAATTAAATAAATGCAGGATGTTTTCGATGGTAAAGATGTGGGCACTCATTTAAAATCGACAGATAAGTACACTCATGCACAGCAAAAATACCCGTCGTTGTTAAAAAATAATTTTGGTCGAAAATTGCTACTTTTTAACAAAAAAAAACTGTTACATGAGTGAAGCGACATATTTTGAAACTGTTCTTAAATTCATTTTTACACTCATGAAAGCTTCAATTAATAAAGATCTTATTGTAGCTTCGCCTTGCGTCAATGGAAAAAAAAATACTAATAACTTGTATAGCAAGACAAACAAATATTTTTTTTTTGTTGTGCCCCAATCCAGATGCACCGCAACCAGATCAAATTTATGAGCACCTTTTTATTTTTGCTCATTTTCTTTGCTTTCTGAACTAATACAAGCCTGCCAAAGAATGGGCTGGAATTTATTGCGATTCAGAAGTCAGTTGCAGAATATTTGTATAATCAAGTGGTGGTTATAAAGTTGACAAATTTTATGCCCCATATTTCCGGTCCAACACTCGGAAATTGTGAATATCTCGCGTTCGAAAACGCACCTTATACGAGAACTTGCGCAAATATAAAAGTTGTCGGAGTCGTCAAAGTGTGTGGAGTAGTACTTTCACATACACATTGAGCATATATTACTGTCTGTAATCCTAGGCTTTTGATTCTCTGTATATCAGATACATGCTCTGAGTTTATTCTGATTTATGTTGTTTCCAGTTATTTTCATACACTTTGATCATTTAGAATATCCTCAAATGTTATATTGTGACGATAGCTTGGAGTCATTTGACCTGATTCTATTTCCAACTTATGGCCCCCGATTTTGTTCAATAATTTTATATTATGTATTTTTAGCGCAAGCGTAGATTTCAGTTAAAGTTTTAACCGCTAAAATCCCATCCTTACCTTCCCCTGTCACCAAATATAGTGAAAGAAGGACGAAAATGCACTCCATAACTGAAATTGGAGTCGAACTTATGGCCCACGTCCTTTTCAAACTGGTAAATTTTTGCATAGTAGTCTTCTACAACACCTAGTATACCAAGGGTGTATTCATAAATGATTGATATATCGTCTAAAAGAGGATTTCCTAATTCATATCATTGATCTTACCACACAAATAGATGGTGCTATTATGGACTCATTACTATCTCCAGCGGTGGAAAATCTATTTATGACCTATTTCGAAACCAAAGCTCTTGAAGAATCACACCTTAAATTCAAACTCTGATGTCGCTACTTTGATGATGTGTTTGTAATACGGCTTCATGGCAAACAAGAGCTCATCTCCTCCTATGAATTTCTTAATTGTATTCACCTGAAGACAGAATTTACTCTGGAACTTGAGAAAACCCATCAACGTCCCTTTCTAAACATTTTTGTGTTCAAAAGAATGGACAGACATCTGCGATATCAACTCACACAGATAGATACCTCAATACTGATTCTCACAATCACTCCTCACAAATACAGAGCGTATCCAATACCCTAATATCAAGATCCCTTCGTCTAGCCTATAACCAAAAAAAGAAAAGGAACTATCACACATACAAGAGACCCTTAAACAAAAGAGCTACAAACCACCATCCATAAATAAAGCAGTAAAATTTCAACAAGAACCCACGCAAAAAATAAAAGCACCTGTTGAAAATAGACAAATCATCATACTTTCTTACATAAAATGCTCAACCAATAGAATCGGCAGAATACTCCGGAACATATACAGCCTCCAAACCACATAAAACCATAAGCTCATCTCTAAGAAACCCAGAAGACAAAATCAATCTAGAAAAATCAAAGTATATATAAAATCACATGTGGTATCTGCAATAAAACATACATAGGCCAGACCAACAGAAGAATATCGGCAAGACTAGAAGAACATAAACCCAGCATAAGAAACAAATAGAAAATATCGGCCCTTTTCCAATATCAGCACGAGACGGAACACCAGAAAATCGCTAATATGGAACACTACGAGGCAAGATTGCTTCGCGAATCCATCTAAATTCTAAAGAACGGCACTCTGAATAAGAGAGTGCACATAATTTTCTTCCTACCTCAAGAGGACCCATTATACCGACACGGGTCCTGAGCCTAGACTGACACCACCAACAGCGCTCGAAAAGGAAGCAGAGTCAACGCCAACCGACTGGTACGATCTACTAACGGGAACAACGTACGCTGCACATTGAATTTCTTTCAGTTGATCTACCACCAGCAAGCGCATAAGATGCCATATGAGATTTCCGGGTGACATCTGCAAATTTCTTCAAAGATCCAAATGAACGAACGGATGTATTCCAGGATATATATATATATATATATATATATATATATATATATATATATATATATATATATATATATATATATATATTTATGGTTTCCATTAAAGTTAACAGTTTGTTAATTAAAAAGACTTTTTCTGCATGCCAAACTATTACATATTTTGAAATCCTAATAAATGTTATTTTACCGCAGTCTCTCTTAATAACGCCTTTTCATAGCGTAAATTAGAATGTGATGGGTAATTTATTCTGAACTTTAAGCCACAAAACAGAATTTAAAATTCTGGGTTCGGTGCATTCACGATGATGTTTAGTGCGGTAGTAGTTCATTATCATTTCAGAATGGCTCAGGTCTCTGCCGCAACAGAAACCCGCATGCCACACGCGAACTGTTGAAGATTTGCCAAATGGTATAATTTAGTGCGAAAAAGGAGAGTTTTCGCAAAATATCGAGAAAAGAATTACACGTATGTATATATATATATATATATATATATATATATATATATATATATATATATATATATATATGTATATATACAGGTCTGGAAAATCCAAACCAGAAACTGGACGTTTCTTAAGTAAGATAAAGAAAATAGTATATTATTCATCAAATCAGAATGAGACAGTCATAAGTATCGACATACGTGTAAATTACCAGTTTGGCTCTAGGGTGAGGGGTAATACAATGCTGGCGCGGTGAGAGCAGGCGGCAGCATACGCCACGCCCTAACACAACAAAAGGATTCCAAGTTATTTGCTTTCAATTAGGCCGTTGAAACGTAAGTACCGTGTTTCGCGCCAATTTTTTTTGTTACAATGGTAGTTTATTCCACGGAACAAAAAGAGCAGATTATTAAGTGGTACACTATTCTGGTAAATAATCAGCAGTTCCTTGAAAATTTAGAATTTCGGAAATTATTAAAAAATTTGGGACAATCGGTTGTCTAAAAATTTGTAAAAAATACACTGATAATAATGAGGAGCAACCGGTTCCTCAAATTACTGAAGAACAAGCAAATCGGGAGACTGGCGTTTGTAGTTTGGCAGAAATTAATTTTCCTTGCAATAGTACCGTAATTTCCTAAGAACTTGATATGAACGCTTGAATAGTTCGGAATATTTTAAAGCGGAACAAATATCGCTATTAGAAATTGCGAATAACTCAAGAAATTTTTCCGAAATCCCAGGAAACACGTGTTACTTTTATTCTTTACCAGAATAAAAGTTTATTTTTGAGAATAATTTTAAAGTGGTCTATTAGCTTATTTACTTAGAAATTACCGTTGCGTTTCACTAGTATTTTTATAAGAATAAATGTTTATTTTGTAACAGAAATATCAATTTTCTTTACGCTCAATGCCCGACAAACACTAATTTTTTTGTATTTCGACTATTTGATGTATTTAAAACAATCAATGTATCAAATAGTCATTAAATATTCCAAATTCCGTCGATTACGTTACAAGTTTAGACGAAAAGTAAATACACCCTCTCATTCGTTTCAAGGTACTGCTCGTCTTCGTGTCGCACGGAAGTTAGCGGGGGTAATATTAAGATAGGCGTTCCCTACGATCTTCTGTCCCGAACTAAGTTAGACGAGCTTAGTGGGTTAGAACTTGAGGAAACGGCCAAAATAATTTGTAGTTAAGAAATTTAAAATAGAAAGTTGGCTATAGTAACGTTTCTATTAAACCTCGGTAATATGAACGGCCAGTCTATTCTTTCTAAAGTTTCGTCTCAGGTCAAAGGCAACAGTGTTATAATTGCGTAGCGCCCAGTTACAATTCAACGATTACAAAATTGGGCTAAACAGAAAGGCAGTAATATATTTTCGCCGCACTCTGGTGTGTAAAATACAAAAAAAGCATGTTATCCACATGACGAGTATCTAACTTTTACTAAATCAAAAGCCGAGGTTAAATTCCAAGGCTTACTGGATCATACAGTGGATCGAATTATATTGCTTCAATTAGACGATGGGGCTTCGATGGAACGTCAGGTCAGAGCCAGTACAAAATGAAATTCACTGATCCGAATATTTCTGATACAAACTTATTCTTAACCTCTCTTATTCCACTTCAATTAGCAGGTATTAACACGCAAACTGAACAAGAATAGATTGTTTTGTACAATCCCAAATCCTTCTCTATTATGAATTGCAGGCCTCTGAAATTTGAATTTATTAAGAAAACCGAACAAAAGTCTTTAACGAAAATAGAAAATTATGAACTCGAACCAGACAACTTGCACCATATAAAAGAGTTCTCTGTGCCACCCGAGCTTCAGTACAGTACAACTTATCTATGACGATGATAGACGGCTAGGTGAATGCTTTGGCTAGAGCGAAATCGGGCCAACGTTATTACCTCTGCCAAACAACATCTCAGTTCAACAATATTGATACTGTGTCCCAATAAATACAGAGTATTTCAAGCTACAACTGTTAGCTTTACACGCATGTATTAGATTCTTCGAATGCTGCTTGTATTTGTCGTATCAACGTGACACACAGCAGTGGCAAACGTAAGCAGAAAGACAAAGAAGGGAAAGCACAGTGCGTTATAAAAAAATTGAATCGACAAAGCGCTAAAAAGCAAAAAATAATATAAATTTTTATACATGCAATTTTTGAAGTCAGCGCCAAATTATTTTTAAATGAAACAGCTACTAACATGAGATATATAAAAACTATAGCAAAAGCGAATCACATTATGTCAAGTATTGGTTAAGCATCGACTTCAAAAATTTCATTGGCATGTACAAAAATTTTTTGTTATTTTTCACTTTTTCCCAAAAAGTAAATTGCCTTTAAATTCTTATAAAATTCTTTTGTAATGAATAATTTAATATAAATTATTATTTAAAGTACGATTGAAGATAATAAACATCAATGTAACGAAACATGTTGTTTAGAGATTCCATGCCACCAAAACAATTTAAAATAACATTAAGCCTATTTTGTTCATTGGTCACAGATACTATCAAGACACTAATAACGCTTTTCCGTCTCGAAGTTGCTTACTATAGATTGTTCAACATGCTCAATATTTCGTTATGTCCATACCCGATTCGATCGTTGGCGACAACTAAGAGTTTTTGTGCTAGGACCTATCTCTTCCAATATTTATATAGCCTGAACCAACCCTTAATCTGTCATTATAGGGAATTCTGTCCCACGTCATATATGTGTTCAGGAAGAAATCTTGCCAACTTTCCGGCCAGAGTCATTATTTTATAATCCCAGTGATTAAAAGCAGTCTCAGTAGGTACCGTACCAGGCAGTGGAGGAGATATTTCAGAAAAATATTTTTACCAGCGGTCAGCTTCGAACCAAAAACCCTAGAGAAGATTCGACTTGAAGGCTGACGCTCTTACCACTGCGCCCCGATATATATCATATACCAACAGTGAATACAACATACTTACATTTGAGTGTATACATACATTTATATTAAAGAAACTTTTTTTTCTCAACCAAATGAAAAAACCTTATACTTTAAGGGCAGACATTCTAACATGGTGAGAGACCAAGCACTATTTGAGATTGCAGGAAAGTAACAAGAAAGGGTGGCAACTTTTCCCTTCGTCGTACCGCCACCTACAGACCGACTTTGAATTCGGTATATATGCTATCTAGATATCTATATTTTTTTTTAAGTAGTAAGCTACTTTCACGGCTTTGGCCTTTTCGGCCATGCTGCTAGTCAGACTGTATTATATAATTATCAATTTATATACTTAAACTAAATTAACTTATGGGCCATACACACACACAACGCACGGCTTTCCCAAGCGGTTCCATATTCAAGTATTCACCGCGCTAGCCGCAGATAAACTTCTGTGATTGCACATAAACCGGTTCAACCACAGAAGTGAATCTGCGGGTATATCTATATCTCTACATAATTAAATATTCAAGTTGTATGAAACGCTGGAAGATGGCGCTGCTTGTATAGGATATAAGATTTTCTCCGTTATAAGTTGCTTAAGGGAATTGTTTTTCTCATAGTTAGGTGCACTTATACTGACAAGAACCAATGAGTTCGAAACTTATCTGCAAGTGACGGTAGTATTTCCTTGCAGCCTGAAATTGTGCTTTGTCTCTAACCGTATGAGAAAGAGTACTTCTATTCTTATAGTGTAAGATATTTTCAGTTGGGTGAGAACTAAATAATTTTTCTAATATAAATGTATTAAATTTTATACGTATTCTCTGAAATAACGGAACCAATCAAACATGGTGTCTAAATTTTAATTAGGTTATGTTAGGTTAGCTAGAGATGCTCTTCTTAAAAAAGATCTTAATAGGCAAAAAGCAGTTTAAGCCGATATTATACCATTAAAGATCTTTGACAAAGATAATTTCTAAAATCTGTTTCATAAAATATTTTATAGTGTAATGTATGAAATGTTTCTTTTTAAAAAAATATTTTATCAAATGCCAAGACAGATGTTTATATTTGATAAAAAAAACTGTGTGTTAGTAAGTTTACATGGACGGTGGCGGCTACGAAATTGCTAATTTTAGAGTACGAAGCGGATGAATTACTATATAATAGCGATAATCCAAGTTATAAGAATAGAAATAAATGTTTAGATATTTATACACAGATTGCAGATTGTATATAAGGTCTATATGAAGTATATAATATCTATATAAAGTAAAAAAAAACTAGATTTAATTTATTAATCGACCAACCGAACTTGTATAGGGTGTCCAATCTTCAAGGTTATACAGGTTGCTAATACCGGGGGTATTAGTAAAAATTAAAGGTTTTCATGGCACTATGTTATTTTTTTAAAAAACGAGCGATGACACCAACAGAATTTTCATAAACCTCTTCCTTTTGTAGATATTGAGCGATTTTGAAAATTATGAATTTTGGGGCTCCCGTTGTATCTCGATCACCTTGCAACTTATCGCAAAGTGAAAAAATTGAACTATTGGGGTTTTTTCTTGTAGGGTTCAATGGCGTAGTCAGTTTTTTATAGTTTAAAGTGTTTCAGAGAAATAAATCGAACTTGCATTTTTTGAATGGGACACCCTATTATATTTTTGAATTATGAGTTTAAGTTTGTTACAAGCTTTTCAAAAAAAAACTATAGCATTCTATATTTATTATTAGTATTGAATCTTAAATATATGTTTTCCAAAAAAAATTATCAGAACCTTCTACTATTCTGTAAGAAATAATTAGATTTGCCACGGTACCAGTTAATACATTGATCTCATCAATCTCCCAGTTTCTGTATTAGAGTTTAGACCGTAGTTTAGAACGATGAATAAAAGACGAATGCTTATCAAATTTCCTCTATATTTAACTAAAAAACTTGACGCGTTTCGCTAACACTGTAGCTTCATCAGAAGTTCTATTTTAAATGACAAAATACTTGGTTACTTGAAAAACTTATACCTAGATTTACATTAATGAATAAGTGCAATACTCTAATTTACATTTTATTATCTTTTATTTAAATTATTGGGAAATCCACACTGGTTTTTGTTAAAAGATATTTAGCAGGGGTGTGGTGTTGATATCTGTTTGGTCATTTAATAGATTACCTGTGTTCTTTATTTTCGATTCATTTCTATGGCTTCTGAGAAATTCAGTTTATAATCTTTCCTTTCTACATGGAGAATTTCAAAATTATCCTCTAATTGATGATTTTGTTCTATTAAATGATTTGCGTATGAAAAACTGTTTTATTGTGTAAAAAATTATTTTTGTGTTCCTGAATCCTTTTTTTTTAACGATCTGCCTGTTTGGCCTATATATACTTTTGGGCAACTTCCGCATTTGAGTTTATAAACCCCAGACTTGTTATTTTTATTTGTTTTTGTTTTATAATTTTTTAAGCGTTTTCCTATTAAATTATTTATTTTGAAGGCTACCCCAATATCTTTTTTATTCAGAAACTTTTTAATTTTAATTGATGATTTACCAAAATATCTTAAAGCGGTAAAGTTGCGTTTTTTGTTTTCTTGTGCTATAGGATAAACTTCTTGTGTGGCTTTCTTTTTAAATTTTTTTGTTAAAATTGAGTTAACCATTGATAGTAAGTAACCATTGTTAATTGCAACTTGTTTAACCCAATTTAATTCTTTATTAGAATTCTCTTCAGATAAGGGAATGCTAATAAGACGATGAATAAAACTATGGTAAGCCGCTAATTTATGTTGTTCTGGGTGAGATGAAGTTCTCTGTATGGTTGTATCCGTATGTGTGGGTTTGTGAAAAATTCCAAAAGAGTGTTTATTTAAAACTTTAGTAATGACTATATCAAGAAAATTTATTGAGTAGTTTTCTTCTTTTTCCATAGTAAATTGAATATTTTGGTGGATTGAGTTAATAAAATCTAAAGATTTATTAAGTTGTCGATCTGTGCCTGTGAAACACACTAATATGTCATCCACATATCTGTACCAATACAAGAAATGTTGGCTTATGTGGTTACTAAATATTATTTTTTCCATATTGTCCATAAAAATCTCTGCTAACAGTGGGCTTAAAGGGCTACCCATAATCAATCCTTCTTTGCTTTTGTAGACTT
Source organism: Diaprepes abbreviatus (assembly GCA_034092305.1). Classification (NCBI taxonomy): domain Eukaryota; kingdom Metazoa; phylum Arthropoda; class Insecta; order Coleoptera; family Curculionidae; genus Diaprepes; species Diaprepes abbreviatus. Next base: position 21,181,762 of record JASJET010000103.1, read on the forward strand.
TATCATTAAACGCAAAATAATTTTGGTTAAGGCAAGCCTCTAATAAGTTTAAAATATCGTTTTTTATAATCAAGTTTACTTTATTTTTGTTCAATACATTTTCTACTAAGGAGAGCGTTTCTTTTGGTGGAATACTTGGGAATAAGTTCTTAACATCAAAAGATATTAGTTTAGTATTGTCTGGTAAAGTTAGGGTTTTTATTTTGTTGATAAGTTCCATTGAATTTTTGATACTATATGTTGGTGTAAAGTTGCAAAAATGTTTTATTTTATCTATTAGGAATGGTGAGACATTTTATACTGGTGCAGACATGTAGGATACCACTGGTCTTATTGGATAATCTACTTTATGTAGTTTGATTAGTGAGTATAACTGAGGTATTTGAGGGTTCATTATAAGTAGTTTAAATTTGTCATTTTGTGATACAATGCTGAGGGCTTGGTTAATTTCTTGTTTAATTTCTTTTTGGAATTTTTCTGTAGGGTCTTTATTTAAGATTTCATACTCTCCCGACTGGATAAAATTTTCAATATATTGATTTTTGCTTATAGCTATCACCGTATTTCCCTTGTCTGCTCTGGTAAAAATAATATTATTTTGTTTTGTTTTTTGAATTATCGTCTTTAGGATAATTTAGAAAGTAAACTGTGTTATCTTAAATTCGATTTCCTCAAAAACATTCCTTTATCTGTCCATCTTCTCTCTGGATATCGACGAATTACAGGAATTTATAAATTCCAAATTGAAAAGAATATAAAACTTCTCAAAACTGTTGAAATACACTTCTAGCGCTTCATCCTCGTTTCCGTTAGACTGAACACAAACGAGAATGTGGAATTTTTTGTTGTTCTCAAAGTTGACAAAGCCTGCAATTATTAATAAGAAACTGATTAATCGAAAATATGACGAATATCTTAATATTGTGACGCATTTTACGTAAGAGAAGCAAGTCGTGCTCTACGGATCTACTTTGTTTACAGCAGCGGAGCATCAGTGGATATTTCTCGTGCAAACAGTCATCGGTCAAATGTTCAGCACAAGGGCATCGGTTTAACGGTATTTACTTATAATCGGGATAGCCCTGCTCTCTGAACTGTTCGACGGTTTGACTGCCCAAAGGTCAAAGCATCCACTAGGTGGTCGGTTCTCGGGCACTACCCTCGGGATTAATGTGGTCGAGGGCCCACTTATGCCCCGGGCAGCTTGTTACAATGGGGAAACGGCAAGCCAGGGATCAATTGCGCGTATTAGAGCTTTCTGCCGGCTGCCAATTGTTAGCTGTAATGTTAAAAATGGGACTAGATAATGCAACAAACGGTTTTTAAAACATCCTGTATCCTGTATTCCATACTTTTATAAAGGAACATGGCCTAAAAATAATTTACAACGTAAGATGTACAACAAACTAAACTTTTAAACGGCTGGAGTATGTTATGAGAGCTGTTCACGATACCTCGTACTGGTCGGTAGCACTAGAGACGGTAACCCGACGGTATCATTCGTGACCTCGTACTACACGGTTGCGACGCTATTCACGACGGCTCGTACTCAAATTATCGCGCTTCGTGTCTAAAATCCGCGTACGCTGTTCACGGCGCCTCGTACTTAAATTCGACCGACGACAGTATATACGGTATGTCTAAGAGTAACCCGGCATCGATCGGCGGTAGGCGGCGTTTCTACACGGCGGCGGCGATAAATGACGGGACGGCAGTTGTTAAGCGGCGAACCTATTAATGCCCAAAATTTTAATAATTTCGTTACAATATTTTAACGGAACCCCCAGAGGACATAATTTTTATGTTTTGTTCCTTTAAATACCCGTCACGGTCTACTAACAGAATCTGATTATTTTGTAAAAAACTAAATACATTGTTCAAAAACGTATAAGGAGTGAACCTATAAAAAAACTTCCTATGCCACTGAAACCTACATGAAAATCTCCAATTAACTTTGTGATAAGTTGTAAGATAAACGAGATACGAGTAATGCCCCAAAATGTATTTCCAAAATGAAGAGGTCTATGAAAATTTTGTTAGGGGCATCCTTCGTTTCTGAAGAAAGTAGCACAGTGCCACCAAAACTTTATACTTCTACTTTTACTAATAACAGAGATAAAACATGAAACCATCGAAAATTGAACACACTGTATATTACAAAAATCGAATTTAAAAAATATTTTTACACCTGCAATTCTCAATAGTATTTAATTAAAAATTATGTCGTGATATAATAACTATTTTGTTGATTAGAACTGGAAAATTAAGGCACAAATTTAAAAGAATCTTCATCCACTTTTAAAGAGTTTTTCTAACTTTTAAGATCTTCACTTATCAGTTTTTGAACTAAACTTTAATAAATTCCTTTTAAATAGTATCTTGCAACCTATGGTTTTACCACATACGTCGTTTTAGTGTTTTTTATCAATAAACATTGCATTACAACACCTGCACTTTTTTTGCACATTTTAGAAAAATTAAAAAATATTTGACAAATATGTTTTCTAAGGTTATAGTCTAAATTTAAGATTTAACGAAATGAACGTAAAAGGAAACGTAAAAAAATATTTTATAGCATTTTTATCAAAGATCTTTGATAGTGTAATACCGGCGTTAGTGTTGAAAAATGCTTCACTGTATGTATATGTTATACGAAATTAAAATAGATACTATTTTGAGATCTTTCAGTCTTGTTTAGTCGCTGATATTTTATATTCTAACAGATATAAAATACAGTTACATACGGAAAGCAAATTTGACTTAAAATGATAAATTTTGAAACGTATGTACTTACGGATTTAAGGAATCAATTAAAAATAAATACCAATATTTACTGTTTGTGTGGAGAATAATCCTTCTAACATTTCCAGTAAGCTCACGGAATTTTCCCAATAAAATGTTTCAAAACCCAAACTAAGCCAATGAATCTCCAAAGTTCAATTTTTAGTAACAAAAAAGAAACTTTTCCTAAAACCCTCGAACAAAGAGTACATAACACGATATTTCGTAATTCCGCTGCCACCGTATCAAGATAAAGTTGTGCTTTTGAGGTAAAAATGTTTTGGTTTTAACTTTAGCAAGCATTGTTGAGAACGAATACCTTTTATTTAATGTGGTGGAAAATTAAAGGTAAATGATTCGCAAAATAATAAAAAATAATGAATGTAATATGACAAAGGAACAGTATTAAAAAATTTAGTAGGCATAACTTTTATTAAATTAAGGAATTATTTTCTTGCCTCTTGAATTCTTTATTCGGCTTTAAAAACGTAGATATTGTTTTTAAATTCGATTCGTCTTTCTGGTTCTTGTATTCCTTTTATTTTTACCTTTTATATTAAGTTGATGTAGTTCATATATTTTCTGTCGCAAAATAAGATGTTATTCTCTTTTTAATAATGTGAGTAATTTAGTATCACTATTTATTCTCCTCATTCGTAATTAGTGAGGTTCAGGAGATCTCGTACGCCCCTAAGCGTCTTAATGCTTTCGCTTTTAGAATCCACGTTTCTATTACATAAAGAAACACAAGGTGAACAGAGCATTTTCGATATCAGATGTCTATGTTGAGGTTTAGATTACATAAGAATGGTTTTAGTTTTTGAAAATTTAACCCAGCTTGTTTTCTTTTTGATCGAACTTCAATTTCTGTGTCAAGGTTGATCGTTAAGAATCCCAAGTATTTAAATTTATCAGCCTGTTGAATACGTTCTGCAAAATTTTGATACATCTTTAAATTGCTCTGTTCCCTTTATCATTACCATCATTAATGTTTTTCATGTTTATCATTAGACCATATTCTTCTGATTATATTATTGTTAGATTGACTGTTTCATAAGCGTACCGAATATTATTTAAGACTTCACCAATAACTCTCTCTTCCTATTCTGTCCCCTGCAGTTCTTGTGATCATATTTCTTCTGAAGATTAATTTAATAAGATGAGGAAAAAATACTTTTCCGTCCAACATCTCTTTCGACTTTTATGACAACAATTTGGACTATTTTTGTTCGAACATGAGCATTTTTGATAATTTGGATGTTATTTATATATAATCCTTTCCTTGACAAGCATTCTGTTTAATTCTATCGATATTTTCTCATAATCGATAAAGCCCATTTATAATATTTAAAATGTTTTCCACTTTAGAAATAAAATAACTTCTTCTGAAGAAAGGGTTTTATTAATATGTTGCAACTAATGAAAACCTATTGTAATATGTGAGACTCTCACTAATGCAGAAACCATTAAGCATCTGATGAAGGAAGTTAATCTATTAAGTACTAGTTTGGCAAGTCAGGATAAACTATCATAAGACAAAAATAAAATTATTGGGCTATCGGACAAAATATGAATAAGACATTACTAACAATTGGGAATGAAATAACTCAAACATTCACAATTAAACTTACAATAATATCAAATATCACAGCTAAGAATGATAATAAGGGTCATCCGAGACAAAATATTCAGCTCTCGAAAAATAATGTTAACTTAGCTATTGTAAAGGCACAAACTAAAAAATTCTGATGAAGAGCATAGGTTTAACAAGCAACTTAAATGAAGTTGTGGCAAGAAATAAAATTCCAGTTCTTAAAGCCGGAAAAAATCAACCAGCGGCTGTAAAATAATCCAACAATTCTTCAACACTTGGTATTGCTGCTGTTGAAGAAAAAAAATGGTTTCATATTGGGAATTTAGATGTCAATATATCAACAGTAGAAATATCAAGTGTTAAAGAAAGAAAATGGTTTTATATTGGGAATTTAGATGTCCACATATCAGTGAAGCAGATTCGGTAATATCTTGTAAACAATAACATTCCAACATTGTCAAGTGAAAAATTAAAAACTAAGTATATCCATTCTGCACCACTTAAGGTATCAATTGTTCCTGAATTGAAAGGTGTTATATTCAATAGTTATCTTTGACATATAAATGTTACTCTTAAACTATTAGTTATTAATTCTAATCAAAATAAGAATTTTTTCGAAAAGGCAATCAGTTCAGACAAAAACAGATTTAAATTTTTATTTTGAAAATGTAATCATTTTAAATAAGTTTGACGTTGCAATTTTTTATTTCGAATAAATTTGACATTATTTTTATAGAAACTAACTTGGTAGTTGTAAATATTAAGCCACTAGGACTTTAAACCACAAGTAAAAAAGAATATGATCAGGGTGCTCTTATTTCTTTTGAGACCACATATGTTGAGAATAATGGTTTAAAAAAACTTTTTGTGATATTGCATATAGAAATTTCTAAAATTCTTATTGGGTGTTGTTACATTCCACCAAAGTCCCCTCTTGTGATATACGAGATATATTATTCTAATGTAGAAAGTATTTTAAATTAATATAACTGTAATAATATAAATTAATGTACAATGGATCAATAAGGAATATGGAGTGTATCCTATTGGAAATTTAATCCCTTAAGCTTCATGTGTGGCCAATCTTGTTGCCATTTTAAATTTATATCAATTTTATGAATATTCTAATAAGGCTTATCATGGATTCAATATTTCATTCCGATAATGACTAAAAAGTTTCTCTATCAGAAAATTCAATAAGTAATTGTTATAATAATTACTTGGCTTTATCATTTATTTATCAAATACCAAGCCACTTAGTTTTCTTTATGAGTATCGTAATTTTGAACTGGCTTTATATACTGATATTGTTTTATTTTCATCTCATTTTGACTGGAATAGTATGCTAGATATGGATAATGTACAAAATATTTATTATATCGTTAACTTATGTATTGTATATACTAATGTCTTTATCACAAAATAAAAAATTTTCTGATGGGGGCTAATCTGAGTTTCAAAATCTAATTTTCCAACAAGAAAAATAGCTTATAAAGGATAAAGAAGAGGTGGTTTATATTCTGACTATATCTTATTTAGATGCAGAGAGCAAGCAACGGTTCTGGACAAGAGTACATTGGAAGTTTATAATCGAGAATGATGAATAACAAAAATAAATTTTTCAAATTTATTAATAAAAAAGGCTTTTCATGTATTGTAGAATATGCCGTCTTAGCAAAATAAAAGAACTTTAGAACTTCAGTAAATTTCTGAAATATTTGCAAACTTTTTTTCAACTAGGTGGCAACTTTGACAATGCAGTTGATGTTGGCAGCACTTAGGTAGATATTATGGACGTATCTTGTGGGCTGGAAAAATTAAAATAATATATAAGCCAGGTTCCTCATAATTCTCGTTATAAGTGTAGGTCTATTTTATCGCCTAATTTTCAAAAAAAAAATTATAACATTTCACTTAGCATAGTATTTCTCTTGATCATTGAAAATGATTGAATGCTTAGAGAAAGTTATAGGGGAAGATCTGGATTTTCGTTTGTTAATCGTTTTTCAAAATAAGGTATATAATAAGAAAAAGTCATTATTTCAGAATATAATAGGCAGTGAACAACATGGTTTTGTTATAGGTAGATCAACATTAAGCAATTTGTAGGTTTTACAATGGCTTTCTGTCGGATGCTTTGGTATGACGCTGTCAGATAGAAACTATTTATACGGACTTTTCCAAAACTTTCGACAGGGTATATTACAGTATTTTACTTAATAAGTTAGCATGTTTAGGAATTCATGAAAACCTTCAACTGAAAGTCAATAATACTGTGAGTATGGAGATAGATGTTAGTTTTCCCCAAGGAGTTTATTGTCTCCATTGTTATTTAGCTGTGTATTGGATGATATTTAAAATAATTGAGTACTTATCTATTTTGTCGAATGTAGGTGACCTAAAAATATTCAAAGAAATCAAAAATGAAGATGACTCCTTTAAGTTGCAAAATGATTTAGATAATTTTGGTAGTTGATGCAAACTTAATCTTTGAATATAGGAAAAAGTCATATAATGAGGTTTTCGAATTAATAATCTAAAAATGTTTAATTGTGAGTTAGATGATGAATTTAAGGTTTGATCCTCATATTGATATGTTGTTAATAAAGCATTAAAACTTTTGAGATTTATTAACCATTCTTTAAGAGAATTTGATAACATTCACATTTTTTAATCTCTGTTATGCTCCGTAGTTAGATCTATATTAGAATATTCATGTTGTGTCTGGTCTTCAATATATGAAAAATACAAATATTAAATTGAGAAAATTAAAATAAAAAGTTTGTGAGAATCATCACTTTTAAACTTAAAATTTCCATGGAAGATATAGATTATATTCACCTTTAGAGAGCTGTAGGAATTTTTTTGTATGTATTGAAGTTGGTAACAATTTAGTGGAGTGCCTTAAATTTATAGACAAGATAGGTTTTCATGTACCTCAGAAACAAACCAGAATATTGGAGACTTTCAATGTAAATTTTCATCGAACAAATTATGATCAAAATATACGGATAGGTAGAATGAGTATTGAACTTAATAATATTGTACCTGATCACACTGATATATTTAATATTAGTTTAAGTAAGTTTAAAAATATAGTAAATTACGTTTGTAGTATAAGCTAGTAATAATTATTGTGACTTTTTTAACCATGTATTTATTGTTTTTGTAATGGCTTGCTTTCTTTGTCTTGCTAATCTTTGCATTTTTGCAACAAAACTATAAGCAAAAACAATGCTTCTCTTGTTCAACATCTGTTTTGAATATTATTAAGTATAGGATTTCGAGAAATATTTTTAATACATGAGACTAGAGGCTGATAATCTAAAATCCTTGAACTTCTTATATTTTTAGTTTCAGATATAGATATTAATTTAGCCAAATATTTTTCAGAGATTTCGTCGGTTATATAACATGGCTACTAAATCGACTTATTTTCATTTATAAGTTTTATAATTTCTATATAGATCTCATTAGGACCAGGCAATTTATTAAGTTTCGTTAGTCTGATAGCATATTCCACTTCTGATTTTAATATTTCAGGTTCAGTTTGATTTGTTCAAGTCTGTGACTTCTGTAACTGTACTTCTCGATATTTTTTTTAGATCTCTGATTTTGTTTTTATCTCCGATCCATCAGCGCTAAAATATTAATATTAATTAATAATGGAAATATTAAAGTCATTTACTGTTTCTTTTTTTTTGTATCTGTGGCGTGTTCTTGCGTAGCTTGTCCTTGATTGTTATCACGACGGTTTTAAACCACAATATGTTCACATCTCCTCTCTGCAACCCATTGTGGGTTTTAACATCATCTATCTTGTTGTTTATTATTTAATGGGTAATAATGCTGTCTTTTTAATCGTTTTCAGTCGTACTTGTATTTTAGAAAATTAAAGATTTTAATCTCTATGGACATCGGCTGCTGGATAATTTTAATGCTATGTATTTTGTTGTAGTAACATTTGTCAATTAATACATAATCTATTTGATTTTTAATGCAATTATTTTCATTAGGTGACTATAAAGAGTTTAAATTAACAAATTTAAAAATTAGTCAACCAAGCATGCAACCTTTAAAATTCAAGGATAAAAAATGTGTTCCGCAATAGTGGAAAATTTTGTTTATTTTTGGGAAACAAATATTCCTCTTACCAATTCCTAGTCTTTAATCGCTAGGCTTTTAGCCTTAATGTTCCTATATATAGAGATTTATTTGCCACGTGTCATTTAAGTGGTGCTATCTACGCAACGATAGAGACAACTGAATTAGTTGAATGAAAAAAAAAACGTGTTCATTAATAAAGTGTGTTTAAGAATATTAACTGTGTTGTTAATTATCCTTTAGAATCTAAAATATAGGAAAAAACCTTAAAGTCAGAAAAAATTAATTTTTTAGATATATCGGAACTATCTAATAGACTTTTTATTTCTTTTTTTCTGTGGTTTCGACCCGAAATATTGACAATAAAGAATATTTTACAAGTACAACTCTACCATTTTTTAGATTGAATAGCTACTTTCAAATTTTAGGACCGTCAACAGTAGAGGGTTTAATTTGACAAGGGCAACAGTAATTCTAGAAAGTTTTGGACCTTAAAAATGCCCTTAAAAAATGCTCTTTTTTAATAACCAATTTTTATTACCAAACCGACAAAATGAAAATGTTGTTAATTTTAGGGAGAAAACTATTGGTCTTATCAGTTCTATGACTTTATTTCTAGGTCTTTATTTTTAACTTTTCTATATAAAGATTTTCTTTTGACATACAAATTATCCAATGTCATAAGCATGACAAAACTGATCAACTAGAAGGTCTAACTTCCACTGCTACTAGACAGTTAAAAAATCAACAGCCAGATTTACTAAGAAGGTTAGACTTTGATCCGATCTAGCTGCCTTAGAAGTTAGATCTTCCTATTGGCCGATTGTGTTTTGTTTTCGTCATTTTGTTTACATATGTCAAGAAATAAACGACTATATAAGAACATGAAAAATAAAACCTATATTGTCTCTCGAAAATAGTGGTTTGGTAATAAACACAAACAACTTTTTAATCTTGTGTTTTTAAAATTCAAAACTTGCTTGACTTGTTGTTGCACTTCGCATTTTAAATCCTCTACTGTCAGACCGGTTTTAAAGTAAGACCATATAGTGAATTAGGGAGTACATAATTTTAGTATATTTAGTTTACTTAAATTTAAACATTTTTCTAACTAAATAAAATAAAAACCTGCATCCAACTTTAGTCAAAAGTATAAATTTTATATCAGATCTAATTGTCATGGAAGTTACACCTTCTAGTTGGTACTAGGTATTAACATAGATCAACAAAAACACATTTATATAAAAAAAATTAGTAATAACAATCTACACACAAAGCTTTGGAATCGGTAAGAGGAATAGATGCCGTCCAAAATGAAACAATTTTCTATTTTTGCCGGTCTGGTGATAAAAGAAAATAATTTTTTTATTTTTGTATTTTTAAGGTTAACAATTTAGTTGACTTATTGTTACTCTGGTCAATTTAAATCCATTACTGTCAATTTTTTTTTGTTTTAAAGTTAGAGAGTGTGAATGAAACAGAAGGCTTATATTTAATTTTTTAATGTCAGGGCTCTAGTTAGAAAATATTTCTTATAATAAATATTCCGAGCGGAAAACATCAGAATATGGGCTTAACTGACATCATAGTATTCGGGATTAGAAATGCTTTCAAAGCAAAAAATAAAAAATTTAGATTCTTATTTAAGAAATAGAGGTTACACTGTTAAACTCAAATCTACACTCTCAAACGATAGGATATAAATAATCAAAAAAAATTGGTTTCATATGTTCATATACTAGATTAAAATTTTTACTTTTCTAAATAAACTTTGATAAGAAAAACATGTAGTTATTTGAGTTGTAAGAACTTTTTAACATATTAAATGATGTTCGAAAAAGTAATTTTGTATTTGGTTTAATCACCATGTTTAAAATGTTGTTATCAATTATGATATGTACAATGTCAAAATATGCCTTTGTCAAAATTAACGAGCTGTAACCTTGCCAGATTTACTTTTTTATTATTTGGATTATAGAACGCAATAAGTGTATATTAATGATATCAGTCAAGTTCCTTTTATATATTTTGAAAAAAATTTACTAATAAAGATAAAGAAAGGAGTTACATAACACTATAAAGACGTTAAATAATAGATTTTTCCTAAAATTATTTATACAAAAATATTTTTTTATTTGCAAATAAATTTCAAAACTTAGTTTAGTTCAGGTTAGTTCAGTTCAGGTCAGGTCAGGTTAGTTCAGGTTCGATCAAATCATTTTAATCCATGTTAAATCCGATCAGGTTAGGTTAATTCGGATTAGTTTCGGTAAGTTTATTGGTTTTATTAAGATAAATTCAGATGAATTAAGGTTAATCAGGAAAGTTCAGGTATTGTTGTTTCTTTGTATTCGTTATTAACCTCAGTGATCTTATTTTTGTTTATTCTTTAGTTTTGCAAATATATCTGATCTATTTTTCTAAAATAATACTGGAAATTCTTCAATTTTTTTCTCGTAATTTGTTAAAAATATCTTGTTTTTGATAATATTCGAAAATTCCAAATTTCGTGTGCCTTTAGCCAGTAACGTAGCATAGCTTTCTGCAGCCTGGGGTAGATGCAAAAATTACTGCCCTTGTCTCCTACAGTAAGAAAAAATATGATTATTTTAAAGTAAAAATTTTCTAGAGGGAAGACAATATAAACTGCAAATTTGAGAGATTTAAATTAAAAATTTTTTTCTCGAAAATACATTTGTTGAATCCTTACATGAATCAATTATTAAAGCCATATTATTACTTTAAAAAATCTATTGTTAATTAGAAATCATAAACAGTATTATTGAAACCATTGAATGTTGCAATATAATAAATTTTTTTTTATTGAGAAAATAATTTTTAACAATAACTTTAGTAATGATTAATTCCGTATAAAAATAAAACGCACGTGCGTTCATTTTAAAACATCCTTAGGAACATTTCGATTATATTGTGTAGATGAGAAAACTAAAATTGACTATTGTAAGGCTAAATTTATCAATATGGACGTGTCTAATGTAAACATGGCATTGCGTATATAAAAATCCGTATTCGTCAATTATCCGTACTAGACTTTGATAAATCGTACAAATACGGACATATTCGAATGTATGGCAATACTTCTCATTTATAAAAAGACTCATCAAGGTTGTTAAAGAATGGGATGATAATTCTCATCTACAGATGGGCGATTCTTTTCATCAACAAAAATGTAAGGAAATTCCAATCAAAATAAAATGTTTTTTTTTTTCGGAATTTGCCAGCCCTTACAAAGAGCCGCCCGGAGCCAATGCCCCCCCTTTCACACTATTGCTTGTTGTATTTAAGATTTTTTTTCAACTTTCATAGTTTTGGATTTATTTAAGAACTAAGAAAATTTTGCCCTACGAAATTGTTTTTTTTTTTTTTAATTTAACAGGCTTCCTTACTTTTTAGGAATAGCAAAAAAGCATCTAGCAAAATATAACGTTCATATAACAATATCATAAGGAGAATAAAACAGACCAACTAAAAGATCTACTTTCCGAACTAACTAAACTGGGTTAAGTTAAACCTTTTTAATGGCGGTATATTTTTTAAAGTATGTTCTTAATTACCTACTGAAAGAAATTTTCATTACTCAGTAATTTGACACACCAATAAAAATATTATAATAAAATAAAACAAACACGTAAATAAGCTCTCCATTCAAAATATATATTAAGGCAAATGCCATTCTAAGTTGATTATTGGTAAAACCCCGAGAAATAAATTCGCAAATCATCAATACAATGTACAATATTGACATTGACGGATGAGCAGAAAAATCAAGTATTTCAGGAAAACAAAATCGACATTGCGTATCTTGATGGAATAAAAATATATGCTTAGTTGATTTTCCGAGATTTGACAGCTACTATTTCTAAACAATCCTTTAATATTTCTGTTGTTTTTATAGCTTTTGGATATATTATTAGTTTCGGAAAAAAAGTAAAAAAAAACTTCAAGCAAAGCTAAACACTGTATGTGTAGAGACTGTTCCCAAGCTAAGTGTTTCCGTGGGCAAAAATACACTAAAAAGAAATGAATATCAGGTAAATAATTTATTTCTTTTAGTTAATGATTTTAAATCAACCAAATAATTAAATTTATTACTATCTTTGAAAATTATTCGGAATACTAGAAATCAAATTTCCTTTGACTTTTTGCTTACACACAATTTTTTCAAAAAGAAAATTAACTTTCGCACATATAAAGCATGTTTTCGAACTCCACCTTCAAATTTCACCACTTTGAGTAAAATACATAAACGCGACACAATACTTAACATCACCTTTTTCTGTTACATTCGCATTATTTGGAGGTTCTGTTTTGGATTTTCCCCACCTGTATATATATATATATATATATATATATATATATATATATATATATCGACTTTGTTTTTATTGGAACCAACAATATGCATTACGCTTGTGAATTCTGCAGTTCTTAAACTTAAAAATGTTTTCCTGCAATCCTTTTTTCATTGTTAATTCGATGCGATAATTTACTTTTAGCTAAATCAAAAGCAAGCTTTAAATACTCTTTTTTAGATAAAGGCATGCAATAATTTCCGTGCGGGGTTGCTAGAATCCCCCATCGGGCGCCTCCCCAGGTGGTGGATAGGGGAACGCCTCCCAGATATGGATGGTACCGAGGAAATTAAATACTCGGGGCGAACCAAAACTAGCCTGAGAGTGGAAAGCAGCACTCTCAGTATCATATTGAAGCATAATGGAAATGATCCAGGATTGGTTCAAAAATGAATACTGGAAGGCATGACTGAAGCAGTCTAAGTAGTTTCCACACTGCGATGAGGAAGGCAACGGGAAACCACCTCATTATCGATCCCTAGTATATTAACATGGCTGTTACAAACCAAATAGAAAATGTTACTGATCATGGACTTCGGATACCAAGATCCGGCAGGGGAGGACAATCTCGGGACGGCCGGGCCTCCTCGGTCGTCAGCCTGCGAAACCCTTGCCAACACTATAACGCAGATAGAAAGAGAACCTGGGGCCTTAACATTAAGATTGGAACCTGGAACGTCAAAACAATGTATGAAGCTGGCAAAATCCATAACGCTATAAAAGAAATGGAAAGACTATCAATAGGAATAATGGGAGTAAGCGAGATGCGGTGGATAGACTCTGGTCAGTGTGCTATCAATAACCATCAAATATATTATTCAGGAAACTCCAACGGAGAACATATGAATGGAGTGGGCATGATTTTAAATAAACAAACTGCTGAATGCGTTACAAACTTTATCCCAAGATCAGAGAGACTGTTACTCATTCAGCTTAATACTATCCCCATAAAGTCTAACATCATACAGATATATGCCCCCACAGCCGACAAAGCGGACGAAATAATCGAAGCATTCTACAACGATTTAACGAACACCTTAAGAAGACTCCCCAAAAACGAGATAACAATAATTATGGGAGATTTTAACGCCAAAGTTGGCAACGGCCAAATTGAGGATCTCGTAGGACCTTTCGGACTCGGAGAGCGTAATGAGCGTGGAGAGCGGCTTATTGATTTCGTGATGGAGGAACAGTTTGTGGTCACCAACACTTTTTTCAAACTTCCCCCCAGGAAACTGTATACCTGGAAATCACCTCAGGACACCTCAGATCACATAGTGAGAAACCAGATTGATTACATTATGATCAACAAAAGATTCCGGAACTCGATAACATCAGTCAAGACACATCCAGGAGCCGACATCAAGTCTGATCACAATTTACTCCTAGGCATAATAAAACTTAATTTAAAGAAAATGCAACGAACAAAGACCAACAAACACGACATCAAACAACTAAAAAATGAACACATAAAACAGAGCGCACAACAGTATATGAAGGAACAGCTAAATACTGAGGAAGACACTAGTAATACAGAAGAAGAACTCGGAAAACTACACACAATAACTCAGAACATACTTGACAAGCACCTAAAACCAACAAGAGTAAAGAAGAAGGGGTGGATGACGGAAGAGATTCTGGATCTGATGGAAGATAGACGAAAGGTTAAGAACAGTGACATGGCAACATATAAAAGAGTAGACAAAGAAATAAAAAATGCTATTAGAAGTGCAAAAAATGAATGGTTAACGAAAAAATGCACCGAAATACAATTACTACAACAAAAGCATGACTCGTTTAACCTCCACAAAAAAGTCAAAGAAGCGACAGGCCTATATAAGCCTAAACAAGTTGGACGCCTAACTGACACTCAAGGAAACTTAATAATAGAAGCAGAGCGGAGAAGAAACACTTGGATGAGATATGTAGAGGAAACCTTTAGAGATGAACGACACAATGACACAAAAAAACACAGATTGTATAACTGGGCCCCCATTTACGATCGAGGAAGTAAGAACTGCTATAAGAGGAACCAAGGATGGCAAAACTACAGGACCTGACAACTTTTATTCAGAATTTTTAAAGTTAATGGATGACAACGGGACAATATGGCTCACAAAAGTGTTTAATAATATTTATAATACTGGAAGGGTTCCCCAGAGTTGGTTGAAATCAACATTTGTGACCTTACCAAAAAAACGAAATGCAAAAAGGTGCGATGATTATAGAATTATAAGCCTTATGAGCCACCTACTTAAGACTTTCCTAAAAATCATCCACAAGAGATTATACAAAAAATGCGAGGAACAACTAACACGCACACAATTTGGGTTTCGCGATGCTCTGGGTACACGGGAGGCACTTTTTGCTGTCCAGGTCTTGTTCCAAAGATGCAGAGATGTCAACTGCGATATATATGCATGCTTTGTGGATTACCAGAAGGCATTCGATAGGGTAAAACACGACGAGCTTATATCAATACTTGAAGAGATCAGCATAGATGATAAAGATCTGAGAATAATCAAAAATATTTACTACAACCAAACTGCTAACATAAGAGTAGACAACCAGTTGACAGAAGCAATCTCAATACAACGCGGAGTACGGCAAGGATGTATACTGTCCCCGATGCTATTTAATGTTTATTCTGAGCATATCTTCAAACTAGCCTTGGAAGAATGTGATGAGGGAATACTAATCAACGGTGAACGTCTGAACAACATCAGATACGCAGACGACACAGTGGTATTCGCAGACAGTCTGGAGGGATTGCAGATGTTGATGACAAGCATAACTGAAGTGAGTAAGCACTATGGGTTAGATTTAAATACAAAGAAGACAAAATATATGGTCATCAGCAAACGCCCAATCCTAAACACACAACTGACCATCAACCAACAAACAATTGAAAGGGTTGAAAGCTATACATACCTTGGCACCAATGTAAACAGTCAATGGGATCACTCATTGGAAATAAAACAACGTATAGCAAAAGCCAAAACAGCGTTTACAAAAATGAGCACCGTCTTCAAGGGCCGTGATCTGCCGCTGAAAACCAAGGTCTTCATACTACAGTGCTATGTTTTTCCAGTTCTGCTCTACGGAACAGAGGCTTGGACACTCTCTGAAGCGTCCATTAAAAAACTTGAAGCGTTCGAGATGTGGTGCTATAGGCGCATCTTAAGAATCTCCTGGGTCGACCGAGTCACAACTAATGAAGTCCTGCGCAGAATGGGAAAGGAGTGCGAAGTGATCAAAACAATTAAAAAACGCAAATTGGAATACTTAGGACATATTATGAGAAATGAACAGCGATATAACCTCCTCCAATTAATTCTGCAAGGGAAGGTGTACGGCAAGAGGGGGCCAGTACGAAGACGAATCTCTTGGCTCCAAAACTTAAGAAAATGGTTCAACATGAGCACGACTGGACTGTTCCGCGCAGCTGCCGACAAAGTAAGAATGGCCATGCTAGTCGCCAACATTCGGAACGAATAGGCACCGCAAGAAGAAGATGCAATAATTAGCTAAATCTTTAACGTAAGTTTCCAACAATTTCTCGTATTCTGAAATTTTTTTTTAATTTTCCCATGGCTAGTTCAAACTCAACCTCCTTACCCTGTTTCAATAATTTTATTTGATCAAACAAAGTGCATTTTGGTACCTTGAAAGGTTCAGATGCTTCTCTTATTGTCATCTTTTTATTCAAAACATTGTCAACTGCTAATTTCAAATTTTTTGATTTCCATAAATGCCTTTTTTTCCTTCCCATTATTTCAAAAAATCTAAAAAGATAAATTACATCCCTTACTAAATCATATAACATCGGATAAGAACACGATTTTGTCAAAACAAACTTGTTCGATACTAGGGAACTTGAATGGGTTAAAATAAACTTGTCCGGTGCTAAGGAATCTTTAATTGTCTGAACGTAGGGGCACTTCATATTGTAGTAAATTTTCCATTTTAATAAGAATTTTTTATATATTAGCTATAGAAGTATATAATGTAAAGTGTACTTACTAATACATAACCGGAAGGTACCACACAAAATATATTCTCTCCGAATAAGTGATTTATGACAGTGCCAATATTAGACGATGCAATGAATTCCCGCGCAAAACATCTAACCTGTAACCGGTATTGCGCAAGACTGAGGTGTCTCGCGCAGTGCGGAATTTTTTTCGGTTAAGTGCAACGTCTTTCTATAAACAAACACGAAATAGCGCGCTGGATCAGATTAGAACGTGTTTTGTCCAGTACTAGGTTCTGTCTGGTGCTAGGGGGATTCCCCCTAAATTAATGGACGTAACCAAAGATTATAATAGCTAAATATAATAAACACCAATACAAAATGTACAAAGTGGAACTGACCTGGCTCACACTTATTATTGTTTGGGAGTGGATGGTTTTATTCTATGTACTTAAAAAATACATAGCAAACATCTCTGTGTTTGGAAATTTTGACTTACGTCCACCAAATTTCACAAAATTTTCAATAATTTCAACCAGGTATACCACTCTATAATGTTACTGATATCTTATTTCTAATCTCTGTCCGAAAATTATATTATGATTTACTATATAATATTAAAATGTTCAAAGTTCGTCAAGTATTTCTTCGGTTTCATTTTTAATGTTTTCTGCTATACTTTAATGAACCGTTGTGTAACAATTTTTTCCGAAATGTGCTATATTTCAAAATGTCGCAGTATGTTTTAGTGAAAGTGGCAAAATAAAGTATGAGATCAGAACATACGGCGTAAAAATGAAAATTTTTTTCAGGGAAAATTATTTGCGACCATTAGAAAAAAACTTCAGTTTCGTGTTTTACGACCGCAAAATTGGGGTGATGCAGAAAATTAGCGAGAACTTCTATTTTTCCAGTATTCCAAACTTTACCTTTAAAATCTAGTAAGGTTATGTTTCCAACTCTTGCCCAAAAATACAACTTTGACACACTCACATTAAATAAAATCTCTATATTTACAGCTTATAATAGAAGATGGTTATTTGATTCCTTCTGTTGTAGCGATTTTATATTCCAAATTAACACCTGTTTAGTAATAATTTACAAATAAAACTCTTGTTTGTTATTATAACTTATATTGACTTTACTAGTTTGGAAGCCGCACGAACCAATATGTCTAGTAAAAGATAACAATGCTATCGTCTGTTTTAGTTGTTTTAATTACTTTCTCGTGACATCACGACAAATCTACAAAAATTGCTTTCAATAGTCAAGTTATTTCTTTATTTTTACTATACTTTACACTTATGTCATTAAGAATTCTTTACAAAAACCGTTGGTCGCCATAAGTTAAAAAAATTTTGCCAACATTTATATGATCTATTTCCAAATAAAATGAAATTTGCAATATTACATAAATAGATTTCAAATAAAAATAAACCTGTCTAATCAAAGAAAATATTTATCGTTGGGATTTTCTCAACTTATTTTTCCCGATATAAAATTTTCAACTGAACCCAAAAAAAGGTTGATTTTTATTTCCAACTATATTTCCAGCATAAGTTGAAAACGAATGTATTTTTTGGCATTAAACGGGTCGCAAAATTAACAGAAAAGCTTTGGGAAACATAAAACTGGACGTACGATATTAAACAAGAAATTTTTTCCATTTTTATGGAAAATTCATCTCTTATTATTTTAAGGTATTATTTCTTTTTCCAGAAGGTTGAAATTATGTAAGCGTAAATATTTTCTTCACGATAAAAACATAAATTCATGCAGTGACACAAAAAATAAAGTCTTTTAGTAGAAGTTTACTAGCAGCATTGACGTAGTTAGAAGCTATGAGTCTATTGTTTTCTATATAACTAGAACAAACCTAAAGCAGGCATTATTTAAAAAGATTGAGACATCCTATACCTGAAGAATATAAGTAAGTCATAAAATTCCGAACAATGGTTATTCTGAATAATCCTTAATATTTTGGGAAAGTCTTCCATTCAGCGTCATTAGTAGTAAGGGTGCTTGCTTAATTTTACAAATATAACTTTCACACTGTTTTTGGGAGGAAAATAAATATCTTGTAGTAGAGATAGACACGAATTAAAAAAAACTTTTCCTTTCAAACAAAAATATTCTCATTTGTCTGAATATGATCTCCTCCAAAATGTTGTCGAAATATTTGTATTTCATTACATGGTTAGTTCAGGTTTTGAGTTACCGATTCTTGAAATTTCCATAGAAGCAATATTATTTTGAGACAATTTTTGGAGTCGTTTTTTCGCAAAAACCCACCATAAAATATTTAAAAATGTAAGATTGTTTTCTGTTTACCAAATAATCAAATTCTGGAGTTTTATATGTTTCCAGAAAAAATGTATAACCCCAAAAAATATCACAGTTATTGATATATATATATATATATATATATATATATATATATATATATATATATATATATATATATATATTTAGTTGGTTATATTCTTGGGAATATGGTTCATTTTTATATTGGAACTACATATATAAAGTAGTCATACTGATTGTAAATATATTTTCATTTTTCAAGACGTTTCGATTCTTTCGAAACTTTTTCAACTGAGGGTTTCGGCGGATTCTACAATAATGTACAGGGTGAGTCAACGATTGGATAAAGTAAGTTTGTGCCTTTTCGGTGAAATTTACAAAGAAACTATATTTATTGTTTGATACAGTTTATTTTTACGCAGATTTTAAAAATATTTAGGACTCTACAGGGTGAGCCAAAAAACTAGCACAGCATAAAGTTGTATTTTTTTAAATAGAACACCCTATATACGAATCGTATTTTCGATCTAGCTTATAATTTTAAATCTTTTTTATTAAGGGTTTACTATAACAAAACTTTATAGTTTCTGAGATAATTAAGTTTAAAGAAAAAAAGTCACATTTTCAAGCATCAATTCAATCCTAAATAACATTTTCAATTTTGTGACAAATATATTCAAATTTGGAATTTAGCAAGGCCAAGGACAAGTTAACATAATTTTTACCTAATATTTGCAATAAAAGCTACAGGGTGTTGAACACATCGGCTCAAATTTGAACAAGTTTAAATGAATAAATGTCTTTTTTTTTTAAATGGTACACCCTGTATATTTTCATGTTATTTAATAGAGTAATAAAAACCCTAAAAGTTTTGTTCAATATATCCTATACCTATTTATAATAGTTTTTGAGATATTTCAGTTTTTCTTATTTTCCATACTTTTTTACAGAAATAGTCTTCATCTTCATTATCATAGTAGCCATGTAAAATAATAAAAAGAAACTACAGAAACAAACAGAATGTGGTTAAATATGATGAAATACATTATTCGTTATATTACAACGGCAATAGTTTAATTAAACATAATGTGAAAAAATTAACACAACAATAACGACAAGGCAAATACATATTTACTTTTATACTAAATTGAAAAAAAAAATTACCTATTAAATACTGAGATTAATTATTTCTTTTTAATAAGTGTTCGAATAAACGACCCTCTTGTGCAATGCACAAATTTAGTCTTTTTTGCAGATTTTCTCGGACCCTGGACAAAATTAGTGGCGTTATTGTTCTACAGGTATCCCTAATCCTGTTTCGCATATCTTCCACTGTTGTTGGTGGATTAACATACACCTTATTTTTAATATAATCCCATAGGAAGAAATATAATGGGGTGATGTCGCAAGACCTTGGTGGCCACTCAATGAAACCCCCACGTCCAATCCATTTTTGCGGATATCGTTGGTCCAAAAACGCACCAACTTCACGATGGTAATGCGGAGGCGCACCATCGTGCTGTAACCACAACTGTCGAGCTCATCCCTATCGAGACCTTGAAGCAGTTGGGGTAGTTCTTCTTGTAGAAAGTTCAGGTAACATTTAGTGGTTCATTAAAAAAGTGGGGACCAATAATTCGATTATGATGAATACCTTACCAAACATTTAATGACCAGTGGTTTTGATGTTGCACCTCTCTAATCCAAAATGGGTTTTCTGTGGCATAATAATGCATGTTGCGTCTATTTACGGCACCGTTACTTCTAAAAGTAGCTTCATCACTAAACATTACCTTGCATAATAAATTAGGATTTAATTGAATCTCCGCATTTATTGTACGACAAAAGTTTACACGACTTTCAAAATCCTGTCCATGCAATTCTTGGTGTAATTCCATGTGATATGGATGATACCTATATTTCTTGGTAGTACGATTAGCGGTGGATTGTGATGTTTCACATAATGCTGCTAACTGACGGCTACCAATATAAGGATTTTCCTAAACATTTAACAATACTTGTAGTTCTTTTTCTTCATTAGTTACTTGTTTGTTGACCACTTTACGTTTTGGATAATCAACAGTACCAGAAGAGTCAAATCTTTGCATTAAGTTTTGAAAAGTATGGGTATAAGGCTGGCGTCGATCAGGATACTTCATTTTGTGAATTCTTTGAGCAAGAAGGCAATTTTTTTGAGCCTCTCCTATTGTATAAATCATATCTATTAACTCATTCTTTGGAAAATTGATTTTACAATATAAGATGAATGCAAAAAAAAACAAACTACACTACATAAAAACCAAAAGAAGCGATTGCGGTTATAAATTTGACACACAAAAAAATGTTCTTTTACATTGTTTTTGCCATGGCTACTATGATAATGAAGACTATTTCTGTAAAAAAGTATGGAAAATAAGAAAAACTGAAATATCTCAAAAACTATTATAAATAGGTATAGGACATATTGAACAAAACTTTTAGGGTTTTTATTACTCTATTAAATAACATGAAAATATACAGGGTGTACCATTTAAAAAAAAAGGTATTTATTCATTTAAACTTGTTCAAATTTGAGCCGATGTGTTCAACACCCTGTAGCTTTTATTGCAAATATTAGGTAAAAATTATGTTAACTTGTCCTTGGCCTTGCTAAATTCCAAATTTGAATATATTTGTCACAAAATTGAAAACGTTATTTAGGATTGAATTGATGCTTGAAAATGTGACTTTTTTTCTTTAAACTTAATTATCTCAGAAACTATAAAGTTTTGTTGTAGTAAACCGTTAATAAAAAAGATTTAAAATTATAAGCTAAATGCTTGATCTCATTAGACGTTGTATCGCTCTACACAAATATACCCATAAATGTGTCCTTAAACATAATCAGAAAAAAAAAGTCAGAAATAAAGAAATATACTGATATACCATTAGATGATTTTCTTGAAGCTGTAGAAATCTGCCTAACTTCTACATATTTCAAATACAAAAATTTATTCTTTAAGCAAATTGAGGGTTGCGCGATGGATGCATCCATATCGAGTGTTATTGCTCAATTAGTGTTAGAAGACCTAGAAACTGAAGTTATCAACAGTTTAAAATTCAAACTACCATTCTTTTACAGATATGTAGATGATTGCTTAACTGCTATACCAAAAAATCAAGATTCATATATCTTAAACAAATTTAACAGCTATAATGAAAAATTACAATTTACCACAGAATTTGAAAATAATAACCACATAAACTTCCTAGATATGAAGTTGCATCACAAAAATAATACAATACTAACGGAGTGGTACACAAAATCTACATGATCTGGTCGCTACCTCAACTACAATTCCCAACACCACATAGCCCAAAAATATCAGTAATAATTGGAATAGCCGATAGAGCCATCATCTTTAGTAGTCCCGAATTTAGAAACAACTGCATCAATAAAGCAAAAAAGGTCCTTATGTCAAACTTTTACCCAAATAAACTAATTAATACAATTTTTAAAGAAACGCTAGAAAAATACAAACATGGAAACACTAAAACAGAAAATTTAGAAGACAATAAAACCAAAAAACAATATCTTTCCTTGCCATTCATACCAAAACTTTCCGAAAACTTTCAAACTTTTTTTAAAAACATAACATAACCACTAGTCATAAGGGCCATAATTTACATAAAAGCAATTTCAGCAAATTAAAACGTGACATTCAAAAAAACAAAAAATCAAATGTTGTCTACCAAATACCCTCCAAGGATTGTCCATCGAATTATATCGACCAAACTAGTGAGTATCTGCAAAATCGTCTAAATGGACATAAATATGACAAAAAAAATATTACAGCTATAAAAAAACACCAAATGAAACACAAGCACACCTTTGATTATGAAAATACAAAAATCTTGAAAACTGAAACCAACAAAGGAAAACGAGAATTGTACCTGGACTTTTAAAAATACTTTTGAAAAGTTAATATATAAAAGAGTGTGTGATTAAATTGGTTTGTGATGTAATTAATTTTTGTTTAAAACAAAAATCTCTGTTCTTAATGGTAAGTTTTTAACCTCTTATTCCATATATAATAATATTAAAAATGTAAATTTTTGTAAAATCCGCCGAAAACTTCAGTTGAATATATATATATATATATATATATATATATATATATATATATATATATATATATATATATATATATATATATATATTTATTTATTTTCTTGATTCTTGACCCATAGATTATATCATTTTTCTTTATTTTGTCTTTTCTTGGGTTAGATTTTTATTTAGTAACAGAGCAGCAAAATATCAAGTAGGAAAAAATTTTGAAAATGCCTTGAATAAAGGGCGAAACGTCAATTGTTTTTTGTTTTTATTAAATATAGAAACCTAAACCCAAGAAAAGACAAAATAAAGAAAAATGATATATATATATATATATATATATATATATATATATATATATATATATATATATATATATATATTAGAAAAACAAAATTAGAGAGAAATCCTTAAAATAGCATATGTTTTTCAACTTATTTAAAAAACAATATGATGTTCTATTCTGTTTGGACAACTTACAGAAAGAAATATTTTACGAAAACATGGGCCAAAAGCCTTCGTAAATATCCATGAGCTCCTGAAAAATCATCAACTAAACGAACACTTACCAAATTGCCAGATTCCCACTAGTAAGTTTATGTTTAATATGCATAGAAACAGCACATCTAAGAATTATGACGTGCCATAAATTTTTCGGTTTACTCCTACATATTATTTTAATAAACAAAAATTTTATTATAAATTAGTAATGAATCGGTGAGGATAAAATACCTGCACAAATTTTTTGGCTTTACCATTTTATCGACAAATGAATGAATGAAATCACCTAAGTTATTGCATGTCATTTGAATTTCTTTGGAAATACTAATCAAGGTGCCATCTATCATTAGTAAGGAAAATCACGTTTCTGCTTTGGAAAAACTAAAAAAGTTTCTCTAAAAATTGTAATATTCTTTGTTTTTAAACTAATTTGTGTATCTATCTACTATAGAGCTAGAGTATTGAAAGTTATATACAACTTAATTAACTTGGAAAATAAACTTACTCAACTGCGCATTTCTTAAAATGATGCTGTTAAATTTTACGAAAGACAGTAGATTTCAACAATTGTAATAGCTTCTAACTATGCGAAGAATACTTTGTGTCTAAAGTACAGTAGCGAAATTACTTTATTCGAATAAAACTTTGGATTAGTTTTTGAAAAAGGTTTAGTTGTTAGATTCGTGCTATTGCTATTAGAAGTATCAAAAGTTTATACATCTCAAGTCAATGGCAACATAATCTTACTAAAAAAAAGGTTTATTAATGCCTCAATAAAAAAAGTCTGGGATTGTCTTCAAAACCTTATTGCTCTAACAAATCAGAACAAGATTACTCTTGCGTAGAGGAGCATCCTAGACAATAAAAAAGTAGACCGATTGCCACGAAAGTTTCTGCTACAGTTATTAGACCAAAACCAGTATTTGGCAATGCTAAGGCTGCTATTTGTGAGTGGTTGTTCTGGAGAATAAATCATCAACACCAGAACAACTGGAACTATACACATTTTTATATGGCGATCCACGGATCTGGATCTTGTCTGAAAAAAAATGTTAACATAATACAACAACAATAAAAATTTATATATATATATATATATATATATATATATATATATATATATATATATATATATATATATATAGATTAGGATAAATTTAAAACTAATAAGTTAAATTATAGAAAAATGTTTTTAAAAATATCTTGATTTTTATACTTTCAGGAGCAAAAAAATTAAAAAAGGAAACATTATTAATAATGAATTTAGAGGAAAATAAAAATATATCTTTCGTCAATAGTTTTGTTTCCTCTAAATATAATTTTAGTAGGATTAGTTTTCTAGGATATATGTTTATTTATAAAAGTTGTTGTACCTTTTAGGTAAATAAATATTTAGTTGGAAATGTGTGGTCGAAACTAAAACACTTTCATCTTAAATTTATTAGCAATTTACACGTAAATAATGTTTTCTATTACTTCAACTAAAATTCCTTTGGCAGATGTGTACTTATCTGCCAAATAGTTTATGAGGAGGAAGTATAGAAATCCATTTCCACCTACTGAAAGTCATATTACAATGAACGCCGAGTTTTTTAAACATTACGTGATAGAACATTTTGAATATTTTTAGGATAATTAGCACCTAATAATCTACCGATATCTTGGTTTTGCTGTAAAAAGAAACCAACATCGCAAGTCTATGTTTTATTAGAAATCACAAAACCTGAAAGCAATTTCTTCTTCTTCTCGTGCCTTATGCTTTGCAGTGTTAAGTTTCTCTCTTTTACCTTTCTGAAAATAATGATTACATCTGTAATACTACTAGACTATCTCCAGTCAATAAATACTGTCAAATATTCCAATTTTATCAACTGAACTATCAATAGGTTTATATATATATATATATATATATATATATATATATATATATATATATATATATATATATACAGTGCCTTCATTTCAAAACGAACCATCCTTAATAACTTTGTTAAATAGAAAAATTTAAAAAAAAGAAAAAACACGTCAATTTAGATATACAGGGGGAAGTTTAATTTTGCATTTGTTAAAAGTCTGTCAATCACCTCCTCGCCTCCAGCTAACCTCACTTTGATATGTCAAATGGGAACCCCCACCTTGTGACACATCATTGTAAGCAGCATAAAATTGTCTATCCAACCGTATAAAAAAAATTAAATCGGTTGACGTACAAGCGAATAGTGTGCAAAAATGTCTTGTAATAATGCATAATATATCGGCCTCGAACTTTGGTATGTCAAATGATTACCCTATAGTGTGATACATCATTTTAAAGGACGTACGATCTGCTATCCAACGATGTCAAAAAAAATTAAGTTAATAGACGTTATAGGCAATTAGGATGCAAAAATGTGTGTTAAATATAAGCAGTTTATTCAGTTTTATTCAGTTGAAGAAAATTATTTTATTAAATGTTCAAAATGTGCGCCGTTATTAGCGAGACAATAAAAAAGCCTATTTTGAAATTCCCCACGAACATTGGCAAGGGTTTCTCTGCTAATTCCTCTACATTCCCGAACAATTCGATCTTTTAAATCGTCAATATTTTCAGGTGGGGTTTTATAAACCTTGCTTTTTAAATACCCCCAAAGAAAAAAGTCTAGAGGGGTTAGGTCTGGAGACCGTGCTGGCCATTCAATTGCACCACGTCTGCCAATCCACGTCCCTGGAAAATGTTCATCAAGCCACTCTCGAATTGCCAAAGCGTAGTGCGGGGGAGCTCCATCTTGCTGGAAATGCAAATTATTTTCATTTAGTACCATAACAGCATTTTCATCCATTTGATTTTCTAAAGATTGCACAATGGCAGGGTATATTGTGTTTTCTAAAAGGTTTAAATAAATTTGCCCAGTTAAATTATCTTCCAAAAAAAATGGCCATAAATTCCTGCCCACACGTTAATTTTTTCGGGATATTGAGTATGCCCTTCTCGGAAAAGGTGCGGATTTTCATTATCCCAGTATCTGCAGTTATGTCTGTTAACCAGTCCATTTAGAAAAAAAGTTGATTCATCACTAAAGCAGATATTCTTAGGTAAATGGGGGTCCTCGTCAATTCGTTGGCACATTAATTCGCAAAATTGAATTCTCCTATCAAAATCGTCTTCTCCGAGTTCTTGAAGAATTTGAATTTTGTAGGGAAAAAACTTATTTTGTTTTAAAACTTTATGCACAGAGCCAGCAGAAATGTTGGTTAAATCTGCGACCTTTCAGATGGATAAAGTTGGATCTATTGCAAACTGTCCTAGTACCTCGATTTGGCATGCTTCATCTACAACCCTTTTCTCAATAGATTTTTTATTACAAACGGATCCCGTTTCTTCAAACTTTCGTACCAATTCGAGTACATATTTATGGCCCACGTTTTTGTCTTGATGCCTCTCGTTAAATGCTCTGGCGGTTCTACGAGCGCACCGATCTTCAGCTCCATAGAGAAAAATTATTTCTATTCTTTCGGCTAGCGTATACACCATTTATATTCACGTTTCAACTAGGCGTCACAATGACAATTTTAACAATAATAAACAACTGGTGTTTAAAGATCTTAAAAATTTTATTTATTGCAGTGATTTCTTGTACCTATCAGGTACCGCAAAAAATATCATTGAAATAAATACACTAGATTGATTAGACTGCAATGAATTTTGCGATGAATTTTAAAACAGGCTTAGTTTTTTTCTCGCAAATATTTTAACTGTTTATTATTTTAAAAAAATATTTATTTTAAATTTAAAAGAATATTTTACTCTATGAAGTAGCCATTTGACATAATAAAGTTTAATGTGATAAGGTGTCTATTATTACCACACATCTTTTCTTACTATTCGCTTGTACATCAACAGATTTTGTTTTTTTTTATTGGCTAAATAGGAGATAGTATGCCCTTTAAAATGATGTATCACACTATAGGGTAATCATTTGACATACCAAAGTTCGAGGCCGATATATTATGCATTATTACAAGACATTTTTGCACACTATTCGCTTGTACGTCAACCGATTTAATTTTTTTTATACGGTTGGATAGAAAATTTTATGCTGCTTACAATGATGTGTCACAAGGTGGGGGTTCCCATTTGACATATCAAAGTGAGGTTAGCTGGAGGTGAGGAGGTGATTGACAGACTTTTAACAAATGCAAAATTAAACTTCCCCCTGTATATCTAAATTGACGTGTTTTTTCTTTTTTTTAAATTTTTCTATTTAACAAAGTTATTAAGGATGGTTCGTTTTGAAATGAAGGCACTGTATATATATATATATATATATATATATATATATATATATATATATATATATATATATATATATATATTTATATATATATATATATATATATATATATATATATATATATATATATATATATATATATATATATATATACATTAGGATGAGTCAAAAATTTCCAAGAAGAGCTTGCAGCGTGCGCCCCCTGCCAGAAATTGGTAACTGGTATGAAATTTAAGACCGCATTATTTCAATAAGCATAAACGAGGGTTTCCCGGTCGCAGCGGCCTAAAACAAAGGCAAGAATTCTATATACCCTACTAAGAGGTTTCTGGGGTCAATAAATTCAAAACTTATACCTATTTTCAGAAGTTCAAGAGGGTGTATCCAAAATTGGAGGTTTCTGGAGTCATTAAATTTAAAACTTATACCCATTTTCTGAAGTTTAAGATGGCGTATCCAAAATTGAGGCCATATAGGTAAAAACTTAAATGTTGGTCACAAAAAGATATTAAAATGACAATAAAAATCAATTTGTTTCGACCAAACGGTGATGTAATCTATAGAATAACTGCTAGAACCTAACCTCAAAAACCCAAAAGCATTTTTCCACAGGTATAAAACAAAGTCTACGACACTATATACTCTACAATAGAATTTTTGGGATAGTTAAATTCAAATTCGATATCTGTTTTCCGAAATTCTAGATAGCATCTCCAAAATGGCGGATATGCAGGTGAAAATTGCCAAATAATAATCACAAAGGTTACTTAAGCTCTTAAACATACAAGAGTATTTGAAATATTTTGGATATATAAGATAAAAGGCACTAGATTGTTTTGAGTGCTGGATTCGCCTATAAAAGTACCATAAGAAGAAATTTGTGGATGCCCACATAAGGGTTACTGTAGAACCTTTTGACATAACCCCTTAAACTGAAACCTCCTAGCCCTAAATGAACCCCGAAACCCTTAGACCTTAACCCGTTTACGCTAACCCTTGATCTTTGAAGACATAAACCCTAAACCCTGAATAACTGAAACCTTGAACCACAAACTCGAAAATCCGAAACACTTAAACCTAACCCTAATCCTAAGGTTAACCTTAAACCTTATAACCCCAAACTCCCTTGAATATTAACCTTATAGTTTAAGGATTCAGTGATCCGTGGTAGGGTTTAGAGATCAAGAGTTTACGGTTGACTTGTATAAGATTCAATATCTTAGTTGTTGTGAAAGAAATTTTATATCCAAATGTTTATGGTTGAAGGGTTTAAAGTTACGTTTCAAGATTATGGGGTTAAGGTTCAAAGGTTCAGGGCTTAAAGGTTTTGAGGCCAATGTTTGAGGCTCAAGAGCTTAGGAGTAAAGAGTTTAGCGTTTAAGTGCTTAGAGATTCTTTGTGTTAATTATTTGAAAATGTTTTCCTGCAAATCCCTTTCAAGCAGATAAAGTAAATAATATATACAAACAATTTCATATAGGCAACTATTTAAACACGGAAGAACATAGATTTGTTTATTTTTTACTGAAATCTTAATTTCTGTTTTTTGTTTAGGTTTTAGCAGTTATCTTATAGATTGTATAACCAAACTCCTAAGTGGGGACAGATTGACTTTTATTGACATTTAATATCTCTTTGTGACTAACTAAAGTAAGTTTTTACGTACCCAGCTTTAATTTTCTATAAACCATTTTGAATTTCTGAAAATGGACATTGGATTTGAATTCAGCAACCACAAAAACTCCGTAGTAGGGTATATGGAATACTTGCCTTTGTTTTAAGCCAGTGAAATCACGACTTTTAGCGTTTTGAGGGTATGTACGACTGGAAAATCCTCCCCTATTTCTTACTCAAATATGGTGGTCCTAAGTTTCGTGCCCAATACCAACTTTTGGCAGAGGACGAGTGCAGCAAGAGCTTCCTAATATATATATATATATATATATATATATATATATATATATATATATATATATATATATATATATATATATGTATATATATATATATATATATATATATATATATATATATATATATATATATATATAAGAACTTTAACAAAGAAAACAGTTTATCTCTCATTATTTGTCGTTGTTCAGTCTCTTTATGTGTATTTCTGTTGTTCTTCTTTAATTCCATTAGATACAGAATTAATTACGTAGGGTATTTATGGGAAAATAAACAAAAACATAAATTCTGAAATAATCATTTATTCAAATACATGAAATTAACCCTTGTTTTTCGCAAACAAGTACTTCGCATGCGATTTCACGAAATAATTCAATAAAACAAAAAAAAACTGAGTTTATGGGCTTTTAAAACTTCCCTGTTTAAAAAATGCACGGCATGCGATTTTCCCATTTAAATACCTTTTTGCTAACTGACGACTACTGCATTGAAATTTAATAAAAAACGATGTTGAAATATGTAAAGCGTGACAAAAAGAACGCGAAGGAAAACTTAAGTGGATTGACCTTCCATGTACAGGGCACACGAGACATAACTCGTAGTTAAATGAACTGTTTTTGAGAGATATTTTTATAATTTTTTCAATTCTATAAAACACCTCCAAAACCAAAAAATTTAGAGACATGTCAAAATACGGTAGATATACAAAAATAAAGTAATCCCGTAAATTCTCCGTAATTTTTACTTGCGAGGGAAAGTCTAACCCTTTTTTGTCTTTTATTTAATTTACTTACATAAAATAAAACCCGCTTAATACGATCAGTTTTAAAACGACTTCCTGCATAATACACCATTACACGTCGATCCCTGCAACTTGAGGTATGTTTTGATGTATTGTGTTACGCTCAATACTATTCGCCTTCCGCTTAATACTCTATCTGCCACCAGCTATACTTGCTACCGCTATTGCAAACGAGACCGTGTCCGTGTCGAAGCGATCGGCTCGTCACAATTTAATTTTAGACCACTAAAAGAGGTGTTTCGTCCTAGCTACCGACGGTGGATTCATTAGTGAGTCCGCCGGAGCCTTCCCCAGACACCTTTCACACGTTCTACATCTACACACTAGTATTTAAACCTTTCAGCGTCGGAACCTATAAACCAGGTTCTGAGTGTGTCGCCATCTGCCACGTCATCCCGCCAAGGCAAATACTTTATATGCAGACGAGATCGTTAGATCCCACATGTATAGAAAGTGTTTACTGATGAAACTGCAGATAGGGACGTTTTTAGGGTCTTTTACGGGCCCATTGCTATAAACCAGCAATCCAGGCAACCCTTTCTGCCTTAGGTCCTGTCACGGTCGCCATATTGCAAACGAGACCGCCCCCGTGTCGAAGCGATCGTCACAATCTAATTTTCAGTGCTGTCAACTGTTCCACAGAAAAATACTTGGAAGTTTTATATTTATTCCTGGCAAAATGCGTGTGATAAGAAAAAGCCGATATTGCTCAATTAAAGTGAATATTAGAAAAACATAGATGATAGCAAGACTGTCCGCTCTTTAAATTTTAGGCTGCAAAACCATAAAATAAAGCAAGACGTAACTAGATGTGGGAAGCAAAAAGGAATAGTGGAGAGATTTAATTTTACAGATGGGGCATCTTATCGATTTTCATACACTTGCCATCAATTGTCTGCATATTTCGCCTTAATATTTTATCAATTTCTAAATACAAGATCCTGGCAAATCTCTGGTATGACAATATTCCTGGCAAAATTACTGGCATAACAAATTCTTCCAGGTAAATGCAAGGAATTACTAGCAAATTGACAGCCCTGCTAATTTTAGACCACTAAAAGAGGTGTTTCGTCCTAGCTACTAGCGGTGAATTCATCACTGGGTCCGCCGGAGCTTTCCCCAGACATCTTTCATACTGTCTACATCTACACACTCGTATTTAAACCTTTCAGCGTTGGAACCTATAAACCAGATTCTGAGTGTGCCGCCATCTGCCACACAGATCACAACTCGACAACACAACCTCACAACAGGGCCGATGACACCTAGAAGTGCTCGCAACCTGATTGGTCAGAAACATCCGGTCAACAAACACTCCCCATGTAAACACAGGAACGACAGCACCCCGAATCGCAAACGTCAGTTCGCCTACAGACGCCGTACAGTGAGCTTTGAACATGGTGAATGAAATTTTACCGAAACGTCGGTTGCCTTACAGTCCCGAGAAGGACTCAGACATACACGGGATGCCCCGGAACCTCACTCGTGAGAATATCCGACATAACATAGAGATTACGCCATGGACTCGATAAAAGGAGTAATTGTCTCCCGAAAATAAACAAAATTCGCCATGTTTGCCCGTTAAGTAATAAAATAAAACGATTTTTTCATCCTTGAATTTTTAATTCTCAAAACTTTCCTGGTTATTGGTGTACTTATTAATTTAAAACCTTAACTATAAGCTATGATTAGTTGTAAATTTGAAGCACTTTGATATATACGGAGATAATATTTTTAAATTCGAGCAAGAGCAATTTTTACGATCTAAGTGAAAGAAAATGGATAACTAAAACAATAAATGGTAAATAAAACAATGACAACCTAACTCTCAAAGAAGGAACAAAGCATTTCTATGAAATTTTATTTCATTTTCTCAATATTCACCTCTAAATACATATTTAAAAAAATTATTTATTTTAGCATGCCTCTTTTATCAGACAAGCGAATATTCAATGTTTGATTTTTGTACTAGTTGAAGAGCTAAAAGTAGCTTTACCAAAGTTTTAAAAAGGATAAATATTACTCTTTCTGCTAAAGAAAATAATTTACTTTAATTTTTATTATTAGAATGAGTGAATGAATTTTAACTTTCAAGCCACCAAACATTTAATCCAATCTTGAAAATAAAGGAAATATCAATTTTTTTAAAATATTTCTGTAATACATATTTTGTAGAAATTGTTGTTTCAGAAAATAAAATAATGTACAATTTTTATGACGCAACTTTAAAAATAAAATTTTATAAGCGGAAAAAATAAGAATATGAAATGAAAAACTTGAGGCGAGATAACTCATATTTTCAATCTGACAAGAAAAATTGATATTAACTTTTTTCTAAAGCATTTTCTTTCTAACAAATAATTTAACGTTCTTACTTTTTCCATTCGGTTTATTTTAATGAATTTAATAGCCGTACAAAAGGAAATAAAGTACGTAAACAAAAAAAATTGTTGATATTTATTTTTAGTAAAATTATATTTTATATTTCTATTTACTATTTTATGTATTTAATAGGCATGATGAATGTAACGAAGAATCACTGAAATTATGTTTTGAAGTAATTATATAGGATAGACAGATTCAAAAAAATACCCTTATTTTTAGAGTACAATATTATATTTATTTTAGTAAAAATAAAAACACAAAATATAAAAATCGGCCATATTAAATCGAACACCAATCAAAAGCGCGTGACGTCACGCTTTCGTAAACATCACATCAGTCATCATTGTTTATGGCCTTTATCCTTCGAATTTGTCTTTATTTGGATCGTTAATCAGATATTTTGTGGATAAAACTGTCAGTTTCATGCTTCCAAAAGTACAAAAACGTCATAGAATAAGGATTTATCAAGGCCAATAGCTCAAATTTGCCAAGAATGGACTCCTTGATGCTGGAAGCGAGGTTAACTGATGCACTGTTTTACCTTCAGTCTGGACATCTTTACTTCTAAATTTCTATATATATATATATATATATATATATATATATATATATATATATATATATATATACTTGTACTGATTTATCAGTTGATTTTGGAAAGGTGGTAATTGCTTCTAGATCTTTAATTGTGTGCAAAGCTAAAAAATAAAAAAGTACTTGTGAACAAACTGTAACTATTAACACATTATTATGTACTATAATTTTTGCAACAGACTATAATAATAATATTATAATAATAATAGTTATCACAAAGATTTTTTGGAATCAAAACTACCTATAATGTTATGATTAAACCGGCAAACAGAAAAGATATACACTTGAATTCAATAAAGTAGGTTACCGGTATAAAAAAGTAATGAGTACGTACCTGAACTTCCGAATGAAGTGTCTGCGAATTCTATATGTTCTGTAGGTGTTTTTGTTTGTACTACATCTTTCTCACTTTCTTCAACTAGATACCTTCTTTGTTTTTTGAGAGCATAGGGACGCTTAGCGGTGTTTTTGCCTGGTTAGCATTCAAATCTTGTAGATATACACCCTGACTTCATGCGCACTTGTAAAACTGAACCCATTACATGGTACTGTATATAATTTTCCATGTCATTTGGTAACTGGAAAAAAATGCTTTTAATTAGGAACTTTAAATATAATACAGTAATAAAGAAATTAAACCTAACCTCAAACGGGATCTACAGTGTTATTGACAAATATTTACCTTACATATATTTTGTTTACGAGCTTCGCCACTTATTTATATAAAATAAATACTTACGTCAAAATGATCTTGGCAGAAATAAATTACTGAATTAACAAATACAGAAGCTGGGTCTCGGCTTGCAAGATTTAGCCACGTATTTCTGATAATTTTCATCATTGGCACGTTAATAAATAACTTATTCGGAGTTTTTATCGATGTATTATTACATCGAGGAACTGCACACCGTCGATACACATTAGAATTCATGGTTATCGCACAAAATAATGGAAAATATTAATCGAGACAAGCAATAAGATGCAACTTGTCAAGTGTTTACGAAAGGGTGACGTCACAGACGGACGCCATTACTACTCTAGCGTTTTGGTGTGAAATTTAAATTATATTTTAAAAGGGTCAATTTTTTATTCAAAACATTAATTTTTTGCAGAAATAATTTTGTATAAAGTAGGTGCGTAAGAACATCGTGGAATATTTTTTCAAAATCAGTCATCATGCCCATTTTATATAATATTATATTATAATTTACACTGAACTCCTTTTAACGCCATCTCTGAAGTAGAATTTTAGATATTTTTTCTTTTGAATGGTAAGCACCAATTCACAAGTTTTAATTGTGATACTATTCGTATCTCCTTCTTTTTAAGGGTTCAAATTATGGGTCTTCTGTAGCAATGTCGTTGCCAGCATCCATGAAAAGCGCTAGATACTAATCAATTTGTGTCTTTGTTGATTAGAATTTTCATGTCTGTGGGTACCAGAGAATGATCATCGCACATACGAGTATCTCTTCAAATTTTCTTTTCTTCATATTAAAGCATATCTTGATATTTCACCCCTATAGCAACTAATTCCAGAACATCTTCAAAATAATCGATTTTCATTTCAAAGTAATCGAAAAGCTTGCTTAGTGAATTGAAAAGCGGAGCTTTAAAACTAGTCTTGAAAACCACGGATATTTTCTTTTTCGCCCTTTTGTTTTTTCGGCATATATAAAATAATTATAATCAAAATTAGAAAGGCAGAGAAATCGACGTCGAAAATGTAGGTCTAATCTTATTTCGACGGCGAGTCACTTCATCATCTCTTCTGTGACAATTGGATAAATAATTGTGATCACCCAGATTTTGCGATCTTAACCCAGTGGATCTTCTTTTTGGGCTGCGTCAAAAATTTAGTTAATGCATCTAAAGTTGACTTGATAGATGTGCTTAAGGAGTCCATGTGACGAGATATGAAAAACTTATCCACAAATTGAACACAAGGGATTTTTAAACTGTACTGCAAGACCGTTGCCGAAAGACATTTTCTACATCTTATAAAATACGTTTCTTTAATAGTTTGTTGTTTTAAAAACCAAAAATGTAAATATTTCACAGTTGAAGATAGGTATGGGGCATATTCTGTGAAAAATATTTGGGATTTATGTCTTCTTCTTCTTCCTTCTTATATATAAGCAATTTGCTTGTTATTCTTCATCTCTTTGCCTGGTTTCAGTCTATTGTGAGGTTATCACTCAAATCGTTTACGGGGTCTTCCGGTACTCCTACGTCCTATTGGTGATTTGTCCCTCGTGATCTTTACTATTCTGTTGTCGGTCATGCGGTTGATGTGTTCGTTCTATTCCCTTTTTCTTTGTAACACCCAGTCATTGATGTTATCGACTTTACACACTCTTCTTATATTCTCGCTCCTATTCCGATTCATAAGTGTCCTGCCAGCTATACTGCGCACCACTTTCATCTCTATTGTTTCCAGTATTTGTTTTGTTTTCGAGGTTTCTGGTCTGGTTTCTGCAGTGTATGTTAGTATGGGTCTTATTGATGTTGTATAAATTCTGGATTTACCTTCGATTCCTATATGTTTATTGCTCCATATGGTACTGTTAAGACATGCAGCTGTTGTTGCTGCTTTCATGGCTTATCCCCTCACCTCCGTTTCAACTTCATTTCCTGCTGTATAATTTTGTTGTCTATTTCTAGTTTGCATCTGAGTGGTGTTCTAGATGTAGTCATGGCTTTAGTTTTTGACGTTGATATATTCATGTTAAACTTTTTCACTGTTATGTTAAATTGGTGCGGTAGTTTTTGCAAATCGTCTTCGCTTTCAGCTATTAATACTGCATTGTTGGCGTAGCACAGTATTTTGATTTGCCTGTCTCCCATTTTATACCCTTTCAATTTACCCACCTGTCCATGATGATGTTAAATAGTAGGGGGCTAAGAGAGTCACCTTGTCGGATGGCATTATTTACTTCTATTTTTTCGATCAATTCACCGTTTATCCTAGCTTGAATCGTATTTGCCTGATATATATTTTCAATCGTTTTGATAATGATTTGAGGTATTTGTCTGTCGTAAAGTAGCTGTGTTACATCCTCCAGTTGTGTACGATCGAACGCCTTCTTTAGATCAATGAAACACATAAAGGCTGGACGAATTTATGTAAATTCTAATAATGTAATGGTATAAAATATGTTTCGATAAAAAAAAAATAAGTTGATACACGTAACGCTTTTCAGATTAACCCTCTGGAGTATTTTTTTTAATTCGTTTCAAAAAATAAAATTGACGAGCCCGGACGATTTTTCATCAAATAAGCAGTGTTAAATTAAGCATTAAACCTTAGAATGGGAAACACGAATAGTTTATTCCTGAAAATAAACAAAATGTATCATATTGGTCGATTAGGTAACAAAGGAGAACATTTTTTATTGTTTAAAGTGTAAGGAGTAAGAGTAAGGAATTATTTGCAAGATATTCTTCTTGCGGAAAATCTGGATCTCTTTTAAGATCATTGTCTTTAGTGATGGGACAAGATCTAAAAACAGTGTTAGAATTTGTGACCACATAGACAGAGATGGTAATGCTACTTACTGTTAAATCATTTTTAGTGCATAAGCGATGACCTTTGATCAGTTAAAATGCGTTTCTAAGAATATATATTTTCTATCTCAGTTTTAAAAATTAAATGTTAATAACACATGCACTGTAAATGTATCTATTTTCATTTTGTTTTAAAAATTGCAGTTTGACCTATTTAGTTTCTCCATAAAATAACAGACCTAAAAATACACCTAAGTTTACATACCTGTCAATTCTAGACTCGGGCAAAATATTTATGTTTGCATAATTAATTTTAAAAATAAAAGTTTTTCTTGGCTTTCAAATTGGTAGTTTTAAAAAGGTTTATTTTCTTTTTTCAGGTTTATGGAGTTGAGAAAAATATGTAGGCGAATTTTCTAACAAGTGGGTAAGTTTAAATAAGTGAAAATATTTTTTTATAAAATAAAAAGTATTAAAGTTCTAGTTTTATGAATTAAAAATAAGCTATTTTAGACCAGCTTGAAAATATTTTAATTAAAATGAATTAAGTGAATTTCTGGTGAAATAACTCAGTAATAGTATTTTGTATATGCTTTATCACCACTTTTAAAGAATAATATGTCCATGTTAGAATACTGTAATGAAGCTGAACCAGCACAAAAGCACAAATTCTAGCTCTATATAACGAAGGATGTGGACAACAAATATTGCATGACGTTTCAGGAGAGGTCAATTTACAGTATAGAATATTTTACAAATGTTTTTTAAGAGTTTGGTCATTTCATATGAAGACCCATTCAACAAGTGTGTAACAGCACCTGAGAATCATTTTTTTTTATTTAGTTTTACAGGAAATCCTACCTTAACATCCACGCGCCCAAAAGTTAACTACTAAATGTAAGCCAAATCAGTATTTACTCAAATAGAAATTAAATAAACCAAGTTTAATACCACAGCGTCAGAACAAAATCACAAATCTTGTCGATTAGAATTTGCCACAATCCATGGAAAATGGAATATCAGGAATTGGAAATATACTCTGTTCACAGATGAAACTGTAATTCAGTTATGAAAACCAGATGGATGAAACTTCGTTTATCGAAGAGGTGAGCGACATGCAAACCGCAGTCTCATACAGAACGTTTGTTTGGGCGGCATAATACTTTGTAAAGGTATTAGCCGCAAGGACGCACCGAAAGTTAAAGTTACGAGATAAATGACTGGTGACTCGACCATATGCAGCAAGCATAGTGACTCATTAAAAATGGGATTTGCCTCTGTACATACAATTACGAAATCGATATCCTAGTACAATAGAAATGCATCGGTTTGCAGCACCCAGTTTCTTAAGAATATGTTCAAATTATATTTAATAATATGCCGAAAAGGATGCGCACAGTAGCTAGAGGAGTAAAGAGCACTTTACTTTACTAATTATGTTTTAATCTAAATCGAAGAACTAGTATATGTCATTCCAATAATATCTAAATTTCAAGTAAATATCATAATAAATTTTCTTAACATCTTTTTTAGGATAATAATTTTGTTCATATATGTATCATAAATTAATTATTTCTAATAAAAATTAGTAGAAAGGGGGGAAGGGAAGTGTCAATATGCGTCGGAGATTGTGGAAGTTTCTTGTCTTCGGAAAATCATTTGCACACAAAATATTGCCAAAGCTTTAATTTGTAGATATTTATATATCAAAAGGACTATAATTTAAGAAATATATACACATCTTCAATTGGTTTTCTGCAAAATTTTTGCTCTATATTAGAAATCTTGAAGTGCAGTATAATAGATAAAAAGGAAAACAGTATAGTAACTAAGTGTGATACTCCAATCAATGCACTTACATACTATTGTTAATTAAATTTACACATGGAATATTTCGGTGGGGTCACTTTTTTTCGAAAAATATTTTATACAAAAATTATATGGTGGCAGGGGGGCTAACTAGTAGGTAATTTGAAGCTCAACTTCAAAATTTTAAATAGGACCTTCCAATTTTGACCCCGGAAATGAAGAGGGCGGAAAATTTTACCATCACATATGATCTTGACTTCAAAGTGAAGGTCAAATATCAGGCCATTTTAAGATCAAAACAAAAAGATCGCAGTATTTAGTGAAATGTTTCGTACAAAGGTTGTTGGATGGCACGGGGGTTAAGTGGAAATGACCTTAAAAATAACCTTAACCTTGACCTTCAAGATCATTAAAAGCTCAATTTCAAAGGAAACCCCCAATTTGACCCCTGGAAATGGAAAGACCGATCAATTTCACAGTAATATCATCATCAGATATGACCTTAACCTCAAGGTTACGGTCTAGTATCAAGGTTATTTTAAGGTCAAACGAAGATCTATCATTATTTCATAATAAGTTGTAAAATTGCAAAGTTGCTGTAACATTACCTTGATCTCGATCTTCAGGACTATTAGAAGAAATTAATTGGTTCAGAATCGTTAGTGAAAACTGTACTTAGTATGACTATATGCGTGATTAACTTCTAGCACTAGCCAGGAACAATGACATGGATGTAGTAGTTTTTTTTCTCTTCAAGGTGCTTATTTTCGGTAAGTTCCCTCGCCTCTCACCACCGGAGTGCCCCTCATCATTTTATATGATCATGTTACAGGTTTCATAAGAATTTGTTTCAAAAAGTGTTCAAAATGGTTACCTTCAATTTCAATATACTTCAAAAGATTCACACTACAGCATTTAGGTGTTATTTTGGCACAAGCGTCTTTGATTCGCTGCTTCATGTTTTCGAGAGTTGTTGGCACGTCTTTATAAACTTCGCTTTTCAAATAACCCCATAAATAAAAATCTGGTGACGTAAGGTCTGACGATCTTGAGGGCCAATTTACCGGACATCCTCTGTCAATGCACCGCCCGTTAAATTCTCGATTCAACACTTGACGAGCTAATTGGGAATAATACGCTGGATATCCGTCATGCAAAAACCACATTTGTTGCCTTAAATCTAAGAGTACCTTTTCAAGCAAAAACACTTTTTCCAAGCTTAGAACTCATCCAAGAAATTTGGGAGCTTGTTTAAGAGCAAACGGGCCAACAACAATAAATTTACATAGCTACGAGCTAACAATGGTAATAATATAAGTATAAACTGGCGAAGAACAGTGAGAATAACACACAAAGTCAATAACAAACTAAAACAGAAAAATTTTACTTATTTAATTGTTTAATTGAACTCTAAAGTCAATGTTCAAAATGACCTCTGTTTTCGTGCACTGCACCCTTTCCATCATCTCTGCAGTATACCGCCCCTTCAAAGGTAATTTATAGGCGTTGAATCCGGTGAGCAAGGTGGCCAATCTACAGGAGCATCATTTCCTCTGCAGATCAATGGATTTTGAAAATTCTCATTCAATTGATTTCTGACATTTAAGTGTGGAGTGTATCGTCGTGCATGAACCACATATTTTATTTAGTAGCTATTAGAAAATTATCCAATAAATTTGACAAATATACTAGATGTTCTAGGTAAGTCAAACGAGATGGTAAGATAACAGGACTAAAAATACATCTCTCAATATTCTTTGTCCATACGTTAATTTTAAATTCATGTTGATAATGCACAATGTTCAATGCGTTCGGGTTTTCGTCAGCATACACATTTTTATTATGCAAATTTACCATACCCCTTCTTATAAAAAGAAATAAATAGAATTTTTTTGTGAAAATTTATATCCGTTCATTAACGAGTCTTCAGACGGTTCAAAGGTCAAAGCGCTTTACTGTACAATAGTTGTTTTCTTAAAGACTCATTTACCATATTTAATAAATATTATAAGCTGAACTAAATTCCAAACTTAAATGTTTGATGCTCAGACTCGGATTTTCTTTAATTCATTCTAATATTTCTTTCTCAATATTTGGTGTCTTAATCGTAACATTTTGTTCATAACCAATCGTTGCAAGAGGAAAACTACCACTTATTCGAAGACGCTTTCCAACAGCGGCATTTGTTTGTTTGGTACGCATCCATTTGTTAATCCTTCTCTGTATAAATTATTCATCGACTCCCAACTATTTCCTTGGCAATAACTGTAAACTATTATATAAGTCATTTTTGTGTTAGTGTAATGTTCGGCCATAGCGAAAAATTTAATAATTACATAATAAATTAAAATATTAAACTATAACGGTGCTTCATATTGAATTGTTTGACAATAGTTTTTTGTTATTAGGTCCTGTTATGTAAATTTTCATTGTCGACCTGTTGGTCGTAAAACACGCTCCAAATTTGTCCTAAGCCTGAATAAATCTGAAGAGGGTCTACGACGAATCTCAGTATGCAATAAAACATTTAGTTTTGACTATCTCAGAAACGGCTTCAGGTGGCTGACTGATTGCTTGATTGCTCTTCCTCAAGACTCCGAAAGTACCAAATTGGTGCAAATGAAGTTATTATTAATACAAATATTTACAAAAAAGTTTAAAAAAATTATATCATTGCCCCCCGAATTTGGAGAACTATCAACTTTTGGATCAAGGTAAATTGTACTATATCGTCATATTTTAGGCCCAAAAATTTGCATTCGCGTTTTGTAGAGACTTTTAGAGACTCCCTGTATACATTTTTTTTTCAGTTTTCCACCCTCTTTTAATAAACCTATCTAGAAAATATTTTTCATTTCATATAACTCTCTATAATATTCTAAAAAGTCATTAAAATATCCCCTCTCGAGAGTTTTATGGGAATGACTTTTGTCAAAAGTTTTTTCAACTTACAGATTTTGCAATTTTTCAGTTTTTAAACCTCTCTCAACAGACCTCATTTGGAAATATTTTTATATAAGATACCGGGGAACATTCGAGAATATGTTGAAAATTTCATCAAAATGTCCCACTCCTAGGCTATTGACTATTTCGAAAAAAAGGATCTAAAACGTTAAATTTGATTGGTCATTTGACCTCCAAATATGATAAAATCATAAAGTGCTACCAAATTAAGGGGTACGCTTTTGACATTAAGGTATATTTGTCCACTTATCAGTTTTTCGAGTTTTACTCGAAAATTATGCATTTTTCGTAAATACCTGTCTACAGAAAAGTTGTAGGAAAGCAAATTAAGAAAGAAAACAAAATTTTTTTTTTAATTTTCCCACATTTCTTTTCAAATGAAATTAGGTAGAGGCTTTGCTTCATGAAAAAAAGCTGATATTATACTCATTAAAATGAGCTGCTGTAGAAGTCTGTACGATGAAAAGTAACCAATATATGACGTCTCAAACTTTGCTACTTTTCTCAATATTAGCAAATTTTTGCTTTCTTTTTCAAATTTCGTCCCACAACTTTTTTTTAAGTGAATTTAGTTATAGATATTGCCCTGCCTTAAAAGAAAGCTGTCATCACCTCCATTAAAATGGTGCCCAGTCAAAGTTTGTATCACGTAGCTGAGAAGTGGCCTCTCAAAATTTTCAACTTTTTACGATTTTTATAAGGTAGCAAGAAATAGAGAGGTTCATCTGCTTTGTTGACCTCACAAAAACATATGATACGGTGCCAATCCAAAAATTATGGCAGGTGATGGAGAAGTCTCCAATTAACAATACAGCGATCCAAGCCATCAAATAGGCCATACGACCAAGCTTTCTCCAGAATTAAGATCGGCAATAACTTATCAGAAAGCTTTCATGTGACGAAAGGCCTTCGCCAGAGATGTTGTCTATCACCAACTCTCTTTAAAATCTACCTCGATGAAGCTTTAAAGAATTGGAGTAGATCATGCAGTAGAACGGAAATAGAATTAAATAATGACACCCATTTATATATGCTTCATTTTGCAGATGACCAAGTGGTAGTGACCCAAGATAAAGAAGACCTCGAATTTCTGACGAGGAAACTATTTAAAGAATACGCAGAATGGGAATTAACCATCAACTGCAGTAAAACTAAATATATGGGTATCGGTGGAGAAGAAACAGACTTGGACGTGGATGGCAATATCATAGTAAAATCTTGTTCTGATTATACCTACCTTGGAACAAATAACTTATCAGAAAGGCCTTCGCCGGGAATGTTGTCTATCACCAACTCTCTTTAAAGTTTACCTCGATGAAGCTTTAAAGAACTGGAGTAGATCATGCAGTAGAACGGAAATAGAATTAAATAATGACACCCATTTATATACGCATCATTTTGCAGATGACCAAGTGGTAGTGACCCAAGATAAAGAAGACCTCGAATTTATGACGAGGAAACTATTTAAAGAATACGCAGAATGGGAATTAACCATCAACTGCAGTAAAACTAAATATATGTGTATCGGTGGAGAAGAAACAGACTTGGACGTGGATGGCAATATCATAGTAAAATCTTGTTCTGATTATACCTACCTTGGAACAAATAACTTATCAGAAAGGCTTTCGCCGGGGATGTTGTCTATCACCAACTCTCTTTAAAATCTACCTCGATGAAGCTTTAAAGAACTGGAGTAGATCATGCAGTAGAACGGAAATAGAATTAAATAATGACACCCATTTATATACGCTTCATTTTGCAGATGACCCAGTGGTAGTGACCCAAGATAAAGAAGACCTCGAATTTATGACGAGGAAACTATTTAAAGAATACGCAGAATGGGAATTAACCGTCAACTACAGTAAAACTAAATATATGTGTATCGGTGGAGAAGAAACAGACTTGGACGTGGATGGCAATATCATAGTAAAATCTTTCTGATTATACCTACCTTGGAACAAAGATCAATGAAAGTGGACGAACTGAAGAAGAAATATTGGAGCGAATAACTAAAGGGAAAAAAGCTATCGGATGCCTAAACTCACTATTATGGTCAACAAAGGAAAGAAAACATCTTTTATACAATGCAATATTTAAAAGCGTTGTATTGTATGGATGTGAATAATGGCAGATACATACAATTTTAGAACGTAAACTGCTGGCTCCTGAAATGGACTTTTGGCGAAGATCTGCCAGAAAGTCAATGATCGAACGGATAACCAACGAGAGAATTAAAGAGATTATGGGCGTAAAGAAAACTATTTTCGATGAAATCGAACAACGTCAGCTGGTATGGTATGGACATGTGGAAAGAATGACGGACAAACGTCTACCAAAGCAAATCCTAAAATGGACACCATATGAAAAAATAAAAA
The DNA here is from genome assembly GCA_034092305.1 of Diaprepes abbreviatus. Taxonomy (NCBI): domain Eukaryota; kingdom Metazoa; phylum Arthropoda; class Insecta; order Coleoptera; family Curculionidae; genus Diaprepes; species Diaprepes abbreviatus. The sequence goes on from JASJET010000103.1 coordinate 21,226,106, forward strand.
GAGGAAGACCAAAAGTTACCTGGATTAAGGGCATTAACAGAGCCATGTCCGAAAAAAACTTCCGGGGGTTTGGAAAGACCAAAAACAATCGAGACTGGGAACCGGAAGGCGTAGAACGCTATGAAACCAGATATATATATATATATATATATATATATATATATATATATATATATATATATATATATATATATATATATATAACTTTTTACCAGCACATTATGTAATTTTATATTTTTGCGTCAAAATTTTTCTTCATTCAAAACAAATTATTTCAGGGTATTTATTGATAAAAATATTTTACTTTTGGAGAAGTAGTCAGATGCATTTTTGAGCGGAAATGCAAATCCTGAAGACATCAGTTTTGATTGAAAATTGAGATGCGAAGCAACTGTCGCTGTCAGATATTCCAGAAACATTTAACAAGTGCAAAATTTACTTTATCATAATTGGCGCCAACAGCTGATACTACTTAAACAGCATAGCTTAAGAACATACTTGCAAATGAAACAATAGGAAAGGAATATTTCAAATCCTCTGAGTGGGATTGGAAAAGATCAAAAAATGGATGGACACTAATTTTTACAAATAAACCACCTCCACCGCTTGGTTTAAAAGATTGGTTTGTCGCTGCACCAAAGGATGCCAAGAGAATTGTGGTTGCAGGAAGTTGGGAAACTATTGCTCCATGTTCTGCAAAAAATGAATGGATTAAATTGTGAAAATGCTGATGTACCTGACGTTACTGAAAAAGATATTCTAAAGGATACTGACGAAGAAATTTAAAAACTATTGAAAATAATTTAGCTGAATCCAGCGATCGAATAAAAATAAGTTAATTAAAAAAGTATAAAATGATGTGATAAATAATTTTATATTTTATTCCTTACCCCATATAATTTCTTTTGAAGGTTACAATATCTACACCTAAATTCACTCACAAAAAGATGTGGGACAAAATTTAAAAAAAAATCAAAAATTTGCTAATATCGAGAAAAGTAGCAAAGTTTGAGACGCCATATCTCGGTTATTTTTCATCGTAGAGACATTTGCAGAAGCTTATTTTAACTGGCGTATTTTCAGCTTTTCTTTAATGCCTATGCCTTGCTTCACTTGACAAAAAGTTATAGGGAAAAAAATTTTTCAAAAAATTTTGCATTCCTTGTATTTTTCTTGAAAAGTGACTTTTTTAACGTCGTGAGGTAAAAAATTTTATTACCAATAACTTTTCTATGGACATATATTTACGAAAAATGCATATTTTTTGAGTGCAAATGAAAAAGTGAAAAGTGGACCAATCTACATTAATCTCAAAAACACACCCCTTAATTTGGTAGCACTTTGCAATTTTGTCATATTTGATATGAAACAAGGAAAACACTTTAACGTTTTAGGTCCTTTCTCAAGTATATAGTCAATAGAAAATTTCATTAGTCATCAAATTTTTCCAGTTCTTAACCTCTTTTGAGTAAATCTATCTTGGAAACATTTTTATGGGACTACCACCGGCAACCCCTTAGAATATGCTAAGTTTCATCAGCATATCTTACTCCCATCAAAAATTATGCATGCACAAACATTACAAAAATATATACACGCCGAATTGATAACCTCCTTTTTTTGAAGTCGGTTAAAGAAAAAGTTGTATAAATAAATTGGTATTTATTTTACGCTTAATGAAAAATGTTAATTTTTAAAACCTTTTAAGTAAAACAAACTTTCTTTTTAATTCAGTTTAATATTGCCGAGTGTAGAACCATTAAACAAATAAAAAATGTATTAGAATTTATTTTAGGAAATTAACGTGATGGAAAATTCTAAATATTTAAAATAAATGTAATTAAAATCTAAAGTCGTCAAGTTTGAACGTTTGAAAACTTAATTTCTTCGAACTGCTAAAGTCCACATCTACAATAGTTCTAGAAGATTATGCATGTAACGAGCTAATGCACAGATGTCGCCTCAACAAAATACGATTTTAAACAAAATATATAAATACAATGAATCAAAGAAATATTGTATCGCATTTGTAAAAAAATTTTTGGAATCGAAGATTAATTCTTCGAATCTATAATTTCGACGGATTAAAATACATACTTATGCAATGGAAATTGAGAATGTTTATAAAATACCTTCTGATCAAAAAGTACTCGGAATTCTTCCAGAAAACGAAAACATTCATTCATTCATTCATTCATTTTATTTCCTTCAAAATAATCTCTATTGCAAGCATATACATATTCCAACGCCTCCTCCAATCTTAAAAACACTTTTCGTAGGTCGATTTTGGAATCGCTTTCAGCTCCCTCTGCGAATTCTCCTTTATGTCTTCAATCGTCTCAAAATGCTTTCCGTGAGGTGGTAACTTGAGTCATGGGAATGGGAAAAAGGCACAGAAGCTATGTCGAGTGAATACGAAGCTTGCGGAACTGTATGAACGTTGTTTTTTGTCAAATAATAGCGTACAATGGGAGATGTGTGAGCAGGTGCGTTGTCGTGGTGAAGAAACTACGAATTACTTCTCCACAATTCTGGCCTCTTGCGATGAAGATTTTTTATGAACGATTTTAGCTCGTCTAAGAAGCACCATTCCGATGATTGTTGGTTAGTTTCGATGTTATATTCATATACCTATGTTTTCTCACCGATAATGATTCCATAGATAACATTTTAGTCCAAAGAGAGCATTTCTTAGTGACATCAATCCAATGCTGTTTCTGCAACAAATTCAGCACTCTTGGCATAAGCCGCGCTTCAACTCGTCTCATACCAAAAACTTTGTCCATAACGCTCTGCACCAATCCGAACAAGACAGTTGCCATAGTCCTGATGCTCACACGATGATCTACGAGGACAGTTTTCTTAGCTTTTTCGGTGTTTTCGTCAGTCACATTGGTGGTTGAACGACCGGAACGAGGCAGGTCATCAACAAGGGCACGGCCTGCTTTAAGCTCTATGTACCACTTTTACACATGATATATAAACTCTTCACTCAACTAAATTCGCCCTTGCAAAATTCGCAGAACACAACAAACACTGACTTGTTTACAAAGCTATCACTCACAAACTCCCGACAGATCGCGCTCAAACAGATAATTGAGCACCAGATGACTGATGTACCAACCCCGAAAAAAAAAATTTTGACAATATTTCAAGTGCGGCTTGTTTGAATGGAAAATTCCTGGTGGTTTTTGATCAGACGATACACATATTGTAATAAAAACAATATAATGCACCCATTTTATTTACCAACCTTCAAAAACTTTTCAGACCTTCTATTCATTTATTAAATTATCTTTTTATAGCCCATAAAATAGAAGAACCAAAAAGGAAAATACCATAACTAATTTCCATCTGTTAGATAAGAATTGTAATAATCGCAAAGTTTTCTTAATTGTTGTTTGTAACTTTTGAGTGCTTTTATTAAAACAGATTAAAGAAACCGTCCTTAAAGAAATGGTTTTAATATTTTTAATATCTCTCGTTTATTGGTCTACTTTTCAAAAATAAACTATCCATTTGAAACTATTGTTAATCTCCCACCATAATCTCTTTTCCAAAATGGCTCTGATTTCAAATCCATCTTTTTCAAATTTGTTTAGGTTTCCTTGAAACTACAAAGTTTTTTACTTATTTCTCTAAAGGAAACTAGACTTTAACATTAAAAGAATAAGAAAAAACTTATTTTAACGGAAAAATACAATTGTAATATTTTTTTTTCAGATTTACCAAACAAGATTATGAAGCAAAAACAACTTTTTATTTGCCAAGAAAGATTATATCACCGCAGGCGAAAATGTTATAAAAATGTTATAAATATATTAAAAAAGTGATAAAAAAATTAACTTAGTTTTTCAGTCAAGTTTTTTTAGAGTTTGCTAGCAACTTTGAAGCCTTATGAATTCGATAAGTCTTTCTATTCGTCTGTTCGTCTGTCTGTTATGAACTACACTTAAAACGAAGAAACTAAAAAAAGTTATTATTTCATTATGTCTGTCCATCCGCCTGTATATCACAGTCTTGTAATTTGGCATTTTTCCACTTTGACGATGAAATTCTGCGGATAATGCTTTTAATTAAGTCATAAACAAATTTGAGGCGAAATTGCAAAGAAAAATAGTGTATCTTACCTCACATAGAAAGTGAAAGGTAATTCTTTTTTCGTCAATCCTATCGAGTGGAGTAACGATGCAATTGAGGATTTCATGTAACATTTTCTATTTAGTTATACAATTCGCGAAATATGACCGTCCAACATTGCTTGTTACATGTGCCTTCCTCTAATTTTGTAGATTTTAAAAATCTGGAAAAATTACTTTCAATCCCTTTGCGCTCAAAATTAATCATAGATCTTCAATTCCTTCCGTAATTTCTATTGTCTGTCGTTTGGAACCATGCAACATCAGCTTTTTTTTCATACCGTCATACCATCTAGTGTTGAGTGTGCAGTCTTGGAGTCTTACCACTCCATGATAACCTTTCTATAATTTCTGCCGTTCCATCTTTCATCTCCTTTTGCTATGTTATTCGTCCTGTTATGTCTACCACCCTCTCGCGTTCTCGAAGTTGTTCGTTCCTGACTTTTTCTATTAATATGGCGACCACCATTTTCTTTTATATAGCCCTTTGAGTAACTTTCAGTTTCTTCACTGTCTGTGTTTAATATTTAATCACCTGCATCACACACTGATCATATATATATATATATATATATATATATATATATATATATATATATATATATATATATATATATATATATAACCTTCCCTGTATAGATACTAGGGAATTTTTTTATTTGTTCAAATACGTTTAAGTTCGCTAAAGTCTACCCATTACCTTTTCTATCAATTTCTGTCTTTCTTTTTCTTTCTGAGATGTAGTTTCTGATGTATTCTTCAGCGTCTTCCTCTATTTTGTGTTAATTATCATAACAGTGTTTTCGCGGCTGTCTTTATCTTTTCTAGGTTTATATTTAACTCTATTGCTCTAAACTCTATTTTTAATTCAATAAACAAGCCGTTATCAGTATCTGTGAACAAAATTACATCATCAGTGAACCTTAAGTGATTTTACATTTCTCTATCTATATTTACACCACAGCCGAACCGGAATGGTGTAGCCTTTTCTTGTTCTCTTGTAACTAGGAATGCATTTGTTTTTAGCGCAGATTCACTGTAGACATTTTTAATAAGTTCTGTACAACTTTAATCAATTGTCGTATTATTTAATTCTTCCATAGTCGCTCAATGTTATATGGAATCAAACGCCTTTTCATAATCTACGGCATTTTCAATTAAGACTCTGACTGTGAGAATATGGTCACAAGTGCTATCTCTTTTTAGAAAATCTCCCTGTCCTACTGGTTTATGTTTCAGTCTATGTCTTACTACTCTTGTAATTTGTATATTTCTGAGAGCTGGCCTCAGTCTATAGTTTTGTAGCAGTATAGTATCTCCTTTTTTGTAAATATCACTTTTAGTCCGTTCTTCTGATATTAATGTGTTTGCCAGGCATATTTAAATGGGGTGTTAAGAAAAAATTACTAACGATGAGTAAATGCTTCACTGAAAATGTGTACGGTTGAACTACAAAATTTTATATTTTTTTAACGAACCCCTAGGCACCCTCCAATTAAAATTCAATTTAACTTGCCCGTTCCGAAAATACAAGTAGCATTTTTAGTACTTAGATTTATATTTCTGATATATATATATATATATATATATATATATATATATATATATATATATATATATATATATATATATAAGTTATATACAATATAACGACAGTAACTACTTATATGATAACAAATAGTTAAAGGTTTATTTCAGTTCTCCTAAAAACAATAAAGAAACATATAAGTGGAACAGATTCAACAGAAACCGCTATTTAAAAAAAAAATTGCAAATCAATCAATTCATGTCCGACAGTCTCATGAGTGCATTTATTGACATAATTGGAGCTTTCGATAATGCCTCATATGAATCCATAATTAGAATTCTAGAGGCAAGGCAATGGTGGCGACAGTCAAATTAGATATTGCTTCTGCTGTGATCTTTGGTCGCTGATAGCCTGCTGAGTTAACTAAATAACTCAGGATTTACAACGCAAGGTTAAGCTGATTATCTAGTTGTCATTATCATAGATGAGACCGAATAGGCTATTACAAGTCTTGTACAAAATGTCGTAACCCAAATTATTAACTCCTGTACACAGGAAGAATTACATGCTAATCCTCATAAAACAGTCCTCATGATATTTACGAAGATACGAAAAGTAAACACGAATTCTCGAGTTTTAAGTGGAATAACACTGAGCTTTTTCAAATAGATTAAATAACTAGTGAAAATACTAGACCAAAAATTGATTTGGAACTGCCAACTGAAAATATTCTCCACCCCCCTCAACTGTAATCTGAAGCATCTTTGGAAGAATCTGGCATTTTAGACCGAAAATAATCTTATGGTCATATGAAATAATCATCAAACACATAGTCACATATGTTTCGATAGTATGGTGGTCAAAAACATAAAAAGTAACAGCTCAGAGAACGCTACCAAAAATATAGAGGTTATTCTGTGCAAGACTTACGAATGCCCCACAACTATAATAGAGACAATGCTGAACTTTCCTCCGCTGCACATGAGGGAGGCAGCAGAAAAACTTCAAACCTGAAAATTATGTTCGATATAGAAAAATTCTGGATACAATTTCAATAAAATCGATATCAAAACCGGCAGACTTCATGCCTATAAGGCATGACTTTGATATGAATTACGAAGTAGTATCTGAATGCTACCATTGGTGAATGAAAATTCACTGATGAATCCAAGATGGACAAAGGATTGGAGTGGGTGATACCAGGTCCAAGTATTAGGCTTACAAAGTCCATGGGAAATACGCCGACCATCGTCCAATTAAACGAAAGCCTTAATGGAAACCTTAAGAAGGCCAAAATATAAATTTTGTCTGATAGCCTTCACAGAACACTATCTTCTAAGGTAGCATCTAAAAAATGATTAAAACTGAAAACAAAAGATCTGTTTTCCGCAACAGAGCAGCAGTGATAACGGAATACCTACTATGCGAATCCGAGTGACCTTGAAACCTGGGAACAAAGCACTTACCCCCTAAGAAAATAATAAATTTCATGAAGAGTCTAAATATTACGAGCCTATATTAGTTGAGGGTAACCTACAAAAAATCTTTCAGGTCGAAGTGCAGAAGAGAGACAAAGAAAGCTTAACGACCCTCTAAAAGTGCGTATAAATAAAGTAAGCTGAGCGCAGGCCACGCCCATCACAGTATGCTGCGAATTTACAGCGAGGGTCCTTTGAATTTTCCCCATTTTAATTGATATCAAGGGCCTTCGGTGGCAGGTCTCAAAGAAGGTAATAAATGGGTTTGGGTTACAAGAAGTCAATTTTTTTATTGTTGTATTGTTTGCGAGTAGCTCGACCAAGACTCGTAGTGATCCATTCTCTGTCGGTTTTGTGGTGCTTTTTATTTAGTGGGACGGGTTTATGATACACTCTTCGAAAAATTTATTTTGCAGCGACACTGACGACACGTGATTTTTGATTTTTTTTACTTGGCATTGATTAAAAGTTGTTCATATATGAATATCAAGTGGTCCGAAGAAAATATGTCCAATTTAGAAGAGACCTATAAATAATTCCAAAATTTGTGAGTTTTGGCAAAAATTTTAAAAAAGAAAAGAAGTGGATGTGTGAAATTAAATTAAATCTGAAATTTTACAGCGACTAGCAAGAAGGAAATTTCGAGTGTCTTTCAAATGAAAATGGGCTACTGAAAATATACTTCTCTTTTAGAAATAACTGGTTCTATATTGTTTACTAAATATTTAAACCCAACCGAGACATTTTGGTGAAATTTCTGTGTAATCTGCTAATATGTTGGAACTATAAATTTTCTAGTATTTCCAATCTTTACCTTTTTTTATTCAAGGTAGTGCGCTATTATCGCCGAAGTTTTCGTTGTTTATTTAATAAATTTTATAATAGTAAAATCCCACTGCACACAAAAACTAACAAAACGTCCGTTTATTCTTCGTGGTCAGACATGGCAGAGCAGGTCTACCTTCTTGGGTCACTTTGTATTAACTCAAACGTTCTTAAGATATTTGCAAGGTGTGCTCCACTTCAACCGAAACAAGGCTGCTCTATGTTCTTTGTCACCAATAAGCCAATCTGAAAAAAGAAATAACTTAAAACCTGGTCATATTTTTTACCAAAATTCTTTATAAAAATCTACTACGATACTCACTAGGTAACAAATTTGAGTATCCATGATACAAAACACGTTTGGTGCGAAAACGCCACCTATTTCAAATTATCAAAATTTACAAATACTGATAAATATCTTTGTCTACAAATATTAATATATTATTTTTTTACTTTGTTGGTATACATCGCCCAAACGTTTTTAAAAATCTCCTTTGACATCAGCCACGGAAAGCATCAAGAAGGTTCGCCGCAAGTTCGAGTCAAATTCGTCACGGGCGCGTCTCGCGCTCGCCTCGCCATATTTATATGCACCTTAAGATATACAATGGTATATATAATTTATTTTCGATTACCAATTTGTAATTTCTGTAGTGGTTAAATCTGTTCTTCGGGGATTAGAACTGTTTCATTATTCTTCATACCTCCACGCTTAATAGACCGAAAACACCCCTAAACCCGACTACGCGTAGGTAACTTACATATATAACTCTAGCTTGCTCCAAACATTCCCTACTAGTAAAATAAGTCTAATAAATACTGTTGGTCTTAAAAATAATATTTTATTCCTCTGAGACATAAACATGAGGTCTTTTCTACCGAAATTTAAAAAGACCGTCTTTAAAAAAACAATTTTCATCTGACTAATACTTTAAAAAAATCTTTTAAGATAAATGCCATTTCTCCTTCGTCAAAGCCCAGAATTTTGTTGTTTTATGTTTATAAATGTCTAAAGATTTAAGTACAATTTGTTAGGGAGAGAAATTCTCATATTTTTTTACAATTTACAAGTTGTTTTTATTTGTCGTTTTAAAATGTGGATTATGTATTTAATTGAAGTTGGCATCTGATCGCGGAAATGTATTCGAATTTTTTTTCTGTGGCTTTTAGAATGTTATTTATAAAGATTCTGAAACACACACTGTAAAAAGAAAATGCATAAATTTGACGTAAATGAGCTGGAAGCAAATTTCCCAAATGTTTATTAAATGCATTTAATGTAAGGCATTAAATTTAATAATTAACATTAATCCAAATTAATTTATTCCATTAAATTTAAAGTAATCATACAATAAATTTAAAATTTGATCATTACTTTTTAAGGTGACTATGTACATTAAATATATAGTCAGTGTTCATTAAATTTGAGATATGTTATCGCATATTTAATGCACCAATATTAGTAGGATGACTGAGGAGTATTAATTAACGACACATCAACCCCGGGGATTTTTTAGTGACTGGACCTACAGTTTAACGTGGGTTCCGAACTACGGTCCTCGACATTCCAGCCAACCCCGAGTTTTCACTCTTGGTCAGTTTTCGTGTCTACCGACTATTGGGACTCTAACTTCTAATGGTCTGACAACTTTTTTAAACAAGTTGCTGCGCACGAGGATGGAACCCGTGCTGGTCGTGGTCGTCCCTATCAGTCCTAGCGCCTTAAACTGTTAGGCTAATTCCATGCTCCTTTTAATAAAAGTTCAAAAAATGCTGAAAGTACTGGGACAAGGTGGACATTTTTCCCATAGGTACGTCCACCATCTGGACCAGTTTCGAACTCATTGATTCCCATGAGAGTATAAGGCAAACATGTACACCTCACCATAAGAGAATTGAGTCCTTTAAGCAACGTATAGCATAATAAACAAAAAGTTCAATCCAAGTTGCGCTATCTCCCGGAATCTCATGCAATGTATATTGGATAATAATGTAAATTCCTTTAGTATAAGGGGATATGTAAATTAATTTTAATGTACAGAAGTTGAAATATCTTTTCAGTTACTTTATTGAAATGTATGATACCATTTATTCAGATTTAATGTACAACGAACTGATATTTGCATTGCTTTAAATTCAAAGTAAATGTAAATTATTTACGATTTTTGGTACAAAATCATTAAATTTAATGTAGAATGGATATTAAATTTGCATTAAATTTAAGGTTAGTCGTAACGATGCAAGTTTAATCAAAATAAGGTATAAGCTATCCCAACAAATAAGTATTAATTAAAATAACGCGCAATACGAAAATTCTGCCAGCGCACTCCCACAAGGACGAGCAGTGGTGCCTAGAGTAGTAAAAATCATGGTAAAACGTGTATCTGCATCAGTGTGTAATGAAAAGTAATGAATAACATATATTCTATTGCACCAAGAACAATGTAAGGAATTAAACTGTATGAAAACTGCGATTTAAAAATTTTCCAAATTTTTTAAAAAGGTAACGTTTTATTTACCAAATTACATTACATACATTGTTTATAGTTATCATTTGTAAAGGGTGCCCAGTTTTTGTAGTTTTCCTATGCTATACCCTTTATTACAAAATATAAAAAAAAAGCTTATCGCGGCTTCACAACCTATTTTTTCTGATCATAGGGTGCAACGTCATATAAAGAGTGTCTCTATAAGATCTGTACAAAATCTGAAAATATGGGTATAGAGCTCAATTTATCTTTGCCCAAAAATTGATAAATTTCGAAATAGAGGGTGTCAAAATTATGATTTTTTAAAACTTTTTTGTAATTTATTTATCTTAATAATAACTTGAATTACTCTAAATTTGAATCTTTGAGGATCTTTAGGATGAGGAATAAAGATCTGAAGACCAACAGCACTATATCACTTTTTTGTGCCTCGGTATATTAAATTTTCAATTAAAAATTCTTATTAATTGATATCTTTAATCCAAAAAAATTAAAGCCAGTGTCGCTTCAAGTGACCTTTTCTGTTAAAATCGAATTTAACAGCCGGATTCACTAACAAGGTTTAATTTTGCAACCAACCTAACCTGATATCAGATGGCTTAAACTGACAAAAGAAATAACAAGTCAAGCAAGTTTTAAACCCTAAAAATACAAGCATAAAGAAATAATGTTTTTTTTATTACTGAACCGGCGAAAATTGAGAATTTTATTTATTTTCGGGATACAGCTATTTCTCTTACATATTTCAAGACTTTTTCACTAGGTTCTTGTCCTTAATATCCCTATATAAGCATTTATTTGTTGACATATAGGCTATAAATTATAACAATATCATAAGCAAAACAAAACTGGCAGACGGGAAGATTTAAATTTCATGGCAACAAGACCTAGTTTAACTCTTGAGTCTTCTTAGTGAATATGGCTGGTAATGTTTTGTTGCCTACTAACTCTTCGTAGCCTTCCTTCACATTTTATCCAGGCTTAGGACTGGGCCAAAAAATTTGAAGCGTGTTTAGAGGCCAACAGGCCAACAATAACAAAAATTTACGTAGCAACGGGCCAACAACAATAAGCATTGTCAAAAATCACTGCACTAGTTCGCTTTTGGGATATCGTTATCATCAAATGTACCCATCTTATATATCTAAATATGTGGAGAGGAGCTCCTGGAATGAGATGTGCCATGGAACCTAGGGCATGGTTAACTATTAGGAAAAAAGAGCAGTGAATTTTGTTCGACTATTTCGCACGAAGTTTTATCACTAGTTACAAAAGGGTATTGTCAAACAATTCAATCTAAAAACATTTATAATTTAATTTGAAATTTATAATTTAGCTCTTCATTTTTTCGTAGGGGCCGAACATAACACTAACACAAAAATAGCCGATATGATATTAGTTTACTGTTATTGCTAAGAAAATGGTCGGGAGTCAGTGAGCACACGTGCCATATTTGTGTTGTTATAACAATAGAGAGGTGCGACATTGCCAAATATACATTTTCCTCTAATTAAGGCAAGTTTGCACAACTTGTCAACGCCGAATGGGAGATCTTCATGGATGACCTCCCATATAGGAAGTCTGAACCTCCCATGGATCCCTTAAAATGAGGGATCCATTTAAACCAGTGTAAATTAACTTTTATGTCTGCATTGTACTGAACAGCCCCTGTATACAAACAAATGACAAACGCCACTATTGCGAATATTATGGAATTGAATAGAAAATTGTCGAATATTCTCTAAAAATGTAGAAGCCGTATTTGGGTATATAGCAGCTACAAAGCGGAGGGGTTAGTCAGTCGAAGTTACTGAGTCGAATCGAATAGTTGAGATTATAAAATATCTCGAAAGTGTGTAAACAATCCAAATCACTTCTGTTATGTTTATGGTGAGGTGACTTATAGGTCTCACAAGCGGTCTATTACCCTATTGATAAAAAAGGCATATCAGCTTCATTTCGGTTGCAATATTGGGGATCAAGACAATTAGTGGGCGCCACATATCTGCTGTAATGCATGCGCTTCAAGTCTGAGAAATTGGTTAAATAGTAAGAAACGATTTCTGCAGTTTGCTGTCCTAATGATCTGGAGAAAGCATTCAAATCATATTAATGATTTCTGTTTCTGCATCATACCTCGTGTTGGGCAAGTATATTCAAAAAGAAGAATTTAATTACGAACTATCCAAATACGTCATCTACCATGAGATATGTGCCTAATAGTGACGAACTTCCTATTCCAGAATGCCCAAAAATATTCACTTAGGAATCAGATAATAACGATAAAACGATTTCTTAAGAAGAACATATGCCATCAACATCAAGAGATCCTGATTTCACACCCAGCACATTATACCACCAAACGCATAGAATTACTAGGATCAAGATTGCAGCAGTGAAACTTATTAGAACACGAGGTTTCAGTATACGCTTTTTGTAAACGTCAAAAAAGCCTAGCACCATTTTTTAACATGGAAAAGAACTTCTGCAACAATATTTGCGGTTTTATTGATTTTAAATATAAACTACAAGCCAGAGAAATCTACAGGCAGTTCAACATTGAGTTTAAAAGCAGTACTATTGCATATAGGAAATATTTTATCGTCTATTCCTTTTAGATATGCACTTCACATGAAAGAACCATATGATAATATGAAGTAGCTATTGACAAGTATAAAATACGTTGAGCAGCAATGGTAGGTCTGTTGCGTGGTGACTGCAATTTCACTTGGGTTGCAGCTATGCTATATTAAATTTTGCTGTTTTTTGTGTAAATGGGATGGTCGAGCAAAAGCACTTCATTACAAGAGAAAAGACTGATCCGTTCGACAATCATCAGAGCCAGGTGAACAAAATGTACAACATATGCCACTGGTAGACCCAAAAAGATTTTTTTGCCACTACTAAACATCAAATTGGGCCTAATGAAAAACTTTATTAAGGCATTGAATACAGATTGAGCAACTTTTCAGTACCTGCGTCAGAAATTTCCAAGGCTAAGTAAAGCAAAAATTAAAGAAGGTATTTTTATTGAGCCGCAGCACTCTGGCAGACATCGAAAAGAATGCTTGGAATGGCTTTCCCCTCGTAGTCATTAATTTCTTCGAAAATAAAAAAGCTGACAGTTACGTTACTCTTGTTGAAAATGTGGTATCATCGTATCAAGAAATGGGTTGCAATGATAAAAGATTTTTTTTTCTTGCAAATTAGCCACCCCGGTCACCGAATTTAAAGTCTATAAATTATTTTTTATGAGAAACTCTGATACAGATGGTATACTGTAGAAATCTGATGGTAAAAGTGCAATTCAACTTCCTGCATAGAATTAATCTTGGTACACAAGAAAATGGAGGTAAAAGTAAACATTTATTTAGAGTTTATTTAAAAAATTGTATAACCTTTTTCTGTTTGGTTTATATGTTACTGGTCTTGGTGAGTTTATTTTTACATTGTTAGCATTGTCAGATCATTGCTATTCAAATTTTATTGTTGTCGGTCTGTTGGACCATAAACACGCTTCACATTTCTCGGACCAGTCCTAAATGTGGATAAAATGTGAAGGGATCTAGGATGAGTTTCACTACGCAATAAAACCTTTTAACTCGATTATCTCGGAAACGGCTGCTCGAAATGACATCTACTAGGTACAACTTTTTTGAATAAAGGATATCCAAGAATTAATTTTTTTTAATTAGAAATGTAATACACCGAGACACAAAGAAGTTATGAGTTCAGATGTAGGCGAAGTGCTGCTGGTAGCGCCCTCTACAATGTACATCGAAACTGTAATCAGATCCCAATTTTTTATTCTAAAAAATTCCAAAGTACCAAATTTAATGCAAGTCAAGCTACAATTAAGATAAATATTTATAAAGAAGTTTTAATTGACACCCTGTATTTCGGACTAAGGTAAATTGGGCTAGATCCTCATTTTTTAGCATCAGGAATTTACGCTAGCATTTTGTATAGACCTTTGAGAAACATCCTGTATTTGTTATAGGGAGGACGTTTCAAAATATGTAGTTCTGATTCCTTCAACCTATTTGTAAATCGAGTTCGATGTGCAGATGTGCAGACTTAGTGAAGATGCCAAGCAACACTTTGAGTCTTGTAATTAACTGAATAAGACAGTGCTCTGTGTACCATTTTTTTGTCCTTCTGTGTCCAGTCAGTTCAGTAATAAATTCTTTTCCGAAGAATACAATAGTAAATTTTCTTTTTGGCGGATCGAAAGGTTTTTAAAATAATTCAAATTTCTTCATCTTCAAATTACCATAGTCTATAGTTAAATTTTCTTGCTCCTTATTTCATTTGCTCTCGCTTACTTTCTATGCCTCCTTCAAAGGTTGTTGTTATATATCTGATCAACTTTTGAACCGAAAAGTGGATTGCCTAGCTTCAGGTAATTCAAATATACTGAAAAGGAAAATATATCATATAAGGTTTGTTAACAATGCTCTTCTTTTCAGTAGTATTTCTCTAACCTACTATATACTCCCCGTGTATCTTAATATTTTTTAGTGAAATATATACTGCTTAAGTGAATTATCAATTATTAACGAAACAGGATGGCGAATACTTTAAATAAATATTATTTAAATAATATATAGAGATTTTATTTCAAAAAGGTTTACAAAATTCTGGGAAAATGACACCCAAACGACCTGCTTCAAAGGCCGTCACCCGAACTCAAGTCTAAACAAAGGCAAAATCGCCTAAAAAAACACGAAAGCTATTATCACTGTGCTTTACTTCGGTAAGTGCGTTGCCTAATTTAGCGATGAATATTTTACAAAGGTAACACCCATAAAAGTTAGTTTTTACCTTTTGGTTTTCGACGAAAAAGTTTCCCAAAATATCCGAGGTTGTGTAGAAAACTGTAAATCAGGTCAGAATGTTCCAACGTTATACGCCTTGAATAAAATATCTTAATGATACCCCAAGGAAATAAGCTTCCTGACTTATATCTTTACACGTTTCAATACCGTGCAGCAATTCTTTCTTGATCGAGATATTTATCTTTTGTCAGAAATGTGGTTTTTTAAATCTTTTCTCTGAAGCATCTACGAATTTATTAAAAATGTTTAAATCAGGACAAGACTTACCACTATTGAAAATTACTGAGACAGAAACATTTTCAAACAACTTGAGTCAATCAATTAATAAAATGTTTCCATATAATGTCGAGTTTCTGCATAACACCGGATAGGGTAAGTCAACTATGTTCAATAAACTAACTAAATGAACGCGTAATAAAAATATTTCGGACTATTCCGGGTGTATCGAAAAAGTAGAATGGCATGCAGTTATATTTTCTTTAAATGGAATACCCTGTATAGTAGAAACGACTGAAGCCGGCACAAGAGAGAAAAGGGAGATTGACATAAGAAACAATAAATAAAAATTGGCCAGCCAAATTCATAGGCTCAGTAAAAGGTAGGTTTAAGGAAGAAATTCTATTAAAAAAATTAAGTTATATTCGAAATTTTGCTTTAGCAGTTGTAATGACACTATTATACAGAGTGTTCCATTGAGAACCAATTCGATCTATATATGAAAAACTACATACAGGAAAATTTTGAAAATTTGTCAGTGTACTAATGTCGATGAGGGCAACCCGGCAGTTTTTCCTATGAGGAAACCTTTTTTATTTAATTTGGGTTGGATTCCTTGTTGCAACCCTTTTACATTTTAGATTTTTATATTTTGATTAACCGATAATATAGAGTGTTCAAAAGATAAGATTAAAAATGAAATTGAAGGAATCAAATTCAAATTTTTCCAATGCAAACCCTCACATTTTCTAATTTTATCTAATTTATCATTAAAAATATGGGTAAGTTTGTGCCAGGTAGTCTATATTGAATATTTTTCAGTTATAATCTTAGCTATGACATTTTACTCATAGCTGACTATGACGGCAGTGAAAAACAATCAAATGCAAAAGAAATGTATGAAGTCTTCTTCATTTGAAAGTTATTAATAATTATGCCTGGGCATTTAAATTATACAAACGAAGATTATTTGAACTTATTTATTATTTATGGAGAATGTGATAAAGTTATATCAAAAACATGTGACGAATTTGCCATTCCGCAAAAATAGTTAAGGGGTCTTTTAGGTTACAATTTTTCAAAAAAAAATATTTTTTTTTAATAGAAAGGAAAAAGATATCATTTTATAATTTTACACATATATTTATTCGTACTTTAAGTATACAAAAAAAATATTTTTTGATTTTTTTATGGGTTTTTTACCCATAACAATTTAAAAAAAAAAAACATCAAAAAATGACGGCGGACTTGATTCCAGGTAACTGAATCGTCTAAAAAAAACAAAAATATCAAATTAATCCTTGTTCAAGTGCCCATAGTCGGAACTGGAATCATTTTGATCGGTAACAAATTTTCCGATTTTTACCCAATTTTTCACCCCCAAAAATGGATTTTTTTTTAAATGGCCGCCATTTTGTTATTTCTTGATGAAAAAAAATCATTCCGGCACCGACCATGGGCACTTGAACAAGGATTAATTTGATTATATATATATATATATATATATATATATATATATATATATATATATATATATATATACAGTGCCTTCATTTCAAAACGAACCATCCTTAATAACTTTGTTAAATAGAAAAATTTAAAAAAAAGAAAAAACACGTCAATTTAGATATACAGGGGGAAGTTTAATTTTGCATTTGTTAAAAGTCTGTCAATCACCTCCTCACCTCCAGCTAACCTCACTTTGATATGTCAAATAGGAACCCCCATCTTGTGACACATCATTGTAAGCAGCATAAAATTGTCTATCCAACCGTATAAAAAAAAATTAAATCGGTTGACGTACAAGCGAATAGTGTGCAAAAATGTCTTGTAATAATGCATAATATATCGGCCTCGAACTTTGGTATGTCAAATGATCACCCTATAGTGTGATACATCATTTTAAAGGACGTACGATCTGCTATCCAACGATGTCAAAAAAAATTAAGTTAATAGACGTTATAGGCAATTAGGATGCAAAAATGTGTGTTAAATATAAGCAGTTTATTCAGTTTTATTCAGTTGAAGAAAATTATTTTATTAAATGTTCAAAATGTGCGCCGTTATTAGCGAGACAATAAAAAAGCCTATTTTGAAATTCCCCACGAACATTGGCAAGGGTTTCTCTGCTAATTCCTCTACATTCCCGAACAATTCGATCTTTTAAATCGTCAATATTTTCAGGTGGGGTTTTATAAACCTTGCTTTTTAAATACCCCCAAAGAAAAAAGTCTAGAGGGGTTAGGTCTGGAGACCGTGCTGGCCATTCAATTGCACCACGTCTGCCAATCCACGTCCCTGGAAAATGTTCATCAAGCCACTCTCGAATTGCCAAAGCGTAGTGCGGGGGAGCTCCATCTTGCTGGAAATGCAAATTATTTTCATTTAGTACCATAACAGCATTTTCATCCACTTGATTTTCTAAAGATTGCACAATGGCAGGGTATATTGTGTTTTCTAAAAGGTTTAAATAAATTTGCCCAGTTAAATTATCTTCCAAAAAAAATGGCCCGATGATTTCATTGCCATAAATTCCTGCCCACACGTTAATTTTTTCGGGATATTGAGTATGCCCTTCTCGGAAAAGGTGCGGATTTTCATTATCCCAGTATCTGCAGTTATGTCTGTTAACCAGTCCATTTAGAAAAAAAGTTGATTCATCACTAAAGCAGATATTCTTAGGTAAATGGGGGTCCTCGTCAATTCGTTGGCACATTAATTCGCAAAATTGAATTCTCCTATCAAAATCGTCTTCTCCGAGTTCTTGAAGAATTTGAATTTTGTAGGGAAAAAACTTATTTTGTTTTAAAACTTTATGCACAGAGCCAGCAGAAATGTTGGTTAAATCTGTGACCTTTGAGATGGATAAAGTTGGATCTATTGCAAACTGTCCTAGTACCTCGATTTGGCATGCTTCATCTACAACCCTTTTCTCAATATATTTTTTATTACAAACGGATCCCGTTTCTTCAAACTTTCGTACCAATTCGAGTACATATTTATGGCCCACGTTTTTGTCTTGATGCCTCTCGTTAAATGCTCTGGCGGTTCTACGAGCGCACCGATCTTCAGCTCCATAGAGAAAAATTATTTCTATTCTTTCGGCTAGCGTATACACCATTTATATTCACGTTTCAATAGGCGTCACAATGACAATTTTAACAATAATAAACAACTGGTGTTTAAAGATCTTAAAAATTTTATTTATTGCAGTGATTTTTTGTACCTATCAGGTACCGCAAAAAATATCATTGAAATAAATACACTAGATTGATTAGACTGCAATGAATTTTGCGATGAATTTTAAAACAGGCTTAGTTTTTTTCTCGCAAATATTTTAACTGTTTAATATTTTAAAAAAATATTTATTTTAAATTTAAAATAATATTTTACTCTATGAAGTAGCCATTTGACATAATAAAGTTTAATGTGATAAGGTGTCTATTATTACCACACATCTTTTCTTACTATTCGCTTGTACATCAACAGATTTTGTTTTTTTTTATTGGCTAAATAGGAGATAGTATACCCTTTAAAATGATGTATCACACTATAGGGTAATCATTTGACATACTAAAGTTCGAGGCCGATATATTATGCATTATTACAAGACATTTTTGCACACTGTTCGCTTATACGTCAACCGATTTAATTTTTTTTATACGGTTGGATAGACAATTTTATGCTGCTTACAATGATGTGTCACAAGGTGGGGGTTCCCATTTGACATATCAAAGTGAGGTTAGCTGGAGGTGAGGAGGTGATTGACAGACTTTTAACAAATGCAAAATTAAACTTCCCCCTGTATATCTAAATTGACGTGTTTTTTCTTTTTTTTTTAAAATTTTTCTATTTAACAAAGTTATTAAGGATGGTTCGTTTTGAAATGAAGGCACTGTATATATATATACGATTCAGTCACCTGGAATCACGTCCGCCGTCATTTTTTGATGTTTTTTTTTTAAATCGTTATGGGTAAAAAAAAACAAGAAAAAAATTTTGTAAACTTACAGTACGAATAACAATATGTGCAAAATTATAAAATGATATCTCTTTTCTTTCTATTAAAAAAAATGAATAAAAAAATTTATTTTTTGAAAAATTGTAACCTAAAAGACCCC
The DNA here is from genome assembly GCA_034092305.1 of Diaprepes abbreviatus. Classification (NCBI taxonomy): domain Eukaryota; kingdom Metazoa; phylum Arthropoda; class Insecta; order Coleoptera; family Curculionidae; genus Diaprepes; species Diaprepes abbreviatus. Next base: position 21,245,740 of record JASJET010000103.1, read on the forward strand.
TTAAACGAATTATCAACATTTTAAGAACTTTGGATCTGTCAAGGCAGTAGTACCAAGAAATAAACCTCTTGGTATTAAGGAGAATATTGAAATTGTTATTTGGGAAGATTTCGCTGCATATCCCACAATGTCTGTAAGACAAGTTGCTTTAGAGTCAGGATTGTCTATATCAACAGTTCATTGGATATTACGCAAACATAAATTTATTTAATCGACACAATTTCCATTATTGGAGTGATTCAATTTCGTATGTGTTTAGAGAGCAAAATTTTCAAAAATCCTGGCAATTTAATAATAATAATAATAATGGTCTATTAACGGCAATAAATCATACAAATTCCATTTTATATAATACGTCAAATAAGAATAAAAAATGTAAAACGAAACAATCACAAAATATCACAAGTCACATCGGTAATAAAAGAATAACAATTAACTAAAACAATAATACTGTCACTACAGTCTATTATGTATAAAATTCAATTATTTAAAAATTCTTTAATACAACCCTTAAATGAGTTCAGAGAGAGTATAAATGGGTCAACATTCCTAGGCAGTGAATTCATTTCCCTACTCATTCTGGACATTGGGGCGTTAAACGCATAGTTTGTTTTATGGTATGGTTCATTAAAAAGACTATGGACCCGAAGCACCCTCTGAGGTACAGCGAATCCAACAGCCCCCAACAATTCAGGAGCATCAACCATAGAGTTTATGATCTTATAAAATAATATTAGGTCAAGATAGATGCGTCTATTATATAATGATAACAAGCTCATATAATCCCGTATTACACTGAATGGCACATCTTACTTAAAAGCAACAAATTTCAAGAAACGGACATGTACCTTCTCAATTTTATTTCTGTATATTTCATAGTTTGGTGCCCAGACTGGAGATGCATACTCCAAGACAGATCGAACCATTGAGCAGTATACAGATTTAAAACACTGCATACTGCTGAAATCAGCTAATGTGCGTTTAATAAAGCCAACAAGCCTCAAACCACGGCTCGAAATACTATTAACGTGCAGGTCAAAAGAAAGACCCTCATCAAATATCACCCCAAGATCCTTTATATGATCTGAGCGAGTCAGCATTGTATTGTGCAATGTGTAATTATAAACTATACTATCTTTTTTCTTTGAAAAAGTAATGGCAGAACATTTTGTTAAATTAAGTTGCATGAAATTGCGGTCACACCACTTAGTAATACTATCCAGGTCACCCTGCAAGGCTACACAGTCCTCTATCTCTCCAACAACCTTAAATATCTTTAAGGCGTCAGCATATAAAAGACATCTGCTTGAGATTATAGAATGCTCTATGTCATTCACAAAACAATTAAAAAGAAGGGGTGCCAAATGTGCACCCTGTGGGACTCCAGAAGTGACAGGTATATCAGCAGATTCAATGCCATCAATCTTCACCCTTTGTGTTCGATTGGAAAGATAACTTTCAAACCACTTAAGAAAAACTCCGTGGATACCCATACTACTTAGCTTCATCAAGAGAAGCTGATGATCTTTTTATTTATTGTGCAATAAAAAATGATTATGAATGAATTATTCTAGAAATTAAATGTGCTTATTAACTTTTAGATGAAGGCCATTTGAATATTTTACATAATTTAAAAAATGATTATTTAGACAATTTGCCGCTCCCTGTTCGTAGAATTCTGTTTTACCAGCATGAGAGCACACCTCCGCATAATTTTTTACAAAATGCTTTTGATGATCTATGGATAGGCAACAATGATCCTTTTCTTTGGCCACCCCGGTCTCCAGATCTTTCAGTACTCGATTGTCTTATTTGGGGTACAAATAAAAACCGAATTTATAACACTCCTACAACAACTATGGAAGATTGCATGAAAGGAGTGAGGAACGAATTTACTAGTTTAAGTCCCGTGTCAATAAGAAAAGCAACACATGAACAAGTGCTGCTCAGATGCTAAAAATCTAAGGAAGGTCAAGGACGTCAGATTCAATATTTACTAAAGAAATAATTTTTTTCTCTTTTTAAATTAAGAGTGTGCAGTTATTTTGATGTATCCAAAGTTCTTTAAATTTTCGCTAACAGTACAAAGTGATGGCTTTTCCTTTTGCGGATATCGAGTAGCAAATGTATCACATGTTTTTTGTATACATTTATCACATTCTCCATGAATAATAAATAAGTTTAAATGTTCATAATTTCAGCACATCGCGTCGGCGTGATTATTAACAATTTTTAAATGGTAAGTAATATCTTAATATATTTCATTAGCATTTGATTGTTTTTCAATACCGTCATAGCCCTATGAGTAAAACATCATAGCTAACTAAGATTATAATTGAACTAAAAATTCGCAGCAAAATCGCCATATATAAATATTAAATTGGCAATATTTCGAAAACTAAAAATTTTCGGCAGAGACAAATTCGCACAAACTTACCCTTATTTTTAATGCTAAATAACATAAAATTAGAAAATTTGGGGGTTCCCATTATAAAATACTGACTTTTGACGATTCCCTCAATTTAATTGTCAGTGGTATTTTGTAAACACTCCGTATTATTGGTTAACAAAATATAATAAAATTCTACTAAAGTAGGTCCTTTTCAACAAAGAACCCAACCCAAATTTAATTAAACTTAAATGTGTTAAAAACGCTTAGACCTAGGTATAGGACATGATACACAAAATATGCCCGGAAGTGTCACCATCTTGAAAATATTTTAGGCAGGTTGCCCCCATCGAATTTAGTATACTGTCAAATTCTTAAAATTTTCCTATATTTAGTTTTCCATGTATAGATCGAATTGTTTCCCGGTGGGACACCCTGTACATCCATGTTTATTCCAGAGTAGATAACTAGTTTCCTGTATCTGTATTATTGTCATTGTAACAGTTATCTTTTCGCATTTATTATCCATCTCGCTATACGCTACTAGTTTAAAAATAAACAATAAACTCAGAAATATAGATTAGTTCCAGAGTTATTGCAAATTTAAGTAGCGTCGTCACTCGTAGCGGCGCGGCCAATGAGTTCACTCGTAGAATTAGCATATCGTCAGAATTAAGGCCGGTTGTGTGATTACTGAATAACGCGATAATCTCTTTGTTTATATTTAGAAAAGTGTTGATAAATAGTGCGAGATCTTTTATTTTTTGATGCAAGTGTCTGTATATATGCTTTTTTTTAACTGCATTAGTTAAACTAGCATGACATGCAAATCGGTAAGTCAATTTGAGAATAAAGTAACCGATAATAAAAAAGGTATGAGTTTCTGTTCGCCGAAATGATTATGCTATTTTTAATATGAAAATAATATCTAGCATAATTTTAAATCCTTTTTTTGTAAATATTAATCATAAACTTCGCATTTGTAGTAATTTCTAACACTCACTCAAAGAAATGACGGTAAGCAAAAATATGAGACTAAAATTAAATAAAAATATTTGTGTGTATCAACTATCAAAAAACTCCTCCCCCATCGACGGATTCATGAGGGCGCAACGCATTCTCGCCCGCTGTCTTATACTTTCAATGACATCATCTCATGATTGGGTGGATTTACCTTATGACATTATGATGACGGGACTCGACTTTCAACCACACTCGTTAAGCCTAATTTTTAACAGATGTCATTTTACGGAGCAGAAAACCGATTTTTTCAATACTTTGCTCATTCCTCTTCAAAAAAGGTGTTTTTAATTTATTTCGATTGTAATGGAACAAATATTAATTGTTTTACACTGTTCAATGTGAACTATATTCTGTTAAAATAAATAATTAAATAATCACTCGGTGAATAGATTTCTCGTGGGAATAGGGTGGTATATGTTTTTTTTTATTACTACTGAAAAAAGTTTAAAGGAATATATAAATCAGTTATCGAGCTTAACGTTTATTATCTTTGTCGTTTAAATGTTTTCCTAAAAAATACATAAACTTTAAGTTTATAACATATGGTATATGCACAAACCGTTAAAATGTCTTAGAATATTGAACTATTTTCCCATTATTAGGAAACAAAAGAACGATCAAATAAACTCACTATAATAGAAATATATCATTTGGCCATTTGTAAAAAGAATTTTGATTAATAACTGTTCTTTCTATTCACAAGAAATAACGAGTTAAGATTTTTATTGCCAAAACAGCCAATAAAAGTTGATAGTTTTTTTTTACAGTCTTTAACATATATTCTTTTCGTTATAGGAAGACGTAGGTTAGTTTGTTTTACTATTCTTTTATATAAAAATTAGGATTAAGACGCTCAGAGGCCAAATCGGGAATCAAACATCCGGTATAGAATAGCTAACGCCCTCAGCACGTAACGATCGAAACCTTCGAACTTTAAGAGAAAGAAATTGACGTTTACAGGGTTCCATTGGGTAATATGAGTACAAACAGGAAACAGTGGGGTGTCGAGGGGGTGTAAGATTCGAAGGCACTCTTTTAAGGAATACTAAACTTCAGTACCAATTTGGAAGTCGTATTAGGGTGATCGGTGCCGCTCTTTAAGTCCAGTGCCGTAGTGTATATTCGGCGGGAATGAAGATTTTCTTTGTTTGATTTGTTTTTGATTTAATTAGGGAAGTTAAGGGAGTATCATGTGTTATTTTAGTCGGGCGTTTTTTATTTTAGTAAGCTATTTATACGTGTTTTTTTTTTCAAATTGGGTTTTACAATTTTGGTTAACAGAACAGCCAACAAGAGCAATTAGGCTAGTTTTTTCGTAATTGTTATTACTTTTAAGTTTCCCATTGTGAATAGTTCGTTTTTATTCTATTTATTTTGTTAATAGACTAAGTTGTTTTGAGAAACTTCTTTTATTTAATTTATTTAAAAAAACGTTATCGCGAATTAACGTGCGGACATACTGCTGTGGGAACTGTCAACAAGAGATGACAACTGTCCAGCTAATTAGCAACAATGCCTGAGTCCTGAAGTTCTGAGTTGTGGTTGGTAAGCTTAAATAACCGTAGTTGTTTGGAACTAAAGCTGCAAGAGAGAAGATGCATGACTAGACTTCCAGGATGTCTCTATTACTGTGAAATTTAATTATAAGTTATTAAAATAGCTACAAATTAATATGTGGCAACAATTTGGTTATAGTTAGAACGGCTAACGCTACCTCAACATGTCATTAGCAGGAGTCTATGATCAAATTCTGTCACACGATAAAACTGACGGTTTTCGAGATAAATCGGTTTTTATGCAAAAAAACTCAAAGATTACTCATGCTAAATACAAACATGGTAAAAATAAAATACGCAGGGTGTGCTGATGTGTTTTAATTTATGAGGAAGTGCTATCTCACTCTTAGAAGTCAAGAATGTGTTATGCTGAAAGATTTCTAGCTCAGACATTGTCAAGTCCAGAAAACTTTTAAAGGGTTGACCGGAGCTCAATTAATTTACAATGTTACTAAAATGCAAAAATAGTAAAAACGTTTAAATGTTATTTTGGCAGATATTCTAGATGGGCTCCACTTACTTCAATATATTTTTTTATCCTTCGAATATTTTCCCGCTGCACTGCAAATAACATTCCGGCATTATTATAGACTTTGTTTGAATGTTGTACTATTCTCGCTAGTAGTTCTTTTCTAGTGTTTACTGATGTTGAACAAACTAGTTCTTTTAGATGTAAAAGTCTAAGGGATTTAGGTCTGAAGATCTTGGTGGCCATAAAACAGGCCCACCTCAACCTACCTATCGACTGCCAAAAAAGGTTGGTTAAGTGTTGAGTTGCTATACGGTTAAAATGAGGTGAAGCACCATCATGCATGGACTACATTTGCATTCTTCTATCAAGAAGTACGTCTAACAACAAGTTATTTAAATTGTGCTGCAAAAACTGTAAATAAATCTCACCATTGAGTCTTCCTTCCAAAACAAATGGACCTATAAGGTTATTTCCGATGATGCCAACCCACACATTTACAACAAACCTTTGTTGATGTTTGTTTTTAATTATAGCACACGAGTTTTCATCAGCCCAAAAATGTAAATTGTTTGAGTTAATTATGCAATCTCTTGGAAAACCAACTTCATAGATAAACAAAATAAGAAATGTTTAAAAAGAAACTACTATGTTTTATACCACTAAATTTATTCAGAAAACAGTGACTGCAGTTTCAACTCACAGAGTCATTTTCAAACTGAATTACAAAGGTAGACTAAGTATTCAATACAGAAATATGAGAAAATTTAACACTAAATAAAGACTACCTGAGAAATTACATTATTACAAAGGGAAGGTACTAAATTTTGGGAACTAATTATTATTTGACGACAACAAATAACGGGGAAAACCCAAGTTCTGTCTGGTCATTAAGCTAATTTACATTTTTATTTTTACTATGTTTATATATTTCTAAAGATTCAAGAATATTTAACTTTTGGCCCATTGTTAAATAATGTAATATGTCAGTGTATTAGGAAAACTGTGGCTGTGTTCTAAGCAATGGTTGGCAAAGCTCGAGTCTGTTTTTTGTGGTCTATATGATCGGTGGTGTTCTGAAAAGCGAGTTTTAAAGCTTCTACTACTTTGTCCAATATACAAGCTATCACACTCTGAACATTTTAACTTATAAACTCCTGATTTATCAAATTTATTAATTTTATCTTTAGCATTGTAAAGGATAGTGGACAGATTGTGTTGAGATTTAAAGGCTACTTTTATGTTATGTTTGGAAAGAGTATTAGCTATGTTTTCTGATAGGGTAGCACAGTATGACAAAGATGTATAAGATGAAGATGCATATCTGTACCAAAATTGAACATGGTTTTTGCTTAAAGGGGAATTAAGAATTTTGTTTTCTATGTTTGACATGAAAATGTCTGCTAGGAGAGGGCTAAGAGGAGAACTCATTGGTAGGCCTGAATTTTGTAAATAAAATTTGTTATTAAACTGGAAATAGGTTTGTGATAGACAAGGTTCAAAAGAGGACAAGATTTCAGTAATAACTATTGGATTTATATTTCCTTCCAGTAACATTTCTTGGATTAGTATAAAACATTCATCTGTTGGAATATTAGAAAATATGCTTTTTATGTCAAAAGAAAGAAGTATGGAGTGATATGGGGTTTTTATGTTTTTTAGTTTTTGGACGAGATCTACTGAATTATTTAAACTGTGACTTGGTTTAAAGTTGCTTATTTGTTTGAAGAATGAATTTAGTTTCAGGCCATAGAGTTTTGGTGCTTGTGGGTTCATATTGATTATTCTATTTTTTATCGAATTCTGAAAAAATGGCTGTTATGTTTGACTGGGTTTGTTTCAAATTTGTTGGAAAAACTTTTGTAGGATCGCTTTTAATTTCTGTAATATTTTCAGATTGAATAAATGCTTCTATTTTATTGACATATTCAACTTTTGGCAAAATAACTGTTGCATTTGATTTATCTGCTTTTGTTATTATTAGATCATTATCTTTTACTTTCCCTCTTATACTTTTTACTGTGTCTAAAGCTGTATTATTGGATTTTAAATTAGTGGATTTTATATGTTTTTTAATTGTTCCGGTAATTAAGTCAATATTATTGGTATATTCAATTTTGTTTAGAGCTAGAGTACTTTCAGATATGATGGAATCGATAATATTTTTATTGTTTATGTGAGGTAAAAATTTAGGGCCTTTTAACATTAGATCTATGGCGTTTTGTTAGTTGTTTGGGAAAATTTACATGACTTTAAATGGTTAAGTTTTTTAGATTGAATTTCAAATTTTTTCTGGGTAATTATGTTAATTTTTAATCTAATAAACGTTGTAGTCCCTTTTTAAACATTTCCCGAAGATGATTAACTACCACATAGTAACGGCTACCAGCATCAACTTTTTAAAACAAAATAAGGTTAGAAAAATTTAAATTTAGGTTATGTTGCTGTAGAAACCAGTTGGAGTATTGAAGTCTTGCGGGATAATCATCTGGAGACATCGCGTGTATTTTTCCAACGTGATATGGGTGAAGTCAGTGATTTCTTAGAGTTTCATATACAATCCATTTTGTAATATTTTTTTGTGTTGTGAATTTTTTTATGCTGTCTGAAGGGTTGTCACCAATATCTTGCAAGTTTTGTTCTCCTACGTGAAGATTTCTTGCTCTCCTAGTAGAGCCCTCACTGCGACGTCACGGTAAAAATGTCCCTGATTAAAACATGTAAAAAATTAATTCGTTATCTCTAATAATCATTTTCATTGTCAATTGAAAACTCTGCATCTGCGTCTTATAATTTTTTTGCACTCACCATAAATATAAAATAAATTTAATATGTCAAAATGCAATTTTCTGACAATTCTTTATCGAACCCAATCATATCTAAAGCCACAACCGAGAATTCCAAGTTTCTCTATTTTATTTTTAAAACGATACTCAATTTTAGGCAACACGCTGTAAAAAGTCAAAATTGGGATAAATTATTCTTTCCCCAAAAACGTCTAGAATAGGGCAAAAAACCTTGAGTAAAAATTATTGGAAATTAAGAAGGTAATACAGAATAATATTAGGTATTGAAATAATTCAAATATTGATTCCGAAATGGCAGCTATGGTCCTACAAGATGGATCACTGAAGACGTTATCTTAGTGATAAAGTTTCTTTGCTAACTTGTATTATGTCCCGCAATTTCCATATAAGTTGGGCTTAATAAGGTCCTGTAATGGTGGACCCGTTCTTTAAATATTCAACAACCAAAATGAATCTGTAACAATTCCAAAAAACGGAGAACATAATCTTTCCAGTAAACTCTTGCTTTGAATTTTTGAGGAAGTTGGATATTCTCGAAGTTTCAATTTTGTACTACAACTTTTTGTTTCAAGGTCGTAATGATGGATCCATGTTTCATTCATCCCTGCGAATATATTAAAAATGTATGTGTTCTCCCTAAACCTAAAAGAAGCTTTGAAATCGCCACACGAGTTTGCGTTTAAGATAGCGTTCACATTTGAGACAGGTTAGTTCAGTTTAGTTCTTGAGATATTTTATTATTCTTGAAATTGTAGACCAAAATTTAAGAGGCGTGCTTGCGTTCCTATTCTAGCTATATGTTTTAAATTGTATTGGTTTTTTAGTAAAATCATTATAATTAATTTTAAAATGAAAATGATCTCAAAATATTATACGGGGTGGATAAAAACTTACATTTGATATTTATTATGACGAAAACCAAATAATTTTCTTATTTTAAATGGAACACTCTGTATTTAATATCGAATTAATATTTCCATTTTAACAGTCTTTAATATTTATTAAGGTTTTCTTTGCCTACCTTCAATAGTTTTTCAGTAATTTAACATTTTCAATTTTGAGCATAATTTTTTTTCAATTTATTTTTGAAAAGAGGACGTTGACGATGTAATAACTTATATAGATGACATGCAATCACTAATCAGTTAAAAAAAATAGTCATAACTAGGTTACTAGTAAATAGATACTTTATTAAAAAGATAACAAATTTAATTTAAAAATTTTAGAAAACTAATGTTTTAACAAATGCCCAACTGATGTCCATCTCTTTCAATGCATAAGTTAACTCTTTTCTAAAATGACTATTTAACTTCAGCATATTTGCTGTTATAGAGCAAACGATGTCTTTTATATTTTCGGGGGTCCTCAACGGTATATCATAAACAATATTTTTGATATATCCCCAATTCTTCTTCTTCTTCTTCTTCTTCTAGGTAGAACCAAGTTCTGTTATCTACACAATGCCTCATCGATCCTCGTTTGAGATCGAAATCCAGCTGTCTCTCCATCTTTTGGGGGGCTGTCCATTCGTTCCACGTGATATCTCCACTGCCTACGACAGTTTCGAACCCACTTCAAAACATCCCCCACTCCGCTGTCCTCGAGTATTTTTGCATTTTTTATTCTATCTCTTAAACTTGTTCCCGTGATCATTCTCAGCGTTTTCATTTCTGTGGCTCTCATAATTTGTTTTGTCTTTATTGTTTCATTTCTTGTTTCTGCGCCATAGGTCAGTATCGGTTTTACACAGACCTTGTAAATCTTGCTTTGCTCTCAACCGTCATATGTTTATTGTTCCAGATTATGTCTCTTAGTTGGCCTGATATCATGGCCGCTTTGTTGGCTTGTGTGCGTACTTCTTCCGTTACTGCCCTGTTACCTATTATATGTGCTCCCAGGTATTTAAACTTCCCAACCTGTTCAATATGTTTGTCATCAACCATTAGTTTGCATCTTACCGGTTCTTTTGCTATTACCATTGCTTTGGTTTTCTCCACAGATATCTTCATATTATATTGTTTGGCTGTTCGATTCAGATCCCCAATTGAAAAACAATAAAAATTTATTAGATCCGGAAACCATGCTAGTCAGTATTGTGTTCCTTCACGCCCTATTCCTCTATTGGGATATTAAGATCTCACTCATTTCTGACGTTAAGTTGAAAGTGCATAGAAACACCGTCGAGTGGCAGCCAACATTTTTATATTCAGTGAAACATCCTCCAAAAGAAGAGGTAAATTGTTTCTAATAAATCTAAGAAACATGGCGTCGTTTAAATGGCCATTAAAAAAGTATGAATTTACCACACAGGCTCCAATTTCTCTACTCTACACATCGACAGACCATGTGTGCTGGCGATCGACGATTCTAAATAAATTGGGATTTTCATCACCGATATAATTGAAATTATGTAAGTAGATAACGAAAAAAGGACGAATTCAAAGAAATTTTCATCATTTCCAAAAATTTTTAGAACCGAGTCGTCGGTCTCAATTCTGATCTAGTAGAATGCGATATAGGTGAAATTTGTTTTTTTTTTTGGTATTTTTTAATGCTATATCTACTTTATTCATATAGTTTCACAGATTTTTCGGTGACTTGTATGCGGATTTTTGACCAGTGATCCCAAAATTTTTTTTCTTTCATTTCTTGTAATTGGTTTTTGCCGGACGGTTTTTTTATAGACCGCACTTCCTCAAAAGTATTCAGCAAAATTTCTAATGAACGCTTGTCGAGATAACGTTTATTTGGATATTTTTGAGCATAAATTTTTGATGCTAGTAAACAATTTTCTTCATCTACTCCAAATGCAAAAATCAAATCAATCTTCTTTGGGGTAAGTTCTCATTTTCAATAGTTAGGGCTTTCAAATAACCATGAACCGCAATGACGATTTAACTAACAAGAAGTGTCACTAAATTATTTTTCAAAAATTTTTTTGTATGATGAATTATGACGTCAGCTCAGTAAATACCCTATATAATTTTTTGAAATCATTTTTATTTCACAATACAATTTAAAGCATCTAGATTGAATAGACTAAACAGGCACGCGGCTTAAATTTTGATATACAATTTCTTCTTCTTCCTCTTCTTTTTATTTTACGACAACGTCATGTTTTTTCAAAGCTGTAGCCTAAGTTCTGACTCCTATGCCCAGCTTTCATATCAGCGTTTGAAAGGTCTTCCGGGAAGTCTGCAGGTGTTCGGTTTCTCCTCTTTTGCGAGTTTTGCAAGTCGATTATCAACCATTCTATCTACGTGGTTTCTCCATTCTTTTCTTCTTGCTCGAGACCATCTTACCACGTCTTGAATAATCACATAGGGATCTGATATGGCTATTTCTCATTCTTAAGCGATTTTAGTGTCTTTAGCTCTATTGTTCTTAGCAGTTGTTTAGTAGCAGCTCTTTCTGCTCGCGTTTAGGATAAGTTTTTATTTTTAGAATGAGCTATCATGAGATGACAAATTTTAAGTAGAAACCGAATTATATTTTTTAGTTGGAGAGCTGTGCTCTACAACACTAATCTTACACTAATGTTGCAAATAGGTCGATTTTAAATTAACATTTCTCAACTTTGAGAATAATGCCATCTTGGTTATTAAATTTGAAACAAAATGTCATACATGCGAAACTGATACCTCATTTATTAACAATTTATTGACGTGAAAAACAATTAAATTATTAATTAAAAATTTATTTACCACGTAATATTTTATCATGTTGAAAACTTGAATTCACCAACTCAAAATACTTAAGAATCAACCCAAAAATCTCTGTGCGATATTGTCCATTGTCATTCGCAAGAAATACGAAAATGCTCGATTCATGTTGGCTGATTAGTCTACTTTCCAGTCTGGGTATGAATGAATGAATGAATGAAAAAGGGGTGGTGATACTAGATCATTCCATTGGGCCCTTTACATCCCCCCATATCTACCGATTATTCGAGGTCGATCGACTTTGCGAGTCCAAGCAGCCTCGTTAGTTGAACTTGTCTAACTGCTTCCGGAAACAAAAATATATCTCCAAAATATCTCTGTCTCAGTCCGTTGAGTACTGGGCACACATGCCCAATAGTTTCATCCTCCTCCAAACACCATCTGCATGTCGGGTCGCCCTCGACACCAATTCTATGAAGATAGTCCGTGAGGTGACAATGTCCTGTCAACAATCCCACCACAATTCGCAGCTCTTTCCTTCCCAAGGAGAGAAGCTTCTTAGTACGCCGTGCGCTAGGTCCCGTTATATGTTCCTTAGCACACCTCATTCCAGAAGCTCCCCTCCATGACTCAATAAATTTGCTTTCCAGCAACAATTTTAATTCCCTTTTGCCAATAGCAATTGGGACAGGTAATATTGGTTGGGGTCCATACGGTTCGATCGCCGAACCCAACTTTGCCAGACGGTCTGCTTTCTTATTCCCGCATATGCCCGAGTGACCCGGAACCCATACGAGTCTGACTGTGCAGCCTTTCCTTGTCACACCATTTAGTACATCCATGCACTCAGACACCAGTCGCGAAGTCACGACACTGGACTTCAGTGCCAATATCGCAGCCTTACTGTCTGAGTATATATTTATTACTTTATTCCTGTCTATGTCCCTCTCACAGAGATGGGCAAACTGCAGAATAGCATAAATTTCCACTATGAAAATTGTCGCACATTTTCCGAGAGCGTAGTACTTTCTGACTCCTTTGCTCCTGCCGAATGCTCCGGCTCCAGCTCGTTCATGTTGTCGAGATCCATCAGTATATCACCAGGATCCATTTTTCAGAAGATTTTGTTCTCCTTTCCAATCCTCTGTACTTGGCATAAATATATCCAGGGAGAGGTTGGGTTTTAAAAGCGGCATCATGTAATTCGTAAAAAATAAAAAAATACATTAAATTTAATGTAAATGTGTTGGAAGCAAATTTCATAAACGCTTATTAGATTCATTTAATGTAATGCATTAAGTTTAATAATTTGCATTAATATAAATTAATTTATTCCATTAAATTTAATGTAATCATACATTAAATTTAAAGTTTGTCGTTACTTTTTAAAGTGACTATGTACATTAAACATACAGACAATGCTCATTGAATTTTAAATATGTTATCACATATTTAATGCACCAACATAAATATGAGTTCAAAGAATTCTGAAACTACCAGGATAAGTGTACATTTTTCCCATCGGAAGTGTCCGCCATCCAGATCGGCTTCGAACTCATTCATTCCCGTCAGTACGAGGCAGACATATACACTTAACCATAAGAAAATTAAGATATTTAAGCGACTTATATCATAGTAAACAAAAAGTTAAATACAAGTTGTGCCATCTCCCGGAACCTCATGTATTCTGAATAATAATTTAAATTCCTTTGCTATTAGAGTATATGTGAATTAATTTTAATGTACAGAAGTTAAAATTTGACAAAAGTGGTCCAGTAATTATGTTGTTTGATACATACCGCACCAAACCATTGGTTTTCCCTTTCAAAAACTTCATCATGTATATCATAGAGCAACTCCATGTAGTCAGAGTTATTTATATTTTATTCTTGTGCGATTTGGTGTTAATTAAGACGTTTCTCATAATAAATACAAATTACGACCGTTGACTTGGAATTTTATTGAACGACTCATAATGTAGCTGTTTCCTTATGGTCTTGATACTTTTTCTATTTTCAATTTCTCGTTATGAATAATTAACAAATCCATCGTCGACTCATTTCATTAAGTTTCGAAAAGTAAGAGGATTCGGGGGCGGTATAAACCTAAATCAGTTTCTAAATAAAGAAACTATAAACTACGATTCGGTGGGCGAAGTTCGGGAATATTCTTTCGGCAAGAAGGCAATTTATTCAGCTTTGTATAATACATAAATCAACTCATTCTTGGAAAAACTTATATCTAAATTATGAAACTAACGTAATAAAAAATCAATCTATAACATAATTACGGTAAAATGTTACAATATTAAATAATTATATTTTAACACTTCATAAATTTGTATTCTACATTATTATTTTACACGACTACCGCAATTAGAACTAAAAATTTTACAAAACCATTATTAACAAAATATTTAAATATCTCAAAAACTGTCAAAGAGAATTATTCAAATATTAAAAATTGCAAATAAGTGTAGCTATCTCAAAGTTTTTTGTAGCCACGTTTAGAGAGAACACTCGAGACTCTTAACATATTTGTAACGATGAATGAAACATAGATCTGTCATTATGACCCTGAAACTAATAATAGTACACAACTGAAACATGGTAATTATCCAGTCTCCTCAAAAGCTCATTTTAAGTATTCACTGGATAGATTATGACCTCTGTTTTTTAAAATTATTACAGGCTCGTTTTTGTTGATTTCTTAAAGGAAGGGCCTTCAATTACAGTATCTTATTCAGTCCAACTGAATGAAAATTGCGGGACATAATTAAAAAATGTCGAGGAAATTTAACATAAAGCTTTATCATCAAGGTAACGCGCTCAATGCCGTCTTGAATTTTTATAGCTACTATTTCGGATACAGGATTCGAATTACTTCAATGCCTAATCTAGCTATCGCCTGTGTCCACAAGAAAAAACTTATTACGGTCGAAAATATGTAAGCCTTTGAAGAATTCCACATTAACAAGGCAATACTTGGACACTTGCAACGTAACGAAAAATCTTTGGGACCAAACGGCTATAGACCATACCAGGCGCGGATTTAAGGAGTGAGCGGTGGGGGTAATATCCCCCACAGGAGCCTTGAGTTCAGAAAAATAGACTTGTCTCTGCCTATTGCATTACGAACGTGAATGTCGCAGACCGCCCCGGTCGACAACTCCCTTTTGTTTTTTATATTGTCACACTATATTCTTGACATATCTCTCCCCCCCCCCCTCAAAGAGACAGACTGGATCCACCCCTGGATCATACACTACAAATAAAGTAATAAAGCTTTAACAAAAACCAGGTCAGGAAACAAAATCAAGTGCCGCCAACAGTCACTTCTATACATCAAAGGAACAATGAACAGAATCGACATATTACCCAGGAAACAAAATATAAAAATCACTTAAAATAATAGGTTCGTCTCGAAGAAAAGACTAATCGGCCTAGAACATCAAGGAAGCCAAACCATTAGAATACTATCGGCACGACTTGAATAACATAAACTATGCATAAAAAGTAAACGGACATGATTAGCCCTTTTTTAACATTGGCTCAAGACAGGACACTAAATTAATTTTGAAAACTGGCAGTAAATCGCTAAGATCGAACATTTAAAAGGTGCGAAAATCTTAGAAGGTAAGATACTGCACTCAACGTCCCTTCCACTTGGAAAACTTTCCTCATACGGAACGTACCATCATTATGGTATTCCTACCATAATTTTGATCGTAGCACCATAATCCATAATTTCTTATTATGGTGCTCTAAAAACACCATATTTTAAAAAAAGTAAAATTTAATTATTTTTCATTATTTTGACTAGATTTGAAAAAGTCTCCCAGGAAAAAATATTTTAGAACAAAAGGTTTTCTATAAGAGTATTTCTGCATTAAATTAAAAGAAAACAGTGCTAACATCTTGTATTCATATTGTGAAGTAACTGTAAATCATAATATTCATATTCCGAGTGTTAATTAATCTTCAAATTCTATAATTTCTTCCACCCTGCGTCATATTCTAGTTCCAACCGACATGATACCGAATTTTACACTATCATCGGTGCTCGAAAATGGGGCAGAGTCAAGCCCAACTGATCGATATACACTACGGCCGCGTATAAAATTTCGTTGCATACAAAACCTGCTTGCTAAGCAAGCACAAAAGATGCCAAATGAAATTTTGGATTTTTTCGATTTCATTTGTATTTCATGTTGGCTTATACGTATCGACAAACCTTCGTGCCGCCGACATTTACTTTAACGTTAAGGACACTTATTGTTACTAAACAGTATGTCGGTTTAACGTTAAGCAAACAAAATTAAATACTTAAATCGATGTATTAGGAAATTTATTTAAGTTTTTAGGGTACTAAAAACGCCCTTTTAATTTTTTTTTACTATTGCCCCTAAAAGAAATAAAATAAGGTTAACTTTGAAAATTTTCATATATCAAGGAGTCCGTATAGATTCACATTGTTTAAAAATTATAAAAAAAGTTACTAGGGAATGAGACGTTTTTTTCTATTTTTTTTTCTGAAATAAATGCGTCTCAACGAAGTGGAATCTGTATATCTTCACATATAAAAGGCAAAGTCCACTGGAGCACTGATCGATACATAGCCAGAGCCCAAACTGCGGTGCTCAGAAAGTGGATCCATCTATAGATATGCACTACGCATATAAAACATGCTGCAGGTCTCAATTTATCTTCAACGAGAAGTCACAGAAGGTCAAATGAAATTTTGGAGGAACATATGCCAATTTCCACCTGGAATAAAACCAGCGAACTTACGCACTACAGGTTTATTATGAATATCTCATTAAACCACATCAAATATAAATATATCAAAGCATAAGAGAAGTTCTCTACTATCGAGGGAATTTTGGTTTATGATGAGAATGAAGCATAATTCTCTAATAAATTTAAAGAAGCAGGTTTATTTGATTAAAATATATTATCTTAAAATCTTTGTTCTAAATTACAAATAATTTCAGTGGTAATGATTTCTTTACTCTAACATTACTGCATATATTTTCTGCTTAAGAACCATTTATTGTTTTACGCTCAATCAGAATACAGAAATTTTTATTTTGCCTTATCAACCTCCCTTTCTTGTTTTCGATGTCAATGTTTTCGTGCTAGGAGGATTTAGAGAATGAAAGATATCGGATTAAATAGATTTCATGTTCTTAACTCTCTGCCAAAATAAAAGTAGTAGCAAAGACAATAAATTAATAATTTAATATAATTTATCTGACCTTTTTAGACTCTAACATTGTAACATTTTTATATTCTCACACATTAATGTTACGATTTTTAATTTAATTAATTAAAAGTACTTATTTTCATTTTATAAGTCATGGATTTTCATTTAATACGCCATATAGTAAATGCCACTAGTTGGTAGTCTTTCATCAGATTTGTTCGGTCGCGAAATTGTGAACGCTAATTTATAGTAAATTTGCCGCTTCATTAATACTTTGAACAGTCATTCAATTGATGAGTGAGGTTCAAAAGAATGCAACTAAAGTGTGGGAGCGAATGTCATAAATTCAGGAGGATGGGGGAGTTGTAAAAATGACATTTGAGATTTTTTGATTTTGTTTTTGGTTTCGGCTTTGAAGTAATTACGAGGCCTTTTTGAGATTTCTCATGTTGGAGAAACCAATGCCTTGTCAGGAATAAACCTTTATTTGAAGAGGTAGCACATTTTCCTTATACCATTTTGAGATTTATTTTAGGGTTCATAACCTGAGTTGTCTTATCTTGTTCTCATTTTTGGTTATTAGTTTTTATTCTCTCATGTATCCAGTTGGATTTGACTAGAAAGTTTAGAAGCAACTTTGATCTTTTTATTTTGGGGTGGCCTCTCAGTTTCATTTCCTATTTATCAATGCCTGAATAAGCTAAATTTTTATAGTGGATCGAAAGTAAGTCAATGGTAATAACAGGTTTTAGAAGGACAATGACCTAAAATCAAGCCCTATCGATAGACAAACCTGTATATCCTATATTTTTACCTCAAAAGTTACAAAAACTGTTCCTTTTACCTCTTAATCTTATATTGAAGTAAATTCATTACCAAAATTTAACTCTTCGATCTAGAGAAGCTTTGATGCCATTTTAATATAAGTTTTTTCAATATCATATCACATTAAATCATGTAATATTGCAAGAAAATATCCAGAATAAATATATTTTTAGTTATGAAGCAGAAATTCTTATGTTTTATTGGAGCTTCCAACATATGAATATTCGGCAAATTTTTCACAGTTTTTAATCTTATGATTATGTGGCGCCCTCTTTTAAAGGAGATAATTTGAGCTATTTTTACTGTACTCGCAACTTCATAGCCACGTAAAAATGAGCTGTCATACACACTGTGCTCTTTAATGACCATTCTAGCAGTTAAAAGGGTTAAAATATATTAGAGGTCAAAAATTCGATGATTTTTAGTAAATCAGTTAATTGTATTCCTTTACTTAAAGCGACTCCTTTGTTAAAAGTCGTTCTACTAAGATTCGCCTTTCTGCCCTCTATAAATATACTTTCTTAAATAAATTTCAAGAAAATCTTTTAACACCACAGAAACTATTTCATCTTTTTTTAATATTCAGCAAGAACACGATTTATTTGTAATTTTATATATTCTTATACAACAAAATAACACAACTTACTTCAGCCTCGCTACTAAATATTTGCATTAGTTACAGAACAATGCAGTACCTAAATTACGGTAGCAGATCATGACTGTTTAGACAGGTAGTGTCAATACGTTAATTAAAATGAAGAATCATTATAAAACAACACAACAATTTCCTTACCTATAATCATGGTAAAAAGAATTTAACTGTATTATATGCTTATCTTACCTAGCATAGAAAAGCTAAGAACACTTTTCATTTGAATCTTAGGTATACCAAGTTTTTATTTCATTCCTTATATGAACAAGATTTGTCACCTCCACACAACACACACGTAAAACAAAATAGTGTATGTGTTTGATCAGACCCGCCCAGTTAACTATTTCTATCACACCTTTATAGTTTTATTAAATTTGCAACAGCGAGGCTTTTCTGCAGTTTCAGTTTTTAATTTGTAAGTTAACATAGGCAATGGCGGTCAAGATTTTCCTTTAAAGAGAACGTACTAAGAGAATTAAAAAAAAAATTTCTTCGCAGTCATAGCGGCAAATAGAACGACTTTTAGTAAGAAAATAAAAATTAATTTTATATGAATACTTCGGTAAATACATAATAAATAACAAAGTTAAATTCAAAAAAAAGTGATTTTTTGAAGCACCAAGAGCAAACAAAACAAACACTAACGCCAAAATAATAAATTTATCATTTCTCACCTTATAATAAGTGTGTTCTTTGTTCGAATTATTCAATGCTGCATAAAGAAAATATTAATAATTAAAATATTCATACTCGCATATTTCTCGGTTACGTATAAGCCCCGTGAGATCTTTGCTTTTCCACTGTGCCTTATCAACAAATGGCACAATCTTGTGTTTCTGCTTGTAGAAAATCTAAGCGTTATTCTGTTGCTAGATTTCAAATTATTGATATGAAAAAGGAAAAATGTATAGTAAAATTACTAAAAGAAAAATGTTTTTAGAAAAAATCAAGTAGTGCCATGGCACTGTAATCCTACTCTACGAGCCACCACTACTAAATTGATGAACTATAGAATCTATTATGAAAAAGATTACGAATTGACTCTTCGGATCACACAGTGTATCGTTCGTGTGAGAGTTGATTTTTCTTGACTATTTTGTGAAAAACACACCGCTATTATAAACCACTAACACAGTGTCTCGTTTCAAATTACGGCTTAAGTTCACTATGGCTAATTGGGCAACGCAACTTTGTTTAAATATCTCTCATAAATTTCTTCGGATTAAAACACAGCACTTGTCTGTAAATTGCATTTTTTTTATTTTACTATAGATCCCGTAGTTTTACTTTCTTGTCGATTTCTTTCCCAGCTCGGTTATTTTATGTTTCTGAATTTTAGCTTTATTCTTACATGACAAAGTACGGTTTTAAGTTACATTTGATTCTCGCTGTTTGACGCCTATTTATGTTATCTAGCTTGACATATTTGATCGTTGGCACGGCTACTAACTTTCAGTCAAACTCTGGTAATTTTATTATATTGTTCATTTTGGTATTTCTCTATTTCTGAATTTTTTTTTCTCACTTAACTGTGAAGTTTTGGCATAAAATACCAACGTAGCAATTTGATGTCCAACGTGGTGGACTTTAAAAGTAATCAAAAATGCAAGAACCATTGTGGGTTCAAGTAGCTCGAGTTAGTATCTATTAGCTTGAGTTCAACTTTTTCTCTTGTAAATATTATTGACTTTTTTACCACGTATGAATTTATTTTCACTTAATTGATTACTTACCTATTATTTTACCGAAATACTATTGTTTTTGCTTTTACTCTTTTTTTTATCACTTTATCTACCTTGGCGTGTTGGTTATTTATTTCTGTTTATATATATTTCCTATTTATTGATTTTTATGGCTTTAACATATAGGTGGATTACCGGTTGAGAGTTAATTACCTTAAAAAGAAAATGCTTATTTATGAGCTAAAAGTTCGCGGCATATCTACATGCGAACGCATCTGAATATTTGACCGTTTTTTAATATTAACTTTATAGCGCTTTAAATTTTATTAGATATATTAGTTCCATATCTTTGGTATCCTCCCGGCAGGATGGGCATCTGATTGAGGGTGGATTACCGGCTCGCCGCGAAATTTGTTGTACCCAATTAATAGGAAAAAATAATTCTGCACCAAGTAGTGGTGGAGGTAAAAGTTCTTCAAATACTGTGGTCAAGTCAACCTTCAATTGCTTTACTTCTGTTTATTTCGTCACCGCATTTATTATTTTCTGTGTGGCCAACTTAGCACAAAACGGATTGGTGGCCCGCTCTACAGTTGGAGACTATGAAAAAGTACCCTTCAGTTGTGTTGCTCCTTCTTTCATTACCTTTACCTTTGTTAGTTTATATTAATTCAGTTAGTCATTTTGTCAGTGAGTTATATTTTCTTTATCCTTTCCAGATACCTTCAATTCTCTTATACCTTGTCTTATTGATTTCATGATTTTATTAGATTCATCCTTCCTTTATTTTGTCGTGCTACCTTTAATATTGGCGATTAATTAACTACCTTGCCCTTATTTTATTCAACTGTCTTTATGATTGATAATTGATTAAATAATTTGCCTTTGTCTTTTGTCAGTCAAGACCTTTATTTTGAATTTCTTGATTATGACTTTTATCCAAATATGTGTCCATTTAGATGTTTCTTGGAATTACTACAATTACTTTACCTTGCAACTCTTTACCTTAGTTCCACAGGCTATATGGTGTTTGGTATTACTGGATAACACTCAGTGCCTTCTAGTCTCCCAGAGGGCAGATCAGTCGGAAAGACGGAAGTGTGAGCCCCTGCAACCTTTTTTTCCTTAAATCACTGTTGACTCGCCAGCAAGTCAAGGGAGGGCCAAGAGACAGTATTTGACTTCAGCTCTAACTAGTTTGTTTGATGTCACAGTTCAGTTATTGTGATACCATGTGCAACACTCTTTTTATTTTTTTTTGTTCGTAGTTGAGGTCTGCGGTGCGCTAGGTTATTACTTAACGCATCGTTTAATCTAGTGGCTGCTTTTAACTTACTCCCTGATGTTTAGCGGATCACTTGGGATATCCTTCTTTCTTTTCTTGTTTTTTTAGTAATTGACTTTCTTTTCCTTTTAGGGTACCCGCCCTTTGGGTTCCTTGCTGCGAGGCGCTTGGAGACTTTCTTGAGAGTAACTAGTGTCAGGATAGCAAACGATGTTCCCCAAACTTTTTTCAGGTGTTACGCAATATTGTCTGGCCTTCTAGTTTTAGAGGTCGAAAGTATACATTGCACCTCAATTGACAGGGTCAATGGACTTTTCTGCACAGAATGCCTCCATGGACTCACTCGATTCCTTGAGGCATGGTGACCAAGCAGATATTTTTTGTTAGTTTAGACTTAGAGAAAATTATCCTCCTTCTAAAAGTGAGGATGAGTGTGACGGTTCAAATTTTAGTTTACAACTTACTGTGATTAGTCCAATTTATTGCCCTTTTTCTTATAAATATCCACGTTATGGGCAAACGGAATATTGTTTTCTATAATTATCTCTTTTAAGTCATTCGAATAAAAACATATCATTTGTCGGATAACTGCATTTTTCAGATTTTACTACAGATCTCCGTAGTTTTATTTTCCCGCTGATTCTTTCCCAGCTCCACTATTTTATTATCCTGAATTCTGGCTACATTCTTACACTACAAAATAGGGTTTTAAGTTACATTTGATTATCTCAGTTTGACCCAAATTTATGTTATTTAGCTCGGCATATTTACCCGCTGGCGCAGCTGCTAACTTTCAACTAAACTTTGGTAATTTTATTATATTATTTGTTTTGGCATTACTCTACTAATGAACTTCTTCTTGCTTAACTGTAAGGCTTTGGCGTAAGATACCACCGTAGCAACAGAATAATCATGAATATTATAACTAAGAGGAAAACATCGTCCTTCCTCTGGCTGACAATACCTCCAATTTAGTATTTTTTTTTCCGAAACACAAACACCTCAAGTTTTAGTAATAAGTTATTCATTTCTAATCTATTTTTTCTTGTTTATATTTTCTACAGTATTAGGAAATTAGACCACCAACTGATAAAAATATATTTTTAATTGCTTTATTTTTAAACAGACTTGAGCAGTAAGTCATTATATAGTCAAGAATAATTTAGTTCAACAGAACTTCAAAAGTACAATATTGACACAAATCAATTGTTAGTGATTACGTTTCCTTATTTACACTAATAATTGTTATCTGAGAAGTCATTATATCAAAAAACGATACTTGAGATACAACAGATAAAATTATATATCAGTTAATCATGTACCAAAAAACATTGAACCGATTGAAGAATATTATGTAATTTCTTTAAATTCCAGAAACTTGAGCACCATAACCAATAATGGTAAGTTATAAGTGGTTAAACATTTAACATTCTATAATTACGAAGGAAACTTATCTATTTTAACAATTGAAATCTAGCATAAGACGTCATTTGCACAAACGAACTGCTCCTAGAGTTTCCTGATGTTCATATATTTACCTTAAAAGATTTTACATTTGCGGATATCCTGTGTGAAACAAAAGTCCGTTTATTCTTTGAACTTTTTTTTGTGTAAAAGTATGTCATGACTTCTGTTGTATTAAAATATTTTCCATTTCTCAAAAATATGTTTTCATATCTTCAAAATAAACAATTTTATTTCTTTCTCTTGAATTTCAGATTTATCTTTCCAGGTAAACTTTTTTATTTAAAAAACTCAGTGGCACTATATATGTTTCAAGTTAACATTTTTGCTTTTGTTCTTGCATTATCTTTCTTTCGTATGTAGAAAAGTATTCGTTTATTTTGCTTATATAATTTCCGAGAAAAATACAAGGTTTTCGGAATATATTTAAAATCGAACTGAAGTAGATTCCCAGTTTTAATGTAGTTCAAATAATATATCATGCAGAATCACTATCAATATACATATTTTAAATATTTGAGCCCCAGATAGTGTTTTGTAGTTAGAATTTAATACTTCAACAAGAACCGCTTCAAACATTATTTTTTAATTTTTTTGAATTGAAGAATAAAAGTTTTAAAATATGCTTTTAAGAAGGTCCAAGCAGCGGAATAACGAGATCCTAGGACTACAAACTACGATATCTTTCGGGAGGAACTGGGAAGCAAAGTAGTAGGGTTCTTATCAAGATACCGTGATGAAGCTGATGTGGAAATCGCTACCAAACAATTCAGTGATGAATTTCAGCATAGGTTTGACGCTAACTGTCAAATAAGGCGAAGGTCACTGAATTCCAAGATATCCTGGTAGAACTCTCATATTAAGAACCACCGGAAAAATGTTCGGAAGCTCTTTCAAAAAGGGCTAAAATATAGAACTGAAATAAGTTGTAAACTGCCCAAAGAGAATACACAAAACTAATACGGGACTCACAGAAGAATGCGTGGAAAATCTACTGCGAAAGCATAGAAAGTATGCCCTCAGTATCCCGCCTCTGCAAAATACTATCTAAAGATCCTGGTACCCGGATTAGAGCACTGGCTCTTCCTGAAAGAGATCAAACCACAGCAAAAAAGGAGACGCCTGGAGGGAAACAAAAGTTGTCTTTATTTCCAAGGTAGGAAGGACAGACTACACAACTGTTTTTCGATCATATTAGCCTGACCAGTTTCTTATTATTTTTATATGTAATGCTCTACAGCGATTAGGCCCTGAACCGACAGTAATCGCATGAATCAGAGCAATTTTAACTCCAAGACTAATACATGCTGAGCATAATAATGTAATTGTTAAAGCACTGTCGAATATGGACTATCCAAAGGGAGTTCTATCGCCTTTGTTGTGGAGCCTTCTGGTGAACAACCTGCTAAGTGAACTAAATGAAGTTGGTTTTGATATACAGGCCTATACCGACAACCTGATCTTTTTGTGCCCCATTCGTGATATCCGAAACCTGAAGAAACCCTGCGAGCCCTCCAGATTACAGAGCGATGGTGCCACAGGGATGGAATCGGAATAATCTCGAAAATAGCCGAAGTGGTACTCTTTACAAAAAAAAAAAAGAAAAATGGGGAGACTTTCCACAATTACATTGTCGGGAAGGAGACTTCAATACAAGGAAAGAGTAAAATACCTGGAAGTAATTCTGGACTCACGATTGAGCTAGAATGATCATATTGAGGCTCGAACGAGGACGGCCATATGTACTTTCTGAACTTGTAAACTAGCCTTTGGGTGCACACGGGAGCTTTCACCGAGAGTGCTATTTTGGATATGCATTATGGTGATCGGCCCCACGGTCACATACGCCGCTATTGTATGGTAGTCTAGTACAACAAAGAGCAAACATCGTCTTCAATCTGACAAAGTTCCAAGAATGGCTTGTGTGGGAATATTAAGTGCGATGAGGACTGTCCCCACTAGAACCCTGGAGGTCCTAGTAAACCTTCCTCCTGTACACTTGTACATAGAGAAGGAGGCCCTAAAGGCTGTTTATCATTTCAGCTGTTTAGTGTATCTTGAAACTGGAACGGGCGGCTACTTAAATGTCTGGAAAAGCGTGGTGGAGAGATATCCATCACTCCCCATGCAAACAAATTTTATGGTGCCGCTTTTCAAACCCAACCACTCTCTTGAGATACTTTTGCCAAGAGAGAATTAAGAGGGGGAGCAAAATCCTTCGCAAAATTTACAGATGGATCTCGTTAAGGTAAACGAGCTGAAGCCGGAGTGTTCGGCAGGAGCACGGGAATCAAAGAGTTCTACTCTCCTGGCCAAGGTGTGATGATCTCTACAGCGGAAACTTATGTTATTCTGCAGTGTGGCTATCTGTGAGAGGGACACAAACAGGATTTTAGTAATAAACATATGACCAAACAGAAGGGGTGCGATAATGGCACTGAAGTCCAGTGTCGTAACTTCGCGACTATTGTCAGAGTGTAAGAATCTACTGAATAGTCTGACAAGGAACGGCTGCACAATCAGACTAGTAAAGATTTAGGGTCACTCGGGTATTTTACGGTAACTAAAATTGTTGCTGCAAAGCAAATTTATTGAATCATGGAGAGGAGGTTCTGGAGTGAGATGTGACAAAGAACATATAACTGGAACTAGCGCATGGCTTATTAGGGCGCTTCTCTCCTTAGAAAGAGAAAACTGCGAATTGTAGTGGGATTGTTGACAGGATATTGTTACCTAAGGGGCAATCTTCATAAAATTGGTGTGGTAGATGGCCCGACGTTCAGATAGTATCTGAAGGAGGACGAAACTGTTGACTGTATCCTCAGAGAGTGTCCAGTACTCAGCGAACTAAGATAGATACATTTAGGACAAGAATTTTGTTACCGAATGCCGTTAGGCAAATTCATTTAACGAGGCTGTTTAAATTCGCAAAGCCTCGAATGCAGCCGTGGTGAGAAATAAACGGCCCAACAAGGCCTAGGCATCGATGATCAATTATCACCACCTTTTGTTCATCCATTCATTCAAGGAGGTCCAATCGCTGCTTATGTTAAAATAATATTAGACATTAATAAAAATCAATTTTTTTATAATAGTTTTATACTATCGCGAAATCTCGATTCCTTTATACATTTTGGAGAATTCAATTTTCAAAAAGGTTTTGTATAGGGTTTTAGGGGAATTAGGATCTTGGCATTTTTTTTTGAACTATACTACCATTTGTCTATTAGAGGAGGTCAAAAACAAATAAAAACTAGCTTTTTGAAACATACTGATTTCTTTTATTGCAATAAAATATTTAGCCTATTGTGGGGTTTACTGAGACATTTAAAAGAAATACCATAAATTTTAGGATTAATCTATAATGAAATGGAGCGGAAATGTTTGACAACGTTGCATGAGCAGATCTTTAACTACATTCACTATGACAACATGCATTTTACATGAAAAATGCTTACTAACCCAAAGCTTTTCTCTTTAACGACATGTCTTAAATATATCTAAATCACATACGACTAGCTGATTTAAATGAGTTGATTGAAGTTCCGTATTTAATCAGTTTCTTTTATAATGTTGTCCATTTCAATGATAAAGGTCCTCTATTTTAATTTAACTTATCAAATATTGGATCCTACAATTTATTTGACTCAAATGGTAGCGAAAAAGGGTATTTTAAAAAAGTCTCTCCATTGAGACTGAACATGAATTTACATAAACAATAAATTTTCTGGTCAGAAAAAAACACCAGTTAGAAGTAATCAACTAATTGTACTCGCACGCAGGGTCGGACTGGGCCGGAAAGGCTCGGTTGGCTGTCGACAAGTCTGGGATAAGGGTAGATGGAATACTTTCGGATAACAATGAAATATACATATTATTAATTTTCAACTATAAATACATATTTATTATGCTAGCAACATATAAGTTGGAGTACGTACTGATGTGCATGTTTGTATAGTATAGTTTACATGTACATGGGATGCAACTTTAGCAGGCGTCCGAACCGCTTCGGGAAAAACAAATGGCGTCCTTTGCAGTTTAATCTAAGATATCTTCGTTATGTTCGTCATCTTCTTCCTCACTCTGAGAATCTGAGCTATTTATGTCTTGCTGCCTAGGTGGAACGTGTTCATCCCAACGAGTTTTAGATAGTTCATGAAAACTTTTTGTAAAAGATTCTAATTCTTTTTATAGCACTTCTCGATCGACATTTGC
Organism: Diaprepes abbreviatus; assembly: GCA_034092305.1. Classification (NCBI taxonomy): domain Eukaryota; kingdom Metazoa; phylum Arthropoda; class Insecta; order Coleoptera; family Curculionidae; genus Diaprepes; species Diaprepes abbreviatus. The sequence goes on from JASJET010000103.1 coordinate 21,272,974, forward strand.
AATTGATGCGAGAGCCTTTAGTGCGTCATTAAGAATCCCATTTTTGTTAATTTCATTGAAATTTTTCGAGCCCAAACAAGCGGTATCCTTCATTAAATGTTCGTTTTATTGTATATTTATTTTAACAACAGCTGTTGTGTATCTACTTTAACTAAAGCTTGTAGATAGAAATAGAAAAGAATTTCTTTGGATCCGTGGACGGTAATGCCACTTCGTCTTGGCATAACATCGTGTAAATTCATGTTTTTTCGGTTTTTTGGATATTCTTCGTAACGGCAGCGTAGTATCGATATAAATATTTTTGGCTTGCATTAATCTTTGATCTTGGGATACAAACCAACTTGCAGCTCTGAATATGTCGTCAAAATTATCTAATTGTCTCCGCAAATTTATCTCCAAACTTTTGATAAGCCCCAATCTTTAAGATAATCTAATATAGGAGTTTGGAGATATTTGTTTACCAGAGTTGATACGTCAAACATTTTCTTGAATGCGAAGGCTGTCAGGATAGTTTCGTAATTCATCAATGCCTTATCTTGGAATGAAACCTTTGGCTCGAACTCCATGCTTGATAATATGGCACCTAAAGTTTTTATTAACGCTACGTATCGAGTTTTCTCCATAATAGTGGTCCAGACTCTGTCTTTAGTCCAACATCTCATTTTTCCGATGTTCGGTAATCGTCTCCAATAATATGAAATTAAATAAATACGTTAAGTTCCATATCTGTAAATTTATAAAGGTTGTTGACAATTTCCTATTATGCTATTTTTAATAAAAACTGGCAACCCAATTAGAGTTTAATTATAATTTATGTTGAATGTTAACTTCCAGCTATGAAAATTGAAAAATTTTCAAAAATTGGTGATTTATGGATTTCAATCCGATTTTCGAAAATGGAGCTTTTATCAGATCTCAACGTTTTGAGGTTCTAATAAACTATTCTGATTATTTTTATGTTAATATCCCTGTATGTGTGTGTGTAACCCTTAAATAACTTTCGAACAGACTGACTGCTCGAAATGGGAGTGGCAATGTTTGAAAGGTATTCACTAAGCTTAGAATTCTTGAAAATTTGAACTAAATCGATCGAGTAAATTTTGAAAAATTACAAAAATGAAAATTTCAAAAAAATAAATTTTGGTTAATATGTTTTAAACGACTCAACTGATTGACTCCAAAATCAACTCTTTTACTCAACAAACAACGGCAAATGCCGCATATCAAATCAAAATCGGTTGATTCGCTCAAGAATTATCCCCGTTCAAATATTTCCAAATAACTTTGGAATTTTCTAACCAACCGACCTTTTTCTAAAGGCACTATTTCTAATGCTTAAAAAACCGCGTCGAATACCTTCAAAATCAGCTAATTCATTTAGAAGATATTGCCATAAAAGGTTTTCAAAAAAGTGCCTTTTCAAAATAAATTTCATAGATCTTGATGGAGCATGCCCCAATTCAGTTAATCGCTCGGTAAATATTGTTTTTTAAAAGCCTAAAAAAAAGCGCCTTTATTATTTTTCGAGCTCAAGGAACTTAAAAATGGAAAAAAGACATATTCTTGAGCTCGAAGGACTCATTAATTACGACCAGAAATATTTTTGAGAGCTTTGAGCCCGAAAATAGCGGGAAGTTTCAGAGATTGCCTCAGGATCAAACATTTTTCAGATTGTTTCGTTTTATTTCTCTCTGAGTGTGTATGAACCATTTTACATGTAAGTCGTCAGCTAAGGGGTAGGTGGGATTGGGGGCCCGCGCAAGCTGGTAAACGCCACCTGGACTATATGGCCAGTTCGACACTGCTCGTACGTACATTTTATTATGGGACTAATACTGCCGGTTAACTTATGTATCTGACTAGACTTTATATCTGTCATCTTTATAATTATGAATAGTGATCAGTAAGCTCCAAAACACTTGGGTATAAATTGTAAGCTATTGTAATGGCTTGTACGTGATCACTATGTTGAATCCCGGCATCTTGATTTCTATAATGCTAATATCGGATATTTTTTTCTTTGGTTTCCTTGAGTGTATAATAATCTTACAGATATGTAAATTTCAACTCACAGCACCCAATATCCCACAACAAATCAGTCTTAATTGATCTTGCCATCCATGTAATAAAATTATCCAGTTCTGAATACTGCGAAAATGGAATTGAAAAAGCAAATTACGCTCTTAAATCTAATAATTATCCCGATAAATTGATTACTACAATTTTTAAAAATAGAATTTATCTGTTTTATAGTCAGAATTGACCTAAAAATAGAAAAAAAAAATAAAAACTATATAAAAAATATAACAATACTTCTAAACATCATTTATAGTCTCACAGGAAGGATACAACCTATCACATAGAAACATAGTAACCTTAAAATAAACAAGCCACGTAGTCTATCAGAAGCCATTCAACAACTGCGATGGGCAAATTAGTTAAAATGTAAAAAATAGGATAAATAGTCATTAGTATGATAAAAAGATAAAACGACCCTATCAAACCGGCGCACAGAAAGAAATCACATATTTATTTATCAAAACATTAAATGTAGAAAACCATACAAAAAACCACACCCCCCCCCCAAAAAAAAAAAACAACACCGAACACCTAAATTACATCTATTATAATATAGTAACGTAGTACTCGTTAATTCTTCCTCCTTTATAGCATCGTCAAAAAACTTAAAAATTGAGCTAACACCCAATAATTGTATATTTGTTGTGGGTGTGTATTTTATTTGTATCATATATGTACTACCAGACTTGTAGATTTTTGATTCTGATGATGGTCATTACGAAGAACCGAAATGTTAATTTTAATATATATATATATATATATATATATATATATATATATATATATATATATATATATATATATATATATCATTTTTCTTAATTTTGTATTTTCTTGGGTTTAGGTTCTATAATTAATAAAACACAAAACGATTGACGTTTCGCCCTTTATTCAAGGCATTTTCAAAATTTTTTCCTAAAAAAACATATAATTAAAATACATCAAATAAAAAACATATTTTACCATTTTGGAAAACAAACAAGACACTTCAAAACAGTAGTCAAAAACTTTAAAACATTTTAAAAATATTTAATTTTACCAGTACATACCTTGACATTTTGCTGTTCTGTTTCTAAATAAACTTTAAATTTTCATCGTTTACTGAGGATACGTGGAATGCGAATGTGTTTTATTTTTTTTAATATTTTTTATATTTTACAATGTATAAAAAAAAAACAAATAAGGTATATGTTTGGTTTTATGTTTAAGAGGATATTCTATTTTTGATTCTTATTTGACCGGATCGAATACTTAATAGTTTTGTTTAAATTCGGTTTGCGTAAATGTGGCTCAAATTTCCCATATCTGTTCTGTCGTTAACAGTGTTTTATCTTTTTTAATTTCTATCATTTCCTTTATCTGTAATTTTTGGTAATTCATATCTTTGTTTTTTATAATGGTACTGTTATAATCAAAAGTGTGTCTTTCGTCCTGTGTGTGTTTGTTTAACGCTGTTGAGGCGTTTTTTGTATATTTATGGCCATTTAATCTGTTCTTCAGTAATTGGCTCGTCATGCCTATATATTTTTTGGGACAATTTGTGCAAGGGATCGAATATATTATATTTGATTTATTCATTAGAGGAGTTTTACTTTTTAAATTTGTGAATAATGTATTTAATTTATTATGTGACCTGTGGCATACGATAATATCATGCTTTTTTAAAATGTATTTTATTTTTTCTGACTGCTCACTAGTGTAAGGTAATGCCACATATTTCTACTGTTTATGTTCTATGTTTTTTGTTTTTACGTTGTTATAAAACTTATATGTTCGTTTATCAATTATTTTGGTGATAGTCTTTTCGTTGAAATTATTATTTATTAGTGTCTCTTTTACTTTTTGAAGTATTTTTGGTCGGAATTCTGGAGATGTTAGGGAGATAGCACGATCAGATAGACCGATTATAACGCTATTTTTTTGAGTGTTTGAATGATTAGAGAAATAGTTTAGATATCTACCTGACCAAGTTGGTTTGGTGTACCATTCAGTTAAAATTTTGTTTTTTCTGCGTATTAGTGTCATATCTAGAAAATTTATTTTATTATTATTCTCTGTTTCGGACGTGAACTGTAATTTTTCGTTGAAACTGTTAAACTCTTGGAGAATTTCATTTATTTTATTTTGTGGTACGGCTGATATGCAATCATCGACAAAACGTTTGAAAAATATTAGATTAAAATTTAATTTTTCTAAGACTTTTTCCTCTAAATATTCCATTACTAGCTGAGCAATGGTAGATGAAATTGGTGATCCCATAGCACATCCATCGAGTTGTTTGTAAAAGGTATCTTCGTACTGAAAATAATTTGTATTAAGAACGAGGTCAACAGCATCCATAAAATTATTTTTTGACAGCGATATATATATATATATATATATATATATATATATATATATATATATATATATATATATATATATATATATATATATATATATATATATATATATATATATATATATATATATATACGCAGTGTTGCTAATTCAATACTCTTTCTTTTGGCTTGTTCGCGCTCTTCGCTTCTACATCTAATACTGACTACTACTCTTGTTAAACCAACATTGATGATATGACGACCAGTTGCTTTTACAGCCCTTCGGTACTTCTGGTATTTTCTAGATACATCAAGTATCGGAAGTTCGAAAAGCGACGGCGTACTTCTCGTATACAGGGGCCATCTGTAGATTTGGCTACGGGAGAGAGTGAAATTTGGAATTATATGGATGTAAATGGGTCAATCCGTTATTTTAAGCCCTAGTGGGTTGAGACTTTGTGGTTGACTTGTCATTCCTAAATACCCTACGTGACGTTACCAGATTGTGCAGAATTTCCCTAACTTATGGAAAGCATAAATTTGTCAATCTAGCCGTGCGTGAGGTACGAGGTTTTGGGAGCTTGAGTTCCGGCTCAAAAACTTAATCCGCTTGCCCGTCTTCTATGTAACAGATATTGACCCAGCTGTGCATGGGTTCTCTTCTTTTACAGAATTATTTAGTGAGATTTTTTCAATTTCACCTTGAAATGGCCTCTGGTTAACCTTGAGGTATTAAACAAACCACGAATTCAGACTCAGCTCCCTCAGAAATCTATCTAACTTCTATTATATACTTATTTAGTAGAGTTTCCTCAATTTAATATTAAAATTACGCTGAAATTACCTCTTGTTGACCTTGGAAGATTAAACAAAACACGAATTTGGATTCACCGACCCCAAAAACCTACATATCTTCTTTTTCAGATTTATTTAGTAGAATCTTCTCAATTTGATTATGAAATGACCCTGAAATGAACTCTGGCAGACCTTGGAGGATTAAACAAACACACGCATGCAGATTCAGCGGCCCCAAAAACCTACCTTGTTTTCTAGATTTATTTAGTGGATTTTTCTCAATTTGACCTTGCAATGATCCTAAAATGACCTCTAGTCGACCGTAGGCGATTAAACAGACCACGAATTCGGATTTAGCAACTTCAAAAACATAGGTATTCAGATTTATTTAGTGAATTTTACTCCATTTGATCTTGAAATGACCTTGGACCAGACGTGATAGAGATTAGCGAACCTTTGATTTGGATTCAGGGCGTCCAATTACGTAAGAATAGAATAATCTGGTCAAATAGGTATCCACTTTTGTTTGTAACTCTGTTTAGCAAATTTGTGAACTTCTTTAATGTTTAATATATTCAATCTTAGACACTTTTATTAATTTTTATTCAATATATCCTAATCAACCATTATTCATAATGTAAAATGAATCTTGAATTTTTGAATAATTCTAAAAATGAAGCAAGAATTTAAGGATTAGATAAAAGAAAATGCCGCGATGCGTCTAAGACCGTAAAAAGAGAAAGACACGCGTTCACGTCCTTAAGGCTACCTCAGTGCCCTTGTATTTCTCTTTATTCGCTGCCTTTCTAGTTTTGCTAACTGAATTGATATCCGAAAAAGCCCAAGAGGCGTCGAATAGGCATGTAAAAGAATTTCGATGTTCGTTTTGTCAGCTTCTGGTCCATTCTGGCTCATTACTTTCAAACTTAAGACAACAATTCTTGCAACCATTACGATCTCTATCAAATGACATGAAAGCTATGATAATTACCTCATCAAGAGAACTCTTCAATATAATGGATGTAGCAATAGAAGATTTTTAATCTAATTGAAATTAAAAAATGTAATATTTATAGTTTATGTATCGTGAACTTTAATTCCTGTATTATTACGTATATATTATTGTAAAAAATGTAAAATAATAAAGTTAGCTTTAGGTTTATGTGTACAAATCTTAAAAAATAAAAAATTTAATTGCAAATACGGGTCATTAACAAATTGACATATAGAAGGCCCTTGTCGCTCACTTTCCTATCCTTTAATATCATATAATATTACAGGCATTTCCAGAAAATTTTTCAATAAATTAGTTTTTCTCATTTTCAGTGCTAACATTTATTTGGTAACTTGCATGTTATTCGCGTACAAACTCAACAACTTATTTTTCACATTACAATTAATTTATTTGCATAAAGATCATAAAAGAATAAATTTTTTAAATTTATTTTTGTAACATTTTCATTCAAACCTCAAAAATCTTTGGTACTAATTTTACTAAAAGTTGGCATTGTTCAACACAGTTTTCGAACATTAACAATACAGTACTTGCAATCGGTATTTTCATTTAAATCACTTGAATGTAAAAAGTATTGTTTTGCACAAAACTTTTGCAAACATTTATATTTGTTAATTCTGATTGCAGAATCGTGTCTAGCAACCTTAAAAACTTAAGTATATGAATTTTGGTTTAAGTACTAATATATTCAATATATTATTTGTTCAATTATATTAGCACGACCAAAGCCGCCATATACACCTTCCCATTGTGCGTACTTTACAACTTCCAATATTTGGTTTACTAAGCCACGCCTATAAATTATTCTCCAGCATTCTCCTTCAACGTCTGTCTCCGTATACCGAGCAGATTATCGGAGACTACCAATGCGGCTTTCGAAGCGAAAGATCAACAGTTGACCAGCTGTTCACTATCCGACAGATGCTAGAGAAATGTTGGGAATTTAACAAAAACTTACATACCTTGTTCATAGATTTCGAGCAAGAATATGACAGTGTTATTAGGATAAGATTGTGGGAAGATATGGAAGAATTTGGAATCCCACACAAGCTGATTAGACTGTGTAGAGCGTGCCTGGAGGGGGCAAAAAGCTGTGTCAAAATTGAAGGAGAATGTAGCCAAACATTTTCTATCAACAGAGGATTAAAACAGGGAGATGCTTTGTCGCCAGTACTGTTTAACTTTGCACTGGAGAAAGCCGTAAGAACAGTATCAATTGACGCGGAGATTTTTGGGCCAAGTGGCCCTAAACTTATTTTGGCTTACGCGGATGATATGGGCGCGATAGGAAAAAGCACAGTCAGTGTGAAGGAAAACTTCATAAAGATAGAAAAAGAAGCTCAGAGAATAGGGCTCCCAATAAATGAAGGAAAGACCAAATACATGCATGTCTCCTGCAACCCCGCCCGAGACAGAATCAGGCAGAACGTCACCATGGATGACTATAATTTTGAGCATATGCAAGTTTTCAAGTACCTGGGCGCAGTGATAACAGCAAACAATAATATGCAGAAAGAGGTTAAACAGCGCATCACACAAGCAAATAAATGTACATCTGCGATACAAACCTTGCTTAAGTCAAAATTTATCACTAGAAAGGCAAAAATCGAAATTTATCGAACAATAATACGACCAGTAGCAATCTACGCCAGTGAAATATGGACCCTGACAGTCCATGATACGGAGCTGCTAAGAAGGTTTGAGAGAAAAATCCTGCGCATAATATATGGCCCATACCGAGGCCTTGAAACAGGCCGTCACAGAATGAGAAGCAACATAGAGCTTGCGCAAATATATCAAAGCCCTGACATCATTCAAGAACTAAAGTCCAGAAGACTACGATGGGCAAGTCATATACAAAGGAGTCAAAACGATCGACTAATAAAACGGATATGGGAGGAAGCACCACAAAAAAAAGACCACTGGGAAGACCTAGGCTTAGATGGAGAGATAACATCCACAAGGATCTTGCTATCCTTGAAGTTGACCAGCGAGAATGGAGAGAGCTGGCACAAGATCGTTCTAGGTGGAGGCAGATAGTCGAAGCAGCCAAGACCCACCCTGGGTTGTAGTGCTACGGAGTCAGTCAGTCAGTCAATATTTGGTTATTTCTTACCTCAAAATACCTAATTTTTTCACTGGTTGGTGTAATATCCTAATATGTTATTTTGATTTGTCAGTGTTAAATGAATTCATCGACTTTAAAATAAAAGAAATCTTTATATATAATTTCTAGGTAACTTTTATTTAGAAATTAATTTTGTTTTATTGACGCTCAACTCCATATAGCCATAAAGTAAAAATATAAAGAGGAAAATTTTCAGCTATCATTTCAGAGCTAATTATATTTGTGCAACCCTTTTGACTTTTAATAAAATTTCTAGCTGGGAAATTGCTGCTTTTCAAATTTTCATTCTCCGGAAACTTTTCTGATGATGTTAGTTTGCATTAAGTAACGAGTCTTTACTTACATAAAATGAAAAGGTTATCGCAGTATTTTGTAATGGAGTTTTTTTTTCATGCATATTCATTCGGGGTTTTATTGTTGGGGGCTGAAGGTGGAGAATTTTACTGAAAATAAACTTTTCTTTATTGGCTGGTGGCTTGTGAATTAGGAAAAGAGTGAAGTACAATTGGTGACAATATATCCGGTCTAGATATTAAGAGCCCCCATGATTTTTAGTTCTGCTATTTTATTACTTAATAATATTTCATTAAGAATTGTCACATACATCTCATCAAATACAGTCAGACTCACTAAAAAGAGTTAAGTTTTAAACCGATCTAGTTGGCAAGTTTTGTTTTATTTATGATATTATTAAAATCTGTAATATACAAGGTTTGTCCCAAAAGTATCGAGCCTGCATTCATATCTCCGCGTCAAAACTTCCTAGCGACCTCTGTGGATCATGGGCGTCACCAGTAAGTCATCACGAAGTCGTTGATGTACGCAGTTGCCGACTAAACGTGTTAGCTCGTGAACGGTGTGCGTTTGTTGACAGTGTCTTTTTTTGGTTCGTCGCATTTTGTTATTGTAAAAAAGGACAAAAAAATTAGATCAACGAATTTGCATCAAGTTTTGCTTTAATCTTGGAAAAACTTGCTCGGAAACAATTAATATGATGATTAAGGCATTTAGAGAGGAGTGTATGAGTAATGCAAGAATAAAAGAGTGGTATAAGCGGTTTAAAGATGGTCGCACGTCAGTTGACAGTGATTCTCGCTCTGGCCGACCTTCGAGCACAATAACACCAGTAAATGTCGAGTGTGTGCGACTTGCAATTGAAGGAGATCATCGGTTGACTGTACGCGAATTAGAAAGTGATCTTGGAATAGCAAAATCTACTGTTTGGAGAATTTTAACCGAGAATTTGGCAATGGCTCGCGTGTGTGCGAAATTCATCTCAAAATTGCTAACGACAGAGCAGAAGAATCTTCGCTTTGAAATCGCTCAGGACCACTTGGAAATGATTCCTAATGATGAAAATGTACTCAAGAAGATTATTACTGGTGATGAATCATGGGCTGTGATCCAGAAACAAAGCAACAGTCTTCACAGTGGAAGCATTCTGAATCGCCAAGACCAAAAAAAGCACGTCAAAGTCGGAGCAAAGTGAAGACAATATTGACTGTTTTCTTTGATTATGAAGGTGTTGTGCACCACGAATATGCTCCGAGAGGTCACGCGATCACTAACTAAGAATACTACGTTGAAGTATTGAAAAGAATGCGTGACACAATCAGAAAAAAATGGCCACAGCTTTGGACAAGCGGTGATTGGCTGCTTCATCACGACAATGCGCCAGCGCATTCATCGAATCTTGTGCAGTAATATTTAATAAAGCACCAAATCGTACAGCTTCGCCAGCTTCCATACAGTCCCGATTAAAAATGCCGCTCAAAGGACACAGGTTCGATGACAAAGAGACGGTTGAAACTAATGCGACGATTGCACTGAAGGCAATTTCGAAAACTAACTTCCAGGACTGTTTCAAGAAGTAAAAACACCACTGAGAACGTGTTATTCAATTAAATGGGGACTACTTTGAAGGATGTCACTCACCGAATGATAAAGAGTAACACCAATGCGAAGATATGAAGGTAGGCTCGATACTTTTGGGACAAAACTTATGTGTGTTACAACTAACAAATTTCTTTCTAGAAAAATTAGAAATTACGGAAAAAAAAACCTAAAGAGAAATCCTTGGAGCCGGCAACAATCAACAAAATTATAAATTTTAGACAATATGGCAATAAACTTAAGTAAAATTCGATTTGGATTATACGAGACTTCGTTGAAGTACATAAGATCAATAGGTAGTATCTCCGCTAGGCGTTGAGTCTCACACAATTTAAAATCACAATAAATAATCTTCACCCGTTTTTCTTTCAGAATCAGCATCCATAGTCTGTTTTAGCTAAACATGCAATAGATAATTTACATAGCATCGACGTCAACAAGATTGAGATCTTATACACAGAAAGTAACTACAAAAGAGGAACAATTAAAGAAATGAACCACATTTAAAAAACACCCTCTAGCATTAATTTTGGGATGGACAGAAATGACCTGAGTAATGTTTATAACAACTTAATAGAGCAATAAAATTGCGCCCAACCCAACAGACTAAAAGATATTAAAATATTATATCAGTATGTTTTTTTATATAGAAAAGTTTAATGTAGTTTAATTTACGTGTAACCACTGGCTTACATTAGGTAAGGAAAAATAATTCAATTTATAGATTAACAAAATACAAATTCCTGTTCCTGCTATAGTTTAGTTCTCTGAAAATGGTTTACATAATAAAATAAACCGAAACGAAAACATGTGTTAATTCCATATAAAGTGATATTATAACCGAAGCCCAAAAAAGAAAAATATAAATATTAAAATATGGGAAAATTAAAATTAACCTTTGTCCACCATTTGGCTTTGTTACCAAAAATATTTTCCAAATATATTTGCCTCAGTCAGATCGTTACATAGTCTGACAATACTTACATCTTTTGTTTCCAATAAATTCTCAACATTTTGTTCTGTTGTGAACTAGGGTTCTTTAGGAAGAATCTTTTGTTGGGGTCATATAATGAAGACCAATTTGTATATAACTTTCAATACTTGAAAAAATAAGTCAGATATTATTTTTTATCATTTATTTTAGAGAACCCTTAACATAGCAGCATAAAGACTAACCTTAGAACGATTCATTGATGATGATGTCGCTGTTTTTTGTTTGGTTCCTTGGTAGTTATTTGGTGATCTCGCTACATCGGTGAGCATTGTTCTTACTTTGATAGGGAACATTTTACTATCCAACTCGAATTCCTTTTGCTTTTCAAGAGAAACTTTTCGCATTTAAAATTTGGACTGGCTTCTTTGTTAGTTTGAGTTGGAACAGCTCTGAATTTTGGCTTAATATTTCTAAATTTTTGCAGCCTTAAGCTTTTCTTCTAGTATTTCACTAAAATATGCAAATCTCCATATAAATTCGAGTGAGTTTGTCAAACTTCTGACAGGGTCAATAACTCTGCTCGTATTATCAATATTTTTAGGGTCTTCAATACAGCGTTTTTTTAATTATCTATACCAAGATTTAAAAAAAAACGCTTTAAGTATAACCACCCTTCCTTCAAATTAAAAGCGAAAATTTTCTGCTATGATAAATATATCGATGAGGCTGTTCTCAAAAACAGCCTGTATAATTTCCTTTTAGAGTAAAAAAAATGAATACGGATTAACGTCAAACGCATGATTTTCATCAGAAACAACGGCATTAATGTGCGTTCCAGAACACACGACAAACTTAAGCTGACTATTTAATGTTATTGTACTATAAATATCTTACTACATTAGATTAGGTACAATATCGCACCAGTAATATTTTCCAGATTTACAAGCCAAACGGCTTCCCACTCCCTCCAGGGAATATTGACTTATACCAGGTACACAAAGATACCAAAAGTATGAAGCTCTGTGGGAACCCTTTCCATGTTATCGGGTCCTAGGTGACGTGGTCTGCTGTATTTCCCACGAACTTTCGGACGGTTCGCGCGGTTGCAAGGAGAATTTCTTTCTGCATCAGTTTATACAGATGCTCACTAAGGCCCAGTCCCTTGATGTTCTGCAGGAGGTTCTTTGGTATCAGTCCATATTTTTATCTTTATTGTTTTATAGAGTGGCCTGTTGAAAAATCAGCACACTCCGGTGGAAGTCTCTTCGACTGATTCCAGGCTGCGGGTCTTTATTTATGTATATTAGGAACATTTTGGGCTGTATGCAAAATGATTTCTTTTTGAGTCTCGGCTAAAGTTTTATGGAGTCATTCATCACCCCTTGAAAGGAAACCACTACGACTATAACTTCTTCGCCGTTTTCGACTGTTTGGGCATAATCTTACCCTATATACGTAAACACTATACAACAGGCGACACTGTTGGTGCTTAAGAAATTAGAAAATCGATATTTGACATACGCACGAAACCACAGTGTAATTAACTAGACACAAACATATGAAGACTGAAGCAGACCACGTATGAGGGTCCTAAAAGCTCAACGATACCGAAATATAATAAACCGATTTTTTATTTTTATCCTTTTAAAGCACAACTCTTAATTGACTCATTATTACACTTATCAATTTAAATGGCTCATTATCAACAGCAGACTTTTTTTAGAAGTACACCGTATTAGTGAATTGGGGGGATAATCTTTTAATATATCTCAAGTGTTTAGCGTCTCACAAAAAATTGCACACATCTTTATGTTGTCTCCGACTTAATTTGAAACCATCATCATTCCTTCTACTATTATACTTTAAATATTATTATAGACCAAAACTTTCGCCAAAATTGGCCTAGCCAATGGGGAAGGAAAGATCACAATTCATTCAGTAATTTTCGAAATTAATCCGAACATACAGATCGTCACGACCTAGGAACTTTTATACTATGAAGGCTGACCCTTAGACTCCAGTCCTGACAAAGCATGAATGCAAACTTCCAAGAATCAACAAGTTCTTCGCTTGATAAGACTGACACTTAAATTGATGAATACAGTATATTATTATCCAAATTGAGTGTATAGGTACCTTAAGCAAAAAGGTATAAGAACAACTCAAATTCACAATGACTTGAGGAATACTATTCGTAACTATGATGTTTCTTATGACATTGTAAAACGGCAATCCCATAGTACAACTTTATGCAAAGATAAACATGCAGATGAACCGCCGGCAACAATTACAACTAAAGAAAATATTAATAAAGTACATGATATTATTCTGCTAAATAAACGACTGATTTCCTGGTAATTTACCAAAACATAAAGATATGAAAAAGTAGCAAGATGGACTCTTCTTGTGCTAACAATGTTCCAAAAGCAAACTCGTGTAGTGATTTCAAATTTCCTTTTAGAGACAGTTTAGACAGAATATAAGACTTTTTTAATAATCTTGTAACTATAAATAAATATTGGATTTCCTACTACGTTCCTGAAAATAAAAGTCATGATACTAAATGAAAACATCGAGCTCTTCACTTGCCCAAAAATTTAAAGTGCAAGCGTCTGCTGCAAACGCTATGATTTTTGTTTTTAAGGATGCTCAAGGAATAATTTTAATAATTATTTAATCGGAAAGTTTCCAATGACACGACTTTATTCTTGTGTTCAACTTATATCGAAATTTCTGGACGCACAAAAAAATGCAACGGGAGTGAACAAAAGGTCTGGTCTTCGATCAGCATAACGTTACTAGTCACACATCTTCTGATGACCCCGCCTTGTTTACCTGACTATTACCTGGTATATAATAATGAAGCGCATTTTGACGTTATGTGAAACAACTTGAATATCACTGGACCAAAATGAAATCGAAAAAGTCTTCCGACCCACGAATGTTTTTGGATGCGCTGATCTCGAATTCGTGGCCCCTATGACCCCTACACGTCAGGATCAAGGTCACTTGAAGGTCACATTTGTTATTTCGAATGATGTTACTTTTTTACCTTCGATTCTGAAAGATTTTATGTTCAGATATAGTTTGACCCATGAATTTTAAACACCTGTAGAGTCACGGGAAGGTCAAAAATATTCTTCAGAATTTCTGAAGTAGCTTGTTACGGTTTGCGAATATGGAGGTAATGATCCTTAGAAAGTACGAATTTATGCACGCTGATCACGAATCTGTAGTCCCTATAACCTCTATACGTCAGGATCAAGGTCAGTTGAGAGTCAGATTTGTTATTTCAAGAAATATCAGCGGAAAATTCTACATTCAGATATAGTTCGACTGGCGAATTTCTGTGACCTCTAAAGGTCCCATGAAGGTGAAAAACATTCTTCAAAACTTCTCAACCTGGTAGCTTGCGAATATCAAGGTAATGGCCCTTACAAAATAAGTTTTTGGGCGCGCTGAACACGAATGTGTTCTGTTCTGTTATATTTTGAAAATCTTCAGATTCGGCTATACTGGCTTAACTCAAATTTATCCCAGCATGTCAGGGTCAGGCAATGCTTAATATTCTATTCACGACATTTTTGTCATCAGTATCTTTATGGTTGCCTGGAAAATTTTGTTTAACTTCTCTGAAACTTTATCATTCGGTTCGCTTCTTATTTAGCATTCCACTTACAAATTCTTCATCCTGTAACAGTTCCCTTATCTTTGGGCCATAGAAGACTCCTTCGTTGATCTTAGCTTCAGAAAGTTTTCGAAATTTCTCATAGATGTACATAAAGGCATCACTTCCTTCTGGTAAGTTCTTCATTGCTTTGATCAACTCTTTAACTGAACCCAGCTTAAAATTTAGAGGTAGGAGGATGACTCTATTTACAGAAATAGGACTTTCGTGTATAATATTCTTAGTTGTTGAAGTTAAATTGTTTTTAAGTGGTCAGTCTTTTTTCACACGATGTTAGTTTCGGTCTCGACTGTCCCATTCACAAATAAAGCACGAATGTTTTGTGAATCCACCTTGACAGCCCAATAAAACTGTCATTATTCTCAAGATCTCCGATCAACTACCAGTCATAAATATTATAATTCAATTTCTTGAGCAGTAAATGAAGGATATAATATTCTTATTTCAACACGACAGAATGACCGACTGGTATAGGGGCATATATGTTGGCATTATAGAGCAAAACAGCTTTTAAACTTCTTGTCGAAGAATCTAGAAATAGACGCCAGTCACTAGCTTCATACTTAACGCACTTATACTCATTTATTAGTCCTTCAACATCGTTAAAATATAACAAATTCAATTAATTTATTCAAAAAAAAATCCTAAATGAGTGATCTCGATTTCGATAGAAGGATATATAAGTTCCAGAAGCTAAAACCCCTTTTTCTTTTAACCTAGATGGTACTAGATGGAAAAGTTCTTTCGATTGAACTGCGTCTTGAAAAAAGGAACTCAGGTCATCTTGTGTAAATAAATTAGAACATTATTCATTTTTCCTGAATTATCCATAAAAATGTCATATCAACGGTGATGAAGACAGGGAGAGTCACAGACTGAACAGATGCATAGATATAAGAGAAATGTTTTGACAGTTGTACCCAGATGTATTAGTTAAGCAAAAATGCAATTCGTTTTACGGTCTGTCAGATTTCGCCAAATCATTATTAAAGAAAATGTTTTATCCCTTATTGTAAAGTTGCATGTAGTTTTCGGAGTCTCAAAATTGGCCATTCCACTAGTATCTAAATTATAGGAATTTCTGTAATTATCTTTCAAGTTATCTGTCTTTCTTTCAAAATTGATAACGTATTTCCCACAAACAACATAAAAGTTTTCAACATGCGTAGTACATGGCGTCATTTCTACTCTTGTGGCAGTATAGTCTACAGAGGCCAAGCTATCCATCAATGTAGCGGTGCGGTTGCACGATGACGACGACTGAGAACCCGCTCGTTTACCCTGACCAATCGCCGATACTGGGATTCCGAATCTCAGCATCGTATTTTTTCTTATGCTGGCTGTAATTGCTTCACGCCTTCACCCAGGGACTTCGCTAGTGACCCGTTGTCCACCGTCACCACGTGTAGGTATCCTGGGAATCAACACCTGATATATTCAGACAATATAGTGCCTTTTATTGCAATCAGAATTCATAAACTGATTACAGGGTAACAGTATTCTAACGCCCAAAATTACTTTTCGAGTTTCCATACCTTCATTCATATTTGTTTGGTTCTCCGACAGCGAAATTTAGCACCATAAGTTGCATGGTCTGTATCTGCCGTGTTATGCAGTCTCAATATAAACGGCAGCTTTTCCTGACCCTAACATACTGGGATAAATCTGAAATGCAAGTATATTGAAATTTGAAGATTTTCACAACATTCGTGATCAGCGCAATCAAAAACATATTTTGTAAAGATCATAACCTCGATATTCGCAAGCCATGACAAGCTACTAGGTTTAGAAGTTCTGAATAATGTTTTCACCTTCATGTGACCTCTAGAAGTCAAAAAAATTCTTAGGTCAAACTATACTTGAACGTAAAATTTTTCGCTCTTTCAGATACTGAGGTCAAGAAAATTTTATCTTCCGAAATAAAAAATGTGACATTCAATTAACCTTGATCCTGGAGTATAGGGATCATAGGGACCACGGATTCGGGATCAGCGTACCCAGAAACTTATTAATCACTCGATTTAGTCGGAGGACTTTTTCGATTTCATTTTGTGATCCTGTGTAATTAAGAAGCAAGCATTATTGGTTCCTTCATGTTAATAGTGAGATATCTTTACAGGAAAATGCCAGGTACGAGTATGATTCACGCGCTGACGGTTTCGTATCGTCCAACCTTGTAAACAGTAATCTTAGGCTATATTAGAGCCAGAGAGAGAGTTTCATAGAAACTAAATAGTTTAAATTTTTCTTCCACAAAATGTGTTTTTCAGTTCTCATTTTTTTGTTGAAATCATAGTTTTGTGTTTCTGTAATTTTTAGATAATTGTTTACGGCGTGAATTATCTTAAAATTTTCGGCACAACAACAGCAAAAATAAACAAAAGAATTAATTGTTTTTGTACATTATTGCTTATAAATCAAAACTATACAATTCTTAATCAAAATAAAAACAATTCTAAAATGCGTAGAAAGCCAAGTTTCATATAAGAGACCACTTGAACTAATAGACAGAAAAAAGTTCACTACCCTAAATTTTTGACCCCTTCCTAAAGCGAAAAATACTTTTTGATCCCTGAACTAGATGTGTGAAAATTAATTTTATAAGTGAGCCAAAATTCAAGTGTGTCTTTTGTGCTTCTTCTTCTGTCTCAGCCCATTGACGTCCACTCCTGTACATAAGCCTCTCCGATGGTCCTCCACTGGGATCTGTCTCTCGCCTTCTGGATCCAGTCTTTTCCAGCAAACTGTCTTATATCATCTACCCATCTGCGTTGTGGCGGTTCGTTTCTCGCGGTCGCCATTGCAGTAATTTACTCGTCCACCTATCGGGCTGTTGTCTAGCTATGTGCCCCGCCCATTGCCACTGTAGTCGTGATATGCGTTCAATGACTTCAACTACTTTGGTTCTGGATCTTATTACTTGATTTCGTATTTTATCCCGTAACGAGATTCCTAACATTTGTCTCTCCATGGAGCGTTGGGTGACTCGGAGCCTATTTGTGTTTTGTTTGGTTAGTGTTATCATTTCCATGCTGTAAGTAGCAACAGGCAAGACACACGTGTTATACACTTTCCATTTAAGGCTGATTGGTGTGTTTCTATCTCTTAATACGTACTGCAACTTTCCAAAAGCAGCCCACGTCAGCCCTATTCTCCTTGTTACTTCCGCCGTTTGATTTTCTTGCCCAGTTTCATGACGTGGCTTAAATAGATGTACTCTTGGACATTCTCTATGATTTCATTTTGAATCTCTATTTGTACATTTGCGTCAGGGCTCATTAACTTAGTTTTCCGCAAGCTCATCTTAAGTCCCACTTTTCTCGCCTCTTCATTGAAATCTTGATGCATTTGTTTTAGCTCTTCTGGGTTGCTAGACGTGACAACAACATTCTCGGCGAAACGAAGATGACTAAGATAAGAACCGTTGACTCTCAAACATTTTCTCATCCCAATTTAGTTTTTTAAGGATATCTTCTAAAGCTAGGGTAAATAGTTTCGGAGAGATGACGTCTCCCTGATGCACACCTCTCATAACATTTATTTTTTTTGGTTTTTGTGTCTTCATCAATTTTAACCTGTATAGTTGCATTTTTATATATGTTCTGTATGATAGTGGTATACCTGGAGTCAATTCTAGCATTATTAAGTGATATCAAGTTCGCCCATGTTTCTATAAAGTCAAAGGCCTTGTGAAAATCTACAAATGCCAAGTGTATAGGAATGTTATATTCCTCGGTTTTTTCTAGGACTGTGACTTTTGTACTTACTTGGTATGAAATCATAATTATCTGTGTAAACTTAATATTTAAATAGTCTGCTGATTTTTCTCCATTTAGGACTCACGAGACCGGCAGACTCAAAAATCCCTTAGGTGTCGGGGAAACAAATTTTCCTACAACGTTTTATTAACTTAAAATAACCCTTTTTCCTATATTATGTGTTTTATCTACACGAACTTACCTGAAATGTTTAACTTCGGTTTTATAAAGTTTTCGTAACTGTTTGCATTCTTGACTGAGTAAACATAAATCCAGAAATTGTTTGTCTAAATGCTGTGGAAAGTACAATCTCGGCAGAATTATTTTAAGTTGTTTTGAAAATGGAACGTTTTCATAAATATTTTAGTAAAGCGCCTTAGAAACAAAAATGTAGCGGAACAATCAAATTTACCATTTAAGTATTTGCTGATTTACTACCTTGAAAATATCTTACTTTTCTTTGTTTCGAGAGCTGGATTTTAAATTTAAATCATTATTACCTAATTCAAAAAGGTTTCAAAATAATCGTAAATTTACCCTATATTTAATGATTAGAAAATATTTTTGAATGTATAAAGTGTAACGTACTAGAGTGATAAAACAAACTCATTTTAAAAAACTAAACAAGTTATCATGGTTTCAAAGTCTAATCAAAATTCTAATTTTTGAGATGTTATTTGCAACTTAGGGGCGGAACATTACCTTATTAGTTCAATATACCAATATCACGTCTTTCAATATAATTAGCAGCTGTCACATTCTTGTCCTGTTGTTTAACTTAAGATGTAGAAAGACTTGTAAATAAAAGTGTAAGACAATCATAAGGATGCTGTAAACTTGGCTCCACACGAGATCTCAATAATTATCATGACCAAATAGTAGCCTGTCTCGAAAATTTTTTTTTGATTTCCTTAATGCAAGACTTCTCAAAATTTGCGTAATTGAAAATTACCAAAATAAGTTTAAAAATAAAATAGCATTACATCTTTATGGTTATACCGATCTTCATAGTTTTGAAAAATATCGATAAATTTCGCTATAATTAAATTCAACCCCTAAACTAGATATAAAAAAAATATTTACTTTTTGTTCTATTTAGGTGTAACCCATACACGATGTTTCAACATGCATTCAACAACACGTTACCAGCAACTTAGGATTTGTCAGGTTTCAACCTGTAAATTTCTTCTAGTTTGAACTTGTTTTGAGGACTTTCTTAACTTGACTCGCGAGTGTTTTCTTCATAGGCCAAGTTGTTTTATGCTATAAAAGTAGAGTTGCGATTGTTACAGTATTAAAAGCAGGTTTTGTGATTTTTAAATAATGAGTTCGAGGCGTAGTGAGACTACTTGTGCTATATTGAGACCATACAAAAAACTTGACGATCGGCAGTTACCAACTACAAGCGACGTCATTAAATTTATTTTGTTTGTCAAGAACGATCTGAAATTGAAGTATAATGGAAAGGATCCATCCAATTCAAATCCAAAGCTTCGATTCCAATCATAACTAAGGAACGAGTTGCTGAAATCCTATTTCGAAAAGTACCTCAATTTGAAAAGAGACCCCAAAAGCAAATGGAATGATAGTTTTGAAAACAAATTGATGTGTTATTTAGAGTTATTTGAGAAACTTTTCGACGTTTCTGCTTGTAAATGTACTTCATTTGAATCTTGTTCGTGTTTAAAACCCAAGAAAGTTCTTATCAATGAGAGAAGTTTTTTTTTAGATCAAAGAAATGACAAAAAAATGATTATAGGTGGTGTTGATAAGAAAGAAATAGCCAGATTAATGAAAAGACCGCCGAGGCAAATGGAAGAGTCAATTAGGGCAATAAGAAGGTCGTGCTCTACTCAAAAATCCGATTCTGTCTCAACAAATTATGATGAAATTTTAATGCCTGAATCTTCCCCGGAAACGTATCCGACAAGAGAGGCATCCCCCATAAACGCGCCCTCATCAGAGACACCATCGACTTCTAAGGCGAATCAAAATATATTGCCGTTGCCAACAGTTGCTAAGGTCTGTGACAGATACCGAAGATTTAGCTCTGGTTATCGATAAAAACAAGATCCATAGAGCTGTATCTAAAGCCCGGACAAAAGCTTCCAAAGACATCGGAAGTATTGTTATAAAAAACATTTAGTTTGATGGGCAAAAAGACAAAACAAAAGTTTTGAAAGAACACAGATCAGTTTTAGCAGAACCCGGATCAATTTATCTGGAACACACAACGCCAAGTCGTTGCACTGTAAAGGGAATTCTTACTTCGACCACAACTTTATTAGAGGGTCAAGGTTAGGATTTAGAAGACGTGATTTATGTTGGATGTGATGGAACTGCAACTAATACTGGTTGGAAGGATGGCTTGATTCAATATTTAGTACAGTACTTGGATAGACAATTACAATGGTATATTTGTATGCTTCATGCCAATGAGTTACCCTTTCGTCATTTACGCTTGACACTTCAAGTCCTAGAGAATATTCCGGACATATTGAAAAACAACTAGTTGGTTGCGAAAATCAAACCACGGTGTCTTTTTGCGCGGTGGCTGGTAATTTGCCTGATTTGCCTAAAAATGTGGTCGATGAACTAATCAACGGATCAAAAATATCTTTATGAGATATGTCAAACTGTATCAACTGGTTTCTCTACTCCTGACCTGGCAAACTGTCAACCTGGAAAAAGGCACACTCGAGATGGCTAATTTCTGCTAATTGTATACTCAGACTTTACGTAAGTACTCGTAAACCATCAGAAAATGTGCAATTGCCTGTCAACTATGTGGTTAAAGTAGCCAAACATATTTTTCAACTAATTATGTACTACCAGTTTTTACCCAAAAATTTGAGATCTGTTGTGGTTTCTGTTAACGAAAGACATGCTTTTTTTGCGTACCCAGAAAACCTACTTGTCAATATTTTTTTTGATGAAAGAGGCCACATTCGGAAACTGGTATTGAAAAGAATAATAAAAAATAGAGAAGCTGAAAGTACCAGTAAACATAGGACATTGAAGCCACCAAAAATTAACTTCTCTGCCAGAGATTACACCGAAATGATTATGTGGCACGAGTTTCAGGTTACAGTACCGCCGGTTCTTCGACATATTTTTAATGGAGAACTTCAAATCATGGCAAAAGAGAAGAGCTTGGAAATCGTTAACTTTCTTTTCACACACAATCTGTGGAAAGTTGTGTTAAACTGGTAACGGAGGATTCATAAACTGTAAATGACTCTACTTCCAGAGATGGCTTTATTCGAACCAGGTTGCAATCTCGAGCTGAAATACGAAATTTTGCGTTCAAAAATAAGTTTAGATTGTAAGTTTTTATTATTGATTATAAGCTTTATTTTGTTCATTTTGTTTTTTTGTGCTTTGTTTCATTAATTACAATAATAAAATACCTTATAAACTTCTGTATTATTTTAGGCATACGGTTTAAGTCTGTAAAAGAGTAAAATTTACAAAACTTCAATGTGTGGTAGAGCCCTCAAGATGACACACAATTTTAGGTTTTTTACGCTTTTCGAAATCTGCGTTAAAATACACAAATTTTGATATCTCTTGCAATAGTGTGGCTTGAAAAAAATTTTCTCATACATGGACGGGACACCCTACCAAAAAGCCATGACATTTGATTTCAATTTTTACAGGTAGCTTTTTATTGGGATTGAATATTATATTCCAGTTGTATAAAATGTTTATACATGTCACAGTTAGTTTATATGATTTTCGTTGTTATTTCGAATTTGGTAAGAATTAGAAGCATTGAACTTATAATAAGCAAATCTGCTATTCATTTATTTAAAATTTCTGTTTATTAGAACCGTCAAATGAAAGTAACAAATTTTCCTATTCATTTACATTGCTAGACATTGTAAATTATTTTTAACGCCATTTAACGTAAACTAACTAGACTTGTTGATATTTTCCTGTCTAATAATAATTTATTTTAACTTTTGAGAAAGCACGTAATTAATTATTAAGAAACAAAAACCAGAAGTTCATATATTGCTGAAAAGCAATAAAAGTTCACCATTCTCTGCGTAAAGTATTTTAGTTGTTATCATATTACAAATTTATCAAAGAGCGATGCAAAAAAAACGTACTTCCAATTAATACCTAGGATATTATACTAAGTAGTAGTCCAACCATGAGATTCAAAAAAGAGGTTAATAGGGTAGTAAATATTGAACAATAATAAATATTCCACAAATAACGACTAAAGAATTTGTTTAGAATTAGAGTAACTTTTTCTTCAGTCTTTTACATTTAGTAACGAGAAGTGATATTACCAAAGAAAGAAGAAATGAAGACAGAAAAATGGAATAAAACTTTTTCTCTCTGGTCGCAATTCTATAATTTATTCCCTTTTTAACCGACTTCTAAAAAATCTCCCATTCTGGAATGGCGTCACCGACTTGAATGAATTCTTGTACGTTATGTTCAGTAAGTTGTTGCGGTAATCCCATATCATTTTGGATAAAATTGGTGCAATAAAATCCAAGATGGCAATGATAATATGGCGAACAAAAAATTAATTTTGCCCGATTTTCTCTAAAATTGAAATGAAGGAGTTTACGCGGTCGCACATAACGAACCTGAAATTATTTTAAAAAAATTCAATATGGCGAATATAATATGGTGGACAACAAAAATTTGTTTTGTCCGATTTTTTACAAAAATTTGCATTGGGGAGTTGTCGGGGTCGTACATAACGAATCCGAAAATATTTTTTTAAAATTCAATATGTCGGATCCAATACGGGGGAAAAAAATTGGTTTTGTTCGATTTCCTCCAAAATTGACACTGGGGAGTTTTCAGGGTCGAACATAATGAATCTTAAATTTAAAAAAATAAATAAATATGGCGGATTAAATATTTTACATGTCTCGATTTTTTCCAAAATCAGTTAGGGAGATTTTTAAATGAGCTAATTACGAATTTAAAATTATTTAAATGTGACGGATCCGGTCCTAAAATTTTTACATATTTCGATTTTCTCCAAAATTGTTCTAGGGACGCTCTTTAGGGTGTAAATTACGAATTTAAAATTAGTTTTCAAAGGTTCAGTACGCGAATCCAATATGGTGAACTGAGAATTTAAAATTTTTCGATTTGATGCAAGATTCTTACTGGGTCGTTTTTAAAGATATGAATAGAGGATTTAAAATTATTTTAAGAAAATTTAATGTCATCATCAACATGAGGATCTAAAAATGTTAAATTTCCGTATTTTGCCTAAAATTGGTTCTAGGTCTGCGTGGGTGTAAATTCAGATTAGATTGAAGGATTAAAATTATTTTTTTGAAATTCAATACGGCGAATCTAGTATGGTGGGTTAGACATTTTACTCTATTCATATTTTTCAAATTTGGTATAAGGGGTTTTCGGAATCATAGGTTACGAATCTCAGTTAATTTTTTTAGCTTCATATGACAGATACAATATGGAAAAATAAAAATTTAAAATTTTTCCAATTTTGTCCAAAATTAATACTGGACAATTTTTTGGGGCGTATATAAACTCAATATGCAGGATAAAATATGTCAGACTAAAGAATTTACGTCTCAAGTTATTTAGTTACCGATATCAGGAGGTTTTTGTGCCTATATTACTGACTGGCGATATTTTTCAATCTGACATCGAAGTCGGTAGGTGGAAGGTTTTTTAACATTCTACCGACGTATCTTTGAATTTATATCCCATATAGCATTTATTTCCTGCGAATGTTGCTCTCTGGTCGATACAGCTCCACTGAGAGATCATAAAGTCTACGAAACGCGTATGAATAGAGGACCAGAGTGGTATTTGCAGGAAATAAACTCTTTGTATATATTATTTCCTTTTCTCTGCATAAAAGGATAATACATATAAACCTAATACACCCGAAATTATAATTAACGACGATACACTTGTAAAGAAAGAAGACGTAGAACTAACCCTAAAAAAACTAAAAACAGGAAAAGTGCGGGACCTGACGGAATTACCAATCAACTACTGAAATACGGAGGAGAGAGCCTGACAGAACAACTGAAAATTCTCATCAATAAAATCATATACCATCACAGAATCCCCGATGAATGGAGGACTAGCACAGCAATACTCCTATTCATAAAAGGCGATAAAAAAATGCCGGCTAATTACAGAGGAATCAATCTTCCCTCCACCTCGTTAAAACTAACCACAAAAATTCTTACAAGCAAAATTAATGAACACACTTCCTTAGCAGACGAACAGCAGGGATTCCGGTCGGGAAGGTCATGCACGGATGCCATATTTGTTATAAGACAAATAACTGAAAAGTCAATTGAATATAATCGTCCAGCCTTTATGTGTTTGATGAAATAGAGAAGGCGTTCGATCGTATACAACTGGAGGATGTAACACAGCTACTTTACGGCAGACAAATACCACAAAACATTATCAAAACAATTGAAAATATATATCAGGCAAATACGATTCAAGCTAGGATAAACGGTGAATTGACCGAAAAAATAGAAGTAAATAATGGGATCCGACAAGGTGACTCTCTTAGCCCCTACTATTTACATCATCATGGACGAGTTGATAAAGCAAGTGCGTAGATTGAAAGGGTATAAAATGGGAGACAGGGAAATCAAAATAATGTGCTACGCCGGCGATGCAGTGTTAATAGCTGAAAGCGAAGATGATTTGCAAAGACTACTGCACCAAGTTAACATAACAGCGAAAAAGTTTAACATAAATATATCAGCGTCAAAAACTAAAGCCACGACTACATCTAGAACACCACTCAGATGCAAACTAGAAATAAGAAAACAAAATTATAAAGCAGGAAATGAAGTTCAAGTAACTCGGAATAGAAAGATCCGGATACGGGGATGTTGAAACGGAGGTGAGGGGACAAGCCATGAAAGCAGCAAGAACAGTCGCATGTCTTAACAGTACCATATGGAGCAATAAACATATAGAAATCGAAGTTAAATCCAGAATTTATAAAACAGCAATAAGACCCATACTAGCATACACTGCAAAAACCAGACCGGAAACCTCGAAAACAAAACAAATACTGGATACAACAGAGATGAGAGTGGTGCGCAGGATAGCTGGCAGGACACTTATGGATCGGAATAGGAGCGAAGATATAAGAAGAGTGTGTAAAGTCGATAACATCAATGACTGGGTATTACAAAGAAAAACGGAATGGAACGAACACATCACCCGCATGACCGACGACAGAATAGTAAAGATCACGAGGGACAAATCACCAATAGGACGTAGGAGCACCGGAAGACCCCGTAAACGATGGAGTGATAACCTCTTAATAAACTGAAACCAGGCAAAGAGATGAAGAATAACAAGCAAATTGCTTATATATAAGAAAGAAGAAGAAGAAGAAGACATATAAACCACCATTTAAATACGGATTTCTTTATTTCTTACTGAAATTTTGATTTTTTAAAACTACTTATCGTAAGCACCCAATAAAAATTTTTGTTTCTAAAAATGCGTGGTTTTATTTCGAAATACTCAGTTGTAATTTTTAAGCAAAAATTCAGGATATTCTTCCATATATCAAAAAAATATAAAACGAAAAGTATGCTTTACCCCAAATTTAATAACATAACCTACTTTTAAAACCGAACCAAACTGATAAAAAGCCGTTTAAAACGTTTTTCGATTGCATAAAGTAAAGAAAAAATGAAAAATACACGTGACTTAAACATTCTTTAATTTCGAAAAGAAAATCAAGAAAATACGAAAGATTGTAAATAGTAATCGAAATAGATTTATAAATTGGTAGAATATCTCAAATGACGTCATTGCAACTTAAATTGTTTTTTCCCACGAAAAATATAAAAAACGAAACAACGTCACACAGTAAGCAAATATCTATGTCAATTACGTTTGCATATTTGTTTTAAAATACATAAATACTATAATAACCTAGAAACAAACAAATAATATGACCAAAAATAAACAAAACGTACGGAAGTCTTCTAAAATTTATTAATTGCCTATTGATTGAATTCATGGTGACCTACATATGTTCTATTGTACGTCCATTGAAAATAATTGTATTGTTTCTACAAATAATTAAAGAGGACATTTTCATAATAATTGTGGGAGTAGGAGAAACCTATAAAAAATAATGAAACAGATAAATCTAGAAACACAAGGTTAGCTGGAAATATTGTTTTCTAATTATGAAACAAGATATATTAAATTTCCTTCCTTATAGGGTTTACCCTTCAGAATATAGGAATTCTGTTTTTATATAATATTACTTGATTAAAATAATTTATTTGTTTATTATTTTGTAAATTAAACCAACATGAAAAAATTACTACAAAAATTTAAAAATAATTTAACAATTGGTTTATGTCTTAATGATCGTAGATTTACTTATATGCTTGGAACTTTTTTGAAGTCGGCGCCGCTGTACTTGAACTGGTTATTTCTTAATTAGGTCCAGTTTGATTTACAATTATTAAATTAATTTATACTTATAAGTGGCATTGATCGACTAATATATCAACTCACAGACCAAAATATGAAAGAGAGAAACTTGAAATTTTGATAAAAGGTTGGTTGGTGTAAGCGTCCACGAAGAAAGAATTTTTTAAAATTTGCCCTCCAAAAATATGAAAAGGGGCAAATGGTATCTTGATAAGTTTATCGATATCTCTTGATCAAGTAAAAATATGGACTCGAATTTGGCTTCAAAGAATAGCTCATAATAATATCTAAAAATTGGTTTCTTGATTTTTTTAATATTCTCATTTTAAAAGCGAAAAAAAGGGGATTGACCTCTATTTTACGATTACTCATTAAAAACTAATATTCACAATACAAATATGATTTTTAGCTTTAAATATATTACATACGATTATTCAATAAAATTTTTATAAAAATATCTATAAATTTTTATATTAAATTGAAATTTTTGAAGTCGGCGCCAAACTAATACCTGACAAAATGTGATTCGTATAAATAGATTAAAAACACTTTACTTGGAATTGCTTTCTTACCATAGTTTGTATATATCTCGTATTAAGGGGCGGATCCAGCCTCTCTCTTTGAGGAGGGGGAGGCGGTGGTATCACAAAAGTACAGTATGGCAAGCGAAAGCAAGTTGTCGACGGGGGGGGGGGGGACACCGGAAACATTCCCATTTCTAGTGTTAAAGCAGGATCGAGTCTATTTTTCTGAATTTGAAGTTCTTGGAGAGGGGGGGGGGGGTGATGCCAGCAGCATACACATTCCTAGTATAAGAGGCAGAATCGGGTCTATTTTCCTGAACTCAAAGCTCTTGGGGGGCGGCCATCGCAAGAAAAACAAGTTGTCAAAGGGGATGGGGAGTGCCAGCAGCATACATATTCCTAATATTAAAGGCAAAATCAGTTCTATTTTCCTGAAATCAAAGCTCTTGGGAGGGGGGTTCTTATAGATCGTCCGGAAACTGTCCGTTGCAGAAGGAAATATCTCTTTTAAGTAAAAGGTAGAGTTGCTAGAAATAACACAACTTACAAATATTAGTAATTTAACTGAACTTTTGAAAGATTTTTTTGAATAAAGTTACTGCGGAAAATTGGGAAATATCCATATAATAAAAGAATAAAACAAAATGTGGAAAACCGATCTCATGATCGGTGAGATAGAGGAACCAATTATAATTAATTTAAGTGAAGATAGCTTCACTGACTTTGATTAAGAATTACATACGTAATATTTACCAGTGTAAACACAATTTATTACTTAAATTTTTGTTTTTGTTATATTTATGGTTTAATGTGGTTTATCTATTTTTTAATTTTTTTATATATTTTTATTTTAGTGTGTGCCACTCTTTAATTTTATATATATTTAATTCCAATTAGCCATAATTTTTTTATTATTGTATTTGTGTCTTTTTCTTAAGCGTGTAGAATTGATACGTTAATTTTATTTTTTTGGGGCTATCAGATTTCCATATAGTAAAGTAAATTAAATTAAGATATCAGTGCAATAGAAATAAAAATAAGTAGGTCTAATTTTAACTGTAACATATAATTCTGCAGATGGTTTAAGAAATAAATAAACCGAAACGCCAAATGTCCTAAAAATGTTTTAATTAATAATAAAATGACCGATAGCCCCAAAAAAATTTTCATATTATATGGACGAAGGCTACGTTTCAGTCTGAATGTGCCTAAAACGGTTTCTATGCCAAAATTTAAAATAATAAAAATACAGTTGTAATTTGTGTTATATATGTCAAAATTATCTATATTTTGTAATGAATGTGAATTATTAAGAAATCTTAAAAAATAAAATAATATTATAAAAACTTTTTATTTTAAGTTTATTACCGAAATAACATTCTATGCCATAAATACTTGGTGATAAAATAAATCTCCTTCCGACGCCTATGACAAGGATTAAAATTCTTTTTAACACTGCACACTTCCAAATATTTATTGTTATTCAACGCAAATAGCGAATTATTATAGACCGGTATTTTTGATTATAAAATTTCTAATCCATTCCTATGAACAATATATGTGTCTAATAGATTTTGCTAAAGACACTCGACTAAAGAACCCTGGTAGTTTGTGAAGAAAAAAAGGGTCAAAAATGATTTATTACTCTCTCTAGTTCTTGAATAAACTGTAGTATATGAAGCAAAATCGAGTTTATTTTCCTGTACTCAAAGCTGTTGGGGGGGGGGGGATCGCCCCACCGCCCACCCCTCTTGGATCCGCGGCTGCTCGTATAAGTAGTTATTTGTTTCATTTAAAAATAATTTTGTGCGGACTCTGATTCTTTATAGACTGACAAATAAGAGTTTTCATAAGATTTTTGAACTTCACTTTTGGTTTGGCATATGTTTCTCCTTTCATCTAGAAGTTTTATGTCTTTAATATCTTGTTTGGTTGGTAAGTTCTTTTAAATCCTCCTTGGACGAATTTTTTTAGTTCGTTTCATGTAGCTATGAGATCTTTTGTTTTCTGTTGCTCTCTGATTTTTTAAAATACACTAAAAACCTAAAAAATGAAACAAATTTTTTACGAAAAATAAATTTATTTATTATATTATTAATAATCTAAAATATAATATTTAATATTTCCAAGGTAAATTTAAGGATTTCAAGAAATACTACTGTAAGTTTTATCTCTTCTCTGAATTTCATACTTTGTCAGTGCAATGAATTTATTTTAAAGTATAATAGTGATTAGTTAGTATATACAAAAATCATTTGGTGAAATTAATCAAAGGTTAAACGAGATAGATGTCTATTTGTCTCAGTTTGTAAGTTTAGCTTGTAACATATTTCCTCTCAAATATAATTACTTAGGTGCTTGTGAAATGTATTAAATAAATAAATAAAGCCCTTCCAGAAACGATGAGCAAAAAGCCCGAAATTTTCTAGACTCATATCGAATTCAATTCCCGTTTTCAGGCATCTTCCCATTCTTAATCTGTCTAGTTTCCTTTATTAGTTATTAATAACCATTTATTTTTATTTCAGATGCATTTAAGTGACAGTCCGATCCCTAAGTAATGTGGCAGCAGTCCAGCGACTGCTCGTGTTCCGTCTGAATGTCGGGGAAGCGCCGCCGCCATGCCGGGTGCTCCGCAGGGCGCCGCGTCCATTTAATATGTGCTTATTGGCTCCTGCGGTACTGCTGTTTAGTATACTCGGTCTAACAGGTAAATTCCATAAACATATTTAAATTTATCTATTCGCTAAACTTTTAATTATAATTTCACAAAACTCCATTTACATACTTAGAATTTAATTTTTTTATTCAAATTCAAAATAGTATGTCAAATTTTATCATGTTCAATATTTAGTAGTGATGCAACGAATCCCCATTTTCGAGAATTGAGTATTTTATAAAAGAATCGAGTCTCGACTCGAGTAATGCTGGCTCGAATACTCTTATTAGTGGATTAGTATTCGAGTAACTGAGAGCAGCTCAAAAGTAGTCGAGAACTATACGATGACTCTTCAATCTACAACTTAAAATCATAAGTTTACTGAACTTTATCAACGGCTACATTAACGAGCTTATGAATAGATGTATGTTGCAGTTAAAAGTGCATATAATGGGAAGTCTGATATTACAAACACAACGCTTAACCATATATTTAGACTTTATTATATTAAATGTACAATTTGTAATTTATAATCAAATTTCACAAATACTCACACAGTACAGATTCACATTCATACAACATCAAGTATTTTAAGACTATGTAAATAAAACCAATGTAACAGGCTCTTTTTTACTTTTCGTCTGTTTTATTTAGACTCGGAATTTCGCAAAAGATCTTAAGCCTCTCGCCATCTATCGGCATCGTACTTAATTCGACTTACTCTTTCAAGCAGGTTTTCTATATAAGTATCCTTACAGTTCTTAGGTAACAGTAAATTGATTATTTGTTTCCGTTATAGTTTTGAGTGAATAATACAGTCGTGGAGTTTAACAAATTAAATAATTTCCACTTTACGTTCGCCATAATATCCAGAATACTAAATCCTGCTGTTTTCCTTTTATTTCAGAGGCCAACAACTTAAAACGATAAAAGTTATTTCAACATTTGTCCAGCATATGAAGCACTGGAATTATTTATTCAAGCTTTACAGTTTCTGTAAGCTATTATCCTAGTTCATGAGAGTTTCTTTTGTTCCTTGTTTTTATGTGAGACTTGTTCCATATTCGTGATGCTTTACCGTCCTTAATAGAGATACTACATACATCTCCGACATTAAATACTTATGTTGGCGAATGGTCACGTTTGGTTCCCTTTTGGCTACCTACATCAAACTACTCACAAGGGAATATTCAAACATCCGGGAGCTGTTCTGATTCCAAATATCTCTTTAGCCGAGACCATATTTTAGTGACTACAGCCCAATAGCAAATAGTCACAAATAGATAAGTAGCCGTATTGTTTGAATTTGTTTTATTATTTTTAATTTCAGCTAATAAATATTTTCATTAAGGTAAATTTCATGAATTAATACAAGTATTTTACGTTTTATTCGAATAATCTGAAGAGTCAATCTGTAGAGACTAAGTTTTCCCGGAGTTACTATTTTATTAGTTTTAAGCTACAGATGGCGCCATAAATTTGAACTTTCGATAAGAGTAGCTTCAGAAAGTGCTCTTTTTACATTTTGTAACAAGTGAGTCATTTAAACCCTGCCCATTTATAATTGACACGATAATAAGAACTAGCTGACTCAGACACTGTGAATTTTTCAATAAATAGAACTTAATATCATTACCTAGTTCACGTAAATCACATATAGATCATTCAATTAGCAAGTAATTAAGTAATAAGTGTTTATACCAGTGTACATCAAACATTTATTTACTGAAATATACAAAATAGAGTCACTTCCTTTGGAGCTTTTTAAGATATCCTTCTTCTTCTTCAAGTACCATTTCTAATTCGGTCATGGCCGACAGATAAAGATTTTTGTGTTTAAAAGATGTATTTGGCCCGCACGAACCACTAGCCAACCCCTAATGCACCATATAGGGCATTGTATCCTACGGAGTGATTTACCTATGCCTTCTACATAGATGTGTTGTGTGCTGCATGTGTTGAGTATGAGATATTGTTACTATTTTCATTCGACCCCAAATCTCAGAACATAGTCGTTAATTTATTCTCCTAACGACTAAGACTAGTTTTTCATTGAATTCGAGTTCCTTTAAACTACGAACGGGAGAAATTTGATAAAATACTGCGAAAAATCCAATTCCCAATAACAATATCAAAGATCCTCCACAAGAACGACGACGTTCGTGCATCTACGTCCAAAGATACTTAAAAATTCGACAAATCTCATCAAAATGGGTATGTTCGCATCAATTTGAATGAAAGTCACATGGACTTAGAAAGGCTAAATGAGTAAAAAATCCCCTGTTCTACAAGTAATATAAACAGTACTATTTCTAATCCAGTATGTGCGATAACATTTATCTACTAACCACCTTTTAATCAAATAGGGATTATCTAAAAAACCTAGGTACGCACATCTTTGATATACTACTATTTGATCAAAACTGCTATTGGTGGAGGCAGTGGCTGTAGTAAGATATGCGATATGATAAAAAAATTCGTCAGAATTCGCACATTCAACTTCGCTTGAGTTTCAATCCAGTCGACGACTAGCCTAAGGGTATACTTGGTCACTACCGTGCCAGTAGACGAGAGATTTCAGAAAAATATTTTCGCTGGTGGTCAGCCAACAACCTTCGGCTCAATTCAATTTCTAAGCCAACACTCTGCCCACTAAGCCATGAGGATGTCTGCCAGGAAAGACGAAGGTGAAGACACTTAAATTCCCCCACATAGAAAATTAAAAATTTTATCTCTATTTTTGCTTCCTAAGAACGGTCAGAAAAACACACTTTTTACAAGCGAGATCGATTTTAGAAATAAAATAATCGCGTAAAGACTTAATTAATAACAAAAAATAAATGCAGTTTTTAATATTTCACCACACACTTAAATAAAAAAATAAGTTGCTTTTTAAAAAGCATTTTTCTTATTTTACCGAGTATTATCTACTCCAGAAGTTTCTTATACTGTTATACCCTGTACTGTATATATCATCCATTTCGATTGAAGGAGATAGAGAAGGGTTAACCCAAACTAATCTTTTCATTGTCTGCAAACATGTGTTCGACTTATCTATACAAATTGCGAGCTGTACAGAATACCAGACTCCTGCGGTTATATTGAATCTAACGGTTGAGCAACGGTTGCAGTTGTCAAGGAATTATTGATTCTCCTAATAGTTAAACTGAACTATTGTTTATAATGTTACGAATGTTAAATGTAGATTTTCCTTTCAAGGAAATTTATTTTGTATCAACTCAATTTTCAAAGTGTTTTCATATTGATTTAGCTTCCTGCTTCGCTGCTAAATGATATAAGATCTCCGCTAAAATCTTAATGGATTTTACAACCAACCATCTCAATAGAATTCAACACTGTTGCAAAACACACTTAATTACTGGCGAAATTTAAGCTATTAATTAATTAATTAAAAGCTGTTAGGTTTCTCGTTTAATTTACGTGGTACAATTACCCTAGTTATAGGTGTTAGATTAAATATCTATACAGAATAAAATCATTTAAACTGTTTAATAAACGTTAATTTAATTAATAAATTTATCAGATTTTTTCCAGAGTTACAAAGTTCATTTGTCTATGAAAGAATTTCCTTTAATTTACTAACATGGCCTAATTTCAAAAATGTGATCTAAAAAACCAAAAGTAAAAAATCGTTTTCTTTAATTATCACACCAACAAAAATGGAAAATTTTGTTTATTATCAGGAGACAATTATTTCTCTTGCCGACTTTTAGCCATTATATCTAGATTTTTATATATAATTTTCCTTTATAAAGGTTTGTTTGTTGACATATATAACATAAATTATAGCAATACGAGTAGCAAAACAACCAACTAGATACAGATTAAAACTTAATCTCTTTAATTATATCTGATAGTTAAAGTTTAAGACCGAATCTAGTTAGGCGTTGTAGTTAGTATGTATGTTATAATTTGTATTACAGATATCAACCAACAAACCGTTATATAGATATTATATAAAAATCTAAAGATGAAGCCTTGGATTGGATAAGAGGCATATTTATCTCCCGAAACTGAAGAGAATATTTCTTTCTTGTCGGTTTGACGATTAAAGAAAACGTTTCTTTTTTTCTTGTATTTCTTAAGCTTTAAATTTTTGTTATATATTTGTCAATTTAAATCCTATTATTCGATTTAAAGCCTATTTACTCGTTTAGATGTTCGATTATGTTAGTATATTCAGCACTGTTAACTCATATTGTATTATGCTGGGCAAAGGCCTCTCTCATATTTTGCTATCTTAACCTAGTTTGGCTACGAGTCTCTTTATATCATCACCCCAGTGGATGAACGTCCTCTAGTTCTATATGCTTCTGTTCTTGGCCTCCATTGCATTATCTTTTATCCATGTTTGCGACATGACCCAATTAGTTTCAAACGCAGAACAGTTTTCACAGCATCTTGTACCTCTATAATGTGGAGAGTAATTCCTAATATCGATTTTTCCATCTTTCGTTGCATCACTTGTATTTTCTTAATGCAGTTTTTTATCAATGTCTGTGTTCGGGTCTTCGCGCCGTATTAGTACAGGAAGGGAGTATCGATTAAATATCCGCTTTTTTAAACACCGTAAAAGATCAGATTGCAACTCTGATTTTAGTTTTCCAAACACTACCGAAGTCAAACCCAATCTTCGCTTGATTTCATGTATTTGATTACCTCATCCATGCATATGTCATAGATATTTATTTATGCTTAGTTATTTCTGTTGTTAATTTTGATATAATCGTTCAGGATAAACTGTTTTTTTTTTATATTTATTTCCAAACTTACATCTACTGCTGCCTTGTATTGATAGTTTGTACATCTAGCATGGTGTCTGTTATTGGGAAGATGTCATCAGAGAAATAAAGTTGGTTTAATTTTTTCCCATATTAATTCCTATATTGTCCCAGTTTACTTTACTTAACATACTCTGTAACAAAGTAACAAACAATCTAGGGAAGAGCCATGCATCTCTTAAAAAAAAGATGGATGACTGACTGGCACTATCAAACCAAAAATGACTTTAGTATGTTCATGCCATGCTGGGTGCAACTAGTTTTGCACAACAATGAAATTTTAATTATTTATTTTGATGATTTTCCTAATTTCCGTCAAATTAACCACAAACAAAAAAAAAAGTACTTGTCATTATTGTTGTGAAGATTTTAGGCTACCATTAAAATTTTTACCTTTCCTTTCTTTTTTATTCCAAGGAAGTATTTGTAACGTAAACATGTTTTGCTCAATTACCAAGTAATTAATGAAATATTTTTAACGTGGGTCCTTAACGGATGAATTCAAAATAAATTAATTATTGTAAATCAAACACATTTTTAATTCAAATAATCTAAATTACTTTTGTTACAGGCCATTGTTACTAGCTCGTTAAATTACACATAGATTTTCTGATTTCTTGTTTCGCTTAAGTCCCTGAAAGCGAAAAAAATTTACTTGAGTAAATAGATCTAAGCATAACAAAATTAACCAGGCTAGCTAAATAAGCTATATACATTTTGTATCCCGTAGATGAGGGATAACTCAATAGTCACGCCTGTAATTAGGTTAATTCCTATCTCAGACGCTTTCTATTAGATTTTATTAATTCGTTGTTACAATTAGGTGACAAGGTGAAACAATGTTTTTCTGGTCTCTTTTACACAACAAAAAAATGAGTGGATATGTCACTTTAATGACGCCAAAAAACTTGTGGAAAAAACATAAAAATAAATCTATGGTAAATATAGTTTTACAATAACCGGAACAACCAAGTAAAATTAATATAGGTCATTGAAATTTGCATGTTTAATTTAGATGAAACAATGTTTTCCTGGTCTTTTTTACACAACAGAAAAATGAGTGTATACGCCGCGTAAACGACGCCAAAAAAACTTTTGGAAAAACCATCAAAATAAATCTATGGTAAATATAGTTTTACAATAAACCAGAACAGCCAAGTAAAATTAATGTAAGTTATTAAACATGTATGTTTCATTTAGGCAAAACAATGTTTTCCTGGTCTTTTTACACAACAGAAAAATGAGTGTATACTCAGCGTAAATGACGCCAAAAAAACTTTTGGGAAAACCATCAAAATAAATCTATGGTAAATATAGTTTTACAATAAACCAGAACAACCAAGTAAAATTAATATGGGTTATTAAACATGTTATGTTTAATTTAGGTGAAACAATGTTTTCCTGGTCTTTTTTACACAACAGAAAAATGAGTGTATACGCCTCGTAAATGACGCCAAAAAACTTTTGGGAAAACCATCAAAATAAATCTATGGTAAATATAGTTTTACAATAAACCAGAACAGCCAAGTAAAATTAATATGGGTCATTAAACATGTTATGTTTAATTTA
Source organism: Diaprepes abbreviatus (assembly GCA_034092305.1). NCBI lineage: Eukaryota > Metazoa > Arthropoda > Insecta > Coleoptera > Curculionidae > Diaprepes > Diaprepes abbreviatus. The sequence goes on from JASJET010000103.1 coordinate 21,309,587, forward strand.
GGTGAAACAATGTTTTCTTGGTCTTTTTTACACAACAGAAAAATGAGTGTATACCGTAAACGATGCCAAAAAAACTTTTGGGAAAACCATCAAAATAAATCTATGGTAAATATAGTTTTACAATAAACCAGAACAGCCAAGTAAAATTAATGTAAGTCATTAAACATGTATGTTTAATTTAGGCAAAACAATGTTTTCATGGTCTTTTTACACAACAGAAAAATGAGTGTATACTCAACGTAAATGACGCCAAAAAAACTTTTGGGAAAACCATCAAAATAAATCTATGGTAAATATAGTTTTACAACAAACCAGAACAGCCAAATAAAATTAATGTAAGTCATTAAACATGTATGTTTAATTTAGGCAAAACAATGTTTTCATGGTCTTTTTACACAACAGAAAAATGAGTGTATACTCAGCGTAAATGACGCCAAAAAAACTTTTGGGAAAACCATCAAAATAAATCTATGGTAAATATAGTTTTACAATAAACCAGAACAACCAAGTAAAATTAATATGGGTCATTAAAAATGTTATGTTTAATTTAGGTGAAACAATGTTTTCCTGGTCTTTTTTACACAACAGAAAAATGAGTGTATACGTCTCGTAAATGACGAGAAAAAACTTTTGGGAAAACCATCAAAATAAATCTATGGTAAATATAGTTTTACAATAAACCAGAACAACCAAGTAAAATTAATATGGGTCATTAAACATGTTATGTTTAATTTAGGTGAAACAATGTTTTCCTGGTATTTTTTACACAACAGAAAAATGAGTGTATACGCCGCGCGTAAGCGACGCCAAAAAAACTTTTGGGAAAACCATCAAAATAAATCTATGGTAAATATAGTTTTACAATAAACCAGAACAACCAAGTAAAATTAATGTAGGTCATTAAACATGTTATGTTTAATTTAGGTGAAACAATGTTTTCCTGGTCTTTTTTACACAACAGGAAAATGAGTGTATACGCCTCGTAAATGATGCCAAAAAACTTTTGGGAAAACCACCAAAATAAATATATGGTAAATATAGTTTTACAATAAACCAGAACAGCCAAGTAAAATTAATACGGGTCATTAAACATGTATATTTAATTTAGGTGAAACAATGTTTTCCTGGTCTTTTTTACACAACAGAAAAATGAGTGTATAGGCCGCGTAAACGACGCCAAAAAAACTTTTGGGAAAACCATCAAAATAAATCTATGATAAATATAGTTTTACAATAAACCAGAACAACCAAGTAAAATTAATATGGGTCATTAAAACATGTATGTTTAATTTAGAACTATATTTTATAATTTGAAAAACATACTTTCTGAATGAATGAATTTTTCAGGTAAAAATAAGCGCGCATTCCTGAATATTTTTAAAAATTCAGTTATAATTTCCGAAAACATGGAAGTTAGCAAAATGGAAGTCGTCACTTCAATTTTATCGTACTTTTACAGTGGTAAAAAGTCGTTATATTTAAAAACTAGAAAACTTAGAGCATCTGTGTCACTCCAAATTAATGATTATGTATTGTATCCAACGTCTCAAAAAGCCTTTCTTAACTGCTGCCATTTGAGTATTGTCTTCACTCTCATGCCCAATTAATATTTTTATATCTTTCCACCATTGAATTTGTAGTCTTCCTCTACTTCTTTTATTTGCCTATGGTTTCCACTTCATAATTCTTCGTATCCACCGATTATTTTTCATTCTTCAAATCTGTTCTGACCAGTCCATTTTAATATTCATATGTTTCTATTACATCTTTGTCCATGAATCTTCGTTTTATTTCTATGTTTGGTATCCATTCATTCAATTTGATGTTCAAAATTGTTCTCTTCATGACTAGTAATGTTACTTGTACGCTATGGACTATGCCTTCATTTAGTGCTCATGTTTCTGTTTCATAAATAAGGACTGTGAGAACCTACTGGTCGGAAACTTGTGTTTGAAAAGTTTTAGGCACATCGGATTTAAATATTCCTTGTTCTATTCCAAAATACATACTTTTACCCTTATGAAGACACTAAATATCCTGACTTCTTGCTTTTTTTGTGAATTGTTTTAGCAAGCATGGGAGCATTCCACTTTTCCTGATACCTTTTCTCCATTGTTGATATATCCTGATGGAAGTGTTCGTCGTGCTCATCACTTACAGCTCTGCGGCTGTCAGGAAAAAGTCCAAATATGAGTGTAGGAAATGGAATAATAGAGATATATTGCAACCCATTTTTGATACGATGACAGCATACTTTCAACAAGGGTAACGTGATTGTCAACCTTTTTATTTCCGAAAAAATTAGTGACCATGAGGTGAATGTCATGTCAAGCATTTTTTTCAATATCTGATAGAGTGTTGTCAAAATCTTTGTGTTTCAGAATATTTCGAATCTGTGGCCCAACAAAAATACCTTCTTAAATTTTTAATTCATTTAGCCTTAGGAATTTCTGACGCAGGTACTGAAAAGCTAGTCATCTGTATCTTAACAAAGTTTTTCATTAAACCCAATTTGATATGCTATGGTGCCTAAAAAATATTTTTGGAGTCTACCAATGGCATATGTTGTACATTATTTTCACCTGTCTCTAATGATTGTCGAACAATCCAGTCTTTTCTCTTGTAATGAAATGCCTTTGCCCGACTGTCCCATTCACACAAAAAACAGCAAAACTTGATGTAGCCTAGTTGCAACCCAAGTAAAAGTGCGATCACCTTTAAGTCGCCGCAGATCTGCCATTGGTACCATCGTATTTTATACTTGTCAGTAGGTACTTCACATTGTCGTATGATTCTTTCATGTGAACTATATATCGAACAGGAATAGACGGTAAAATATTTCCCATATGCAATAATACTGCTTTTATACTCAGTGTTGAACTGTTTATAAACAATCTCCATTCCTGTGGCTTGTGGTTTATATTTAGAGCAATCAATAAATCGCTAATGTTACTGCAGAAAATCAAGTTCTTTTTCTTGTTGAAAAATGGCACTAGGCTTTTATGGTGTTTACAAATAACACATACTGAAACATGGTCTTCTAATAAGTTCCACTGCTGCAGTCTTGATCCTCGTAACTATGCTTTACTTTTTGGAAGTTCTAAGTCTCTCACAAGATCATTTAATTCTGATTGAGTTATTTTGTGCAGTTGGCGGTATAGCGTGCTGGGTGTGAAATCAAACTCTCTTGATGTTGATGGCACATCTTCTTTTTGAGAAACCGTTATACCGTTATTATCTGATTCATAATTAAATGTTTCGGGCAGGTCTGGAATAGGACATTCGTCATTATCAGGCACAGATCTCATGGCAGATAATATATCTGGATAGTTGATAATCGACTTTTTCTTCCTGGATATACCTGTGCCTGGCCCAACCTGGGTATGATGCAGAAATAGCAATCATTAACATGATCTGAAGGCTCTCTCTAGATCATTGGGAAACCAAATCACATAGATCTTTGTTTACTATTTAATCAGTTTCTCAAACTTGAAGTGCATGCATTACAGCCGATATGTGGTGCCCACTATTGGTCTTGATCCCAATATTGCAACCGAAATAAAGCTGATATGGCTTTTTTATCAATGGGATAATAAACCGCTTCTGAGATGCCAAAGTCAGCTCATCACAAACATAACAGAAGTGATCTGGATTGTTTACACACTTTCGAGACATCTTACAATCTCAATTATTCGACTCGACTCACTAACTCCGCTTTGTAGCTGCTTATATACCCAAATACGGCTTCTACATTTTTAGAGAATATTCGAGAATTTTCTACTCAACTCCATAATATTTGCTTGTTGTAACGTTTGTCATTTGTTTATATACAGGGGCTATTTAGTATTAAGCAGACATAATAGTCGATTTACATATGTTTTAATGGCTATCTCCCTCATTTTAAGGCCTAGGGTGTCGGGACTTCGTATAAAGGGTGAGTCTTCCTGGAGATCCCCTGGTGTTGCCAAGTTGTACAAAATTTTCTTAACTTGGGGAAAACATATATTTGACAACGTCACGCCCTCTATTGTTATAACACTACAGCTATACCACGTGTATTCTTGCGGTTACATTGTTAGTATATAAGGAGACATGAAATCGCATATCTCTAAAACTTGAACTAATATTAAAAAGATAAGTTGTTTCGCTTTTAGAACACCAAAAATATTGAAATTTAGTCGATTTGATTTTAGATACATTTTGTCTGTTGTCCAGTGTTATTAATTTTTTGGAGTTTATCAGAAGGAACAACTGTGTTAACGATAATGTCAAATATACGAAAACTAGGTTAGAAGGGCATAAAAATTTAGATACCATGAATACTATTTTCGGATCATATTATTTAAAAAAATTTACTAACCCATCACCCATTTTCAATTAGAAACAAATTCATACTATCTTGCCTAATAATAGGAATATAATCATAAACTTTTCTCAGCTAATCCAAACTTTTATTGCTGTTAATCAGGTCAAGGTCATTAAAGTCTATACACCAAAAGGTTAAATTTGCGACATGCAGCATTGCTTGAATTTAAACTTTGTGGTGTGGTTATTAAAGTTTATTACCCTGCTTTTAAGTTTCAAACAATAACTTAGACATTCGAGAGGCAATGTTTGCAACGTAACTTTATCAGGCAACATATTTTCACACAAACATTACTTATGAAATTAAATGGTAAAGCTTAAATGGAATATAAGTATGTCACACTTTGCAATTATTTTCAACAGACAGCTTACTTAAATTTTAAGATAAATATTCAGAAATATGAAGAATATTAATATCACAATATGAGAAACATTGTAACGTTTAATTAATTGATTGGTATAGTTTCTTTTAATTTACTGTATAAAAAGCTTAAAAACTTACAATTCTGTCACTGAGTTTTGCTAATACCTGTAAAAACCCGTACGAGGGTATATAACCAATTCCAATAGTTCTCGCTTTCCATTATCAGCTGATTTATATGTAGTGGTTATCGATTGCAAACAAAAATCAGTTCATTTGAACCATTTTTTCATATGGGTTCAAAAAGTGTTCCAATAAAAAGAAAAAAGGTAAATATTTTTTTATAAATTAACTTATTTAGTTTAAAAGAATTCTGGAATATTTTGTTAGTTTTAAGTCACCTTTTACTACTGGTTTGTTCCGCTAAACTTAAAAATTTATCAAATATCTTTGGTTTGAAGTTTTTTTTGTGTGAGAAATTGGAAATATAAACTTTTGTTTCCTGACTGCTAATGACCAAGATGCGTTTCTTTGTTATCTTAAGATTTATTTTAAAAAATTCAGCATATTATCTTCTCTGAGATACAAATTACCGAATGTTTTTGCTTGAGCTTGTTTAAATGAATATACAGAGCATAAATTTATTTGGCATTTAACGATTATATTCATTTTATACCAAATTTTCTGAATATCAATGATGTCATGTCGTTTGTATGAAAACTGTCTTAAAGAACTATTGCTGGTTTGAATTTTCTATGCTCTTTATCTAAACTACCTGTTGCCAAAGCGTTTTTGCAACCCAATACTGTGCTAAGAGTAGTACTGCCAGTTTTATCATTTTTAGCACTATTACCATGGTAAAACTATATATATATATATATATATATATATATATATATATATATATATATATATATATATATATATATATATATATAGTTTTCTGCAAATTACGAAGTGCATTTTTGTCACTTACCTATAACAACTACATTGCTAATAGATATTTTGCAATTTTGAATATTGAGAGGGCGAGAGGTTGGGAGACTGTTTTCTAACCTTCTTTGTTCTATATAAATAATGTTCATTAATCATTTCCTATTACCTTCTTACAATTATAACAATTTTTTAAACGCAACAATACTCATAAAAACTTAATTACTCATTAATAAACATAAATCTCATCAATAGAAATACAAAGAAAAATAATTTTATTAAATACCCAACTTATAAATTAAAATTAAAATTAACGCTTCTTGTAAAAAATAATGATTCTACATTCAAAATTGTCGCTAAAATAAAATTAAACATTTCTGACATATCCCATCTACCAAAAAAAGAGTGTTTCAAAGATTTTCCTATCAGATAAATCTACATTCAGTACAACTAAAATGACCCACAAAATAAATTTATATATTAGTGTTTAAAAAACCATTTTAAAAATAAAATGTGATAATTATGCAAAAATCAACAGTTTCTACCTGAATTTTCCGTTTCATTTTCTAAAAGCCATAAATGGACTCAATTTGCACGTAAGGCTTTGAATTTAGAATCATTTTCTTTTTATTATTAAATATCATATATTGTAAAATTTAAAATTATAATCAACAGAACTGTTCTGTATTGTAGCCCTGAAGAAGGAAATAATAAATTTCCGAAAGCTTGGCGTTTGTAAAAAACAGAGTTTCATTCAGCCCTAGGACCGTTATCCCAAGAATTTGAGTTTTCCTTTATATATATATATATATATATATATATATATAATTAATATAACTAGAATAGGGCAGACTCAGTTTTAATCTGTTGATACATATCATTTTTCGTTGTATTTGGCTAACATGTGATATACTTTTATTTTATTCTTATTGCAAACCGTAGTATCTGAATACCTTTATTAATGCTAACAGGTTAGTCAAACACTTTTAATAACTCTATCTCGACTGTGTAGTACACCTTTTGTGTATATTAAAAGAATACTTTTATTTGTTCTTTTGATATACTACAGTAGTTTTTGTTGATCACTTTTAATTCATTATTCATTTATTTTTTATAAAGGTTATATTTTAACTTTTACATGATATATTGGTAAACTAATCTTGCGGTATTTTACCAGTTTCTTTAATCATTATATATTTATTAAAAATTAGTTATTTATTATTCTTTTTTTTATTTTTCACACACACTGTTTCTTCCTAACCCCACACTTTCTTAAATTAGATTAGAAACCATATGTAGAGGATGAAAATTTAAAAATAATGTCCTTCACGCAATTCTAAATTTTATAAATTTAAAATAACAACATATGTACATATTTGATTGTTTCATAAGTTCATTTATTGTGTTTACATCTTAGACCTTCCGCCTCTATTTACGCCCAAAAGAAATGATGTTCTCTCATTGCGAAAATAATATAAAACACGAATTTTATGCAGAATTACTCAAAATAGTTTTTAAAAAATCCCTAATTAAAGTGAAAGATATATGTCTAGACTCTATTTAATAAAGGAAAAGTAACATTTCAAAACAGATAACTTCGCAGCTTAATTGTTATTTATAAGAAATTTTAATTTATAATATTAAATCTAGAATATAATATAGCTAAAAAGTATACAGTCCCACAACAAAAACTTCCAAACCAGTGAAACAGATTCATGTGTTTTTATGTATTTTTAGTCTCTAAATCTGGATCCGAGGTTGAAAGAAATCGTGCATCCTCAAAATCATTAACTAGAGTCAAAAATACCCTTGAAATATGGTGAAAATAAGATTAAGCTACGAGAATCGTTTTTCCATCTTAATAAATCGAACTAAACAAAATATTAAAGTGCATTATATGGTAAATTAAAGTGGAACATCAGCATCCATATAGTGGATTTGCAATACGCTCCTATGAAGTGACGATAACTACCCCTTATATAAAGAAAATTCGAACCAAAATAACAATGACTGCTGTAAATAGCTCGAAAAGCCTGAGTTTGGTTAGTGTTAAGAAACCGCACTGGGCCCGACGTAATATTTATAAACTACCCCTATACAGTTGAGAAAAACTACCCCTAAGCTTAAAGGACTCGGAGAAACAAAAAAAACCATAAATCTAGCAATATTCTAATTTCATGGATGTCATAACTGGGTGAAATTGCTTAGTAATTACAAGTGGAATTAGAATTTCTCGTACCAACAATGTCCCTAAGTAAAAATTCAGAGGGAGGAAAAAACTTCCCTCATTTAAGATAGGAAAAAAGCTGCTTTTGAAAAAGCTTGAAACTCCAGAAGTTTGTATAGGTGAATAGACTACAGTAGTTTTGGCTTGATTTCAGAAAACCACCCTTACATTGCTGCCAAAAACCACCCTGTATGTTCGATGACACAGAAAAAGTAAGATAAAAACCTTGATCTAAAAGTATTTCTATTTTTTCGGACACAATGATGGTTAAATTTGCATAGTACTCAGAGTTAGTTTAGAATCCCACGTAGGGGGTAAAAACACCTCCCTGGGTAAAATCCTATATAATATTAAAATAATTCCATTACATATATATATATATATATATATATATATATATATATATATATATATATATATATATATATTTATTTTCTTGATTCTTGAACCATAGATTATATCATTTCTCTTTTATTTTCTCTTTTCTTGGGTTTAGGTTCTATTAATAGAACCTAAACCCAAGAATAGAGAAAATAAAAGAGAAATGATATATATATATATATATATATATATATATATATATATATATATATATATATATATATATATATATATATATGTATATATATATATATATATATATATATATATATATATATATATATACATATGTACATATATATACATATATCTATATATATATGTATATATATATAGATATATATATATATATATATATATATATATATATATATATATATATATATATCGAAACTAGTATGGAGAGAGAACCAGAGTGGAATTCACAGAGAATGTACTGTCTGCCCCGGTTATAAGGAGAATAAAAAACTTCCATATATATATATATATATATATATATATATATATATATATATATATATATATATATATATATATAATTTGAAGTCTTTTTTCTAGGGCTGAAAGGCCGTTTTTTTGCGGCCTATTTTCTCTCTGAGCGATTTCTTAAGAACGACATGGAGATTTAAAACACTGCAAAAGAATATGGTAACAAGCGGAATTATTTTAATATTCTATTGGATTTTACTTAGAGAAGAGCTTTTATCCCCTAGGGATGTCGAATGTAATAAAAACTGTTTCACGTGATGTTTAGGTTTCATTACTTTTTAGTTCAATTTTACTCGTGTTCACACGTGACACATTTTACTGGCCCTCGCCCATTTGGACAAATGTAAAAAGGGACAGAACAGTAGTAGTACAATTGTTGTATAGTATAGTACTCGACGTATTGCACGTCCCTCGCCTTGTCGAAAAGGCTTATCGTTTTACTCTCAAATATATTGACTCTAGCCTCAAAACTACTCCAAAATACAGTGATAGTGTCCCCGATTCCTGGTTCCTGTATGGTGAAGCTTGGAATTATTCTGGTAGCCACCAAGAAGAATTTATTGAAGTGATTTCCACTACAAGGTAGGCCATTTTAGTATTTGTGTCACGCTGTCGCCGTATTTTGTATAATTTCTCATCTCCTCAATTAAACCTATATACAGTCCACTCTTTGTCTCAATCCCCTACATATTTTTTGGTCCTTCGAGCCGGATGTTCATTGTTTTATTCACAAAATTAAAAATGTTCTTTAATTAATTAACATTTTACAAAATTTTCTTCGAGAATGTACCATTTTTAGAATTTTTTCGTTGGCCCTTTAAGAGTCTCGAAGGCGCACCTGTCACACGCAATTTCATGGTCGTACTCCCTCCATACCATTGCACCCACTAGTCCTGCTGATCAGCTGAATCAGTATCTTCAAATTTTCGACATAAAATATTTGAATTTTTAAAGCATTGGAAATTACTGAAATCGCGTATTTAATCCTCATTTTAGAGTAATAAAAAAAAAATAGTAATATTTTTTGCTGATTTATTTTTATTCACTGGCTCTCAATTGGAAATATTATAATAATATCTTTTATTGATTTGTTGTTTAATAAATATTGCTCGATTAGAAAAGTAAATAATAGATTTGAAAATGTCAAAACTGGATATATACATTGCTCGCAGAAATGCTGCTAATTCTCGCATTAAAGAATTATTGAATATCGCGGAAAAAGCTCGAACAGATCAAAATGTACGTTTACATTTTAAAATGCGCTATAAAATGTTGGAAAATATTAAAGATGATTTTGATAAAAATCATTCGAATATCGTTGATTTAATAGCAAGCGTGGAAAACAAAGATGCTCTTTTAAAAACCGAAGCCACTTTTAGGGAACTTGTCGATTTTGATTATTTTGAAATTCAGGCTATTTATTATAGTATTTTTGAATCTGAACCCCTTGTCAACTTAAATGTCTCTCATTCTGCGCCATCCCAAAATAATGGTAGGTTGCCCAAATTGGAAATACCGGTTTTCTCTGGTGATATTCGAACATGGAAAACCTTCTATGATTTATTTAACTCGCTAATACATACTAATTCCAATTTGAGCAACGTGGAAAAATTTAGCTATTTGATAAATTCTCTTGATAAAGCCCCGCTTGCTCTAGTTAAATGTACTCCTTTATGTGATGCAAATTATTTAATTGCGTATAATGCTCTGGTTAATAGATACGAAGACCCTAGACTTATTGCTATAACTCACTGGCAAGAAATACAGGGTACTAAAAAACTGTCTGATGATTATTCGGTCAGCTCTTTGAGAAATCTCGTAGACAAGTTTGAAGAAAACTTGGCTGCTTTAAATAATTTGCATTACCCAGTTAAACAATGGGATTTTGTACTATTTAATATATTAATGGAACGGTTAAATCACAGTTTAGCTACACGTTTTGAAATTGATTGTCATACTGAATTAAAAAACCCAGCAAATCGCTCAAATAATTTTGGTATTTTGAAAGACTTTTTACAAAAACATTGTGATGCTCTAGATGCTGTTTCTGTTACTTCTTCTCCAGTAAAATTACAGTTTCCTAAAAATAAAATAAAAACATTTCTAAACAATACCGATGGCAAAGAAAAATGCCCTTTTTGTAATAAGTTACACCCCATTTATAGTTGTCAAACCTTTTTAGCAAAATCTCCTCAGGAACGGTATAATATAGTTAAAACTAAAAGAATGTGTATAAACTGTTTGGGTACAAGGCACCTTTCGCCTTCATGTACATCTCTTCGCACTTGTCGTAAATGTTCTCTAAAACATCATACACTTTTACATTTTGGTTCAGAATTTAAGCCCTCATCTTCTCAAAATGTTGTTTCTCATCCTCAGAGTTCTCAAGTTGTTTCTCATACATCCACGCATGCGCCTACTCAAGTTTCCCATTTGGCGGAAAGCTCTCTCGGTACAGGTGCATTGCAGTCACATTCAGATAAAGACAATTTGCCTAACAATAATTCTCCAGATGTTAACTCTTGCGTTGCTAATTTACCTCGTAACCATACTGTTCTCTTGTCCACCGCGGTCATAGAAGTCAAAGATGCGTGGGGACAATTTCAAAAAGTCCGTGTATTACTGGATTCCGCAAGTCAGGCTAATTTCGTTACTAAAAAGTGTTGTAAAAAACTGGGTTTGGATTCTTATTCTCTAAATATTTCCATAGGTGGGTTAGGACCTATGGCTACCAAGGCTACGCAAGGTGTTGCTTGCACAGTTCGTCCTCATTTTCATTGTGAACCTTGTTTAACTTTAGAATTTGTTGTTTTACCGCAAATCTGTGCCGATTTGCCATGCGCTGACTTACCAGTAAAACCTTTTAAAGAATTTTTGAATTTAAACTTAGCTGATCCAAATTTTAATATTTCTTCTTCGATTGACATGCTCATCGGTGCTGAAGTTTTTGGCTCTTTATTGAAAGGTGAATCAATTTGTTTTGATTACCACAAATCCTCCGCTGTTAATACGTCTTTTGGATGGATACTTATGGGCAAAGTATCTCTTGAAAATAATTATCGCATAGGAACGTTTTGTACTTTAACTCAAATTGAAAATTGTATAAAAAGATTATGGGAACTTGATCAAGTAGCTCAAACCCCCAAGCTTTCTCCCGAGGAGAACGCTGCTGAACATATGTTTGTTGAATCTCATGATAGAACTCACACTGGTAGATACGTAGTAGCTCTCCCCTTCAAAAATTCCTCTTCTCCTAATTTTTGTGATTCTCGCGACATCGCTCTTCGTAGATTTGTGAACTTGGAGCGTCGTCTGAAAAATAATCCCTCGCTTTATCAAGACTACTGCAATTTTATGCAAGAATATCTATCAGCTGGACACATGGAACTTATTGAAGATCCCTTAGAAGCACCCCACTCTTACTATATTCCTCATCATTGTGTTTTACGCCCAGAGAGTCAGACGACTAAATTAAGGGTCGTTTTTGACGCCTCTACTAAAGATGCAAATCATATATCATTGAATGACACTCTTTTAATTGGCCCCAAGCTTCAGTTAGATATTTTCACTCTGCTACTGCGCTTTAGACTTGGCGCTGTAGGGTTTACAGCTGATATCAAGCAGATGTATCGTCAAATTTTGGTTACTAAAAGTCACTGTGATTATCAAAGAATCTTATTTCGCTTCTCCCAAGACGAATCTATTAAAGATTATCGTTTACTAACAGTGACTTACGATGTATCTTCGGCTCCATTTTTGGCGATTCGTACTCTTCAGCAACTGGCTAGTGATTACCAGGCAAATTATCCTCAAGCCTGTCAAGCATTGAAAAATTCTATTTATGTTGATGACTTGATCTGCAGTTGCGATACTGTTAGCGAAGCTGTACAGCTTCAACAGGAGCTCGTCGAGCTCTTGCGACTTGGTGGTTTCGAGCTGAGAAAATGGGCCAGTAACAATCCACAGTTATTGACTCATTTACCGCAATCTTGGCTGCAAATTGATCCTCTTTCATTTGATAATGATCAGGAAAATATGGTGAAAATTCTGGGACTTCAATGGCAACCCAAATTGGATATCTTTACGTATAACGTAAGTGTTAGTGAAACCTCCTGTACAAAACGTAATATTTTGTCAGATTTAGCTCGCATATTTGACCCTGAAGGATTTTTAACCCCAGTTGTCCTTTTCGGTAAACTTATAATACAAAAACTCTGGGCACTTGGGCTTCAGTGGGACGACATCCCACCTGAAGACATTGGAATTAAGTGGCGCAAATTTAAGGGTGAATTACCTCTACTGTCTAATTTTCAATTACCTCGTATTCTCCTCTCTCTCGATTACTTGTTTTGTGATATTCATGCATTTTGTGACGCTTCCTCTTACGGCTATTCAACCGTTATATATTTTCGATACGAAACGTCCCAAAATCAAATAAAAACTTCTTTTGTAGCTGCACAATCTCGTGTTGCGCCATTGAAAACGATTTCTGTTCCTCGTTTAAAATTGTGTACAGCCGTACTCCTTTTAGATCTCTTGATTTCGGTTTTGTCTGCGTTTGAAGACAAGATTGATTTTCGTCGGATTTATGCGTGGTCAGATTCGACTGTAACTCTATCTTGGATAAAATCGTCTCCTCATAAGTATAATACTTTTGTTTTTAATCGTATTACTCATATTCAAGAAAAGGTTGCTCCTACTCGTTGGTTTTATATTCCTTCCGAACACAATCCGGCAGATTGTGGTTCTCGAAGCTTATTACCCTCTCAATTGCTTGACCATTCGCTATGGTGGGCGGGGCCCTTTTTTCTTTCTGAATCTGAAGAGCTTTGGCCAGATTCTTGTCGAACGTTCAAGTTCACGGAAACTGCTTTAGAGCAAAGAAAGACCGTTTTGTCTTCCTTAGTTCCACCTAGGGACTTCTTTTTAAATCTTCTTGATAGATTTTCCTCCTTGGATAAAATATTACGCATTTTGTGCAGATTTCTGCGTTTAATCTTGAATAAGAAAACGCAAGATACTCTTTCGGAACCTTTTTCCGAAACTCTCATGTGCTTATTTAAGTACATTCGCAATGTTATATTTCTTGTTGAACCGGGTATCCTGAGGGTGGGCGGACACCAATCGTTCTTCCATCTATCTTTTAGAAAGTTACATCCCGGCCAACAACCCCTTCAGCATTTGATTGTTAAAAAATTGTGGATTTTATATCCTAAGAAACCTCTTCACTTGCTTTCTCGTTGTTACAAGTATATAACAACTAATCTCGAGTCTTCTCGGCTTACTATGGAAAGTATTTCGGAGGCTCTTTATATTTTTAATTTATCTCTCCTTATTGGTACACAGATTTTCTCTTACACAGAGTGTAACACAGTTTTAGTCTTAGTTGAAACTTTGGTAAATTTTCGACACCTTTTAAGTTCAGACCCAAATGATCTTAAAGCTCTTACACCGGGACATTTTTTGAATTTGGAACCCTTAAACTCTTTTTTGGAACCTGATTTAACCTCGTTCAACCTCGGACGATTATCTCGCTTTCAATTAGCCTTACATCAGCATTTCTGGGTAAGGTGGAACAAAGAATATTTACACACTTTGATGCAACGCAGCAAATGGACTGAGTCGTCAGTTCCTATTCTCAAGGATACTCTCGTGTTGCTCAAAGACGAATACGCGCCGCCCTTGAAATGGCATTTAGGCCGGGTGTTAGAGGTGCATCTGGGTGCGGACGGAGTTACGCGCGTTGTGACTGTGCGTACCGCGCAGGGTAATTTCAAAAGACCTGTAACTAAAATATGTCCCCTACCTTAAAATTAAAATTATATACTCTTTTTAGTTTATTACTCTACTTTAAGTTTTTTTTTTTGTTTTGATGGTACAGAAATATTTTTTTTTGTTTATAAAATGTCTCATTTTAGGTGGGCGGTATGTTTAGGTTTCATTACTTTTTAGTTCAATTTTACTCGTGTTCACACGTGACACATTTTACTGGCCCTCGCCCATTTGGACAAATGTAAAAAGGGACAGAACAGTAGTAGTACAATTGTTGTATAGTATAGTACTCGACGTATTGCACGTCCCTCGCCTTGTCGAAAAGGCTTATCGTTTTACTCTCAAATATATTGACTCTAGCCTCAAAACTACTCCAAAATACAGTGATAGTGTCCCCGATTCCTGGTTCCTGTATGGTGAAGCTTGGAATTATTCTGGTGGCCACCAAGAAGAATTTATTGAAGTGATTTCCACTACAAGGTAGGCCATTTTAGTATTTGTGTCACGCTGTCGCCGTATTTTGTATAATTTCTCATCTCCTCAATTAAACCTATATACAGTCCACTCTTTGTCTCAATCCCCTACACGTGAGATTCTAACTACTTTTAGATCAAGGTTTTTTCTTATTTTTTCTGTCTCATCGTAGATACAGGGTGGTTTCTGGTAATAAGTTGAGCACTTGAGGAATAAAATTCTAATTGCAATATTTTCGCACTAGATTATGTTCGATTATTTTAGTTCGAAATTTTTGATTGGTGTGCAAAGAATCAAATTAAACTTACTTACGAAAGGATGAAAGATGTTTTTCATGACTAATAAATGTATACTGCTGATTTGCTGCAACTAAAATAATGATTTTAGTAAAATTCTTCACATCTAGAAATAAGTAATTTTAACATTTGTAGGGCCTAATTAATTTTCTAACAAAAGCTTTCCGTTTTGCGGAAAAAAAAATTTTATTCACAAATAATTTGCATAAAATTAGATTATATCATTATTTCGACTCTAAATTTACACTCAGTGTCATAAAAAACCTTTATATGTATATATACATATATATATACGTATATACATATATATATATATATATATATATATATATATATATATATATATATATATATATATATATATATGAAGTAAAATGCAAACAGTAAATGCAAACTTCGTTCCATCATATCCTTTCCGTGTTAGAGGTTACACAGTTTGAATAGATTGCTACAGAACACAATCTATCCAATTCCACCACCATCGAGATGATGGCCTACCTGTACCACCATATCGAGAACAAAGTCAAAACTTACCCTCCCCGCTACACTGATACGGTAGAGGCACATGTTTCGTCTCTACTAGACTCATCAGGGTACCGACATGCACCTGGCTGTGCAAAGGACAGATCGGAAATAAGCATGCAAATACTGAACGCGGTTTCGCCGACCTCCCGTCGGATGGCATAATGTGGATGTATCCACTGCTATTGCAACTCACGCGGAGGAATCCGTGAAAGCCGTATAAACATATATATATATATATATATATATATATATATATATATATATATATATATATATATATATATATATAAAATTTATATTGATCAGAGCATTATTTCATTACATGTCCACTGTGGCGACGGTTATCGGAATTTTATTCCCGTAAACGTCCTTTGACGAATTTATAACGAGATTCGATAGTAATCCCAGAACAAGAAAGTTAGATAGTAATTCATAACTGACATAAAGTTAACAAATTCAAAATCCTCTAATCAAATGACTAAATGGCAGTTGTGAATTTTGTTCTTAGTTCGATTGAGTTCCACTAATTAATCCTTGAACGAACAGAAAGAAAGAATTAGAGTCGATTTTGACTAGAATAACTGCCCTTGTCTTTTAACACTTTTAACGATAACATTCTCGGCAGAGATTGTTTCGTAAACGTTAATCCCTGAAATAATATTCACAATAAATCAATGTATTGTATTGATAGATTAACAACTTTCATAAGTTTTAACGCGATTAAATAAAATATCCATATTTAATATCAGCGTTACAAGGGCTAATTTATTAGACATGTCTATAATGAGCTTAGAACATATCTCGGGTCGGATTTTCGTAATGTAATATGAAATATTTGATTACCAACGTAACAAGTTTTAACAAAGGTGTTGGGTTACATGAGTGCGGAGTTATAAAACTTAAATCCTAAATTATGAAACACCTTTATAAAGGAGATATTATAGCTCAACAGTATAAGTAGATATAATGGGTGCGGCATCGTAGTCCCCAAAGAGATTTTAGGTTAGAACAAAGACCGACACAAACAAGAAAACGCTGTCCGAAATTCCCGTTTTATGTACATATTTATTGGTTTCACGAGTATTCGTGTAATCAGTGATAACCGTCAGGAAATGATCTACCTTGTGGCTAAGTCCGCGGTGTCTGCAACAACATTTGAAATTCTTGGAATTTAAATAAATTTTATTTTTTATTGACATTTCTTAATTACTTAAATACCATAAGATATTAAATAACGTAATTTCTGGAATCTATAAAATTTTCTGACATATAAATATTTGCTTATACCTAAAAATTCTTGGCTTCTACCTATAATATTTGTCTAACAACTAGCTAGAATTCGTACCATTATAACTTCTCCTGATTAACTGCATAACCCGGCAATCTTGCTTATTATTTGTCATTATGCTGTAATTTGTGATAATTGGCATTTCTTGTTTTTCCTTCATTTTGAATTTAATTGATCTTTAGTACTATTTTGAAGATATTGGTTTATCTTTATTTAATAAAGTGAACTAAATTGTTAATAATGGTAAACAACTGTGTAATTTGCAAAAATAAATAAAAAAATACATACAGGGTCGCATAAAAGTACCGGAAGGGTTTAATAACTCAAAAACAAAGAGTTGTGAGGAAAAACTTTGAATACAAAAGTTTTAGAAAATTGAACAACGTATTTTATGATGACATTGACCATAACCTTCAGGACTATATCAGGGTCAATTTATTTTTTTAAAGGAAATTCTCCCTTCTTATTGCAGAAATGGTTAGTGGGATAAATTTACTATTAAATGATATTTTTCAGATTGGTGTGAAATCAGCCTAAAACTTGACAATAAAGGATACTTTTTTTAAAGTGTTTTTTTTTTAATGTGTATACATACTTTCGATCTCGGTAATGATAAGAGCGGCAAAATTTACCTTCAGATATGACCATAAGTAACTTGAATCTTTGAACTCTAAAGGTCATATCAAGTTCAAATATAAGAACGGCACAAGAACTCGCCAAAACTAAATTTTCGCGAAAAATGTTTCAAAATTGTAGGATTGCTCCCCGGCTTTGTTAATAGGAATTGTTTTTTATAATTTTTTATGTAGAATTATACCTTAAAATTTGTCATCATCATTTCGATCGAAGTTTTACCACATTTTTATTAGTCAATAAACAAACTGATTATAAGCAATAAAACAAATATTATGGACCAAGGGATATGATTTAAATATATCAAGAAATTAAAGTTAATTATATTTTTTGGCAATTACTGAGCTAATAATTTATCATTAATTAATAAAAACTAATTAACAAAATAGAATTTTAATAGTTACTTTATATAGGTTGTTATTCATTGTTTGGATTTACCGTTTATTTCTATAACTTATTAATTAGTATGATAATAGAATTATAAATAATTCTCTCTAAAACCTACCTTGCCCCAATTGGTAGTAAAATATAATTATATTTACAACCAGTCAAAATTAAACTCGTACATTAGTAGTTATTTATTCTGTATATAAATTATAAATGCGTTATTTACACTGTAAAAAGAAAATGCATTAAATTTAATGTCAATGTGTTGGAACAAATTTCATGAATGTTTATTAAATGCATTAAATTTAATGAGTTTAATCATTACTTTTTAAGGTGACTATGTACAATAAATATACATCAAGTGTTCATTGAATTTGAATTGAGTCCTTTAAGCAACTTATATCGTACTAAACAAAAAGTTCGATACAAGTTATTCCATCTCTCGGAATCTCATGCAATGTACTTGATCGAATATTGAATAATAATATAATAATAAGTATTAGGGTATATGTGAATTAATTTTAATGTACAGAAATTGAAATATCTTTTAAGTTATTTTATTGAAATGTAAGTTACCATTTGATTAAATTTAATATTCAACGAACTGATATTTGAATGAATTGTTTTAAATTTAAGGTTATTTTTAACAGTGTACATAAATAAACCAGAATAATAACTCCTGGGAAATTAAAATCAACGGCGTGAAAAATAGAAAATATATACTATGACGACATACACAAATTAAGAAATTTTGCTTTCAGCCTCAAAATGAAACATACAAATCTATAAAACAAGCCGAATGTTGACAATCCTTTATTTTTAATAACATGCCTTTGTTCAACGATTCTCCCTGTGAGGTACGCCCTTTAGAGACATGCTGTGTGACATAATTGATCTTGCGACAGTGTATCGAAACACAAATTAATAAAATAAAATTATTTAAAACTCTAAAAAACCGTTCAAAAGGAGGCACAATTAAAACTGGTATAGAAACTCGTATCGCAAATACTAAAAGGTTGAGGAATGCTTCATTAGTCTATTTGGGTTAGATATAGTTAATTTTTCGTAATATTCTATAGGTATTTTTCTGCGTTTTTCTTTTAAAAAGTTAATTTTTTACTGCAAATATTGTCTTGCCTTATAGCTCCCTTCAATCGATGCCGTAAGTATTCTATTATATTAAAGCTGTCTCCTATATGAAGGGCGTGATGTGTCTAGCTCGTCGAGTGCGACTAGCATGGAAATGTTAATTCCATTTTCTGTCCAATATATGTAAAATGTGCCGCTTGGCCGACGCCGTTGAAACGTCGTTCGATAGAGGCTGGCACACTAAATTCCATGATGGACCCCGACTCTTGGAGGCTGTTGAATCCAAGAATGATAAAACACAAATGAAAAAGTGCGTTTGTGCACATGGGCGCCAGTCATATTTTTGAATATTAGCACTTATCGTCTTGCGTCAACCGATTTCTTGTTTTCGATCGGTTTGTTTTCTAGTGTTACGTTATTTTTATATTTTGAGATTTTCGCCTTGTGAATTGGGTGCGAATTAGATGGATTAGTAGTGTTTTAAGTAACTTATTTAGCTTTTGTATTTGTTTTATTTAGTATAATAAAATCCACAAAGTATATGCTTATGTTTTGCCAACATAAGGCAAATAGATTTTCGAAGTCCAATGGTGAATGACTAGCTGAACATTTTATACATATATTTATATGTTTACGTTTTACCATCGTAAATTTTCCATTATTGAGATTAAACTTTGAGGGTCTAATAAATAGTTTGTCTAATGGCTGATATGACCGATGTCACCGACGCGGAAATGTTATAAGTATTAAAAGCATTGGTCCCTCCCACGTAAGTTATACCACGTTGACGGTGCCGTTGCAGTGCTTTTCTGGAGGATGATGAGTACAAATTATTTGAAAACTTTGCCAAGGCGACGCGACCTTCATCGTACTTTGATGTATTATTTTCAGATAGATCTTGCGGGAGGAACTTCAAGATGACACACATGCTCATCTTTATATTGTTATTTTATGAAAACTAATTTCTCAATGTAACATAATATTAAATTAATGTCTACATGGTGTGCAATATTATTCGTGAATTTTTGTTCAAACTAAATAGATAATATGTTGTAAATAATTTAACGATGATTTCAAAAAAATGTATTATTTTCAGCTACACTCTATGAATTCTGAAGAAGGTAACATAAATTACCATAACGCCAAGCATATAAAAAGTATAAAATATAGAAAGTACAACACCACTTTTCATTTAATTTTTTAATGGATCATAAACCCAAAAAAACCAACAAATAAAATTGAAGGTCCAAGAAAAAAATAACCAAAAATATTTTTCATATCAAATATGTGTATATATATATATATATATATATATATATATATATATATATATATATATATACATATATATGTATTTATGTATATATATATATATATATATATATATATATATATATTAGACTGAATGATATTCACCCTTATGAAATTAGAAACGGGAAAAATTGCGTATAGAATTAAGCAATTTTTGGTTTTCAATAAACTTCCAAAATATAGCCTTCTTAAAGATATTTAAGAGCTTCCTGGAAAAGTGTTAATTTCTAAAATAAAATCATTTCTCTTAAATCCAGCATTTTATTCCTTTGAGGAGTTTTAGAATTTTAATAGTGTCAATTTTAATTAGAATTGTATCAGTCTGCGTTCTCCTTTATTCAAAGATTTATTACTTCAAGGCCTAGGATTTGTATGTATAGCTAATCTTTGTGATCGTATTTTACTTAGTTTATATTAGCGGATGTATTTTATATTTAAGCTGACGAATGTAACCATATATATTAAACCACGAATAAAGAACTTTGACTTTCATTTTTCTCCATACTCGATACTATTAGTTTGAACTAAAAATATTAGATTTGGTGAAAATAACTTCTTACCGGAAAAATCTCTCTCTATGTGATCTTCGTCAATCTTAACCGTTTTAGCTTATTTACCATACTGATCCATGGTTTTTAGCTACCCGGCTTCAAATAATTTTTGAATATATAATTTATTTTAAATATATTCCCATCATTTTAGATATAGTTCACAGAATATAACTCTCGTTTCAACAACAAGCTTATAGGCAATGTTCTAACTTAAAGAAAAAGTATCATAAAGTTATCTTCAAGAATACTCTTAGCAGCAGAAGAACAACTATTAAGCAAATGGCTTAATTTCACAGTAACACCTAAAAGCATACCTGTTTTAGACATCATAAGCTGTGTAGAATCCATACAAGTCGACAAAACCCATTCTGACAGTTTAGGTGGAATATAAAATCAACCTTGGATGACAAGAAAAATCCTGTTCAAAATATCTCCAAGTTAGAAGCATCAGCCTTAAAAGAACTTCGTAAGGATGAATCCATAAAAATTCTACCATCGGACAAGGAAAATGTAACAGTGGTCATAGGCATCGTAACATACGATCAAAAAGTCAGAGATATACTCAGGACGACGAGCTCCCGATGGGTTCTTCAATCCCATATATATATATATATATATATATATATATATATATATATATATATATATATATATATACTGTGACGATTTAGGCGGTAGTCGCGCTCAGCTCGCCGCACGAACACTCTTGCGCTATACGCACCCGCCGCACAAAGTTTTACCCGGTTTGAAAATAAAATTAATTTAATTTAATTTATGTAGGAAACTTATTTGTTATTATTATTTATCTTCTGATTTCAAGAATTTTAAAATTTTCAAAAAGTATTGCCAAAATTTAATCAAAAAAATTTAATGTTTGTTTGTTGGGCGCCAGGTAAAAAATAATTATAATAAATTACATTATTTCTCACCAATTATGAAAATATTTCAATTTTCAATTTTTTTTAATATTCAAAATATTCCTGATATATATATATATATATATATATATATATATATATATATATATATATATATATATATATATATGTTCCTATCTATTAATTTGACTCTCTTCTCAGGTGAGTTCAGATTTTTAAAGATCACACTCAGATAATCAATAGATAACAAATAGATTAAAACACAATATAAATATTTTATTCAACAATTAATAAATGGCACAATTTTCAACACTTCGAGATGAAATTATATAAACAATGCTATAATATTTCATGCAACTATATTTCTTAACAATATTGTCATTTATTTATTTCAATTTATCATGCATCGTTCCTTTTTAACAACCTGTATCACTCGTTAGCAACGTTTTATTATTTTAATTTAGCAATTAGCACTTTTGTTTTCAGATGACGTAGGTAAATAAATAAAAATTTTAGATTATGGTAAATTTCGGTAGCAAGATCGATGCGATGCTTTTAGCAACAGGATTACTTCAACTCTCTAACAAATATTGGATTTTAGCCATTATCTATACAATACATATATATATATATATATATATATATATATATATATATATATATACAGGGTGTCCAAGATAAGGATCCTAAGCATGGGGATCTCGGAAACAGTTGGAGATACGAGGTCGGTTAAATTAGAGAAAAGTTACGCAATTTAGTGCTAAATTAAACGCAGTTAAAAAAATTTAAAAATTTTAAACACTTCCGGAGATTTCCGGAAAAAAACGAAATTTGGCAAAATCGTTTTTAATTTTTGCAGGCTTTATTTAAAGAGATATCAGAAAATAAAAGGTAGTTTCTCATTGCCACTTTTTATTTTTTATAATTTGGTCTAAACAAAATTTAAATCTGACGTTTCGTTTCTGAGATACCATCATGAACTTTCATTTTTTATATGGAACAAAAAAAATATCCCATGTATTTGATAGCATTTTTTATTACAAATTCAACGGTGTATCACCCTTGCATATCGAATACGTAGTTCAAGTACTTTCCATAAGAGCTCCATGAGAGCGAGAGAGAAAGGTATATCAGTTTTATAAAAGCCAATGAACTACACACTTGATATGCAAGTGTGATACACCGTTGAATTTGTAATAAAAAATGCTATCAAATACATGGGATACTTTTTTTTGTTCCATATAAAAAATGAAAGTTCATGATGGTATCTCAGAAACGAAACGTCGGATTTAAATTTTGTTTAGACCAAATTATAAAAAATAAAAAGTGACAATGAGAATCTACCTTTTATTTTCTGATATCTCTTTAAATAAAGCCTGCAAAAATTAAAAACGATTTTGCCAAATTTCGTTTTTTTCCGGAAATCTCCGGAAGTGTTTGAAATTTTTAAATTTTTTCAACTGCGTTTAATTTAGCACTAAATTGCGCAACTTTTCTCTAATTTAACCGACCTCGTATCTCCAACTGTTTCCGAGATCCCCATGCTTAGGATCCTTATCTTGGACACCCTGTATATATATATATATATATATATATATATATATATATATATATATATATATAACTATTTGAAATTCATGCCATAGAAACAGCAACACTAAAACCGAAAGTCTAACAAAACGAAACATCTAAACACCATTCGACCTACAAGTGTGCAATAGAAAAAGAGGCAAATAATCAATTGCTCTTCTTAGATGTCATGGTGCACCGTTCAAACGAGACTATTAAAACTTCAGTATACAGGAAGCCAAGACATACTGGTCAATATCTTAACAATGGTTCTAATCATTCTGTTGTAGCAAAACGGGGAAATTATACGCAACCTCTATAATCGCGCTATATCTATATACAATAATGTAATAAATTTATTGGAAAAGGAGCTAGCAAACATTAAATCTGTTTTACAATTGAATGGAAATATAGTTAGAGCTCATTTAACAAAAACAAAGAACTACCGATATAAAAGAATATGTTTACAAAGTTCCATGGGAGTGGGGTGAAATGTATATTGGAGAGACCATACGACCACTAGAAGTTAGAATTAAGGAACATAAAACTCATACAGAAAAAGGGGAAACATCGAGATCAGGTATTGCAAAACACGTCTGAGAAAAGAACACCCTATAAAATGGTCTGAAGCTGCTGCAATATATATAGAATCCAACCGGAAAGAAAGAAAACTTATAGAAGCAGCTTACATTAAAAATAATAATGGAATCTTCAGTAAAACCAGTGTTGAGATACCTAATCTTTGACAACCAGTAGTTAGTAATATAAAATCATTAAGTTGTGCACAATGAAGGGAAACTTTGGACTTTAATGGACACGGTCCTTATATAAGCTCATTGCCTTAAGACAAAACATTGAGATTATACTTGATAACGATTAGAAATACAATCTAATCGAAACATCGTAAAAATAAACAAAAATAAAGACATTGGAAGTCCGACAACCACATTTTAATCAATGATTACCACTATTTTGAAACTTTTCGAGTGTCTTCATTTTGATGAAATTCGACTCGATATTGCGTTTTCTAATACACAACTTCAAAACACGTTAATTTGGTGAGGTATTAGCACCTCCTTTTTCGGATAAATTGTAGAATAATTTGAGGAAAAACACGAAAAATATGTGTCTGTTAAAAATGAAGCGCCAATCGTCGAGTCCACCGCCTGTAATATGTCAAAACAACGTATACATGTTTTTTTTGATTCCTATCAAGCTCATTTTTTCGCAGTTGTATAATTTATGTTGGTACAAACGAGTGATCATATTTTCCGACAAATTTTATTCGCAATTTTTCCAGCTCGACACTTACAAGTTGTCAATTTCCCGAGAACACTTTATTGATTTATACTTGCTGAACGAAACATACACATAATAGATAGTTGTATTTTCTGACAAAGTAATGGAGTGTCTGACAGAAATTTTGCGCTGAACTGCTACTCCAACAATAATAAGACTTCAAAATCAAGACAAGGATTTTTTTATAAGACTAATTGAAAATTCGAAAAATCTATATAACCTATAACCATTTCACAGTAATAAAGGAAAAGTTCACAAAAGAGTTATGCAAATAGGCCAAATAGTTTGTAAAATTCGAGTATAAACATGAAAAAAAAATTAATTAATGAAAATTTTCAAATTTTTTATTGCCTATAATCATCTTGGAGTGATAAGGAAAAATTATTATGCAAATCGACCCAGTAATTTTCGAGTTCATAACTTACAAACAGACAAACAAACAACGAACTTTCATATTGAGATATTAGCATGATTATTCTTATTTTTGAACTTGCTAGATGGTTGGAATAAATAAATAAATAAATAAATAAATACGATATTTTATAAATGAAAATGTTCAATATTTATGCAGTTTATAATTTTTCATTATTTTAAATGTTGAAAAAATTTTCTAATGATTTTATTATCCATTATTCATGATTTCTTTTTCATTACTTTGCTATACATATTTTATTATAAACTCATATTCAAATAAACGTTGGACAACATTAACACATATATCACCTAGCTCCGAATTATACTGTAAGCTTAACATAGAAGGAGTAGGTGAAAATATTATTTTTCTTAATAATTATAATTATTTTTAAATTTTCTAGAGACATTGTAAATTAAATTTAATTAATAAAATTATATTAATACTATTAATAAAGGTATATAAAATTTTATTTTTTAAATAATATTCGATTGACTTATATTTTATATAAAACATCTCTTTTTTACGAACAAATTCCTTGTAACATGGAGAATGATGAGTCTATGTTTTGATAATCCTAATCCTCTGGCAGTACCGCGTCGTTGAATTTATTTTTATGATGCTGTCGAAAAAGAAAATGCTTATCAAGGTTAATGCAAAAGTATTGATTTGACAAAAGAACACTAGCGTACTTTTTTGTAAGTTTCAAAATGAGGAAGATTCTTCCGTATCATCAATACTTTTTCATATATAAGCATTCTTAACTTTTAATGATAAATAATAACGTGTTATTGGGAGCTTGGATTCACCTTTACTCGTCAAAGTGCACATATACTATATGTATAAATACAATTTTCATCCCTTTTCAGGATATGATGTATATTTCTTTTAGAAAATATTATTTATCTTCTTGCAATTTGGTTGTATATGATTGTTATTTTATAGGCTCGTTTATAATTAAAAGTAAGATGATATACTATTCACCATTTAAAAGCTCGTTTTCATTGTGTTTTGTGATCAAGGCTTAAAAAAATGAAACTCCGGACTACTAGTATTTGTTTGCCAACAAAATAAATTTTTATTTCTTTATATGTTATATATACATATATACATACATATATATATATATATATATATATATATATATATATATATATATATATATATATATATATATACATATATATATATATATATTTATTTTCTTGATTCTTGAACCATAGATTATATCATTTTTCTTAATTTTGTATTTTCTTGGGTTTAGGTTCTATAATTAATAAAACACAAAACGATTGACGTTTCGCCCTTTATTCAAGGCATTTTCAAAATTTATTCCTAAAAAAATATATAATTAAAATACATCAATATAAAAAACATATTTTACATTTTGGAAAACAAACAAGACACTTAAAAACAGTAGTCAAAAACTTTAAAACATTTTAAAAATATTTAATTTCACCAGTACATACCTTGACATTTTGCTGTTCTGTTTCTAAATGAACTGAAATTTTCATCGTTTACTGAGGATACGTGGAATGCGAATGTGTTTTATTTTTTTAAATATTTTTTATATTTTACAATGTATATAAAAAAATAAATAAGGTATATGTTTGGTTTTATGTCTGTATCCTCTTAAACATAAAACCAAACATATACCTTATTTATTTTTTTATATACATTGTAAAATATAAAAAATATTTAAAAAAATAAAACACATTCGCATTCCACGTATCCTCAGTAAACGATGAAAATTTAAAGTTCATTTAGAAACAGAACAGCAAAATGTCAAGGTATGTACTGGTGAAATTAAATATTTTTAAAATGTTTTAAAGTTTTTGACTACTGTTTTTAAGTGTCTTGTTTGTTTTCCGAAATGTAAAATATGTTTTTTATATTGATGTATTTTAATTATATATTTTTTTAGGAATAAATTTTGAAAATGCCTTGAATAAAGGGCGAAACGTCAATCGTTTTGTGTTTTATTAATTATAGAACCTGAACCCAAGAAAATACAAAATTAAGAAAAATCATATATATATATATATATATATATATATATATATATATATATATATATATATATATATATATATATATATATATATATATATATAAATAGATAAGTTTTTGTCCGTAAAATTTAAAATAAAATAGAATAAAATATTGGCGAAGCGGACGTGAAAATTTGTCAATCTGCATGATTCTCGTGTTAAAAAGTGCGGAGCACTCCAAAATATGGAAAAACTCGGGGTCCGACAGACGGCGACAGCGCTGTTTCGTCCTAATATGGGACTCGTCAGGCCACCGCATTCGGTATATATATATATATATATATATATATATATATATATATATATATATATATATATACATATATATATATATACATATATATACATATATATATATATATATATATATATATATATATATATATATATATATATATATATATATATATATGTATATATATATATATATATATATATATATATATATATATATATATATATTATAGATATCTTCCCTAGGTTCGCACAGATACTATTAGGTATCTAAAAGGAAAGCTATGTAGTTATATTGCTTTTGTATGCGTAAAATTATGAAATGTCATGAATGAATATCTAAAATAACTCAAAATAAGTTGCCAAGCATGTCTAAATATCTTTATAAGGCACGATAAATGATTTCCCACCCCCTCAAACAAATTTTGCCGCATCATACATTGTTTAATGTATTCTCAAATGGTTCAGTGTGTGTAAATCCAAAAAGCGCCCGAACCTCCGCATGGTATGTAACTTAATTAAAAATCATTATTGTTCAGCTTATATATCGATGTATTATGCACTAAAATATTACTCGGAAAACGGCCCCACTAACCGAGAAAGGCATATTAGAATTCTTTCAGTGATTTTTAAGATTATCCCGTACATAAAGAGATACGCTGCTGGCCTTTTTCATTTCTACTATGTAGCGATTACCTATTAAAAGAGTTTTTTCTGCTACTAGGTTCTAATTAAAAAGGATTTATATATTTTAAAGAAGGAATCAATCTCGAAAGCATAATGAAGACAAACTTAATGGACATATTTTCAAAGGGATTTAAAAAAAAATATGTAATAGCTAAAAATTGAGATTATAAACTTTATAACATATTTCATGAAATAACATATTTTGAGGTTTATGATATTATTAGTCTTGGCTTAACCTTAATTAAGTTTGATAAGTATATATTCACGAAACATGTACCCTAATCTGGTGTAGGTAAGATAACTGAGTGGGTCTAAGCTCTGAATATATTATGTTATTATGTCGATAGGTTGCATTAAAGGTTATGTGTGACATTGCCACATATGTTTTGCTGTATTTCAGGGATGTATGATGTATGGTCACTTAGGACAAGACATGTATATATATATATATATATATATATATATATATATATATATATATATATATATATATATATACAGTGTGTCCCATGAAGAATTGCGGCAATCGATTTTTCGGAAAATATATATTGTAAAATTTTAAAGATTAGGCAGTTTACTAAAGTTGATGGGAACAATTCAGCTAAAATATTTTCAAGATGGTGGCACCTCAGGTTATACCGGACGTTGATGTCTTTTTAGTTATTTTAAATAGATTTTATGCAAAATTTTAGAAATATTTCATGTATTACATCCTACGTCTAAATCTGTCTATGCTATGTTAATACATAATCGAAAATAGGGACATAATTCGTTTTATATTATTAATGAATTACCATTTAAGTTTTCTTCATTTGAATCACTCTAAAAATGGGAATTGTGTCTCTTAAAAAGGCCATTTTTTACAGTTTTTACCTTCATAAATCTAAATTATATTGTTCAAAAATCGAGGGTCGTTTTTTAACATAAATTCGCTAAATTTCACTGTTTTTAACAAATTAGTATCTCTTATGTGTTGAACCTAAGATATTAAATGAGGGCGGAAGTTGTGTTTCAACAGAATTCTATGTATTGAACGCTTGTTTTTAGAGCCACATGTCTTAACGACGTCATGGATAGTGCAAAATATTTCACGATTGCAATTTTGACAATTTTATTATGGAGGACAGGTTCTCTTCTATGCATTTTTGCCTTATTAGCACCAAAATTTTTTAAATTTTCCAATTTTCGTCGAACACTGTTCCAAGATGGGTTCTGATTATCTGGATATCTATCAGCAAATGTCTGACATATTTTTGCCAAAACTTTGTTATATTCCCTATAAATAATAAACAAATTTAAATAATCTCCATACGTATAATTTAATCGCCCTGGCATAATTTTTATTAATGGCAAATGGCAAGATATAGTGACATTTCTGTGATACTCTATTGTTTTATTTCGTCGCGTTTCGCCGCCATGGCAAAGCAATAACAAATTAAAAGCCATTTAGAGATTTTACAATTCAGAAATATTAAACTGCCAATATTTCAAAAACTACAAATTTTTCGAATAGACAATCTTACAAAGTCACCATTATTTTTGATTCAAAATAAGATAACATAAAAATATACTACTATAAAAAAAATTGACTTTTAACGATTTTTTAAAGTTATTATTTAATCTTACTTTTTGATCACCCTGTATTTATTTTTTATTCTTCTTCTAGAAGAAAACTAACCCCAATTAAATTATAGAGGCTTTTGTATAGGAGAGATTGATAGTTATGTTTAGACCAGCAAACGCCATTTTTGACATAAATTTTAAAATATGTCAAAATTACAAAGTGAGGTCGCGACCTAGTCATCACCAATTTTGATGAGATTTAAGAACTATAGAGACTAAGGTCATTTAAAGAAATCCCCAAAAGCGTTTGTGCCATCGCTCATTTATTTTTATGAAAAAATTTTTAAGGTCGAAAGCGTTATACGCGATACCCTTTTAGAAGTAATTTCACATTAGTCGACATAGCACCATCGAATCGAACTGAGGGTTCGATCCCCACTATATACAAATCATATTTTTATCATTTCAAAATATAATTATCATCGGTTTTTCCAAATATTAATTATTCCATTTAGTTATTACAAACGAACTTTTAAATACATACATATATAATAATAATAAGTGACGAAAAAACTTTTCTCTCCACTTTTGAATGGTTTTGTTTTTCGATTAAAAATAATTGACTTCGAGACTTTTCGATTATTACTTTTTGTATAAGTTGCATTTTTCATCGTCTGTTTCTCAAAAATTAACCACAATCTGTTTTAAAAAATTTTACTACAACTCTGAAACTGGAAATAGAGGAAATGGGGGAACTATTTAAAAAAAAAGCACGTTAACTATGGATTTAAATGTTCGTGTATAAAATCTACTTGGAATAATTAATAATTGGAAATACCGATGTTAACATCAGTGAAGCAGAGATGCACCTAACAATTAAGAAATTAAAAAACAGAAAATCACCTGGTACCGACCAAATTACGAATGAGATGCTAAAGTACGGAGGCCCCAGCCTTGTCACAGAGCTCGGTGTTCTATTTCAAAAAATACTCCGCACAACGTCAGTACCCAATGAATGGCGGAAAAACATCACAATTCCGATCCACAAAAGAAGATCAAAGAAACAATCCGAAAACTACAGGGGAATCAGCCTACTGAATAGTTCAGCCAAATTGTTAACCAAAATACTGTCACAACGGATCGTAGACAAGTTAAGGGCGTGCGAAGAACAGCAGGGCTTCCGGAATAACCGCTCTACTATCGACGGTATATTTATTATCAGACAGCTAGTTGAAAAATCTATCGAATACGATAAACCGCTGTTCATTTGTTTTGTGGACTTTACACAAGCGTTCGACCGAGTCAAACTGGAACACATAACAGAATTACTGCGAAGAAAACAAGTAGACGAAGCAATCATACGCACAATATACGAACTGAATTCCAAAAACACCATGGTAATTAAAACAAATAACCCTTTAACAGAGGAAATCCCTCTATCCATAGGAATAAGACAGGGTGATAGCCTAAGTCCAACACTTTTCAATGTAATCATGGACGAAATCATTGATAAGGTAAAAAGCACAAATATTGGGTACCAAATGGGACACAACACCGTTCAGATTATATGCTTTGCAGACGATGTTGCCTTGACAGCAGATAGCGAGGACAACTTACAAAGAATGCTTTTCCATCTCAATCGAACAGCCAAACAGTATAATATGAAGATATCTGTGGAGAAAATCAAAGCAATGGTAATAGCAAAAGAACCGGTAAGATACAAACTAATGGTTGATGACAAACATATCGAACAGGTTGGGAAGTTTAAATACCTAGGAGCACATATAACAAGTAACAGGGCAGTAACGGAAGAAGTACGCACACAGGCCAACCAAGCGGCCATGATATCAGGTCAACTAAGAGACATAATCTGGAACAATAAACATATGACGGTTGAGAGCAAAGCAAGAATTTACAAGGTCTGTGTAAGACCGATACTGACCTACGGCGCAGAAACAAGAAATGAAACCACAAAGACAAAACAAATTATGAGAACCACATAAATGAAAACGCTGAGAATGATCACGGGAACAAGTTTAAGAGATAGGATAAGAAACGCAAAAATACGCGAGGACAGCGGAGTGGGGGATGTTGTGAAGTGGGTTCGAAATCGTCGTAGGCAGTGGAGATACCACGTGGAACGAATGGACGATGACAGACTAGCAAAAACCGTGATGAAACAGAAACCAAACACCAAACGGCCGCCTGGACGGCCCCCAAAAGATGGAAAGACAGCTGGATTTCGACATCAAACGAGGATCGATGAGGCATTGTATAGATAACAGAACTTGGTTCTACCTAGAAGAAGAAGAAGAAAAAGAAGAAGAAGGAAATACCGATTGTAATAATTTTTTGAGACGATAAAAAAAAATTTTGCTTCAGCGGGTATCAGACTCTCCGTTCTTGGAAAATTAGTAAAGTGCTTACCCCTTTGCACTACGGCGACTAATGTGAGAGAATTTCTAAAAGAGTTTCACACTTGTCAGCGTATAACGCATTTGATTTTAAAAATCTTTTCACATAAAACAAATGAGCGATGGCACGAACGCTTTTGGGAATTTCTTTAGATGACCTTAGTCTGTATAATTCTGAAGTCTGATCAAAACCGGTCGGACCATCCCTTGTTAGATTTAGGACGTTGTACATGAAATATGCCTAAAATAATGTTTAAAATCTAAAAATGAAATAACATATAGTTTGTTCCATTTAAAATAAGCAAGAAGGCATCAACTTTCGGTATAACCAGAAGTGTCACCATCTTGAAAATATTTTAGCCAAATTGCCCCCATCGATTTTAGTAAAGTGCCAAATTTTAAAAATTTCCAAGATCTATTTTTTGACAAATGAATCGCGGCAGTTCGTCGTTGGACACCCGGTTTCTGTTTTCATAAAAAAGAACCGCCTTGGCATACTATTTTTATTACTCGATTTAATTGCGCATAACTTTCGATCATTATACGCCCTATATGTATGAGAGATGATGGTTATAATCAGCGTCAAGGTATCTGTCAGTTTGGGTTAGTTTTTGATATAATGTACGTTACAGGTGTCCAACTATTGTCTTGGTTACTAGGCCGTCTAGGAAAGGGAGCTGATTGTTTTTCTCAAGCTCCAGAGTAAACTCTATCTTCGGGTGGATAAAATCAAGACAATAATGAAAGCGGTGGAACTATTGTTTTCTATGGGACCATATCACAAATATACCACTTACGTTACGAAACCAGAGTTTAGGTTTGAGGTGGGATTCTTAAACAGCTTTGGTTTCGAAATAGATCAAGACTAGATTTGTGGTAGAGTCAGTTAAATTATAATTGGGTCCGATAGTTTTAGATATTCGCCATTTGAATTTTTTCCAAAACCTAATAAAATGATTTGGAGCAGAATTTTTAAAAAATAAAGTGTTTTACTAATACTGAATTTTTTATTTTAAAAATGGAGATTAAATAAATTTTTGGAAATAAGCAGTTTATTTTTTTTTTTTCGCAAACAAGAAGGTATCCATTCTTCATAGCAGCAATAAAATCTACGATAAATTCCACATTTGGCCATATAAATAATTTAGAGGTTTCTCACAAATCAGGTTCGTCAGTCACCTTGTGTAATCTTGATCACTCCAATGATGATATACTGATGATTTCAAAGACAAATATATGCAGAGCAGCAAAAAGACATTTGGTGTTCACTGAACTTTTAAGCTCCTAAGCGAATAATTTTTAAAATTATGAAATCAAGCGCCATAACACATGTTTCTTAGAGATGGTAGGATTCACTCGGCCAGGCGAGTAAAGAGAATATTTTATACGAGTATAAATCCATTTTTTCAAACCTACGT
This sequence comes from Diaprepes abbreviatus, assembly GCA_034092305.1. Classification (NCBI taxonomy): domain Eukaryota; kingdom Metazoa; phylum Arthropoda; class Insecta; order Coleoptera; family Curculionidae; genus Diaprepes; species Diaprepes abbreviatus. Next base: position 21,343,194 of record JASJET010000103.1, read on the forward strand.
AACCTTGAGGGATTTGAGGGATTGCTAGGATCTGAAAAAAAAAGCAAAGTAAAATTAATTAAAAAAAAATTGCTTTCACCTGAACCTAATATTCCTATATGGGGCACCTAATAAAATTTTTACCCTAAACTAATACCCAATCAACTACTTCAATCAGATCAATTTTTGTTCATAGCCACAGCGTTTACAAGGAACCAAGCAACTTCCAGAGATTTGATCAAAATACTCGGAAAAACTATCTGCTTAGATTCTATATGCCAAAATATCTGTAAAAGTACATAGTTCATTTTAGTAGACAAACAAAATTTCAAATATCATAACTACTACGATTTGTTTCTTGTAAAACTTGTTTCAAGGGCCATCGAGTAGAGGTGCTCTTTATAGGTAGGATGTATGTGTGCGTGCGTGCGTGCCTATGTGTCTGTGTATGTTTTTTTTTAGTTTTAAAACTGCTCCCCAGATATAAAAGTTTGGGAAATGGGTTTGTACTCAAAAAAAATCTTCCCTCCACTCGCCTGTCTGCTGGAAAACACGCATCCAGTCTCTCGGGAATGTATATTATAGTGCTTGAGATTACACATTACTGGCTAAAGAGCTTAAAAGTACAGTAAACCCAAAGGCCCTTTTATTACACTGCTACTCACTATATGTCTTTTTTTTCTAAATGTAAAATTTTCCATTGTTTTCATTAAGGCTATTAATAATACAGAGTGTCCTACGACGAACTGCTGCGATCGGTTTCTCAGAAAATAGAGTTTGGATATGTCATTTCCTTTTTAGATTCTAAGCAAAATTATAGACATATTTTATGTATAAGATCCTTTACCTAACTGTTTTTGATTTATTTTAAATTTTATGTCAAAAATGTTAGGTTCTTTCTAAACCGTCGCGAAACAATATTAAACGAATATTGGAAAATTTCAAAAATTATGGCTTCTCTGAGGCAAAAATGCATAAAAGGAAACATATTCTCAGTGACAAATATATCGAAATTGCAATTCTGATATATTTTGCGGCATATCCTAAGACATCGTTAAAACAAGTGGCTCTACAAACAGGAATCTCCAAGAGCTTAATAAATAAAACTCTGTTGAAACATATCTTCCACCCTTATTTAATATCTTTGATTCAAGAGTTAAGAGATTTTCAGAATAAAGTTCAATTTTACGAATTTATATTAACGATGATACAAAACGACCCTCAATTTTTGGACAACATAACCTGGCCTTTTTAACAGATACAATTCCTATTTTTGTAGTGATTTAAATCTTCATGCAAAACCTGACAATTTAACGTATTTTCTGCTATAAGAAATGATAGAATAGCAAAACTACATTTTTATGAACAAAACTAAATAGTAATTCATTAATAATACAAAGCCAATTATTTTTCCATTTTAAATTATATATTAACTTTTATAGGAGAAAGATATTTAAATATTCTAGAAGAGTTAAACAATCAATATTTAAGCAATTTACCTCTGATGGAATACACGCAAATTTTTTACCAATTGTAATCCAGTGACAACGACAGAGGACTGTGCGGTAAGGGTAGGGGACGCATTCGAGAGTTTATCTCTAGATTCTGTTAGAGCGGCCACCCATGACAAACTAACTCGAAGATGCGAAAAATATTTGGAAATTCAGGGTGGACATTTATTAAAACAAATAATTTCATTGTGGATCGAAGATCTTGAACCCAAGAACCATAATTTTCGATGGCTTTGCATATAAAAAAAAATTGACTTATAACGATTTTTTCAAGTTAATATTTAATGTTACTTGTATGTCACCCCAGGGGCGGATCCAGCCTCTCTCTTTGGGGGGACGGGGGACGGTGATATCACAAAAGTACAGTATGGCAAGCGAAAGCAAGTTGTCGACGCCAACCTTCCCATTTCTAGTGTAAACATTCCTATACTCTAATCAAGAACTAGAGAGAGTAATAAAACTGTTACCGAAACTTCCAAAGTACCTGCTCCAGTACCGCAGGTAACTGAGGACTGCCGTAAATCTGATTATATTTAATTATATTTAAATATTATAAGCTTTTATAAATTTACTGCAATAATAAAATTTCCCATAGTTCAATTTAATTTCTGTCAGTGAGCAAAGTACACCCTTACAGTGTGTCCTTAGTAATTTATCTTGTTTGTGCTTATTTTTATATATTATTTAAGATTAGTGAGATACCCAAAAGATATGGCTTCCACATCTATATTTATTCCAAAATCGTTAAACCAGGGCATTTTTTCCTCAACGAAAAACTCATTACGATGAATGTTTATAATGCCTTAAGATATCAGTATCTAGATAATAATGTTAAAAGCTCTGTTGAGATGTGTTCCAACATGACAGGAGTTGGAAAATCTACTATGTACCGAATACTGAACGAGAAAAAAACGACTGGAATTGTTAATACTCCCAAGCCACATTGGATCACAGACAGACGAAAAACCTCGTTGGAAGAAGAGATGTAAACTGTAAAAAAAGGAGTTGTACATACATTTTATTATGATTAGCAGATCCCAGCCACCGACAAAATTCTAACTAAAATCAATGCAGATCGGGATTTTCCTGAAATTAAAAGAACTGAGCTCTAGAAATTGCCAAGGGAACTTAATTGTTGCTGGAAAAAACCAGATAGGAAATCCATTCTTATTGATCGTCCAGAAAATGTCCATTGGAAAAGGGAATATCTCTCGCAAGTAAAAGGTAGAGTTGCTGGAAATAACACAACTTACAAAATTAGTAATTTAACTGAACTTTTCAAAGATTTTTTTGAGTAAAGTTACTACAGAAAATTGGGAAAAATCCATATAATTAAAGAATAAAAAAAAATGTGGAAACTCGATCTCATGATCGGTGAGATAGAGGAACCAATTATAATTAATTTGAGCGAAGATAGCTTCACTGACTTTGATAACGAATTAGATACGTAACATTAACCAGCGTAAACACAATTTATTATTTAAATTTTCTGTAACATATAAAAATTAATTACATCTGAATCCATTTTTAGTGTTTAATTGTAATTCTGCAGGTGGTCTAAGAAATAAATAAACTGAAACATCAAATGTCCTAAAAATGTTTTTAATTAATAATAAAATGACCGATATATATTTATATATGTTAAACTTCTTGTATTTTTGACAATGGATATTTTGTATGTATTTAAATTATAACTTAGATTTTTTGAGAGAAAAAGTTTACGTTTTAGTCTGAATGAGCCTAAAACGGTTTCTATGCCAAAATTAAAAATAATAAAAATACAATTGTGATTTGTGTTAAATATGTCAAAATTATCTATATTTTCTAATGTATGTGAATTATTAAGAAATCATAAGATATAAAATAATATTATAAAAACCTTTTATTTTGAGTTTATTACCGAAATAATATTCTATGCCATAAATACTTAGTGATGAAATAAACCTCCTTCCGGCGCCTATGACAAGAATTAAAATACTTTTTAACACTTCACACATCCAAATATCTATTGTTATCCAACCCGAATAGTCCATGATTATAGACCGGTATTTTTGATTATAAAATTTCTAACCCATTTCTATGAAGAATATATGTGTCTAGCAGATTTTGCCAAAGACACCGGACTAAAGAACACAGGTAGTTGCGAAGAAAAAAAGGGTAAAAAATGATTTATTACTCTGTCTAATTCTTGAATAAACTATAGTATAAGAGGCAAAGTCGGGTCTATTTTCCTAAACTCACAGCTCTGGGGGAGGAGGCGATCTCCTCCACCGCCCCCCCCCCTGGATCCGCGCCTGTGTCACCCTGTATTTATTTATTATCAAAATATCAACATAGTCCACTGAAGTAGATTCTCTTCTAGAAGGAAACCAACCGCAATTAAATAATAAAGACTTTCATATAGAACAAATTGATTGTCAACGATGAATAGAAGACGAATATTTGTCGAATTTTTACTAACAAATTGATAGTTATGTTTAGGCCTGCAAACTCTTTTTTGACATAAAATTTAAAATATATCAAAAACAGTTAGATTTAGGTATAGGAAATTATACATAAAATATGTCTATAATTTTGCTAAGAATCTAAAAATGAAATTACATATAGGGTATTCCATTTAAAATGAGCAAATATGTATTAACTTTCGGTATAACAGGAAATGTCATCATCTTTTTATCTAATTACCCCGTCGATTTCAGTAAACTGTCAAAAATTAAAAAAAGTCTCTTTTCTGAGAAATCAATCGGGCATAACTTTCGAGTGATCATTCCTTTACTGCATTACTTTTAAAGGTAAGTATAAGTTATTTAAATAGTCAAACATGAAAATACTGTGATTTACATCGCAGCTATGAAAAATATGTATCTCCATGCATGCCATAGAAAAAATATACTGTTTTTTCCAAAAATTCGATGATTTGACGTTCATTTTCAAAGTTTATTTTTCCGAGATTTTGCTTAAAATCAGTTTAATAATACTATTGGCTAATCTCCTTACCTCATTTCTAACAAATTGTATTACATATTAAAAAATCCAAATGCCACACTATACGCTGCATTTCCTTTCTAAAGAGACCCTGATAAAAAAAATATTTATTTAATACCCGAAAACTTAAATTATTAGTGTTATATTTTGTCAAATAACATGCTTTGCGTTTGACGACGTTATTAGTAGGCTTACCTATAATTAAGTCTAATAAGTAAATATTCCCGGAACATGTATCCTTATCTGGTTTAGGCAGGATAATTGAGTGGGTGTTAATTTTAAGTATATTATCTCGATGGCTTGCGCAGGATTTATACTAAATGTAAAATTTCCTGGTATTCACCTAATTTAGGTGAAAGCTTTTAGATAAATACGTAAAAAATAATTTATAAAAAGAGCAAAAAATGTTCAGCTGTTTATTAATATGTGATTTTTTATAATAATAAGGGTCGTTATCCAAAACTTATTATTTAACAGTTTTTTTATTAATCGCCAAAAGAAGTGTTATAAATTAATTAAAACCTGTGTTTAAGACAAAAAGGTATATAAAAGGTACCATATAAATTATTGGTTTCCAACTGGTTGGACGCGATCCACAAGGGCCTTGGCTATTTGAGAGTTGCCGGTTATCAATTACAAAAAACAAAATTTAATTTAAAAATAGGTGATCAAAAGTTAATAATTTATTTATACTTGGCAACACACGAGATATGCGAATTAATTAATGAGTGGATGGCTAGCACAAGCACCTCTCCTTACGCCTGGCGATATCCGATTGGGGCAAACTAACCTGGTGTTTCGTAGCAAAGAAACGTGTGACACAAAGAAGTTTCGGGACGAACAGCTTGACATTTTACTGACCTGAGAATACTCTAGAATGTACTTCCGGCTAATATAATCAACGAACAGAACCTTACGGAACAATTTTCAGATATTCAACCACGTATTTAAATTTTCGAATATTAATATAAGTATGCAGGTAAACTATTGCTCTCGGCAAACTTTTTACCTACAGTTAAGTCGTCTCTGTGTTCTTTTTGTCATTTATAAATGAATACTTCCTTATTAGTCTTGTTTTATTCATAAAACATTCCAATACTCTCGATAAATGTGACAATTCATCTTTGATTGACAAGTCTAAAAATATAGGCTGTTCTATTATTTAAGGTTTTGGTAAGTAAATAGTATTACATAATGTAACTTGCCCTTTTAAGCATTTTTAAAAAAAATAATTTGAAAGCGTTTATTTTCCAGAAAGTACTACTAGCATAAACTACCTTTTCTGAAACATTGAACTTTTCACTCCTTTTTAATTTATTCTACTCCTGTTAACGAGATCCTTTGTTTTGGGGAGATCCAAATTACGAATAAGATCGTTGAGCTTTTCTTGAGATATAAAAAGGGTCTATTTACTGGCACTACATTCGCAATCGTCTTTCTCTTAAAAATTTGGACCGGTTTTTGGTTCAAAATCATCTAGTTCATCCGGCTCCGAGTCAATTTCGTAATTTTCTGGCGTCTTAGGGACAGGTATGCAGAAGCATTATGAGGTTTCATGGCTGAGGGGATATTAGGATATTTAATTTTATATTTTGCTTTGACTAGGAAACCCCAGGATTTCTGTTAAGCGAGAGTAGCAATCATCAACATAATTCTAAAATTTTCGACAAAATATTGGCACTCAAAACTTCGTAGACTTGTGAGTAGCCACTACCCATCTTGAGCAAGTATGGTTACAAATTTTGAAAGCCTAAGTTTTGTCTTGATCGCCAACTCTGCACTGAAAATATAATTCGTAGACTTTTGTTGAGTTTTTACCGTCACTTTACCACATATATAACACAAATTGTTCGGTTTGTCCACACCGGATCGCCACGACATCATTTACACCTGGCACTACTACAATGCTATCCCTATTCGCTAATTCTTTGCATTTAGCTCGTATATTCCATATTGATCTGCCGACGAACGGCCGGCTGCTTGTTTACCAGTTTCGTACATCTGGCGTTTTCTAGAAACATCAGATATCGAGAGTACCAGAAGCAACGACATAATTCCTGTATATAAAGGCCCTTCGATAAGTAGCTGATCCTTCGACGACTACTGGGTATGGTGAAATTTTAAAATTACATAGAGTTTAATGGGTATCTCCGTTATTTCAAGCCCTAGCGGATTGGGACTTCGTAGATAGGGGCGTCATCCCTACGCGATATTGTACAATTGTGCACAATTGCCCCAAACTTAGAGAAAACGTACATTTGGAAACATCGCCCCAATACGCTATAACGACTTATATATCTCATAGGTACGTCTTTATACCTGCATCTTGTTGATGTTTTCTAGATTTTGCTACGTGATACAACAATTCATAGGCTAGTGTAAGAGTTACATAGATAGAACTCATCGAAATATCACATAAATTTTTGCGGCGAGGATTTTCATACAGAAAAGTGTAATGGTATAGAAAAATTGAACTGTGTTCTATGCAAAGCATTCTAAATATATTACTAGAGACTTGGACTTTCTCAAACGACATTAGGCTGCCTTCGAACGTCAAAATTTGGATTTTACTAGAACTTTTCAACAACAAAGTCATGCTATAGTTTAGGGATCATATGAAGTTGCAAAAAACTCCATACAAGCGTAGAAACCCTCATCAAACCTTGTTTATTAAAGCCAGTCAAGCCAATTCTTGAAAAAAGTGAGTAAGAATAAAATGCATAAAATATCCTTGTCCAACAACATAATTCAGACAGATTTAGAGATGTGATAAGACACATTTTATCTGAAATAAAGATATCTTCTGTCTACCGATGGTAGTTCATGTCACTTGTTTTAGTGAGATATGTTCACTTCTAGGACATTAAAAAAGAGTGTTTTTCTGTAGACTACTAACAACTATTGCGAAAAGTGAAGACGATTGCTTCATTCCTTGAAAGTAATAATTTACAATGGGAAACTTATATGGAGTGTATATTCCTGGAGCACCAGCCACACTTAGATCGAGGTCAGGCTTTCAGTCAAAAATTATGAAGCAAAGAGACTGCTTTACATGATTCACCGATTTGCCCTTGCTACCAAAGCCTTTGCAAGAGGTACTCGACTCTCTGGTAGCAATTGTCAATTATTTGAAATCTAGTACTCTTAATACTCGTTTGTTTCAGGAATTACGTAAAACCAGGAACTCTGATCACGAAGTACTTCTGTTCTAAACTTCTGCTCGTTAGTTGTCAAAAGGAAATGATAGCTGAGTATTTGAGTTAAAAAATGAAATAAAATAGTTCTGAAAATGAAAGGAAAACGTGAGTTTATGACAGACTTTAGTGATGAGATCTGCAATTGTACAAAATCCATTTTATATATCTTTGGATGTTGCCGGCATTCCCGATGCAGGAGAGTTACGAAATGACCCCTCGCTTCATAATATATTTCAGTAAAAACCAATGTATCAAATATCTTAAAGTTATGCATGTTATCTTTTCAAATACTAGTACCATTTGTTCGACGTCTCAAGACAAAAGCCGAGAATTTGCTGAACGTTTAAGACGACATGAGATTGACATTAACAAAAGCTCAACCTATTTTTTCAAATTCTTTATTTTTTTAGTTCATCAGATAGGGACGGACGCAAATATTTTTCAAAAATCGAAAAATGGTTCCGATTAAAAAAGGTTGGGAACCAGTAATCTAAATAAACATTACTTCCGAAAAATATCTTTTAAAGGCCACTTGTGAAAAAACATTTTAAGATCGGCAAAATAAGCTGTTATACATTTATTTTTCGAAAACAAATTAATATTTTGAAAAATTTAAAAACGACGAAATGTTTTAGAGGTTTTACTAAATATTAACAGCCAGATTGACTAAGAAGTTTTAAGATTTAAACCCTAGGTTTAATTCTTGAACCGCCTTAAACTTTATTCACTAAGCTGATTTAGATCCCTATATCCGCCACTAAACCTGTACTTAAATTCTTAAACCTGTCCGTATTCATTAAAATGGCTTTATTTACGTCTGCAAAATGTCAAATTTAAATCGAAACTATAACCTGAAATTAGTAATTTTAAACTAACTTTCTTACTCTGTGGTTTTTAGAAATTCTTTAACTCTATTATTTTTCACCAAAATTATATAAAATACAAAGCCATTCAAAAATGTGTTTATAATTGATTAAAATACCAGATTTAAATAATGTGCCCCTTCAGTTACTTGGTTCTAATGCCGTGTTTCTCCGATCTCTCAGATTGTGCCAAATCAGCGTGATCGAGACCGAGTTATTTATAACTATATTTTGTGAAGTTACGGCGCAGTTTATGCAATTTTTGCATGCTTTGTATTTTTGTGTGCGATTTATCTGCTAAAATGGCTCGTTGCTCATACCATACCAAGCAAGAACAGGAGAAGATCATGAAAAACTAAGGTTGGCAAAAATATTCAGCAGGAGAGGAGACTACCGAGACCAAGGCAGTTCAGAGATTTGATTGATCTCTTAGTGATCTCGTACTGGCATTTATTTCAGTAATTTTATTTTAAAGCAATATAAATTAAATTAAGCTAACTATTATTTCTTCTTCTTCTTCTTCTACCTTCTATAATAGGTCCCTGACCTGTTCCTTCTTCGATTTTCCTCATTCTGGACTTAAATTATAGCTCCACCTTTTCCGTGGTCGACCTCTACTACGTGTACCACTAGGCGATTTATCTCGTGCGATCCTTACCAGTCTATCCTCTGTCATTCGGCTTATGTGTTTGTTCCATTGTGTCTTACGCTGTAGGACCCACTCATTAATGTAGTCTGTGTTGCATGATTGCCTAATGTTATCGCTTCTTTCTCTGTCTAGTAGCGTTTTTCCTGTTATTCGTCGAAGTATTCTCATTTCTGTAGTCTCCAATAGTTGTTTCGTTTTTGTCGTCTCTGGCCGTGTTTCTGAGGTGTATGTCATAATAGGTCTAATTGTGGTTTTGTAGATCCGAACCTTTGTTTCTTGTTGTAAGTGTTTGTTTCGCCAGATCACGTCGTTGAGACAACCCGCCACTTTATTTGCTTTGGCCACCTGCCCTCTTACTTGATCTTCGATGTTGCCATAACTAGTTATGTCGATTCCTAGATATTTGAAACTCATTTCTGGTTGTATTATTTGACCGTCTAGTTCTAGTTTGCATCGGAGGGGTTCTTTTGAGGTTGTCATACATTTAGTTTTTTCGGCTGAGATAATCATATTATATTTTCTTCCCGTAAGATTAAAGGTATTTAACAATCTCTGGAGGTCATCTTCATTTTCGGCACATATCACAGCGTGATCAGCGTAACAGAGAATTTTTATTTCTGTATCACCCATTTTATATCCTCTACCAAGTCGCACCATCTTTATTATTTCGTCCATTATCATTTTAAACAACAAAGGACTAAGCGAATCTCCCTGTCTAATACCGCTGTTGACTGGTATGGGTGTTGATAATTTACCGTTAGTCCGAATCTGAACTTTATTGTTTGCGTATATGTTTTCGATGGTCTGAATTATATTGATAGGAATATTTCTCTTATATAACAGGTGGATTACGTCATCTAGCTTTATGCGATCGAATGCTTTTGTTAGATCTATAAAGCATAAAAATGTTGGTTTATTGTATTTTATAGATTTTTCGATCTGTCGTAGAATAAATACTGCATTCACGCAAGACTTTCCTGATCTAAATCCCTACTGTTCGTCTTCCAGTGTTGTAACTGAATTAATTTTATTTTTGATTACTTTCGTAACGAGTTTCAGAGTTGTATCCAGTAGATTAATACCCCTATAGTTCCCTGGTTCTTGTTTGTCACCTTTCTTAAACATAAGCATCATTGTGCTGGTTCTCCACCTATCTGGTACTTTGCATTGTGTCAGGATTTTTCAAATGAAGCTTGTGAGTTCCTGTGTTAGTCGCTGTCCGCCGTATTTCAACAATTCGTTATGAATTCCGTCTTGTCCGGGAGACTTTCTATTTTTTAAGGATTTTATAGCTTTCTCTAACTATTATTTGTATATATTTTAGATATTATCGATTTCCCCGACATGAAATATTGGAATTATGCTATATAGTACGTCCAGCGATGATGAGTTACTAGAGGATCACACGTCTTGTCACCTATAGTCCAAGTTTCAGTATGTTTAAAATTCTTAGCCATTGGAAGTTTTCAGAATGTTTTAGGAGATAGAGTCTTGTTAGTCAGTCTAGTTATAGCAAAATTATTGAAAGATTTTATGAAAGAATAGTTGAAGTTGCTTATCAAATTGTCACATTTTCTATAAACAATCTTAATTATGTACAGGAAATAAAACAAGTTCAATTTTCGAGGTGTATGAAAACCTCCAAAAAAATAAAATATGGAAACTTGCTTCGATATATTTCGATAACTTCATTAAATGAATTTACAATTTTATAGCAATGCTCATTAGAATTAGAACTGAAATAATTAACAATAATTTATAAGTTATCGTTTCTTAATTTCATAAAATATGGTTATTATTCCTGTTCTTAATATGATAATAAATAATTTAAGTGAAATTTTATGTAATGTTCATTCATATCTACTCCTCTCGGGATAATTCCTTAAGAGGGCCTAAGCAAGTATGCTTCAAAGTATGTTTGCGTGGAATTTTTATTTTAACCTAGATATTCTGTTATTAACCTAGTTTTCAAATGAGCTCGGGACGTGATAAGTATGCAATTAAGAAATTTAATGTATGCTTACAAACCAGAGAAAATTTAGGAAATTAAATATATACCCGATGGGTGAAGAAAATTCATTAATCAACTGTAAAAATTTATTAGCAACATATATCATTGAAAGGTATTCTTATTCTACTTTCTGCTAAAATCACAAGATATTAATTATATAATATTTCGTTAATAAAAGGATAAATAAATTTTAAAGATATTTTATAAACATGATAGTGCACTTTTTTTTAAATTTGATAAATCGACTCTCTGTTGCTCTACTATCGCCTCGTATAGACATCCAGAAATTATTTCACTATCGTCAAAAAATTCCATAATTTTTATTAATGAATTTGAATTACGCTTTTGATTATTTTTCATCTGGTACGCGAACAAGAAAATGCGATTCATTTGACCAGAGATTCCCAAACTTTTTGCCCCTAGACCACAAGCCATTTTTTTCTGTGTTTCGTAGACACCTCTACACTGTCTTTTTAATATTAAAATTTAACAATTTATCAAAGTAAATATGTTTTTGACAGCTGAAGCCTTAGTCTATTGATCGAATGCATAACACGAGTCGAGAATAGTATGAAAAATGTCAATGTAAGAACAAACACTATAGACGTTTTCGTAATATCTCGACACCAGCGTTATGGGTTTCATCACCAGACCAAAGCTTGACATAGAGCTAGTCAATTTGGTAGAGTTTACTATTAAAAAGGATAATATTAAATTAAAAAAAGAAATATTTCAGTTACATCTCATACCTTTATTAATGAAACCGACACAAAATCAAATCTTGCAAAATTCTTGCATTCATTAGTCCTTTAATTATAGTCGTTAATTTTGCTGCAACCTTCATTTTTCCTTTCGTTCCCCACATGTCATAAACTTTAGTGTTAGTTTCAAGACAGAATGAACCTGATGCTTTGATAATTTTCAGTATTTGGCTTCAAATTATGCAGGTGCAACTCTCCTCGACCAGTGATTTCCGATCTAGTTCTTTGTCTTCAAAGAAGATTTACAGCCGCACTGAAACCTCTTTTTATGAGATATGAAAATGGAATAGTTATTAAAAACGTTTTTGCAAGTGACCATAATGTAGGATAAGTAGCAGGTAGTTTTTTGAAGTCAAAATTTCTGATATTTATTTCAAAAGTGCATTCATCATCAGTACTTATCCTGATCAGTTTTTCTTATAATTACCAATGGATTGATAATCCACTATAGTATTTCCATGGTGAAACCATCTTCAAATCTATGTACAGGGCATTTAAATATTGAATGTAAACTGAAACGTCATCATCCTGGCAGCATTTCTGTGCTAAGTTGAGGAACTGAAAAAATTCTCTCGCGGCAAGAAATGCTACAATGATAAACTTAATTTTTATTAACTACGTTTATGATAAACTGAATAGATTAATGCAATCCGTTATTCAGTTTTTAAATAACTAAATGTTTTCAGTGGATGACGCTGAGAATAAAAATGAGATCCCGCTGCTCATATTATACTTGATAAAAGAATCGCTTTTTCCATGAACTAATTTCTCAAAGATTGAATATAGATTCACCTATTGTATTTGTTGTCAAAGTTCTCGCAAAAAACAGTTTTTCCTGTATTTATTTGTCCGTAATAAAACGAACATATACCAATAACAGTGCCTTATTACCAGTTAAAGTTGACTCATCTAGTTATATGAAGAACTGGGTTGTTTGCAGATAATTGCAAAAGAACCTTGTAACATCATGACTCATTTCATTAATACTCGTTCTGGAGTATGTTGTAACTTGAAGGGATTCTTCTTTCCCCGCTAGTATGCAGCTTTTCTGATTGTGCTATGGTTTATCAGGATGACACCTTCTCAGGTGATCCTCCAACTTGGATGGTTTCATAATATCATTGTTTAAAACCATGTTGCACATAAGTCATATAGGCATGTGTTTGTTCTACAATGATCGAATTACACAGAACTTCAAATAATCGATGCTATACTGCCTGCATTTTCTTTTAGATTCGGTCGTGTTAAGTAGCAGTTATCTGTAAACAAAAATAAACATATTTAAATGTGATAAGATTTAGCAATTTGAAATTAATTTTTCCGGTAAAATCTGATTTTAATCTTTATGGCGAATTTCGGTCTTTTATAGTAGGATATAGAGGAATCATGTACCATTAAATTTGGTCTATAAAGATTCAAACAAAAAGAGATAAGTACCTGCCTTTTTAATATAATAGACTACATAAGGAGGAGAAAAAAGTTTTTAATTATTCTAATAGTAAAATATAAACCAAGAAAATTTTTTTAAACATTTTCCTACTCTTTATTTTCAATACGTAAAACATAATAATACAAGTGAGCGTTTCTTATGCCACATGAATCTGAATTAAACTTGTGATGTTTATAGACAGGAGTAGTAATAATATCTTCATGTGTTAATTTCCGTGTATAAAGCGAAGATTCCAAATTGATGATGCTGAGGGGCTATAGATTTACCTTGGCATAAAATTTAGGCCAAAAATCATTTTTAATATGACCTTTAGCATAGATGGTATCATCACCAATAAGATTATTATGTAGTATCTGTAAAGCTTATTTTGTATTGTATTCCATGAATACTATAGAATATATATATATATATATATATATATATATATATATATATATATATATATATATTACAGTATTTTTTATGAACAGCAGATAAGTTACGGTATGGAGTTTTTGGTTTAAAAATCCACGATTTGTTTTCTTTCCCATTCATGTTCGAAGATATTAAAAATAATAATATTATTAAAAATATGTACATATTTATCTCCAGACTCTCAAAGAAGACAATTGTGAATTACTTTAAGTTATTTATATATTAGTTCTATTTTAATTTCTAAAAATATTCGATTTTCATTTTTTCTCAAAATTCAGAAAACAAATGAACATTGTTTACCCCCGACATTAATATTAACAATAAATGAATTATACAAGTCTAGACAAGTTTTTATAAGTAATAAGTAGGTAATCACAAAGCGAATATTTATTTATGATTGCTTACCATCATTTAATGAAATATATTTAATTAATACATAAACAGATAATTTCTCAGTATGTTGTATTATAACTTTTATGTAAGTATATAGGTACAACCTTTGTTAGATATTGACATTTAAAAAATGCCTAAATTTTGGTGAGAGCTCTATATACTAAATACTAACGCTGAATATAATATAATCTTTCTCGTAAAGATTAAATAGTCAGATTTTGTAGAATGCTGGGAGATGGCATTGCTTGTATTATACTTCATATTTTGTCTGATATAGTTGCTTAAAAGATTCGTTTTTCTTATGTTTAGGTGCGCTTACCTATCCTGTAGAGAAAAAACGGATGAGTTTGGTCTGCAGGTGTAGGTACACTTCCGTGGAAAACGATTCCAACCATTTCCTGGTATTTCCTGACAATCTAAGATAGTACTTTATCTCTAACCGTATTAGAACAGAGTACGTGTGTCCTTATAGTATAGGCTTTCTCAGTTTCTGAGAAACATCGATCAGAGCTTAGAAGAATGGACTCTTTTTCTCATCTTTTTCGTTTTCCGTCCCTCTTGCGCCACCTAATTTTTATAAAATCGAATAAAATGTAGCGTCTGTTTAAAGAAAAAATGGTATATTTTCAACAATGAAAGAAATTTTTAAAACGGTTAGATGAGTAGAAGCAAAAAAAAAATATATTATGCATCTTTATTACATTATAATATAAACAGAAAATTAATTTAGCATATATGCTTTATAAAAATAGTTCGAAAAACTATGACATTAATTTTATTCATATGAAAAATTTTGCCTATTATTATACATTAAATGAACGAGACCAGGGGAATTATGTATAAACACTAGCAAACATATTTATTATAATACACTCACGGACAAAAACTATTGCATACAGTCTTTTTCTATATTGATTTGTTTTCCTTTACAATGTTATATATTTTTTATGTCTTATGCCAGAGTGTTATACGTATATTAATCGAAATTAATTTATATATTCAAGCCTTACAATAGATTTAAAGAGAGAGAAATTAATGAAATTTTGATTTTGATTATATAATTTACTTGGAAGGAACGACTGTTCTGTTTGAAATTTTCTAATGGCCTCTTGCTTTCCAGCATCCAGCCATGGAAGGAACGGCAATATGACAATTTTTAATATAGAACATCAAACAGTTTAGTACTTAGTTTTTCCTCCTCTAGCTCCAGAAATAGCCTGCATCCTCCTAGGCATGCTCCGCAGAAGGCCTTTAATACTTTCTTGCAGACTCCGATTCCATTCTTCCTGTGCAGAAATTTTTAATTCTGAAATTGAGTTAGGAGCTGAATTTCGTCCCGTACACGTCGCTTTAAGATGTCCCATAAATACTCTATGGGATTTGCATCAGGACTCATTGATAGCCAATTTAGAGTCACAATCGTAATAGCTTCAAGATACTGGGCTACTGTTTTGGCAGCATGTGCACAGGTATTATCATGCATTAGCACGAATTTATCCTACCCACTGAAGCCAGCATAAGGTAAAACATGCTTCTCAAGGATATTGTGTATGTACTAGTCAGCATTCATTCTTAAATTCACCTCAATAAGTTCTGTACGACTTTCCCAACAAATGCCATCCCAGAGCATAATGGAACCGTCACCAAAGCTAACGGTTTGTTCAAGATTACATTTTGCAAAACGTTCTCCAGACCTTCTGTATACTTTACCACGTCCATGTGGCTTCCATATTTGTATCCTGGTTTCATCTGTAAAAATAACTTTTCCCCATTGGCCTCCATTCCAGTTAGCATGAGCTCTTGCAAATTGTAACTGTTCAGTTTAGTGACGTACTAGAAGCCTAGGAACTCTGGCAGGCCGTTTTAGATTTAAACAGACCTTTTTAAATCTTCTTATTACTGTTTTGATACTTACATTAATTTATCTTGTGATTAGTAATTCATTTTTGAGGTGCGGAGTTGTAAGTGTGCAATTTGCAAAGATTGAATTCTTAAATATTGGTCATCTCTTGTAGTTGTACATTTTTGACCAGGGCGCCTTTTTGGGTTCTCCAGTTTCCCTGTATCGCTTTACTAAACGATAAATAGTAGATTGATAGATATGCACTCTTTGCGCAATATCTTCTTGTCTACAACCCTCATTGGATAAAGTAACAATTTTAACACCTATTAAATCGCTCAAATGTGGCATCTTAGCGAGAAAGCTACAGAATCGATAAATAAAACAATAAAAATGTCATTTCGGTAGCAACAAACAAAAGAGCAGCAATTTTTAGTCGCCAAGGCATCATATACAATATTTGTAATTTGTGCTTCTTCCGCTCTAAAGGCTATGACTAAGTATTGTTTTATCTGAAATAAATTGCAATAAAAGTATGGCCGTAGCATAAGAAATTTAACAATGAAAATACATAACGACTCAAAGGAAAAGAAATATATGTTTAAAAAATCCTAAAAATAAAATATGCAATATTTTTATCCTTGCGTGTATATATGGATACCGACTTAGTCAAATTGTTTCCCCACTTCCTCCAAGGATCATTTACTAATTTAAGATATAGTAAGATATTAAAATAATTAAGCTATATGAAAACATTTTCCATGTTATTGGACCGTTGATAACGTTGTTGTCTACTTCATTCTCTACGAAGATCCGAACGGGCAGTCACCAATAGCTCCACTTTTTTCCATGTGCGAATGATCGCTGAGGCCCACTCCTCTAATTTCTGAAAAATGTACAATGCCAGTTGTCGATAAAATTATAGGATTAGTCTAAACGCTACTCAATCTCCACTTCCGTCGTATTTGTCCTTATATTATTGTTTGAAATTGCAATATCGATTAGTGTTGGACGTCTAAAACTTCTATTAACATTAGGTGTAGTCTATTATAAGCAACTCTCTGTTCCGTAGGCACAGTTCAATTTCAACAGAACTTGAACTCGGTCGTATTTATATTACGGTATTTTTTCTGTCTACAAAAACTTTAACTTTTTAGCTGGTGTCTAACTGAGTGTGTTAGCAGTTGAGGCGTGTCTGTCATACGCATTCTCTAATGTAACAAACGCTTGTCATCCTCTCGTAATATGCTAAGTTGTCTCTGATCTCTGACACCCATATCTACATCGGTCATTTTATGTTAAAGCATCACTGACGAAGTACTTCAGATAATGTTTCATGGGAATAGCCCAATCTTGCATTGCCAGCAAAAATATTTTCGCCTCTAAAAATCAAACAGTATTTTCACATTTTCTGTTATATCCTCATTTGGATATGGTGCATGAAGAGGCATTTTCAAACCAGGTTTGAAGTTTACCTTGGTCTGTTTGATGGTATAGAGTTATTTCATGCTCATTTTCTCAAATTGTCCGAAATAGTATTAGAAAATTTGCTAACCTGTGAATATATGAAATTTATTTCTTGTTGATCCAACTACTTATCAATATCCACCAATCCTCTTCCTCCTTAATATCTGCGAGCATTGTACGTTTACTAAACTTTGTTTGTAGATTTTTGATGCCATTATATTTCATTCTGTAATTACAAAAGATAGCTAACACTTGCATATGTATTAAGTGAATTAAATAAATTTCATCAACTTACCCTTCTTATAAATTTGTTACTGAGTTCGGCCTTCATAGTGCTATGATCTCTATTACCGCTATGTTGTGGCCGTTCTGAATCTGAAACATCTTCTTATAAATTTGTTACTGAGTTCGGCCTTCATAGTGATATGATCTCTATTGCCGCTATGTTGTGGCCATTCTGAATCTAAAACATCTTCGCTTGTATTTTTCCACCAATTCTTAGGAAAACTGCTCCACGATGTCGGATCCTAGGTAACCTTATGATCTTCTCTATTTTCCATAAACTTCCAAAGAGTTCGAGCTTGTCGCAAGTAGTACTGCCTTTTCGGTAACCTTATAGGGTATTCGCTAAGGCCAAGGCCCCATCCCTTGACATTATGCAGAATACTGATTGTTGTTGATTGAGTATTGAAAATCATCGTCACGCTATTCATTTCCCACTATTTATGTACCTCCAGGTCTTTGTATTTGGCGACATTCCCATTAAACCTATATATTCTTGTTGTTAGAAAGGGCGACTTTAATTAGTATTATATCCTCAAATGTTTTATCTTCTAAAATATTGTCTTATCAACCATCTGGATCGATCCCTCCGTTATGTGCCGGATTGTCAATGATGTTCTTGATTCGTATCGGTTTTGGTGGTGAGGGTTATTTTCTGATGTATGTCACATGGTTTAGATAGTTTTCATTGGAATCCCCTGGTTTTGAATGGCAATTAAGAAACCTTCAGTTTCTAGAAATATTTACCCTGATGCCAACCAATCGTTCAGCCCTAATTTGTCGACATTTTCCTGAACTACCTCAGAAGGATCATTAATGATGAGGCTCCTGCAGCCAGACTTGAAGCATCTCTTAGTTGGGTAGTAGGGCAAGGCATGAATATGTGTATTAAGTGTCTTTTTATTTTGAACCTTGTATATTATTGTTTATATTCATACCTTTTAATAATTAACTCTATAATTTTCTAACAAAATTAAAAACAAGGTTTCACTAATATTAATCCATATTACCCGTAACATTTACAGTATTTTACTGTATTCTAAAACTACGTTAGGCCGTATACACTACATTTGAGACACATAAACTTGCCAACAAAGAAAACTCTAACGCAAAATATTTATTTTACCACGATGAAATTACAAGCCACAAAACGTATAGAATAACAAAACATGTTGGTTGTTTGTCTTTACCTCCTTTTGTTCGACTATAGCGCGGGCCATTAAATAACATATTTAGTTCAGGTTAGTTACGTAAATAATGCTAGTTCTTTTGTTGAAACTGCTGCACGAAAATTAAAATTTAGTTAAGGAGATACCGGATACAGAATTTGAGTATATTGGTATTTTTTATGTATATAGTATACAGTATATAGTATATATACTAGGTGGTGCAATGGTGTGACAAATTACCCTCTCTCCCTTATTTTTCAAAAACTTGAAAAAATGTTTTAATAAAAGTTGTAGAATATGAAAAATTCTACAATCTAAAAATATTTTCAATTATATGTAGTGTTTCATGACAGCTTGGCGTTAAAAAAATAGGTTTTGAATTTCATTGTGAAGTTGACAGCTTTTTCAAAAATTCTCCAAATTTTGAAAATGATTCCTATAATCTAATATATCTTTCAATCTACAGCAGTTATAGTACACAAACTTGACAATGAGAAATATAAATGTACTATAAAAGGTCTAATATAGCGCGTAAGCAATTATCTCTTACAGAGTGTTTGCTAAAATTTTGCCCATTTGATAAAATGTAAAGTAATTTTTCTTTGATTTTTTAAAATGGAACACCCTATCTATAACTACTTTATCATGTAGAATTATGTTTCTTTATCACTTTTATATAAATTTTCCTATAGCTATCAGTCTTAGTTTTTCAGGTAGATTCATTTTTATTAATTGTATACAAAAATACGTTAACCTATTGGTATCTAGTTTGTCACGAGAATAAACAAGAGAAGTAAACGTCAAAGGAATATTCACCATTTAGGTCACTAATAAAGGGTACTGTTGTAACTTTTTTTTTTGTAAATAATACAACTTTAAAATTAAAATTTTAAATAATGAATTTTTCACAAGACGAAATTTTTATTTTGGGAGCTAGTGACAAGAATCCGCTCTTAGTGAAAAAATTGTATCAACAGTAACTTCCTAGAGATATCAGCCTTAAAGAAGGAACTCATGGAGCGTTATCAAAGAACTGGTGGCGTGGAGTACAACAAAAATACTCAATTAAATGTACTTTTAACAGTCGCCGAAAATCCGCAAACTGGACAGCGCCCGCTTTCTCAACCAGTTGATGTTGAATGAAGGACGGTTCAGTGAATATTTAAGGCTTATAAAATGCACCCCTATCACATTCAGTTGTTTCAAGTATTGTTCCTCGAAAATTTTCAGAGAAGATTGGAGTTTTATCTGTGGGCTCAAAACCGAATAAATGAACAAATAAATTTTACTGATTTGATGCTATTTAGAGATAGATTTTATACGAACGGAAGTGTTAACGGACATAATTTTCATTATTATGCAGCGGAAATCCACACTTTGTAAGATATAATTCCCAACGAAGTAGTAGATATCTGTTGGACTTCCATTGTCTTTATTTTTTTTGTTGAATATCATGACGTTTCGGCTAGTAGTTATCTCTAGTCGTTTTCAAGTGAAACTAAATAAATTCCTAAGCTACAGTACTATTTATACTAAGAGTGAATACAGTGAAGTGTGACTAAGATGGGTGCAGTCATGCATGCTACGCCAAAGTGCCATTTATGCTGCATTTGGTTTTAACTTACAATTATTAAGAAGTGGTTTCCACACTTCTCTTATATCTAAAGATGGTTTACTAAAACAACTCGGATTCTGATATATAACCGCGGCTTCTTTGAATTTTCGTTTTCTCCAGTGTTATTCTCTGTATAGAATTTTATCTTCAGACCATTTTATATGGTATCCCTGAGTCCAGGCATGGTTGGCGGCACCAGATTTTTCTGTTTCTATTCGAGATGTGCATTTTTGATGTTCTTTGATCCTTACGTCAAGGGGTCTCTTTGTTTCGCCAATGTAGTAGTTGCCACATTCACATGATATCTGATACACGCAGTTCTTCTTGTCCCTTTGAGTTGTTGGTTTGACTCTAGTGAGCCGACTTTTCAGAGAGTTACTTGAAGTGAAAACAACGTCGTGATATTCAACAGAAAAAAAATAAAGACAATGAAAGATATCTGCTACTTCGCAGGAAACATCGTTTTCTATTACCTTCAAAC
Source organism: Diaprepes abbreviatus (assembly GCA_034092305.1). Lineage (NCBI taxonomy): Eukaryota > Metazoa > Arthropoda > Insecta > Coleoptera > Curculionidae > Diaprepes > Diaprepes abbreviatus. The sequence continues at coordinate 21,364,261 of JASJET010000103.1, forward strand.
AAACACATTTAATTTCCAAATTAGGTGATCGTTAAATGTTTGGTAAGATATTGTTGGTGACCACGTAATTATACCATACTTTTTTAGGAAGACTAACAAGAGAAATATACTTTTTTTCATTATTTACATGAACTATTTCCAAAAATAGACGCTTTTTAAGGCTTAGCCCAAGCACAAGATTTCTTACCAATGCGTCTGTCACTTCTATGCTGAATAATACGATGTTTTAGGTTTTGTTTTGTTTGTTCTATGTAGCATTTGTCACATTGCTCCCAAGGTATTTTTAGACTACATTAAAATGGTGCAGTAACGGAAGTTTATCTTTTGTTTTAGAAAATATGTTCCATATTAGTTTTGTATTTTGTCGGACCTTGTAACTAGGGAAGCTTTTTGTATTTTACTGGGGGGATGGCGCACCGTCATCTGTAGAACCACCACACACTCTAGTGTAATTTATAAATCTACGATTTTAAAATACTTTTGGGTAGCCGTTATTAACAAACAGATCAATTTGTTTTTTATTGCAATAACGGTAATATATTTTTGTCCAGTAGAGTGGTTAGAAAAAAGTTTATTAATATATCTTCCAGAGAAGGTTGATTTCTGGCACCAGTTTAAAATTATTTTATTGTCATTGGATCTTACAACCAGAGTATCCAAAAATGGGTCACTTGTTGATTTCAGTTTGAATTGCAAAGTGAGTGAGAATATTGAGGTGTATTCAATTGAAAATGTTCAATGTATTGTTAATTTAATCCTGAGGGACATCAGTTAATAAATCATCAACAAAGATCAAAAGGAAATTTGAGAGTAATTTTTTCCAGTATGTAGTCTATACTTGAAAAACTGTAATCGCATAATAATCAACATTATTCATTAAAATATTTAAACATTCCAAAGTAAAAAAGGGGTGATTTTTATGACAAAAAATGAATAAATCCACCAATACAGTAGGTAACATGCCGAATAAAGCTTATTAATCAAAAGTAAATATACTTGATAAGAAATGTCTTAAAAACTACACTTTTCCTAGAAATTTCATATTTATTTTTGCAATCTATAACCCAAAATAATTCTATTCTGAGAAAATTATTGATTTTGGTGTTTTCTAATATAAATAAATAATAATAAAAATAGGAATCCATAGTAAAGAAATTCACAATAATTTAATCATATCAAGTTCGAATCTATCACCGTGGCTTTTGCTAGACTAAACTATTCACAATTACAGGAGGCCTTTCGAGACCATCCGAAACATCGGCTTGCATGAAGTTAAGAGAACGTACTGGCTATTTTAGTTCTACTGTGACCATGGCATGCAATAAGTTAGTAAAATAATAAAAACAAAGTTATATCTTAATGTTATACGTTATTATTTAACTTTATTATGTGTAGTTCTGCTTTATTAAATAAAAAACATAAAGAGACTTTAAAACCGAATATGCATATTTATTAACTCGTTGACACAATTCGTAACATTTTTCGTTAACCCCAAATATACATTATCTGAAAAGTAAATATTTTTTCATTCTTTAGCTTTGGGCAAAGTTGATTAAGTTAAAATAAGAGAAAGAAAAATAACGTGACTAAAATAGCTGAAACAGACATGCTTTGAATAAAATATTGTATTAAATTATCGGCTTAAATTTTTATTTCAAATCTATATTTATAAGAGGCGTTGCCCTGACTGACCGAGTTGCATATCGAGCCAGAGCCGAAACTATGAAAGATAGGAAAATGAAATTTTAGTTGCTTTTTTATTTATTCACTCTGCCCTGGAAAAAGTTTAGCAACCCACTAAAAAGTGGTTTTAGAACTCACTCCGAAAGGCTGAAAAGAAGTAAATTGTCATTTGATAAGTTTATCGATATCTCTTGATCTATAGAGGTGCGGACTCGACAAGAGATAGCTCATAACAATATCTAAAAGCAGTTTCTTGATTTTTCGATATTCACATTTTAAAAGGGCAAAATGGCGTTATGATTACTCAATAATAGGTAATTTTTTCTGTGAGAAATCACGATACAAATATGTTTTTGGCTTGAGGCAATCTGCATTCGATTATCTAAAAAGTAAATTCTGTATTGTAAAACTGAAAAAGATTAAAATGTTTTTTTTAATATTTGGCCACATTACGCTAAGACTAATGAACAGATTTCGTTCTAACTAATGCCCATTGATATTATAAACAGAAGTAGAATAGTAGCGAAAAAAGTAAATTAATTATTGCGTCGTAATGTATCTACGTTCTTCACTACCCCCGGTTATCCTACTTTCTCTTACCCTGGGAAACTGGGTACAAAAATGTCAGGTATTTGGAGCATACAGCCTGAACTAAATAAAGGCACGTACATGTACCCCCGGAGGACCTAAGGACTAATTTCTTTTATAGACCATATGTATGTGTGCGATTTTGCAATAATCTGAAAAAATAAAATAATGGCGAATAAAGCGAATATTAGAAAAGTGAATTAATTAACGATTATAATTAATCTCGAGTGATGCTAATCGGATAATTTTTGAGCAATTGATTATTTATTTACGTTTTGATTATATTCTTAGAAACATGCTCAACGGGGTCCAATGAAATTTTTCTGGGAGACCTGAAAACTACAATAATTCATTATAACACCTATATTTCAAAGGCGTGGTAACTGACAAAAATTATTCTAAAAATTAAACTGTATTAGCAAGCTTTTAATCAATGCGCAGTCACGCTAGAATTATTCGATTTTCATGATTCAAGATGCATAATTTTCATCAATTAATATTCTTTGAAATATTCATAATGTAATAGATTATTTCGATTTTACACAACTACTGATAATGATAACACTAGTTCACAGTACATCTGTTGCCGAAGAAATTTTAGTAGAATTTTTTTATCAGCTCTAGTTTCTGAGTTTCAGCTATGTAGGTATAAAACAGAAAAAAAAATGTATATTTACGAAGAAAAGATTTATTAAAAATCAAGTTAATCATTGACTTCTAAAAAACTTCGTTTTAAAGCTCTTCTCCGATGTTTAGACTTAGAAAAATGACCTGTCAGAGACCAACAATAGTCAGACATCATATTCGTATCCCAGAAACCCTGATAGCGCTCTTCCATGACGCGTAAATCCCGATGCATACGTTCTCCATGCTCTTCGCTCATATCTCCTAAATTTTCCTGAAACCTGTCTAGGTGACTATGGAGGAAGTGGAGTTTTATGCTCATATTGCACCCCAAATTTTTTAATTGTAACAGAAGGTCTTCTACAAATTCAATATAATTTTTTGATTTTTTATTTCCGAGAAAATTCTGCATCACAGAAACGAAAGCTGTCCAAGCCCTTAGTTCTAAATCAGTCATAGAATTTCTAAATTGAGTATCTTTCGTAAGTTATCTAATTTGGGGGCCATCAAAAATACCAGCTTTAATCTTTTCCATAGTGAGCCGAGGAAATTTTTGGCAAATGTAAGAAAAGCAGTCCTGGTCTTTATCTAATGATTTAACAAACTGTTTCATGATGCCCAGTTTTATATGTAATGGTGGAAGGATAATTTTGTCACGAGCTACTAGTGAATTCTGGACTATATTTTGCTTTCCAGGCTTCTTATTTTTTCTCAAAGGCCAGTTTCTTCTTACCCAATGCTCTTGTTTAGCTCTACTGTCCCAAAAACAGGAAAACTTAGTATAACCACTTTGTTGACCGAGAAGAATGTTCACCATTTTTAAATTAACACAAATTTGCCACATATGGTCATTGTACTGTATTTTATTTATGACTAGCGAGATGTTACAATATTCTTCCTTTAACGTTATACTGTGGGCAATAGGTACCCCAGCGTATTTATTTCCATTATGTAATAGAATACATTTTAGACTACGTTTTGAGCTGTCAATGAATAAACGCCAGTCGTTTGGTTCGTATTGTTTCAAGCCCATTTTTATCAACAAGTTTTTAATGTCTGAACAAAAGGTAATACCGTTTTCTTCGGAAAAATAACGCCGTAATTCTTAATCTCTTTCACGATAAAAGGTTATTCTAGTATTTGAAAAAATTAATTTTTTTTCTTTCAGTCTGAATGCCAACAATTCTGAAGCTTGTTTAGAAAGATTTAAATCTCTTACAAGATCATCTAACTCATTTTGGGAAAAGCATTTTGGCTCATTTGATATACCTTCAAAATCAGCATCATTTTGTGATGAGCATGGTCCTTCATTGCCTTGTTCTAAGGGTTTAGATATATTTTTAGGCACTGAAAAGTCAGGTAAATGGTGCACTGGACGCTGAACACAAGTAGTACTTGGGTACTGCCATTTAGCTCGATTTTTAGTGTTTAAACCGTTTACGTTCACACTACAAAAGTAACAGTCTTCGAGATGATTTTGTAGTTCTTGCCAAATAATCGGTGTTCAAAATTTAAAGGCACTTCTTTTACCACTTTTCCATAATCTTAAATATTCCACACACGATTTACAAACACAATTAGGAGCCCAAGACTTTTCATTTTTATCTAAGAGCATCCCAAAATAATTAAAATAGGTATTTTTCACCAACTCTGATATAACTTTTCTGCAATTGTTAAACATATATTATTTAAACAACTACTTATGACGCAAAAACTTCAGATACTAATCTTAACACAGTAAAATACGCACGTTTTATCGATAAATAAATACAAATAAATGATAAAAATAACAAAAAAAAGTAAATCGAGCTGCACAAAAATTTTTGAGGTTAGATTTGACAAAAATAGGTCATAAGTAAATATTATTAACCATAAAATTCCCGGCAACAGACAAAAAGTTAAATTTTATAAACTATTGTAATTGCATGAGATAATAAACTGCATCTGACATATTTGCGCTGAGGCTATTAAAATAAGAGTACTTCACTGGAAAATAAGCAAAAGAAGACAGGTAAGAATGGGGTTGAATAATATTAAATTGGTCTTCTTTACTAAAGTCTCCGAAGGTCTTGAGTGTAAACAAAGCCGCGATGGAAAACTGCTGGTATTTCATATAGCGATTCTGAATATACAACTTTAAAAATGTTGAGTGCTCAAAAAATCGCTGAGGTTCTATTTCTCATTACAGTTCGGTTTAATAAATTTTCAAATATAATCAAAATAATTTTTAATATAAATTAATAACGACTTTTTATTTGCTTCAGATTAGGCCATAATGACAACATGGTAACATACCATCAATATACTACTATACAGATCAACAGCTTAACATGGACGAGTTTCCTATAATCGGCAACATAAGATAGGAACCCCTAGCATTTACTGATAAACACAGTAGAAACAAAAAAATTGAACCATATAATATTTTCTTATGCAGCTATGTTTAAAGTTAAACAAAATTTGTGACAGGCGCTAAATGAGTGAAATTTTATTAAGTAAAGAACACACATGTTACCGGGTGACAGGCGACATTAGTTCTTTATTGCGAGGTTTGTATTTGTCTAGTTGGCACTTGGCAGTTTTAAAACAAGATTATTTTAAATTTAATTTTAGTTGTTTATTGCGTTTTTACCTCGATTTTTAGATCATTTGTTTTTTTTACGTCGTGTGTGTGTTTACTAAAAGTCATTTTATTTGCCGCTATGACTACGAATAAACTTAGTTTTTTAAATGACTTTTTTTGTACGCTCTTATATATATATATATATATATATATATATATATATATATATATATATATATATATATATATATATATATAAGAGAATTATAGTTTTACAAGTTTTATAATGATCCTATATTTTATCTCACGTATTGGCCCTACATATCTAAACAGTCACAAGCCACCATTTTGAACTTTCCCATTTTCAAATTTACCACAACATTCTTAAAAATTAGTTTAAAACACAACTATTTTGATTCTCTGGCGTATTTTTCGTAGCTAAATCAATATAAATACGAATTTCTGGGGAAGCGGACTGATATGGGATTTATACCATCCTGCAATATCAAAGTCCATAATTGGGCAGGAGAATGAACAGTGTTACTTAAATGCTAGATATTACCTCCATAATGCAGGCAGTATAAGTACAACATAGTCCATAAATCAAACCAAAATATTTATAACAAATTGATTTAGTAACATAACGGAGAATAATGAAGAAAATTGTAGTACAGTAATTTTTTTTTCGGAAAATAAAAAATACTGGAGATCTAGTTATCCATGGAACATGAAAATGAACTTTCGCGATCAAATCAGTTGCCAAAATCTCGTTTTAAATCAGCTTATCCAAAAAGGGCACACGAACCCAGATACTGGGCTTCTCCAGAGTAGTGAAATTTGCTACCCTGGAATTTCACGCCAAAGCTTCACAATTAAAGGGAAAGAAATTCCATAATATAGTATTAACAAATTAATAAATACTAAAATTACTATAATTCATTTGAAAGTTGGTAATCTCGCCTGCGAGTAAAAATCCCAGACTAACCCCTATGGGGATGAGTTATTCAAGGTGCCACTGCGTCTGGAGCTAGGTTGAATGCAGAAACCTTTCACGATGTCGCTAGCAACTCGTTTTCAACCTCACTTCCATAGATACGCAAATACAACAAATTCATACGCAAATGAGGATGTGGACCAATTAAAACTGATAATTAAATAACAAAAATCATACCAGAATATGATACTGTAGCATGAAGCAACTTCAAATGACTACCAAATTTTCGTATTGAAGACAAATCACACATTATTTTAGAGTTAGAGCAAAAAAAGATAAATAAATTGAAGTTAACAAAGGTAAAATAACTTAATTAAATAATAATAAATTTATGTTATAATATAAGGAAATATATCAAGTAAAATTCAATACGTAAATAAACTCTAGTACCTTCTGGTAACAGTGGATGAGATTGGCGAAGAATAAAGAAAGATGGAAACAATTGAGAGAGACCTACATCCAGAAGTGGATGGTCAGAGGTTGACAAAGAGAGAGAGAGAGAGAGAGAGAGAGAAAGAGAGGCCTTCTGGCACCAAAACATAACAAAATCCCTTTATATACCATCACCGTGGAATAAAATGCTGGAAAATTGTGCTGCTAGATTTGTGACTTCGAACGAATCCAGCTCCAACACTGCTCATCTGTACAGTAGTGTGTAGATATTAGTAAAACACTGAATGTTCTTACAAAAAAGGTACACGCAAAAGATAAATCAGAAACAAAAACGTAAACAAAAACCGGTGGGAAAAATCAGTAGGAAGCACCTATAATTTATTATTTAAGTTTAAAAGAATTTCTTCGTTGAAACGCGCTGAGCCGCTAAAATTACTCTATTCAGGTTTATTTCAGTAAAAATAACTCAAAAATACCCAACACGTAAAAGATAAGGAAATTAAGTCTCTAAACTGAATTATCGGGATAATTTAAACGACTTTCCAGCCGAAAATCCCAAAGAATTGTTCAAATAAGTTTAGATGGAAAATCTACAGTTTCGTCAGCCGGATTGAATAGGAAAATAAAGTCAAGGCAAAATGGCTGCCATTTTAACGCAAAGATCCATTCTTGCGTACAATGACACCTCTTTCAGGTGCGTTCAAAATTTCAAGAAGCTAAGATAGCTCAAAAATGACTCTGGGTAACAACAGTCGACTGAATTAAATTTGTTAAATAAGCCAATTTATTAATTATATATATAATTAAACAAGTATTTGATTAGTTATTTATAAATTAAAGAAATACATTTAAAATAAAGAGATAAATTTCCTGAAAGTTTGGTGATCTCGTAGACTAGATGTAACAAATTAAAATATCTTGTCAAATTTGACAGTGACGGAATTATTCAAAATAATTTCAAGAAAACTGCCATAAGAAAGGATAAGAGAAAGAATTTCACTCGAATAGTAGGCAGAAAAACCGAGATTTAACTGGAAAAAGGTAGGCATCAATTCACAGTCTAGAAAATGCTAAGCAATATAACAAATATAGAGGTCAAACTGTAACTTAAAACCGTATTTTGTAGTATAAGAATGTAACCAAAATTTATATAAATAAAATAACCAAGCTGGAAAAGAAATTAACAAGGAATTGTCTTGAATTTTTTCAGATTAGCAAGGATCTTCCAACGGTTCATCTAATTTTCAGGGCTGTGCAGATGTTTCTGTAGCCTCACGATGATGCATTTAGCGTTTTTATGTAGGGTTATTAGGAAAATGTTATCGGCATACATCAAGAGGTCGGTGTGGTCGGCTGTGGGGATATCCTCAAAGTAAATGTAGAGGGGGGACTTAGGAGTGATCCCTGAGGTACTCCTATTTTCGTGTGTTTCTTTCTGAACCATATATCTATCTTTACCAAGAAGGTCAAATCCGAAAGAACTGATTGGCCCAGTTTTACAATGTGTGGAGAATATCCGAATTTTGTCATTTTTAGTCCTAAGTTGTCGTGTTAGACCATATCGAATGCTTTGATAATCTCCTGGGCAAGTCTGGCTGTCTGGTGAACTGAAAATTTTTCTTTCTGGAAGCCATACAGCTCCAGATGATTTACCTTTAGCTGCCCGGTCATGATCGTTAATTTGTAGTATGATTGTTTCCGCCGTTTTACCCAGGGTGGAGAACAGGTTGATATATCACAGCTTCGGTGATTAGTTTCAAATTTTTGTGAATCATCACTACCTCCGCATGGTTCCAGTGTCCATAGAAGTGGCACAATCTAATTATGCAAGATGTTAATTCGACTGCTTTTTTCTTAGAGAGGTGAATTAATACGGTATTAGTGATGTTATCGTGACCAGGAACATTGCGCTTTGAGTGGCTTTTTAGTATGATTCAGACATCTACAGGAGTGACGAACCATTGGGATGGTACTGGAAGCGTCATTTATTTGTATATTTCAAAAGTCCTGGCAGCCCTTACTGCCTTAAATCAGTATTACTCATTATATTTAATGAAGTCGCAGTTTTTAACTGTTTTAAGTCTGTATTTTTGTTCAATGTTCATTGAACCTATGGACGCCGAAAGGTGATGCAAGGGAGTGCACTTACACCCGCCTAGGCTAGGAAAATTTGAAAGAAGAGAAAATTTTATAGATTTTTGAAAAAGGAATGGGCTTTGATCTCAGTATCCCTCTGGTATGTAGCTTTGAGAACTTCAATTTTTGCACCCCTTGGCTTTTTTGTCGACCCCCATGGTTGAACCAGTCCCCTGGCTGAAATTTTACCACATCCAACGAATTAGCATTGGAAAACATTTTTCTTTTTAATAGCTCAAATTGAACGTTTTTATTCATTTTTCACTTAAAACCGCATCGATCGCTGTCATATAGTCTTTGAAATGGTGTAGCTAGAGGCTTGACACAGGCGCGGCTACCAGATGCGCACACCTGAAAGGGATGAACTCGCAGACTTAAACTTTAAAGTTATTAAATTGTTTATTTTCGTACAAAATAAGTAAAAACCAATTTAATATCTAGTGCTTAAATATATATCTTAAATTACATTTCAAATATATTGTATTATTTTTCCTTTTACAATATAAGTTTTGGGGATGTAAAATTCAAATGTTGCCCTAGGCGCTCTTGATCTTAGCTACCATCCTGAGTCTATGCTCAAAACTATCAGATGGTTGTGCTCGTCGTACAAAATGGAAAAACTTCGAGGAGACGATATCTCCCGGGTATAGTTAATGTTCTTTTTAGTGCTATTTTAGCGGTTGAAGAAAAAATCAAATGATGAATTAGCAGCATGCAAATAAATCCCCCTGATTTTTTTTTAAATCGCCGAACGAAAATAACACAAAAGTACATTTTACGAATAGATTAAAAAGAATAATCAAGAACTTGTTGGCATGGAGAGTGCTGGTGGAAATAAAGAAATTATTCCACCTAAAATTGTATGGTTTTTATTCATAATTAGAACCCATAAAATTCAGTAAAATATTTAAAGAGGTCTCGAGGAAAAGTCGATTTAGACAAAGAATTTTTATTTTCTTTCGTCTCAAAAATAAAGCTGTTGCGAATCTAAATTTATAAGAATTTTTTTTTAAATTATTCAAGGATTTGCACCCCTAAGCATAAGGATATGATTGTGAAACACCCTGTATAACATTATGAACAACTAATTTTGAATTTTTATAAATTTATAAAGAGTTTTTTAATTTTCTAATAAGCATCCTTGACATTCCATTAAAAATAAGAATATAAATTAAGTGAAACCCTGTTTTACACCAAAACTGAAATTCGCAAAATATATAAAATAATATACAGCATACGATAAGTAAGATTAATTAATTGCAGAAAGTTTGTAAGCTACTTAAAATTACCATATAAATTAAATGGGTTTAACATAAAAGCCTATACGATAAATTTTGAAAGACTTATAAATAAAATTATTATTTTTTAAAACATGTTGTAATGCTAGTTTTCAACAACTGAATAAATAGCATAATTATTAATAACCTTATAATCGTCTGATAGTAACAAAGAGATTTAACATCTAGAACAAAAATATTACATAGTTTCATTCGTTTATTATGACCGACCCATGGTTAAGTTAGTTATATCCTCTAGTTAATTTAAAGCCGGCCATAGACCACGAGCATGTTCGGCTAATTTCCTTGCTTCCGTTCTGTATGACGATCATGCTCAATACATAGTTTTGAGCACAGACTACACGAAATATCACTACTGCTCTTGATAAGTCGTTAACATTTGTTGGTAGTGACAGCGATTGCTGCTGTTTTATGGGGAACAAAGGCGTCCAATCTCAGTTGAAGATTTGTTGGTTTAATTATGAGCACCGGATGAAAAAAAAAACAGAAAGGTGCAAAAACCCAAGCTCCCAAATCACATACCCGGTGGACAACAAGGTCAAAGTTGACCTCTTTTTCCTAAATCCACCAAATTTTACTAACCTTTCAAATTTTTCTGAAGAGGACGGGATGATAATGCATCCCCTTGTACTTCTCTCAGCGTCCATGGGTTCAAATTTAAGAATGGATGAAGAAAAAATCTTATATAAACATTTTCTATATGCTGCCATATATTCGACAAGAAATTGTTTGTTTCAGACCATAGTGTAAAAAAACCGACTTTATTTTTAAATAACCTTCAATATAATCTCAAGGTTAAATCCTAAGTTCCCTTGAATAGCTCCCCTACAACCTTGCAACTTTTATATGAAACATGTTTTTCGAAATGCGTTCCTGGTAAGATATTTAAATGGATCAATAAAAATTGAACCTCCAGATGACACCTAAACCTTAAAGCAATAAGGTTTCTTTATGGAGAAGGTTTACCAGTTCCAGCACTCCCGATAAAATGAAAGGATGATCCAGAAATGTATGATGATAAGGCACAACCTGATAATATATCAGAAAAGGGAGATTCTTATTTTCCCGAAAGTGAAGGAAAAGCACCCCATTTAATCGAACAACTTGAATGATCTAGTTTGGGACCTCCACTTGGCCAAGGAGCATGGTGATGTATTAGGGTCTAGATTACAAAAATGGAATTTACTAACCACTGGAACCAAAGTTACATTATTTAAAAACCGTCACCAGGAGCTACCCTCGTTTTTTATTCTGCACAATAAAATGTGTGTTTGTGTTAATCCAAAAAGGGTTGTGGAAAAATTAGTATTTGCACATAACCTGAAGGAATAGCGCTTATCTATAGATTCTTCTAAAATAAGTTTAAAAGCAGTTCTGCATAATGACAACAAAAGACCCTCTATTCCTCTTGCACATGCACTTGACATGAAGGAAACATACAAAAGTATTTCACTTATTCTAAATGCAATAAGCTATGATACGTATAAGTGGCAAATATATGGTGACCTAAAAGTCATAGGACTATTACTAATGCTTCATGGTGGATTTACGAAGTATTGCTGTTTTCTTTGTCTTTGGGACAGTAGAGTAACATAGAACCATTACCAAGAATTATTAAAAGAATGGCTTCCGAGAGATCAATATATTTCTTAACCAATTTTTTCTTAAACTAAATGATGCTAAGCTTAAGGAAAGAATATTTGTTGGACCACGAATTAGGAAAATATCAAGGGAATAACATTTTGATCAGAAATGAAATGATATTTAATTAGCTAGCTGCGTGGAGTTCTTTTAAAACAATCGTTTCGGTGTTTTTAAGAAATATAAAAGTAGAAAACTACGAAAAACTTGTAGAAAAACTACTTGAAAGCTACTGCAAAATAGTCTGTCGTATTTCTTGCACTTCCATTTAAATTTTTTCCCAGAAAATTTGGGTGCGGTTAGTGACGAGCAAGGAGAAAGATTCCACCAAACATATTAACAATAGAGCAACGCTACCAACGCAGATGGGATCCAGCAATGATGGGGGTTATTGTTGGTTTCCTATGAGAGAAAGCGATCAGGAATATAAACGAAAGTTAATATTTGAAAAAAAGTTACGTACAAAAGACTTACTATATATGTATTTTCATGTGTATTTTTGTAAATAAATCCTGTTATCTCTAAAATATATTGTTTTTTTTTATTCTTTTGAACTTATGTATATATTTTGTAATAAAATATTTGTATTAAATAGAAATAATTGATACATTCTATAACTCAAAATCTATATGTGGTGGAAAATTTTCGTTGTTGAATTCGCAATAAGAATGCGGACAGTCATCATAACATCAATCGCAATTTTTTTTTGTATTTGTTGACTAATATAATTTATTGTTTAAATCAATAAAAAACTTATAGCATATGCAAACCATACAAAGTTTAAATTAAACAGGGTATCTACATAGTGCAACACATGATTGCACTCAAATAGCAGTTAATATAAGTGCGTTAATACTACCAAACTATTTAGGAAAGATTACTCTTTGGTGCGAAGAATTTCATCCTTTAGAGAATAATCTCCTAATCGAAGTATAGATACTTTATCTATACTCCTCTAATGAATTAACTGGTTCCTAATCTCAAGTAAAAAATCTTTGTTTCCATTTTAGAACATGTAATCATGCTAAAGCTGTCGTGTTACATGACCTTAATTAGGGAAAATATAACACCCCTGGATTATTTATTAATTAATCCTAATGCAGATGCGAAACATGTATTTCTATATACAAAACTATAAATTGGTTATAAAATTTTTTTAATAAAGAACTTAATTTAACTAAAATTAACGTCTTCTTCTTCTTCTTCTACCTTCTATAATAGGTCCCTGACCTGTTCCTTCTTCGATTTTCCTCATTCTGGACTTAAATTATCGCTCCACCTTTTCCGTGGTCGACCTCTACTGCGTGTACCACTAGGCGATTTATCTCGTGCGATCCTATCATCTGTCATTCGGCTTATGTGTTTGTTCCATTGTGTCTTACGCTGTAGGACCCACTCATTAATGCAGTCTGTGTTGCATGATTGCCTAATGTTATCGCTTCTTTCTCTGTCTAGTAGCGTTTTTCCTGTTATTCGTCGAAGTATTCTCATTTCTGTAGTCTCCAATAGTTGTTTCGTTTTTGTCGTCTCTGGCCGTGTTTCTGAGGTGTATGTCATAATAGGTCTAATTGTAATTTTGTAGATCAGAACCTTCGTTTCTTGTTGCAAGTGTTTGTTTCGCCACATCATGTCGTTGAGACAACCCGCCACTTTATTTGCTTTGGCCACCTGCCTAACTAGTTATGTCGATTCCTAGATATTTGAAACTCATTTCTTGTTGTATTATTTGACCGTCTAGTTCTAGTTTGCATCGGAGGGGTTCTTTTGAGGTTGTCATACATTTAGTTTTTTCGGCTGAGATAATCATATTATATTTTCTTCCCGTAAGATTAAAGGTATTTAACAATCTCTGGAGGTCGTCTTCATTTTCGGCACTTATCACAGCGTCATCAGCGTAACAGAGAATTTTTATTTCTGAATCACCCATTTTATATCCTCTACCAAGTCGCATCTCCTGTATTATTTCGTCCATTATCATGTTAAACAACAAAGGACTAAGCGAGTCTCCCTGTCTAATACCGCTGTTGACTAGTATGGGTGTTGATAATTTACCGTTAGTGCGAATCTGAACTTTATTGTTTGCGTATATGTTTTCGATGGCCTGAATTATATTGATACGAATATTTCTCTTATATAACAGGTGGATTGCGTCATCTAGCTTTATGCGATCGAATGCTTTTGTTAGATCTATAAAGCATAACATGAACGTAATAGCTTTAATAAATATTTCCGGTGTTTGAAAACATTTGTTTTTTTTTTGTTTCTGTACTTTTCAATTATTTGACACCATTTTTTTCTTTGATATACTACTTTTTTAAATCTGAAATTGTTTTCCAAAAAACCTATCAACCGATTGATGAAAAAATATTTTGTATGTAGGGATACACAGTTGAAAAGTTTATGATTTAATGTTAGAAAATATTGCCATGTTGATCTATCAAAGTACAAGTCTCATGTTGGAATATATTTTATCTTAAACGCCTAAAACCTTCATGTTGAACCGGGGAACGTTGACATAGGCAAACCATATTGTATTGCATTGTAGTATGGTTATCAATGTCAACCTATATAATAGTGTAAACGTAACCTAATAGGATATGAACTAGTAGTGATAGACAAAATATACTATTTGTGTCGAAATTTATGCAATATTCTAATTTAAACCTTATAATTTACCAATGTAGTGACGCGTTTCTCTATACAATGTAGCTACGTCAAAGTTACTTATGCAACTAAGCCATTTGTTTTTATATTTAAATTGTATGACCTCTATTAGCCACAGATAACAATCTTTATATAAATCCTTTATTTAGTCATAAACTAATATAATTACACACAAATCTTAACAACTAAATTCATATTTTAAAATTACAAACAACAATCAAACATCGTCAAGCTTTGCAGAAATGACACACTAAATTAAACTGACACAAATCTAAAAAAAACAAAGAAAGTTCATGTCTCAAGGATTGACCCCATTAAAAAAATACTGCTTCAGACACCGCTTAAACTTATTTACAGATTTTAAACATTTAATATTTGTGGGCAATTGATTAAAACTGTTTAGGCCCTTAAAGAATACAGAGGTTTGTGTTTGTTACTTTAATACTGGAGGAATATAAAAGTCTTCCTTCGATCTAGTGTCATATGCATGTATATTTCTATTATAATTAATATGATTTTGTAAATATATAGGAGAACTAACGATCTGATATTGAAAGAAGTCCTCCACCGACAACCATTGCATTTCCTTCAACATGTAGTTAATTGATGTTCTTCTTGTACCTGAGAGTATAACTCCCATAGGTCTATTTTGCAATTTTTGAAATCTTGCCTTTTCATTTTGATTAAGAAGGAACACAATTGTGGAGCAATAAACAAAGTGCGGCAATACCAGAGTGTTAAACAGGTTTGTTTTAGTCCACCTTGTCAAAAAATTAGAACATCTTTGAATATAGCTAATTTTATAAGAGATTATATTTATTAAGTTATTAGCATGTTCTTTAAATTTAAGTTGTCTATGATTACTCTTAAATATTTAAACTGTTCCACCATTTCAATTGGTTCATTGCCATTTTGTAATGTAGGGTTAAGTGTGTCAACCAATTGAATACGATCAGAACATGCAAAATATAAAAGAACATCATCTGCAAAAAGATGTATACAACAATCACCAGATGTATTCACCATATCGTCAATATATATAAGAAATAATAATGGACCTAGCACACTACCCTGTGGAACACCCACGCTGCTCTCAATCTCGTCAGATACAACGTCATTCAATTTTAATCTCTGTTTTCTTTTAATTAAGTAATTATTCACAAATTTCAACACTTCACCCCTTATACCGACGCTTTCTAATTTTTTAAGTAGTCTTTCCCTATCCAAAGTCTCAAAGGCCCTCCTCAAATCCAAGAATACAGCACCCGTAATAAGATTTTGATCGAAACTGTGTTTCCAGTCATTAAGTACATACTGCACTGCAGTTTCACAGCTATGCTTACCCCGAAAACCAGATTGCATACTATTTATAATTTTTTTGGCTTCTATGAATTCTAACAGTTGTTTCATCACTACTTTTTCCATTATTTTTTCAACACAACTAAGTATGTTAACAGGTCGAAAATCAAGTGCCCTGGGAGAATTATTTACTTTAGGAACCGGAACAATAGTCGATATTTTTAATTCATCGGGAATTTTACATGCTCAAAATGTCGAATTTATCAAATTAAGAAGTGGTAGAGCTATATTATCAAAACAACTCTTTAAAAACAAAGCATTTATATCATCTGATCCATTTTTATTTGGTAGGTCAAAAACAATCTCCTTAAGTTCCTCAACAGTAACAAGCTTAAAGGTCTACATAAACGCGCCCCCATGTCTAGGTAAAATTGGATTATCTGGTCCAGATTTGTCTATGTCCCTGACTATTGCTCCAATACTGGTAACATAAAAGCAGTTCAATGAACTTGCCATATCATTTGGATCTGAAATTATTTCATCATCAATTTTCAATTGCAAATAACTGTTAGTTTTACCTTTATTAGGAAGCAAAGTTTTTAAAATATTCCACAATGCACTGAAATTACTTTATTTTCGGTTATTCTATCTTTATAATATTCTCTTTTTTCCTAGCGCATAACTTTCACCGCAATATTTCTTTTTTGTTTGTAGATCTCCAAATCCTTAGATGTTCCAGAACTGACATACTGCTTGTAACTAACATCTCTGGCATTTGTAGCAGCCTTAACTCTGTATTTTGGATATATTTTAATTATTATTTCTGGTGCAACATCATTAAAAATATTCTTCAAAGTTAAGTAGAAGTAGTGGTATTTGTGGTCAATATCAAATATTTTATAGTTCCAGTTTATCAGGGATAATTTATCATTTATAGTACTATAATTAATATTTCTACCTCTGCTTCTTATTTCTATAGGCTTCTGGTTCTTTCTGGAAATATTTCTACTTTGGAAATCCCCTAGAACCCTTATTTATACCGGTTAATAAAAGACGTATAATTTGGTAATTTCTAGACTCTCTGATAGATTAAATTTAATACCTTTGTTTTCTCTATTTAAGGTTTTTAGTTCATCATTAAATATATGATTTTTTGCTAAAATGTGATTTGCATATGTCGAATCCATTTTTCCTTTCACACGCCTATTTTTATGTTCCGGAAGACGTGTTTTAAAAGATTCACCTGACTGGCCTATATATACTGTTGAGCAAGTGCCAACTGATAAACACCCTACTTTTTGCCTTTTTTATATTAGATTTAGCATTTTTTAGCAATTTTCCTAGGGAATTATTGGTTTTGTATTCATTCAAGAAAGACGCAACTTTTTCAGAGAATTTACCGAAATACGTGATCCTGTCGATTGTATTTTTATGAATGGAATCTACTTCTAAGAGTTTTTGTTGTTTTTTGTTTAAAATATTTTCTATAAGAGTCGCGAAATGTCCATTATTGATTGCAATTTGTTTTATGATATTTGGTTCCAACGACCGCTAAAAGTTAAAATTAAGGAACATAAAACTCATACATAAAAAGGGGAAACGTCGGGATCAGGTATTGTAGAACACTCCTGTAATATTGATATAATGATCTGAAGCTGCGGCAATATATATGGAACCCAATATGGAAAAAAAAGAAAATTTATAGAAGCAGCATACATTAAAAACAATAATAGAATCTTCAGTAAACCGAGTGTTGAGATACCTAATCTTTAGTAACGACTACTTTGTAACATCCAATCATTGAGGTGTGTACAGTGAAGCGAAACGTTGCGCTTCAATGGACACAGTCCCTATATACGCTCGTAGTCTTAAGACAAAACATTCAGTTTATACTTGATAACGATTAGAGATACAACCTAATCGAAACGTCGTAAAAATAAAAATAAAAACAACGCAAGCCCGAACACATTTTAGTCATTCTTCGACATTGTCTACAATCTTCAGACAAACGTTGGAAACTCGGTAAGGATCCGGTATCAGCGACAAAACCAAAGCCTACGAAAAAATTAGAATCAAATTTGTCCACTCTTCATTTTTACTACAAGCACGAGACAGCAACGTCATTCCTATTGGTTTTAGATTGAAATTACCAATACCAGCTAATAGAGCACGCCGTATTCTGGACAACGCTAGTAAAGCACTACTAAGAACACAAATAAATTATCACCGATGGCGAAAAGCCATTCTTCTGGATGAAGCTACATAACGCTACGAAGAAATCAAAGCTGAAACTTTGTCAGATAATCACGAGCCAATTTTCAATAAAATAGATAATATATGCAACAAATTGAAAGAAAATATGGCGAGGAAACCCGAAATAAACTAGAAAAACTAAAATCACATCAACAACCGACTCCACCTGAAACAACTTCAAGAAAAACCATCATAAACTTATCTTCAAGAATACTTTCAACAGCAGAAGAACAACTACTAAGCAAGGGGCTTAATTTCGCAGTAACACCAAAAAGCATGCCCGTTTTAGATATCATAAGCTCTGTAGAATCTATACAAATAGACGAAAACCATTCCGACGAGTTTAGGTGGAAAATAAAATCAACTTTGGAAGACAAGAAAAATCCAGTTCAAAATCTCTCCAAACTAGAAGCATCAGCCTTAAAAGAACTTCGTAAGGATGAATCCATAAAGATTTTACCAGCGGACAAGGGAAATGCAACAGTGATAATGGACATCGTAATGATCGACCAAAAAATCGGAGATATCCTGGAAAAAGAAAATATAGACAATTAGCCCGTGATGCCACAAAATCCATAAAGTCAAAAATCTACAGAACACTCAGGAAATACCAAAACAATATACCTGAGAACATACGATCGGCGCTCACACCACACTACAGTAAGCCACCACATCTTTACGGACTTCCAAAAATTCATAAAACGAACATACCATTGAGGCCAATAACCAGTTCCAGAGGACCGCCAACAAATGCACTGGCGAAGTTTTTCTTAAAAATCATACAACCTTTAGAAGGTAAGATGAACACATATGTTAAAAATTCGTGAACATTATTAGTAATCAATCTAGAGCCAGACGACAGACTAATAAGCTTTGATATGGAAAGTCTGTATACTAATGTACCAATAGGGGAATCACTAGACATAATCAAAACTAGACTTTCAAATGATACTACTTTATCAGATCGAACCACGTTACCACTGGACGGGGTGATGGACCTTTTGGAGTGTTGCCTGTGTAGTGCTTACTTTCAAGTAAAGGACAAGTTCTACGCTCAGGACGACGGGTTTCCGATGGGTTCTTCACTCTCTCCAGTCGTCGCTAATATATATATATATATATATATATATATATATATATATATATATATATATATATGGAATGGTTCGAAACTCATGCCATAGAAACGGCAACAGTAAAACCTAAAGTCTGGTTGAGATATGTCGATGATAATTTTATCGTATGGAAGGGCAATGATCAAGAACTTAATGATTTCCTGAAACATCTGAATACAATTCGACCTACAGTTAAGTTTACCATGGAAACAGAGGTAAATGATCAATTGCCCTTCCTAGATGTCATGGTGAACGGTTCAAACGAAACTATTAAAACTTTAGTATACAGAAAGCCAACACATACTGAACAATATCTTAATCATAGCTCCAATCATTCTGTTGTAACAAAACGGGGAATTATATGCAACCTCTATAATCGCGCTATATCTATATGCAATAATTCCGATTCATTGGAAAAAGAGGTAGCAAATATTAAATCCGATTTACAACAGAATGCTTATCCTTTAAAATTAATTGACGATGTTATAAATAATTTTAGAACAACGAACACTGGACAGCAAAAAACACATTCCTTCTTCACAATTCCGTACATTAAGGGATCGTCGGAGAAAATAAGACGAATTGCCAGTAGTTATAATATAAAAATAGCCATTAAATCAGGAAATATCCTTAGAGCTCATTTAACCAAAACAAAACCTAAAACTACGGATAAGAAAGAATGTATTTACAAAGTTCCATGTGAGTGTGGTGAAATGAAGTTAGAATTAAGGAACATAAAACTCATACACAAAAAGGGAAAACGTCGAGATCAGGTATTGCAGAACACTCCTGGGATAAGCAACACCATATAAAATGGTCTGAGGCTGCGGCAATATATATGGAACCCAATATGAAAAAAAGAAAATTTATAGAAGCAACATACATTAAAAACAATAATGGAATCTTCAGTAAAGTGTCGAGATACCTAATCTTTGGCAACCACTACTTTGTAACATCAAATGATTGATGTGTATACAGTGAAGCGAAACGTTGCACTTCAATGGACCCAGTCCCTATATAAGCTTGTAGTCTTAAGACAAAATATTCGCTTTATACTTGATAACGATTAGAGATACAACCTAATCGAAACGTCGTAAAAATAAAAATAAAGACAATGCAAGTCCGACCACATTTTAGGCATTTGGTTCCTTATTAAAGACGTCTTTCGATCAAAGCATGGATCATGCTTATTAAAGGCTGCAAATTTATGTTTGGGTGTGATTAATAATTATATATTGTAGTATTCGAATGGGATGGTTTGTGATTGATTGAGAACCTGTGATTATGTGTGGTTCTAGTTATTGTAAAATCCATGGAGTTTATGGAATTATTCAATTTCGTTTCTATTGTAAGTCTGCTATTGAATGTATTATGTTGATATATATTATATATAATTCCGATTTAAGCAAGTTTTAAGGAACTTTGTTAAGTTTAATTTCATTACTAAGTAAATTTTATTTTTTGTAAGGAGGCTGTCTACCTATATTAGGTTTGAATAATTTATCTTTTGTTAACAAGTGCAAATAAGTGCGCTTGGGAATTTTTTTAAGTAGAGATATTTCCGGAAAGATTGTTATCTGTGGTTAATGTAGGTCATAAAATTTAAATATAGAAACAAATTGTATAGTTGCATAAGTATATATATATATATATATATATATATATATATATATATATATATATATATTATCCTTTCAAACAGAGAGAAGGAAAAAATATATACAAACAGTTTGTTTCCTGCAAATACAACTCTGGTCTTCTCTCCGTATGCATTTCGACCACCTCGTGGTTTCGTCAGTGGAGCTGAATCCAACCCAGAGCAAAATTCACTAGAAACAATTGCTATATAAAATATAAATTCCAAAGTATATCGGAGGATATTAAAAACTTGCCAACCTCGATGCCAGATTGAAAAACATCGCTAGTCAAATGACATTTATACACTCACCTAAGTAATGCAAAATCTTTAAAAGTCAAAACTTCAGTAAGAAATAAACAAATCTATATGCCGTATTTAAATAGTTGTTAATATGTATTATTCTTTCAAGCAGAGAAAAGAAAAGGATATATACAAAGAGTTTGTTTCCTGCAAATATAGATATGATATCCTACCGACATACTTTGAAATTTATATTTTACATAGCAGTTGTTTGCCGCGAATGTTGCTCTTGGTTTGATACCGCTCCACTGACGAAACCATAAGGTGGTCAAAACGAGAGACAGAACCAGAGTTGTATTTACAGGAAACAAACTGTTAATATATATTCTTACCTTTTCTCTGCTTGAAAGGATAATACATATTAAGAACTATTTAAATACGGCAGATAGATTTCTTTATTTCTTAAGTCTGATGAAGCTTCCTGTCCCTATATTTATAAATAATAAGGTAGAAATAAAATATTATAAAGGGTGTTTTTTATAGATGTATAGAACTTTTAAATGGAATAAAACAAAGATGAATTTTTTAAATTGACATGAAATTTACTTTATTCGAAAGATAACCTTCGGGCATTATAATTTAAATATGACTTCTGGCATGTGACCGCCACGGCTGGCTCGGACGTAGTCTAATCTGAAGGTCCAATTTTCGATGACTTTTTGCAACATTTGTGGCCGTATATCGGCAATAACACGGCGAATGTTGTCCTCCAAGTGATCAATCGTTTCGGGCTTATCGGCGTAGACTAGCGACTTCACATATCTCCCCAGAAAATAGTCTAGCGGCGTTAAGTCGCACGATCTTGGAGGCCAATTCACGGGTCCGAAACGTGAAACTATGCGGTTACCAAACTTTTCCTTCAATAAATCAATTGTGGCACGAGCTGTGTGACATGTTGGGCCGTCTTGTTGAAACCACAGCTCCTGCACATCATGGTTGTTCAATTGATGAACGAAAAAGTTAGTTATCATGGCCCTATAGCGGTCACCATTGACTGTAATGTTCTGACCAGCATCGTTTTTAATGAAGTACGGACCAATGATTCCACCAGCCCATAAAGCACACCAAACAGTCAGTTTTTCTGGATGTAACGGTGTCTTAAAATACACTTGAGGATTATCATCACTCCAAATACGGCAGTTTTGTTTATTGACGTATCCATTCAAACAAAAGTAAACTTCATCGCTAGACAAAATTCGCTTATGAAAATTGGGATCAACGGCAATCTTGTTTTGGGTCCATTCACTGAATCTACGCCTTGCTAGGTGATCGTGTGGCTTCAATTCTTGCACGAGTGGGATTTTGTAAGCACGCAAACCAAGATCTTTCCGCAAAATCTTCCATAAAGTGAATGGACACATATCCAATTCCTGTGCACGATGGCGGATAGACTGATTCGGGTCTTCCTCTACGCTACGCTCTATAGCAGCAGTGACTTCTTCTACGCACTGTACGACGTCTCTGTGGATGCGTATTATCATTTAGAGTAAACATAGTGCGAAAACGTTCCATAGTTAATCGAATTAATTGCTCTGATGGACGATTATGTTGACCGTAAAATGAACGTAGTGCGCGATGCGTATTTCGAACAGAACCATGATTTTCAAAATAAATCTGCACAATTTGGAAGCGTTGTTCAGGCGTCAGGCTATTCATGTTGAAATGCCAAACCAAACTAAACATAAATCACTTAATAGCTGACAAAATGGCCGTCAGTTAAAAAACTATTGCCAACTTAAAGTTCTATACCTCTATAAAAAACACCCTATAGAAATTTCAACAGATAAAGTTATTTTTTCTATTATTACTAGTTTATAATGGATTTCCACCAAGTAAAATTTACCACTGTAAAAAGGATAATAGAAATATGACAACGATTATGTCACGCTAATTTTTAAATGGTAAATTAAATCCATCCATTCATTACATCTGGTATTTTGAATCAATATTGATAAAAGTTAATCCTAAAAGTAGAAGTTCTCAAGAAAAGTTAAATAAAAATTACTTAAACGTCTAATGGCCCGTGTTTGTCTAGCGCGACTCGAAACGAATGTGTAAAATTAAACAAACAAGGTTGGCTATTACTTCAAAAGTATACAGAATGTTCAGTAAGTATATGTCAAACTCTCGGTAGGGTGCAGAAGGCGCCAAATTTACCCAAGTGTCATATATTTTTTTTTCCTAAGGTATCTCATTATGGACATATGGGGCACAAAAAACGTACCGATAAATACTACGAATATAGGCCATAAATATGTTTGATATTACCAAGGAAGTCAAGAACGGACTGGTCACTAAACCCACCCAAAATTTAACAGGTACCAATTTTTACAGGTAAAACTTGATTTTTGAGATACTTTGAATAAATATAACTCTACTCTTATTTCGCAAAAATGATCCATTTTCGAGAAAATGTGTATCATGCATACCCTAGTAATAGTAATAGTAATAATTAGCCATTATATGAAATTAATAATGTTCTTTGTCACTAACCAATTAAATTACTATAACTAGACGGAATCTAATGATAACCTACTACTTTATAATTACTTCATTAACATTAGTAATCTTGAAAATCACGATTCTTGGGTTTAAATCATGTTAAATTGGAATTATTATCCAACGTTTTTCCTACGATTGCACGAAACATCATCAGGGATCTTTACTTTATGAGATAAAAATACTGAATTCAGTATTTTATCACGTTCACGAATTCCTGAAGATATCTCTCGTTCTTTATTAACTTCAGTTATCATTAGAAACTAATAGCCATAATAATTTAGAGAATTTGTGTCCAAACATTTCCAAATTAAAATCTACCAGATCGAACAACATGCAAAAAGGAGTTAACAAAAAGAGATGAAGCGTAACGAAAACTAAGTGTACCTTTTATAAAATTTTGGAAATCACTAAATTGTCCCAAAATTGTGTAAAATATAAAATACATCTTTTTGTTGTTAGCTAATCAGATGTTCAAAATGGACGTATTATACTTCAATTCACTTTTTTATCTTCCGTTTTTTTTTCTCGCTATACTCAAAATAACATTCTAGAATTATTTAATATAAGATTGCAATAATGTAGAATACCTTCAAGCAACTCTTCCTCGTATTTACTGCCATTGAATAATAAGTTCTTTAAGATCTCACCCCTCAAAAAAAAATTATAAAACAGGTCTGCCCTCTCCAATGACTACCCAAAAAATATATGTCAAATGACGACGTACTAAATTGTTAAAATATGATAGGGCACCATCGTGCATTAATCATATCTGAGCTCTAACTTACAAGGATAGATATTATAAAAGATTATTTCAATTTTGGTGCAAAAATTGTACACCAGGTAATCTTTCTTCCAAAACCACAGGCCAAATTAAATAATTTCTAATAATGCCCACCCAAATGTTAACCTTAAATATTTGTTGGCGACTAATCTTTATTATTGTATGGGGATTTCCTTCATACTGTTACGATTTTATCTCTTTAAATCGCTCACTGGCTCCTCAGAATAAAACAGAATACTTTTTACTAACTTACCTCAAATACTGTATTAACTACTTAAATTACAACTATCTAATTACTACTTATTAATATCTCCACTATTCAAATGGAACTATACAACTATATTATGACTCATTTCCTATCTCTATTTATATGCCTTGAAATAACTAGAAATAATCTAGGTTCCTAGAAATAACTAGAAATATACTAGCATAAAAGACGAGAACCACCTAGAAATATGATAATTCATCGCATAATAATATTATTCTTCTACGAGAGCATATCAATAAATTCTCTTAGCCCTTAGTAACACTGCCCCCCAGCAACATTCCCATTTCTAATGTAAAAGTCAGGGTAAATTGGGTCTATTTTTCTGAATTTCAAGCTCTTGAAAAATGGGGGGGGGGCGATCATAAGGAAAAACAAGTTGCCGACAAAGGGGAGGCTGCGAGCAGCAAACATATTCCTAGTATGAGGCAAAATCGGGTCTATTTTCCTGAATTCAAAGCATTTGGTGGGGGGGCTATCGCTAGAAAAACATGGTTGTCAACGGGGGGGGGGGGGAGAGAGTGTCAGCAGCATACATATTTCTAATATAAAATGCAGAATCGGTTCTATTTTCCTGAACTCAAAGTTCTTGGGAAGGGGAGGAGCGATCGCAAGCATACACATTCCTATACTCTATTCAAGAACTAGAGAGAGTGATAAAATTATTATCGAAACCTCTAACGTACCTGCTCCAGTGCGCAGGTAACTGAAGACTGCCGCAAATCTAATTATATTTAAATATTATAAGCTTTTATAAATTTACTGCAGCAATAAAATTTCTGATAGTTAAATTTAATTTCTGTCAGTGAGTAAAGTACACCTTACAGTGTGTCCTTAGTGATTTATCTTGTTTGTGCTTGTTTTTATATATTATTTGAGATTAGTGAGATACCCAAAAGATATGGCTCCACATCTAAATTTATTCCAAAATCGTTAAACTAGGGCATTTTTTCCTCAACGAAAAACTTATTACGATGAATGTTTATGATGCTTTAAAATATCAATATCTCGATAATAATGTTAAAAGCTTTATTGAGATGGATTTCAACATAACAGGAGTTGGAAAATCAACTATGTACCGAATACTGAAGGAGAAAAAAACGACTGGAATTGTTAGTACTCCGAAGCTACATTCGATCACACAAACTGTAATCAAAGGAGTTGTACATACATTTTATTATACAAAGCATATCCCAACCGTCAACAAAATTCTAACTAAAATCAATGAAGATCCGGATTTACCTGAAACCAAAAGAACTGAGCTCTATAAATTGATCAGAGAACTTAATTTTTGCTGGGAAAAACCAGATAGGAAATCTGTTCTTACAGATCGTCCGTAAAATGTCTCTCAAGTAAAAAGTAGAGTTGCTAGAAATAACACAACTTACAAAGTAATTTAACTGAGCTTTTAAAAGATTTCTTTTGAATAAAGCTGGTGCAGAAAATTGGGAAGAATCCAAATAATAAAAGAATAAAAGAAAATGGGGAAACTCGATCTCATGATCGGTGAGATAGAGGAACCAATTATAATTAATTTGAGCGAAGATAGCTTTACTGACTTTGATTACAAAATAGATACGTAGTGTTTACCAGCGTAAACACAATTTATTATTTAAATTCTCTGTAACATATAAAAATTAATTTCATTTGAATCCCTTTTTAGTGTTTAATTATAATTCTGCAGATGGTTTAAGAAATAATTAAACTGAAACGTCATATATCCTAAAAATGTTTTTAATTAATAATAAAATGATCGATAGGTCCAAAAAATTTTTAATATTATATGAACGAATTTATTTTTATATATATGTTTAACTTCCTGTATTTTTGACAATGGATATTTTGTAAGTATTTAAATTATAACTTAGAATTTTTTGAGAAAAAAAGGCTACGTTTTAGTCTGAATGTACCTAAAACGGTTTCTATGCCAAAATTAAAAATAATAAAAAATCTGTTGTGATTTGTGTTAAATATGTCAAAATTATCTATATTTTCTAATGTATGTGAATTATTAAGAAATCATAAGAAAGAAAATAATATAAAAACTTTTTATTTTAAGTTTTTAACCGAAATAATATTCTATGTTAAATAAATACTTAGTGATAAAATAATCCTCTTTCTGATGCCTATGATAAGGATTAAAATCCTTTTTAACACTTCATATCCAAATATCTATTGTTATCCTATCCAAATAGTCTATTATTATAGACCGGTATTTTTGATTATAAAATTTCTAACCTATTCCTATGAAAAATATATGTCTAACAGATTTTGCCAAAGACATCGGAATAAAGAACACAGATACTTTTCGAAGAAAAAAAAGGGTAAAAAATGATTTATTACTCTCTCTAGTTCTTGAATAAACTATAGTATAAGAGGCAAAATCGGGTCTATTTTTCTGAACTCAAAGGTCTTGGGGGGGCGATCGCCCCCACCGCCCCCCCCCCTTGGATCCGCGCCTGAGTTCCATGAACTACGGATTAATAGGCGAATATTTGTCCCAATCTTTCTGATGTTTGTTCGCAACCTTTGAAAGTTTCTCTATAATGATCCTGTTAAATGGTTCAACCATGCCATCTGACTGAAGATGTAAAGCTGTAGTCCTGGTTTTACGGATGCTAAGTAGTTTGCAGAGCTGTTGTTAAAGTTTGGATTCAAAATTAAATATTCTAGTTATTTGCTCCATTGCGGCTCGTTTCTAAACTTCTTTCTTGATAAGAAATTCGCTAGTGAAGCTTGTTTTCAGCTATTTCTTCCAATTTTTAAAAACAATGTTCTAGAACTTTGTAAAAAAATCAGTTCAAAGTGTCTTTTTTTTAATGACAAATCTGACCGTGAAGTCCGTTTTTCGCTAACTCTTCTAGTTTTCAAATAGAATGTTCTAAAACTTTGTCGAAAATTCAATTCTAGGCTTCTTTTTTAATGACAAAACCGATGATGAAGTCGGCTTTTCATTATCTCATTAAGTTTCAAAATAGAACGCTCTATAACTTTATCGAAAATTATTCGTATTTTTTTTTGGTGACAAATCCAACAGTGAAATCCGTTTTTATCTATCTCTTCTAATTTATAATAGAATTTTCTGAAAACTCGGTGATAATCCTCACTTCTGACACAAATTATTACGATTTTATCTCTTTACGTCACTCACTGGATCCGCAGAATAAAACACAATACTTTTCACTAACTTACTTTCAATACTATATTAACTACTTACATCACAACTATCTAATTGCTACTTATTAATACCTTCACTATTCAAATACAACTACACAACTATCTTAAAACTCATATCATATCCCTATTTATATTCCTATAGAACCTCCTAAAAATAACAAGAAATATTCTAACATAAAAGACGAGAACTACCTAGAAATATGATGACTCATCGATATAACATTCCTTTCGGTATATCATTAAGTTCTCTTAGTCATTCGTAACAATACCAAACATGTAAATTATGAGTGTTTACAACGCCATCTCTTGTAAAGCCAGTTTCGTTCGTAAATAAAACATTTCTAGTAAAATGTGGACTTTTAAAAAACTAGTTTTGTGTAATAATGTCTTGCAGGATAATCGTCTGGAGACATTGCGTGTAAGTTTAGAACATGGAAAGGACGAGAAAATTTTTAAAAAGTTATATGGACAACGCATTTTATTGTGCTTATTTGAGCTACGAGCTTTCTTACGCTGTTTGAAGGATTATTATCAGCAATATTGTCTAGAATGTATTCTTCTAACTCAGGATTTCTTGCTCTCCTTGGATGAAAACAACTTAATTTGTCTCGAAAAATGGTTTATTTTTTCAACATAAATGTATAGTATTTTTTTTAAATAACTGTCAAAAGCATCTTAAATTAGAGTTTTATCTTTGAAAACTGACACCTGTCAAAATTTTGGGCCTGCAAGTTTAGAGGTGTGTTCGTTCTTTATTTCCTTGATAATTTCAAAAGTTATTTATGGCCTGAGTTGACGAGTGTTTATTGGTTACACAATATGCCAAAATTTCATTAAAATATATGTGTCAATTCACAGCTACAGGAAAAAAAAAGTAGATCACTGCCCATCTCTTTTTTCCCCTTATCTCCGTTAAGGGATATCTTAGGAAAAAAATTACATGAAACATTACTGTTATTTTGACGCTTTCTGTACGCTGCCCAGAGTTTGACATATAATCACCGAACACACTGTATAATCATTTCTTAAATCTCGAAATCATTTTTTGAACATTATAAATACTAAACCCGAATAAAATACAACTACGTTTAACTAAAATTACTGCTTGTAGGTGGTGATTACAAAAAAATTTTAGTTTTCAATAATTACAAGCTTCTTTAAAGAAAGAATCTAGGTGAAATCGATAAAAAGTAATATTTTCGTCTCAAGGAAACGACCAACTTTTTAATATACTTTTTATAGCACATAGAGATTTTCGATTGTTAAGGCTCTCTTATCGAAACTACAGTTAAAAGCTTTTGAATTTTAAAATATATAGGATATAGCCAGCTATTAGGTCGACAAGAATATTAAAATAAAAATATAAAATATTTATTAGGTGCTATAAATAGACAGCTACTTTGGATTTGCAGTTATTCGGAGAGTACCAATAAAAATTCAAAATTTTTAGTACCATTAAAATAGATTTTAACTTTTAGGGTCCCCATAACAATATTATATTTTATACCTCCGTTTTCACAATAATTTGAACCAAATCATTATTTTACTACATCGGTTTATAGATCATTTAAAAAGCCCATGAATGAATGAATAAAAGGTGGTGATACTTGATCACCGATGCCTAGGTCTCGTTGGGACGTTTACATCCCACAGTAGGCGCATGTCATTCGAGTAGCCTCATTAATTAAACCTGCCTAAATACCTCTGGTAACAAAATTGTATCTTTGAAATGTCTCTGCCTCAGTTCGTTGAGTGCAGAGCACTCTCTGAGAACATTGTAAACAGTTTCATTTTCCTCCAGATACCCTCTGGACGACGGCTCTTCTACAATACCAATCTTCCTCAGGTGGAAATGGTCTGTCATCAGTCTCACCACAATTCGCACCTCTTTCCTTCCCATGGAGAAAAGCTTTTTAGTAAGTCGTGCGCTATTTTGAGGTTTATATTCCTTAATACACCTCATTCCAGGAGCTCCACTCTATGATTCAATAAATTTGCTATCCATCAACAATTTTAGTTCCCCTTTACCAACGGCAATGAAAACAGGTGGAATTGATTAGGGTCCATATGGTTCAATTGCGGACCCCATCTTTGTCCGACCGCCTGCTTCCTAATTCCCGGGTGACCCGAGATCCACACAAGTCTGGTCGTGTAGTTGTTCCTTATCAGACTGTTTAGTATACCCTTGTACTCAGACACCAGTCGCAAAGTTACAGTTACTACACTGAACTGCAGTTCTATTATCTATTACTGTCTTAGCATATGTTCATTACCCTATTTCGGTTTATGTCCCTTTTACAGAAATGGTTACACTCCAGAATAGCATAAATTTCCTCTCTAAAGATCGTTGCACGTTATCTGAGAGACTAGAACGCTCCAGCTCTTTTTCTTGTCGAGAATCCATTTCTCGGAAGATTTTGCTCTCCCTCCCAATCCTCTCTATTTGTCGAAAGTATCCCAAGAGAGTGGTTGAGTTTCAAAAACAGCGCCATGTAATCTGTTTCTATGGGAAATGAACACCACTTCACCACGGGGCAACTGATACGATAAACAACCTTTAGAGCCTTTTTTTCTATATATAAGTGAACAAGATATGGGTTCACAGGACCTCCAGAACTCTAGTGGAGGTAGTTCCAATCTCATTATTCCCTCACAAGTCATTCTTTAAACTGTGTCAAGTTGCAGACTGTGTGTGCGCTTTGTTGTACTTGGCCACCATACAATGGCAGCGTACATGATCATGGGGCGGATCGCCATAGTGTATATCCAAAATAGCACTGTCGGTGTCAGTCCCCATATGATTTGAACCTGAAAAGTACACATTAAGTAGCTCTATTAGAGTCCCGCTTCTGTCTTGGTTTCATCTTTTTCAGAAAGAGTCGGTACTTCAATTCTGGCACCAGAATCAATAGATAGTATTTTGCAGATATACTGAAGGCATATTTTCTATACCCTCGTAATATTTCTTTCACACATTCCTATATGAATCCATTATTAGTTTTTTTTATTCTCCTTGAGCATTTTTATATTCTTCCCAGTTTATTTCAGTTCGGTGTTTTAGCACTTTTTTTTATAGAGCTTCTGAAAATTTTTCCGGTTATTCTCAATTTAAGAGTTCCACCATGATATCACTGCACCATGGTCGTCAAATAATACAATTACGTAATAATTCCGACTTTATTATTAGTCAAAGTATATCAAAAATCTTTACAATTTAATAGAATATCTCTGCATAAGCATCCTAAACTTCACTAGATCATACTAGTCAGAAAATCGAAGGAAATTGTAAATAGTTCTCGAACTAATGTAAATTTTTTATTCGATTTTTTCAGATTTCTTAATAAAGAATCTTTGAAGTTATTAAAGTGAGACACATATCTGTTTTCAGATCGTTATATTGTATATAAATTTCAACGAATTTTCTGTTTAAAAAATTGTGGTACACATGTAAGAACTTTTTTTTTAATATTACTTTTGTGACATGATATACGAATGTTTTGTTACAGCAGTTGTATATGTAGTTTATATATTTTCTTTATCTCTTATATTCACAAAATTCAATGAACAAATACAATAACTGTTTTTTTGTTAGTATTTTCTGTGTTTGGTTTTATACGTGTTTAAATTGATAATTATTTGCTTGAAGCCCAAGGCTAAAAAACATTATTTTAGGTTTTCGGTTTTCATTTACTCATATTTGACAAAAAAAAAATCAATTTTCAAGGTAAGTTTGCTTCTTATTTAATTGAAATTGAAAGATTTTAAATTATTGTCCCTATGTTTGTCGAAAAAGGTATTTTGTCGGAATACTGGAAATACGAAATTTTTCGCTAAGGCCTATCTGATGGTGCAGTGGTATCGCAGTGGTATAACACCACCTAGATGCCGGGTTTGATTTCCGGTTCAGGCTTGGGTGTTTGTGATTGTCATTAGGTTTAAGTTAGATTTTAAGTTTGTATAATGTGTAGAAATTTTAATAAAGTGAGACTGGCTGCATGGCCGAACGGCTCAAAGCCAAAGGGAGAGTAGCTTGAGAGTAGCCAAGGGTCAAACTACTTTCAAGCTACTCTTTTTTGAAAACAAAAAGAATATCGCTGATTGTTTGCATCCTTTCATTTTGTGGTCGTATATGGCAAAATTTTTTAGCGATTGCGCATTGTTTTCCCAAAAAAGATTCATTTTTACAGTCTTTTCTGACCTAATCCTTTAAATTTTGCCGCTTTTTCTAAAACATATTGCACACTTTGAAATATAACACATTTTGGATATATATATATATATATATATATATATATATATATATATATATATATATATATATATATATATAACTGTTTATTAAAATATAACAAAAAACACTAAAAATCAAGTTGAAGAAAAAAAACTTTATGAACTTTGAACATGGCGGAAAAATTCGTGTATTGTTGACACATGTTCAATGACTGTTATATTTCAATTCTTCAATATTCACTCTACTCTTTTTTTCTTAAAATTGAATAATAAATATTGAATAGACCGATTTTTTGAAAAAGATTAACAAAAATAAAATATTGAAATGAATAAAATTAAATTAAACCACTAAATTTTCCATCTAATATCTTATTTCACGACACATGTTTCTTGTTCTAGTTCAAGTTGAAAATTTACATTTTTCCGATGTTACTTTTGTTAAAAAAATATTTAAGTATTGTGTAAAATGTATCTATTTTATTAAAAGTGACTTATATGAAAAAATACCTCAGATTCGCTTCAAAAACTCAAAATTTCAGTAAGAAATAAAATAAATATATCTACCGTATTTAAATAGTTGCCTATATGTATTCTCATTTCAAGAAGATAAAAAGGAAAGAATATATAGAAACAGTTTATTTCCTACAAATACAATTCTGATTCTCCCTCCATACGCGTTTCGACCATATTATGGTCTCGTTAGTGAAGCTGTATCGAACCAAGAACAATATTCGCAGGAAACAACCGCAATATAAAATATAAATTCCCAGGCATATCTGCAGGATATTAAAAACCTGCCGACTTTGCAGGAAATACACCGTTT
This sequence comes from Diaprepes abbreviatus, assembly GCA_034092305.1. Taxonomy (NCBI): domain Eukaryota; kingdom Metazoa; phylum Arthropoda; class Insecta; order Coleoptera; family Curculionidae; genus Diaprepes; species Diaprepes abbreviatus. Next base: position 21,397,229 of record JASJET010000103.1, read on the forward strand.
CTATATATTTTTCATTTTTCTGTGCTAGAAAGGAGAATACATATAGGCAACTATATAAACACGGCAGGTAGATTTATTTTATTTCTTATTGACATTTTGATTTTTTAAATTTCGCACTACTCCGGTGAATGTATAGATGTCGTTTGACTGGCGATAGTTTTCAGTCTGACATCAAAGTCGACAAGTTTTTAATATCTTGCTGACAAGCTTCGGAATTTATATTTATGTAGCAGTTGTTTCCTGCAAATGTTGCATTTGGTTCGATACGGCTGCACTAATGAGACCACAAACTGGTCGAAACGTGTATGGAGAGAGCACCAGAGTTATATTTGCAGGAAATAAACTGTTTCTATACATTCTTTCCTTTTTCTCTACTTCGAAGGAGAATACATATAGGCAACTATTTAAACTTTATTTTTTACTGAAATTTTGGTTTTTAAAATTTCGCACTACTCCAGAGAATGTATAAATATCGTTTGACTGGCGATATTTTTTCAATCTAACATCAAAGTCGGCAGGTTTTTAATATCCTGCCGAGATTCCTCGGAATTTATATTTTATATAGCAGTTATTTCTTGCGAATGTTGCTCTCAGTTCCATACAGCTCCACTGACAAGACCATAAGGTAGTCGAAGCGCGTATGGAGAAAGAATCACAGTTGTATTTGCAGGAAATATACTATTTCTATATATAAGTTCCTTCTTCTCTGCTTGAAAGGAGAATACATATAAGCAACTATTTCAGAATCGTATTCTACCATCCCAAAGTAAAAGATATGCAAAAAAGAATCAGCCAAAAATTCGGTGTTTCCAGTATTTTGAGTAATTACTTTGAAGAGTTACATAGCTAAGGTTATAGTGTAGATACAGTAATACCTCGGCAAGTTAGTGAATTATTGTTAGCTCTTGAATCCAAATTTGAGACCAAGTGACTCATGAGTAACTGTATACTTTATGTTTAGTGAGTAGGATTAAAGACAAAAGTGATTGTTTATAGACATTCAGTTCTAAATAATTTACTATCAATTTATTGTGTATACTGTCGCAATTAGCAATGCCCCTGGTGGTAAGGGCATGTAGCTAGCGATCTATTTTTGACCACCGTAGTAAATGTATGCATGTTTCGTCCCGATACCGGTGGTGGACTCATCAGTGGGATCCACCGGTATATTTCCCCGACATCCTTGTACTTTCCACAAACTTGGACCTCTATTTAAGTTCAGTTTTGCCGGAAAGCGGTGGCGAGATGTTATGTTCCACAACATGCCCCCCCTAAGGCATTTGCTTTCCGGCTTAAACTGTCGGACATTCCAAGCCGTTAGAAAGCACAGGCCTGAAAAGGAAGTGGAACGGACATCCTCGGTGGTCTTCCAATGGTCGGGCCGGGCTTGATGAAAGCCCTCAGCGGTTTCTGACATTCTGTCCTATATCCACATCTAAGGTTTTCCCATATCATTTGCGGTTTTGGACTCGTCATCTAACCGCTGTCCCTGCTCGGGCGCCATGTCGCAATTAGCAATGCCCCTGGTGGTAAGGGCATGGTAGCTAGCGATCTATTTTTGACCACCGTAGTAAAGGTATGGATGTTTCGTCCCGATACCGGTGGTGGACTCATCAGTGGGATCCACCGGTATCTTTCCCAGACATCCCTGTACTTTCCACAAACTTGGACCTCTATTTAAGTCCAGTTTTGCCGGAAAGCGGTGGCGAGATGTTATGTTCCACAACAACACATAAACATAAAAACAATAATACAAATCACTATACTACAAATTGCTTTTAATACAGATTTACAGAAGTGAAATAGCAAGTCGATAGCTAGATTGGATACATTTTTTTTAAATATACTTTATAATTTTGAACTTTACAATAAGTTAAAATTAACATTTACCCAAAATACACTAGAATATGTATTAAAAATATTACACGTATAATTTATGAAAGTATTTTAATTAAAATTTTATCAACTTTTTGCTTTTAAAATTCCACGTCGTCAAAGCAACCAACGGAAGTTGGAAACAACTCCGAAGATAGTACACGAAATGGAGTGATTTTAATAAGAAATTGTATGTCAATGAGAAAAGCTTCAAAAACTTTTGGCGTTTTGTTCGCTACGCTAAAAAGATATAACTTGAGTACAGAAAACAATGCTTCATGTCAATGGCAGCGATTACAACTTAATTACTTTGAAAATAAAATTTTCAGAACAGAGCAAGAAAATGTGGTCAAAGTTTACATAAATCACTGTGCTATTTTATTTTATGTATTGACGTTAAAAGAATATCGACAAGTAGAATATCAGAGCGATAAAATCGACAATTTGAAAAGGATTGCAATGATATGACAAGCAAAGACTGACGGACGTCTTTTAACCACAAGAATGAGCTTTCAATTCGAAGACCAGAGTCATGTAGTCTCTTCAGGGTGACAGCCTCATTAACTCAATCCTGCTTTTACAACAGTTGCTAGGATATCTAACCTTGATAAGACTCGACAATAACGCTTCAAAAGAACCAGAAAGTTGTGGCTGTTATGCGAAGAAATTCAATTGACAAAATTACCAGCGGCAAAAGAGATACGTTGGTAACGACATGATGTATCATTGGAGCGAGAGGACAAACTTTGTCGACAGTAATTGATTTCTCACGAAAATATTTTAGATAAAACATAGTTAAAACTACATCATAGGCTACACCTACAGGTAGATGAAAAAATATAACTAACAAACTCTGATGATAACGACTGTGATAAAGCAGACAATGATCAAAACGCATCACTGTATTTATATTTTTCCGGTTTTTCTTGAACGATTCAGTATATGTATCAATATGTTTTCCACGTATGAACCTAACCCCAAGAATACAAAAAAAAACATATTGATATATATATATATATATATATATATATATATATATATATATATATATAAATAGATAAGTTTTTGTCCGTGTAATTTAAAATAAAATAGAATAAAATATTGGCGAAGCGGACGTGAAAATTTGTCAATCTACATAATTCTCGTGTTAAAAAGTGCGGAGCACTCCAAAATATGGAAAAACTCCGGGTCCGACAGATGGCGACAGCGCTGTTTCGTCCTAATATGGGACTCGTCAGGCCACCGCATTCGGTACAAACCATCATCTCGCCTTTGCATCCTATAAAGCTGAGTTTAAAATCAAAAAACAGCAAACAAGACGACAAAGGCGACATCTCGATGGTCCACTTGATAACACAAGAACCACACAGACCTACTGCTCATTTTAGCAGCCAAAGCCACGTGTCGTACCAAATGATCCCACCATGAGAGCATCGGTTAGCGTGTTTCAAAGCCAAACAAGTAAATAAATAAATAGATAAGTTTTTGTCCGTGTAATTTAAAATAAAATAGAATAAAATATTGGCGAAGCGGACGTGAAAATTTGTCCAGAAAGACAGGAAAAATATAAATACACAAAAACACTGGTTTTGAAATATGACCTTTTATGAAAACTTATTTACAACACACGAAGTCCATGTTGCGAGGCAGTTGTAGGAAATATCAGGAACATACACCCGTCTGGCCGCAGAAAAAAATAGACGAATCTTTTTATTAGGATGTTGTTTGACCAAGAAAAATGCGATTGTTATTATTAAATTAAGAAAAATAATATAAATGAAACTTTTTCAAAATGCCTTAAGCAGAAGGTGAAACGTCAAAACAAATTGTTTGTTAATATCCACTTATGAACCTAACCCCAAGAATACAAAAAAAACATATTGATACATGATACATATACATATATATATATATATATATATATATATATATATATATATATATATATATATATATATATATATATATATATATATAGTAGGTTTTCACGGATGATAGAATGAATGATTTGGTTATTCCGGGTTTCAATCCGTGCGTTCAAAAAATCGTTTTCACGTCGTTTCGCCAAAATCCCATTTGGCATTTTCAAGTGCAGTTCGTTTCGTTACTCCCTGAGAACTGATGATAGGATCTGATGAATTTCGAGTTTTGTTTAGTTGGCTTGCATATTTTTTTAAAACAAATATTGTTGAATCAGTGTGTACTACTAGAGTCACTGTGTACGGCAGTTATTATGACCGGGTCAGTCTTTTATGTGTCCATTTTAGATTCATAGGAACAGAAAATCTGCCTTACTATCTGAAGAAAAGTTAGTCACTGTTCACTCCTTGTCCCTCTCCAAAACAAATACCTAAAACAGTAAAACCTACACCTGTCCTTATTTTCGACTCTCCCATGTTCGACACATTTATAGGGGATTGGAGTTATTATCAAAAATAGAATGCTGCTATTATGACTTTAGTGTCTAGCAATTCTCAATGAAACAAAATATTCCAGAGTCAAATTTATTATGGCTTTCTTAGTTTTTGCTCTACAGGACGATATTGAAAATCTTCAATTTTTAGGATCATCTCATTTTTCTGTTATTCGTTAACTTACCAAAAGAATAATAACCGATCTTGATAGAGTTTTTTAAGTAGGGCTTAGTGGCGTAATTAGTTTTTTTTCTAAAAAATGTTGTTTTTGAGATGTTACATATATTTTTGATTTTTTAAATGGAACACCTTGTATGTTTTTTTATGTTGATTAAGCATAGTTTGGTCTTTTCAAAACTATATATATATATATATATATATATATATATATATATATATATATATATATATATATATATATATTTATACTTATTTTGAATAATAGGTTCACCTTTTCATATTTCTAATAGTTTACTTTATTTGTAACTGGCATAACCACACTAATTAGTCACAAGGAAAGAATAAGTGGAGCAGCAATAAATTATTTTTAACATAAGTCAAAACTAGATATGCTGGGAAAAATTATTCACTGATATATAAAGTCTACAGGAAGTTACTTGTCATACGAAAGGATCGTGAGAGCTTAGCTGCTCGCCACCTAGGAACCAAAACGAAAAATAATTTTTCATTATTATGTAGCCTGTGAAATTTCGAAATACGTAATAAAACTACAGTTAAACTTTGGTGATAAATAGTAGCTCTTGAGATTTTTGCGACCATAAAAACATACGTTTCCTCTTTATATAATAATCACATAGTAGACCAAGGTCAATAAATAGTAAACTAATGCAAAATTTAGACAACAACAATTATAGTAAAGAATAAACATACTGTATAAATAACACTCTTATTATAAAATATTAATGTTGAAATTCAATTAGACAGAAATAAGAACAATATTACTAGATTAAATTAAAGTAACAAAAACAAAAAGAAACATTGAAACTAAACCATTCAGAATTTTTCTAAAGAGATTTTTAATATAGTGGCCCTTTTCTCCAATGAAATATTGATATAAATTTGTTGTTCTCCTAATGCATTTGAAAGAAATATTGGTCTATTATGAAGAGGAAAGACAAATCAATTTCATCAGGAAGTATCACTTTAAGTTCATGTCGTATCTTATAAACTTGAATTTGATTAAAGTCCTACAAGAAAAACAAACAGAAAGATTGGGAGATTATGGGGACCATCTGACTGATCTATTACTATCATCTATCCATCTCTGAAAGAAGTTGTCGTCCAAAAATGGCCTTAAGAGCTCCGAGTTGTAGCTCAGAGCACCGTCACACTATAGTGGGTAAATGGAACATTTTCCCGCAATTCTAAAATAACTCATTCAATGATTTGCTGCTATAAGACTCTCTTCATATATCATATATATTATCCATCAGCTCAAAATAAAGCACGGGACATCAACCGCAAAGCACCCTCTTCGGAAAATTAAATGGTGATTTTCTGCATACGAATGCCTTATGTTATGACAACTAAAAATTGAGCCGTAATATTTGTTAGACCAAATTATAAGTCTACCAAAAGATCTATTTTTGCGGATTTGTTTTAATTACCTTTGACAGAATCTTACTCGGTACCAGTCATCAAATCTTTCGTTAAGCGAAGCGTCAATTTTCATCTTGTGTTTATTTTATATATCATTTCGTCCGAGAGTTCCAATAATTTGAAAGTTATTCAATTTATTTATAAACATCAATAAAAGAAAAATTTTGAAAACTTGCTTGTTCAATCTGGAAAAATTCAACGAGGTTTTGAAGCTTAAGTGTATTCACGGCAGGCGCGGATCCAAGGGGGGGGGGGGGGGGCGATCGCCCCGGCATAGAAGCCGTTTTAGGCACATTCAGACTAAAACGTAGCCTTTTTCTCTCAAAAAATTCTAAGTGATAATTTATTATTAATTGCTTACAAAACCCATTATCAAAAATACAAGAAGTTAAACATATATAAAAAGATAAATTCGTTCATATAATATTAAAATTTTTTGGGGCTATCGGTCATTTTATTATTAATTAAATACTTTTTTGGGACATTTGACGTTTTAGTTTATTTATTTCTTAAACCATCTGCAGAATAACAATTTAACAGTCACAACATTCAAAGTCAGTGAAGCTATTTTCGCATAAATTAATTATAATTGGTTCCTCTATCTCACCAATCATGAGATCGAGTTTCCACATTTCCTTTTATACTTTTATTATATGGATTTTTCCCAATTTTCTGCAGTAACTTTATTCGACAAAATCTTTCAGAAGTTCAGTTAAATTACTAATTCTGTAAGTTATGTTATTTCTAGCAACTCTACCTTTTACTTAAGATAGATATTTCCTTCTCCAACGGACATTTTCTGAACGATCTATAAGAACAGATTTCCTATCTGGTTTTCCCAGCAAAAATTAAGTTCTCTGAGCAATTTCCAAAGCGCAGTTCTTTTAATTTCAGGTAAATCCCGATCTTCATTGATTTTAGTTAGAATTTTGTCGACGGTTGGGATCTGCTTCTCATAATAAAATGTATGTACAACTTTTATTGCAGTTTACATCTCTTCTTTCAACGAGGTTTTTCGTCTGCCTATGAATGAATGTAGCTTGGGAGTACTAACAATTCCAGTGGTTTTTTTCTCCTTCAGTATACGGTACATAGTAGATTTTCCAACTCCTGTCATGTTGGAACACATCTCAACCGAGCTTTTAACATTATTATCGAGATATTGATGTCGTATGGCATGATAAACATTCATTGTAATAAGTTTTTCGTTGAGGAAAAATTCCCTGGTTTAATGATTTTGGAATACATATAGAGATGGATATCTCATTAATTTCAAATAATATATAAACATTAAGGACACACTGTAAGGTGTACTTTGCTCACTGACAGAAATTAAATTGAACTATCAGAAATTTTATTGTTGCAGTAAATTTATAAAAGCTTATAATATTTAAATATAATTAGATTTACGGCAGTCTTCAGTTACCTGCTGCACTGGAGCAGGTACGTTGGAGATTTCGGTAACAGTTTTATTACTCTCTCTAGTTCTTAAATAGAGAATAGGAATGTGTATGCTTGCGATCGTCTCTCCCCTTTCCAAGTTTAAGAAAATAGAACCGATTCGGCCTTTTATATTAGGAATGTGAATTTTGCTCGCATCCTCCTCCTATCGGCAACTTTTTTTTTCTTGTGATCGCCCCCCCCCTCTTCAAGAGCTTCAAATTCAGAAAAATAGACCCGACCCTGCTTTTTACACTAGTACGCTTATCATACTGTACTTTTCTGATATCACCGCCCCCCCCCCTCCAAAGAGAGAGGCTGGATCTGCCCCTGATTCACGGTACGGCATTCCCTTAAACTTCAATATTTTTATTTTCTCAAAAGAAGTTATTCTTGCTAAGAAATTTTACTTGTCTTCGAATTTAAAGAACAGTGATCAAACTAATATAATACAGGGTGTTCAAAATATTGAAAAATGTTGAATTAAACTTAAATAATATTCTGTTATTTGTAGCGAAGTTGTTCCGAATGGAATATTTATTAAAAAAATACAAAAATTAATTTTAACTTTAATTTATGAAAAGATAATTACTTTACTTGGTGAACTCCCACTGCTACACATTTTTCTAATTTTTTACTAAATTCTTGGTATACAGATGTAAGTATATCTGCATTTATAGTTGCAACAGCTTCCACAAACTTTTCTTCTATTAGGTCAGTGTTGTCAATAAAATCATTGTTGTAAACCTTTTGCTCTAAGTAACCCCATAGAAAATATTATAATGGGGTTAGATCAAGCGATTGAGCGGACCAAGCCAGAATGTTTAACTAGTTTTTCACCCGTAATATAGAGTGAACATGACATCCATCTTGTTTAAAAATATGGTTTCTTCTAAACTCTAAATGTTAATCCTCCAGTTTTTCCTAAACTCTAACACCCTAATTCGCTAGAATGGTTTAAAATTAAAACCGGTCTAGATTGACAGTAGAGAATTTAAATTGACAAGAATAACAACATGTCAAGCAAGTTTTGAACATTTAAAATTCAATTAAAACAATATTATAAGAAAAACAAAACTGGTCCTCTAGAAAATCTAATTTGCAAGGCAACTAGATCGGGTCTTAAACCTTCTTTGTGAATCTGGCTATAAATGTTCAGCCTCCAAATTGGTTTAAATTTTCATAATCGAATTATGATTTAAATTTTCTAATAAAAAAATAAGGCCCAATTATTATGTGATACAATACGCTGCATTAAACATTAACAGCTGGATTCACTAAGAAGGTTTAAGACTTTAACCCGATCTAGTAGGCGTGAAAAATAAATCTTCTAGTCGACCAGTTTTGTTTTACTTATGTTAATATCATAATTTATATCATTTATGTCAACAAATAAATGCTTATATAGGGACATTAAGGAAAAGAGTCTAGCGATAAAGCCTTGGAATATGTAAGGGAAATAGTTGTATCCGGAAAATAAATAAAATTCTCCATTTTTGCCGATTCTGTAATAAAAAAATATATTTTTTTTGCTTTTATTTTTAGGGTTTAAAACTTTCTGGCCTTGTTGCACTTATCAATTTACACACTCTGCTGTCAATTTAGAACAGTTTTAAGACTAGACCATGTTTTTGATTATGAGTGGAAATTCTAAAATTCGGATATTTTTGTATCCAGTATATATAATTCTGTGAAGAGACTACCCCATTAGTCCTAGAAATTGCCTCGTCAAAAAATAAAATGTTTGTATAATAGAATCTATTAACTAAAATTTTTTCACCCATTATGAAACAAAACTCCAAATAGTGAACATTATATTCATCTTGCAGTTTGCAATTTTTAATTTGAACGCATAAAATTTATTGCATACTAAAATATTATGAACTGTTAGATGTAAGCGTTAGCATTTTCCTTAAATATTTTGTTGTATTGTGTCAAGAACTACCAAGGTGGCAGCGTCATCATGGTGGTACTGCTTTTTTATCTTCTTGATATTCTTCACATGCACATGCAGTTGCACTAAATTTTTGAATTAATTAGCGCATGGCTTTTCGAGTTATGTAAACATTTGGGTATTTTTAATTAAATACTTCAATCACATATCGATAAGATACATTTCCAATTCCATAACGTTTTACTAGGCAAATCCCTTGTTCTAATGTAAGCATGATTTATTTGTTATTTAGTAACTACTTTTTTTTCAAAACCCTAATAGTGTCTGCTACGTCGACAGTAAGAAAAAACTCTCCATTGTCGAATTAATTCACCTGTTCAATCAAAAATAGAAATATTTATTACAATACCTTACTTCAAACATTTTATTTTTTAATAAAAATGAATTTTTGTTTATTAAACTACATATTTAGCCTTTGTTTTCATTTCGAAATAACAATTCAATTTTTAAAAAAATTACAAATGGAGGTAGTTTATTTAAGATTAATTCTACATTTTTCAATATTTTGTCACCGTTTTTGAAATCCGAAAGCAAGCAAAACTCTTTATCAAGAATGTCTCTTGATATTGAAATTTACTTTAATACGGTACCTTATTTATTAAATTATTTTTAAACATTTATCGAACAATTTTTGATTGCGCCGTGCTCGCGCGCCCAGTTGGAATAACAAATTATTGTACAAAACTATTTGATCGATCGGGATCATTCCTAGAGGGATTTATTGAAATACGAAATTCAATGGGTCCGAAAACAATGAGTGAGTTTAAAATTGTTTACTGTTCACACGAAAAAATGTTTTTTTCCACGTATTTCACGAATTTTTCCATTTTGTAATATAAATTTACATATTTCAAAAATAAAGGGAACACAGATCGAAACCTAGCTTTCCGACGAATAGATTATGTATTATATTTTCCTCTATGATTAATGGAAAAAGAGAAAAAAACATCGATTTTTGACATTTTTTTATTAATAATTTTTTACGCTTTAAGCTGACCTTTTGAGACAAACGCATAAGTCAGTGACCATTTCTAGAATCATTCTGGAATAATTTATCCAGAAAGAAAAGCAGCCCCTCCCCTCGCTACAGCAACCTCGATATCTAATTCGACAGGCGTAATATATGCAAATACGTAGCATGCGTTACTTATTGGCACTAACAAAACGCTTCCCTAAGTAGTCAAAACCACCAAAGGTAATCTAATGCTTTAAATGCTGTACACATTACCACAGATTTAGTGATTAGATCTGAGATATTACTGATACTAGCATGTTCGGTACACGTGGAGTATAAGCAATGTTGTAGAATCATCGCTTCCTTATTCATATACCACCCTCTCAAAGTATAGTCAGTGTAAAAATTTCAGAAGTAAAATAGGGGTGTGTCGTAAGAAAGAGAAATAAATTACTCACGATACTTTTTGCTACGATTACATCAAAAGAACCACTTTAAACTGTTTCCATAACATCCAGTATTCTAGACAAAACATAAGATTTCGTAGATAGTAAGAATTTAAAAAAAAAATTGATAGTAAAATGAAACAAAAAAAAATCTAACCAATACATGGTAATTATTATATTTTAATGGAACTTTTCTACATTCGTTTTTTACGTACAAACAACTAAGATAATTTGTAAAAATTACAAACATTTCTATCTTAATCATTTCATTGCAGATCTCTTAAAACAAATATAAAAGAATTTTATTTTATATCTACTTTAAAAGACTTTCTCCATAGAATATAAACTTAAATAAATCTAAAATTAAATAAAGGTTAAACAGTTTGAAATGAAGAAATATGTTTCAAACTTTTCTTTTAAAAACAATTTATATCCGTAAACGTTACTAAATTACTTTGAATACTAGCAATTTAAAAAGTTACTAGAATTCAAACCCATTATTTTCCTTTACAAACAGGAAAGGAAATGATCAATAAAGCTCTAAAAGGTAAATTATATGATATAACCTTTATACGCTTAAAATATCACTAAAACCATATTTTAAAAATGTAAATCAGGCACTTATAAATTATGTCATATCACATTTTTTGCTTTTACTATTGCCATGACAACTCTCTGAATAATGTATTTGCTGATAAAGCGTATACAGCTTTACGGTATTATGTAGTTATGCTGCCTCGTAAAACTTATTTATTCTTATTATTATTAAATTTATGTATAGAATGTGACTTAAATTTATTCCGTATACGGGATATAGTTTTAGATATAGTGCAACAGATTGCGGCTAATAATTATGTAGATTTCTCTCTACACACAGTCTGAGGGGAAGGGAGTTCTCAGCTTCCAGAATTGGGATGTTGACTGTATTCAAATAAAAATATAATTCTTCCGCGAAAAGGTAATTTTCACAATAGAAATCCTAAGAAACATAATATTCTTCTTTATTTCTAAGGTATTTTATTTAACAATCAAAATGTAAATCTCCTTCGAGTCATGTGACAACGAATACCAATAAAAGTGAATGATGTTACCCGATACTAACGTCATCGCTAGCAGTTCTATCTATCACTTGAAGTAATCATGGTCATTTCGACCTAATGACAAGTAAATGCATAATCAAAAGAACAAGAAGTTATCAGTGTCACTTTTTTCATTTGATCGTTTGATAATAATTAATTACTCTGAAGAATACAGCCAACGTCATCGCTGTCACGAATTTGACATATAAATTTTTTGGTTTTATATCACATTCGTGATGGCTGTCAACGGATATTTTGCTGGGTTAATATTTTATAGTTATTTTCATGTAATTTTTTCAAAATTTGCTCATTGTTTCTTTTGAAAACGATACTAAGAAATTTTCTCATGATGGAAAGTGGATTTATTAAGGCAAATAGTTCGAATTTGCCGAGAACTGATTTTTATGGTGGCCAATTTCTTCGCAACAAACAGTAACTTCTGCTCTGCTGAATTTAGAAATATGAAGATCTCCATTTAAGTAATTTATCAAGGATTGTTATTTCCACAACGGATAATAAAAATCATAAGTATTTAGAAGCTCAAAATTAAAATAAAACATGTAATGCCGGGCTCACGTGGAATCCATCTTTTATCACAAAAATTACGAAACAAATTTATATATCCTTGTCAGTTTACCAGTGTGACGTCACAGCGGTCAAATGACAGTATTGGCGTTTTGGAGGGAAATTTGAAACGGAATTAAAAACTTATGATTTTTAAAGTATTAGTTGTATTTAAAAAAAAAATAATAATATTTTCAGCTACGTTAGGTACCTATGAATGGTGTTAAACACTTTCCCAAAAAATAGTCAACATTCAAATTTTATTAGTATAATTTATGATCGTCTATTAAACAAATTTAATGAAGTTTTTCCTATCAAAAATCAAAAAAAAAAAAAAAAATCTGTGATTTACTAGAAAATTAAAAATATCTAAAAATCTCCACCGTCTGCATTTGATTAAAAGGTATACTGACAATCCTGATTTTCATAACTATTTCAACAAACACCGGACATTGTATAGAAAATTAATAAAATAAGCAATAAACAAATATATTCTGATAACCTACGGACAGCAGGTAATAAATAGAAGAAAATTTGATCGATTATGAATGAGATTCGTCAAAGCAATAGATTTTCATGACAGCCATTGAGTCTCATTTGTCTCCTGATAAGCTGAACTCGTTCTGTTGTACTATTGCTGAAAATGTTACAAGGAATCTCATTAAATTTGTTGACCCACTTAGACCTTTTAAGATGTTCAGTTTAGATTTCTTTTACATGTGCCCACTAACTTGGTGGAGCTTGCGTATTTTTAATCATGATGCTGTTGGATTGTCAGTAAGGATATTTCTCAATTTGCCGAAAAATGTACTGACTATTTTGATTCACGTAATAAATTCGTCACAGAAGTCGGAATTATTTCCACTCTGCTTGAAGTTCGCGAAAGAGATTCCTCTTTACAAAGGAAGAAAATTGGATGAACCATCTAATTATATACCCGCGTTTCCATTTTGTCAGCGCTCTAAAAAAATATTGAGAAGTTAGTCAAATTGCGTGTAATAGATTTTATAATATTTTAAAATATGTAATAGCATGATTCCCATGTGGGGTTGCTAGTCCTCCTTCGGACGCCTCCCCAAGGAAGCGGATAGGGGAACACCTTCCAGATATGGGTGGTACTTCTAAAATCAAGTAGCCGGGGCGGACCAAAACTAGCACTGCAGCGTTTGATCCAGAGTGGGCGGCGGTTCTCCATATTAGGGGCGGATGAACTTAAAGCAATGAAGGCAACGAGAAACCACACTGCGAATAATTTGCCTTGCTTTTTGCTATGACGAGAAATAGAGATTTTACGGCCTCTTGTCCTGGGCACCCCTTTGGTAGGTCAGAGGTGCTAAGAATTTCCCTGCTCAAAGCAGCGAAGTCCAATTTATGGATGGGTACATGGAATACCAAAAGCCTATACGCAGCTGGTAAGTTCAATAATTTTGTTCAGGTGAACTGTGATGGACCAGTTCGGGAACGTGCAGACAGGCGGAAGGTATTTTATACTATTCTGGCAGTGAAGACCACGATACACAACACAGGAATGGGGTCGATAATTTCATAAAGTCGGAACTGGAAAACTTTGTAAGAAACTTGGTTCCTATCTACGACAGAATATTAATTCATTATTAACTTCTTGCAGATTTACGCCCCTACAAGAGAAAAAGAAACGACCACGACGTTGAAGTATTTTACCAACAACTAAATAACACAGAAAGTCAGAAGTTCTTTATGGCATAAAAAGTGCAAAATCCAGAAAAGCAACCTGTCCAGACGACATTCCAGTGGAACTCCAGCAATTGATTGAGGAAGATAATATTGATATACTGGCTAAGTTTTTTAATTTTATATACAATACTAGGGAAATACCGGAAGAACGGCTGACATATGCCGATGATACGGCCATCATAATTGATAGCCTTCAGGGTCTACAACAACTCTTAGATTCTGTCAATTGGGTTGGGAACGAAATGAGACTCTACACAAATGTTGCTAAAACTAAATTTATTGTTTTCAGTCATCTACCATATCCAGACGCTTTGCTGCTAATAAATGGATAAATCGTTGAAAGAGTCTTCCACTTCAAGTACCTTGGATGTTATATTACTGAACAGCTTGACCAAGATAAAGAAGTTAAATGCATTATCGAATCAGTCCGCATAACTTTTTTAAATATGGGATCGCTTGTCTGCAACGGTAATCTAAATTTAAAACTTCGCCAAAGAATGGTTAAATGTTACATCTGGTCAGTGTTGTTGTATTGAGCGTATGTAAGGACACTGAAGGCTGCCACAATCGTTTAGAATCATTTGAGATGTAATTGCATAGGCGAATGCTTTGAATATAGCGATTTTAGATCAGACAAATGCGACTCCTGAATTGCTGACAACTGTAAAATGCAGAAAACTGGCCATGTTCTCAGAGGAGATCCTGTACAGAATTCTTCAACTAATAACGAAGGGTAATATCGAGGGTCGTAGAGGTATTGGAAGGAAGCAGATCTCTTGGCTGAGGAGCATCCGAGAGTAGACAGGAATACATAATGCTGAACAGCTATTTAGAATAGCAGAGAACCGTGATCAACCTGCCATTGTAATTGTCAATATCAGGGGACCTAACACGGCACAGGAAGAAGAGAGTTATAAGGGGAACGTTTCTGCGATGTTTTTTTTTCGTAACTCACTTAAGGCATTCGAATGATGAGCGACGAGATTTTACTGCGGAAACTTTATCATTATGGTTTCAGGACGACAGCTCTTGTTTGATTGAAAACATATTTGACAGGACGTCATAAAAAAGTTTTTATAGAAAAAAATTCTTGCACTAGTCAATATATTTACATGAGGGGGGTGCCTCAAGACTTTGTTTTGGGACCACTTTTGTTTCTTCTTTTCATAAATGACCTTACACTTTTTGTAGATAACACAAGTATTTTGTGGTACTGTTCTGATATTGCAGCATTAAAGATTAGCTTTTACCTCAGTCTTATCAAAGCAAAAACTTGGTATGACTTTAATCAGCTAATGCTGAACTTTAGTAAAACATATAATTGGGTGTAAAGGTCACATTGAGGGCTTGGACACAAAATTAAGTTTTGTAAAATTCTTACACAAATTGAATAGGTACACTAAAAAATCAACCCCTTTGTTCTTCTCGTCATAATAATCGTTGCAGCGTCCATTTAATATTTCGGTGCATTATTCCCCATCTACCATACACTTAAGCAATAGTTATAATATACTTTTAATTAGGGGATAAGCTTAATATTTTGATAGCAAATTTTTAATATTTGGCTTAAATTTGTTAGGTTTAATTTTAAATCCACTCAGCCTGTGATTTCAAATCTGCTTTCTATTGTAACAAAATTGGCCACCGCGCTCAAACTCACTTTCACGAGGTATGAAGATGGAAAAGCTTTTAAGAACTTCTTAGCAATCGCCTATAATGGTAGATAAGTAGCAGGTATGTCTCTTTAAAGCCAAAATTGGTGATATTCATTTCTAAACATTTCTAAACTGCACCTTAAGTTCCTCGTTAGTACTTATGCTAATCAGTTATTTTGGTAATTTGACATCCAATTCATCAATGACACCATATGGATTAATAATTCACTTTGGTATCTCCATGGACAAATCATCCTCAAATCTGGTTTTAAAGTCTGGGTACACGGCATTTAAATGTTGAACATAACGAAATATCATCATTCTGGCAGCAGGTCTATAAAAAATTGGGGAACTGGGAAAACTCTCACCATCCAATGTTCTGCTTCATAAGGTTAGTTCGATGAGAGAAGCTGCAATAATGAACTTTGTTTTTGATAAATTGTGACTGACAATTTGCAATTGCAAATTAACCTCGTTAAATTTTGTAAACAAATCTGTTAAATAGGCCATGTCTGGCTCCCATTTGATTAAATGCTTTAAAATGGACTCTTTAGCATCCAAAATCTCTAAAACAATCTTGTCAGACATAAGCATTTGGATAGCTAGCTTACTTCAGTACACAAGATTATTTGATGAAAGTTCTCGTTTTCCTCACATATTTGCGAAAACAACCTAAAATTTAACATATTACTTCGAATTTTTGTTCACTGTGTTTATAACTAATTGAAAAGACTAATGCAATATGTTATCGCATCATCCATAGCAGGTGCTCCACCTGGCAACGTACTAGATGTCTGTTGGATTTCCATCGTTTTTATTTTTTGTTTAATATCACTTTTTTTCAACGATTCGACTAGTAGTTATCTCTGGTCGTTTTCCAGTGAAATTAAACGAATTTTTAATCTAAACCAATATTTATACTAAAAGTAAATGCTAAGGTCCCATCTATGCTGTATTTAGTTTGAATTTACAATTACTGAAAAGAGGTTTCCATACTTCTCTTATATCTAAAGCCGGTTTACTAAAGGATCTCGGATTCTGATGTATAACCGCGACTTCTTTAAATTTCCGTTTTCTCCAGTGTTGTTCTCGGTGTAGGATTGTGACTTAAAACCATTTTAGGTGACGTCTAAGAGTTTAAGCGTGGTTGGCGGCACCAGATTTTTCTGTTTCTCCACGAGATGTGTTTTTCTGATGTTCTTTGATTCTTACTTCAAGGGGTCTCTTTGTTTGGCCAACGTAGGAGTCCCCATTTTCTCATGGTATCTAATGCACACAGTTCTTCATGTCCCTTTGAGCTGTTGATTTGACTCTAGTGAGTTGGATTCTCAAAAAGTTGTTTGAATTGAAAATAACGTTGATGGTGTATCGTTTTCCTATTTTTCCGAAATGCTTCTAACATTGGAGATATTAAACACTGGTTTTTATTCCTCCTCCGTTGTCGATCTTGTCCTGTTTTTGCGTTCTTTTAGAATCTTATCAACGAAACTTACTGAGTTGGCTATCAGATCACCTTTGTTGTGATCTATTTCTTTCATCAAATTATTTTTGGAGTTCCAAAGAGTCCATTGCTGAATCTATGAGGTTTTTTACAATCCCTTATTTATTATTATTGGAGTGATTAAATAATAGTTTAAGCATTTTCCTGTGCGTGTGGATTTTCTTAAAACGGATGTTCGAATTTTCCTGCCACTCCTTTCAACCAAAACATCTAATTGTTAGAATAGTAACTTATTTTATACTTCTTTCTTGATAGTGAATTTAATGTTCCTCGTTATTTCTATTCCAACTAATGATGGTCTCATCTACGTATCTTAGCAATAATTTTGGTTTCTTATTTGTGAATTCAATGGCGAAGGTCTCAAACTATTCCATGAAAATGTTTGCGACTACCGATGAGAGCGTTTGTTGAAATAGGCATTCGTTAAACAACAATCCAGCAAGTCCATGACGGCTTGTGGTGGTAGAGATGTTCTTTCTGCTAAGGTGGTGTTCTACAAATTTCTTTCTTATGATATTTAGTGATTCCTTAAATGGAACATTGGTATATAAGCTTTTCACGTCAAAGCTAATATAATGGTCTTTTGGTTGCAGTTCTATTTCTTAAGAGCATGTCTTGTTTATGTATGTTCGGAAATCTATAAAATTGAGGAGTTTTGCTGTAGTTTGGCGCCAACTTAATCCGGGTTTCCTCAGGGATATATCCTCCATGTTTCTTAAGAACGCGATAGATTCTTCCTTCAACTAGGGATGTAGGATCTTTAGGAAGAAATGTATAGTGCCCTTTCCTTAGAAATCGACAACTTTCTGGTTTTATGTCTCAGCATTCATCACAACTGTGGCATTTCCTTTATTTGCTGGTAGAATCTTAACATTGGAGTCTTTCTGTAGGTTTGCTAGAGCAGTTTTATTGTAATGTGACAGAATTTGATTATAGACTCCTGCTAATGACATTGAGGTAGCATTAAGCATTTTATCTATAATCCTTTTTTGCCCCATATTAATTAGTAACTATTTTAATAACCTACAATTAAATTTCACAGTAATGAAGACACTCTGGAAGTCTGGTCGTGCATCTTCTCTCTTGCAGCTTTAGTACCAAACAACTACGGTTATTTAAGCTTACCAACCACAACTCAGAACTTCAGGACTCAGGAAAGGCTACTAATTAGTTGGTCAGAAGATATTTCTTGTTTTGTAGGTCTCGCAACAGCGCGCCCGCAAGTTAATTCGCGTGAAGGTATTAATTAAATTGAATAAAACAAGTTTCTCAAAACACTTAAATCTATTTAACAAAAATAAATAGAAAAACGAACTATTTACAATGAGAAACTTAAAACTAATAACAATTACGAAAAAACTAATATAGTTGCTCTTCTCGGCCGTTATTTTAACTAAAAACGTTAAACCCAATTTTGAAAAAACACGTATAAATAGCTTAATAAAATATTAAACAAAAAAAAATTAAACGCGAAAAAACAGCTATTTATATTACTTAATCGAACCGTATGAAAATCGCGAAACACCCCACTAACATAACACACGATAATCCCTTAATTTCCCAAATTAAACAAAGATAACCTTCTTCCCCGACGATTTTACCCGTGACGTAATTATTCTACGGCACTGGTACTCACGGTACCGTTCTAACGATATTCAAACTGTGACTGACTTTTACTATTCCTTAAAAGGGTGCCTTCGAATCTTATACCCCTCGACACCCCTCTGTTTCCCGTTTGTACCCATATTACCCGATGAAACCCGGTAAACGTCAATTTCTTTCCCTTAAAGTTCGAAGGTTTCGATCGTTACGTGCTGAGGGCATTAGCTATTCTATACCGGATGTCTGATTCCCGAATTGGCTTCTGAGCGTCTAAATCCTAATTTTTATATAACAGAGTAGTAAAACAACTTAACCTACGTCTTTCCATAACGAAAGGAATATATGTTAAAGACTGTAAAAAAACTATTCACTTTTCTTGGCTGTTTTGGCAATAAACATCTTAACTCGTTATTTCTTGTGAATAGAAAAACCAGTGATTAAATCAAAATTCTTTTTACAAATGGCCAAACGATATATTTCTATTATAGTGAGTTTATTTGATCATTCTTTTGTTTCCTAATAATGGGAAAATCGTTCAATATTTTAATACATTTTAACGGTATTTCATATACCATATGTTAAAAACTATCCTTAACACGTCTGGTTTTGCTTACATAATCAGAGTAGGATTATTTCGACAGATTTATAGCCAAATCTTAGAAAGGGTCTTTTGCTTTTATGACTTCATTAATTTACTGAGTTTAGATATTTCTAAGAAAACATTTAAACGACAAAGATAATAAAAGTTAAGTTCGATAACTGATTTATTTTTCCTTTAGACTTTCGTGGATAGTGATAAAAAATATAACTACCCTATTCCCACGGGAAATCTATTCACAGAATGATTATTTAATTATTCATTTTAACAGAATATAGTTCACATTGAACAGCGTAAAATAATTAATATTTGTTCCATTACAGTAAGAGAATTCTGTCAATTCGAAATTGTTCAAAATTCTGATCTTCCGTATTATACATGAAACAAAAAACTGTATTTTTCACGTTTTCTCAGAACCACAGTCCAGAAACAATGTTTTAAGAAGTTGTTCTGCTTTTAAAAGGAATACGTCTTAAATCTTGAGAAGTTACAAAAGAAATAATGAAAAATCATTTTATTTTTAAATTCCAAAAAAAAATAGTATCGTGAATAAACGAAAATACCCAAATAACCCAACTACGTTAATAATTTTCATAATCGCTACTAAAATGAATAACGAGCCCAAATTAGTCCCTTGCGGGATTGCAGGGAAATTACTTTGTTGACTTTAAACCTTTAGATTTTTCAGAAAATTATAATTTGGTAAAATAGCATAATTCTGACCAACATGTGTTATTAACTTAATGTTTATAAATTCAGTCCAAAGTAAAAAATTAATGCATTTTAAGTTGAATTTCTCTTAACATACAGGGTCAAACAAGAACGATTTGTACTATTTCTAATACATTTGCATATAAGTCAAATATGAATCTATCCAGAGTAGATTCAGTTCGCTAGACTATTTTAGAAACTTTACTATCAAAATTCAGTTGTAGCCTCAATAAAGAGTCGTTAATTACACAACACGACGTGAAATTTGTACCTTAAAAAAGAATAGTCACTTTTTATAGACTTTACATCGCTGAATTCAAATCCCATCTCAAAATTGCTCCACCATATCAGGTTTTTTCAATGTCCTAACCTTAATGAAACAAAAATGCAATTTTGGCCTATATTTGAGGTTATGTATCATGGTGACATTTTTTATATTAAAAAAACTGTACATAGCATCGTAAAGTATAAGTCTTACTCTTTCATATACTGGTTAATTTGTATAAATATCTTTTTTTTTTTCTTCGAGGTATTCAATTTTGAAAATTTCGAATTGCATAAATTTTCAAGTTTCGGAAACCTTAATCTTTCTTGGCTTGGCTTTTCAGCGACAATTATGATAAAACATGGATGTATTGAGGCTATTAACGCATCATTCAATCCAAATTTATCATTTGTTTTGTTAAATAAATTTGTTTAAACACTTTGTTTAAACAAATTATTGCAAAATTCATTATTGTTTAAATAAATGCTTTCATTGCACTTTACAAAAATAGATACGTTTAAAGTATTCGTGATCGGTATTATCATACATTTTGTTTTAAACAAAATCATAAAAATTCATTTTGCAATTTAAGTAACCCTCAAACTATCATTAGAAAATAATTAAGAATCAATATCCAGAATTCACAAAACCATCTTCTACAAATACAAAGTCTACAAATACGTATGGTTAAAATTTGTTATTTAATACTTTATTTATAACAAAATGTATCGCAATAATAATAACGGCTCCTTTAAACGTATTTATTTTTGTAAAATGTAATGTATTGATAATTATATCAGAACAGAAATTCAGGCGCCACTGCACCCTCATGTAGGTCTACGGAAACTGCACTGATACAATTAACAGATGAGATCCAAGAAGCACTGAATAGTAAGGAAACTCTAATATGTGCCTTTCTTGATATAGAAGGGGCTCCACGTGAGGCAGTCAAAAGAGTACTTGACGACAGGGGAGTAGACGAAACGACATCCAAATGAATAACACTACTTCTCTCCACAAGAGTAGAAGAGATAGAGATAAGACAGAATGCTATCGCCCTCTGTACCACCAAAGGATGCCCTTAGGAGGAAGTAGCCTCTCCACTTTGTGGAACTTAATTGTATATCGACTCCTCGGTGGGCTGACTGGCCTCGACATATCTTGTCAGGGCTATGCCGATGACTACGGGATGGTGCCAGCTGATGGGACTAGAAACAACCTCACCAAAATCACCCTAATAGCCTTCACAAGAAAAAGAAACTTCAATCTGAGAACCATCAAAATAGATGGGAATGTTATTGAGTGGAAGTCAGAGGTGAAATATCTGAGACTGACACTAGATAATAAACTCCTCGAAAACAAGCACGAAAAAGAATTAATTAACAAGGCTACAAAAGCCTTAATGGTCTGTAGAACTTTGCGAGAAAAAGATGGGACAAAAATCCGAATGCAGTGGATGTAAATTTTAATAATGAGACCAATAATGACATATGGGGCAGTAATTTGAAGCAAAAGAACTAGTCTGGATAATACGAGAACTAACCTCTCAAAAGTCCAAAGACTGGCCTGTGCGTGTATAACCGAGGCAATAACAACCTAATCAATAGCCGCCATGGAAGTAAACCTAAACATATTCTGGTAGAGAGCATGGTGAAAAGGACTGTTTATAGGATAATGAGAGATGAGGTCACAAAACGAAGGTTCAATATCTTGTCCAGAAATCAGCAAATCTGGGACATGCCCCAAAATGAAATGAAAAGAAATTCAACTTTGTGAAAAGCTTCAGCACAAAGTTGGGTTGCAAAAGCGAATAAGACAGAAACACCATTGAAAAAATCACCAAGGAATCTATTATATGATATACAGATTGCTCAAAAGCAACGGAGGAAACTAAAATAGGAGTGTATGGACCCAGCACGAGATACGACAAAAGCTTGGGTAAGTAACCAAGCATTTTCTAGGCAGAAATGCAAGCCATTAGGAAATGTATTCAATTCAACAAAGAAAAAAACTACCATGGCCAACAGATTATCATCATGTCGGATAGTCAAGCAGCCATCAGTGCGTTGAGCTCTCAAATCAGCTCCAAGATGGTCTGGGAATGCCTAGAGGAATTAAATGATTTTAGTAAGTCACCCTTATGTGGGTACCTGGAACACCGGGATAGAGGGAAATTAAATAGTGGACAGGCTCGCGAAGAAAGGGGTTGAGATACCATTTCTGGGGCCAGAGCGTTTCTGTGGAATCAGTAGCAGCGTAATGCTGAAAGAACTAAAAATAGAAGAAGAAAGCAGGAGATTCAGTTATTGGACGGAGCTGCAAGGATTGAGACAAGCGAAGATACTTCTGGGAACTAGGACCAGTAGAGATTCAGAGAATGCATTACCCTCAGTAAAAACAAACTCAGAGTTCTAACAGGGGCCTGACTGTGACTTGAAAGGACACATCAAGAAACTTAGACTGGTACACGAAGAAGAGTGCAGATTCTGTGAAGAGGAAGACGAACCTCCATTCATATCCTTTCAGAATGCAGCGCTCTAGAAAATAGGATGCGCTTCTTGGGAACACACCAAATCAAAGAAAGGAAGCTACCCACCTTGAAGCCGTTCAACATCCTAAGGATCCTGAGGGAAATAGAACTGGAGGACTTGCTCTCGCCTTTAAGATAACTCTTACAACTTGGCAGCAATAGGGGGGGCACAACTGATCTACCAGGTCACAGTGTATAGACCCCAATTTTACGCACATACATACAGAATGCAATGAGAGCATTTATTTAAACAATAATGAATTTTGTAACACAATGATAAATTTGGATTGAGCGATACTTTAATAGCCTTAGAACATCCATGGCTTATCAGAATTTTCGCTTAAAAGTTTATCGGTCACGAAAGATGAAGGTTTTCAAAACTTGAAATTTGTAAGAGTAAGACATACTTTAAGATGCTATGTATAGTTTTTTGAGAAAAAAAAACGTCGCGATGATACATAACCTAAACTATAGGCGAAAATCGCGTTTTTGCACTTATAGGTTAGGATATCTAACCTGATGTAATGGAGCAATTCTAAGGCCGAATTCGAATTCATCGATCCAAAATCTATAAGAAATTACTGCTGTGTTATTTGTAAGTAAATAAAATTTTAAATAACACTTCTTTTTTTCTTATCTTTTATAGTAGTTAACTGGTATAATTGGAGAGACAATATTGTCAGCTTGTTGTACATTTTGCAATAATTCATAACTGAGAGGGCATGGCATGCCTACATAACTATGTGGTATTAGAGTTAATAGGGTTCGTCAATTATAATTTTGCAACCAACGTCACATATTTCATTGTGATCACTGAGTAATTACCGGAGATTGCACTAAGCCTATGATTACAGTTACTTTTTAATGGCACTTACTTTATCTTATAACTATTTCGGCGAATTTAAGATATTTAGTTTACACTAAACCATTCCGAAGTTAATTTAAAAATTTTTCGATTATTCGAGTTAAACATGTAAATACGTGTTTTCAAATTTTGGTCATATTTTAAAGATTGCTGTCATTTTGGAGACCTCAACAAAAAAAACAGTTCGAAATTGTACGAGTAGTTTTTCATAAAATTTGTTTAGTAATGTAGCAGTTTTTTAGTAAATAAGAATATAAGAATTTATAAAGTTTTTATTCTTATTAAGCATACAACATTAAAGTGAATAAAATTTTTATAAAAAAAATTGAACCGACTACTAAAAGTGCGCTAAAAAGTGAAAAATAACTATAAATTTTTATATGAAATTGAAATTTTTGAAGTCGGCGCCAAATTAATACCTGACAAAATGTGATTCTCATAAACAGATTAAAAATCCTTTATTTGTAATTGCTTTCTTACCATAATTTGTATATATTAGTAGTTATTTATTTCATTTAGAAATAATTTGGCGCCGACTTCAAAAATTTCAATTTTATATAAAAATTTATAGTTCTCTTTCACTTCTTAGCTCACTTTTATAAGTCGGTTCTCGAATAATCGTACATGTACCTCTTAAGATCCCGGAATTTTAAATAATTGATATAAATTTAATTTAATGTTAATTCATGAGGTGCATGAAACTGCCGAATTCAGATGCAAACGCCTAGAATGCAGAATAGAACTCATCCTACGACAAGCACTCCCATCTTCAGCCCTACCGCCTTGAGCCCGGCTTTTACCCACAAGGGTCCAAACAACGTTTTTTCTCACTTTTAATAAAACCACACCTAGGCTCGTATTATCACTACAACAACGCGAAAGAAATTGTGAATTACTAGCTATAGATAGATTAAAGTCACACATCGTACACTCGCTGTATGCCATGATAACCTATGGCTCGGTTATATGGTGGACACAAACCATACAAAGACGGTCCACGCTGGAGCTCTTCGAACTCCAAAGACTCCAACAGCAGACATGAAAACCCTACTAAACCTCCCTTAATAAATTAATCAGTGTTGAGACGAGGATGGAGTCATACAGGGTGGAATTAAAAAACGTCTGGTAGACTGGACCTGCCCTTGGAGACAACAGAATCAATTGTGAGTCACAAGCACAGCAATATATTACTGAGCAGACCATCCAGCAAACTAAGCCACGAAATTCTGCGTCTAAGCAGACAACACATCAGGCTGGTGACAGGCTACTCAACTTGAGAAAATATCTAGATACAATTGACATCTTCAATGACAAACCATTATGAGATGAAGAGGACGAAACATCCTCATGCATCATCTTCCAGTGTGAAGCTTTAATTTACTGGAGACACCTTCATGGATCAATCTATCTGGGAGGCCTGTACCCAGAGGGTAAGCTAGTGAATAGGCTGCCAAATCTGATTAAGGCAACTAACTTGTTCACCTAGAAAAGATGTGACTGTCACAATAGGTCTTAAGGCTACAGTTTAAGGGCTTCTTAACCTTGGCCGGCTATGTCACACAATCAATCAATCGAGTATAGATTGTAAACAAGTAACTTAAAAATATTCTGTAATTATTAATGGTAGCAAAAAGATCGTATCGCGTAAATAATATGTTTGCTTTTTTTATATTATACAGAACACCCTTTGTTGTCCATTAGAATATTGATTAAACTTTAAAGAATTTGTAAAATATAGGTATTTTTTATCTGTTTAAACAAATGAAACTTAAAACTTCATGTATTCCTATTACAAATAAATTTTAAATCAGTGTCCGCAATCCTACCCTGTTATGTCTTCAATATCAGATGTTCAAATTATCGTGGGCGTAGTAAGCCTTAAAATGAACTCTAACACCACTATAGCCATTTTGCTCGAAACCCAGTGGAAACATATATTTTATAGAATATTTGGTGTGCCATAAATTTTTAAGTTGTAATATCGTTGTGAAGGTGCTTTGTTATTACTACTTTAGCTTAAAATTTTAAAAGCTTTGAAGCCTTTTTATGTTTATGTGGTGTAACGATGTATTTTAGGACTTATTTTATGTTATTTTTTTTAATAATTTCATGTTTATAGATATATAAAACAACTTTAAAAACATATGTTAAAATATTTTTTTTATTTTTGCATGTTAAGACACATACCTGCAATACATTGGTGCATTTTTTATATTTTTAACGTTAGTAATGATTTAAAATAAACGAAAGTAACTATTTGTAGACACCTCGCTCGAAAAATGCTTTAAGAAATTAGTTCTCCATAAAAAAGTTTGTAACATCATCATTATGCTTATTACAGCTCAACATGTTGCGCAAACTAGAAGGTCGTAGTTCAAGTACTAACCAATCAAATTATCTCATTTTTTAGAGGGCACAGCTTAAAATTACTTTAGTAAAAGTAGAAAAAAACTAAGGAAAACTTACTGGTTAAAACAATGCAACAACACACTACGTAAGCATAAAGCTATATTAGAATATGCAAAATTATTTATTTAA
The DNA here is from genome assembly GCA_034092305.1 of Diaprepes abbreviatus. NCBI lineage: Eukaryota > Metazoa > Arthropoda > Insecta > Coleoptera > Curculionidae > Diaprepes > Diaprepes abbreviatus. The sequence goes on from JASJET010000103.1 coordinate 21,423,554, forward strand.
TAAATGTTAGGTTAAAGATTTAAAAAACTGTTATTTTATTTCTTAGAGACTCTTTGAAGAAGAAAAGTCTTTGATTGTAGGGATATCACAAGCCAGTCAACACCAACCAGAATTTACAAAGCAGTTAGGTGTGCCAATTGTTTTTAAGCGATCTGATTAGCGCTGACTAGTTTCTGATCTTTCTGACAACGGAACTAATACAGTTAAGCTATCAACTTAAAAAGGAATATTACATATAAAAAACTGCTTACCCAGATAACTCTACAATTAAAATTTATTCAAAACTAATTAAATAAGGAGGCCACAATATATCAAGTTTAAATAGATGAGGGAGTTGGGTAAGAAATAGGGATTTTTTTGTTCTGAAATCGACAACAACCTATTTGTCGGCGAAAACCACAAGAGTTTCTACACCAGCATGAAAAAAAACTGAATGTAGCAAAAAATACAAAGCTGGACACATCCAAAAAATATACAAAAAAATTAAAAAAGAATAATGAAAAATATGAACCATTAAAACCAACTAGAAATTGCATGGGAAAACTTATAATATATTTCCTAAAAACTAGCCTCTAAAAGAGCAGTGATTTTCTTGACGGTATGACTTCAGAATGCACTTATGAAGCCCTACAAAGGAACAGAAAACAACAACTAAAACCATCATTGAACAACAATTAAAACATGTATAATGGTTCACGTTCGGTCTTTCGTAAGTTCATCTTGTGTCATATTTGCCCGTTACTTCCTATGAAAATGCATTCATAATAAAGGATTGTTTTCGGAACGGAACGGATTGATGATGACTTGAAGCACAACCAATAATAATTATGATAATTAACAAACAATCCTGTCAGTTCCTATGTTGGTGTCCTGGTCAAGCAATTGGCCTCGCACCGGAGTATCGGAATTAGGAAGTGTAGTGTTTGTCGTAGGGAATTTAAAATTTATTTAGTAAACTGTCGTGCTTAACATAAGAAAAACGCAGTAAATTGTAAAAAATAAGAAGAGAGAACACTGGATTCTAATTTTTTGTTATTTCTAAACCGAATTAATAATATCATTGTTTCATAATAATTGTTTAGCGACTAATAAAATGTTACAAGACTTCACGAATAGTCATTTAATTGTGATTTTAGATTACAATTAATCAAAATGCCTAAAATAAGTGACTTACTTTCTTTCATTTCTATAAATCTAAAGCAGTAACATGTGATTTACTTCTTTTAGACTCTTTAAAACAGAATTACCGCTTTTTCATCGTTTTTATTATTCATGCGTTTAATTTTGTCAGAAGTAAAACGCAATATTGTAGAAAAAAAAACTATGTTTTATTTTAGTATATTTTCTTGAAATCAAAATTGCAATAAAAAGTGTTACAGAAATTTTTGTGTAAACAGTTTCATAAAATTTTAAAAATAAACGATCCAAAAAAAAAGCAGTTAAATTACCATTACTTTTTTTTTCGGTAAACGTAGATGAAAGAATAATTGTAAGAGATTATAAAGGGTACAAGAGCAGTAATTATATTTTTCAGTGGGTAAAAGTAAAACAGTTTGAAAACTACTGCTTTTTTACTTTGAAAAGTAGATTCAGGACATGTAACTAATTTGAAATTTTTAGAAAGCTTAAAAAATTAACATTCTTAATGATTAGCTTTATAATTGATATGTAGAAAATCATCAAAAAAGTCTATCAGTATCCTGATTAATAAAAGACAGTAAACGAAATTTACTGTCTTTTACCTAAACACGGCAGTAAGTTCGTAGCTAAAGCGATAATTCGTAAGATCGGGGGAGGGGGGTTAAAACAAATTCTAGGCTAAAATTAGTGCGGTTTTAGTTTACAATTTCCTTTTTAATAAAAAAAAACAGTCCAATAAAATGATTAAATATTCCTTCCAATTACATAATAAACACTAACAAATGGTAGCATTATTATGGACAATATTAAAATACTGTTTATGGTGATAGTAATAATTCCATAAGATTGTCCTGAATCTGAATAATAGATCATGTATAAATTATGTAAGGATGCTGCGAGGAGGGAAAGGTTTTACAAATCTTATGCACTTTTACGCTGAGAGGCGGGAAGAAATGAAATAGCTCATATTTAAAGTAATTTATTCAAAATTAAATAAAATATATTTAAAATTTCGCACTCCAGCAGGAGTGCAAAGGAAGCATCTCATATTAATAGATCTAAATGAATCGCATCTTACAATAGCAGAAACCATGTAAGGCATGCACATAGCGAGAAACAAAACGGTTCCTCATCTTGAATGGTCTTTTCATGTATATGATGTATAATTATTATTGTAATAATGAATACTATTGAGGAGTTCAGTATCAAAACCTTTCGTAATTTTGAGGCAGAGGGGTGAACAAAACTTACTCTATCCTTACGTAGAGGAGGGGTTCAAAATTACGAAAATTTGCCATAAGTAATTGGTACGTGATCCCTATCAAATTTTATATTTATGACTTAACGGTGAAAAAATTACGAAGTTGGAAAATAATTCATCTAAATCATTGATCCCCAAAGTGGTTCATATAAACCACAAACTATAGGGAGTCCGTGTTAATGGGAAAAAACTGGTGGTAAATGAGATGTAAATGAGAGTCCACTAAAGAAGATCCTGTTGTGTCAGATATTCACCATAATTTAAGCGGTTCGTAAATGAAATAATGTACCTAAAAAGATTATACCTATGGACTTACATGACGTTAATTAATAGAATGGACAAAGAAAAACCTTATCTTTATATGAACTAAATATAATTCATAAATTATAGTGTAAGTAAATAACTATTGTGTAAGTAAATAATATTTATTTAAGTTATAAGAACCTGCGCATTTGATAGCAATTCATTGCGCTCACGCACGATATGGCAAACATGTCTTGACTTGAACCAGAGCTCCAAGAAAAGCAACACAGACTTGCATGGACTTATTTAATTCCTCTATTATTAATACGAGTGTCACAGGTAAACTAGATTTATTCGTTTTCTTAATTTTGAGGAAAAAAATGATAACCAATAAAAATAGTCCTAATATGCAAGTGAATCAAAGTTGTCTTCTTTGGGAATCTGAATATAAGTAAATACATTTTTTCAATAGGACTGTTATTATTTTGTTTCATTCCTTCCATAGTTAAATTGCTGATTATGACTTAAAGTAAAGTTCATTCGATATTCAATCAACCGCTTACAAACGTTTTAAGTTTTATAATTTCTTAGTTACATTGTTAGTTTTTTCGTTTTAGCAATCGTCATATTTACTTTATGTCTTTTTTTCTGTCTGAATCTTTAAAAACAAAATTCGATAATACATGATTCTTCTGTTCCTAGGAATAGCTGACAAACTATTGCCACAACATAAAAATAGCGTTTAACATGGGATTCTATTTCGAATTACTAAGTCTTGTCATATTTATTCATATTATTCATGGATAATTGCAGCTAAACATGGCCAAATCTAAGAGAAAATATAAGCAGTATAGCATTGATTATTTGAGTTTCAGTTTCATTCCATCATTGTCAGACAAGCACCTGTTCATTTCAATGTCAAAAGAGACGATGATGCTTTGCGAGCATCTTACAATATATCTCTACTGGTAGCAAAATCAAGAAAACCGTATACTATTGGAGAAGAGCTAATTTTACCAGATATTGAAAACGTTGTTGAATCTGTTCTATACAAACGTGCATATGATATGCTCAAAAGAATCTATTTAAGCAACAACACAATGTAAAAACGTATCCTTTATCAAATATAATATAAGCAGCAACATATGGAACACCTGCCATAGTTGAGTATAACAGTGGTTTTATAGGTCATTTAAAACAAAACGTACTTAGGGTGTTTGCAAATTACTCCGCCATCCATCGAAAACCTCTAGTTAATAAGAATAAGAGTTACAAATTGTATCAATCTCTTGAACTGGTGATGGACGCATTCTACAAAATTGAATTTTAGATTACTTAAGCGTGTTTTGTGAAAAAAACAAGGAGAACTTTCATCGATTACTCCTTCATACCGAAGTACGCTGGCTATCGAAAGGCTTATGACAATGTTTTCTTTAATTTTTGAAACTGTTTTAGAGTTCTGGATATTAAAGATCCCATTTTAAAAGAAAACTCAATCCAATAGAGACTAGACATTGCCTATTTAATAGATTTGTTTACCAAATCCATCATTCCAGTATTGCTTATAAGAATTAACCTTACAAAGCAAAATATTAGATGGCGAGAATTTTCCCAGGATGATGATTTTTCGACCTATGTTCAATATTTAAATGCTCTGTACCACATACTTTAACACCAGATTTGAGGATGTTTTAACCATGGAAATACTACAGTGGGTTATCAACCCATATGATGACATTGATGAGTCAGATATCATATTATAATAGTAACTGATCGGGATAAGTCCTAATGAAGAGCTTAAGGTGCAGGTTAAAAATGGATATCAGCAATTTTACTTTCAGAGAAACATACCGATTATTTATTCTTTAGCCAAATTCATGATCGCAAGAAAGTTTTTTCATCTTCATATTTTATGGAATGGGGTTCCAGTGCAGTTATCAATCTTCCTATAAAAAGAAAGAACCAGGTTAGAAATCACAGAACGAGGAGATTTAAGATTATATCTGACTAAATTGAAGGCAAATATTGAAAATTTGCTATCAAAACATCAAGCACCTCTCTCCCATTAAAAGTAGTAGATCATTATACAAAGTTTGTAACAAGTGAGAAAGGATGCGCTGAAAAAAAATGGATGCTGTAGGGATTTTTTTCTGCGCATCGTCTCACACGTGCCATAAAATATGACCACTGGAATAAAATGATTACTTTCTTCTTGTGTATTTAATTTATGTAAGAATTCTACAAGATTTGACTTTTTATCCGTTTAATTACTAAAGATATGAGTTGTAAGTCAAACATGTTTTTTATTTTAATATTTTCCACTGTAAAATTAAACCCTATTAAATTGAGTAGCCTTGGTCTAGCGATAAAATGTTTTGCAATAATTTTTACATACCCCCTATTTTCGGGTAGAACACAAATATGAGGTTTTTTGCCGATCTCGCATGGTTCTTTAAAAAAAAATTGTTGACTTTCCCCTGTCACTTTGTGTATTTTCCTGCCTATTCCGTTACTATTCACCACTTTCACTAAAACACTTGTGAACATTATGAAGTATAGCACATTTTTCGTAAAGTTGTACACAATATTTTTGCTAAAATTTAACGGAAAATATGAAAAATCAAATTTGGAAACGAGACGCTAACCAACTTAGGTTTTGAAACAAATACTGCGTAAATCCCGCGAATTGTTGCCGAATGTTTTCCTATAAAATTGCACCCAAAAATAGTTTCATTTGGACTCTTGATTCTCTTTTGATACTTCCTACATATGACTAAATAGAACAAAAAGATTAACAAACAAAATAAAAAAAACAACCAGAACTAACCGTGACAATCCCTTAAAATAACTGGTAGAATCTTTCTCCGCTCCCATCTGGCAGAGAGTGTTCCACCTCACTATGGTGTCTCTTGGAGAGCAAGCTTTTTAACTGCCTGAAAGAAATTATTAGAAAGTGATCGGGATACCATGTATATACTAATCACCGTTAGAGGCTTTAAAATTGTGTGCAAAAAGGGGGCTTATACGAAATAGCTTGTCTTATGAAATCAGTTCAGGTTAGTTTAATTTTAATCTTGGTTTTTAGACCATTGTAGATTGCCAAACGATTTGTTTATGTTTAGCATTCCCATTCTGCACGTTTAGCCACATTTTATACTGTAATATTAGAATGACCACAATTAATTGAATTTGAACTACCAAGTTTTCCATCCTAATGAAATTTAAAATTCGCGTCCACGTGGCAACCTCGCAAGTAAATCACGTGTTTCTGTCTAAATCGTTAACAGGCCGGAAAATTAGACTAAAAGACGAGCCGTCAGTTTTTTTTTTAAACTTTTATTGAAAATTCTCATTTTTCCACGGTTATTTATGTAAATTTTGTTAAAAAATAATTAAATATTATGTTGTGTTTGTGAAATTAATTGAAATGCTCAAAATTTAAAGATAGTGGTTGGAAAATTCCAGTTATACAGGGTATCCAGGAAATGTGGGATATCTCCCGGATATGAAAAAACACGTGAAAAGAATACTACAAGTTCATTCAACTTTTTTCGTATACGCCTTTTCTTCGGAGAAATGGGCTCTCAAAGAGCTGCAATGGAATCAAGTTTTTCACACATGATTATTGAACCACCAGGTATATTTCAATATTTTTTAATATGATGTATACCAAGTAAGACCCTTCAAATTACTATCCAAGAAAATGTTGAGAATTATTCACAGCTGCAGGGACGGACTAGTTGTGACACTCATGACCCCATATTTTTACGTCCTGTATGACAAGAATTTTGGACAACGTTTTTTACATACCTTTAATTATTGACTAAAAGTTAAGTACTCTTCGTTCATGTCGCTAATCCTAACGAAAAAACGTCATTTTATTTACACTGTTAGGCTCCAAACTTCTGTCGGATTGAATATGAAAAGAGGAATTTTCCCCTGTCACCATAGTTTCAATAAAAAGTTAAACTAACTGCTAAGTTAAAAACTTCGTAAAATGATTCAATATGGACTCCGTGAAGTCTGATGCACTCGCGGGAATGACGAATTGAGGACTGCTGTACTCACCACATTAACTTACCATTTTTCCTTATTTGATCACAATGAAACATGATTCTCCGTAGAAGTTTCTTCCTACTATCGACCGGAGTGGAATACACCAAAGTTTTGGGATGTTTCTACAGGTAAAATCCAACGGCGTTAGGTTACGAGATCGAGGAGGCCAAGCAATAGGTCCCCTTTTACCTTTCTAACGGTTTGGATAGACATTATTCAGATGCTCCCGCTGAAATAAGATGGTGCGCCATCGTACATGTAATACGTCTTTCGGCGAGTTTCAAGTACTAGGTGCTCTACTAAACCGTGAAAAGCGTTCTGGAGGAACTCCACATAAAGTTCTTCATTCAGTCAGACCGGCAATACGAATAGTCCAATCAAAAAATTGCCAATGATTTCTGCCCATACACTAATTAATTGGGACTGATGTTGATGATGCGAAACAATAGTTGCGTGAGAATTTTCATCAGCCCATACATGTGAGTTGTGTAAATTTATCATACCTATTTGGTAAACCCTGCTTCATCCGTGAAGAGAGTAATTATATGAAGTAAGTAAGAAGTAATTATTTCGTTGTTGATCCAATAGCCAGTTTACAAACTGCATTCTACGGGGAAAATCTTCAGGAATCAGTTCATGTACTTTTTCCAAATGATCTGGGTATAACAGCTGTTCTTGAAGAACTTCAGGTTCTGTTGTTTTCGACGTATTAAACTGTGCTGATGATTTTCAAGTAATAGTTGAAGGAGTGTCATCTACAGCGTTTTAAACATTTTCCTCTAATTGTGGCGTACATACTGCTCTTTCCTGACCAGCATCAGTACATATTTTCCCAAAATTTCCTAAAATTATGAAGAAATTTAATAATATTACCTTATTAAATGGAATCGCCTACCATTCTCTCTTAGACGTTGGTCACCTCGTTGAAATGTTTTCTGAGTTGGAAGAGTAGGATTAGGATATCTGTCGTGACATAACCTCCTGGCTTCCAAAGCATTGCAAGATTCAAGACGATACATCAGGTGCATATCTGCATACTCAATAGACGTGTTCGAATTATTTCACAATTAATTTCACCACGAAATCCAAAAATAAGTAAATTAATAACCAAATAAAGAATCAATGTGTCAGCAATGTGAAAATTAACAAGTTCTAAAATGCAGGATAGTTATTTCTTTCGTATCTAGCAACGTTTGCAACAACAATTATTTGTTTTTGGTACCGATAAAATAAAATGTCCATTTTTTGCGAACCTAGGTGGAACTGCAATTCACAGAATTAAACATTTTTAACCAAAGAGGTAAACTCTAATTTTGGATCGAATTTTTTCTATCATAAGGTTGAACATTTGATAGGAACCAAGATGTATCTTTTATCGAAATACGCCAAATACATGATGAAAATAAAATGATATTTTTTCGAAAACGGTTAGAATTAGCGACATGAATGAAGAGTACTTAATTTTTGGTTAATAGTTAAAGGTATATAAAAAACGTTGTCCAAAGTTCTTATCATATAGGGCGTCAAAAAATGGGGTGATGAGTCTCCCAGCTAGTCCATCCCTGCAGCTGTGACTAGTTCACAACATTTTCTTGGATAGTAATTTGAAGGGTCTTACCTAGTATACATTATATTAAAAAAAAACTTGATTCCATTGCAGTTCTTTGGGAGCCCATATCTCCGAAGAGGAGGCCTACATGAGAAAATTTTATATGAACTTGTAGTATTTCTTTCACGTGTTTTTTTCATATCCGCGAGATTTCCCACAATTTCCCGGATACCCTGTATTCATGTTCTATCACCCGAAAATAGAATGCATGTAAAAAATAATCGAAACATTCGTAAAATTCGGTGTTTCCACTATTCCGAACAATTTCCCTTGATATTAATTACATTACAAAATAACCGCACATCACACAAAAAATGTAACAAAAAAAATCCTTGAAAAAAATGAAAAATGTTTTATCGAGAATATATAGCTGAAAAATTTTTATTATATGTTAGCCTAATATCCTTTAAAAATTTTATAGTTATGCGGGGGTGTATTTTGAGAATATCTTAAGAATTTAATAGTTTTGCTTTTATTCTGTATTTTCATTCCCTGCACCTATTTCATTTTTATGGGACATTTATAGCATTCTATAGAGTGTTTTGTACAATACGTTTATAGCTTGAATTGTGTTTTAGAAATAAGTTACGATAAAAATTTAGGAATAAAAGTGAACCAATAAATCCGTCTAAATAAGTAAAAATGGTGTCATAAACTGTAAAGGGATAAGATTTTTCAGCAATTTTTACACAAGACAATTTAAAACAAAGTAAGGTCCTACTTAAGCATAATAAATGAAAATTTGGTATCAGAAATTCTCAATATGTATGTAGAACTTTTTCTTGAAATACAACGAAAATATGCTGTGAAAATTTTAAATTGATTCAATGAAAGTTGTTGGAAGTATACTTATCTGAACAGATTTTCCGAGCAGATTTGGTCAGCTGGCTATTACCCGCAGACAAATTGATCCCTTAGCTATAGGGATGGAACTCTGATATAATTTATTATAAGTTAATTATTCTGATCAAAAAGTACCCGGAATTTTCCCTTCAAACAATCCACGCTTAAGATATTGTTATACATATTTTCTTTTGGGTTGGTACATCTCTGTCGGAAGTTTGTGCATGATAACGTTGTAGGCAAGTCCGTGTTTGTTGTGTTCTGCGAATTTCACAATGTCGAATTTAGTTGAGCAAAGAGTTCACCTGAAATTTTGTATCTCTAACAAAATATCACGTGCGAAAGAATTTAAAATAAGAACGATAGCCTACGAGAACTTGACAATGTCGAAAACACAGCGTGATGCAAAGAGTTTAAAGTGGGTCGTGCTGTGGTTGATGATTTATCTCGTTCCGGTCGTCCACGCACTAGTGTGACTGTCGTGGACTTTTAAACTCCCCGCACACAATTTCTACACAATCCCTTAGGAACCACTTTTCCTCAGCTCTACGACTGGACCCCGCTACAAATAGGTCCAGGGTTTTCCCCAACCAATCGTAGGAGGTGATTGAATGGGGAAAACTTTCAAATTTTAAGTAATGAAATGTCGACTGTAAATCATAATGTACCCCAGGTGAGTATGGCCAATGGTCCAGAATCCCACATCACAGACGCGGTCAGCCCCACGGATTCTGGGAGGGGCAACATTTTGATATCGCCATCTTTAAATGGCAGGATGTTGAGTAAGCGGACTCCTGTTGCACAAGAAGATACAGCCCAACAACAACATGAGAACCAAACAACAGCGAGAGCTTCACCCTCCCAAGGTGCTGCGCAGAAGGCCCAGCTAGCGCTTGCTCAGACAGGACTTCCAAGACAGCGCATAAAATGGGCAACATCTATGAACGAGACTATAATGCGCATCTTTTATGGGGTGACTCAACTAGGACGAGAAACGATCGGCTATAGAAAACAGCTACATGCCCAATTTATGAAAATGACAGATACATGTGTCACAACAGAGAATAGCTGACCAATATAGGATTATTCTCTGTCAGGGACACCGACAATAACAACGATCCGATCGCTGAACCTGTGCCACAGCCTGAACCCTAGGTCCAGGTACAACAAGAACAGCCCAATGATAATATCCAACAGGACGCTGAACTCTTTGATCAGAAACTGTCGACGGAAACGAGTGCTGCGATATTGGAGTATGATGGAACCAATCCATTATGCAGACCAGCACCGCCAAAAATTAAATCATCCAAAAAACTGGGTGACATGTTAGACATCATAAACAATCAGATTTTACCAGCTTATGTTTCAGAGGCCTGCAGTCTGCAGTCCCTATATATATATATATATATATATATATATATATATATATATATATATATATATATATGACTATCTACTATGCCACGACTGCAATAGTAAGAGCTTTAGAAATTAAAGTTACAACAGTGCCTCGACCAGCAAGCACAGAATCCAAAACACCACCATGGGAAAGATGTCTAAATAAGAAAATCAAAATCTTCGGAAATATATGGGACAGCTGACGGAGTATTTCAGGGGCACGAGAACAACTAAACTGCAAAGACGAGTTGAGGAAATCATGAATCGTGTCCGATAGCATTCGCAACAAGATCTAGGGAATGCTACTGCTCAGCCGTACCTCTACATGCTGAAATAAAAGTTTTCTATTGTTGCAGGACGGCTAAAGAGATACAAGGCCAGCAACAACTGAAAACGAGACAATGCGCTGTTCCAACAATCAAAATAGACTTTCTGTAGTAAGCTAAACTCTCCACCTAGCATGGCAGATAATAGATATCCCAATAGAGAGCAGGTAGAAGAATTCTAGGTTAGCCAACTTTCCACACACGCCAATTGTAACAACGCGGCAAGCTGGGTCAATGAAGAACATCAAATCTGCCAAGACTACAGCCAGATGTTGTTTGAGCCATTTACTACCGAGGAAAATTCAGGAATAATCAACGAATCCCATAACTGGAAAGTTCAAGGTCTCGATGGGATCGAGAACTACTGGCTTAAAAAGTTCTGGTTTATGCACCATTAACTAGCGAATCTTATTAGTGATGTTTTTCTTAACCCAGCAAAAATTGTCATTGTTTTTGACAGAAGGTATTATGTATCTCTTGCCCAAGGACCAACATGACACACATGACCCGGCTAAATATAGGCCAATCAACTACCTTCCCACACCATATAAAGTGATCATCTTCTACTTGACCCAACGCCTCTATGCACATTGTGAATAAAATAACATCATCGCAACTCAACAGAAAGAATGCACCAAGGGAGCAATGGCATGCATATGTAACCAAGCCTCTACCAACCGAAGAAACCTCTTTGCTACCTACGTGGATTATAAAAAGACATTCAACTCAGTCCCGCATGAATGGTTTACAACTATATTGAGAATGTATAGGGTCGATTACCATTTTGTTTCTTTTTTAGAACGCATCATGTCAACTTGGAGAACTAGGATCCAATTGCAAGTGCCATCCACCGATATCATCGAAGCTAATGCAATTCCAATACCAAGGGGTATATTTCAAGGCGATTTACCAAACCCATTGTGATTCTGCCTTGCAATGAACCCACTATCACGCCGTTTGAACCCCACCAAATACGCCTTTATTATTAGAAATAACAACGAAGAGGTAGTAAGACTGAATCGTCTTCCATACATGGATGACCTTAAACTCATGGCTGCTAACAGTCACCAGCTGGAACAAATGCTTACAATTGTGGAGGAATTCTCTGGGGATATTGGAATGTAATTTGGACTTGACAAGTACCGTATTTTGAACTTCTTTAAAGGGAAGATACAATCGAGAGGATTTAAGATACAGACAGATGAAACCGTAGCTGCAATGGAAGCAAAACCAATATACAAATATCTAGGTATGAAACAGGCTAAAAGAATTGACCATCGTATTGTCAAAGCCAAATTGACAGCCAAATCTGTTAGATGGGTAAGGCGGGTATTGCGAACTTCCTTATATTAGAAATTTGTTTAAGGCATTCAATACGTACGCATGCTCTACACTTAACTATTCTTTCGGAATTGTAAAATGGAGCAGGACGGACATCGAAAACTTCAAAGAAAAATAAGAACACTATTAACAAAAGCACACAATAACCACCCTCGGAATGCTATTGAACGTATAATGGTTCTAAGACATCAAGAAGGAAGAGGACTAATGGATATTACTAAACAGCTTGACCAACAAATAATAAACTTTCTTGTTTCCACAGGTTAGTGGGTTCTTCTACACTACATCGAGAAATAGCTGTGGGAACAAGATATTGCTTCTCATTACCAAACAGACCAAGAGAAGCTGCAAGCCCGGCTACGGAAGCCACTTCATGGACGTCATCCAAATAAGGTCATCCAGGACAATGTCGACAATTCAGAGTCGAACTACTGGTTGATTTTAGGTCAGATGCCTCATGAAATAGACGAAAAACTATCGGAAGTTCATCATCAGAGATCCCGTAATAGAAAACGACCAATGTAGAGATTGACAAATATCAGAGAGAGTCCAGCACATAACTATTGGATGCCAACCATTTGCCACAACGGAGTATAAAAAAAGTCATGACTCAGCCACTAAGATACTTCACTAAGAGTTAAGAGATAAGTTAAATCTCTTGCAGATAGGAAAAATGCCTTATTATAAATACATTCTAGAGCCTATTTTTGAGAACAACGGGACCAAGCTATATTGAGACCGAATAGTTCTGACGGATCAGATAGTTACTCATAATAGACCAGACGTTATACTAACAAATAAAATTTCTAGGCGAACTACACTAATTGACATTGCTAGACCTAAAAACAACAACCTAATGGCAAAGTATAATGAGAAGATCGCCAAATACAGGGATCTGGAGGTGCAAAGCCGCAGACAATGGGCAATAAACAGCGCCCACATGATTCCCATAATTTTGTCAACAACTGGAGTAGTATCAAAGAACCTCCTGCAAAACATCAAGGGACTAGGCCTTAGTAAGCATATATATAAATCGGTTCAGAAAGCAGTTTTCCTTGCAACTGTGCGGTGCAACCAAAAGTTTGTAGGAAATTCAGCGACCACGTCACCTATGACCCGGTAACATGGAAAGGGTTCCCACAGAGCTTCATACTTTTGTTATCTTTGCGTACCTGGTATAAGTCAATATTCCCTGGAGCCGTTTGACTTGAAATCATAAAAAATTTTATCCGAAGGTAGCGAATCGTTAAAATTTAGATAATTTTTTTCCAATATTCGTTTTTCTTCAAAAAGTCTTGCACACGTCCAAATCGCTATTTTGCAAGGTAACTTTGATAATAAAAATATTGTCAGATGATAGCGAATCATTCCAAATTAATTACATTTTTTGCACAATTCACTCATCTGACCATGCCTGTGACACTTACTGGACTGAGCAGATAATGATGTTTTAGAATATATATATTTTAGATTCAAACAATTATTAAAAATTCTGGAAAACCCTATTCGGAAAAAGAATCTGTAACTTTATAACTAATACTTGGAGACTTGCACTTCGTCCGCCATTTTTTTTTTGTAAAATTTTCATAAATCAAAGAATTATTGCTCACGTCAAATGATAGTCGAGCGTTCTGACCTAAAGTTTTTTTGCAATCTCTAACAAATGTTTAATATATTTGCATAAGTAGAAAATATCTGACGATAAGCGGACCCGCGCTGGATTATTTTTTGTCACCTTAAAAAATCTCCGACCGTAATTAATCATTCCCAGTTGCATATCTTTGCAACAAATTAACGTTGACTATTACACATTTTGTAAAATCAAGGTCAAGAAAAACATATAGTGAAGATATAATTTTTATATTATATTCTTTCCCAATGTATAATATTAACTTTAAAGTCACAGTACATAATTTATTCAGTTTTATAATACGAGTATTTTTCTTTCGAAATAATATTATCGTCAGACAAGTCGCTATTACATACGACCTAAATATAAGTCGGTTTTATATATTTTCTTTATCCCCGAATTACGCCGATATTTTTATACATGAGCAGAAAGCCCGAGAAGCAAACTGAATTTGGATATGGAGAAAATATATAATAGAATAATTTTATGAATGCGCTTAATAATTTATTTTATTAAAAATATTTTTTTTTATTTTTCCAAAATAAAATTTACAATTTACTATTTAAAACACTAGATAGCACAAAAGAAAGTTCTTAGGCTGCGTCTGCCTGTATGGGCTAATCTTAAAAACTACTCAATTTTGATAAGGTTTTCAGCATTTATTATGCCTTTTGCAGTAGAAGGTTTGGGTATACATCAATAATAAATAGTAATTTACATGGCCCGTGTTGCCCATTCAAATAGTGAGTGCGAATAGGGAACCTGACCACTGCTGATTATAATTTATCTCAAATATTTTTCATGCTAAAGATTTTACTAAAAAATATGCAATACAAAATATGATATGCATTTAATTTAGTTTTTATCTATATAAAGAGAAAGATTGTTTCTCCGGGATAAACAAAAATAATTCTCGATCAATCGCAACTAATTTTTACCCATTTTTCTCGGCATATTTTATCGTGAAAAAACTTTAACTACAATAATGAAACGCAACTTTAAGAAGATAATATTTCAATGTGTACTATGAACGGTCGTGCATATATATTATGCTGGCTTTCCGCTAGGGGTCGGACTCATTGTAGTGCGCTTCACGCAACAACTTTCACACAAATCTGTCTACTACTACTTGAACGTTCACCGCCGTTACCTGTCTGATTATCAATTCGACGATATTATTTTTGAATTATTGAACATCAAACAATTATTATTCATTTCTTAGATAGGTTAAAGTCGGGTAATCCCGTTCAGGAAGTAATACCGGTCACTTCAATTTCTCCATAATATTGCGTTTGTTCACACGAACACACAAAGCGGGTGTCGTGACTATACCCGAATCAATGCACCCACTCCCGTTAAGTTCCCAGCACACGTTCGGGATGAGCGTACATCAATTGTTTTCACGCCAAGCTAACGCAAATTTTCATTGTAAAACTATAAGAGGTGAGTATTTGTTTTATCACGTTTCTTACATTGTTGGTTACAATTGTTATAGTGTAAATATCAAGCATCCCAAGTAATCATAGATTTTGATTTTTTAAACACATTTTTAACCTAAAAATATTTTTTTGGGAATATTTCTACCCGGTTAATGCAGGTCATTCTGGCCGGTATTACTCCCAAGTAAAATTAGTGCATGGTTAGTTTTTTTAGGCGGGAAAAACCGGTCGTGCTGACTAGTATTACCTGCAAGGAAAATTAGTACATAGTTAAGTTTTTCCTATTTTAGTGTTTGTCTTTATCTCAGAATGTCCAAAATATGAAGCAAACCATGTTCAAAAACGTCGTGGAGGCAATGTAAGCTAAATAAAGCCTTTATATTAGTGGTTGAAAGGAAACCGGTGAGAGAAGCAGCTCGGTCTACTATAGCGTACCGTGTTCAACCCAATAAATATGGCAAATTTACTAGGTGTTCTTGGTAACTCAAACCATTTAAACGAAGTGATGATACGGTAAGATCAATAATCGAACTGTAAATGATCTCTCTCCATACATTAATTTTAAATTCATATCGATAATGCACAATCTTTATTTCGCGCGAGTATTCGTCAACATAAATATGTTCAATATGTAAATTTGTCATATCCTTTTTGTAAAGCAACACTAATCGGGAAATACATTTTTTTTATGAAAATTTACATCATGTGCCCTTTAGAGAGAGACAGCAACGTAGTCTCAATTTGAAGTTGAAAGATAAAAGCTCTCGTACTATCTGGAGGAAGAATTGATGCAACAGCTGTTCCTTTAAAGTTCTATTTACTATATCTTTGGAAACTTTTTTTTTCCTCAACTTTCGATGCGTTAGTCATAAGGTTCCGTTCATAATGCTGGACAACAGCCAAAATGTATCTAAAATGAAATCGACTAAATTTTACCATTTTTGGAGTACTGAAACTGAATTTATCTTTTTAATATTAGTTCAAATTTGGAGATTCCTGATGTTGTGTCTCCCTATATATTAACAACGTAATAGCAAGAATGTACGTGATATATTTGTATTGTTATAACCATAGAGGGGTGCGACGTTCCCAAATATACGTTTTCCCTATGTTAAGACATTTTTGCACAGCTTGGCTACATCGCATGGGGGATTTCCAGAGATGACCCCATATACGAACCCCAATGGCTTAAAATAAGGAAGATAGCCATTTAAACCCATGTAAATCGACTTTTATGTCTGCTTAGTGCTGAACAGCCCCTGTATACAAACAAATGATAAACGCCACTATTGTGGATATTATGGAATTAAATAGAAAGTTCTTGAATATTCTCTAAAAATGTAGAGGCCCTACTTGGATGTATAAGCAGCTACAAAGCGGAGGAGTAAGTCAGTTGAAGTTAGTGAATCGAATTGAATAGTTGAGATTGTTAGATGTCTCGAAAGTATGTAAACAATCCGGATCATTTCTGTTATGATTGTGGTGAGGTAACTTTTGTGTCTCAGAATGGGGGATTAAGACAAATAGTGGACGCCACATATCTGCTGTAATGCATGTGCTTCAAGTCTGAGAAACTGGTTAAATAGTAAAAAACGATCTATGCGGTCTGCTATCTCAATAATCTGGAAAGAGCCTTGAAGGTTCATGTTAATGATTGCTATTTCTGCATCATACCTCGTACTGAGCAAGGCATGGGAACATCCAAGAAGAAAAAGTCGATTATCAACTATCCAAATACACCATTTGTCTTAAGATCTGTACCTCATAGTGACAAACTTCCTATTTCAGAACCCCCAGAAACATTCACTAACGTATCAGGTAATAACGATACAACGATTTCTCAAAAAAAAAAGATCTTGATTTCACACCCAGTACGTTATACCGCCAATCGCACAAAATAACTAAATCGGAATTAAACGATCTTTTGAGAGACTCAAAACTTCCAAAAAGTAAAGCAGAGTTACTAGGATTAAGATTGCAGCAGTGGAACTTATTAAAAGACGATGTTTCAGTATGTGTTTTTCATAAACGCCTTAAAGGTATAGCATTATTTCTTAACATGAAAAAGAACTTGGTTTTCTGCAATAACATTAGCGGTTTATTGACAGCTTTAAATATAAACTACAAGCTGGAGGAATGGAGATTGTTGATAGACAGTTCAACATTGAGTTTAAAAGCAGTACTATTGCATATGCGAAATATTTTACCATCTATTAGTAGTGAACATAACCCGATTCGCTCGATCCCCCCACTCCTCGACCTTGACCTTGACCTTGCTTCACCCCTCTTTGGCCCCGCCCACATGTCCTTGTCATTGACCTTGAAAGTGCACGTGTGCTTTGGCCTTGGCCTTGTGTTCAAGGTTGTGTGTGACCTTGACCTTGACCTTGGTCGAGACGACCTTGACTTTGTTGAAGGTCACCTTGGGCGTGTGACCTTGAAGATATGTTACGTGGTTGGGGGTGACCTTGAATGGTTTTATATAAGGTATGGGGCAGTTTCATTCATCAGTTGGCTCTGACTTGTATAGGTAGTACATGTGTTAATATTTGACAAATCATGGCATATGTTTGTGAAAATTGCGGTTCTAAGTTTACTAATATTTATAATATGAGACGTCATCAAAGAGAATCGTGTGCGGCGAGATTTAATGAAGTGCCTGGAGGAAAACGGCTCCGAATTGAAGAGTATACATCGACGATTCCGCTAATTAATTGCGCTACATGTAATGTAGATGTTCCAATAAATCATATGTCGGTGCATAAACGAACACAACAACATAAAAATAATTCATGTTTGCCGGTATGTCATGGTGTGCAACTCGTTGAATGTGCCTTCAAAAGGAGAATTGCAACCTATCGGGTTAGCAGTGATATGGAGCATTCCGATTACGCAATGTTCTTTGCAGACATTAAATCCAAGGTGGTGGAACTTGTTAATAATTTATTGCGTGTGCATCATGCTTTAAAAGTTAACATGACAGCTGTTGGCGAGTACATGCTTCCATCACAAGAAATATTCAGTGAAAAATCCTTCAACACTGCTAATCAAATAATTAGTGTAGAAAGTGATTTGGATGCCGTTTACCATTCTTTCACCGAATTAATAAAAACGCAGGCGACAGAGTTCCAGGAGAAAGATTCAGGTATGGAAAAATCAAAACCCGATATATTAAACTGATTTTTATATATTATTTTTCTTGTTATAGGATGGGCTCTTGTGCGAATTTTATACTTGGAAGTTGGTATCAACAAGTATATGCCTATGGGTGGCTCATCATACATCAAGTTGCCGTGTTCTATTGAAAAGAAAGGAGGTGTCGTCAATGTGATTAACCAGGACGAATTTTGCTTTGCGTGGGCTGTAACATCAGCATTGTTTCCTCCAACAGCAGAGCCTTCACAGAAGACATCCTACCCCCATTTTTCTAGAGTGCTAAATGTAACAGGTATGGATTTTCCAGTAAAATTACGTGACATTAAAAAATTTGAGGAAATGAACAACATATCAATTAACGTATACGGTCTGGAATCTAAATATGAAAATAATGAAGTAATACATGAAGTTATTGGTCCACTGAGGTATGCGTCAAAAAAGTTGGATAGGCATGTAAATTTA
Organism: Diaprepes abbreviatus; assembly: GCA_034092305.1. NCBI lineage: Eukaryota > Metazoa > Arthropoda > Insecta > Coleoptera > Curculionidae > Diaprepes > Diaprepes abbreviatus. The sequence goes on from JASJET010000103.1 coordinate 21,442,458, forward strand.
TTGTTAATTACAAAAGACTGTAGTAGTAAAGATGGCGGTGAACATTTTTGTGATACGACTTGTTCAAAGAGTCATTATTGTTGGATTCGGGATTTATCACGTTTAGTTTCAAGTCAAATTAGTTGTCAACAACATAAAATATATTTCTGTGATGGTTGCCTCATTTATTTTAGTACACCGTCAGCTTTAACTTTACATCAAAGCTACGATTGTAACCACATTTTCACGCAAACACCCTCAGTGGATTTAAAAATCGATAAATTTGGAAAGAGTGTGCCGGAAAATATTTTAAAATTCGAGGGTATAGAAAAGCAAATGCGCGTTCCATTCGTGGTTTATGCAGATTTCGAATCTGTTTTAAAACCCATTGAAACGGTACAACCAAACCCACAAAATTCTTACACTGTAAAAAGTTTTAAACATGAACCATATTCTTTTGCTTATTTAATTAAATGCTCTTTTGACGACTCACTTTCGAAATTTGAGCTATTTCGGGGGAATAATGCAGCTCAAGTCTTTGTGGATCGTATCGAGTGTGATTTAAGGGCTCTATACAACACATATTTAAAAGACATTAAGCCTATGAAACCGTTAACGCCTGAAGAAAAAAGGGAGTTTAATGATGCTAAAATATGTGGTATATGTGAAGGCCCTTTTGAAGAGGGTGAGATTAAAGTACGAGACCACTGTCACATAACTGGTGCAAAAAGATTTGGTGCTGCACATTCCGTTTGTAATTTAAATTATAAATTACCCTCTTTTATCCCTATCATATTTCATAACTTAAGCGGCTACGACAGCCATTTATTTATAAAAGAGTTATGTAAATATGGGGATAAAATTGGTGTTTTGGCTCAAAGTAAGGAAAAGTACATATCATTTACCAAAAGCATTTATGTGCACGATTATTTTGATAGTAAATGTGGAAAAGTCAAGAGGAAATATTTAAAGTTGCGATTTATTGATAGTTTTAAATTTCTGTCAACGTCTTTGGAAAATTTAGGCAGCGGTTTAAACGACGACGATTTTATTGAAACGCGGAAACATTTTTCAAATATCAACCAATTTAATTTGATGCGTCAAAAGGGTGTTTTTCCCTATAGCTTTATTGACTCTATAGAAAAAATGGAAAATACATGTCTTCCAAGTAAAGATGAATTTTATGATAATTTACGGGAAGAACATATTAGCGATGAAAGCTATAGAAGAGCAAAAGAAGTATGGCGCTTGTTTGGGTGTAAAACTTTGGGGGACTATTCGGACGTGTATTTAAAATCAGATGTGTTGCTATTGTGTGATGTTTTTGAGCAATTTCGGAATAATTGTTTAAAATTCGATAAACTTGATCCAGCACATTACTATACCCTTCCAAGTTTATCATTTGATTGTATGCTACGTATGACTAAGGTAGAGTTAGAGCTCTTAACTGATATAGACATGATACATTTTTTTAAGAAAGGTATACGCGGCGGCATAAGCCAGTGTACAGAAAGGAAGCACATCGCTAATAATATTTTTTTACCAGACTATGACCCAACAAAACCTTCTTCATTTATAACATACCTTGATGCTACAAATCTATATGGTCATAGTATGTCACAAGCATTACCATATGGTGGTTTTCGATGGTTAAGCGAGCGCGAAATTCTGGATTTAAATATTATGGCTGTTGGTGATGATAGTTTACATGGCTACGTTTTGGAAGTGGATGTGCATTATCCGACTGAGTTGCATGATGCACATTCTGATCTTCCATTTCTAGTAGAAAATATCATACCGCCAACAGAAAACGCTAAATTACCGAAATTAATTCCTAATTTACAAGATAAAAAAAATACATTGTACACTATAGAACTTTAAAACAAGCCATCGCCAACGGCTTAGTGGTAATGCAAACCCATCGAGTATTACAGTTTGAGCAATCAAAATGGCTAAAATCGTATATTGATTTTAATACCAATTTACGTAACAAGGCCACCACAAAATTTGCGAAGGACACTTTTAAATTAAAAAATAACGCGATATTTGGTAAAACTATGGAAAATGTGGAAAATCGAAAGGATATAAAATTAGTAACACATTGGGAGAACAGTGTAGGCAGAAATGGAGCTAGAGCACTAATATCCCGCCCCAATTTCAATAATAGCTCGATATTTACCGAGAACTTTGTTGCTATACATATGAATAAAGTTAAAATATTGTACAATAAACCAATTTATATCGGTTTTTCCATATTAGATATATCAAAGACTGTAATATACGATTTTTATTATAATTTTATTAAATCCAAGTTTGGCGATGATGCTTCGTTACTTTACACCGATACTGACTCGCTTATATTAAAAGTGTATACGGAAAACTTTTATCAAACTATATCAGAAAACCCCGAAAAATTCGATACATCAAATTACCCCGAAATTAATAATTTCAACATAATTAAAAGTAATTCTGTAGTTGGTAGAATGAAAGATGAGTTTCCTGGTGATCCGATAATAAGTTTTTATGGTACCGGCGCGAAGGCTTATTATGTAAAGTCCATTAATAATGAATTAAAAAAAGCCAAAGGTATCAAAAAATGTGTTATCGAGAAAGACCTTCATCAGGAAGACTACCAAAGAATTGTTGAACGGGGTGGTTTGATATTAAGAAAGATGAAGACATTTAGAAGTGAATTACATAACATTTATACCAACGTAATAAATAAAGTAGCATTGTCACATAGCGATGATAAACGTTATGTAATTCCCAGTTCAACCAAAACTCTACCTTGGGGGCATGCAGACATAGATTTTTACAAAACAGACCCGGAAGAAAACTTAGCAAATTTAGTCACCGCGTTGGAATCATTTCTAAGTCAGGACAGCACGTAATCTGGAAAATCCATATTTCATTATTTGTATTGTTTTTATTATTTCTATTAAACATACAACATTAATATGTAACGATAGTATTGTAATTTTTTTTTTTTTTTTTTTTTTTTTAAATAAAAAACATGTATTCATTACTTGATTGCTTTTTTATTGAACCTTTATTTTAAAATTATAAATATAATGAAGTGTCGACAAATAACAAACTGTAAAAGTTATTGTTGAAAAATTTGTCTAATAGTAAATTAAACGCACAGGTCTACGAGTAAGTGTTTAATGTGAAACAGGTTTGCTGACAAGATCCTCCATAGTCTTTTCAATTTTCAACATTCTAGAGTTAAGTTCATCACGCAGTTCGTCTTGCCTAAGTTCATATATTGCAATAACAGTATCATCAATGTATCCTCTAAGTTCTTGACCGGTTTCAATTAATTTCTTGCGTACGTAACCTTCAAGTTGGTTTCTGAATATATCTTTAATAACAATTGTTGAGTCATGTAAAGCTTTCTGCGTATCTTGCACACACTGAGCAAGGTTATTATCAACATAATTTCGTGTGGTCGCATCGTCTCCTTCAAGAGGTTCTGCTAAATAGCACAATCTTTTGCTTCCCATGTCGTAATCTCCATTAGGTGTAAGTTTAAAACCTATTCCTGAAGGACCTCGCATAAAGTTAAAATCCTTAAATTTTCTTTTGCGACCGAACTTATCAATAGTGTTTACTTCTGACATTGTTATGTGAGACTGATTTGAAACCATTAGATTTCACCCTAATATATGATTCTATTTCATTAATAAACGGACTCTGCAGAAAAATATGGATTGCAAAACGTATTTTAGGCGATGTTTAATAAATACACATACAGATTCATTTTACTATTGTTTTATTGAAAAAAAAAATTAAAATATAACAAAAGATTGAGTTTACTTTTTATTATTAAAAAAATAAAAAAAATAACAAACAAAAAAATTAAAAATTAAGAAATAAAATACATGTTAATTTCTTCTGTACAGGTAAGCTTCTTCTATGACCCAATTTCTTCTCTGGATGGCACGTTCATTAATGTCCTTGAACTGGTAGTAAACTAGTCCACAAAAGCCGCATTGTACAAATTTAACCCTGAAAAGGTCAATGTAGTTGAAGTCGTACGTAAGATCATTTCGCCAGCAGATACCTAGTCTTTTACAATGATGACAAGTTAAATAAAAAGCTTTTGGTATATGACTGTATGTTTTGGCTGCTTCACTAGGTTGTTCATCGGTTGGCAACATGATGTTTGAATATGTTGTACTTTTCAATCGCGGTACTCTAATTATGTATTACTTTTTAAAATAACCTTGACAGGACCAAAAAAAAAAATCCTTGAAAATTACAACCTCGAAAACGACCCTGACATTGACGGGTACTTTGACCTTGGCCTTGGCCTCGCATCTAACAAGTTTAGTACTATATTTATATGCTTCTTTAAAATAACCTTGACAGGGACAAAAAAAAATCCATGAAAATTACAACCTTGAAAACGACCCTGGTATTGCCGGTTACGTCGGCCTTGGCCTTGGCCTTGCATCTGACAAGTTTAAATATTATACTTAATGCATCGAACAAAAGGAATAAAGGTGGTGTAGTGGGGGAAATGGGCATAAAAGCAGACTTGCTGGCTCGAGCTCTTCACAGTTCGTCAGAACAGCAAACAGTACAGTGCTAAGAAAAAGTTAATTGTGTGAGTTTGAATATCGACAATGTCTAGTGTACGGTCTCTTTTAGATGCTCTTGACGTGAGCTGCGGTTCACAGCAAGGCATGCTGGATAACATGAGTGGTTTAGAAGTGTTAAGTCCGGGGGTGTTCGAGAACTGGAATGGCGTGGAGCATGAAGATGCCGAAGACCGAGCCCTCAACGATGGTCGCGACGAGGAGTTAGTTCAGTCGGCAGCGCAATTCCTGGAATGCTGGACGGAGGAGAAGGAGCCAAAGATAAATGTGATCAGTGATGTGGTTGTGCGAAAAGCATCGCGGCCTAGGGAATCTTCTCCGAAAGCGTCGAAACTGCAAAAGCTCTTGACTATGCGGAAGTCGGAAATCGCCGATAAAAAAACATTTTATTCGGCGATTAAAGGTGTGGGACAAGGGAAGAAGAAAAAGTTTAACTTTAAGCGTCCCTCCACCCCTGTTCCATTACCCGACTTCCTAAAAACAGCACCGCAAGAGCCACTGTCAGTAGAAGTGGAAGTCATAGAAGGCCCCGATGGACCAACACCACCAACGCCACCAACACCGGCCAGCGTCGAGAATGAAATAGTGTCGGAGGTGAAGTCTTCCCCAGCGCCAGCGCCACTGTCGCCGATATTGGGGTGCCGGAAACCCATGAAGAAGCGGTTTAAGCGGTGTTTTGAAGGCGATGAAGTTTCCGCTGCGTCGTCGTCGTCGTCGTCGTCATCGTCTTCACCAAATAAAACCGCGTCTTCTTCCGAGCCATCACAACCGGAGTGGGTCGAAGACTTCACCAACTCTCAGAAGACCAAATTGACTGACATTTATGCCATGAAAAAACGCTTAGTGAATGAAGTGAACGAGTGTGCCAGTGACATTATAGAACTTGAAAAACAATTAGAGATAAAAAAGGTGAAATCTGCGCGGTTAAAAAGACAATTAGAGGACTTTAATAAATTATGTAGTAGGTGTTAGGTAGTTGTAGATATTAGCTTTTAATTTATAGTATTAAGTTTGTAAATATATATATATATATATATATATATATATTGTAGTTAATAAAAAAGTGTTTGATCAAATTTTTTATATTTTATAATGAGAATAAAAATGACTTGAAAATTTATTTTTGTGTGTTATTTCATATAGGCCCTGTCCCACATAATATTAGGTAATAAAAAAAAAAGAGTGAATAATCCACTAAAACTACGCAATAGCAATAGTTGTAAATATTTTCTGATAATATTTACAAGTATGCTAAAACATGGTTCGGTTTATGAAGTTAAGGTTCTGTCGCCAGAACTTCTAATACTTTGTATCTCAATATTGTATGTTTTTATGAAAAAAACATAAAATATTGGTTACAAAGTATTATAACCAACTAAAACTACGATCAAATTATTTTGTGGTCCTGAAAAGGACCGTTTGGTTGTAAAACATGCGACTCTTTTATTGAGATGTGGAGTCGCACGGCCCGTCATCATCATCAGCGGGGGTGGTGGTGCTGTCCTCTGTGTATTCGATGATGAACCGCCAAAGTTCATCCCATCTAGGATCGTTCGGCTCCCACTCCAAACAATTCTCTGTGGTAGAATCTACCACAGGGCATTGGATGGGTTGTTGTTGTTGTTGTTGAGTCGCAGACATGTTGAACTAAAATGATTGTAATAAGTATTGATGGTCGTATATATAGAGACAAATTAATGGTGGGGGGTGAAAACAAATGTCATATTACGTATTGAGACCAAAAGTTGTTTGTGGTCTCAAATACGAACGAACGATTTAGCTGGGTTCCACCAGCACTTAAAGTTTTAATACTTTGTATCTAATATTGTATATTCTATACATACAATATTAGTAACAAAGTACTAATATGTACTAAAACTACGATCAAAGTATTTTGTGGTCCTGAAAAGGACCGTTGTTGTGTGCCCTTAAAAAGGGCCAGGGAGAGTGTGGGGCTTATGGTGCCCCATCCTCGCTGGTCGACCACCAGCTTGACGAATCGCAGGGGCCTTGTGGGTCGTCGGGTGTTGGTGATGCTGGAATTTCCAGCATCGCATCTTCCGTCGAGTCCGGCTCTGGCTGCGGCGACGGAGTTTCGAGTCTTTGTAAGACCCAATCACCCGCGTCGTCTAATTCCACTAGACCCGGATCATGGTCATATACTAGCGGAATCGGCTCATCCAAGTCGTCCCAACGTAGGACGTCAATTTCAAAATCCACCTCGTCGTCGTCGTCGAAGACTTGCAGGTCTCCAACGTTGTCGGCTACGGTGTCATCACTAAAGATGGATGAGCCTCGGCTGGCGGGTCTTTCTTCCTCCATGTTTATCGTATGAGGGTTGATGAATATATGACTGTGTAACTGACCCAGTCTCATATATATAGAACTACCCCCACCCCACCAACGGATTCTAAATGTTATGTATTGGTGAGAGCTTATAGAATTATTGATTTTTTTCAAAAACTTTAAATAAGGAATTAGATTTGTTTAGACAATAAGACTTATTCTTAATATTTTGTGAAGAATACATTACAAAAAAAAAATAATAGAAACCTTGTTTGAACTGTTAACATTTTCATAGGTTCTCAAGCATATAACTTGGCACTTAAGCTACGAGACAAATCGTCGTTAAACGAATATCTCGCCCCATAAGTGACGATTACTAAACTACGATCAAAATATAATGTGGTCCTGAAAAGGACCGTTTTTGTGGCCCTAAAAGGGCCTGGGGGGAGGGTGGGGTGCCTACCGTGGAGTAATACCCAACGATATTAACACCGACCTAGGTGCAGCCCTTGGTCTTCTCATTGGCGGCACCGTCGTCGTCGCTGGTGGTGTCGGCGTTGCAGGCGGTGCCGAAGGTGCCGCTCCTGGTGCGGTACCCCCGCACTCCTCACACTTGCATATCTTGCCGGGCACGAATGGCCCGACAATGCCAATGATCCTTTTTGGTATATCTTCCATCTTGCCGATCGAATGTGTAATGATGAAATAATTCTAATACCGGCCTCTATATATATTCAAAAAGTTGGAGGGGGTAAGGTGGAGTGCATATATGCATTATATAAGTTTGAGAATAATATGATTTTATAACTCACCGTATCTCTGGTATGGACACAAACTACCCCCCTCCACTTTTCTAGCATATAGTACTAGACTTTCTCTACATTTTTTTCAAATAAATTTTTTTGATATTTCTAACCATTACTTTGCTACATATTTACAAAAAATGCAAATTATGCATATATTTTAATTATTTTCAGGCAAGGTAAGGAAAATTTTGAAAATGTTTTGACGGAATCGTAATAAGGAAGAGTTGAAGTATATCACACTATTTTTCCCGATTCGCTAATATAAAAAAAATTTTTTCATCGCATTTTGGATGGGCTCTGGCGTCGTAACGGTTGACGATAAAAAATTGGAAAAATACATATATTGTGGGAAATTTTCTCTAGAATCCAAAAAAAAAATTTCCGAACTTCTGTCACCGCAAATAAAAAAATCGATACCTCAAAAATTGCGAGAAAATGGTGAAGGAGCCGCGCAATCGCTCTGAAACAATCAAAAATCGATTTTTTTTCCCTCCGCGGGTGGGAGAGTGGGGGAGGTGGTGGTGGACTTAGAAAAAAAAAAAAAAAAAAAAAAAAAAAAAACCTCCCCCTACAACTTCCACATACTCCCGTTCGGCGGCCCTAGCCTCCTAACTCGAGAATTTCAATTTTTTCGTCCAAATTTTTTGTCATTTTTAAGATTTTCCAAATTTTTTTTTCACCATTGTATTCTACTCAAAATTCTAGGTAATTAAAGTGCTTTTATTTTTTCTCTATCTTGAACGGTTCCCGAGCTACAGCGCTTTAAAGAATTCAAATTACTAACTTTCTATAACCCTTTTTTTCAAATTTAATTTTTTCGAATTTTCAAAAATACTACAATATGTAGAAAAAAGTTCTCTCTTTAATTTCCCAATACCGTTTTTCTCTAAATCTTCAACTTTAGCGCGTATTCAGCATTTTCAAAAAAAAAAAAAATTATAATTTTTTTTACACCATCGCATTCTCCTCAAAATTTTGGGCTATCAAAGTGCTTTTATTTTTTTTCTATCTTGAACGGTTCCCGAGCTACAGCGCTTTAAAAAATCCAAATTACTAACTTACTATAACCCTTTTCTTAAAATTTCATCTTTCCGAATTTTGAAAAGTACTACCATATGTAGAAAAAAATTCTCTTTCTAATTTCCTAATATCATTTTGCTCCAAAACTTCAACTTTGGCGCGCATTCACCATTTTTCAATTTTTTTTTGAAAAAAATTTTTTTTACGTTTTTACTATCGAGAAAAATGCTTGCTTATAGTACTCGATTTCCTCTATAATTTTTTCTTATAATTTTTTTCCCTATTCCTAACCGTTACTTTCCTACAAATTTTCTAAATCGTTGTTTTCATATTTTGCCTTAAAAATTTTTTCTTGTGTTATTTAAGCTCTTTTTTCCACTTAATAAACCACCATTTTCTAAATTCCCGTACTCTTTTCTTAAAGAGCGGACTTTTCCGCCAGCTTTTTTTTTTTGGTTGGGTTTCAAATAAATATAAAACTACTACTTCACTCATTACAAATTTATTGATTCAAGAACATTATTTTGTGTTACATATAATAGATACATTAAAATATAGATTTATTGGTCACCGAACCGTTTAATACATTATAACTAAAAAATGAGTCGTGAATAACTAATGCGTACACTTTAGTGTCTTTGGGGAATTTATTCTTTCTCGTTTGGAACTCCAATTTTACATCCACTGTCGATGAGTTAATCGCCTCTGGTTGATGACTGCAATTGATAATAAAAACGGGGTTTTTCATATATTCCGCGAACGTTATCATCGGATCGTTTATCTCGCGCCCGTAGTAGCTGCTTTGGAAGTTTTCGTAATTGTAATAGGCTGCTGCGTACAGTTTCTTGGCGAAATCTAAATTCCATCTTTCGTATGGATAAACGGTTGAATTCAGATACAGTCTAATGTCGCATACGTCGGCGTGGGTAAACTGGGTTGCGTTTTTTTCTTTCTTGTCGCAATTATTGCTGTCTTGAAACCCGACGATTATATAGCGCGGTCTTTCCAGACTTGTACTCGTTCTCAAGGCCCACACGTCGGAAGATGTTTGCCTTAAAGCTGGTAATTCGTACAGATCCCATTTACGATATGCCATTTGAATACTGGCGTTGTTTCCTCCTTTATTAATGCGAGACAGTATTTTCAATTTTTGCTTGTCGTCTGGAATGATGTGACGAATTTTCCATTCGATTTTGTCGATACTAATTTCTGCCTCTACTTCGCCGACGTAACAATTGGTAAAAGTGCGAGCTATAATCATAATAAGCTCTTGTTTTACGTTGAAAACACCTTTTGCGTAATCTTCGGCGAATCCCATAAGATATTTTAAGGGTAATTTCCCGGAGAATACGTTACTTGCCGTGTCTACGATATCTTGGTTTGCTTCGTCGAGACCCCATCCGCACGTCATGAGAGATCTTTGTTGCAAACTTCCGAATGAAACCATGGTTTTTAATGTCGTCGTAACTTCAGGTTTACGAACCACGGCGACCTGTTCACCTCCCATCTCGTAGCGAATTTCATCGAACAAAAATGCGAGGGCATTATTTGATAAAAAACATCTTTTCGTTGCGTCTATGGGTTTAAATTTTCCTTCGATATATATGTAACTTTCGGCGATATCCAGTATAATATCTTGAAAATTAATGGGGATACGGACTTCATCCGAATTGTTGAATGATGGAGATCCGTATGGTTTATACGTATGCTCTTCTAGACTAATAATGGAATTGTCCAAGATGGGCTCGGAGAAAACCTCTATTTTATCGCTGGTGGTGGAAATCATTTTCGCACTTTAAGACCGATTGATTTTAAAAATTTATAGTCTTCGGCAGATAACTGTTGAGATGTTTGTGATCTAACGTCTGGACGACGACTAACCTTGACGTTAACTCTTCTTTTACTTTTATTATGTTTCGGCGGTTCCCCCATCTTAGTCGACAGCACACACAATTGACGATTGAAGCAAAAACCCATTTCTATGAAAGTTTCTTCAGTTCCAATTTCACGATTATTTTCTCGCCTTGAAAATTGATTAGATCACCGCTATCGTCCAAGATGCGAAGAGTAATGTTGTCGATAAACTGACGTCCTGCCGGCATTAACGGCATATAAATATTATTTTGTGGTTCTTTACTGATTTTGTAACCGGGCTCCACGTCGATATCGAATTCGAACAAGGTATGACCTTCCACCGAATTCATATATGCTCCGGAAATTATATTACAATCTACGCGTATGATGCGTACTTTCATTATTTCCACCATCTCGGTTGATTCGTGCTTTTTGTCTCTTTTTAACACTGTATGATTAAATCCTAACATTTTACCGATACTCGCCTCTCCCCGAAAATCTATAGTATATTGGGATTTCAGTTCACATTTCAGCGTATTATTATTAGCAACCAAGTAAAAGATTCCATCGTTCTTTTCTTCAGTTGAAATCCTCAAAGCCTCCAACATAGCTTTACCTATCTCATCTATTTCATAGGCCCCAGGTGGAATCTGCAATTGTATCGGCTCGGTGGTGTAACCCTCCTTCATGTAGGCAAACTTATTGTTGCTTTCGTCCACATTAAAAATTGAATTGTATGTGTAAAATCCCAGCAATGCCAGACCATATTTGTTTTCTCTATTTAATTCGACTGGTGGATAAAAATCGGCGCTTAAGACGCTCGAGTGTCCTGTTAGTGTGAACGTATAAGACATGACTAACCATTAAAACATCACACATCTCGGTTTTATTCTTAGCGGCAACATTTAAAAAGATTCATCGTCACACCTTTTCTCACTGCATTAGATAGTGATGTTTTTATGCTATTTTCTGCTTTTATGCGCACATCGCTGATTTTGCAATAACAACAAAATATTTTTCTAGCCGTAAGATCCTCATCAGTCATAACCTCGTTTAAATTGCTGCTGCTGCTGCTGAAATAATGTTTGCAACCGCACTGATATTTTAATATATCGATATCGCTTTTAAGGTGCTCCGGCAACTTTTCCCAAACGAATGGAATTTCATTTGGGGCTAATGCAATCATTACTTCCTTGGGCATGTTTTCTAACTGTTTCACGGTCATTTTCCTTAATCCACCGGCTAGATGAAATGCTTTCAGTGATTGCAACATTTTAGTATAGTTATTGCGATCCATTTGCGGTGTTAATGGTGACGATGATGATGATGACATCTTTTACGCTGATGATTCGACAAGAAACTTTAAGCACAAATGTCCACACCAGACTGTTCCAAAATCCTGCTGACGATCGTATGTATAGTAAATAATTTTTGATGGTTCCGATCCCGTTTGTAGATATCGTACCAATTCGATCGGTGGGGGTAAATCGCCGAAGCTGTCATAATATGTTACTTTAGAATTATTTTTTCTATAAGCTACCCAATGAGTCCCTGCACCACGCGTACTATCCAAATTCACTATTGCTGCTTCGTAACGTCGAGGACCTTGTCTAGGTAATAAATCCCTCATATAAACGCCTCGAAAGTGTCCTATTCTTTTCTTTTTGGCATATTTTTCTATATCGATGTTAGATAGTGGTCTTCGAGGTAGGGATTCAATTAGTTTTTTGATCTACGATTTAAAAATAATCCCATACCTTTACGATATGGCTTTAGAAACAAACCATTTCCTTTCGATTTTAAATACAGGCCGGCACCGGTTTTATCTTCGCTGCTTTTTTTTACTGCTTTTATGGCGCGCACAATTCCCGCTGCCCCGCCGGCTAATGAACCCAAAGCTGATAACCCGGCAAAAATTGGTATTAATGGTAATATTCCACCAGTTTTAGGAATCGGTATTATTCTCGGTGTACGAACCTTCCTTTTGCCACCTGCCGCTTTTACCGATCTACGTGCTGCCGACAGAGCTATTTTAGATGCATTCATGACATTTTTTTCCAACACATTTTTACTTCCGGCTTTTAATAATTCCCTTCGAACTGCTTGTCGAATAGCTGTTCCGAAACTGGCTTTCCGAACATGTCGATTTTTATTAACACCTTTCCTTTTTGTATGACGCGTGCCTTTACTAGATGTTTTTTTTGTTGATAATGATGATGGTACACCCATACCAAAACGTTGTTTTCCTTTCATAATGTTTGTAACTAACCAAGCTGCTGTTTTTTCACCTAAACTGGAATCTTTCGATTTTACTCTATTCCAAGCACTTTGTTCGAGCTCGTAATCCGCTCGATGTCTCGCACTTATGTTGTCTTTATTATGTAAATAGGCTAAATCGTGTTTTTTGCATGCGGCATCCAAAGGATTAATGCCTGGATCACCTCTTGTCACACGTTTTATTACTTTTGTTCCGGGTCCGCAATATTGATAACCAGGAATGTGTACCTCGAATGGTAATTTATTTATTAACGAATTCACAATACCGTATCCAGTTTTGTTGGAAACGTGAGACCGTCCACTTCGTTTGACGCTCGGCATCTGAATGACAGTTTTTGTGAAAAATTGCCTATAAAATATCAAATTTTCCTAAGATGCGCGTTATCGATCTTAAACAAAAACTTCCTATTGACAATCTCGATGAAAAAGTCGGACTTGGATTTGAAAAGAAGATAATGAAGAGACACGGTCCTTTACTTCCTTCCTCTATTCGCGGCCTGTTAATTGGTCCATCCAATTGTGGAAAAACTAATGTCATGATTTCGCTGCTTACACACCCCCTTGGACTACGTTTCGAAAATGTCTATATTTACTCGAAATCTCTGTATCAACCGAAATATGAGTATTTAAGGAAAATTTTAGCGCCCATCAAAGGTTTAGGCTACTATGCCTTTAGTGATTCCAGTAATATTGTGGAACCGTCCGATGCAAAACCAAACTCTATATTTATCTTTGATGATGTTATATGTGAAAAACAAGATGTTATAAGATCGTACTTTAGCATGGGACGTCATAAAAATATCGACTCCTTTTACCTAGCGCAAACATATTCGCGAGTGCCTAAACAGCTTGTGCGAGACAACGCCAATTTTATTATTATGTTTAAACAAGATGAGTTGAATATGAAACACATATTTTCCGACCACGTTTCACCGGATCTAACTTTTACTCAATTTCAAGAAATGTGCTCAAAATGTTGGGATAATAAGTATGGATTTTTAGTAATTGATAAAGACAGGGATGTGAAATCGGGAAGATACCGCAAAGGATTTGATAGCTATATATTACTGTAATAATAAGAGAAAACGCTCATTTGATTGTTGAAACGTCCTTTGTTAACATCATGAATAACGCGATCGACTTAAAACGTAAACTAGTGGAAGCTACCAATGCCGTCAGAAAAAAATTTAAACAAATTAAAGCGGCTAAAGAGTTTAATGTTGTGGAATTGGAAAAGTTTTACGAACCCATTTCTAAGCCGTTGACAACTATATCTGATGTGGTTAAGCAACGTCAGCAGCAGCAGCAGCAGCAACAACAACAGCAACAACATTATCCAGCTACAAAGTCACATAGTCTCAGTACATCAGTGCAGTCGACTCAAATATCAGGTTTTCCCCAACCTACACATTCCTTTCAAACCTCCACACCTATTCAGCAGCAGCAGCAGCAGCATCGCATTTCAAAAGAAGATATTAGCCAATCGGTGTTTGATACACCCTCGACATCAACTAATACATCTCTCGCATCCGCTGACACCACAACTTCCGATACTTTAAACGCACACCTGAAAGGATTACGTTCGAAACCATCTCTATACGATACTGTATATGGTGTACGTTTTGGTTCAAAAACAGATCATAACAAAAATTTTATTGGTAATTTAGAGGTGCGTTTTCGAAATGGAAATATTGTCTTATACAAAAAAGGGAAAAATATTGCAGAATATGGTGGATCACCGGCACTTTATGATTTGTTATTTCTTAAAACACCCCCAAGTGTAGGCAAGGAACAACAACAATTAAGTGATAATGTACTTTCAACGTACAAGGAAATTTTGGAATCAACGAATGCTGTCTACAACAATTTTAAAAAAAGTGATGGTTTACGGGAGACCAGATGGAACAAATATTTACGAATTATTAAACCTCTGATAATGGGCACAAAATTAGGTGGTACTATTACAAGAAAAAATCTCTCGGAAAAACTACAGTTACCCACAAAAAAGAAATTATCTTCGAAAAAATTTCAATATGTCTACTGGAACAAAGCTAAAGAGTTGGTGGATCGTTTACGTTTGTTGTGGAGTTCCAAAATGGCCGGTCACACTGGACACGAAAATGAAATTATGTCAATCATAGAGGAATTACGAGAAGAAGATATAATATATTAAGCTCAATATTTAATGATATTATTCAGTTCTTCCTTCGATCTGAAACCTTTAGTATTACTAATAATATGGAGCCCAGTCTAGAAAAAATCAAGATTGTTAATGAACTACATAGAACGGCTAGAAAAAATTTTGTAAGACGGCGCACGATAATAAAAGGATACAGAGATTTGTGGCAAATTGATTTGGCTGAAATGCAACAGTATGCTGATGAAAACGATGGTTATCGTTATATTTTGGTCTGTATAAATTGTTACTCGAAATTTGTCTATACCAAAGCCATAAAAAACAAGACTGGTATAGAAGTTACTAATGCGATGAAAAGCATCATTGAAGAGGCATCATATACACCAACAAATCTGCAAAGTGATCAAGGAAAGGAGTTCTATAATACAAACTTTCAAGCCCTGATGAAAAAATATAATATAAATCATTATTCCACTTACAGCACAAAGAAAGCTGCAATTGTTGAGCGAGTCATAAGGACTTTAAAAAATAATTTATATAAACAATTCTCGACAAGAGGATCTTACAAATGGATACATATATTATCGGCAGTAACAAAAACCTATAACCATTCGAAACATCGCACCATTGGAATGAAGCCTGCAGACGTGCAAGAAAAAACACATATTAAAGCATATGATTATTTAAAAATTGTACCTAAAAAATTTAAGTTTTCCATGGGTGACATTGTGCGTATTAGCAAGTACAAAAGCTTATTCGAGAAAGGATATACGCCCTCTTGGTCAACCGAATTGTTTAAAGTTGTAAAAGTTAACGTTACAAATCCACCTACTTACTTGTTGGAATCGTTAGAAGGTCAGCCTATAAGAGGGTGTTTTTACGAATCAGAACTACAAAAAACAAGCAGTCCTGACGTTTATCTAGTAGAAAAGGTCCTTAGACAACGCAAGAAAAATCACATCGAACAATTATTTGTCAAATGGCTAGGATTTCCCAACCACTTCAACTCTTGGATAGATAAAGCTAATATTGTTTAAATAACATATTGTATGACTATATTTTTTATTTAAAATGTAAAATAAATAAACAATATATTGTAAAATAAAGTTTTTTATTTCAATCTTCATTATTAAAAACAATGACAATAAAACATCATACACATAAATAACATTTCAATATTCTTGGAGGGAAGGTCCAATTCACCGACGACTACGACGTTATCTTCAAGGCTATGCCACTCGGAGTGCGTTCTCCTATTCTTTAACCTGCTTTTTTTAGATTTTTTTTGAAGTCGAGTCGTACGACAGTGCGCTTAATGAGTCATTTAAAGGCTGATGATAGAGTATTTTCTGCATAACTTCAATTTTTGTTTTAAGCTCACTATTATTTTTGTATATCATGGGGAGGACATCCTTGTTAAATATGTCACATATTACAACTGCAAAATTGTAAAACTTTCTATTAACAAAGTGTTTTGTCACAGCATCGTCATCATCTTTAGGTTCGCCTAAGTTGGTTATGATTTTTCCACCCATATCATACTGCCCATCCGCTGTAAGTTTAAAACCAATCCCTTGTGGCCCAGATAATATATGATATTTTTCATTATATTTCTGACGACCAAATTTATCAATTGTGTTGTTTCCTCGACTCATTTTCAATCTTTACTAAACTATTTTATTTTTATTTGCCCTACTTATATTAAATATTTCAGCTGAGAAAAAGAAACACTGACTATGATCTACTGGGTTGGTATATTTATAAAAGAAATAAAATAAAACTGTGATTGTAATAGATATTTATTTACAGTAATTTAATTGCACAAATACAAAAATTATAAAAAATTAGTTTTCCATGTCTTCGTTTTCGTTGCTCAAAATTCTATCCCATCCGACACTATTTCGATCGTCAACGTCTTGGGCTGTTGCTGTTGCAGAAACCAATTCATATTTTGCAGCAAGCTCACCTGGTAAATGTGGAATATTGACGAGGTATTCTTTTAATTCTTCTTCAACCATTTCAGCACAAAATGTATCCATGTCTATGGAACCATATAAAAATTTGTCGCACAAGTGTGCCCCAGCCATAAAATTGATTGTATCCCTGATCTCGTTCTTATATTGATCTTTGGTTACATCAATATGCGACCAATCATTTACGCTATCTAACATATCGTGAGCCCTATTTCTTAATTCTCTCCCCAACCAAAATATGTATCTATCTACACATTCGTTGGCGGTCGTCGTCGTCGTCGTCGCATCAGCAGACATCTTTAACAGAAATAATGAACACGCGTAAGTATTCTGACATGTGCAACTATATTTTAAATTTAATTACATCCTTTTTTTCAAACAATTTACATACAATTTACTCCAATGAGCCAAAACGTAATAATGTTCGAGTATTGTTTCCAAAAACTCTAGTGCCCTGCCCCAAATAAGTTAGAGTGTATTTATCTTTAGTTTTACTCATAATATCTACAATATCGTCAGGTAGTGTTTCGGCCACACGTTTTGGTAAAAAAGTCTCAAATGTGCTATTATCACCGTCATCGTGTAAAGCCACTAAAAGAGTTTTACCAAATCGTGTAGTCATTGAAACCATCTTTACAATTTTATACACTTTGCCTACAATCATTTCGGTAACCTTTTTTTTCTCTAAAACCTCGAAATCTTTGCTAAACATTTCATTAATTTCATCTAGAGTTTCTTTTGCAATACTCATTATTGAAAAAAATGGTATATAAATCCAAAAATTACCGTGAATATAAAAGCACTTTCAGAACACTACACGAACACAACATTTGATGTTTATGCCACTGATATCTGCGACTGTTTGAAGTCACTTCTTCTCCCACGAACCTTTATAGCGAGGTTTCAAGGTCGAATTGTAACAATGGTGGGGGTAGCTTAACGATAGAAATAGTGGGAGGAGTATTCAAGGTCAAATGACGTCACACATTTAAATTGGTATAAGGATAACTTCAAGGACAAAATATAATGAAACAAATAACTACATTTTATGTACTTTATTCATTGATTTTTTTCTGCCATTCTTCTATGCGTTTAACATTATCACCTAAACCTAATTTCCTTAATTTGTTCAATAATAATTGTTTATTTTTATTTCTAAGAAAATTCTTACAAACTATACTAGCTAAAAGACACACTTCGGCATGGTCCATATACTTAAAAAATACACTAAAGTCCTGAGCCTCCGAATCTTGCATTTCATATGCGTAAAATTCCGAACAGGCTGCAGAAATTAGAAATTCCTCGTACATTTCTCGCACTAAACTTTCCATATTAACTACTACTACGTTAAACTTAAGTCCTACACTCTAATTTCATCTAACACAACCGGATCTGTAATGAACCTAATCAGTTTTTCCAAACAGTCACTAAACCCCAACTTTTTTATCTCACGAACAAAGTCTTGTAAATTTATTGTTTTGCTGCAATATTTACGACATGCATTCGCAGCCTTTTCATATTCATAAGCCAAATCACAATAGCGCGACGCCCATTCTGCTCGACTTTTCATTGCATCATTGAAATAATTACTAGCCGTTTCAGTGAACTCATCGCCCAATTTTTTTACTGTCTCTTGCAAAGCACTATTCATATTATTCACTCATTTTTACATTCACGACACTTTTTTATTGCTGGTGGTGGCCCATCTATATGATGACGATATATTTGTTCATAGTGAATGTAACAGGGTAAGCTTAACTGTAGTTCCTTGTTACACCGATATGACGCTGGCAGCTTATCCCAAATTTGCCGTAAACTCAGCGTATCAACGCAAGTTTTTAAATATTCGAGAGGAAAAAATGCTAGATCCTTCTCTTCAAAATCACACAAACTTTTTAAATTACTCTGATATAAACAAATTACTCTGCCGACTTGCTCTATAATTTTTTCTTTAGATAGTTCCGTATCTGACATTTCACACTGAATGAATGCAAGTAGACTCACACAATTTATAGAACAATTTGCAAGGTCGAAATCATTTCAAGATCATCCCACACTATTACAATGCACAAATAACTACTTCAAGGTCACACACCCAAGATGACCTTCAACAAAGTCAAGGTCGTCTCGACCAAGGTCAAGGTCAAGGTCACACACACAACCTTGAACACAAGGCCAAGGCCAAAGCACACGTGCACTTTCAAGGTCAATGACAAGGACATGTGGGCGGGGCCAAAGAGGGGTGAAGCAAGGTCAAGGTCAAGGTCGAGGAGTGGGGGGATCGAGCGAATCGGGTTATGTTCACTACTTCTATTCCTGTTAGATATGCAGTTCTCATAGAAGAGTTATACGACAATATGAAGTACCTATTGACAAATATAAAATACGATGAACTATAATGGCAGTTCTGTGGAGACTTAAAGGTGATTGCACTTTTACTAGGATTGCAGCTCGGTTACGCCAAGTTTTGCTTGCTTTTTGCTTTTTGTGTAAACGGGACAATCGGACAAAGGCACATAATTACAAGAGAAAAGACTGGTCGGTTCGACAATCATTAGAGCCAGGTGAAAAGAATGTACAACATATGCAATTGGTTGACCCCAAAAAGATTTTGTTGCCACCACTGCATATCGAATTGGACCTAATGAAAAACCTTGTGAAGGCACTGAATACCGATGGGCCAGGCTTTCGAAACCTGCGTCAGAATTTCCCAAGGCTAAGTAAAGAAAAAATTATAGAAGAAATTTTTGTTGGGCCAAAGATTCAAAATATTCTGAAAGACAAACATTTTGACAACCCTCTATCAGATATGGAAAAAAAATGCTTGGAATGACTTTCGCCTCGTGGTCACTAATTTTTTCGGAAATAAAAAAGCTGACAATTACGTTACTTACGTTGAAAATATGCTCTCATCGTGTCAAAAAATGGGTTGCAATATGTCTCTAAAGATCGATTTCCTATACTCACATCCGGACTTTTCTTCTGATAATTGCAAAGCTGTAAATGATGAGCACGGCGAACGCTTCCATCAGGATATATCAACAATGGAGAAAAGGTACCAGACAAAGTGGAATTCTTCCATGTTTGTTAACTACTATTGGATTCTTGTTAGAGTTGCTCCAGAAACAACTCACAAAAAAGAAGAATATTTATTGTCTCTACACGTGTAAAAGTATGTATTTTTTATTATTTTGTTAAAAATAAAATTTAAAAAAAAAACTTGTTCTTGAAAATTGCAACTATTTTTTAATTTCATTGTTATTTTTTGTGTTCAGCGCCCCAAAATTAACAACAAAATGCACTTTTCTTAGAAGATACAACAAATAAACTAAAATTTGTTACGTAGTGTAATTAATCATTGCTGGAACAAAATTATCGATTTCTTGAAAACGTCTTTCAACAGCAATAAATGTTAGGTGGTCAACGCCCATTTGGAAATATTTCTCTGTATATCCTTACCGACTCCCAACAATTTCCTTGGCAACAGCGGTACAGTAATATCTTACTGGTCATTTCTGCACTAGTGTAATGTTCCGCCATAGCGAAAAATTGAGGGATTATATGATAAATTTTCCAACTAAACGATAAAGATTTGTCAAATTGAATCATTTGGCAATATTCTTTTGTAACTAAGGATAATACTTATCATTCTTAGCTCAATGCTGTGTAAATTTTTATTGTTAATAGCCTGTTAGCCCTTAAACATGCTCCAATTTTCGTGGCCCAGTCCTGAGCTGGGGGCCTACAACGAATCTGTGCGCAATAAAACATTTAAGTTCGATTATCTCAAAAACGGCTGCTCGAAACGACTCTGATTTTTAGATAAAAGTGTCAAGGAATAAGATTTTTTCATTAAGATTATTATACCTAGGCACAAAAAAGTTCTTAAGTTTTAGATATAGACCAAGTGCTGTGCCCTCTATAATGTATAAGGAAACTGTAATTAGATATCAATTTCTCATCTTAAAAAATTACCAAATTTAGTGCAAATCAAGCTATTATTAAGATAAATATTTACAAAAATTACACAAACTTTGACACCCTGTATTTCGGAAAGTATTAACTTTTGAGCCAAGGTAAATGGAGCAGATACTCATATTTTAGCATCAGGATCTTGCGTTAACGATTTGTACAGATCTTTTAAAGACACTCTGTAGTTGGATTAAGATTTGAACACACCAGCTATCAAATACATCTTGTACGACATTGACTCACAATAACCAAATGTTATAGTTCTAATGTCAACTATACCTTATATACATGTTTTCAAAATCAGGTAACCACTGAATTTTTAAAACATTAAACCCACCTAATAGGTAAATCTTAACGGAGAATTACATTAACAGTATTAACATAAACTGTAAAGTCTTAATTAATTGAATAACTCTAATTAGTGTTACGAAATTAGCTCCACGAGAGTTAAGTAATTCCAAAACTTATTTCTAAATATTTACTTGATGTTAGCGTATTAGGTATTTAGTAAATGGGATGAGAAAACTTGTTGAAGCTTACGAAAGCATTTTAAACCTGAGAAATTCCTACTTGATTGTTGAAACTTGGAAACATATTTATCTTAATTTATTACTAATCAATCTGACACGGTTCAAATATCAGCTTAAGTTTAATATGACTACCAATTTTAACCTATTTTTGCAAATACTCACGTTATGGTCAAACAATATTCTTTTCTTTCAGTATTTCTCATAAAACTCTTCTGGTAGAAGCATACCATTCATTAATTAGTCAAATTTTTGATTTTACTACGAACCCTCGTAGTTCTTCTTCCTTGTTAATTTAATTTCCAACTCGGTTGTTTTATCTTCCTGAATTTTGGTCACATTCTTTCTCTACAAAGTAAGGTCTTAAATTACATTTGATTATCACTGGTTGATCCCTATTTATGTTGATTTGCTTGGCATTTGATAGACTGTGGGAGGTTGTATGTACATCTATTATTATTTGAACGTACTGTCACTTTGTTTGCAGTTAAATCTCTATTTTCCTGTCTACTATTCGAGTTTAATTTTTCTTTTTATCTTTTTTTTAAGGCCATTTTCTTTAAATTAGAGTTACATTGACCAGTTTTCCTCGTATGTGTTGTTTTTTGCATTATCTCATTTTGGGTTGTTTTGATCTTATTATTTGAATTCATTCTGTAGTAATCGTCGTATTTTAATCAGTTTTATCTATGTTTTCATTTAATTATTCAACCCCGTCAATGCTTTTACATATTACAGTCGTTATAACGTTCCCCTATATGCCACTTATCGAGTACCCTTTCAAGTTACTTTTATTTTCGGGATTTTGTAAATTTCTGTTTTTTAGCTGGTCTTAGCCACATCTTCTTAGCCTGCGAGGTCCCTAAACTTTCAAGAAATCGATAACTGTTGCGAGAGAGAGATCCTTTTCATTTGCTTTTATTTTTTTCAGGAAACTTTTTCATGACCTCTTCTACGTCGATACCATTACCGACAGGAAGTATATGTATTTAATTTAAAAATACTTAATGGATCACTTTTTAAATTTTACCCTGAGTTTTTTTTTGAGATGTCATCTTCTTAAAATTCTAAATGTTTTTTAAGAGATTTATGCTTACGCACCACACATGGATCTTTGATATAAATAAGCCGAGGTCATTTGCCTTGACTTTCACTTTCCTCTCAAAACAACTAAAAAAGAAAAGTTTCCATCTCGATTTATACCTTCTATCCTTTGGAATTTTGGGGCAGAAAATCCTTTAAATTGTTTCGGTTTGGTGTTTTGGAGTTATTTTTACCGGAATAAACCTGGAGACAGGGATTTAAGCAGTTCTACCTGTTTCAATGAAGTAATTATTTTAATCCCAAATAAGAACTTGTGATAATGTAATTTATTAAAACTATCTATCATAACTTTTTTTATTTTCTAAAGTTTCAGCTTCTTAATGAGTGAGTATTGAATCTAGGTATTGCAAGCTTTTTATAATCTTATTGTTTTTTTCTTAAATGCCTAAATGCAGTAAGCATTCGTCAATAATTAAGTTGTTTATTGGATTTTAAGACAGTTTGTTGTTTTTTATTAATAGTGATGAATTTTCTTAGTATTTGTAACGAAGTTACTGAATTTTTGGGCATGAGTATGTTTGCCGCGATTTGTTTTTTTTTACAATACGTCCGAAAAATTTGATTCTTACAGAAATAGAATGCTTAAAGTTTCCATATTGCCGATGTGTAATTAGATTTGCAGCATCATACTGGGAAAAGCGATTTTCCGACCGTTTTCAGAGCATCCGTCTATAGTGATCGAGCGCCGTATACGGCGTCACTTACCGGCGTAGTGGGAGCTCGGACAGGCTATTTAAGCTCAAGCTGACCATTAATTTGCGGAGAACTGCACGTTCTCCACTCGGGTTAACAGTCCCAACTGACTGCCTAGGTGGCCGCCAGACTACGCCTGTCTGGTCTGGCAATGTAGGTGAGGCTAGGTTTGCGTGTATATAGCGTTTCACCATCCACTAGCTTCCTTACGTTCTACCCCGTTAATAGCCAGTATTTTTGAGGACCCTTGTAAGTACAGGCAATGCTGTGTAGGTCCCTTTCCTAATTTCCTACCGCTATTGATTGACATTGTCGAAGATTCTTGTTAGTCCAGGCAATGTCGTTTCATCCTACCGACGCTGTCGAAGTACGAGCAGCGTCGGTTCCTTTCTTTCCTTCCTACCGTCACCTATACACACACGTGAACAGCGCACATAACATACTCTTGCTCTCCAGACTATTTATTTTTTTATATTATTGTCCATCTTAGGTTGCAGGTTAGTTTTAGGCATATCTTTGGACAAAATATGGAATACAGGAGACAGGATGTTTTAAAAACCATTTGTTTCATTACATAGTTCCGATTTTTAACATTTCAAAAACAATTGGAAGCCGGCAGCCAACACTAATACTTGTAATTGACCCCTGGCTTGCCGTTTCTCCACTGAAATAATCTGCTCGGTGCATAAGTGGGTCCTCGACCACATTAATCCCGAGGGTGGCACCCGAGAACCGACCACCGGGTGGATGTTTTGACCACTAGACAGTCAAACCGATAAACAGTTCAGGGAGCAGGGATATCCTGACTGTAAGGAGATACCACCATACCGATACCCCTACGCTGAGCATTTGACCGATGACTATATGCACGAAAAATATCCACCTACCGAAGTTCCGCTGCCGTAATAAAAGGCATCTAGATCCATAGAGCACGATTTGCTCCCTTTCTAAAACGCCATTACATATTTGATAGCTGTTACTTTGGTAATGCTTTATTTATTCATTTGATATTTGTAAGGGTTAATTTTGAGAGTAGATTTTGCTATTTATTGTAAGATTTACTATATTTTGGTACGTATTTGCTCTCTGGATATATCACGATTGCTCTAATTTATCGAGGAACTATTTATCTTATATATATTTTAAAGAAAATCTGAAATGTATTCAATTTCTTGGCTCATTTTGAATTTAAAATTGGTTATAATAAAATAATATAGCATCGTGATATATTTGGTAGCTCGATTACTTTCAGCTTGACTCCAGAGTGATTTTTTTTATATTTAATGAAGACACACACACACACGTTTTTTGTGGTACTTGAGACTGAAATTAAGTTAAAATTCAAAAGATTATTAGCGAAAAGTTTATTTAATTTTTTATAAATGTTGGTATTATATCCCGATTTATTATTTTTGCTCTGGAGCATAATTAAAGTTGCATTTAATTTTGCCTGATTGGAACTGATTAGTGTCAACCAGTGCTCTCAGATTCTCATTATTATCCATTTAATTATTATTTCCAATTATGTGATGCTTAATTTAGTTGGGAAATTAATTATTTTCTAAAGTAAATATTTTCTTTTATCTTATATTTAACTAAATATTAGTGATTACCCGGAGTTAGATTGGATATTTTTAGTAGATTTATACATTTTTACTCTTACCTATCTTGAATTCAACAGTTTAAGCAGTTTATTATTTCACTTAATACTTCATTTTATTATGATCCTTCACCTTTAAGACCACTTTAGATATTTTTTTCCAAATGTGTAGAAGATTTAATATTCTAAATTAAAATGAAAATAATTTATTAATATATCTTGACTATTTGGCGAAATTTGATTAACACATTTACTTGTTTTTTATTTTAATTTTTATAAATAGTCTTAGATCCCCTTTTCTTTTAGGGTTCTTTCTATTGTTTTTTTTTCTTGCTGGTTTCAATGTACTGGATTCTTTCTACTCTTTATGTTATTGGTTTACGTTTTGCGTTTACCTTTTGGCAAGAATCTTCAGTGATCAATTAACGAGCACTGATGTTTATCTAGTGACTATACACCACTACACAATTGGGCAGTGTTGCAGCCTGATTTGTTCGAGAATACGCAGCTAGCAATCTCACTATCGAAATAACATGCAAATTTAGTATTATTTTATTTTTTTTGTAGTTTAAATGATAACAACTGAATTAATATTTTACACTTAAGTTTATTCCATTCTTTTTTTGCAACGCGTTGCGCAATTTTCCAGCGTTCTATCCCATGATCATGGAATAAACAGGGTTTGCATTATGTTTCGACACCAGTATGTACTAGAATTTGTCATGTGTTAAATTTTATTTCACCTGTTTTTTTTTATAGCATTACTTCATTAATATCTATTGAAATTATTTTACCTTCGTCTATTACAATTTCTTGTATTGTAATTTCTCAGATTAATAATAATAAAGTATTAAGTTTCACAACTCTAAACTAATTTGTATTTTTTTAAGATGAAAATTTTGTGATTATTTTAAGTTGAAAATTGTGTGATTATTTGAATTGGATAATTTTGTCTACAACAATCTAGCTTTATGCAAGAGCAACATCGTTAGACATTCATTAAAGATTTTAAGATTTTTATTATTATTTAATAACGAGTTATATTTAACCCACATGCTCTACTTGCGTATCTACAGAAGTGAAGTCGAAAACTAGTTCCTAACGACATCGCAGAAGGTTTCTGCATTCAACCTAGTCACAGATGCATTGGCGCTCTGAATAACCCACTCCTATTCTCCGGTATAGGGGTTAATTTAAGCTCGCTGGTAGGGTTACTAACTGGACTGGATTTTGCTTTAGTAGTTATTTTTGAAATATCCTATTGTCGCGTTGCGGTTTCAGTGAAGCGACTCAACTAGACTGATATTCGATTAATTGCTAATCAATTACCTTGTCTAATAGTGTATAGTCAGCAAAAGCAAACTATTATATAGGATGTTGGAAAATTAAAGTTTTATCCATCCTTACTCGTGACACTATTATTGAATTTCTTCTCACTCAGCTGTGAGGTTTTGACATGGAAATACCAGAAAATCCTCTACCGATTTAATAAATTTTTAAATCACATTTATTAGTTAATTTATTAACTTTAATGAATGAATAAAAGCGTTGACCCTGTACATCCCTCTATAACCGCAAGTCATTTAATACGGCTCGTCTTTACGAATACAACTAAACTCATTGTCTGAATTTGCCCGACTTCTTCGAGTTATTATATTATATCTCCGAAATACCTTCTTCTTAATTTGTTAAGTGCTGGACAATCAACAGTTTTATCCTCCTCTAGATTCCATCTGCAAATTGGGTCTTCCATATTTAGTTAATTACATATACATTATAGAAACAGTACATAAATCATATAAACCGAGTCCAACAATAAGATTGGTGATATAGATTAATAGATACCTAGTAATTATTTTCAACTCATTAAAACTCGTATAAAAAATATTTGTATTTAAAAAAATATTCATTATAAATATTGGTTAGTTTGATGGTTGTAGGCAATGTTGTAGATTGACTAACATGGGGTTATCAGACATGCATTGTCTTTATTTTTATTGGTTTATGCGACATTTCAATTAGGTTTTCTTACGGTTTCGAGATTTTGTATTAACTGTGTTCATTGAAACACGGAGTTTTACTTTACGGTATATACACACACCTGATTTGAGATTACAAAGTAGTGGTTGTCACAGATAAGGTATCTTAACGTTGAGTTTACTGAAGTTTCCATTATATTTTTTATTATGAGCTGTTTCTGCTGTTTTAAGTTTCTGCTGGTTTTAAACCGATTTATGTCATGTTATTTATTTCAGAAGTGTTCTGCAATACCAATTATCAATGTTTCCCCTTTTTTATGTATGAATTTTATGTTCCTTAATTCTAACTTCTAGTTTTTCAAATATATATTCTACCATACTCATATGGAACTTTGTAAACACATCCTTTCTTATCGGCACTTTTAGATTTTGTTTTTGTTAAATGAAGTCTATGGGTATTTCCCGATTTAAGAGCTGTTTTTATTTTGTAGCTGATGGCAGTTTGTCTTGTTTTTTTCTGAAATTCTCTAAATATTCGGGATTGTGTATAAGAAAAAGTGTCTTCTGTTGTACAGTGGTTTATTCTAAGGCTGATTGATTGATTGAATGATATAACACGCCAGAGTCCTTACACTGCAGTCTAGTAACTTATTGTATCGCCTATTATATTTGATCTCTGGAAACAGATTGGTTTCCTTGATCGAGTTTAGAAGCCTGTTTGTCCTCTAGGTATAAGCTGTCCAGATTGATCGATCGTTGAAAATATCTCTTGTAAGTTAGAGTTTCACATTCGAAGATGATTTGTAAGGCTTGTTCATTCTCTTCAGATGTTGGTTCTTCGTTACAGTGCTCATTGAGTCTAGATGTTTCCTGAAGCTGCAGTGGCTGGTTATTGTCCTAAGGTTAGTTATATATAGAGATATTGGACGGTTATTTCTTGTTTGGTTACATGGCAATTACATAATATTTTCAATAATTTACACTAAAAATAAAGTATAACCCAAATGAGACACATGATGAACCCCATGAGGATATCCTTTGATATTTCGCCACACAACTTAGCACACTGCATACGCAAAAACAGATATGAGACTATCTATTTTAAATACGAATACACGCACGGATACACCTGAGTTTATGTACCAGTAAATTGTGGGATATGCTGTTAAACACTTTAGTCATATCTTTGTGTATAGAGTCCATCTGATATGAAAAATAGCTAAATTAGTCATCGTTGATATTTTTCGGAAGAAACATATTGTTTTGATTCCATGAAACTCATCAGTTATAATTGATTCAAATACCTTTCTTTTAACCGATAGCAATCGTATACTCGATAGTTTTTGGTGAACGATTACAGTCACTAGATATAAAAATAGAGAACAAAGGAGACTGTTTCCCTCTAAAAAAGAAAACTACATCATTAAAAATTTTTGGTAAATGTGGCGTAAATTAGGCCCAATGAAAAAGTTCTACTACAGTACGTAGTTCTTTGCTTTTCAGGGAGAGGAGAAGCTCTCTAGTTAAGCATTAGGTTCGATTAAATGTTCCTTGTACTCCTCACTCCCAAGGCTTCTCTCCACCATTCAATAATGTTGCTTTCAATAATTTTAATTTCGTCTTGCCGGCAGTAGTTAAAACAGATATTATTGATTAGGTTCATTTGGTTCGAGTGTGACTCCTCCTTTGAAAAACAATTTTTCCTTAGTTTCCATGAATATTCTAATATACTTTACTTTTTTACCAAAATTTATTAGTGATTCAATAATGAAATTTTGGTACTTAAAGGAAAGAAATAACTAAAAAATTAGGAAAATGCAACGTACCAAAAACTTAAGAAAATAGAATTTGAAGTGAGAAGTATGCACAGGCTGCGATCAAATGTAAAGAAGTATTTATGATCTTTTATTTTAAGTTAATAAGCATTTAAAGATTTATCTATATTTGTAACAGATTTTGCACCCTATGACGTAATTTTTTAAATTTCCATATAAATGCAAGTACACGCACAATATTAAATCTAATAAAATAATAACTTCATATTTCACGCACTCCTCTAAATGGACAAAATATTTACTTACCTAATTCCTAATGTCAAGTGTAAAGCTGGTGGAATGGAGTTTGTATTATTTGTCTCCATTGTTTTATACATTTTGTTAATCGACTATCTGTCCATCTTATCCTAGATCTACCTTTTCCGTATCTTGCCGGTACTCACATTTCAAACATAATTTTAATAAGATACATGTGACCAAACCATCTTAACTATCCCTCTATAATGTTTTCATTAATTGGTTCTATTGGCAGATTTCGTTTGTAGTTCTTATTTTTGATTGTTTGTTTTCTATTCTTCTCAAGATCCTCGTTTACATTGCATTGAATCATCATTCTTGCTTTTTTGATAAAGTCTATGACTCACTACTTGGTCTCATCACTCTTTTCCCTACTTCCCTTCTTAAGTTTTTAATTTTTTCTCTCTTTCCTAAAAATGTCGTATTCAGTGTATTGAATATGCCTCTACTTTTCCTTTATTTCATTTATTTTTTTTCCGTTCTCCCACATATTAGCACCCGGTTTTGAATCTTAAATAGAACACCCTGTATATTTTACAATCTTTGGATTTCTGAGACAATTCTAGATCAGAATGTGACATTTTAAAAACTTTTTACGTCTACTTCATTTTTTTAGAGCCACTTTTAAAATTGCATCTAGGTGGCCATGATCGAATGCAAACTAATCTAAGGGCCTTAGGTGATGTCAAAAAAATACAATCGCAAAGTTTTAGTTACTAGTATGAAAGACAGGAATAGGACAAGTTGACAAAATTACGTTTTCATTTCTAACTATTAATTTTCAAATGGCGACCCCTTTTTGACAATTACTTTTCGAAAAAAGCATTCTTTGACGAATCTAACGGTACTAATTTATTTGCGATTGGATTAGACATAAGAACAGAAATTAAATATTATTTAACAAAATACTGGATAATTTATTTACTTATGACAAGTGCGCCATGGACAGCCATGATGCATAATAATTTGCAACTGTTTTTATCAAGTTTTCTTTGGAAAACAAAGC
The DNA here is from genome assembly GCA_034092305.1 of Diaprepes abbreviatus. Lineage (NCBI taxonomy): Eukaryota > Metazoa > Arthropoda > Insecta > Coleoptera > Curculionidae > Diaprepes > Diaprepes abbreviatus. The sequence continues at coordinate 21,472,344 of JASJET010000103.1, forward strand.
ACTCACCTAACCCTTTTTTGTTCCAGGGCACTCACTTAAGTAGATAATGACAGTGACATACGCTCTAAGAACAGACGTAAAAGTTTCTTAATTTTCGTTAAGTTTAGTTTAAATTTTTGTTAAAATAATGTATACTCAAAGTGAAAAAGTGGATATGTTATTAATATTTGGAGAGTGTCATAGAAATTCAAGGAATGCTGCCGAGTTGTATGCTCATAGATATCCGAATCGGCAACATCCAGCCCATCAGTATTTTCCGTATGTCGAGACTGGTTTTAGGCAAATAGGAAATCAAGAGGCGGAACAGAAGTTTATCATAAATGAAGAGACTGAGATTAACAGTTTCGTTAAGAAAAATTAGTCAAGAACTGCAGATAAGTTATGAATCAGCAAGAAAAATACTGAAAAAGCATGGATATCGAGCATATAAATATCAGTTACATCAACATTTGTATACTGAGGATGGCGATAGACGGGTAGTGTTTTGTGATTGGCTGCTTCAAAATTATAGAGTTAACCCAAATTTTATCGATTTTATTCTATTTTCCGACGAATTCCGATTTACAAATAATGGTATGTTCAATAAGCAAAATACTCGGTGCTGGGCCCAACAAAATCAACATGAAATGAGAGAGGGCAATTTTCAAGAAAGATTTGGCGTCAATGTCTGGGCTGGTATCGTTGGAAACAGAATAATTGGGCCAATATTGTTTCAAAGTCAATTAACAGGGGTTAGATACTTAGGTTTTCTTCAAAATGAAATCGAAAATCATCTCAATGATATACCTTTAGCAGTTTTACGGCGAATTTACTTTCAACAAGATGGAGCACCGCCTCACAATACTAGAGAAGTTCTTAATTATTTAATAGAGCATTTTATTAATCGAATTATTGCAACCAATGGTCCGGTACGGTGGCCAGCCCGCTCACCGGATCTTTCTGTGCTTGATTTCTTTGTCTGGGGATATGTTAAAGAAAGGGTTTACTATGGAGCAGCCCCAGCTACTCTTGAAATATTAGAAGAAAGAATTTTACGGGCATTTAAAAGTATAACGCCCCAAATGCTACAAAACGTGTTGAGAGAAACAATTGAACGAGCTGAAATGTTTCGTGAAAAAGAAGGAATGCACTTTGAACATTTACTACACTAAACTTTTTAACAAATTCAGCTACTGTACTTTCAAATATTTTAAGTGCGTCGTCTAAGTTATTAGTTTATTTTGTTAGTTTTTTGTTAATTTTGTTAAATTTTTAATCCAATTCCTGTCTTTCATACTAATCACTAAAACTTTGCGATTGTATTTTTTTGACATCACCTAAGGCCGTTAGATTAGTTTGCGTCCGATCATGGCCACCTAGATGCAATTTTAAAAGTGGCTCTAAAAAAATGAAGTAGACGTAAAAAGTTTTTAAAATGCCACAATCTGATCTAGAATTGTCTCAGAAATCCAAAGATGTTAAAATATACAGGGTATTCTATTTAAGAATTCAAAACCGGGGCCATTTCCGGTGAAACCGGAAGTGACCGGAAAGTGGAAAATATGCGAAAACTCTCCTCTTCACATAACATTTACCTGTACCAATTCTCATTTTGATATACATAATACTCTAGAAATTATGACTTGTCTAATAGATTCGTGGACACCCGGTATATATATATATATATATATATATATATATATATATATATATATACATATATATATATATATATATATATATATATATATATATATATATATATATATATATATATATTTATATATGTTTATGCGACTTTTCACAGATTCCACTGTTCGCATTTTACTTCACATATTTATATATATATATATATATATATATATATATATATATAGATTCTCATATTTATTACTTACATTGTTTCTTCTCGACCCGCTATCAATGCCACGTTGTCTGAAAATATCACGTCATTCATTTCTGTTGTGCTCACTTACAAGTATCCCAAAGTCAATTGTTTCATATTTTGTGCTCTTTTCATTACTTCATCCAATACCGTTAAAAAAAGGGAGCATCGTTGTTTAACACCTAGTCTTGTTTCCAATTCCTTCAATTATTCGTTGTTTCTATTCCATAATATTTTTTATCCAATCACCTTTTTAGATGTGCCATTATTTTTATTTTATCTTCACCATCATCTGTCTGTCTTTGTAACTCTTAAAAAATAATTATTATTATGTCTTAAAATACTATAATTTAAAAAAATATATATAAAACATTGGAAGACGTATGATGTTTTAGTTCGATAAAAAGTTTTTGAAATTTATTAAATTATTGATACTTATTTCATTAACTTTAATATCAAGAACACGTATGTTTGGATTAAGAAAATTTGTAGTTTTAAGATAACTTACACTAAGTATTAATCCTACAGTTAATATAAGTTTTCTTTTGTTTGTGGTTTCATTTTTTATTCCATATTATTTAAAGCATTATGTTAAAATATGATATTAGCCGATGCTATCTCAGAAAGCAGATACCATTTATTTTATAGATCCTATCTAGACACTCCATTATTCATATATTGGCTTGAAATCATTTTTATATGCAAAACAGAAGGCAGAAAAAGTTTTCGATTTACGTCAAATAAAAAAAAATGCTTCGCTTAATAAATATACTTCAATGCAGAGAAACCACTTAGATAAAGAGTCAAAATGACATTTCCATTGCTTTATTGTCAATTCTGCAGTTTTCTTGCTACTCGATTTAGTATGAGTTAAAACTATTATTTTAGCTAATCAGGGTTGCAGACAAGAAGATATTGCGTGTAGAGTGCATATCCATCAATCTACTGGTTCTCTTTTAGTAAAGCGATACATGGAAACTGAAAAAACCAAAAGGAGCCCTGGTCAAGATGTACAACCTCAAGAGATGACCAATATTTGAAAATTCAATTTTTGCGAAATCTCTTACTTACAGCTCCGCACCTCAGAAATGAATTACTAATCACAAGACAAGTTAATTTTAAGGCAAGAAGTCTTAAAGAGATCGATTTAAATTTAAAACTTTCTGTCAGAGTTCCTAGGCTTCTCCCACTGAATGGTTATAATTTGCAAGAGCTCACGCTAACTGGAATGAAGACCAATGGGGAAAAGTTCTTTTCACAGATAAAGTCAAGATACAATTATGGACGCCAGATGGACGTAGTAAAGTATACAGAAAGTCTGGAGAATGTTTTGCAAAATGTAATCTTGAACGAACCATTAGCTTTGGTAGCGATTCTATTACGCTATGGGGTGGCATTAGTTAGGAGAGTCGTACGGAACTTATTGAGGTAAATTTAAGAATGAATGCTGACTCCATATATACACAACATCCTTAAGAAGCACGTTTTATCTTAAGCCGGCTTCATTTGGTACGATGAATTCGTGCTACTCCGTGATAATACCCGTGCACATGCCACAAGAACAGTAGTCCAGTATCTTGAAGCTGCTGGGATTGTGACTCTACATTGGCTATCAATAAGTCCTTATGCAAATCCCATAGAACATTTGTGGAACATCTCAAAGCGACTTATACGGGCACGATATCCAGCTCCTAACTCAATTGAATTAAAAATTTCTGTACAGGAAGAATAGAATCGGATTTTGCAAGAAACGATCAAAGACTTTCTGCGGAGCATGCCTCGGAGGATGCAGGCTATTACTAGAACTAGAGGAGAAAATATTAAATACTAAACTCTTTGATATTGTATAAAAAAATTCTTATATTGCCGTAATTCATGTTAAATTAAATTTTATTAACAAAATCAGACTCTTTCATTAATTCCCCTTAAAATGTATTGTAAGACTTCAATATGTAAATTAATTTCGATTAATATATGTATAATACTCTAGCACAATATATTTAACAATAAAAAATACACAGCGTTGTAAAGGAATACTAATGAATATAAAAAAATGCTTTAAAAATGAGGCAATATTTTTCTTTTTTTTCTGTATATATATATATATATATATATATATATATATATATATATATATATATATATATATATCGATCTTAGAATAATAAAGTTTTTTGTCGTAGGTTCAATGCCAGGTGGACCCGGGGCTCCCGAGAATATAACAGTGACATTTCTGAACCCCACATCGGTCAAAGTGTCGTGGGCCACGGCACTGGACAATGCGGACAAGTATGATGTCACATATAAGCCGACTGACGCCAGGTATTCGTGAATCTACTTTTATTTATTAGATAGTATCATGGAAAATATCAAATTTATGTAAATATTTGTGCCCTTTAGTCATTTATTCAACCTTAAATTGGAATTGATTGGTTCCGATGGCACGGCACCCAACGTCTGTCATAAATCCAACTACCTAAAGACCATTAAAATATTTACCAGTCGGAAGGTTATGATTGTTATTAGTTAATTCAATACAAGCCAGACTATTTAAAAAATTTTAAATTTATATGTAAAGCGTAGGAAAATTAGACTTTGAAAAAAACAGGTCCGCCTCTAACCACCCAACGATTACGAAAAGTATTTGTTAAGTGGTGACACACTAAATTGTTAAAATATAATGGAGCACCTTCATTCATGAAACTCAATTGTACTCTATCTTAATTAAGTTGACAAAAATTTGCAACATATTTTTATGAGTCAATAGACTTACAATAGTAAGATGATTATCGTAGTGAACACCTAGTTAAATTTGCTGAAATAAGAAGCGTCAAATTAGGAAAATATTTGGAAATTCTATCTCTAAGAACGCAAAAGGGGTTGGGTTCGTACTCCAACCCGTTTTGATTTATAAAGAAATAAAGTCAAAATACCCATAAAAACAAAAACGAAACTAAATTTTTAAAATAAATTAGATAAAGGAAAATCAGCTTAATATTATTTAAATATTTAACTCTAGTTAATTAATTCAAGTATCTCTTATTTACTACATCTGTAATAGTTTAGCCACATGATCAATCATACTTGGATTATTCAGAGTACTCAATGTTTTGGTGAAAGTTCAGTTAATTTTAATTAATGCAACTGAGGTATAAACTTTAAAGCGGTGCAATTTAACTAAACTTCTGAATATATGAGCGTAACATATAGAATGTATTGTTTGAAGATTGTAGGCAATGTTGAAAATTGACTAAAATGTGATTATCGGACTTGCGTTGTCTTTATTTTTGTCTATTCTTACGACTTTTTGATTGTATCTCTAATCGTTATCAAGTATAATCTGAATATTTAATTTTTTTAATTTTTTTTTTTCGAGGAGGGAAAATCTTGCATAGATACCAACACGAATTGTGAAGGTAGTGCCGTATTCCTATCGGCTAAACCCCCTCCCTGGACTGAAGGTCCCCACGATCTACTTTGATTGACAATAGTGAAGCTATAACCTACAGAAGCGCGCTGTGAGTGTCCCATTGGTTTCGGGGCTGAAGCCTTGTAAACATCCTGTCATCACGTATTGGTGTTTCCGCTCCAGGTACCATTGCACCTATTGCATCGCACCGCCTTAAATTTCGCATTTTCACGCGTCAATCATTCATTACTAGAATAAGCTTGTCAGGGCTTCTTGTAGTCCCTGAGTTCTCGGTGTTGTCCTTGGGATTCCTCCTCCAGGTTCAGCATACCGATGGATCTTCTTTTCTTCTCTAGCTCTTTCTTCACTCCTCATTCTCCTCTCTTCTTTCTTCTTCTCTCTACTACCTGATATTTCGGATTTCTTCCTGATTTCTTTGCATAGAGTTGCAATCTAGGGCTTTTGTGTTTTCCTGCATCCTCTTGCGGATCATAATCCACTGCTTATCTGATCAGTGGAATATCATGTTCCTCTGCTTTCTGAAAGACTTCAACAGCCTTTTGTCCCAGGACCTACCGTAGCGGGGTCCATCTCAAGTCTTTGCGTATTTGTTCGTTCTTGACGAACCACGGGGCGTTTAAGGTCATTCTCAGTACTATGCTTTCCTGAGCTTCGAGCCTTTTGATATACAATTCAGCAGCGTAGCCCCACGGTGCTGAGCCATAGGTCAGAACTGGCTTCAGCACTGTTTTGATTATCGTCAATTTGTTCTTCAAACCCATTTTGCTTCTTCTGTTCAGCAATAGGTTTAGTTGTTTTCTCACTAGCTTGAACTTCTTTATCGCAGCAGTGATATATTTTTCCCAACACAGTCCTCTGCCTAATGTCTCTCCAAGATATTTGGTTTGATTCGTCCATCTGACTTCTTCGTCATCAATATCTATCATCTCGCCCGGCGGCCTCCTTCTCTTCGTCAAGAAGAGCGCTTAACTCTTTTCGGCATTTACTGCTATTTTCCAAGAAATGAACCAGTCATTGACTAGGTCCATCTCTTCTTGCAGGTATTTACTAATCATCATCAGATGAATAGATCTCGCCATGATTGCTGGATCGTCTGCGAATAAAGCCATATTCGTATTTCTGGTCTTGAAGATGTCGTGAATAAAAATATTATAGAAGTGCGGAGATAGTAAGGTCCCCTGTGGTACTCCTGCCTCTGGCCTTCTCGGTTGTAATATTTCCTGCTCAACTTTAACTGTGAACTCACGTCCTTACAGATATGAATCTATGAATGTTTTATCTTAGAGCTTCGAGCTTATATAGGGATTGTGTCCATTGAAGCCCAAAGTCTCGCTTCACTGTACCACACCTCAATGATTTGATGTTACGAAGGAGTGGTTGCCAAATATTAAGTATCACAACACTGAGTTTACTGTTTTATGTTTAGTTACATATAAATTGCCGAGAAATACACTTAGAGCTCATTTAACAAAAACAAAACCAAAAACTACCGATAAGAAAGAATGCGTTTACAAAGTTCCGTGTGAGTGTGGTAAAATGTATATTGGAGAAACCAAACGACCACTAGAAGCTAGAATTAAGGAACACAAAACTCAGATATAGAAAGGGGAAACGTCGAGATCTGGTATTGCATAACATGCCTGAGATAAACAACACCATATAAAACGGTCTGAAGCTACGGCAATATATATGGAATCCAATATGAAAAAAAAGACAATTTATAGAAGCAGCTTACATTAAAATTAATAATGGTATCTTCAGTAAACCCAGTGTTGAGATACCCAATCTTTGGCAACCACTACTTTGTAACATCAAATCATTGAAGTGTATACAGTGAAGCGAAACTTTGCGCTTCAAGTCCCTATATGAGCTCGTAGCCTTAAGATTAAACATTCAGTTTATACTTGATAACGATTATAGATACAACCTAATCGAGACGTCGTAAAAATAAATAAAAATAAAGACAATGCAAGTCCGACAACCCCATTTTACTCAATATAGAAGGCAGTTATAAGATTACTGTCTTTGCCACCATCATATATATTAAAAATAAATTTTACAGATATCCCATAAATAGCTGTAAGAAAAATCTTATAATTTTTCTTATATCTCAACTTTATGGGTAAGTTTATTTAAAGGAGGTCGAATCTGCGACGTAGAAATTGAAAGTAGATATTAAAGATTAAAATACATTTTTTATCTCATATACTGCCTATGGGAGACTATTTTAAAAAATATTTATTAAGATATGTGTCAGATGTGTCGTATATATTGAGAAGATGCCATATCGTTTTTATGAATATATACTTTAGAAGCACCAACAGGAGACACACTTTCCGCCAGTAGCGTGAATTTTAGAGGAAAATAGGGAATTGCCGAACTTTAGATTTTCTCTGAAATTCCCCTCTGAACTAGACTGTTGATAACGTGAAATATAACTATAGATCCATAAAAAGCTTTACGGCACTTCGTTTTCTAAATTAACTAATTCACTCCTGAAATATACAATATATCCTAAATTTGTAATGGATGTATCGCAATATTAAAACTATTAAAAACGATTAAATGGGGAAAGTTTTGTTAGTAATTTAATAGTGCTTGCAAAGAGGTTTTAACTGTTTAAGTTTTTAAGTTTAATTTGTTAATAAAAAAAAGCAATACAATGAAAATCCAATATGGCATTAAGAATTAAAGAAGTTGACGATAGTTTCAAGAAATTCAAACTATCAAATTAAAATTTAGTCACACATGCGTGTTCTTTGAACAAAATTTCTTTAACAATTTTTACCGATTTAATAAAATTTCAAAAAATAAAAAGTAATAGCAGATTTTCAAAAATGCAAAATTTCAATTTTATTAGAAGATCCCACAAACTTAAACAGTCTTTCGCAAGCACCATTAAATTTCAATTTCTTTTCCGATTTAATAGATTTTCTATATTTTATATTTTCTGACTTCTCTGTTCGGGATACTGTTAACAATGTATTTCTGCTAAAAACTAGTTTTGAAAAGTGATAGTTCACAGGTTAGCATTATAATTTGACTGATAAACATTTATAAATTAAATTCAAATATTGAATAGCTCTTAAAAGTATTTATGCACAAAAAAACTTGTTTATGTTTAACATTTGCATTTATAATGATTTCGGAAATTTGCGCCTCCAGAGACTGGACCAGATGTGGTTTAAAGATTCATTTACTAGTTATTTGTATTTTCGCCAAGAGAAATTATATATATATATATATATATATATATATATATATATATATATATATATATATATATATATACATATATGTAAACTCTATCCTTGGAGTAGCACGTTTCGTGTATCGAGTTTTTTAATTTACCGTCGCGCCATCACATGGCGGTTTTATACAACATCGTTGGTTTGTGTTGCTCTTGTGTTATTGAGTGATACATCGAGATGTTTCCACTGTGTCTTATTTACTATTTTTCAACTGTGAAATCTTTTTATAGGGCACAAATGCAAGATAATAGTTTGTACCGAACGCAATGCTCTGATGAATCTCATACTAGAACGAAACAGCACTGTCGTAATTTTTCGGACACGGAGCTTTTCCCTTATCTTAGAGATTTTCGTACCGTTAACATGAAAGTAATACTTATCAACGGTCTTTATGTCCGCATAGCCGATAATTTTCTATTTTATTTTAAAATTACACTGACGAAAACTTATCTCTTATATATATATATATATATATATATATATATATATATATATATATATATATATATATATGTATATATATATATATATATATATATATATATATATATATATATATATATATATATATATATATATATTTAGTTGGTTATTTTCTTGGGAATATGGTTCATTTTATATTGAAACTACATATATAAAGTAGTCATACTTATTGTATATATATATATATTTTTTTTTTCAGAACGTTTCGATTCTTTCGAATCTTTTTCAACTAACGGTACCGGCGAATGCATTCAGAACAGAGATTTTTGTGTTAAACAAAAATTAATTACATCATAAACCAATTATAATCACTCACTCTTGTGTGTATTCACTTTTCAAAAAAAATTTTAACAGTCCAGTTAGAAGAATGGACACTACATTTTTAAACCTATAACTACCTTGACTTGACTCAAGTAGTTATAGTTATTTCACCGGAAATGGCCCCGGTTTTGAATTTTTAAATGGAACACCCTGTATATTTTAACATTTTTGAATTTCTGAGACAATTCTAGATCAGAATATGACATTTTAAAAACTTTTTACCTCATTTTTTTAGAGCCACTTTTAAAATTGCATCTAGGTGGCCGTAATCGAACGCAAACTAATCTAAGGGCCTTAGGTGATGTCAAAAAAATACAATCGCAAAGTTTTAGTTACTAGTATGAAAGACAGGAATAAGACAAGTTGACAAAATTACGTTTTCATTTCTAACTATTAATTTTCAAATGGCGACCCCTTTTTAACAACTACTTTTCGAAAAAAGCATTCTTTGACGAATCTAACGGTACTAATTTATTTGCGATTGGATTAGACACAAGAACAGAAATTAAATATTATTAAGCAAAATACTGGATAATTTATTTACTTATGACAAGTGCGCCATGAACAGCCGTGATGCATAATAATTTGCAACTGTTTTTATCAAGTCTTCTATGGAAAACAAAGCACTCACTTAAGTAGATAATGACAGTGACATACGCTCTAAGAAGTTGTATGCTCATAGATATCCGAATCGGCAACATCCAACCCATCAGTATTTTCCGTATGTCGAGACTCGTTTTAGGCAAATAAGAAATCAAGAGGCGAAACAGAGGTTTATCATAAATGAAGAGACTAAGATTAACGTACTTGCTATGATTGAGGTTGATAAAACAGTTTCGTTAAGAAAAATTAGTCAAGAACTGCAGATAACTTATGAATCAGCAAGAAAAATACTGAAAAAGCATGGATATCGAGCATTTAAATATCAGTTACATCAACATTTGTATACTGTTGATGGCGATAGACGGGTAGTGTTTTGTGATTGGCTGCTTCAAAATCATAGAGTTAACCCAAATTTTATCGATTTTATTCTATTTTTCGACGAATCTCGATTTACAAATAATGGTATGTTCAATAAGCAAAATACTCGGTACTGGGCCCAACAAAATCAACATGAAATGGGAGAGGGCAATTTTCAAGAAAGATTTGCCGTCAATGTCTGGGCTGGTATCGTTGGAAACAGAATAATTGGGCCAATATTGTTTCAAGGTCAGTTAACAGGAGTTAGATACTTAGGTTTTCTTCAAAATGAAATTGAAAATCATCTCATTGATATACCTTTATCAGTTTTACGGCGAATTTACTTTCAACAAGATGGAGCACCGCCTCACAATACTAGAGAAGTTCTTAATTATTTAATAGAGCATTTTAATAATCGAATTATTGCAACCAATGGTCTGGTACGGTGGCCAGCCCGCTAACCGGATCTTACTGTGCTCGATTTCTTTGTCTGGGGATATGTTAAAGAAAGGGTTTACTATGGAGCAGCCCCAGCTACTCTTGAAATATTAGAAGAAAGAATTTTACGGGCATTTAGAAGTATAACGCCCTAAATGCTACAAAACGTGTTGAGAGAAACAATTGAACGAGCTGAAATGTGTCGTGAAAAAGAAGGAATGCACTTTGAACATTTACTACACTAAACTTTTTAACAAATTCAGCTATTGTACTTTCAAATATTTTAGGTGCGTCGTCTAAGTTATTAGTTTATTTTGTTAGTTTTTTGTTAATTTTGTTAAATTTTTAATCCAATTCCTGACTTTCATACTAGTCACTAAAACTTTGGGATTGTATTTTTTTGACATCACCTAAGGCCGTTAGATTAGTTTGCGTCCGATCATGGCCACCTAGATGCAATTTTAAAAGTGGCTCTAAAAAAATGAAGTAGACGTAAAAAGTTTTTAAAATGTCACATTCTGATCTAGAATTGTCTCAGAAATCCAAAGATGTTAAAATATACAGGGTGTTCTATTTAAGAATTCAAAACCGGGGCCATTTCCGGTGAAACCGGAAGTGACCGGAAAGTGGAAAATATGCGAAAACTCTCCTCTTCATATAACATTTACCTGTACCAATTCTCATTTTGATACACATAATACTCTAGAAATTATGACATATATATATATATATATATATATATATATATATATATATATATATATATATATATATATATATATATATATTCCCGGCTTATATGTAAAAATATGTTACGTTTTAACATTATTTTGGAATATATACAGTGGTTCAAAAAAAAAAGTTTTACAACAAAGCCGTATATTATTGCATATTTTCATTGCATGGTAAATTACTGCTATATTTCATATACCTGCCTTTCTTATTCAGGCTACATGTTTCAGATTATATTAGTTTTTTCGTAAAATCATTATGATTTATTGTAACATAAAAATGATCCCCAAGAAATTATAGAGAGTTAGTAAAAACTTACATTTCATTTTTATTATCACTGAAGCCAAACGACTTACTTATTTTAAATGAAACACCCTGTATTTAATATGGAATATTCTATTTTCAACGGTTTTTAAAGTTCAAGTTCCAAGATATATACTGTTCACATGCACCTATCTTCTCGTGTTCTTTCAAAATAAGAATTTGAGGGATCGCCGATACACAAATATTTTGTCTTACATCGGTTTAGTGAAAAACCCCATTCCTTATTTTCTTTCTGACCGTAAGTTTAAGATCTTTCTTATCTTCGACTACAGTCATCTGTTCGTCAGAAAAATGGAGGATACAATGTAAAATGCAGTCTTGTTAGTTAATTAAATACTTATTCCAGAGCTAAGTAGTTTCCATTTTTTCAATGTTTCTTTCAAGTAAATTTTTAATAGGCTTTGTGAAAAACATAGGCTTGCCAAAGACCTTTTACAACTGGAAACATTTCTACAAGAGTGTTTTCTAATTTAATTTTAGATGATAAATATTCATAGAGTTGCCTAGTGGCTACGATTATAGTATGATATATTTAAGATTTCACTAAACCTGCTAAAGTTTCTAGACTGAGAGGGTATCGTACACCTTAGTTAAATCAACTAATAAGAGATGGAATTCTCAATTTGTTGCTACATTTTTCTCATTCATTTGTACCAGGTTGAAAATGTGGTCCACACAAAAATGACCAGCGATGAACCTGGCTTACTTTTCTATTTCATGGAGTTCAAATTGCTCTTGTTAATTCTAAGTGGTTTAGGTATTTCTTCGGTCCATTTTTAGAAACTTCATAAGTAGACCCTGATCCACAGACTGTTTTATTTTTCGTATATTTTAGGGCTTTTGTAATTGTTTTTTCATTTATTTCTATATATTGACCCTGTATATGGTAAAAGTGAGATGAATTGGTAGTGTACTTTTATCTATCTTCTTTAAGTCCTTTAGAGTAATGTTCCTTCAATTGATCTATTTGTATTATTTGTATATTGACCACGCTAAGAATCTGTTCCCATTGACTTAAATAATTTCCAAATTTCTCACGATTTAGGTCTCCGATGTAGCAACATGCATCCTTACATTTCCTTTTCCATGTTTCGCTTTTATTTTCATTTATTTATTTTCAATAATGTTCATATTTTCATGTAGCAATAGATTAGGATCTTTTATATTTAACCATTTTGTTTATTAATTTCTTGGACGTCTAGTTCCTGGGTCTGTATAAGATGATTATTGTGAGTATAAATAATTTTTTTCTCCACTCTAAATGCTTTATAGGCTGCCGAATGTAAGGCTACCATTATGCATTTATAATGATCATCGATTTAGAACATTAAATAGGCTTCTGGTTAAGCCGAATTTGTTTCTAACTTTTACTAATTTGTTGGCGGATGTAATGCTTACTTACTCATTTATGCCAGTATTGAAGAAAATTGAATTTTTTTCGACTTGCAAGTAATGAACTAAGTCCCATTCTATCCCTCTAAATATTCTATTGTCCAATTTTTTGTCTTATTTCATCGTTATTTAATCAATAGTAGTACAAAATCCTCTTGTATCTACATGCCAGGTGTACTTATGGTTATTTTTATGTCTATAAAAACAATTTAGAACCATATCTGTCAGCAGAACATATTCTCATTCTCCTGGCTCAATTAAAGTATTGTTGCGCTTTTCTTTCTCTCATCTTGTGTTGCATCTTCATTCAAACTAAATACACCTATAATGGACACTCTATAGTCACTGATAGTTAAATTATATAACATTATTCGTTCAATTACTGTGTTCCAATTGTCAAATTCATTTCCATATTTTTTTATTTATAAATAATGAACTTTCGTTATTCTATTGCTCTTTGACGCTCCTATATAGATACCTCAACAATTCCTTTTAGTCCCTAGACGTTCTATGTTTCAAAAGTCATACCCTTGTAGTGTTGCAGAGGTCATTTTCGTAAATATCCATCCAAATTCCGAGGCTGATCTCTGGACTGTTTAACAAAATTTGACAAGCTAACCCGTTGCTAAAACTCACAACCTAGAAGACTCTTTCTTCAAAGTTTACTCTCTCGAGCTTTTGATGACCCCTATATTGTGCTATATTCTAGGCCAGATCGACCCTGGCTTTTTAAAAATGGTGTTATTCCTCTATCCCTCATCCTTTCTTAACTCTTGATAGATAAAATCCCACGCTTGACTCTAATATAGCGAAGTTATAGGAGTTTATACAGAGATTCTAGAAACAAACCCATAAAACTGATTCTATCGTAACGAACTTTATAGCGATATACATTTCATAGTATTAGTTTGTGTTTATAGCTTGTAGAGTTTTAGGTTCATTTTCTAAGATTTCATAATTTGTATCAAGAAATTTACCAAAGATAAATTTAATTGAATTTTACCTTTGTTAATTTTCTCCGGAGAAGTCTATGAAAGAAGGTCTGGAACTTTTTAGAAAATTCTATTTCCTCAACTTGAATTATTTTGACGTGTCAAAACTGCGACAATAAAAGGTTTTAAAGCAAAACAGTCGGGTATAAATACTGGCCGTCCGGAACAAATTGGTGACGGAAGTGCGATTAAATCGAGAAGAGGTTAGGTCAGGTTAGAAAATTTGAAAAATTTTATGCACGTGGAAACTAGAAGGGAGAAAGCAAAAATGGAAGAACAACTTCAAACTAATTTAAACCGGATACTGATGATGATATAAAACATGAAAACAACCCAAGAAGGTATGAAGAAAAGCCAAAAAAATATGAAAAGATGCCAAGAAGAAATGAAACAAGAACTGAAAGAAGATATGACGAAAAATCAAAGCGACATGAAACAAGAATTAAAAACAAGTCGAGATGCTATGAGACAAGAATTGATGATACTAAAAACATGACTAATATACCTAGATGACATCATAATTCTGGGAAAAACATTAGACTATCACCTGAAAAATGTAGAAGATGTATTTCAAAAACTAATAAGTGCAGAATTAAAGCTCAGTCCGAATAAAGGTCAGTTTTTTCAAAAAGAAGTGAAATACTTGGGGCATATAATCACAGACGCACAAACTGATCCAGAGAAGAAGGAACCATTCAAGGTTGTGCAGTGTTTTGAATGTTTTAGTTTTAATTTTAATTTGGGAAAAAATTTTTTTAAAAAATTTTAATTGTACATGACTTGTTCTGTGTGGAGGCTACGCTGGTGTTGTAGGGGACTGTTCTCAAACTGGCAGGATTAAGCTGTGCCCTTTGACGAGTGAGTGTAGTTGGTGTGTACGCTTATTTGCTGACGATATTCTCTTGTTTCTAGGGTTTGAGCCCTGAGGATGGTCTAAGTTAGACCGAAAGCGCTTAGCCGATAGTAATAAAATATACACTGAAATACAAAATCCGTCTATTTCTTGATTTATTCGGTGTACAACCTGTTAATAACTTATGCAAGGTTGGCCAGTACCGAAAAATAAGCATAAACTAAAAAGTTTTCTGAGTCTATGTAAAGGGTGAGTCAACGATTGGATGAAGTAAGTTTGTGCCTTTTCGGTGAAATTTACAAAGAAACTATATTTATTGTTTGATACAGTTTATTTTTACGCAGATTTTAAAAATATTTAGGACTCTACAGGGTGAGCCAAAAAACTAGGACAGCATAAAGTTGTATTTTTTTAAATAGAATACCCTATATACGAATCGTATTTTCGATTTAGCTTATAATTTTAAATCTTTTTTATTAAGGGTTTACTATAACAAAACTTTATAGTTTCTGAGATAATTAAGTTTAAAGAAAAAAAGTCACATTTTCAAGCATCAATTCAATCCTAAATAACGTTTTCAATTTTGTGACAAATATATTCAAATTTGGAATTTAGCAAGGCCAAGGACAAGTTAACATAATTTTTGCCTAATATTTGCAATAAAAGCTACAGGGTGTTGAACACATCGGCTCAAATTTGAACAAGTTTAAATGAATAAATATCTTTTTTTTTAAATGGTACACCCTGTATATTTTCATGTTATTTAATAGAGTAATAAAAACCCTAAAAGTTTTGTTCAATATATCCTATACCTATTTATAATAGTTTTTGAGATATTTCAGTTTTTCTTATTTTCCATACTTTTTTACAGAAATAGTCTTCATTATCATAGTAGCCATGGCAAAAACAATGTAAAAAAACATTTTTCTGTGTGTCAAATTTATAACCGCAATCGCTTCTTTTGGTTTTTATGTAGTGTAGTTTGGTTTTTTTTGCATTCATCTTATATTGTAAAATGAATTTTCCAAAGAATGAGTTAATAGATATGATTTATACAATAGGAGAGGCTCAAAAAAATTGCCTTCTTGCTCAAAGAATTTACAAAATGAAGTATCCTGATCGACGCCAGCCTAATACCCATACTTTTCAAAACTTAATGCAAAGATTTGATTCTTCTGGTACTGTTGATTATCCAAAACGTAAAGTGGTCAACAAACCAGTAACTAATGAAGAAAAAGAACTACAAGTATTGTTAAATGTTCAGGAAAATCCTTATATTGGTAGGCGTCAGTTAGCAGCATTATGTGAAACATCACAATCCACCGCTAATCGTACTACCAAGAAATATAGGTATCATCCATATCACATGGAATTACACCAAAAATTGCATGGACAGGATTTTGAAAGTCGTGTAAACTTTTGTCGTACCTACAATAAATGCGGAGATTCAATTAAATCCAAATTTATTATGCAAGGTAATGTTTAGTGATGAAGCTACTTTTAGAAGTAACGGTGCCGTAAATAGACGCAACATGCATTATTATGCCACAGAAAACCCATTTTGGATTAGAGACGTGCAACATCAAAACCACTGGTCATTAAATGTTTGGTGTGGTATTCATCATAATCGAATTATTGGACCCCACTTTTTTAATGAACCACTAAATGGCCATAGTTACCTGAACTTTCTACAAGAAGAACTACCCCAACTGCTTCAAGGTCTCGATAGGGATGAGCTCGACAGTATTTGGTTCCAGCACGATGGTGCGCCTCCGCATTACCATCGTGAAGTTCGTGCGTTTTTGGACCAACGATATCCGCAGAAATGGATTGGACGTGGGGGTTTCATTGAGTGGCCACGAAGGTCTCGCGATATCACCCCATTAGATTTCTTCCTATGGGGTTATATTAAAAATAAGGTGTATGTTAATCCACCAACAACAGTGGAAGATATGCGAAACAGGATTAGGGATACCTGTAGAACAATAACGCCACTAATTTTGTCCAGGGTCCGAGAAAATCTACAAAAAAGACTAAATTTGTGCATTGCACAAGAGGGTCGTTTATTCGAACACTTATTAAAAAGAAATAATTAATCTCAGTATTTAATAGGTAATTTTTTTGTTTCAATTTAGTATAAAAGTAAATAGGTATTTGCCTTGTCGTTATTGTTGTGTTAATTTTTTCACATTATATTTAATTAAACTATTGCCGTTGTAATATAACGAATAATGTATTTCATCATATTTAACCACATTCTGTTTGTTTCTGTAGTTTCTTTTTATTATTTTACATGGCTACTATGATAATGAAGACTATTTCTGTAAAAAAGTATGGAAAATAAGAAAAACTGAAATATCTCAAAAACTATTATAAATAAGTATACGATATATTGAACAAAAGTTTTAGGGTTTTTATTACTCTATTAAATAACATGAAAATATACAGAGTGTACCATTTAAAAAAAAAAGATATTTATTCATTTAAACTTGTTCAAATTTGAGCCGATGTGTTCAACACCCTGTAGCTTTTATTGCAAATATTAGGTAAAAATTATGTTAACTTGTCCTTGGCCTTGCTAAATTCCAAATTTGAATATATTTGTCACAAAATTGAAAACGTTATTTAGGATTGAATTGATGCTTGAAAATGTGACTTTTTTTCTATCTAAAAAAATACAACTTTATGCTGTCCTAGTTTTTTGGCTCACCCTGTAGAGTCCTAAATATTTTTAAAATCTGCGTAAAAATAAACTGTATCAAACAATAAATATAGTTTCTTTGTAAATTTCGCCGAAAAGGCACAAACCTACTTCATCCAATCGTTGACTCACCCTGTACTTACTATAGAAGATTCAAAAAAGGATTCGCCTATATTGCGAGACCTTCACATCGACTGATTGAAAATAGCAACAACTATAAATGGTCCGCACACTGCGAAACCGCTTTTAAGGAACTAAAGAAGGCACTTTGTAATCCTCCAATATTGTCAGATCCTGAGGATGATCAGATATTTGTTGTGGATACTGACGCTAGTCAGTCTTCTACAAGTGAAATTTTGTCCTAAATACCAAATGGCCAAGATAAAGTGATTGCTTATTTTAGCAAAGTACTCTGCAAAGCTGAGTGAAATTATTGTATAACAAGAAAAGAACTACTCGCCATTATAAAGACACTGGAATACATTCATAAATATCTATATGGTCAAAAATTTCTCCTGCGAACAGACCAGGCATAACTAAAGTGGCTTTTACAATTTAAAAGTCCTGAAGGTCAAATAGGTCGATGGTTACAACGCTTGTAAGAGAAGGATTTTAAAATTGAACATAGAAAAGGTTTGAACCACAAAAATGCAGATGCTTTGTCAAGAAGACCATGTCGAGAAGAAACCAAGCATTGTAATAGACATGAAGAGTGAGAGAATCCTGACGGTTTTTATTGCGGAAAGACACAATTACAAGGCTCTTTGGACTGGGATCACAAACTTATCTCTAAGGAATAACTAGAAAATCCAGTTCCATCATCAACATCTCAAAAAGTGAAAGGTTACTGGGCCTTATGGGATTCCTTGATTATGCACGATGGTCTATTAAAAAGAGTTTGGGAGAGCTCTGAATACCAGACCATATTACTCACCAAAAATATGCCAGATCTACTGCAAGTTTTACATAATGGTATAGGTGGCGGACACTTAAGGGTTATGGAAACTCTTGAAAAGGTTCGAGAGAGGTTTCATTGGCTGGGGAGCCGCGCAGATGTAAAAAATTGGTGCAGAACCTGTACCGACTGTGCTGCCAGGAAAGGACCAAGGACCCTTAGCCATGGTAAAATGAAGCACTACAATGTAGGACTACCTTTTGAAAGAATCGCAATTGACTTAGCAGTGTAAAAATTGTGACAATAATAAGTTTTAAAGCAAAACAGTTGTATATAAATACCGGCCGTCCGGAACACTATATATTAAAATGAGGGTATTTTTTTACCTAATTTGAGATAATTTGTTGGTTTTTAAATTTATATTTAAATGAGTTTCTGAGTGAATCAACAGCAGAGGCGGATCCAGCCTTTCTCTTTGGGGGGGGGGGGGGGTGATATCACAAAAGTGCAGTATGGCAAGCGAAAGCAAGCTGTCGACGGGGGGGGGGGGGGGGGGGGGACACCAGCAACATTCCCATTTCTAGTATAAAAGGCAGAATCGGGTCTATTTTTCTGAATTTGAAGCTTTTGGAGAAGTGGGGGCGATCACAAGAAAAACAAGTTGCCGATAGGAAAGGAGGATGCGAGCAACATACACATTCCTACTATAAGAGACAGAATCGGGTCTATTTCCCTGAACTCAAAGCTCTTGGGGGAGGGGGGGCTATCGCAAGAAAAATAAATTGTCAACGGGGAGGAGTGCCAGCAGCATACACATTCCTAATACAAAAGACAAAATCGGTTCTATTTTCCTGAACTCAAAGCTCTTGGGAAGGGGAGGGGCGATCGCAAGCATACATATTCATATACTCTATTCAAGAACTAGAGAGAGTAATAAAACTGTTACCGAAACCTCCAACGTACCTGCTCCAGTGCCGCAAGTAACTGAAGACTGCCGTAAATCTAATTATATTTAATTATATTTAAATATTATAAGCTTTTATAAATTTACTGCAACAATAAAATTTCTGATAGTACAATTTAATTTCTGTCAGTGAGAAAAGTACACCTTACAGTGTGTCCTTAGTAATTTATCTTGTTTGTGCTTGCTTTTATATATTATTTGAGATTAATAAGATACCCAAAAGATACGGCTTCCACATCTATATTTATTTCAAGCTCGTTAAAGCAGGGCATTTTTTCCTCAACGAAAAACTTATTACGATGAATGTTTATGATGCCTTAAGATATTAATATCTAGATAATAATGTTAAAAGCTCTGTTGAGATGTGTTCCAACATGACAGGAGTTGAAAAATCTACTATGTATCGAATACTGAAGAAGAAAAAATCGACTGGAATTGTTAGTACTCCCAAGCCACATTCGATCACAGGCGGACGAAAAACCTCGTTGGAAGAAGAGATGTAAACTGCAATAACAGGAGTTGTACATATATTTTATTATGAGAAGCAGATCTCAACCGTCGACAAAATTCTAACTAAAATCAATAAATATCGGGATTTACCTGAAATTAAAAGAACTGAGCTCTGGAAAGTGCTCAGAGAACTTAATTTTTGCTGGGAAAAACCAGACAGGAAATCTGTTCTCATAGATCGTCCGGAAAATGTCCGTTGGAGAAGGAAATATCTCTTTCAAGTAAAAGGTAGAGTTGCTGGAAATAACACAACTTATAAAATTAGTAATTTAGCTGAAATTTTGAAAGATTTTTTGAATAAAGCTACTGCATAATATTGCAGAAAATCCATATAATTAAAGAATAAAAGAAAATGTGGAAACTCGATCTCATGATCGGTGAGATAGAGGAACCAGTTATAATTAATTTGGGCGAAGACAGCTTCACTGACTTCGATTACGAATTAGACACGTATTGTTTACCAGCGTAAATACAATTTATTATTTAAATTTTCTGTAACATATAAAAATTAATTACATTTGAATCCTTTTTTTTAATTGTTTAATTGTAATTCTGCAGATGATTTAATAAATAAAAACTGAAACGTCAAATGTCCTAAAAATGTTTTTAATTAATAATAAAATGACCGATAGCTCCAAAAAAATTTTAATATTACTTAACTTCTTGTATTTTTGACGATGGGTATATTGTAAGTATTTAAATTATAGCTTAGAATTTTTTGAGTGAAAAAGGCTACGTTTTATTCTGAATGAGCCTAAATCGGTTTCTATGCCAAAATTAAAAATAATAAAAATACAGTTGTGATTTGTGTTAAATATGTCAAAATTATCTATATTTTCTAATGTATGTGAATTATTAAGAAATCATAAGAAATAAAACAATATTATAAAAACTTTTTATTTTAAGTTTATTACCGAAATAATATGCCATTAATACTTAGTGATAAAATAAACCTCCTTCCGACGCCTATGACAAGGATTAAAATACTTTTTAACACTTCACATATCTCAATATCTATTGTTATCCAACCCAAATAGTCCATTATTATAGACCGGTATTTCTAATCATAGAATCTCAATCCCATTCCTACGCAAAATATATGTCTAACAGATTTTACCAAATACACGAGACTAAAGAACACAGGTAGTTTGCTAAGAAAAAAAGGGTAAAAATTTTTTATTACTCGCTCTAGTTCTTGAATAAACTATAGTACAAGAAGCAAAACCGGGTCTATTTTCCTGAACTCAAAGTTCTTGGGGGGGGGCGATCGCCCCCCACCGCCCCCCCCCCCCCCCTTGGATCCGCGCCTGATCAACAGTCTTATAACTGTTTCCCTAACTTGTCATTAAAGGACACTTTATCTAAAAACCAAAGTTTATTTATTTTATTACTTTTTATTTGGGAGATATAATTTTATAATATAGAATCACCCTCCTACGATTTCTAAAGTTGTTTTCGGAGACTGTATATAAAGAATTTAATAGAAATAGCAATCCAAGATTTTCACGTAAGTTATAGAAATTTTTTGAAAGAAATCTAAGTATTCTTTTATCAAGTGTAACTTATTTATTTCATACTACTGACACATACTGTACTATTGAATCACTGAAGTATCTTATCGGGATCATTTTATATATACCTATAATCTAAAAATCTGTGCGCAATTAGTTCTGATTCTGATATTATTTACCTGACTCAGGAAAGTTTGCAACAAATAATTTGTAATATCATAAACCTCTAATAATATTTACTTCTGACTCAGAGCAGTTTCAAAATGAAATACTGTCTAAATTAAACTTTTTATTTCTTATTTTGCAACTAACGCCTAAAATAACAAACTGTTAATTAAGTTTCTAATAACTGCAAGTTAAAAATACCTGGAGTTTTATTTTACAGGCCATTTCACTTACTCCGAACAAAAATAAACACTGTTTTTGTCGGCTTCTAAAACTCTGAAAATATTTGGGGAGATTGAATGACCGAAGAGAATTAAAACGATTTTTCAGTTTTGGACGTTAATCTGAAATATAACCAGTTGATTTATTTACCGTAACTCTACTACAAGAGAAAGTTGCTGAAAAGAATAATAGCTGTAAAAGTTATTTCAAAAAACTTTTCTTTCTTTAATATTAATTATAGACTTGAAGCTTTTCATTTCATTTATTAAATACCAGTCACAACTTTCCAACTGCTAAGTATCTTCTCTAGTCATCTTTAGATTATTACTCTATAATTAAGTAGCTTAACTAGTACAAAAGAGGTAAAATGTGAATAAGATGAATGAACTCATGTATATCATGAAGAACGAAAGTTTTCACGGCTTTGGTCAAGTTGAAAATCATGGTTCTTGAATTTAGACCGTGTCAAATTGGAATTATTATCCGACGTTTCGCCTACGATTGCACGAGTCATCTTCAGGTATCTATACTCCACGATATCAGAACACTGAGTAACTATCGAGGAGCAACAGCCTGGTATTTATACCCGGCTGGTGCTCAGCGAACCACGATCCAGTATTACAAGCGATTTCCACGTGTGATGTTGCCTGATCTCTATTAACATTATTTGGATATTTACAAATTTCGATTGATTCTCTAATTTTACTTTTAAAGAAACCATCTTAGTTTATTTTACATTCAAAGTGTGACCAGCAATGCTGGTATTCAGCTACTGCAGATTGTACAATGTGTTTTTTTTTTCTATACATGTTTAATGATCCTTAAGTATAGTGGATATAGATCATTCTGTTTCACTTGCATACACTTTACGACAAGAGTAAGGTATCTTGTAAACGCCTTCTGTTTGAAATGGTATTGGGTCCTTTGGAGACTTCAAATATTGTCCAGCTTTCTTAGATATGTTGGAAATTGTCAGAATGTTTGATATTCGGAGCAATCTATGTATGTAAGGTAAGACAACACTGTCCATAGGACGTACATTTATGACATTTTTTTGAGGAGTTGGGTTTTTATATTTATTAATAGAATGTCTTATATCTTCAGCGCAATATCCTTTGTCTCTCAAAGCATTAGTCAGTTTTTCTGTTTATGATTTCAGTGATTGTTCATCACATACTGAAAGGACTCTATGTACCAAAAAGTTTATGACGGATTGTTTTTGAAAAGGATGATGGTATGACGTTGCATTGAGATATCGATTTGTATGTGTTGGTTTTCTGTACACAAAATGTCCTAATTTATCATTCTCTTTCATTTGTACTAGTACATCAAGAAAGGGAAGGGCACCATTTGATTCCGTTTCCATAGTGAATTTTATGCTGGAGTGTTGTTGATTTAGATGATCCAGGAAATTATGCAATGCAACGTCACACTAACATCCTTCTCAAAAACAATCCATCATAAACTCTTTAGTATAGATCCCTTTCAATATGTGATGAACAATCACTGCAATCAGAAAAAGAAAAACTGACTAATGCTCTGAGAGACAACGGATATTGCACTAAAAATATAAGACGTTCTATTAGTAAATATAAAAATCCAACTCCTCAACAAAATGTCATAAATGAACCTCCTATGGACAGTGTTGTCTTATCTTACATACACGGAACCACCGACAAGATTGCCAGATTGCTCCGAAAATCAAACATAAGGACAATTTGCAACACATGTAAGAAAGTTGGACAATGTTTGAAGTCTCTAAAGGACGCAATACCATTTCAATCAGAAAACTTTTACAAGATACCTTGCTGTTGTGGTAATGTGTATGTAGGTGAAACAGGACGGTCTATCTCCACTAGGCTTAAAAAACATGAAAGATGTATAAAA
The DNA here is from genome assembly GCA_034092305.1 of Diaprepes abbreviatus. Classification (NCBI taxonomy): domain Eukaryota; kingdom Metazoa; phylum Arthropoda; class Insecta; order Coleoptera; family Curculionidae; genus Diaprepes; species Diaprepes abbreviatus. The sequence goes on from JASJET010000103.1 coordinate 21,496,239, forward strand.
AAGAAACAAATAGTACAATCTGCAGTAGCTGAACACTAGCATTGCTCAGGTCACACTTTTAATATATAAAAAACTGAGGTGCCAGCATCAGTATCTGGTTTCTTCAAACGTAAAATTAGAGAATCAATCGAAATTTATAAATATCCAAATAATATTAAGAGAGATGCAGGTTACAGTCTACATCGCATGTAGAAATCGGTTGTAGCGCTGGATCACGGTTCGCTGAACCCACCCGGGCTGTTGCTCCGCAATAGTCATCCAATATTCTGATCTCATGAAGTAAAGATCCCTGAAGATTCCTCGTGCAATTTTAGGTGAAACGTCGGATAATAATTCCAATTTGCCACGGTCTAAATCAATGAACCATAATTTTCATTTATATCATATTTACTTTTAAGGAAGACAATAATTTTCTGGAATTATAAGGAGATTCTACTTCAATGAGTGAAACAGAGTCATCAAAAACTTATGCTTGACCCTATTGATTTATTAACAAATTAATTTTAGCTACGGTTATTTAAATAATACATGCCGTCTACTGTATTCGCTTGTTAAGAAAATAATACTAAGAAGATAGTAAGAGACAAAGTTAAAAAAAAAAACCGAATGCTTATTTCCTAAAATAAAATATTAACGCCTGGTTAAATAGCTCAATTATTCGCAATTTGCTAAAGCATCTACATTTATGGAACTTGCTGCATTCAAATGGAATGGGAATTATCTAGGGAACTGAACGTTTTGGCGGAAGTTTGACCAATTTCTGTTAGTAAGTAGGAAGTAAACTCAAACGTGTCGTTATTAATACAAAATTATATGTAATATATAAAATTCTAGAAGAAATATTCACTTTTTTTAAGCGACTTAAAAAAGGGAGGAGGTTCTTATCTCGATCGTAATATATATTTTTTTACTTTATAATATAAAGACCTATTTTCAGATTAAATATTTATAAAAGGTATTTTAAAATGTCAATCAAGTGGAATTTAGGATGCTAACGCCTCGACTTTCATTCTTTACTAAAGCTTTATGCGGATTATATTGTGCTTGCGCACGATAACTTATCCATTTTGTATATATAGATTTTCATAAATTAAGAGTATTCATTCAGAGCAAGAGTGAGATAACGTAATATGTTACAATGAATGACAACTTCCTAACCATATTTTCAATAATAAAAATATTCTGCAAATACAGTTGTTTTTTATTTTTAAGAAAGTACTTTTATTTAAATTTCCTCTAAAGTTATTTTATTCTAAAATATACAGCACACTCAAAAAAGAGTACTTTCTTATCAAAAACATTGGAAATATTGTTGGATCGACATATCAAGGAAAGAGTAATGATAGATAGTCCCTTACGTCCTTTATAATTTGCCAATTAAGCAGGCAAATTCACAGACACGGCGCTACATCGACTCGTTACAAGAATCGAAAACACACTGTTAATATACATTGCTCTTCAGCGACGAGGTTTTAAACTGTTAAAGTACTATCGAGTAGGGGATGACCGCAGGGGATTGATTTATCACCCTTGCTGTGAAGTCTAACAGTGGACATCCTGTTAAATAAACTATACGAAACAGGTTTATATTCCCAGGCCTATGTTCATCTTGTGCCTTCGTTGTGACGTCCTGAACCTCGAGGAACAATGGTTCGAGCTCTTCGGATCGCGGAACGATAGTGCCTGTTGAAGAAACTCGGAATAAATCCAGGCAAATCGAAGAGGTTGTCTATACAAAATAAAAGAAAAATGTTGAGATTATCCACAATTATGCTATCAGGAAGGACCCTTCACATAAAGGAAGTGCTAAATACCTAGGTGTAATTCTAGACTCATGACTGAGCTGGAATCATCATATTGAGATTCGAGCTAAGAAGGCCATATGTGCTTTCTGGACTTGTAAGCGATTCTTTAGATGCACATGGGGCTGGCTTCAAAATTGTTATATTAGATATACATCATGTTTATCCGTCCTATCATTAAGTACGCCAGAATTATATGATGATCTAGTACAGCCAAGCGCAAACAACTTGATAAGGTTCAAAGAGTGGCTTGTGTAGGAATGTTGAGAAGTGACCTCACTAGCATGCTGGAAGTTCTAATGAATCTCCCTCCTCTCCTTTTATTTATGAAAATGAGGCTCTGAAGGCAGTTTACCGTCTCAAATGCCTGGGGTAGGAACTATAAACTACTCGTGTTGCTGGAAGCATTATGGAAAAATGTTCATCACTTCCTGTATAAACAGGCTTATGTAGAGATGCTTTTGATCGTGAGGTGTGCAGATGTGTCTCTGTTAAGACAGGGAAGCATCGGTAGTTGGATATTCAACCCTTAGACAGCCATTGGTTAAACACTCAGCCGTAAAGGGATCCCTATCGTAAGGATATCCCATAATTACACTAAATACCATCAGTCGACATGTTCCTATTGGCACCGCTAACTATCCTCTGAACTGTCCAACGATTTGGCTGTTCGGTAGTCAAGATAACTCCCGGTTATCTGCCTCGAAAGCCACCCTCTGGATTAACGTGGTTGAGGGCCCACTTGGTAGCTTGTTATAGTGGAGAAACAGCAAGTCAAGGGTCATTTGCGCCTGTTAATTATTGACTGCTAGCTGTCCATTATATTTCCAGAAATGTAGAAAAGGGAATTAGGTATCGAAACAAACTATACATCCTGTACCCTGTATTCCATACTTTACAATATGGCCTAAAACTAACTTACCAACCTAAGATACAAATAAAAACAATATAAACAAAACCAAATAGACGGCTTGGAGGGCAAAATATGCTTATACGGATACGTTCACGATGGTGTTTATGGTGATTTTTACTAAGAATTCACGACGCGGTCGGCGATATCTTTCTACGCAGTGGTTCACTACATGGTGGCAATAATATCGGGGCTGTAACCATGGTCATGATGGGCGGCGACAGTTGTTATGCGCCCTTTATTAAGAAACCGGTGAGAACCTGTGGGTAAACACGTTCCTTGTCATTACGGAACTTAGTGCTTATGTGTACAGGTAGCGGTAGGTTATAAGGAAAGGAATTTACATTTCAGGAAATATAATGGGCAGCCGGCAGCCAATAATTAACACGTGCAAATGACTCTTTCTGCACTGTAACAAGCTGCCCGATGCAAATGGGGTCTCGACCACGTTAATCCAGAGGGTATTATTCGAGACCGACAACCGGGGGATATCTTGACCACCGAACAGTTGAATCGTTCAGAAGATGGTTAGCGGTGCCGATAGGGTTATGTCAACCGTGGGTATTTGCTGTAATTATGGGATACTCTTACGATAGGGATCCCTTGACCGCTGGCCGTCTGAGAGTTGAATACACCGATGCTTCGCTGTCTTAACAGAGACACATCTCCACACCTCACGATCGAAAGCATCTCTACAGTAGCCTGTTTACACAAGAAGTCGTGAATATTTTTCCACAACGCTTCCCCAGCTACACGAGTAGCTTCCAGTTCCTGCCCCAGGCAACTGAAACTTCAAGACCTTATTTCCATTAATAAAGGGAGAGGAGGGAGATTCATTAGAACCTCCAGCATCTTAGTGAGGTGATTCCTCATCCCTCCTACTAAAACCACTCTTTGAACCTTATGAAGTTGTTTACGCTTGGCTGTACTAGACCATACAATAGTTGCGTACTTAATCATGGGACAGATCACCATGGTGTATATCCAGTGTATCAATTTCGAAGCCAGTCCCATGTGCATCCAAAGGCTTGCTTACAAGTCCAGCAAGCACACATAACCTTCTTAGCTCGAGCCTAAATATGATGATTCCAGCTCAGTCATGAATCCAGAGTTATTCCTAGGTATTCAACAGTTCCTTTATATGAAGGGTCCTTCTTGACAGCATAATTATGGTTAATCTTAACGCCCTTAACATTTTTCTCCTTTTCTATAAAGAGTACCGCTTCGATTTTGGCCGGATTTATTCAAAGTTCCTCCAACAGGCACTATCGTTCCGCCATGCGACAAGCTCGAATCATCGGTCACTTGAGATTCCGGACATCATAACCAGGGAACAAAATGAGCATAGGCTTGTGTATATAAATCTGCTTATTATAGTTAATTTAACAGGCTGCTCACTATAAGACTTCATAGCAAGTATGATAAATCACTCCCCTGCAGTCATCCCGTACTCGATAGTACTTTAACAGTTATACTGTTAAGCTGAGCAGCTGAGTAGTTTAGAAACTCGTCGTTGAACAGCAATGCATATTGACACCACGTTTTTGATTCTTCTAACGAGTCGATATAGCGCCATGTCTGCGAATTCTTCTGCTTAATTGACAAATTGTAAAGGATGTAAAGAACTATGTACCATTGCTCTCTCCTTTATATATCGATCCACCAATATTTCCGATGTTTTTGGTAAGAAACTACTCTTTTTTGAATCTGTTGTATCTTTTATAAGAACAGAACTTTGGAGGTAATTTAAATAACGTACTTTCTTATGAATAAAAAAAACAGTACTTGTAGAATATTTTTATTACTGAAAACATGGTTAGGAAGTTGTCAGTCATTGTAATATATTAACATTGCTCTAAATGAATACTTATAAAAATATTTAAAAATTTTCCAAAGTCTATTGTCCGAGAAATGTATGTATATATATATATATATATATATATATATATATATATATATATATATATATATATATATATTCAAGATGGCTATACAGAAAGTTGATGCCTTCTTGCTTATTTTAAATGGAATACCCTTTATGTTTAGATTCTACTCAAAATTATAGACATATTTCAAGTCTAACTGTTTTTGACATATTTTGAATTTTATGTCGAAAATGGGGTTTCTAGGTCTAAATATAACTATCTTCTCTTGAGTTGCTTGGTTTCCTTCTAGAAGGGGATATTTTTGGCTGTGCGGACATAAATTGCTGGTAAAAATTACTCTCGGAAAACTCCAAGACAGTGGAGAAGCTCCGGGTCTAGACAATTACGACAGGGCTATTTCGTCTTCATTTGGGACTCATCAGGCCATTGAATTCAGTACAATCCATCATCTCGCAGTCGTGCCCTGTCTACTATTATTGAACTGAAAAAACAGCCGACAAGACACGAATAGCGACATCTCGACGGATCACTCAATATCATGAAAGCAACATTCATCCACCAATAATGTGGTATAATCTGTGGCCACATCAGATATTAAAAAAGTATCAAAATGTCTGTAAGTCTTTAAACACTTACTTAATTGTTTAGCCACTGGCCTATGACGAAATGTAACTTCTAAATAAAAAAAAGTATGCTGACTAAATTTGGACATTTTGAAAAGTTTTTATATTTTATATGTAGAATGAAAAATAAACAATAAAATATCTCCATTCTTTCTCGGGTTTCATTCTCTGGTTATTTTATTAGTATCATTTTAATATTGACAAAACTTACGATAAGACTATACACCCAAGAATCATATTATGAGAATTTATTTACGAAAATTTGTAATAATTTAATTGGGGAATTAGTAAGTGAAGGGCGAAAAAGATAACTAAGGCAGAAGAGTAATTTATTTTCTTAATTTGTTTTTAGTACGTCTGCCTTCTGGTAATTCGGGTAGGCTCTAAATTCTCCAAATTAACTTTGAAACAAGTAAGAAGTCAAGAGTTCACCCTAGGACACATAAATTTTACTTAATTTAATGCAAAAAATATCAAAATATAACGAAAGATAGATATTGTAATAATAACTGAAATTTTTAGAACTTTAAGTGTCAAATAGGAAAACTTGATTGTTTTTAATATAAGTGACTCTCTAATTTTTTGTTTTAAACTAAACATGCTAAAAAAGTGCAGTAAACAGTAAAAAATAAATTGGTACCTATTTTTTATTGCAATTAATTTAATAATTGTAAACATACTCATTTCAGATTCAGAAACTGCGTAAAAAGGTTTACAACATATCCAGTTGCTGATATTAGCTCGGACCACAATCCTCTAATTGCTTGTATGAATGTTAAATTAAAAAAGATAAAGCAAAGTACTCAGCTATATATATGTCAGATATAAAAAAAGATAATGGAAACAGATATGTGGAAATTATTTCATGATTTAATCTCAAGGTTGATGGAGAAACATGTCATGAATAACACCAAACATAATAAACAACGATAGATGACTGAAGAAATATTAGATCTCATTGAGGAAAGAAGAAAGTATAAGAAAAATAGAGGAATACAAAAAGAAGCAAAAATAGGTCAAACAAAGGATTGGTGCAGCTAAGGATAAGCGTATGGGAGACAGATGCAAAGAAATAGAGGAACTAGAGAGAAAACGTGATACTTTCAACATATACAAGAAGGTTAGAGAAGTCTCTGGATTGTTCAACAGGAGGATCCTAATATACTAGTAGACACAACATGTAAACCTCTCATTGATGAATAAGAAATCCTTAACGCCTGGAGTTCATACATAACTGATTATTTGAAGACCAAAAACCAAACATATCAAACGATGTGCATGGAGCTGAAGGACTGGAAATTCTGAAGTCCGAAGTTCTTCATGGCATAAGACGTGCAAAATCCAGGAAAATAACTAGCCCAGATGGCATTCCAGTGGAACTCTTGCAATTGACTCATGAAGAGAATATCGATATACTGGCCAAGTTTTTTAATTCTGTGTACAACACTGGAGAAATACCGGAAGAATAATTGAAATCTGTTTTATACACTATCAAAAAAATAAATAAATAAATAAAGTACCAAAAGATGTAACGCATACAGGTTAATAAGTCTCATGAATCACACATCGAAGGTTTACCTGAGTATTATTCACTGTAGAATAAGGAATAAATACAAAATCGGCCAAGATGAGAACCAGTTTGGGTTTTAAAATGTCCTTGATACTAGAGAAGCACTATTTGCTCTAAATATACTTCTCCAAAAGTATCGAGACCAACGTAAAGACATTTTCATATACTTTATCGATTACGAAAAAGCGTTTGACAGGGTACAGCATGTGAAGCTCATAGATATACTGAAGAATCCTGGTGTGGATGACAAAGATGTGCGGATTATAGGGGATCTATACTTACACCAGAGGGCAGTGGTCCGAGTTAATAGTACGCTTACCAAAGAATGCCAAATTCAACAAGGCTTCAGACAAGGATGTATTCGCTCGCCACTACTGTTTAATTTATGTTCGGAAAAAGTTTTTAAAGAAGCCCTATTTGGGGTTAAAATCAATGTCGAGCTAATAAACACGATTCGTAATACCGATGATACGGCCAACATAAGTGATAGCCTTCAGAGTCTACAACAACTCTTAGATTCTGTCACTAGAATAGGAAAAGAAATGGGACTCAACATTAATGTTGCTAAAACTAAATTTATGGTTTTCAGTCGTCTACCATATCCGGGCGCTTCGCTGCTAATAAATGGACAAACCGTTGAAAGAGTTTCCCACTTCAAGTACCTTGGATGGTATATTACTGAACAGCTTGACCCAAATAAAGAAGTTAAATGCAAAATCGAATTAGCCCGCACAACTTTTCTAAAAATGAAATGGCTTGTCTGCAATGACAATCTAAATTTAAAACTTCGCCAAATGATGTTTAAATGTTGGTCAGTGTTGTTGTATAGAGCGGAGGTGTGGATACCGAAAGCTGCCACGATCAATCGTTTGGAGGCATTTGAGATGTGGTTGCATAGGCGAATGCTTTGAATACCGTGGGTAGCTATGGAAACTAATATTGCGGTTTTATATCGGGCAGATGTCACTCGTGAATTGCCGACAACTGTAAAATATAGAAAACTAGCATATCTTGACGATGTTCTCAGAGGAGATTGGTAGAGAACTCTTCAACTGATTATAAAGGGTAAGATCGAGGGTCGTAGGGGTGTTAGATGGATCTCTTGGCTGAGGAACATCCGAGAGTGGACAGGAATACACATTGCTGAACAGCTATTTAGAATAGTAGAGAACCACGATCAACTCGCCATTGTAATTGTGGAGTCAAGGAGACCTGATACGGCACATGAAGAAACATATTTATTAACTTAGCACTTTCTTGCAATCGGTGCCAAATTTAAAATTTATTGGATATACTTGAAAACTACACAATGTAGTTTACAGGCATTGAAATAAAGGCCAATCAATAGAGAAAGGAATGAGTGATTCTGTGATAAAAATACTGTCAGGATACCGACTCTGTTATCGCACTAAAAACAATCCGTAGTGATATTTTTTCATGTTTTCCCCTCTATACTATGTTATAAACAATTAAAACCAAAAAATTGCATTTTTTCATTCTTTGCTTAAAAAATCAAAACTAATGAAACAATCTCGATGGTGTAAACAGATAGAGAATATACAATTTTTATAAAAAAATTAAACCTACTTCTAAAAATGCGTCGAAAAGTGAATAATACCAACATAGATTTTTATATAATATTGAAATTTTTTAATTCGGGCCAAACTAATATCTAACAAAATGTGATTCACATAAATAGATTAAAGATACTTTATTTGTAATGGGTATATACATATATATATATATATATATATATATATATATATATATATATATATATATATATATATATATATATATATATATGTATGTATATATATATATATATATATATATATATATATATATATATATATATATATGTATGTATATATATATATATATATATATATATATATATATATATATATAAGCCGTTATTTGTTTCATTTCGAAATAATTTTGCGCCGATATCAAAAATTTCAATTTCATATAAAAATTTTTATTGTTTTTTACTTTTTAGCGCTTTTTAAGAAGTCGGTTCAATTTTTTTATAAAAATTTTATTTTTCGATTTTTAGTTTTGAGTTCATTATATGATATTCATAAATTATTTGAATTAAATACTAATCGAAATTGGTGTACCTCGCAATGATTCCAAAATCACAAAAAAGTACACATTTTATTCAAAGCTGTAAATTATCCTAAAATAAACAACTAAAAGTTATTTGATTCTTAAATTTCTCCAAATAACAGCTTTGAATGAATTAGTATCAAACAAATATTTAGTCTGTTATAGTAAACCCGCTATCTTAAACTTGAAATTTAATTTAGATTATTAATTTAGACCCCAAAATCTTCCAATACCGATATTTTAAAAACTGGAGACATAAATTTCTTAATCCGGCATATTTTATCCTGCATATTGTGTTTATATAGGCCCGGAGAACCCCGCAGTATCAATTTAAGACAAAATCGGAAATACGTAAAATTTTGAGTCCAGCATATTGTATTGAGCTCTAAAAAATTAATTTCATATTCGTAATGTAGGACCCCGAAAACCCTCTAATACCAAATTTGAAAAATGTGAATAATCCACCATATTGGAACCGCCATATTGAATTTCAAAACAATAATTTTAACGTCTTAATCTAATATAAAACTAAACCCTTGAAAACTTCCTGGTACCAATTTGGAATAAAATACGGAAATTTAAAACTATTAGACCGCCATATTGCATCTGATATATTAGATTTTCTTAAAATAATTTTCTATTCGCTATTTACATCGTCAAAAAAGACACAGTCCCACTTTTGAACAAAATCGCAAAATGTAAAATTTTTAGTCCGCTATATTGAATTCGCCATATTAAATCTTGAAAAAATTCATAATTTACTCCCTCAAAAATCCTCTATATTAGTTTTGGAGAGAATTGGAAGATGTAAAATGTTTAGGATGCCATATCGAATCGGCCAGATTGAGTTTTTTAAAAATAATTTTAAAGTCCTAATTAACACTGACAAGAATCCCCCAAAACTGATTTTGGTCAAAATCGAGAGATGTAAAATTTTTATCCACCTTCTTGGATTCGCCATATTTATTTTTTTTAATAATTTCAAATTCGTAATGTGCAATGCCAAAAGCTTCACCATATCAATTTTGGAAAAAATCGAACAAAATAATTTTTTGTCTGTCATATTAGATCCGCCATATTGAATTTTTAAAAAATAATTTTAGATTCATAGTGTGACCCCGAGAACTCCCTCATACCAATTTTGAAGAAAATCGTAGAGAATTGTTTTTCTCCGCCATATGGAATTTTTTAAAAGTAATTTTAGATTCGTTATGTACAATCCCGAAAATTTTCCCGTACCAATTTTGGAGAAAATATAACAAAATTAATTTATTTTGTCCGCCCTATTGAATCCACAATATTGAATTTTTTAAAAAGAATTTTAGATTCATTGTGTATACCCCAGAAAATTCCCCATGCCAATTTTAGAGAAAATCGGACAAAATTAATTTTTTTGTCCGCTATATTATCAGCGGCATCTTAGATTTTACTGCACCAATTTCGCACTAAAAAATATGGGACCACCGCAGAAAATTCTTGAATATAACGTAGAAAATTTCATTCATACATAAAAGAATACATAGTGGTCGAATTGAGAAAGGTCCTTCTTTTAGAAGTCAATTAAAAAATACCAACAAAATAAGCCTCGACTCAATTGGTTCTTTAGTAGTGAAGGAAAATAGAAAAAACCGGCAAATTTTCTTTTATGAAAAATTCACATATCCGTCACTTTTCAAGTTATAGCGTTGGCCCTTCGCAAAATAATAATAATTTACATGCACTTTAAGTGTACCAAACTAGGTGTCGCTAGTTTATTAGTTTTTACATAATTGCCATTTTAAATTAGAGTGCCTCGATGCGTAATGGAAGGTCCAATATTAATTTAGTAAAAAAATAGTTAAAATATAAATTTCGAGGCATGTCGGTAGGATATTAAAAACCTGCCGACTTCGATGTCAGACTGAAAAATATCCTACCTACATGCTTTTCAATTTATATTTTATAGAGCAGTTGTTTCCTGCAATTGTTGTTCCCGGTTCGATACAGCTCCACTGACGAGACCATGAGATGGTCGAAACGCGTATGAAGAGAGGACCAGAATTATATTTCAGGAAGTAAACTGTTTGTATATATTCTTTCCTTTATTTGCTGAATAGGTTATTGAAACACAGCAGATTTATTTTATTTCTTACTGAAATTTTGATTTTATATATTCAAAGTTTATGAAGTATGTCATGTCCTATTCCGATTTTCACTAGTTTTTAAGATATTTTAAGCTTCTAGTTTTAAACTCTATTGGCTGGAACCATAGAAAACAATAGTACAGAACTCAAATTAATGAAGTGTGAAGACATAACTATTTGTTGTTGTGACATTTTATCGCCATGTTGTAAAGCAAATTTTTTTATTACGGTCATCTCATTCTTTTGAAATTAATTGTGCCAAGAATAGGTCGACAGACATGCTTCAAGTATTAGGCGAAGAGGAAAAAAATGCCCGCTTACTGGAAACATATATGAGATGAAGTATCCCAAGCGACACCCACCGAATCCTCTTGATTTTATACCTAATCAAACATTCGATTCGAATGAGAGTATTGATTATCCAAAAAAGCAAAGTTGGAAATATAAAAGTTGCCAATGAGGACAAGGAGATTTTATTACATGTTTAAGAAAATCCTCAAGTCAGCAGTCGTAATTTCTCTACTTTATGAGAAACTTCAGAATCAAATTGCACCAAAAATTACGTGACGATGATTTTGAACGGCTTATGAACTATTGTCATTTAAATTCGACCTCGACGTTTTGAATAATAAAATGTTTTGTGATAAAATTACTTTTACAAGTAGGAAAACTGTGAATCAATATAACATGCATTAATATGCTACAGGAACCTTACTTTCATTGCGAGAGGTGCCACAACAAAACAATTGGTCACTTTATATTTAATGTGGCATAAATTTTCCCTAACAGCCGTAATCTAACTCCTTACAGTCCGTGACTCCATCTTGTATAATTGATTGTAGATAAATACTGGTAATCCGTAAGTAAGACATACATTAATGTAAAATAAACGAAGGTTCTAGCACCGGTAGCAACACATTTTAGTTTATAAATACCCTAATAATAGTAACAGAAATCTTTTGGTTATGTTGGCAAGTAATTCCAACCTGTTCCTCAATAGTCAGTATACTTTATTATCGAACTGTTACAATTTCCAGAAATACTAACGCTTGAAAGTATGCAAAAAAATTTTACCAGCCGGGGAGAAGTTCTGATTAATACCACTTCTGTAATATTACCTACTATCCAATATATTTCAGTTAGAACATAGACGCAGTTAATTTATCTTCCTAATTTGTGTCTACTATTCCTCCTTCTCCTAATTTGAACCCTTAACTGCCTAAACTAAATCGAAGGCAAGGGAGAAGTAAATATAGCTCATATATATGCGATCAAGAAAGTTTTCAAGATAATTTACGAAGACTTTAAATTTTGGAATGCCTAACAATGTTAAGAGTAGATGTTCTTTATTATCTAACTTTTAAGTTTGGAGCTTATGATATCAGTTCCAAAACTTTATGACTGACTTAAAACTTTTCAACAACAATATGTCCTTAAGAAATAGGGATTTTTCTGGAAATCAACCCTAAGATGTGAAAAAATATGTATGTTACTACGTAAGTTTTGATATGTGGTCACAAAACTTACTTATGTTGATATGTGGGTGAAAAATACAACTCACACTTTTTAGAAAATTATAGTAGCGGAATTTATGCATCGTGATATCCGGAGTAATAATTTTATACAGGATATCCGAAAACAACATTAGGAAACTTAAGAAGGTGATTCTATATGCGAAAGTAAAGGTAGTCTGTCATTTAAAAAAATTAAAATCTTAATGATTTTTTAGTTACAGGTAAATCAAATTATATTTTTTATTTGTTTTTGAATGTAATGTAATGAATGTCGTACAGTTTCAGAATATAATATAGAGAATATTAGTACGGTTGGTCCAGCGAGAGAATATATATATATATATATATATATATATATATATATATATATATATATATATATATATATATATATATATATATATATATATGTGTGTGTGTGTGTGTGTGTGAAATGAAAAATTATGTTGAGTTTAAACTTTTTGAAAAGAGCACAAATTTAGGATATTGATATCTTGAGAAAGAATTAATAATATATGTCCCTTCGGTCAATATGACTTTAGTCGATAATTGAATTTACATAAAAATTCATCTAAGAGTCTTCTAAACCCAAAAACAACGAAATAAATTTCACAAATTATTGCCATTAATCGCCATATTAAAACAAAATGACCCAACTTTTTAGATTACAAGTCGGTAAATAAGGCCCTACTTTATTAGCACGCTAGTGCCATCTACTGCAATGAAAGCAGTATTGTGTTCTACTACTGCGCAGCATTCCTCTTTTGGAGTAGTAGTAGTTAAAAGCTATATATACCAGGAAAATTTCTCGTTGTTATTTTCTTCGTAGATTTTGTTTCTAAAATATATGAACATATCTGGGGGAGAACTGTAGCAACAAATACGAGTTCCAGAATTACAGTCTACAATAAGGGCCAAAGGCAGCCTTAAAACATATTTGAAGAAGGTGTGATCTAGTATTGTCGCGAATGTTATTGAAAATTTAGTGTTCTGTATGCCAAGCCGATTACAGGCCATAATAATGGAGGCTCCACGAAGTATTAAAAATCCCAGCGTTAATTTTGACATTTATTTTTATATTATTGTTAATTTAGTATATAAAGACTCTCGTGAAGGACTAAATCAATATTTAATTATCTTTTCCGGTTATCTCATTTGAACTTATTGCTCAAACTTTGTCAATAAAACTTTAAGTTGAAATGCTACATTGCAGCATATATGTCACTGTACCACAATGTAATTTAAAAATACTAGCTTTTTATCAGTGTAGTAGACAGTGATTGATTAATTTTTAATTTATATATATATATATATATATATATATATATATATATATATATATATATATATATATATATAATTTTTCCTTTATTTTGTCTTTTCTTGGGTTTAGGTTCTATATTTAATAAAAACACAAACAATTGACGTTTCGCCCTTTATTCAAGGCATTTTCAAAACTTTTTCCTCCTAAAAATATTTTTATATAATTAACATTTACACATCTACAACTTTAAAAAAACAAACAAAACATTCTAAAACAGTATTTAAATTTTTAAAATTCTTAAAAATATTTAATTTTACCGGTACACACCTTGACATTTTGTTATTCTATTACTAAATAAATTTTAATTTTTACAACGTCTACTGAGGATACATGGAATGCGAATGTGTTTTGTTTTTTTTTATATTTTTTATATTTTATAATGCACAAAAAAACAAATAAGTTATACATTTAGTTTTATGTTTAAGAGGATATTCAATTTTTGATTTTTATTTGACAGAATCGAATATTTAATATTTTTGTTTAAATTAGGCTTGTGTAAATGTGGCTCAAATTTCCCATATCTGTTCTTTCGTTAACAGTGTTTTTGTCTTTTTTAATTTCAGTCATTTCCTTTATCTGTAATTTTTGGTAATTCATATCTTTGTTTTTTATTTTGGTACTGTTATAATCAAAAGTATGTTTTTCGTCCTGTGTGTGTTTGTTTAACGCGGTTGAGGCGTTTTTCGTATATTTATGGCCATTTAATCTGTTCTTCAGTAATTGGCTGGTCATGCCTATATATTTTTTGGGACAATTTGTGCAAGGGATCGAATATATTACATTTGATTTATTCATGAGAGGAGTTTTACTTTTTAAATTTGTGAACAATGTATTTAATTTATTATGTGACTTGTGGCATACGATAATATCGTGCTTTTTAAAATGTATTTTATTTTTTCTGACAGCTCACTAGTGTAAGGTAATGCTACATATTTTTGCTGTTTATATTCTATGTTTTTTGTTATTACGTTACTATAAAATTTATATGTTCGTTTATCAATAATTGTGGTGATAGTCTTTTCATTGAAATTATTATTTATTACTTTTTGCAGTATTTTTGGTCGGAAATCTGGAGACGTTAGGGAGATAGCACGATCAGACAGACCGATTATAACACCATTTTTTGAGTTTTTGAATGATTAGAGACAGTTTATATATCTACCTGACCAAGTTGGTTTGGGGTACCATTCAGTTAAAATTATGTTTTTTCTGCGTATAAGTGTCATATCTAGAAAATTTATTTTATTATTATTTTCTGTTTCGGACGTGAACTGTAATTTTTCGTTGAAACTGTTAAACTCTTGGAGGATTTCATTTATTTTATTTTGTGGTACGGCTGCTATGCAATTATCGACAAAACGTTTGAAAAATATTATATTAAAATTTAATTTTTCTAAAACTTTTTCCTCTAAATATTCTATTACTAACTGAGCAATGGTAGATGAAATTGGCGATCCCATAGCACATCCATCGAGTTGTTTGTAAAAGGTATTTTCGTACTGAAAGTAATTTGTATTTAGAACGAGGTCAATAGCATCCATAAAATTATTTTTTGATAGCGATGTATGTTTTTTTAAAATTTCCCATTTTTCTGCTAAAACAGTGTGGACAAGTTGATTTGGTATATTTGTATACAAAGATATAACATCTAGCGAAATGAGTCTGTAATTTTCAGGTAGGTTTATTGTATTATTGTATCAATAAATTTTTTAAAGGCGAATGAATCTTTAATAAAAAAATCGTTTTTGCCTGTAATATTTCAAATGAGAATGAAATAAGAATTTTGATAAATTATAGAATGGCAATTGTATACAAGAAACAATAGGTCTTAGTGGTATATTTTGTTTATGTAATTTTGGTAGGCCGTATATTTTTGGTGGAATAGCATTGTGAATGGTTAGCCTTTTTGCATCTTTTTCAGTTAGTTCTTTTACATTGAGCAATTTTTTTATAAAGGTATTATTTTTCTTTTGATATAAGTTCGTTGGATCACTCTTAATATTTTTATATGTATTTTCGTCCGTTAGTAAGTTGTTCATTTTTGTCTCGTAATCAGCATTGTTCATAACTACTGTTTTATTGCTTTTATCAGACCTTAGAACAATGATTAGAGGATTGTCTTTGATAAATTTTTTTGTTCGATTTAAAAAAAATTTAAATACTGTTTTAGAATGTTTTGTTTGTTTTTTTAAAGTTGTAGATGTGTAAATGTTAATTTTATAAAAATATTTTTAGGGAGAAAAAGTTTTGAAAATGCCTTGAATAAAGGGCGAAATGTCAATTGTTTGTGTTTATATATATATATATATATATATATATATATATATATATATATATATATATATACATATATATCATGTAGTTTGAATTGAGCCTCAATATAACATTTATACTTCTAGGACTTTAAAAGTTTCCATTGTCAGTCCTTAAACTAATGTATTCCGAAAATATCGTTCTAAGTTACAAAAAGGGCAAAGAACCTTTATGCTATCAAACAGCCTCGAAAGGTAAAGCGTGGCGTAGGGAAATAAAGCTCACTTCCGGACGTAAAAATAAAATAGTAAGAATTTGTTAGTACTTATTTATTATAAGAGTACATTTTTATTAAGAAGCTATGAACATTTTTTCCTTTCAAGATACAGGACATTATAATTTTACGTAAATGTTATAAGTATATTACTTTTAAGTAAAAGCAAAATGTTATTCATACAATGTTGTGTTGCGGAGAGAAGATAGAAAAAATATCCTGAACCATATCAATTCCACGATAAAACCTAAATTTTAGAAAAATTTTGAAAAACTATCGAAAATATATTTTATCAATGCATATCAGCAGATCAATTTGAGCATCATTAAGTATTATGCGAAGTTTATGCCACTTATTATCAAATTAAACTGCTCCTAAATAGTATAAAAACGGTGAATGATCGGATGATGTATTATATTTCGAATTTATAAAGACTATATATATATATATATATATATATATATATATATATATATATATATATATATATATATATATATAATCAAATGAAGTTCGTATAATTTTTAAATTAAATAGGTAATTTGGGCCCTCTGGGTAAGGATTGTCAGAAAACATTACTCTCGTATTGAAAAATGCGTTGAACTTCAAAATAATGGAGAAGCTCCGGGTCCGGAAAATAACTACAGCGCTGGGTCGTCCTCGTTAGTACTCACCAGGACATTCTATCCGGTAAAATTCATATGACGGATTCTAATGGGTGTCGCTTTTATGTTACTGAGTAACTTCTTTAGGATTTGACTGACTTAAGATGCACTGTACCAAGTAATTGTTACTGACGATGCACAGAGCCAAAATTTCCTATTTATTTTTTATATATGTTTAAAATATAACATACGTTGTTAAAGAATTTATTTATATGTACAAAACTAATATAGTACCAAACTGAGCTTTATAGTGTTAAAAAAATTATTTTTTTTCAATTTATAACAACTAAACGAATAAACTTTTAAATTATTGCATTTAGAGAACTTCAAAATATGAAGCAAACTTTCCAAACTTACTGCCAATACCATTGTAACTATATTATCTTATACAAGTTTCTTAAACTTTTTATAGAACAAATTTATCCCTATTTTTCTTAAACTTTCTGAAACTTTTCTATCTTTTTCTTTTAGAGCGTAAAAAAAACTTAATCTAACTTGTTGGCTTTTATGACATACCTTAATATAAAACCAGAGGTTATTTTTTTTATCAGAATTGGATGAAGTTTTATACCAAAAGTAGGTCTATAAGTTTTTTCTACTTATTAGGTTTTTGAAACTTTACGTATTTCTTCTAAATGTGGTTTCTTCATCACATCATGTTGGATATTACATTAACAAATTATTGACAATCTTCTGCCATTATAATGAGCTCTTTAAAATTTCGACCTGCCAATTATGGATATTCCTGAAGTATAGAAACTTATTTGTTTCTGCCCCTCTACAATACCCGATCACGTGCTAATTCTCAATCTTAATTCATATTTTAAAAAGTAGAATTCTTAATTTAGCTTTCTAAAAGACGTTGTAGACTGTATTACCGGCCAAAAACAATACCATAAAAATAAACTAGTATACAGGGTGAGATTTCAGTTATTTTCGTAAAGTTTTCTGTAAGATAAACAATTCCTCGTAGCTTAAACTGTATTGGTATAAAACAACCTACAAACATATCTATAGCTTACAAAATCATAGCATCATCTTTAATAAAGCCAAACGGCAAAATCGACCTTGCACAAATAAGGATATACAAATCGTATGCGGCACTTACAGTAACACATACATAGGCCAAACTAACGAAAAATATGAGCATGAATAAAATAATACACACTAACAAGTAACACTACCCAAGTGCCACTCCCTTTTTTTTTTATATCGGCCCAAACTCATTTTTAGAGGTGAACTTTTTAATATTTTTCGTTTTCAAGAGTAATAATAAAAATTTTTAATATTTATCGGTGGCATCAAAAATATTAAATTTATATTTTCTTATGTTTGTTTTATTAAATTTTCAATGATTTTACTGGTTTTTTGTAAGCCAACATTTTTTTACAAAAATTTAATTCTTAGGCAAAGTTGGAACTGGTTGTATAATAAGAATATCGGACCCAAACTTTCTGCATACAGCCAATTAGAGTTAAATACTTAGCCCACTGTTAGTAAATGGTTTCATATTTGCAGTTCACTAATGCTCTTGGGCAATTTTTCATCTAAAAAGTTCTTAGATATGAATTGGGAAAAAAATATTTGATATTCTAGACTATTAAGAAATGAAGACAGATAACATATAAAAATTATATACATTACACACAATCTGCAGCACTGTAAAATTTTTCTGTGCACAAAAAAATCATGCAACACCTTGTAAAATATGAACTTAAATGTATAAAAAAAATTTTTGACTTCACCAATGAGACCACTCATTCCTTATGCATCTTTGGACCCTGAATTCCAGTCTAAGGTTTATGTATCAGATTATATATATATATATATATATATATATATATATATATATATATATATATATATATATATATGTATATATATAGTTGTTTTATCCAACTTGAATCTATTATTAGTTTGTCCATAGTTATCGTAGGTTGCTATCAACATGTGTGAGACAGCAGATTTATAACTGAACTCTGAAAAACAGCAAGCAATGAGCTACATAAGGACCACAGAGAAGAAATTGTACAAATCCGACATTAGCTCGACCCTAAGAAAGAATATGATTTTCGTCGAATTGAAAATATTAAAAAAAATAAATATTTACTTACTAGTTTTTTCCTTTCATAATGGTCTCTTTTATCCTCAAATGATCGGTGCAACGGTGTTCTTTTACGTTTTGATTCTTTGCTCTCACAATCTTTTCAGCAGTAATCGGCCATCATATTACCGTCTCACTTACTTTGATATCCAATTTCTATTTCTTTGATATCTTGGTGGAACCGTTCTCCCTGCTATTCCCTAGCATCGCCAACGTTTTCTGGAAAGGCATCTATGTAACAATGTAGAAAATGCTATTTATAGTTCCTGAGACACCAATAAGAGGAATTTTTTTTCATTGTAGACATTATTTTTTATAATTGTCGCTTTTGTTTCCACTGTAAAAGGGAAATACATTAAATTTAAGGTAAATGTGCTGAAAGAAAACTTTATGAACGTTTATTAAATGCGCTTAATGTAATTCATTAAATTTAATAATTTACATTAATCTAAATTAATTTATTCCATTAAATCCAATGTAACAATACATTAACTTTAAAGTTTTGATCATTACTTTTTAAGGTGACTATGTACATTAAATATACAGTCAGTATTCATAGAATTTAATATATATTGTCGCATATTTAATGTATCAACATTAATATGAGTTCAAAAAATTCTGTTACCAGGAAAAAGTGGAAATTTTTCCCATAGGTCTCGAACTTACTTTCCGTCAGCACCGGCAGTCATGTACACCTCACGATAAATTTAGTCCTTTCAGCAATTTATATCATATTAAATAAAAAGTTCAATACATGTTGCGCCATCTTCCGGAATCTCATGCAATGTACGATGAATATTAATGTAAATTCCTTTAATGTTAAGGTACATGTAAATTAAGTCGCTTACCCACATCTTGGTTTCAAAGTTTGACCTACAAAAAGGTGTAATTATTTTACAGATTTTGCCTTTTCTTGGTTTCTTGTATTTTTGCAGAAAAACGTCGCTAGCCCAAAAAAATCTACGGATTCGCTTTAAGCGACCTTAAAAACCCATATAAAGGCCAATTTAAGTTGATGATTTCAATTTGACCTTGAACTGACCCAACAAGCGGACCTCGAATTGGAAATCAGCGACGCGAAAAACCAACATAAAAGGCGATTCAACTCAATTGAATGGTTTATTTTTCAATTTGATCTTCAATTGTTCTTAAACTTGACTTGATACAAATAAACAGACCTCAAATTCTGATTCAGCAACCTACATACAGGGCGATTCAAATTGATTGCACAGTTTTTTCCCAGTTTGATCTTCAATTGACCTTGAACTGACCAAACAAACGCACCTCGAATTGGAAATCAGCGACGTAAAAAACCAACATAAAAGGCGATTCAAATCAATTGAATGGTTTATTTTGCAATTTGATCTTGAATTGTTCTTGAACTTGACTTGATACAAATAAACGGACCTCAAATTCGGATTCAGCAACCTACGTACCGGGCGATTCAAATTGATTGCACAGTTTTTTCCCAGTTTGATATTTAATTGACCTTGAACTGACCAAACAAACACATCTCGAATTGGAAATCAGCGACGCAAGAAACCAACATAAAAGGCGATTCAAATCAATTGAATGGTTTATTTTTCAATTGATCTTCAATTGTTCTTGGACTTGACTTGATACAAATAAACAGACCTCAGATTCGGATTCAGCAACCTACATAAAGGGCGATTCAAATTGATTTCACAGTTTTTTCCCAGTTTGATCTGAACTCACCTGATATGAACAAACAGACCTCGGATTGGGAATCAGCGACTAAAAATACATACGAAGTAAATGGTCTGATCGGTAAAGTCGAAACGTTTTTTTGTGTGCATGTGTTTTTAATTAAGAACGACGCAAACGCTGCCGCCCGCTGAGGCTTATTTTTTATTGATTATCTCAAGGGATTATCGAAAGGAAGATGATTTTGAAAATATTTTCTAGATTTTCCTACTTGTCCAACGCGGTTTTGAAGCTTAAACCACCTTATATCTATTTTAATGAAATCATTATTAAACATTTAACGAAAATTTGTTGATTGTGTAGTATTTTTGCGCAGAGCTGGATTAAGAAATTATTGTGCCAAAAGTGTTTGATTGATCAAGACCAATCCTGAGGGGATTTATAAACTGAAATGCGAAATTAAATATATTCCAAAGCTCATTGGCTGGGCTTAAACTTGTTTGCCGCTCACCTTTTTAGAGTATTTTTCCATTTTGCAGTATAAATTTGTATAGTTCGAAGATCGGTATTTTCTTTCGATCTGTGTCGAAAAAAAATTTTCCAACAAATAAATTACGTACTATTTTTCTCTAGGATTGATATTTATGGAGATATAATGAAAAATGAGGCACCAAAATCGTCGATTTTTGACATTTAATAGGTTTCCACGTTTTGCGCTGACCTTTTCAGATCGATGCGTAGGTCAATTATCCTTGGCATCGTTCCAAAGTGATTTATCCAGACAATAATTTTGCCTGACGCTACACCAAATTGGGTCTACTTTTGGACCTAATTCGTTTGGAATATTTTTCGTTTTACAACGTTGCCGTCTCATCATTTAATAATTACTTTCACTGATAATTCGCCCGAAATATTATTAGATAACAAAATTTGTATTACTACTGTGAATTAATTGATTGATTTGGTAGTTAAAAGCGCGTCAGTGACGAAAACTATTTGGCGCCTTCCATAGTGGGGATGATAAATACTAGACTTTTTCCTAAAAACCTAATTGTTTTAAGAAATTTAGAACATGATTGGCTTTAATCAATTCAAAAACGTGTTCGTTGCAATTTTTTTTTTACTAGACGATACATATTTCTATCGTTGGTATATAGTGGACAGTCGGATATGATATGTTTTATAGCGATGAAGTAATCGCAAAACAAGCCTTGTGAGGGTACTGTATTATGGATGTAGGTCAGTTTAAAGTGATTAATGACAAGTCTTGTCAATACAAAATTATCTTTTCTGGAAAGTTGAGAAAATGATGGCACGAAAAATTACGTCGAATAGGAAATAGCTTGTTTAAATTCTCATGAGATTCTCAAAGGCTTTGCGCGATGTTGTCAAAGGAGTACCGTCAACTATTAGAGATAGGGCTTAAAAGTCTGCCAGTGCATTGCCATCAATGTCAACATAGCTTGGGGCCACATAAAAGAAAATATAAAGTTCGCGCTAGGTGGAAATTGGTGATGATTAAGTGTTTTTTGGATAAGCGTAGCTTGATTATTTCTCTGAAGCATTCTTTAGTAGTAAATAATTCCGCAGAGAGGATGGAGCAAAGGAGGTTTATTTATGCCTTGATGATGGAGGCGGTAGAGCCCACTCCAGCTAGCTTGATAGCAGAAGAAGGGATACTACTTTTATCGTATTGTAGGTCAAAGTCGATTTTAGAGGAGAGAAAATCCCAAGGGGTATTCCTGTAGGAAGAAAGGTGAAATGTTAGAAATGATTAGGTTACGAAGGATGATGAAAGAGAAGGCGCGATCATTCGCACCGAGGGTGACGTTGGAAGAAAGTGGATTGTTAGAGTGGTTAAGGATTTTATAGTAGTCCAGGATTAGACTGAGCGTATTACGGAACGTGCCGTTCGATAAACGAAGTACTTGATTCAGTATACGATCAAGGGAGAGTATATAGGAATCATAAGTGATGCATCCGTACTCTAGCTTGGGAGAATAATGGTATTGCCTCATTTGATATGAGACAGATATTTTAGAAGGTTAAGTTTACTAAAGCAGCGGGCTTTGAGATTGGCCATTGGAGCTTGTCGTCAAATATGAGGCCAAGAAACTTAAGTTGACTATTCGTTGGGAGATGATTTTGATGTAGTGAGGTAGTGTTGAATTTTGTGCAGTTTTTTCTTACAGAAATAGAAAACAGGCAATTTGGCTGGATTGAACGAGAAGCCAGTATTAGTTGACCCAGCTTGAAGTTATAGTATTCATAATTGAAGTTGTCTTTCGCAAAAGATAGATGATTCGGAGCAATATAAATGAGTTACTGCTGGAGTTGATAGATAAAAGGAAGGAAGTAAAGCTAAGAACCTTAAGGAATGTTTTTGACAAAAGACCGTGAATTAGAGATGTAATAACAAAGACAGAGAAGAAACAATTTAGCAGAAAGTTAGATATAAATATTGTGTAACTGGAGAAGAATGTTGTGTTTCTAAGTTGTGTCGTAGGCATTGAAGATACCTTCTACGGAAAACAGGCTGGATATCCACCTCGTCGATCTGGCGGAAGCCACAAGGATATAGAATTAGTAGGATTTTGAATTCAAGACACGAGAAAAATTATCTTTTAACCATTCTTTCAAGGATTTTGCACAAGTGATTTATTGGAGAAATAGGGGGGTGGGGGTAATTGTTCAGTTGATTTCTGGGCTTATAACTAATTAACGGCGAAGCCAATTGTCTCCACTTTATAGTATATCATGCCTTAGAATGTTATATATCATATATTCATTATTTAGAAAAATATGAACACGGATTTTTTAGTTATGTACGATTATACCATACTAACCAAGACTACCATATACCCAATGTTAAACATGGGATTTTTATATCGATTATCGCGACATTAACATGGGAAAGGTGTCTGAAATTTCGGTCTTAAGAAAAATTACAGCAACGATAAAAGTAGTGGGAATAGGGGGCTTCTAGTTGACCCCCCCACCACTTTTTTGATTGGTCAGCCAAGAATGACCTTGTTTCTGATTGGCTGCCCAAGTTCGCCCCCTATTCCGCCTCTTTTTGCTCCACCTCCTACCTCCTTCCTAACCACCACAGTAGTTGGAGGGGAGCTGGTAGCAGTTGGAGGGGAGCTGGTATTTTAAACGATTGAATCTGAGCGAACTTCAGTCATTCGTGCGCGTTGTCAAATAGCGACCAACAACAACAACAACAGCAACTCATTGAACGTGTAGGCCAAGTAATAATTTCCTACCAAAAACACGGAAAAAATCTTACCGATTTTGAAGATCAAGACTTGGCCTTCTTTCCCATCAACTACTTGAAAACATTCGTCGATTCACTTAGTTTACAACAAATTTGGAACAGGTTGCCGGAAAATTATAGAAGTGACGAAGAATTGCAGCTAAATTTGCCGTGTTTTAAACACTATCCACTATATCAACACCACATAGACGGCCCACCATTATCAATAAAAAAGTGTTGTAAAATTAAAAAATAGTGTGAACAAGTGAATCGAGTTTCATCGGACAGTCTTCGAAATGGATCAGACACATGTATATTTAGATTCTGCTTGCGATGAAACGATCCAGTCAATGTACAAAGATGAAACAACTCATTTTAACTTGGCTGGAAGAGGAAAGTTTCAAGCAAGACAGGATTCTCTGATCACTATTGATCGAAATAATTTCGAAGACGACGATGAAGATGAAGAAGATGATGGGATAGAGGATAATGGCGTTCCAAACGGGTGTGGAGAAGAGGGGCTCGTGAAAGTGGCAAAAATAAATGCAAGTGATACATTGACACCAAATTACCTTACGCGAGAAGTGTGCGTTTTTCAATCTTATGTCGTAATTATTTCATCTTCTGGCGGTGCATATAATTTATGTTGTGAATGTTACTATATACATGCTCTAAATTGCCCAAATGGGAAAAATAATTTTGTTAATAGCCACTATAAACGATCCTTTATATGTTGCGAAAAAGATCTGCAATGCAACACGTGTGAAAACGATTTATTCATAACAACTCCTTCACAAGCATGTATAATATGTAACAAACCAGAACTAAAGAATATGCAAAACCATCTAATCGAAAAATCAAATTTTAAATAAATTTATTTCACTTGCACTTATTCATGCACTATGGCGTTTTTAATATTAAGTTTAAGTTTAAAATATTTTATAAGAATTTAGATTTTGTTCTGCTAAGTTAAATAAATATAAGAAACTATGTAAATAAATATAAGGGAATGATGTGAATAAATAAGAATTTGTATTTATTCCCATTGAAAGAAATTATAATTTTGTTCTTTCAGTGTAGAATAATTCTTTTCAAATAATATGCACAACAACCCTACCGATAAATCAAATTTAAATAAATGAATTTGATACTCCACTTGAATTTATTCATGCACCCTAGTAGTTTTTGAATATTAAGTTTAAAATGTCAACTAATTTAAATAAGATTTCATATAAAATATAAGTTGTAAGATATAAGTTATAAGATATAAGTTATAAGATATATATTAAGTTTAAGTTAAATAAATATAAGGGTGCCATCTAAATAAATAGAAATTTGTTTATATTAAGATTCGAAGAACTAATGATTTTGTTCTTTCAGTGTAGAATAATTTTTTCTACATAATATGCACAATCAATCCTATCGATAAATTGAATTTTAAATAAATGAATTTGATACTGCACTTGAATTTATTCATTCACCCTAGTATTTTTTAATATTAAGTTTAAAATGTCAACTAAGACATTTAAATAAGATTTTATATATAAGATAAAGAACAATTAGGTTTAATTCCCTGACAACAGACTATGATTTATTCTTCCATGTTAAAAAAAAAACCTAGTTTTCATTACTATGCTTGTAAAAAAAATTATATTCATCCTATTCATAATAATTCTTTCAAGTTAAAGAAACTTGGTTATTAGGTGTGATTCTGTATAAGAAATAGAAAAAAATAAAATATTTTCTTCAACGACTTTGTTTTTTATTATTCCTATATCCAAAATACAAATATACATATATACATAAATACATATTTATAATTTATACCATTTTTTTTACCAGAGGTTGCTGCTGCATGCCAGAGGTTGCTGCTGCATGCCAGAGGTTGCTGCTGCATGCCAGAGGTTGCTGTTGTCTGCCATAGGTTGCTGCTTTGCCATCGGTTGTTGTTGTCTGCCAGAGGTTGCTGCTCTGCAAGAGGCCAATTTATAATTTATAATTTATTGGCCTCTTGCATTTTCGAGGGTAACTCTGCCTTCGCTGCTGCTGCTGTTGTTGTGGCTGCTCCTGATGCTGTTGATGTTGCTGTTGATGTTGCTGTTGCTGCTGTGGCCTCTTGCATTTTCGAGGGTAACTCTGCCTTCGCTGCTGCTGCTGTTGTTGGTGCTGTTGTTGTGGCTGCTCCTGATGCTGTTGATGTTGCTGTTGATGTTGCTGTTGCTGCTGTGGCCTCTTGCACTTTCGTGGGTAACTTTGCCTTCGCTGCTGCTGTTGTTGCTGTGGTTGTGGCTGCTCCTGCTGCTGCTGCTGCTGTTGTTGCTGCTGTTGTTGTGGCTGCTCCCGCTGCTGCTCCCGCTGCTGCTCCCGCTGCTGCTCCTGCTGCTGTTGTTGCTGCTCCTGCTGCTGTGGCTGTTGCTGATAAACCGGCAGAGGCTGCATTCTCATTATTTCATCCAGAGCTTGGTCAAATTCGACGGGCTCTGGATCTAAGGAGGGCTCAAACATATTGAGGAATTCCTCACTTGGCAAATCATCCATGAGGAATTCATCGTTAAATTCCTCTTCCAAAAATTCAGCCTCTGACGGCGGCGGCCACATCACAGTGTCTTCTGAGTTCGGTGAAAGGCTTCTTAGGCTATCCATCAGGTTCGCCTGATGCTCTAAGAAGCCTATAAAATCTTCCAGAGTCAACACGATGAAGGTACTCATGTTATATTTTAAATTCAATGAATGCTAAGTCAAGACGCTGTAAATCCTTATATACAATACTGAAATACCACTTTTCCTACCTCCAGCGGCAAAACCAGTCCGAAGAATGAGAAGAAGAAGAAGGCAAAGATAGCGTGAACTCGAGAGAGGTCGTTCAACGGTCGTAAGTTGTTTTGTTCTTAAGAAAAAGACGAGTAAAGAGGAGAAGAAGAAAAAAAAAAGTTGTTTTTTGGAATAATATAAAAAACGAAAAAAAAAATTAAAAAAAAAAATAAAAAAATAAAAAAAAATAAAAAAAAAATAAAAAAAAATAAAAAAAATAAAAAAAATATAAAAAAAAACTGTTTTTTATATTATTCCAAAAAACAACTTTTTTTTTTCTTCTTCTCCTCTTTACTCGTCATTTTCTTAAGAACAAAACAACTTACGACCGTTGAACGACCTCCCTCGAGTTCACGGTCTCACGGTTCCCGTCGTACCATGCAGTGCCACGCCGTACCAGCCGGTACCAGGCTCTTGGCTGCTTTAAAAGGCGGCTGGGTACGAAGCGTCTCTTCAGTTTACATCTCGCTATTAGCGTACGCTTGTAAAATTATCGAATCTGTTGTGAATATATCTAGATAGTCCGATTTATTTCGAATTGTGTGACGTAGTGACATATTAATTTTTATTTGGTTTGTATTGTTGATTTCATATTTTTGATTTGATATTTTTGATTTAATATTTTTGATTTAATATTTTTGACTTAATACTTTGGATTTTCATTCATTTTTACTTAATCTTCTAAAAGCCAATTTTTGATTTTTGTTGATTTTTCATTTTTGTGGATTTTTTTTGATTTTTTATTGATTTTTTGATTTTTTTATTGATTCATAATTTTTTGATTTTTTAATTTATAATTTAAAATGTCATTTTTAAATGTAAAAATTGAAAACATCGACTTAACAGCCTTCGATTTAAACGACGCTTGCCTTGTGCATGATTTGATTGATTGTTCATTTTGTGGGCTAAGCGACGAGGAGCTAGATATTAAATTTAGGGAAATTGATATTAATACATTTAACAATTCATCTGAATCTGGCGATTCTTCCGAAATTGGTGAAAGCGATATTTTGACACAGCTCTTAAAAGTTTTGGATGAATCTATTATCCCTGATATTCCTCAAGAACCTCTTGAAACAATTAATTTCGATGATTTAAATAATGATATATTAAGGAAAAATTTAATTAACAATTCTGAAATAAATGAGGGATATAATTTGGAACAACTTTTAGATATATTAGAAGGGGGTGAAATTTGTGAAAATAGCTCAGGGCAAAATTTAATTAAGGGTGATGTGGAATATCAGGAGACTTTTGAGAGCTGTGAGGAACAAAATAATAAGGGGGTTTTAAACAATAATAATAATGGGGTTGGTAACGAGGGAGCTTTAAATAATGATAAGAGGATTGGCATTGGGGGTTTTTCGAAAAATAATATGGAAGAGGTTTATCGCCCCCACTATTCGCCAATTTCAGATGCATCGTCAGATTCATCAGAGGATTCCAACGACAGCGTTGAGACTGTTATAAACGTCTCAGCCAAAGCTCAGCATAATTTTATTAAAGTGTTGGATCAAAATTTAATTGAAGGGTTGGATCAAAATTTTATTCAGGGGTTTGAACAACCATCCAAATTTGGCTATACCAGAAATTCAGTAAATTCGGTAGATGTTTTTGATTTGAGTTGTGGCGAAATTGTGGGGGACATTGAGGTATATACTTATACTGAAAATTTTGAAGATGAGCAGCCTCAATGTCCCTTAATTTCTTCCTGTAATCAAAATCAATTTTTGAAAAATCCTTCTGGCCTAAATTTAGAACAAAGTTCTGAAAATTTAATTGAAAAAAATTTACCCAAAAAACGTTCTTTATCAGAAACAAATGATTGTTCAGATTTAAAAAAGTCAAAATTGGACGGTGATATTTCTAGTTCCCAAACTTTAGGGGCACAAATTTCAAAAAATTCTTTACCAGTCGCTGTAACAACAGCTCCGAAAATCAATCCAACAAATAAAGTCGCTATTGGAGAATTAGATAAGGTTCTACATAAGAAAACTAAGCCGAGCTTAAATAGGAATGAAACAAGGTGTGCCACATCTAGATTTAAGTCAATGGTTTATTCCTATTTAAACTTAGATAATATATGTAATAATTTATCTAATTCGACTTTAAAAGACGTTAAAAATTGTATTCAACGACAAGGCGATCTTCTTTTAAATTTGGGAAATATATTTTTTTAAAAAAAAATCCATGTTTTTCTTCAAATTAAAAAGTGAATCCAAAAGTTAATTCAAAAGTAAATCCAAAAGTTTTCTAAATTGCGCGAGCTGAAAAAATTGCTAATTATTCTATGTCATTGGGTCTTGATAGATCGAAATTGTATTTATTTAAAAGCGACACGGCCCTAACCGATTCCATTTTAAAATGACTCTCCTTTGCACACACTGCTTAAGAGAATTTAAAAGAAAATCACATATTGTACGCCACCTTCGAGAAAATGTTGTTAATAACGAAAACACCTTTAACTTGGAAGATTATATAATTAATCGTAAGTATTTTTTTATAACATATTTAGCTATAATTTTCCTTTTAATTTTTCTTTTTATTATTAATAAAGGTTTACAGAGGAATTAAAAAATAATAATTGTTTCAGTTGATGAACTACTTTCAAGACCTCCAATGCGATTTTGCCAAGATTGTGAAGTAAATGTCAAATCTAATTCCTGGAGCACACACTTGAGGACAAATATTCATAAAAACAGGAGCTGCATAAAATATGGAAATGGAATTGACATTATCAGGAGTGCATTTAAATGTCGAATAGCTTCCTACAGAATATATTCGCAGAATTATCACATCGACATCAAAAAGTTTCAGCAAGATGTTGGTAATAAAGTGCAAACATTAATACGCCAGCGTCAACAAGAATTTATATGTGCTAAAGTAAATTTGGAATTATTTGGAATATATTATTCTCCAACTTTAACCTCTACTTCAATTAAGTCATTTAATACACCGTTCTTCATTGTAACCCATACAACTGATCTACAACAGCTTTACGATGATTTATTCAAGATTATTGAAACCAAAGCAGATGAATTGCCGGAAAGAGACTCAGGTAATTATTATTTAATCTCAAGAGCTAAGTTTTCTTAATCTCAAGAGCTAAGTTTTCTTAATATCACTTGTACATCTCTAACAAATATTAATCAGAACTAATTTTTTAATTCCTATTACAGGGTGGGCTCTACAAAGAATTCTGCATTTGGAAGTCAACATCAATAAGTACAACCCATTGAATGCCTCCTCCTACATTAAGATGCATCACTTTTCTAAATCAATAGTGAATGTGATGAATGAGGACAATTGCTGTTTCGCCTGGGCAGTGGTTTCAGCAGCATACCAGCCAACCGGTAATCCTCGAAAGACCTCATCATATCCAGACTTCAGAGACGCTTTCGATTTTACAGGTATTGAATTTCCAGTAAAATTATTAGATATAAAAAAGTTTGAGGAAAAAAATAATTTGTCCATAAATGTATATGGAGTTGAAAAATTTTTAAGGGATAATAAAAAGGTATATGAGATTGTCGGTCCTCTACATTATAATAATGAAAAGAAAAAATTACATATTAATTTGCTTTTAATAAGTTCTGATGATGGAAATAACCACTACTGTTGGATAAAGGATTTAGGTAGCTTGGTATACAAACAATTATCAAAAAAGAAAATAAAAAAATACTTATGTGATGGATGCCTTCAATATTTTGTAACATATGAAAAACTTAACACACATTTAGAACGTGATTGTAGTTTTGTTCGAATTGAGCTTCCTTCAGATAATTTGATTTTGGATAAATTTGGCAATTATATTCCTGCAAATATATTAAAGTTTCAAAATATTCAGAAACAGTATAAAGCTCCTTTTGTTATTTATGCCGATTTTGAATGTTATTTGAAAAACATTGAGTGCCAACAATCTACACCTGATTCGACAACCTCATATACTATTAAAACTGCTGAACATATACCCTATTCATTTGCTTATTATATTAAATCATCATTTGATGAGAATGTTGTGTGTCTTAAACTTTATAGAGGTACAGATTGTGCTATAAAATTTATTGAATACATTGAAAATGATGTAAAAGAAATTTATAAAAAATATTTAAAATATCAAGTACCATTGAAAGATTTATCATCTGTGGAACAGATTGAATATGAAAATTCTAGCATTTGTTATGTATGTGAAAAACCTTTTTCAAAAGGAAATTTCATAAAGTGTAGGGATCATTGTCATATTACAGGTAAATATCGAGGAGCCGCCCACTCAATATGTAATTTGCATTTTAAACCTCCAAAATATGTACCAATAGTATTGCATAATTTAAAAAACTATGATTCTCACCTATTTATTAAATCGCTTTGCTATAATAAAGAAAATATTAGTGTTATAGCTCAAAATAAAGAAAAGTATATTTCTTTTAGTAAGGAAATTTTCGTTGATAGTTATGTGTCAGAAAAGCGGAAACCAGTTGCTTTGCGACTACGCTTTATAGATTCTTTTCAATTTCTCCCAGAGTCTTTAGAGTCAATATCACAAACTCTACAAGATTCACAATGTTTTGAAATTAAAAAGTTTTTCTCAAATGCTGATGAATTTCGATACATTAGACAAAAAGGGGTATTTCCATACTCTTACATAGATTCCAACGAAAAATTAAATGAGAAATCTCTACCATCGATTGATAAATTTTATAATAACTTAACCGATGAAAATATCTCTCCTCAAGACTACAATCGTGCTGTAGAAGTGTGGAATCTATTTAAGTGTTCTACAATAGGGGCTTATTCCGATATTTACTTAAAATCTGATGTTTTACTTTTGGCTGATGTTTTTGAAAATTATAGATCCACATGTATTAAAACCTATAAGTTAGATCCTGTTAATTATGTCACTAGCCCTTCTATGTGCTGGGATGCAATGATGAAATTAACTAATGTAGAATTAGAATTATTAACGGAACCAGATATGCTTCATTTTTTCAAAAAAGGTGTTCGTGGTGGGGTTAGCACTTGTTCCAAACGCAAATCTGAAGCAAATAATCCATTCTTAGAAAATTTTAATCCTGAAAGACCTACAACATATATCGCTTACTTAGACGCCACAAATTTGTATGGTTATGCTATGAAACAATATTTGCCTGAAAAAAATTTTGCTTGGGTACCTAAGCTCGAAATAGAAACTTTAAATATATCCGAACTTTCAGATACATCATCTATAGGATACATATTTGAAGTTGATTTAGAATATCCAAATTATTTACATGATAGTCATAATGATTTCCCATTTTGTCCTGAACAATATACACCACCAATTTCAAACCACTCAAAATTAATTCCAAACTTACATAATAAATATAACTATATCATTCACTACCGATATCTGAAACAATGTCTACAATTTGGACTCAAAATCATAAAAATACACAGAGCAGTTAAGTTTACACAATCACCATGGTTAGCGGAATATATAGATTTAAATACAAATTTACGAAATTTATCTAAAAATAAATTTGATAAAAATTGTTATAAATTGGCAAATAATTCAATTTTCGGTAAAACCATGGAAAATGTTGATAGGCGAGCAGATATTAAATTAGTATCTCAATGGGAAAGACAGGGTAATAAATTTAGTGCCGAAAAACTTATTTCTAAACCTCAATTAAAGGATTTTAAAATTTTCTCTGAAAATCTAGTTGCTCTTCAACTTCAACAGGTTTGCATTGAATACAATAAACCAATTTATGTTGGGATGAGTATTCTGGATATTGCAAAAACTGTAATGTATAATTTTTATTATGAGTATTTAAAAGTAAAATATGGTAATAATTTAAATTTATTATATACGGATACTGATTCCTTAATTCTTGAAGTTCAGACCCAAAACTTTTATGAATATATGAAGCTAAATCTGGATCAATTTGATACTTCTAATTTTTCTGAACAAAATATTCATTGCATGCCTATTACAACATCAGTTGTTGGTAAATTTAAAGATGAGTACAAAGGGATTCCCATTGAAAGTTTTTATGGAACTGGTGCTAAAGCATATTGTATAAAATCCAAAAATAGTGTAGATAAAAAAGCAAAAGGCGTTAGTAGATCATGTATAAAAAATCAATTAACATTATCAGATTATAAAGATGTTGTTGAGAAAGGTGACAAAATATTCTGCACCATGTATGTATTCAAGTCAGATATGCATAATATATACACTAATTTGTTAAATAAATTGGCATTAACAACTCATGATGATAAAAGATATTGTATACCAAATTCCACAAAAACTCTTGCATGGGGACATAAGGATATTTTGGAAACAGATTTTTTTGATAAAGATATGAAAATGATGTATGATACTCTAACTTTTTTAAGTTCTGGAAACGAAAATGGATCTAAAAATAAAAAACCGCGATTAGAATTAACTACTCCTAGTAATTTTTCATCTTTATAAAGACATCATTTTATATGATGATAAATTATGTAAGTCGTTTTTGAAGCTTTAAAAGTTGGAGGGGGAACTGAATCCAAAAACATATATATTGTATAGAAATACCATTATTTGTTAGTAATATTACAACAATGACTGCTGCATCTTTAATAGTTTTAGTTTCCCTTGTTGGAAATGTGATATATGTAAATTACATTCCTAATACAGTTAGGGCTGATATATGTATAAATGCCCTCAAAAATGAAACCGACTGCTACAAACAGATGAAAATGACATATCTTGTTGGAAATTCACACTTTTTTACCTATAATGTAACTGATTCTGCTTTGTGTGAAAATACATACATAAAAATTAAATATTCCATGACAAACAAACCATTACAATATTCAGATTGGATTCCTTTCAATAATAAAAAAGAAGAATCTTGTCATTGTGTCTGTTGTTATATATTTGTTATTATATTTACAGCAGCAATATTTATTTGTACATGTTTAATTTTATTGTATTTCATGAAAAAATATCTATAAAAATATTTAATAAATGTTAAAAAAATAATATAAATTTTATTTTTTATTGATTCTCGTTAGTATAAAGACATTTAAAGTTTATCCCCTCCTCTTAAATGGAGAGGGAAAATAAGTTTACCCCTCCACTTGAGAGGAGAGGGAAAATGTATAAAATTTAGAAGCAAACGGATTGATAGTTAGTTTTTTGAGAGCAAGCAGATAGCCAGTTAGTTTTTGAAATACATCATTTAAAATGTTCAGTAATCAGAGTAAAAATATATTTGAAAATTCACCATTAAAAAAGAAAATAAAAAAAACAATTATAAATTCTACAAAATATAATTTAAATAATTCTAACTCTAAATATGCTGTGATTGGTTTGTGGGTGGAAAGTGATTTTCTACCATGCATTGAACTTGGTGGTAAAAATGGTCAGTCTGTGATATTAAATGAAGATGATTGGAAGAACTTATTGCAATATCAAGGAGTTATAACAAATTATATGTTTTCACCAAATGTTTTCAATGAACCGATATATTTGCAAAATTTATCTATTCATTTTGAAAAGATTGGTGAATTACCAATAGTGAAGATTGTGAAAAGCTGTGATTTTATTTACTATGGAAATGAAACTGTCTGCAGACTATGGGAACAAATTCCACTTATAGAATATAGACTAAATGTTTTACAAAAACAAAACTTTCGACGTTATTTCAACGTTTTTAGAAATAACAATTTTTACGACGGAGATTCTTTTGACAAAATATATAATGTCCTTTCTCCAAAACAAAATCTAAATAGTGAAAATGTGTGCTCCATGCTGGAACTGCTGTTGAATCATCCCGAAGAACTAGAACAAAAATTAAAGTCTAAGCACTATTATGAAGAAGACAGTATCTATTGATGAATCAAGAAACCAAATTCATCTGATGGTTGCTTGGAACTTCGCCTACAGAAAAGCTCGTATGACTTCTGAAGAGTTTATAAATCAAAAACATTTTAAAAGAAGGATTAAATTGACTGAAGAAATTTTAAATCCCATATTAGACTCTGATTATAGGAATATTGTATTTAAAAAAATGTTTATGTAATAAGCTTATTTTTAAATAAAACAAATATATATAAAAAATCATTTTTTTTATTACAAACATCAATTATTATTACAGCATTAATTACTATTACATCACATCTCTCTTGAAGATCCAAGAGTTATAAGATTTATCTAATCCTAACCATTTTACAAATACTTTGTTTCCTTTCTTTCTTAACACTTTTTCCACCAGATATACATTTGGGTGTCTTACTTTTTGAAGTTCTTCTTCATAGAAACCTCCTTGAATATCTATCCCATTTCCATCTTGAATTAAATACGTTGTTGGATTAGTAAGCTGGATTTTTTTTATTTGAAAAATTTCGTTTGACCAGTTGGGCGTGTAACCTTTAGAAAATTGTTCGCGAATCTTGCTTATTCGTACTCTATCACTGACACGAAATTTTGGTGATCTGGGATCCACAGTTTTCCTATGAGTATAAGCTGATTTCAAGATTTCCATTTCATTCTTTTTGTTAACTTCGTTTGGTTTTTTTCCGATTGTTGAATGCTTAGTATTATTGTATTCTGTAATTATTTCTTTAAGAAAGCTGATCCATTTATAATTACCTAGTAAACTAAACTTTTTCCACATTTTGTTTTTTATCGTTCTATTTACTCTCTCTACAATACTAGCTTTCATATTAGAAAATGTGTTGTAATGATTAATTTTGAACTGCTCCATAAGTTTCTGAAAGTCTTGATTAAAGAATTCTTTACCCTGATCAGTATTCAGATTTGTTGGGGGAGTTTTTAAAGTTAATAGAATTTTTTTCATTGCAGCTGCTACATCTTTACCAGTTTTGGATTTTACAGGTTCTGCCCATACAAATTTAGAAAACACATTTATTACCATTAAAATATATCTTAAACCCCTATTAAATTTCGCATATGGCTGCATTTCTATCAGATCAGCTTGAAATAGATCATTAAGCCCTTTTACAATTGTTCGTCTCCTTCTATATCGCCTTCTCGCCGGTTTATGTAATTCATTTACAACGTCTTGCTTAATTTTACTCATTATTAATTTATACCTTACTCTCGAAAATAAATCCCACAAATAACTTTACCTCCTTCTAAACCGTTTATAAAAGCCCTTTATCGCTGATGTTGTAAAATATAAAAAAAATCATCTCAGTTTTTTTTAGTAAGTTCTTTAATTTTATTTTCCATTGCTTCAAATGATTTTTTATTTTCATTTATAATTTCTTTTATTGACGAATTTATTTGGGTGATGTTGTTAGTAAGATCAGAAATTTTTACATTAAATTTATTTTCCATTGTTTCAAATGATTTGTTATTTTCATTTCTAATTTCTTTTATTGACGAATTTATTTGGGTGATGTTGTTATTAAGATCAGACATTTTTACATTAAATTTAGTTTCCAAAAGAACATTTGATAACGTATAATCTTTTTTGAAACCACCTAATGTTGAATTCATTTCTTCTCTTGCATAATTCATTATATCATTAAATTCTTTTCTAGAAACTTCAGCAGCTCTTTGAACTAATTCGTTTAAAGATTTTATTTCTTTTGTTAATTTATCTTCTAGATTTTTTATATCTTTTCCTAATTGAAATTCTGCATTTGTAATATCTAATGTCATTTTCACAATTCTTTTTTCTATATTTTTTATGTCTGACGCTGTCTTTTCAGCTTTGTGTAGTATATCTGTATAAGATGTTTCAAGTTCTTTTATGAGTAAAGAAGTCTCCTCGATTTTTGAACTATTATTTTTAATTTTAATTAATACATCCTTTTTAGAAACTTCTATTATAGCTTGCACTACTTCTAGTAAGGATTCTAATTCTTTTTGTAATTTCTCATCGATTGCCTTTGTAAAATTTCCCTCGTCAAAAGACGTTTCAGATTTGGTTTTCAGATTGTTTAATTGCTTTAGTATATCCTCGATTTTTTCATTATCTTTTGTAATTTGATCTTTGAATTTTGTTTCAATTTTTTCATTTTCGTTTTGAAAATCCTCCTTCAATTTGTCTTCTAAATATTGTAAATTTGATTTATATGCATTGATTTTAATTTCAAATTCTTTAATTTGTTCTTTAAATTCATTAACTTTGTCGGTATCTTTTTTGTGAATTAGGAAATGAGTGTTCATTGATTTTTCAAGATTTTGTGTATTTTTATCCATAACGTCATGTATTTTCTTAAAATTCCTTACTTCTTCTGCTACTCTATCATTAAGCAAATTAGTAAAATTTTGAAACTTTGATGTAATTCCCTTGGAAATACTGTTCTTGACATTGTCAATTGCTGAAGTATCCTTAATTATTGATTTAATTGATGTAATTTCATTTTTTATTTCATTTTCAAAATCATCAACTTTATCATATTTTAACTTCACTACGTCAAAGTCATTTGCATATTTAGAAACTTTCTGAGAAAATTTTTCTACTACCTCATCATTTCCATCAACAGTATTTTTCAAATTAATTATCTTGTCATTATATTCAGGAATAACTTTATCCTCAAATAACTTAATCTTTTTTGCAATATTTTGTATATTGTTATCATATTCATTTATTCTCTTATTTAAATTATTAACATCGCTTTTCAACCTGGGATCTAAATTTTGAATTAATTTGTTTTCAATATATTTGACATCGCTTTTAAAAATTTTTATTATTTTCTCTTCAACATTTGATAATATTTTATTTTCTAGTGATAATAATGTGTTTAGAGCAGATTTTTTTGAAATATGACGACCAAATTTATCGATGGTCATTTTAGAAATGTTTAAAAGTATCTATTATGTCCTTTTATATAATAACATTCGCTTCTCTTAGTTCTTCAATAATGGAAATAATTTCATTGTTATGACCAGTGTGTCCCGCAAGCATGGATGCTACCAATAGTCGAAGTCTCTCAACAAGTTCGTTTACATTATCCCAATATATGTAATCTGTATTAGGTTTATTAACTTTTAAAGTTATACCAAATCCGGTTTTTTTTGAAGACACTCGACTTTCTCTATATGGAGCTTTGCGTCTTTCAAAAAATCCCTGGACTGCTTGTTGAGATTCGGGATTTAGAGTTTTAATTTTTGTAATTCCTTTGCTTTGCAAATAGGGTCCTATTATGGAAATATATTTATGTGATCCATTCCCCTGCACCTGCTCATTTGGATCATTATTTCTACGGTATGCATTGGTTCTTTTTAAAATATCCATATAATTTTCCAAATCTTGTTTTTTATACCCTATTGGTTCTTTTTTAAATAATAACTCATATAAACCTGGTGTACCTGTATAGGTTATTCCTTCAATTTTGATGTTTTTACCAATAATTTCGACAGGTTTTTGAGTTAAACCCAAAAAGAATTTCTCGGTTTCCAAATCATGAACTATTCCATATTGGTGATCAAACTCATGTTCAACATCTTTTACACCGCTATCAATATATTGGCGAGGTAATTCATCAAATCCTAATAATAATTCTTTATATAAATCTGTATCAACAAATGTTCTAACTGTTTGCCGTGTTTGTTCCAGTATATCTGAAAGATTTCCTATTGTGGAGTGTGAACCTGAAGAAGGGTTTGTTTCTGCAATAATACTTGTTTGTTGTATAGATGGCATTTGACTTGCTGAAGCTAAACTCGCGTCCCAGTCAATAATCGATGGTATTTCTGTAGGAAGGAGTGGAGTTTTTCCCGTCTTTCTTTTTTCTGGTGTTGATGTTCCATATTGTAATTTTCTCTTTGGTGTTAGTGTTTGAATTGATCTTTTCTGTGGTGTTTCATAATTTTTTTTAATTGGTGTGTGTAGCTCTTCCTTTATTTCAACAGGTTCAATTTTACCAATCGTTGAAATTAATTCTTGTAAGGGTTGAGTTATCGGTTTATATGTTTCCTCCAATTTAGTTTGCGCCTCAAATTCCGCATTTTTTAAACTCTGATATTTTTGTTTAACAGCTTTTCTTGATTTAACTAGCTCTCTTGCTAAACGTTCATCCATGATTGGTATAATTTACCATCAAACGTTTATTTTTATAAGTAAATATATGAATCAAATCCTTTTCGATATCGGCCAGATTTCACATTAGAGTCTTTGTCTATTACTAAAAATCCAAATTTATCTTTCCAACATATTAAGCACAACTCATTAAATTGGTTTAATGACATATCAACATTAACATGATCATCATAAATATGTTTTAAGTTTGTTCGATCTTGTTGAAATATAACAATTAAATTTGCATTGTCACGAATTAATTGTTTCGGAATAGAAGAATATGTTTGACATAAATAAAAACAATCAGTATTTTTGTGTCTTCCGAAACAAAAATAGTCCTTTACAACATTCTGATTACAACACACTATATCATCAAATATTATTATAGAGTTTGGTTTAACTTGTTTTGGTGAAACAATTGTTTCTTCATTTTCAGATTCATAGTATCCAATTTTTTTCAAAGGTTTAAAAAGTGTTCTCAAATATTTATACTTTGGTTGATATAAGGATTTTGAATAAACATACAGATTTTCAAATCGCAAACCATTCGGATCTTCAATCAAACTAATAATAACATTGGTTTTGCCACAGCCTGACGGGCCAATAATTAACCCTCTTTTACTATTTCCCTCAAACAGTTTTCCATGTTTTCTAAAACCATTCACTGAACTTTCATGATCCTTAATTGTTATAGAGTATGGTTGTTTCTCAACTCTCATTTTATATATAAAACAAACTATTAATATTCAGTATTGTGATGTAACTGGTTAGTTATCACTAGGATTGCAACTATATATAATGTTTCCATCACATAATAAACGAATCATTTACAAGACAAACAGCAAAAGGAAAGGAAGTGGTTTAGTAAACTCATTAATAAATAAATTACCCTTTGAATTGCATATTCCTGGTTATAATTTTTGTGGACCTGGAACAAAATTGGAAAAACGATTGTCAAGAGGTGATAAAGGTATAAATTTATTGGATGAGGCTTGTAAAGAACACGATATTGCTTACTCACAATCAAATGATATAAAAAGAAGGCATTTAGCTGATAAAGTATTAGCTGACAAAGCTTTATCAAGGTTCAAAGATAAAGATTCTAGTTTTTGGGAAAAAACTGCTGCACTAGGAATTACTGGTGCTATGAAAATTAAAA
The DNA here is from genome assembly GCA_034092305.1 of Diaprepes abbreviatus. Lineage (NCBI taxonomy): Eukaryota > Metazoa > Arthropoda > Insecta > Coleoptera > Curculionidae > Diaprepes > Diaprepes abbreviatus. The sequence goes on from JASJET010000103.1 coordinate 21,536,316, forward strand.
GAAAATTAGGTATGGGACTTCGAACGAGAAGAAAGTTCAAGCGAAAAACTCGAAAAGGACGAGGACTATCATTATCTCAGGTAATTTCAAAAGCTAGAAAAGGAATTAAGGGGAAACGTTTTAAAGACCTAAATGAAAGTATTCAAACTGCTTTAAAAGCTATTAAAAAAACTGGTAAAGTGTTACCTCCAAAGAAAAGGGTAATTCCAATCCCAAAGACTGGTGGATTTCTTCCACTTATACCTTTATTTGCTGGTTTGTCTGCTCTTGGTGCTCTTGGAGGAGGGGCTGCAGGTATTGCTAAAGCAGTAAATGATGCAAAAGCAGCCAAAGCGAAATTAGAAGAATCTAAACGACACAATCAAATGATGGAGTCCATTTCGGTAGGAAAAAAAGGAAGTGGACTTTATTTAAAACCCTATAAAACAGGATGTGGATTATACTTGAAGCCTTATTCAAAAAACTGCTAAAACATATACCTCGAAAAGCACTTACAAATTACGATCTGCTTAAATACGCTAAATATTTACAAATTCCCAACTTTCGTGGTATTTTTATGAGGGATAAATTACCAAAAAAGATAAAGTTAATTGAAAGTGCAATTGTCAATCTAGATAATCACAGTGGTGCTGGTACTCACTGGATAGCATATACAAAAAAAGGAAAAAACATAATATATTTTGATAGTTATGGTAATTTGCGACCCCCTTCTGAATTAATTAAATATTTTTATAGCGACCAAAATAATAATATTGTTAATTATAATTATAACAGTTATCAAAACTTTAACAAAACAAATTGTGGTCAATTGTGTCTAAAATTTCTTTATAACCATATGTAACACCTAATTTTAGTTTATTATTAAACATATTTTTAAAGTAAAATGTCATATAGTTTTGTTCTTAGCGGCAATTCCGCTATTTTAACATCAGAGTTACATCCTCCAATATATCTAGATGAAGATGTTGAATATGTTATCGGTCTTGTAAATTTCGAAACATTTAATGCAATTCCCAATATTGATGTTGGGAATAATGTATTAATTCATGATGAAAATTTAGAAATAGCCATACCCCCAGGTAGCTACGAATTAGAAGACATAACAGATTTTTTAAAAAAAACACTTGGATGAGGATAAAATTAGTTTTAGTCTTTATGCAAATAATAATACTTTACGTACACATCTTAAATGTTCAGCCCCCATAACTTTTCGTGAAGGAACTATTGGTAAATTATTAGGGTTTAAAAATGGGCGATTGGAAGCCAACATTGAACATATATCAGATTTTCCCGCGGAAATAATTAAAGTAAATTCAATAAATATAGACTGCAGTATTGCAGAGGGATCATATTTAAACGGGAAACCTGTTCATATAATACACCAATTTTTCCCGAGCGTTGCTCCAGGGTTCAAAATAATTGAGTCACCTCAAAACGTCATATATTTCCCAGTCACCGTTAAAGTAATTGATAAAATAGCCATTAAAATAATAGATCAAGAAGGTGATTTGGTTAATTTTAGAGAAGAAACCATAACCATCAGACTACATCTTAAAAAAGTAGATTAAAGATGGTAATATTATATAACAATAAATCTGCAAACTTTACTAGAAAATTTAATAATAAAAACATTAATAAGACAAGAAAGAAACCAACTTCCTTTAGTAGGAAATCAAACTTCCAAAGGTTAACACCTTCTAATAGAAAATTTCTTCAAAGTTTGGGTTTTAAACTTAAATAAAAATGGATTATTTAAATGTAAGAGAAAATGTATTGGTTGATGAATCAATATTAAGCTGGGAAATTCTTTCTTTCGATCCTTTTAATCCTACAAAACTCGGACCAAATGATGAAATCAGAATTGCTTTGCAACAAACAGGAAAATATCCTTTACCTTGCAAAAGTGAAATTTATGTGGAATTGCAAGTAACTAAAGAAGATGATTCCCCTTTAGCTAATACTGTTTTAATTAATAATGCTCCGGCATTTTTATTTAAAGAATTACGCTATATTTTAAATGGTGTTACTATTGACTCCGTTCGGGATATTGGTATAACTTCAACTCTTAAGGGATATATTTCATTTAATCAAAATGAAAGTGCTAAATTGGAAAATGCCGGTTGGTATCCGAAAACAAAATCTAAAGAAAAAATTATGACTGATGACAAAGGTAATGTTTCATTATGTATACCATTAAAGATGTATTCAGGATTTTTTGAAGATTATAATAAGATTATTCTTAATTCACAACAAGAACTTATTCTAATAAGAAGTAATGATGATACAAATGCATTATTATCCAGTAATGAAGATGAAAAACCCAAAGTTAAAATTACCAAGTTGTGTTGGAGAGTTTCTCATCTTACTGTAGCGATTCCGCAAGAATTAGCACTTACCAAAATTATTGACAAAAATAGTGATATACTAATAACCTTCCGAAGCTGGGAATTAGTTGAATATCCAGAGTTATTGGAAACTACGAGGCACAACTGGCCCGTAAAAACATCTACAAAAGTCGAAACGCCACGTCATGTTCTAATTGCTTTTCAGAAAAATAGACGTGGTAATCTAAAAATGGATATGAGTAAATTTGATCATTGTAATTTAAGAAATATGAATGTCTTTTTAAATTCAGAAAGATATCCTTACAATGATCTTCAACTTGACTTTGAAAATAATAAATTTGCTACTCTGTATGAAATGTTTACAGACTTTCGTCAAGGGTATTATAACTCTCCAGTGGAACCAATTTTTAATCCGAAAGAATTTAAAGAAAATGCTCCTATAGTTTACATTAATTGTTCACATCAAAGAGATTTACTACAAACAGGTCCAGTAACCATGAGAATTGAATTTGAAACCAAGGAAAAAATTCCCCCTAAAACAGCGGCATATTGTGTTATAATTCATGATAAAGTTTTCAGTTACAATCCATTAACAAAAATTGTGAAACAGTTGTAATACAATTTCCTTAAGCGCACGCGTCAATTTTGATATTTATTAACGTAGCCAAACCAGAATTCTTCATTTATATAATGTCTTACGAGATTTCAGTTCGAGTATTAGATTTTCAACTTCAGTTGCAGAAATTAAAAAAACAAATAAGTGAATATCAATTAAAAGTAGAAATGATCAAGAAATTCAAATATTTGAAAATATGAAACTTATTCTAGATCTTCAAGGATTCAAAATTGAAAATAATAAATTTATTGTAAAGGAATTAGCAGCGTACGATGGGCAAAAGACAAGTCATTTTATTTTCAAAGCTCCATTTCCGATGGGTCATTTACCATCCTATTTACACAAACAAGCTCTGTGGTTAATAAAAAATTACCATTGCATTGAATGGTGTGAAGGATTTACACCATTACACAAATGTGGAGATATCATAAGAGATTTAAGCGCTAAGGTGGACTATGTTTATGTAAAAGGGGAAGAAAAGGCAGATTTCGTAAAGAAGTATTCCATGAAACCAGTTATCGAGATTGATGAACAACCCACCCTAAAGAAAATGGATCCTTGCTGCTTTTATCATCAAAAAATACCATGTGTATGTGCATTATCAAATGTTTATTACCTTTACAACAATTTTTTTATGTAATAAAAGACTTGATTACAAATTATGTGTTTTATTTTCTAACATTGTTTTAATACATGAAATATTATTATTTAATCCTAGTTCTTGAAGTTTACATATTAAAATATCTATATTTTTATTTTTTAAATATTCGCTACAACATTTAGCTGCTAGTAAACATAATTCCGCATGTTCCATATAATTTAAAAACAATATAATATTCTGCGCTTCACTTTCTTGACCTTCATATGCATAAAACTCGGAACAGGCTGCGGACATCAAAAACTCTTCATACATTTCTCTTATTAATAATTCCATAATAAATCCTACACTAAAACCTCCCTGTTTCTCAATATCTCTTTATCTCTCTCTTCCTCTTCCACGATTTCCTTTAATATATCAGGATCTTTTATATAATCCTTCAATATCCTTAAAAAGTAACTGAATCCTATTTTCTTTATTTCATGAAAGAACTTCGGCAAATTTTGGGTTTTTCTATAATTTAAACAGGCTTCTGCAGCTAATTGGTATTGGAAGGCAGTCTCATAATATACCTGTGCCCACTCGGGGTGTGTTTTCCTTAGCATTGCATTCTTTAATTCGGAATTTTGAAGTTTAGTAAACTGTTTACCTAATTTGATTATTTCATTTTGCAAATCACTGTTCATAACTACCACTTATTTTTAATTTAACACTGTTCTTTATTAGTGGTGAATCTTCTATATAAGCTTAAGACTAGTTGTAAATGAATGTAGCTCGCTCAGATTCAGTCCTTTAAAATACCAGCTCCCCTCCAACTACTGTGGTGGTTAGGAAGGAGGTAGGAGGTGGAGCAAAAAGAGGCGGAGTTTATGAAACCAATCGGAATAGGGGGCGAACTTGGGCAGCCAATCAGAAACAAGGTCATTCTTGGCTGACCAATCAAAAAAGTGGTGGGGGGGTCAACTAGAAGCCCCCTATTCCCACTACTGATAAAGACTCGAAGTTTCAAGATAATATATAGAAACTCATTTGATCGAACTAATTTCAGTGTACTTGCGCAGCTGCAAAAATTTTATTTCACCACAAAAAATTTATTTATTTCTATTATCTGTCATTATAAATATCAATATCTTCAATGAACTGTTTTATCACCAACAAAATTATGATCTTGAAGGATTTTTTTTTAATATCTGAATATAAAGAAATCAGATAAAACCAAATCTGAACTACATAATGGGTGATCAAGCTCAAAGACTATATTCGCCGAGGATTGGTTGAATTAAGGCTGCTTTGTGAACTCGCGCTTCATCATATATAAGAAGGATATTCTTGTGACAGAAACTATCAGTAATAGAAAACGACAGGTATCGACACCTCGCTTCTTAGCGAAAGAAATAATCAGTATCACACGATTATTTTGCACACAGAATACCTTACATGTAGAATTAAATCTATTATTAGAATTCTATATGAAACAGAATCCAGCTGCAGACGTTTTTGATCACTGGTCTCGCGTAATTTTATTAATGTATTAAAGTAGGTTTTTGTGGTGCCCTTTGTATGCAATAAAATTAACTTCTGCTTGAACATAGAAAAGTGTATGAAGATATTTTTAGAGTCAGAGAGCTGTTATGGACTCATTGCATGAATTTTAAATTTGTTTTTAATCCCAGTGAGGTACACAAATCTCATTGCATTCACTATTTTACAGAAAGAGTCAGGGTTTGCATCCAAAAATTCCATTGAGATTTTGCGAAATTTAATACCTAAGCTATTTTTCTTCGGGAGTTAACAAATCTTAGATCCCGCTTTACTGAAATTTTATTTATGCCTAATTTTTCAAATGGAATAGTCAAAATGCTTGTTTAAGATATATATAATGCTCTAACAACACTAGGCACTTTAATAAATCTCCAATATATTACTTTAAAATATAATGGAGCTCTGTACCCATATACATTAATCGTTCCTGAATAATTTTAGAATAATTATGTCCCTTTGTTGGAAAATTAATGACAATGCAATGTTCCATTTTCACAAAACTCCTATTTTGTGGTAAAACGTACCATAAAATGGAAATTAATGTGCACATTAAAACTAAATTACAGACACCATTAATCGTTTCTAGGACACGTACACCACACGATCCACCGACCAAACGCCAACCGCTGAGTGGCGAGGCAAGGGCGAAGGGCGGCCCACCAAAATTCGAGCGACAACGTCGAAAATCAAAACGATGCTCATTTTGTTTTTCGATTCTCACGGAATTATCCATAGCGAATTCGTGCCCCCTGGCCAAACAATGAACGCATAATTCTACATAAATATCCCGGAACGACTTTCAAAACGGATTAGTCGTATGAGAACGAAATTGTACCACACCGGTGATTGGTTTCTGTTGCACAACAATGCGCCAGCCAATTTCTCAACACTCATCACACAATTTTTGGTCTAAAAGTCGGACTCTATTATTCATCACCCACCCTACTCTTCAGATTATGTTGAAAACTAAATAAAATCTTTTTTCTAAAATCATTTTTTTATTCGTAAAAAAAATTAGTCCTTGAATTTTTTGAATGAACTGTGTATATATTTTCTAGAATTCCTTGTATATGAAATACTGACATTTTACTTTCTTGCTACGAATTTTTTTCAGATTAGTTTGTATGATAGTTTCTTCAGCCTCACCACTCCTCTAACTTTAAATCTCTATAAAGCTGGTGATATTTTTTCTAGTATTTTTTTTTATATGAAGTATGACATTTTACGAAGTTTCATCACAATTTTTTCTCTGAATCTCTATGAAGCTGAACTGGTGATCTGAAATGTATTTTTCTTCTACAGAAGTTTAGTAATTTTGACAAGAATAAAGTGAATGAGATTAAATTTTAACTTACCAAATAAAATTAAACACATTATAATGAAAATATAAGAAAAGAGGCACATCAAGGTGTTCAGATAGACGTGAAGCGTGTCAAGTAAAGGGTATATGATACTAACGGCTCGAACTTGCCGATACACTACTGTGCACCCTTGGTAAGATCGTTTCTATTATTCTGTATATATTGAAGTAATCTATTTAACTTTTTCAATCAACTAGGCATTTTATTATTAACTCAGTCATCAAAATAATCCAGGCGTAATCCAGGAACTTCAATGTTCCAACATTCAAAATGCAATCTCGGGATCTAGAAGATTATTAGGGTACAAAAGCTATTATCGTACATTTCCGAAAGCTTTAGAGCATTGTGCACTTTGCCACCTTCATTATGTATTACTGAGCGTACAGTCAGGACCATATAAACTATAAGCAACGTTGTGAAAATAATTAACGTCAACAAAAAACACTAGCCAATAAATTTCAAATTTTCGTCCTCCGTAGGGGATTGAGACAAAGAGTGGACTGTATATAGGTTTAATTGAGGAGATGAGAAATTATACAAAATACGGCGACAGCGTGACACAAATACTAAAATGGCCTACCTTGTAGTCGAAATTACTTCACTAAATTCTTCTTGGTGGCCACCAGAATAATTCCAAGCTTCACCATACAGGAACCAGGAATCGGGGACACTACCACTGTATTTCGGAGTAGTTTTGAGGCGAGAGTCAATATATTTGAGAGCAAAACGATAAGCCTTTTCAATAAGGCGGGAGACGTGCAATACGTCGAGTACTATACGATACGACTATGGTACTACTACTGTTCTGTCCCTTTTTACATTGTCCAAAGGCGCAAGGGCCAGTAAAATGTGTCACGTGTGAACACGAGTAAAATTGAACTAAAAAGTAATGAAACCTAAACATACCGCCCACCTAAAATGAGACATTTTATAAACAAAAAAAATATTTCTGTACCATCCAAATAAAAAAACTTAAAGTAGAGTAATAAACCAAAAAAAAATATAGAATTTTAATTTTGAGGTAGGGGACATATTTTGGTTACAGGTCTTTTGAAATTACCCTGCGCGGTACGCACAGTCACAACGCGCGTAACTCCGTCCGCACCCGGATGCACCTCTAACACCCGGCCTAAATGCCATTTTAAGGGCGGCGCGTGTTCGTCTTTGAGCAACACGAGAGTATCCTTTGAGAATAGGAACTGACGACTCAGTCCATTTGCTGCGTTGCATCAAAGTGTGTAAATATTCTTTGTTCCACCTTACCCAGAAATGCTGATGTAAGGCTTGTAGTAATTGAAAACGAGATAATCGTCCGAGGTTGGACGAGGTTGAATCAGGTTCCAAAAAAGAGTTTAAGGGTTCCAAATTCAAAGAATGTTCCGGTTTACGAGCTTTAAGATCGTTTAAACGCAAACTTAAAAGGTGTCGAAAATTTACCAAAGCTTCAACTAAGACTAAAACCGTGTTACACTCTGTGTAAGACAAAATCTGTGTACCAACAAGGAGAGATAAATTAAAAATAAAAAGAGCCTCCGGAATACTTTCCATAGTAAGCTGAGAAGACTCGAGATTAGTTATTATATACTTGTAACAACGAGAAAGCAAGCGAAGAGGTTTCTTAGGATATAAAATCCACAATTTTTGAACGAGCAAATACGGAAGGGTTTGTGGACCGGAATGTAACTTTCTAAAAGATAGATGGGAGTACGATTGGTGTCCGCCCACCCTCAGAATACCCGGTTCAACAAGAAATATAACATTTCGAATGTACTTAAATAAGCACACGAGAGGTCCATTTAGCTTTGAGAGGGAAAATGGTTCCGAAAGAGTATCTTGCGTTTTCTTATTCGAGATAAAACGTAGAAATCCACAAAGAATGCGCGTTATTCTATTCAAGGAGGAAAATCTATCAAGCGGATCTAAAAGGAAGTCCCTAGGTGGAACTAAGGTGGAGAAAACGGTCTTTCTTTGCTCCAAAGCAGTTTCCGCGAACTTGAACGTTCGACAAAAATCTGGCCAAAGCTCGTCTGCTTCAGAGAGAAAAAGGGGCACCGCCCACCATAGCGAATGGTCAAGCAACTGAGAGGGTAATAGGCCCCGAGAACCACAATCAGCCTGATTGTGTTCGGAAGGAATATAAAACCAACGAGTAGGAGCAACCTTTTCTTGAATATGAGTAATACGATTGGAAACAAAAGTATTATACTTATGAGGAGACGATTTTATCCAGGATAGAGTTACAGTCGAATCTGACCACGCATAAATCCGCCGAAAATCAATCTTGTCTTCAAACGCAGACAAAACCAAAATCAAGAGATCTGAAAGGAGTACGGCTGCACACAATTCTAAACGAGGAACAGAAATCGTTTTCAATGGCGCAACACGAGATTTTGCAGCTACAAAAGAAGTTTTTATTTGATTTTGGGACGTTTCGTATCGAAAATATATAACGGTTGAATAGCCGTAGGAGGAAGCATCACAAAATGTATGAATATCACAAAACAAATAATCGAGAGAGAGGAGAATACGAAAATTAGAGAGTAGAGGTATTTCACTCTTAAGTTTGCGCCACTTAATTACAATATCTTCAGGTGGGATATCGTCCCACTGAAGCCCAAGTGTCCAGAGTTTTTGTATTATAAGTTTACCAAAAAGGACAACTGGGGTTAAAAATCCTTCAGGGTCAAATATGCGAGCTAAATCTGACAAAATATTACGTTTTGTACAGGAGGTTTCACTAACACTTACGTTATACGTAAAGATATCCAATTTGGATTGCCATTGAAGTCCCAGAATTTTCACCATATTTTCCTGATCATTATCAAATGAAAGAGGATCAATTTGCAACCAAGATTGCGGTAAATGAGTCAATAACTGTGAATTGTTACTGGCCCATTTTCTCAGCTCGAAACCACCAAGTCGCAAGAGCTCGACGAGCTCCTGTTGAAGCTGTACAGCTTCGCTAACAGTATCGCCACTGCAGATCAAGTCATCAACATAAATAGAATTTTTCAATGCTTGACAGACTTGAGGATAATTTGCCTGGTAATCACTAGTCAGTTGCTGAAGAGTACGAATCGCCAAAAATGGAGCCGAAGATACACCGTAAGTCACTGTTAGTAAACGATAATCTTTAATAGATTCGTATTGGGAGAAGCGAAATAAGATTCTTTGATAATCACAGTGACTTTTAGTAACCAAAATTTGACGACATATCTGCTTGATATCAGCTGTAAACCCTACAGCGCCAAGTCTAAAGCGCAGTAGCAGAGTGAAAATATCTAACTTAAGTTTGGGGCCAATTAAAAGAGTGTAATTCAATGATATATGATTTGCATCTTTAGTAGAGGCGTCAAAAACGACCCTTAATTTAGTCGTCTGACTCTCTGGGCGTAAAACACAATGATGAGGAATATAGTAAGAGTGGGGTGCTTCTAAGGGATCTTCAATAAGTTCCATGTGTCCAGCTGATAGATATTCTTGCATAAAATTGCAGTAGTCTTGATAAAGCGAGGGATTATTTTTCAGACGACGCTCCAAGTTCACAAATCTACGAAGAGCGATGTCGCGAGAATCACAAAAATTAGGAGAAGAGGAATTTTTGAAGGGGAGAGCTACTACGTATCTACCAGTGTGAGTTCTATCATGAAATTCAACAAATATATGTTCAGCAGCGTTCTCCTCGGGAGAAAGCTTGGGGGTTTGAGCTACTTGATCAAGCTCCCACAATCTTTTTATACAATTTTCAATTTGAGTTAAAGTACAAAACGTTCCTATGCGATAATTATTTTCAAGAGATACTTTGCCCATAAGTATCCATCCAAAAGACGTATTAACAGCGGAGGGTTTGTGGTGATCAAAACAAATTGATTCACCTTTCAATAAAGAGCCAAAAACTTCAGCACCGATGAGCATGTCAATCGAAGAAGAAATATTAAAATTTGGATCAGCTAAGTTTAAATTCAAAAATTCTTTAAAATGTTTTACTGGTAAGTCAGCGCATGGCAAATCGGCACAGATTTGCGGTAAAACAACAAATTCTAAAGTTAAACAAGGTTCACAATGAAAATAAGGACGAACTGTGCAAGCAACACCTTGCGTGGCCTTGGTAGCCATAGGTCCTAACCCACCTATGGAAATATTTAGAGAATAAGAATCCAAACCGAGTTTTTTACAACACTTTTTAGTAATAAAATTAGCCTGACTTGCGGAATCCAGTAATACACGGACTTTTTGAAATTGTCCCCACGCATCTTTGACTTCTATGACCGCGGTGGACAAGAGAACAGTATGGTTACGAGGTAAATTAGCAACGTAAGAGTTAACATCTGGAGAATTATTGTTAGGCAAATTGTCCTTATCTGAATGTGACTGCAATGCACCTGTACCGAGAGAGCTTTCTGCCAAATGGGAAACTTGAGTAGGCGCATGCGTGGATGTATGAGAAACAACTTGAGAACTCTGAGGATGAGAAACAACAATTTGAGAAGATGAGGGCTTAAATTCTGAACCAAAATGTAAAAGTGTATGATGTTTTAGAGAACATTTACGACAAGTGCGAAGAGATGTACATGAAGGCGAAAGGTGCCTTGTACCCAAACAGTTTATACACATTCTTTTAGTTTTAACTATATTATACCGTTCCTGAGGAGATTTTGATAAAAAGGTTTGACAACTATAAATGGGGTGTAACTTATTACAAAAAGGGCATTTTTCTTTGCCATCGGTATTGTTTAGAAATGTTTTTATTTTATTTTTAGGAACTTGTAATTTTACTGGAGAAGAAGTAATAGAAACAGCATCTAAAGCATCACAATGTTTTTGTAAAAAGTCTCTCAAAATACCAAAATTATTTGAGCGATTTGTTGGGTTTTTTAATTCAGTATGACAATCAATTTCAAAACGTGTAGCTAAACTGTGATTTAACCGTTCCATTAATATATTAAATAGCACAAAATCCCATTGTTTGACTGGGTAATGCAAATTATTTAAAGCAGCCAAGTTTTCTTCAAACTTGTCTACGAGATTTCTCAAAGAGCTGACCGAATAATCATCAGACAGTTTTTTAGTACCCTGTATTTCTTGCCAGTGAGTTATAGCAATAAGTCTAGGGTCTTCGTATCTATTAACCAGAGCATTATACGCAATTAAATAATTTGCATCACATAAAGGAGTACATTTAACTAGAGCAAGAGGGGCTTTATCGAGAGAATTTATCAAATAGCTAAATTTTTCCACGTTGCTCAAATTGGAATTAGTATGTATGAGCGAGTTAAATAAATCATAGAATGCTTTCCATGTTCGAATATCACCAGAGAAAACCGGTATTTCCAATTTGGGCAACCTACCATTATTTTGGGATGGCGCACAATGAGAGACATTTAAGTTGACAAGGGGTTCAGATTCAAAAATACTATAATAAATAGCCTGAATTTCAAAATAATCAAAATCGAAAAGTTCCCTAAAAGTGGCTTCGGTTTTTAAAAGAGCATCTTTATTTTCCACGCTTGCTATTAAATCAACGATGTTCGAATGATTTTTATCAAAATCATCTTTAATATTTTCCAACATTTTATAATGTATTTTAAAATGTAAACGAACATTTTGATCTGTTCGAGCTTTTTCCGCGATATTCAATAATTCTTTGATGCGAGAATTAGCAGCATTTCTGCGAGCAATGTATATATCCAGTTTTGACATTTTCAAATCTATTATTTACTTTTCTAATCGAACAATATTTAATAAACAACAAATCAATAAAAGATATTATTATAATATTTCCAATTGAGAGCCAGTTAATAAAAATAAATCAGCAAAAAATATTACTATTTTTTTTTATTACTCTAAAATGAGGATTAAATACGCGATTGCAGTAATTTCCAATGCTTTAAAAATTCAAATATTTTATATCGAAAATTTGAAGATACTGATTCAGCTGATCAGCAGGACTAGTGGGTGCAATGGTATGGAGGGAGTACGACCATGAAATTGCGTGTGACAGGTGCGCCTTCGAGACTTTTAAAGGGCTAACGATAAAATTCTAGAAATGGTACATTCTCAAAGAAAATTTTGCAAAATGTTAATTAATTAAAGAAAATTTTTAATTTTGTGAATAAAAAAATGAAGATCCGGTTCGAAGTGGCCAAAAAATATGTAGGGGATTGAGACAAAGAGTGGACTGTATATAGGTTTAATTGAGGAGATGAGAAATTATACAAAATACGGCGACAGCGTGACACAAATACTAAAATGGCCTACCTTGTAGTCGAAATTACTTCACTAAATTCTTTTTGGTGGCCACCAGAATAATTCCAAGCTTCACCATACAGGAACCAGGAATCGGGGACACTACCACTGTATTTCGGAGTAGTTTTGAGGCGAGAGTCAATATATTTGAGAGCAAAACGATAAGCCTTTTCAATAAGGCGGGAGACGTGCAATACGTCGAGTACTATACGATACGACTATGGTACTACTACTGTTCTGTCCCTTTTTACATTGTCCAAAGGCGCAAGGGCCAGTAAAATGTGTCACGTGTGAACACGAGTAAAATTGAACTAAAAAGTAATGAAACCTAAACAAGAGACGGGATACTGTTCCTGATAAAATTTTTATTTCTGATTTGATATCTAGCCTTAAAAATTTCTTTTGAAGTTTTTATATAAAATGAAGAAGAATCGAAGAAAAATAGGGCTTTAGGCACGTGCTGTGCTAAAAAGCTATAAGGTCAAATTGAATAGCAAGACTCCTAATTTCCAATACAAATGCGAAAAACGGAAGCATTAGGAAAGAAAAACGAAGAGAGAGAAATTTTCCATCACGTGTGTCAGTTATTTTTAGTTAATACAAACATTTTTATATAATATTTATACATAAGTTCACAACAATAAAAAAAATAAAATATTTTAAGGCTAACAGGACTTATTTAAAAAATATGCATTAAAATGCATTTATAGAAAGTATTTTGTATATAACTTTTTTCTCAAATGTTCTGGTTAGTTCAGGTTAGTTTTTTTTTCCTGATCGCTTTCTCTCATAAGGAACCAACAATAATCCCCCATTGTTGCTGAATCCCATCTGCCTTAATAGCATTATTAATCTATCTTGGTGGAACCTTTCTCCTTGCTCGTCATTAACTGCACCCAAATTTTCTGGAAAAAAATTTAAATGGGAATGCAGGAAGTATATTTTAAGAGACATGCGACAGTCCATTTTGCAGTAGATTTTAAGTAATTTTGTTTCCTAAAAACTCCGAAACAATTGTTTTAAAAGAACTCCACACAGCTAATTTATCATCACTTAAATTTTGATCAAACTGTTGATCCCTTAGTAGTTTTCTAATTTGGGGTCCAATAAATATTCTTTCCTTTAATCAATTTCAGTGTAATGTGTAACGGAGGTAACAGTACTTTTTTGGGTCAACAAGAGGTATATTCTTTACATTAGCTTGACCTGGAATATATTGGTCACTCGGAAGCTTATTTTTTACTTGGTAATACAAAGAAAACAGCAATACTTCGTTAATCCACCATGAAGCCCTAGTAATAATATTATGACTTTTAGATCATCACATATTTGGCACTTATCATACCTTATTGCATTTAGGATAAGTGACATTCTTTCGTATGTTTCCTTCATGTAAACTACATGTGTCAGAGGAATAGACAGTCTTTTATTACCATTACGGAGCAGAACTTCTCTCAAACTTATTTTAGAAGAATCTGTAAATAACCGCGATTCGTCCGGGTTATGTGCAAAGCCTAATTTTTCCATAACACTATTTGGATTAATACAAACTCACATTTCATCCTGCAGAGTAAAAAACGAGGATTGCTCCTGTTACGGTTCCTAAATATTGTAACTTTGGTTCCAGTTATTAGTAAATTCCATTGTAATCTAGACCCTAAGATTTCAGCATGCTCTATGGACAAGTGGAGGTCCCGAATTAGACATTATCGGGTTCTGCCTTAATCTTCCTTCCATGTCGTCGGGGGCGCTGGAACTTACTTTAATTTCTTCCTTACCTACTCCATGAAAAACCGGTTTTATTGCTGAGAGAATATCCGGATATTCAATATTATGTCCCCCCAGGGGGCTAGGGAAGTTACCCTATTAGTACGGGTGTGAGGATCCCAGAGTCCCAGTTATGATGTGCATGTTTTGTGATGTCCTTTATGTTATCCGTTCTCGGATGGCCGGTGGTTGCTGAAGATATGCCTTCCGAGGGTGAAGGCTTGCTTTAACCGGCCAGCCAAGTGGCAGCGGACCACGATAAAAGCCCCTCCAAAGTCACGGTGACACGGAACAGGTTAAGAACTGTGTGGCCTAGGGAGATCTAGGTCGTTACTGTTCGGACTCCGAGAATTGGGCGCTTCTTGGTTTTAATAATGCCTTCCCACAGCATGCGGAACACTTCTGTGGGTTACTGCTACTCGTGGGAACATCATGAGAAATTTAAATTTTTCAACTTTAAGCAAGCCCCTAAAAAGGCCAAGAGTTGAGTCGCCTATTGATATTGAAAATGTAAATGATAAATTTTTCTTATTAAAAGTATTAGAAGGTTCTTTTAAGAACATGTCGCCTTTCTTACTCCACAAAGCACTACAGTCACATTTTGGTACCCTTGCTAATGTTACTAAACGATGGCTCTTTGTTAATAGAAGCTCTAACGCAGATCAATTCGAAACAGCGAGTACAATAAAGAAGCTCCATACTTTTGACATAACTTCCATCCCCTATCCATTTCTAAATTATATTAAAGATATAATTACTTGTAAATATTTCTCCAATTGCACAGAACAGGAGATTCTAGAGAACTCACCCTGCTAGAATTCATGCTGAATGATATTCGTTGAGAGTTCGACATTACATCCCATCACCTCTGAGATATTTCTCATGTCAGAGATTTGGACATACTGCCAACAGCTGTCTTAATTCTCCACTATGCTCTTCATGTGGTCGTCCAACCCATGAAGGTACTAATTGTAATCCTCCCCCAATGTGCCCTAATTATAACCAAAATCATTCTCCCAGATACAAAAGTTGTGAGTTGTATAAAAAGAATTTGCCATTCAAAAAATCCGAACAGTAAAGAAAATATTTTACTCAGAAGCAAAACAAAAATTTTTATCATGCAATACTTCATTTCCTGCATCATTCAGTACTATAGCAGAAAAAGATCTAACAGACGAAATGCTGCTTCAGGAAACCCTCAAAGAAAAGAAATCTATTTCAATCCAATGTGATCTAAATTCAATAAAGAAATCCGACACAAAGAAGGATTCTACTCCTGCTACTTCTCTTAAATAATCTATAACTCGTGATCTTCCTCCTAAATCATCCTCACCATCTATCCCTCCCCCTTCTCTTCCTATTCCTCATCCTCATCTAAACATTCCTCCCAATCCCTATCCAAACCTTCCCATCATCACTCCAGTTCCTCCCAAATAACTTCCACAAGGAGGAAAACATCTTCTCAATCATCCAAACTACACTCGTCTTCCAAAAATTCTACCAATTCATCCTCTCTTAGGAAAACTCTTTCAAAGGACATGATAGAAGATGAATTATTTGATCAAGATTCAACAAAATTATTGTCCTTTTATAATAATAAATAAAAACTATATTTATTTAAATTATAAACTGACTACACCTATAATTTTCCTCTTTATTTATATTCTTCCCTCCTTTTATTCAATGGAATGTGTCTGGTCTTTGTAATAACTTAGAAAACCTTAAATTAATCCTATCTTGGTGTTGCCATCTATTCTACTCTTACACGAGACTAACCTATCTCCTGAAGGGGATTTTAGGCTAAATCGTTTCAATATTATCAAGAAGGATAGAATAAATCCCCAAAAACCGTTGGATTTATTGACACAACTACCTTTACCTTTTTTCCTAAAAGGAGATTTTAATGCTCACAACACTATCTGGGGCAATGACTCTACTGATTCGAGAGGACAACTAATCCAATCCCAAATGGATGATCATTCCCTAATTATTTTGAATGATGACTCTAAAACCTTTATCAGTTCTGTTATCTATGATTGGCAGACAAATTTAACTTACTAAAGCTATCAATTTTAGGTACCAGACACAAAAAAAAAAACAGAATTTGCAAAATTTGGATTGGTGAACAAATTACCTTTTCAACAAGATACCGCACATGAAATGGTGCTATTTAAAAAATTTGGTGCAGAGAGTAGTAATAACAGTACCACAGTGTCAAGTTTACATCAATAAATATTCCTCTGGAAATAATTGTCAGGGAGACATTTAAAAAGTTATTTCGGATAGGTACTTTAGCGAAAAAACCCTGTAGAGTGTAATACTTATGGGGAGATTTTAGTTAGTAGTAAACTTATTATTTGCATATATATCTATTAAACTTTTGAAGGTTGATGCCAAAGTGAACTTATTCTTCAATAGGCTTGAATTATTTATTATTAATATTAAGTTTACTACTTATGAATATACTTTTTGCTAAATTACAATATTTACAACAAACCTATCTTTATGAATATGAAATTATCCTCTAGAGAATCTCAAATAAACTGCTGGTAAGTCCCTACAACGAAATTTGTGCCTTTATGGTTATAATATTACATAATTCCTGAGATTCCGCTCCATACGTCCGGACAATTTATCCCTTTTCTCTTTCTTAGTCCTAAACTTAATGTGCGTGCTATTCATATGTATGAAATCGAAAATAAATTAATGAACTAGAGTCAAAATAAATAAATTTTAGTAACAATTAGTGAGGTTTCTCCTCAATATGAATATAAATGAATCTTAGACATTTGGTGATTCCTTTACTATTTAACGTTATGCAATATTGTCTTTTTTCTTCCGAAAAAAATTAATGAAGTATATTTAATAAATAACAGTAATTTTTAAATATTTTTATTTTAAGTTTTCCTCGTCTTTAAGGCCTTTACTCTCTTGTTAACTTTATATGGTTCCTACCTTGATGTACGTTGAGTCGCACTCAATTAGGTAAAATTCAGAGTTTTCAAAATAAAAGGCTCATCTGTGAAATATCCTTCTTCTTATTATACACCAAGATCTGCACTGCGAAAACTTTGAAGTTACAAAATCATCATCAATTACTACTGTAAAGTGCTCACCTCCACCAAACCACTGTTTAAACCAGTTGATATGCTATTAACCGAGTGTCATTGTCTACCTCCAGTTTAGCCTTAATCCCGAATTCCTTTCGAATTAGAGACCCTGAAGATTTTATTTAAAGTATATCTTCAAGTTTATTATAAAAATCTTAACAATTAATTTGGAAAAAGATTGACTCCTATGTTTCAACCCTGACCTACTTAAAATAAGAACTGGACAGAGTCTTAGTAACTTCAATTTTTATAAACCTTCCCCAACTGTATTACAACATTTCGATAACTTCCTGGAAAAACGGTTTCCACACCATCGATTTACAGCGATAATAACTTCTTAATCGAATGGCTTTTTACATCTTTTCTTTTAGTTTGGAGATAGTCAATAGCCACGCGAGGCGAAATCTGATTGATAAAGTAGGTGCTGAAATAATTGAAACCCTGCTTCCATAATACAAGTGACAGTCAGGAGAATATAGGATGTTTGACTCGATTCTATACCCTGATGAAAGAGCACCATTTTCTTAACTTTCCACTGCATTCTCTTTTGTCACCTCTCATAATTTCGATCTAAGTTGAAAATAAAAAAGTCCTTTCTTTAAATGATCAACAAAAATGACCAATCAAGGGTCCCCTTAAGAAGAAACTCTTTTATGAAAATACCATGAAAATTTTCTACTTTCTTCGAGACTCCTCCCTGTTATCCCATATATAAATCCTAAATTAGTACATACATGTATAAGCATGTTAGTTCTTTTGTGTATCACCCTGTTTGCTTTCTGTTTATGTCCCTTGTTTTTACTGATATGTGTTTTAATATTTTATTTATGTATCTATATATTTATTTCTGAATAAGATATTAAGAAACCAAATGAATAGTTTTGCTTTAACGCTTTTCCTCTATAGACACCAAAAAACCCTCATGGGTTGACGTGTCCTTAATTAATATAAATCAATCAATCAATCTTTTCAAGACATTCTTGACTTTTAACGATATTTCTTTTGATAAAATAACAATGTTTGCTCAACTTACGAAACTCGTTTTTTTTTCATTGTTTTGAAAATATCAAAAGGTACGCCACTAAAACTTCAATATCTCGACGACTAATGATCAAAATGTCATCAAATTTTGACACGTATCTTTTAAAAGTTGTTACTAACTAAAAGTCGCATAGATATTTTATTAAAATGGCCATCTATGTGCCAGTTTTGGAACTTTTCGAACCACCTGTTAACTGAAAAATTCAGTCTTTAACTTGCACTTGTAAGATTTTTCATATTCTCTACAGTCTAAATATTCTTACACTTACAGTATTTTTTTTCTATTTAAAATTCATCCATTTTTTATAGATGGATTGTTATCTAACTTAAACTTGATAACTAGGCAGGTGTACTATTTTCTCCCAGCTCGAATAAACTTTCCAGACCTTCTGGCAATAGATAAAAGTTTTTTTGCCTCCCGTTGAAGTTCGTACATGCTGGATACGAATTACGTGATTTGAAATAACTTTCGATTGGCTTAAACTTTCCGGATTCGACGTTTGAATAATAAAATGCTAGAGGCAAAATTGGAGATGTCTAACTTGAAACATGGCAAATGGAGTTTTTGCAAAAGATAAATTCCATTCTCTCCACATGAATAGGTAGACAAGATCCATATCATCATAGAGGAGCTGATCAACTTGTAGAACTTTCCTGTCCTAAGTCACAGGAATTATTTTCAATCTAAAAATTTTACGAAGCGGAACTTCCACGTCCACTTATATTCTGAAAAACAAGGATTTTCGAAATTAAACTTATTACAAATGAAATCAAAAAGACCATATCCTGGAAAATACTTTTCACTCAGAAAGCAAAATTCTATTGATCCGAAACTCACTTGAAACACCTCCATTCAGAGAGTTACACCAAAAGTCTGCAACTGCCACAGAAAGGTCAGCAATCCACTGCCGGTTAATCTCCTCCTTGCAGCCCGCAATTATTTTAAATAAAAGTGTTATCATTCGGAATTATTTTAATTTCTCGCCAAAACTGAGAGTTATGATATCCGTGAAAGTCAACCTACTGCACTGGTCTACAAAATACTTTACTCCACCAGGCGCGAACGTGATGACTTATCCCCGCCTGTGCCGCCGATTGAAACATAAATGTACAAGTAAGTATTTGTCTTTTGCATTTTTAATACCTGTTAACACAATTATGAACAAGTGCGGCCCACCTTTATTTTATTTTGCTACTATGAGGCCCTTGCCGACCGCTGGTATGTATGTATGCAAATGCGTAGAATTGGAACCCGTACACTATGACCTGGTAGATCTATTGTGCCCCCCAAGTCGTAAGAGTTGCTTTATCGGCTAGAGCAGGTCCTCCAGTCTTCAGGTAATAATGCCCCATCAGGACCCCTGTCAGAACTCTCAGTTGGATTTTATCTAAGCTTATACATTCTTTGAATCTCTTCTGGCTGTAGTTCCCAATATGTATCTTCACTTGTCTCAATCCTTGCAGCTCCGTCCAATAATTGGATCTCCTGCTTTCTTCTTTTATCTTTAGTTCTTTCAGCATTACGCCGCTACTGACTCCACAGAAAGGCTCTGGCCCCAGAAATGGTGTCTCAACCCCTTTCCTCGCGAGCCTGTCTACTATTTCATTCACCTCTATCCCGAGGTGTCCCGGTACCCACATGAGAATGACTTTATTATTCTTACTCAAATCCTTTAATTCCTATAGGCATTCCCAGATCATCTTGGAGGTGATAACTTAAGATCTCAGCTCACTGATGGCTGCTTGACTATCCGACATCATGATATTCTCTTGGCCGTGATAGTTTTTTTTTCCTTGTTGAACTGAATACGTTTCCTAATGGCATGTATTTCTGCCTGGGAAATGCTTGGTAACTTATCCAAGTTTTTGTAGTGTCTTGTGTCAGGGCCATACACTTCTAGTCCAGTTCGCTCCGTTGTATATAAGATTTGGAGTTGTATAGTATATAATAGATTTTTTTTGAGTTTTTCAATAGTGTTTCTGTCCCATTCGCCTTTGCGACTCAACTTTGTGCTGAAGGTTTTCACAAAGTTTAATTTCTTGTCCATTTCATCTTGGGGCAGGTCCCAGATTTGTTGATTTTTGTATGGGATTGGGCCATCGTTTTATGACCTCATCTCTCATCATCCTATAAATTTTCCTTTTCGCCATACTATCTAGAGGTATATGAAGGAGTGTGAGGTATGGGAGTACTTCTATGGCGACCACTGGGCAGGTTTCCACTGCCCCGGTTATACACGCTCAGGCCAGTCTTTGAACTTTCGACAGGTTTTGATGGTTTTCAGATTGAGGTTTTTTTTCCTTGTGAAGACTACCAGGATGGTTTTGGTGCTGTTGATATTTAGTGCCATCATTTGGTACCATCCCCTGGTGTATTCAAGCCCTCTTTGACGACGTCATCGGCATAGCCTTGACAAGATATTCTGAGGTCAGTCAGATCACAGTACAGAAGAATACACGAAGACGACAGACACTAAATCAAAAATGACAACTTATACCCATGATAACATACGGAGTTATAATTTAGGCGACAAAAACTGGGCAAAGAAAACGATAACTAGACTAAATGAAGAACAGAACTTGGTGTCATACACCTAACGTCCCCAGCTGCTTTAAAAATACTTCTAAATATACCTCTATTCTATATCTTTATAGAGGGTGAAGTTAAATCAGTCCCCGAGAAGATGATACAAGGAAAAGATTAATAATTAAAAAACATGGGGTTGAACACATCAACCTATACAAAAATATCGAGAAAATTGAACATCTGGGCATGCCCGTAGATTATTCTACTCCGTCATACAGCTTTGATTAAAAATTCATAACGCGCAAAAGAACGAAGAAATTGTACAATACATCCTTTGCCATTATGCGGGCCTATGTAGGGTGCTCTTGGAAATAATTGGCACTACTTCAACAAAAGCAAATAGTTACACCTAGGGAATCTTTTTGAAGTTTTGAAGATCCATCAATAAGATCTTGTTGGGTAGGTTATCTTAACATAGAGAAAGTCACAGTAGACCTTGCAGGTTGCAGTGATGAACAGGCTTGATGTGTCCAACTCCAATATATATATATATATATATATATATATATATATATATATATATATATATATATATAAGATTTGGAGTTGGACACATCAAATACATTAATTGCCTAAAACGTCCCATTTTTATGAAAGAATCAGCTTTTTAAGAACTGTGCGGTTTTTAAAACTTTTTTTAATGTCGCCTCAAACCACGTTCTTTGCTACATGTCGAGAATTTTTAAAAAGCGTAGGTTGGTGAGAAACTTTTTGCATTCTAATAACTCAATAAAATTATACGTGCAATTTTTGCCTTAAAACCATGCTATTTTTCAAGTAAAAGTTTAAAACAACGGAAATTAAGTTATTTCCTATCCCTGTATTAGACTTTGCGGTATAATTTTAAATATGTGGAATGACTTTATACGTAAAACACATCCATATATGTACCCTTATACATTAAGCTGTGGAAACAAAAATTTAAAATTTAATCCGACAGAACCCTACTGAATAAAATATTCGGCGTTGATTGAAGTTGGGGGAAAATTTGCAAATTATGTCTGCATAAAACTTTTTTGTCTGCAAACACTTAAGAAATTGAAAGAAGACTTGATATTATTCAGAGTTTTCACAATGCTAAAGTTGATTGAATGATGTGATTTTTGCCCTGAATTTAAACAGAGTATTTTATAAATACATATACAATAAGTTCCATGATAAGGAATAAAAAACTGTTGAAATATATTATCAAAACTAACAAAGACATTTTCGAGCATAATCATTGATCTGTAAGAATACTTCCAATCAGTAATGGTTCATGAAATTAGCTTAAAAAAGAAATGAATACCAGTCTATTTCTATGAATAGGAATTATCCATACTGTTTAGAAAAGTTAACTATTTTTAATCATTTTTGCGTAAAAATTTACAACTTATCTGAAATAATTTAGAGATGATTCTAAATAACTCTTTAGTTCATATTTATTGCTAAATAATGCATTTTCTTCTTTACTTCAGCACAATTCGCCCTTCCTTCAAAATTCCTTACATTATTAATATTTAAATAACCAGCTATATTTGTAATTAGTCTTTCCTTAGGTCGCCCATCTTCATCTAATACTATTTATATACAGGGTAACCGATAAGGATCTCCTAATTTCTCAAAAGCATACAGAGGAGGTCAAAAATAACCCTACTTTGTCATAGAAAAAAAATTCCTAGAATGCCCCTTAACGGGGATACAGGGGTACCGGGCGATTTACCTTATCGGCTATAAGTTTTAAACTGACTTGTATAATTTAATGAAATATTAATATTTTATCGAGGCCATAAAGACTCATTAAACCATACTACTGAAAATGTTTTAGATCATCAAAAAAAGATAGGAACGGACTTGTAGCCACACTCGTTGGATCTAACTTTGGCAGGTGTCATTTTCCAGAGCTGAAAACTGATTTTTAAAATACTTTGGTCATTTCTCTTCAAAAAAAAAACTCTTAATTTATTTAGATAAAACTTTCGGTTTTCGAGATAAATCGATTTTTATTCGAAACACTCAAACATTACTAATGCTTACCACAAACAGGTAAAAATAAAATACGCAGGGTGTGCTGATGTGCACTAATTTATGGGGAAGCGCTATCTCACTCTTTGAACGTAAGAAGAGGTTATGCTGAAAGATTTCCAGCTCAGACATTGTCAAATCCAGAAACCTTTCAAAGGATTGATCGGGACTCAATTAATTTACAATATTATTAAAACGTAAAAATAGTAAAAACCTTCAAATGTTATTCTAGCAAATGTTCAATATGGGCTCAACGTACTTCAATACATTTACTTATTCTTCAAATATTTTCCCGCTGCACTGCAAATAATATTCCAGCATTTTACGGACTTCTGTAGAATACTGTGCTATTCTCGCTTGTAGTTCTTCTCTAGTATTTACTGTTGTTGAATAAACTAGTTCTTTTAGATATTCCCAGAAGTAGAAGTCTAAGGAATTTAGGTCTGCAGACCTTGCTGGCCCACCTCGGCCTATCCATCGAAGGCTAAAAACATTAGTTAAGTGTTGACGTATTATACGGTTAAAATGAGGTGAAGCACCATCATCCATGTGCCACATTTACATTCTTCTATCAAGAGGTAGTCATCCAATAAATTTGGCTGGTTATTTTCGATGTGCCAGTCTATTTACAATAAACATTTGTTGGCGTTTATTTTGAATTAAACCGTACGAATTTTCATCATCCCAAAAATGTAAAATGTGTGAGTAAAATCGGCCTCATCGGTTCACAAAATAAGGTTAGAAAAATTTAGATTTAGATTATATTGCTGTATAAACCAGTTGGAGTATTGAAGTCTCGCGGGATAATCACCACGAGACATGGCGTGTACTGTTTCAACGTGGTACAGATGAAGTAACTGTTCTGTTAGAGTTTCACGTACATTTTGTAACATTGTTTTATGTCGCGAGCTTTCTTATGCTGGTTGAAGCATTGTCAGCAATATCTAACAAAATTTGTTCTTCTACGTGAGTGTTTGGTGCTCCTGGGAGAGCCCTTACCGCCACGTCGCGGCAAAAATGACCCTGAATTGAATATGTAAAACAGAAAATCGTTAATTGTATTAATTATTTTCTAATCGCATTTTACCTGTTTCTCTTAGGTTTCGAGCAACCCTTGAAAAGTTTTTGTACTGTCAATGTTCGAGCTGGAAATCTTTCAACATAAAGCCTTCGTGCCTTCGAAGAATTTGACGGCTCTTCACCTTAAATTAAATTCATATCAGCATACTCTGCGTAAGAACATTCTTCCATTTTCTAAATTTATTTTTTACTTGAAGACGGTTTTGACAAGTTCCGTCAATAGTAATTCATGATGTTGGTAATAACAATAACAACCTGATTTTTACCTATTTGTATTTGATTTTTGAGAGTTTCGCATAAGCTAACTTTATCGAAATACATTAAGAGTATCTTTTTTGAAGATGAATGACCAAAGTATTTAGAAAATCAGTTTTTAGCTCTGTAAAATAACACCTGTTAAAAATTAGGCTCAACGAGTATAACATCTACTACTACTAGATTTATTTTAGTTCTTGTATTGTGGTAGTAATTAATTTAAAAAAAAAGAATTCATAAAAATATAAACAGATTATTTAAAATACTAAAAGAAAATAGCTATCCTCAGTGGTTCTTAAATACGTTTTTACACAACACCACCATCACTCAACAGGAATACAGCTCTCCACACCCCACACAACGCAGATCTATTACACAAAATTTCAATCTCTCACCAGAAATATCTGCCTTCATAACACCAATACATTCACACACAGAGAGTAATATCAATCAAAACACCATTAACATTTCCCCTGAAATTTCACCTTTCTTAGAAAAAACCAACCAACATATTATTTCTCATTACCTTACATCAACCAAATCACACAAAAATTGAATAAAATTCTTTCTATGCATAATAATATAAAAATATGTGGTAAACACATATTAACGGTTGGCCAAACCTTCTACAGACTGAAAGACACGGATAGCAACCCCAACAAATCAGGGGTAGTATACAGTTTAAAATGTATAGACTGTGACAAACGTTACATCGGTCAAACATCAACTGTTTTGAAAGATAGAATCACCAGACACAGGAGTGATTGTAGATTGCAAAAGAGGACATGCACCTTATCGGAACATGTAATCGATGAGGATCACAGGTTTGATTTTGTCAGTGTTGAAGTGATCAACAAAGAACTAAATAGAAATAAAAGGCATTTTCTGGAGATGGTAGAAATTTATTTAGATGATAACTGTATCAGCAAAAGAAAAGATATTGAAAATCTCAGTGTAATCTACTCTCATCTCTTGTCCACCTTAAATAATAAAAATACATGTTTTCTACAAATTACGTAAATGCATTTTTGTCACTTCCCTATAACAGCCACATTGCTAGTAGATATTTTTGTAATTTTAAATATTGAGTGGGCGAGAGGTTGGGAGACTGTTTTCTAACCTTCGTTGTTCTATATAAATAATTTTCATTAATCATTTCCTTATTAACTTCTCACAATTATTACAATTTTTATAAGCAACAAGACTCATAAGAACTTAATTACTTATTAAACAAACATAAATCTTATCAATATAAAAACAAAGAAAAAATATTATTATCACGTTCTTAACTTATAAATTAAAATTAAAGTTAACATTTGTTGTAAAACATAATAATTCCACATTCAAAATTACCCCTAAAATAAAATTAGACATTTCTGACATATTCCATCTACCAAAAAAAGAGTGTTTCAAGGATTTTCTTATCAGATAAAACTACATTCAGTACAACTGAAATGACCCGCAAGATAAAATTATATGTTAGTGTTTTTAAAAAACCATTTTAATAATAAAATGTAATAAAAAATTATGCAAAAATCAACAGTGTTTGCATGGATTTTCCGTTTTATTTTCTAAAAGCCAGTAATGGACTCATTTTGCTCGTAAGTCTTTGAATTCAGAATAATTTTTTATTAAACATCTTACATTGTAAAAATTAAAATAATAGTTAACAAAACTGTTCTGTATTGTAGCTCTGAAGAAGAAAATAACAAACTTCCGAAAGCTTGGCGTTTGTAAAAACAGAGTTTCATTCAGACCTAGGACCGCTATCCCAAGACTTAGAATTTTCCTTTCTAACTAGTCGATCAAGGACTACTCTTCCCCTTATTATATATATATATATATATATATATATATATATATATATATATATATATATATATATATATATATAAGTAATTAAAAATAAAATTAATTCGGTTACAACACTGGAAAACGAACAGCAGGGATTTAGATCAGGAAGGTCTTGCGTGGATGCAGTATTTATTCTACGACAGATAGTCGAAAAATCTCTAGAATACAATAAACCAACATTTTTATGCTTTATAGATCTAACAAAAGCATTCGATCGCATAAAGCTAAATGACTTAATTCACCTGTTATATAAGAGAAATATTCCTATCAATATAATTCAGACCATCGAAAACATATACGCAAACAATAAAGTTCAGATTCGCACTAACGGTAAATTATCAACACCCATACCAGTCAACAGCGGTATTAGATAGGAAGACTCGCTTAGTCCTTTGTTGTTTAACATGATAATGGACGAAATAATAAAGGAGGTGCGACTTGGTAGAGGATATAAAATGGGTGATACAGAAATAAAAATTCTTTGTTACGCTGATGACGCTGTGATATGTGCCGAAAATGAAGACGACCTCCAGAGATTGTTAAATACCTTTAATCTTAAGGGAAGAAAATATAATATGATTATCTCAGCCGAAAAAACTAAATGTATGACAACCTCAAAAGAACCCCTCCGATGCAAACTAGAACTAGACGGTCGAATAATACAACAAGAAATGAGTTTCAAATATCTAGGAATCGACATAACTAGTTATGCTAACATCGAAGATGAAGTAAGAGGGCAGGTAGCCAAAGCAAACAAAGTTTCGGGTTGCCTCAACGACGTGATCTGGCGAAACAAACACTTACAACAAGAAACAAAGGTTCGGATCTACAAAACCACAATTAGACCTATTATGACATACACCTCAGAAACACGGCCAGAGACGACAAAAACGAAACAACTATTGGAGACTACAGAAATTAGAATACTTCGACGAATAACAGGAAAAACGCTACTAGACAGAGAAAGAAGCGATAACATCAGGCAATCATGCAACACAGACTGCATTAATGAGTGGGTCCTACAACGTAAGACACAATGGAACAAACACATAAGCCGAATGACAGAGGATAGACTGGTAAGGATCGCACGAGATAAATCGCCTAGTGGTACACGCAGTAGAAGTCGACCACGAAAAAGGTGGAGCGATAATTTAAGTCCAGAATGAGGACAATCGAAGAAGGAACAGGTCAGGGACCTATTATAGAAGGTAGAAGAAGAAGAAGAATACTAAAAATCAAAACACCATCAAATGTTTTGCAAAATTGTTTATTATGAATTAGAAAATTAATATTAAAATTAATAGTGGAGTTTTAACAATTTGTTAATATCGAGTTCTAATTTTGACATCAGTCATAATTGAACCCATGCTCAATCAAATATGATGAGAGTGACGCAATTAAAATTTTTGAATTCTTTCCCACTCTCCAAGGTAAAATCCTAGTATTGCTTTCTGAAGTTTGAACTCTTGTTATCCATTTCCAAATGTTACTTTTAGTTCCTCTTTAGCTGTAAGTTCTACCAATTCTTCTTCTAAATTGGACGATTCTGTTAAATCTCCATTTGAGAAAGGATCTAAAACCCAACTTGATATTCCATGTTTAGAATACACAGGAACCTCTCCGTAAAATAAGCGTGAAGAACATTCAAGTAAATAAATCTTTCCGTATTACAGAATATGCTGATAATTTTGAAAAGTATCTGTATTCACCTCTACCGAGCTTCCGCTTGAACAGAAGAAGTTTCCCCACAGAAGCCGCTATCACCTTGCGATTGTAAATATACATCATTAAATATTTGATACAGGTCTACAAATGAGCGATATCGTTTTTAAATGTAACTAAGTTTACGCGTTGTTCTTCGTCTCTGTTTTCAAGGAAATCTAGTACCGAATCAAACAGATTATAAAAGCAATTCAGATACTTTTATGGAACCAACTAACTTGTCTGTAAAGTAGCGAACGATTGATATCATAATTTTCACTACATCATTAAATAAATAATCTGTCCCTCAATAAATTGCATCTAATAATGTTGTAAGCAGGTATTCATTCCCATTCTTCGTAACCAAATACTCATAATCAATAATAAAATGAACAGCAATTACTGGAGCACCGTCAACAGCAGCTAACAAAATATTATTTCTCCTCCTCTATAAAATTAACTCAATTCTTTCGTTACAAAATATATCTAGGACAATTTTTATGTGCAATTTTCTGCTCGTTAGTTGATATCAGGTTTTTACAAGCAAGATTAAAAGAAAAACTCCTTGAAGGAACTGAAACAGGAATTAGTGAATCGGATAGAACAGTTTCCTATAAAAAGGCATTTGATTTTAGATCTCCATCGGCCTTTGACACATTGCAGACCGCTGGAAAATAAACATTTTATCCACATTTAATGGCAAATGTTTGTTTTCCGGCTTATGTGCCTTACCTTTTAACTAATTTAAAGGTTTTGTTAAATTTGGCCCTACCTTAATTCTTTCTAAATATACGCCACAGACTAAAATTATTTACATAAGTCCTCTAACCTAAAAAGGTGAAAAGCACTTTATTAAACCGCACCATTAAAACAGTCCTCATTTTTGCTTTTTCTTCTTTTTCCCGTTACATGATTTTAGAGTGGTTGTACCAAAGTTTTACACCGGCGAGGAAACTTGATTAAAAATCCTTTTAAAAATTCTTTTTAGAGATAAAATTAGATTTTCGAACGTTTTTGAGTTGCGATAACTATTAGTAAAAATGTTATGAGGTTTAAACAGTATGTTATATACTAAGGGACGCAAAAAAGGAACATCCCGTAAAAATGCCTTTATTTAAATATTTTTTTAAAATACTAGAAGAGCAAATAGAACCGTTCACGCAACATTAAGAACGTGTCAAGTGTAGTTCGAAAAAGACTGACCAGAAAGAACTAAAAGCAGAAAGCATCACCAAAAAGGTGCCAGAGCACCAAATAGCAGTTTTTGGCTTTTAACCATATGGAAACGTTTTGCGAATATAATTATTAGTAGCTAAAGAATGGACGATTAAGTAGAATGCATACAATCTTCTGCAAAAAGTGGTCTTTTGCTAACGGCCCTGTCAATCTTCTAAAGGTACATGCAGACATCATATTCTAACTTCGCCACGCAATATTTTGTATATGTGATAAAGCTACGATGTGATTTAGTTCAAGCTGACATCAGCAGATAACATTATCTCGCCCCATCAGTTCATGCATTCTTTTAAGTAAGATGAACGTTGGAAGGCGCAAATTCAGACATGCAAACACGTAGTGTCGGCACGTAACATTTTTTTGATGCGACGGTAGAAGAACGGATAGGACGCTGCGATGTTATTATGTTCTACTGCAGAGTAACGTCCAGACTTGATACGTGACAGACTGACATGATGATGTTCTATTGCAACTCTAGATACATCTTTATGAGCATTATCACAGCACGTGAAGTCACAGAGTCACTTGATCTCCAGGCTTTTTTATGTATTACAATTATCAACGATTTTCGAACATATCAAAGAAATAGGTTTAGAGATAATCAGATGGATGATAATTGACTATTGATTAGGTCAGGTTAGCTGACACACATGAGATTATTTAGCAGTTTCGTCCAGCGTATTCCTTATTAAAACAATATTTTTCTTAAATAGCGATTTTTCGGCTTATTTCAAATAGATCCGTTTTCCTTTTTTGTAGACCATTAAATAAAATGTCAACATGGAGTATCACTTTACGAAAAAGTGTTAACGAAAAAGTGAAATTTGTATCTTTTAATGGAAGACGTGGCACTACAATCTGTTTGATTATTAAACATATCTTATATTTTTTCCGTGCTTTCAATAAAAGACTTACAATATTCAAAAACTATATTTGCGGTTCTAATATTAAAATTCCAAAGACTTGGATCACCATTGGGGACATGTCTTTCAATGGTTTTATTTAGCACTGCTACACGTTGAGGTGAATTTAAAAAA
Source organism: Diaprepes abbreviatus (assembly GCA_034092305.1). Classification (NCBI taxonomy): domain Eukaryota; kingdom Metazoa; phylum Arthropoda; class Insecta; order Coleoptera; family Curculionidae; genus Diaprepes; species Diaprepes abbreviatus. The sequence continues at coordinate 21,566,696 of JASJET010000103.1, forward strand.
AAAAAAAGCAGAAATTTCTTATAAATTTACAAAAAAAGTTGAACTCGTAAACTCTCAGAAGCAGCTTTTGACATTACCAAATTAAACTTATAAGCATAGCGATGTACAAAGTGTGCATTAAGATACTTTTCCTTAATCCTTGCCTGCACTTCTATACTCAGTACAGCCACCCCATCGTAACCCTGAGCAATTAATTTTTTGTTTGAATTTTCTAATATGAGATCTAAAACACTAAAAATATCTTTACTTAGACTTTCTGCTTCTAAGTTTGAAGGCTCTAAATAGATTCAGAAACGTTCTATGAGTTTTCCAGTCCGGGAATATATAAATATTGTGACCAACTGAGACTGTATAGACACATCTGTTATTTCGTCCGCCATAATTGCTAAATATGGGTATTCACAAAAATTATTTCAAGACATATTTCTAACATACAATTTAGCAGGTCATTTTGAATTTCCTTAGAAATTTCTTTAAACTTTGTAGAGTATTTTAAATGGTCCGCTAGAGTTTTATCAGGTTCAGCAGTGAAATTTATTAGACCACGAAAAATTCCCGGATTGCCAGATTGTTCTATTTCCTCGAAAGGCAACTCAAATATACCACAAAATTTTAAACAATCAATTACTTTTGATAAAACATACCTATTTTTTGTAGCACTCATTAGATTTCCGAATATTCATCCAATACGCTAAATCTAATTGTTCTCTTATATTAAGAGTCTCAAACAAAGCAAGTTTCATCTCATTGTGAAAATAATTTTTTAGATCATGCTTTTTTATTTTTTCGCTTAAATGCACTAGGTCGACTACACCAATTTATGTCCAAGACCTATCTCCTCCAAAAAGTACACATGGAAAACAAAAAAGTGCATTTTTTCTATTACAGCCAGATATCCAGTCATTTCTAGAATATATGTTTCAATTAAATTGTCTTTTGTAAGTTTTTCCTCGGCTCAACTCTACTACTTTCTCAATCAAACGATCCTGTAAAGGACATCCTTTCTTCTTCAATTTTTTCTTCGTAATAATATCCATACTGAATATATTGAAACCGCCTGATTACCCGATTTTAATAAGTTTTAACAGTTTTTTACAGCACCTTATCACACCGTATTACAAGAACAGAGGCGGCGCTAATAAACAAACTTAACTGCCAAAACGGCAGAACCGATTCACACTTAAAAAAGACATGGGGCGCGGCAGATGTAAGAAGGGAAGCAGTATTCTATTTGCGAGCTCGGATTTGACCAAATTAGTTTCAATCGTAATTAGAATTGAACCCACGTCTTCCTATTGCATCATTTCGTATGATTGAATGGAACGGACCGCCGGCGCTGGCCGCACGCGTCAAGCACTTAGCAACAATTAGATATAATCAGACATACGAACATTATTTTGTATCTCTTTATTGCATTTCGTCTTCGAACCACTTCTTTCATGCATTTTCTGCTGTGTTCTAGTATATTATTTTCGGTTTTTTTTTTAATAAACTCTCGACTCGACTTTATTGCGTTCCAGAATTCGTCGCGGCTGGTTTATAAAATATTTTATAGGATATTTAGAACAATGCTTTTGGCCTAAAAATTTTGGTGATTCTGCAGCAATGCAGTACTTATGCACTAGCTGCCACTGGTCTGAAGCTAGTAAAATAATAAATACGTCTAAATCTTCGTATACGACTTATAAATATCTACGTATAAAGCTATCATTTTATATGTAAATATTATTCATAAAGAATTTTATATGTAGTTCTAATTATAGCCCTAAACCATCTATCTTATCTACCTTTCTGCATTTGCAAATTGAATGGAGTGTAGTAATAAACTATTTAATATATGAAAATAATGTAATAAAAAATAGTCGGACTATATTATTAAAAAAACATTGCCAACAAATAACAAATCGATTAACTGAAGTATCTCATTAAGACCTTGACGTAGAAAACAATATTCGACTTTCTATATATGTTGTGAACAACAGCGAAGTTTGGACTATCCTCATTAATTCTTAAATTCGTAGAAAAAGCTCGCTTATTAATTAAAACTTGACAAACTCTCTTGAATTAATTATTACTTTTTCTACAAAGAATCAGGAGGATGAAAGTAAGAAAATTAATATAACTAAGATGAAAGTTACGGAAGGATTGTTCCTTCACAAATGAAGGTAATTGAGAAGTTTGTTCTGCTGATTAACAAAATTTTTAATTCACAAACTTTTTATTCTTTTACATGATTAGTGTTGAAATATATATTATTGGATTCAGATAGAAAAATTTATCTGCAAAATTTTCTCTTAGAACCACTAAAGCTGATCCTAAAAGCTAAAGTCGATTAGTCTTTTTTACGTGAGGGTCTTTCTGTTAAAGAGGCTGTGGTGGCATTTTGTCGTCATATAGATATAATTTTTAATGAGACGGTACCAAAAACTTTATTCAGGCATAGTGAATATCCACCGTGGTTCAATAAGGAGGTAATTCGCTTATTAAAAAATAAAAAGTTGCTATGGCGGAAATACAAAAGGTCTAATGAGTTGAAAATCATGGCTTTTGGATTTAGATCATGTCAAATTGAAATTATTATCTGACATTTCGGATACGATTGCACAAATCGTTTTCAGGGATCTTTACTCCCCAAGATTAGAACACTGAATGACTATCGTGGAGCAACAGCCCACCATATCCAACTGGTGCTCAGCGAACCGTGATTCATCGTTACAATCGATTTCCACGTGTGATGTATCTCTAGTAATATTATTTGGATATTTACAAATTTCGATAGATTTTCTAATTTTATGTTTAAAGAATCTAAACACTGATGCTAGCACCTTAGTTGCTTTTACATTAAAAGTGTGACAATGTTGCTGTTCAGCTACTGCAGATTGTACAATTTATTTCTTTTTTTATACATTTTTCATATTCCTTAAGCCTAGTGGATATAGACCGTCCTGTATTACCTACATATATTTTACCACAAGAGCAACAACGCCTTCTGTTTGAAATGGTATTACATTCTTTGGTGACCACATATTATCCAACCTTCTTACATGTATTGAAAATTGTCCGAATGTTTGATTTTCGGAGCAATCTGGCAATCTTGTCGGTGGTTCCGTGTATGTAACGTAAGTCAACACTGTCCATAGGAGGTACATTTATGACATTTTTTTAGGAGTTAGGCTTTTTATATTTATTAATAGCACGTCCTATATTTTCAGCTCAATATCCGTTGCCTCTCAGAGCATTAGCCAGTTTTTCTATTTCTGATTTCAGTAATTGTTCATCATATATTGAAAAGGCTCTATGCACCAAAGATTTTATGACGGATTGTTTTTGATAAGGATGATGATGTGAAGTTGCATTAAGATATCGATTTGTATGTATTGATCCGATGTCCTAATTTGCTATTTTCTTTCTTTTGCACTAACACATCAAGAAAGGGAAGATCACTCCTTGATTTAGTTTCTATAGTGAATTTTATGCTAGGATATTGTTGGTTTAGATGATCCAGGAAATTATGGGGGTTATCTGCGCCATGCGGCCAAACTATGAACATATCATCTACTAATCTGCAACAAAATTTAGGTTTTAAAAGAACAGAAGACAAGGCGTTTTCTTCGAAAGCTTCCATGAAGATGTTAGTTACCAGCAAGTAATAGCGGAGATCCCATGTCCGCTTCCGAAGTCTACTCGTAGAAAGTTCCTTGAAAAGAAAAATAAGTGGATATAGGACATGCTTCAATTAGTAGTAAGGTGAAGTCCATGTTGTTATTTCATAATATATCCGATATTATGGAAACTGAATCATTCATAGGAACATTTATATACAGAGATTCTAGGGTTAAGAAATAAAACACCTATGCTGTATATTTATAGAATCACTGGTACTTGTAAGACGTGTTAACTACACTGGGAGTCACGTTTGTCTACAGACTTACATTGGTCCATTGGCTTTCTAATGAGTTTTGGTCGCTCCAAGTCATAAGCGTTATTATTATTCTCTTGTACGAAGCAAATTAGAATATGCCTCAGCTGACGTCGGTATTACTATGACTCCAACAAGTTCTAGACCTTTTTCTTCTGCTTGTAGGGTTCGAGTAATATGGCTTCTCCCAGAGTCATTTCTATTTGGCATAATAGTACTAGTTTCTGTTAAACGCCGGTGTAATTTAATAAATACTTTCTCGCAAGGAATTTGCAGATCTGCAAGCTTTCCTACCACAACTATTAGCTTTGCTGTACATAAAATGCTTATCAGCTAATTGTACAAATGAGTAATCCAACATTTAATTTCAATTTACATCTTAAAACGAAAATTTTCAAAAGATTCTTTTGACTGGAGCTCTGAGATAAGATAGATAATTGTGATTCTTTATTATTTTTACATTAACCACCAGCTACTTCATGTTTTGTCGCTTCAAGTTTATAGTCATTATCAACCTACTTGTTGTTTAGCTAAAATACAAATAAATCAGAGTTTATGCTGAACTATTAGTGTAGTGATCTTTTGAAAGGATATCTCCGTCCCCTGACTAAGTTTTCGGCACATTCTTAACATCAAAAAAATGTAATTATTGATGTTAGTTTAAATGATAAAAAAAAATATCAATGCTTTAAGCAGTTCCAAAAATATTAATTAAAAAACCCGTGTTCGAGGGACACCTTTAAAGAGCAATTGCTCCCTTATGACGCATTTGCGGACCTATGTGTATATTAAAATTTTTTCATGTTTTCATATATAGAATATCTCCTCAAAGTATACGAATGGAATTTTCTAACATTAGAAATAGGTCAGGGGTGAAGCTCAAGGACCATCGTAAATTTAGCACAGAAATGAAAATGGTCCAAAAATATTTATAAGTACGCTAGTCAGTTAAAAAAATCAGACATTTCTGGATAAGAGATAACCAACTATTGAAGTTTGTAAAAGGCATGAATACACACTATACAATATATTATTATAGAATATTATTAGTAAGCCGACTTTAAAAACATAGCTTTTTTTAATTTAAAAAAATGGTATTTAATAAACCAATAGAGTTGTGTTCTCAACTATTGCCTGTGGAAGATTCTAGATTCAATAATCCAAAACTGGAGATTTTTCGCAAACTTATAAATGCATGCTAACTGTCCGAGAAAGGAACCAGCGACATCAAATCCGCAAGTTATATCACGAGAGCTTCAAGTTTTAACAAGTAAATTTCCCCTTGTTGTTTATTTTCATAAATTTTTCTTCTAAAATATTTGCACACATCATGCGCATACGATTTTAAGAATTACGACCGACAATAATAGAGAAATACAGCCTTAAATCAGCTTTTGTGAAGGCGTAGTCTACTATTATAGAATAGGTTACTGAAATTTCAGTTTATTTATTCCGAAACAATTACAAATCATTATAAAAGCTAATGAGGGCACCACGAAGTATAAAATATTACAGCATTGTTTTTGACATTTATTTTTATATTGAGAGTAATTTAGTGTATGAAGACTCTTATAAAGTACGTAATTAATATTTAATTATCTTCTTCGGTTATCTTATTTCAATTTAATGTTTAAACTTTGTTAATAAAGTTTTAAGTTGAAATATTACGTAGCAATTTATATTCTGTTAACAGTTAGCCCCTTTTTAATAGAGCCACCCTCTTTGCCTGATCTATGAACACTTTTATGAGTCACTGTCATGATATTATTACGAAGGACTAAAAGAACTTGTTGATATATATTATATCGAGAGTGATTATATTTCTAGATAGTTCTCAAGTTATATGCTAGTATATTTTTTGTTATTTCTAGGAGATTCCATATGTATATAACTAGGGATAGGATATCACCATCGGACTTACCATCAAGAAAGATGATTAGGAACAAGTTTTCTAGAATGTTCTAGAAGTTTATATGATAAATATTAAACAACAGACAGTCAAAATGGAGCAAGTAAATGAAACATTGACTGATTTTATGGAACTTATACAGCAACGTCGCCTTAAACACAATCAAGAAGAAGAACAGCGCCAAAAAGAAACTCAGAAAGAAGAAGCGCGGGGCATAAGGAAAAACAGGAAAAAGATGCGCGGCGCTAAAAAGAAAAATAGGAAAAATAAGCGCATCGCCAACAAAAAAAACAGGAAGAAGGGGACGGTCGCCTAAAGGAAAAAAAATATCGTCTGAAAGTTTTGGAAAGGGATAGACGAACTGCAAAAAGGCATAGGAGAAGTACGCCAAGAAGTAAATAGTATGAAATCAACTGTGCGATAAGATATAGGGGAAGTGTGACAAGAGATAGATATTATAAGCTAAAATGAATAATCTTCAGACAGAAATCCATAAAGTAAATGGACATGGCCCTTCTGATAAAATAATAACCACTGAACAGAACACTAAACCTCCAACTTACAATGGTCAAAAATCTTGGACAAACGACAATTTGAAGCTGCTGCTATTGCAAATAACTGAAAATTAGGAAAAATGACTACTACATTAGTAATTCCCTTCGTGGACCAGCACTGGAGTTATGGCAAACAATCCTTATAACCGAACAAAAATACTATAATATCCTTAGTGCTACACTAGAAAGAAGATTTGGGGGTCAACATCGGTGCCAGTACATATTCGTCACAACTCAAATCCAGACATAAGAGAAATGGGAAAATTTAGAAGAATATGAAACAGGTGTCCGACGTTTTGTTCATCTGGCTTACCCAAAAGCTACGAAAGAATTCCGAGAAGAGCTTTCAATCCAGTATTTTATTAATGAGATCAGAGACCAGAAACTACAGTTTATGTTGCGTATAAGCAAATTTAGTTATTGCAGTGAAGCGTTGGATCTTTGGTCTTTGGAAATAGAGGTAGCTTGTAATGTATCAAGGCCAAAAATAAGAACTGTTTCCATAGAGAAAAACAAGGACATGCCGAGCCAAACAATGGAGACAATATTATCTTAAATTCTTAAGAAACTAGATACGAGGGGTGATACTTCACGTTACAGAAGAATCCAGGAAGAATTGAACACAACAGACGATATTCCTCGTTATAGCAGAAGCCAGATCGAGTGCTACAGATGTGGTTAAACTGGACACATGAAATGGGACTGTCAGGTGTAATTTAGGTTTAGTCCTCCGCATAAAAGAGAACTAGGGAAATCTACAACCGTCCAATTCTAAAATCAAACGTAGAATAAGTGATAGTTCAAGTTATAGTAGAAACCAGATTGTGTGCTACAGATGTGAACGAATTGCACACACGAGAAAGGACTGTCGTGTGTAATTAAGAGACCAAATACAGTAATACAGATGTGGATGGACTGGGCACACGAAAAGGAAATGTCTGGTGGAATTAAGAAGGCACAAAGTGCTACAGATGTGGACTAACTGGACATACGAGATTGAACTATTAGGTGCAATTAAGTTCTAGTTTACCATCCATAGACCTTACAGAAGAGATCCAGGAAAAACTGCAACAGTACAATTTTAATATCAAATATATACCAAAAAGAATGCATAACAACGCAGATACCATGTCAAGAAGTCCAGATTGGAAAGGATACAAGCATTGCAGCAAAACAGAACAGGGAGAGAGGTTTCCTATATGGAGATTCACGTTTGACATTGATCCAGACTGAAGTACAGTCCAAATGAGAAAAAAACAACTTCAACTTAAAAGAAAAGTCAATGCTATACCCATTATCATAAATGTTGGTATGAGTGCTACAGTATCTTTGATAAAGTCAAACTGTGATGTTAAATTTAAAATCCATCCATTGTCCACAAAAGTAACGTTAAGAACTATAACTAGAGAAGCAGTTGATGTAATTGGAGAAATGCAAGTAGAGCTTCAACTTGGAAGACTAAAATTAAACCATTTGGTTTTAGTTACCGATATAGAAGACGTGTTTATTCTTGGTATGGACCTCATTCGTCAACATGAATTTTCCTTCTACAACAAACTTAACATTCTAGAGTTTGGCTCCAAAAAATTTATTTTGTAATAAGAACCATCATGTCGAGCCAATCAAAGTCGTTGCTGAACAAACAACCATAATAAATAGAATAACGTCGGATTAGTTCATTAGTCCAACAAACCCTGTAAATACCTTTTAACGAGAGCAATTCATATGACATCAAAGCAAACGGCAGTATTCCAACAAGGTTTGATTATGAAATTCACAGAGAAAGAAAGGCAAATCTTGGACAGCATGAGAAGGACAATATACTGTTCTGAAGAAAAATCAATGACGTTGTTTATAGAATCCAACGAAATTCCAAGACCAAAATGAAAATAGTACATCTCTACAGCTTGAATCCATACCACAGAGATATTGAAGCTGATCGGGACGATCAGAATTAGGAAGGAGGCAAAGTTACGAAGGACTACGAGAACTTATTAATACGCCCTCCTAGAAGAATAATATTCCAATGTGATGAATCATCTTTATTATAATGTTCCGAAAGAAATATTTTACCGATGAATCATTATATTTCCAGATAGTTCTCAACTTTTATGCTAATAAAGGGTGTTTTTTATAGAGGTATAGAACTTTTAAATGGAATAAAACAAAGATGAATTTTTTAATTTGACATGAAATTTACTTTATTCGAAAGATAACCTTCTGGCATTATAATTTAAATATGACTTCTGGCATATGACCGCCACGGTTGGCTCGGACGTAGTCTAATCTGGAGGTCCAATTTTCGATGACTTTTTACAACATTTGTGGCCATATATCTGCAATAACGCGTCGAATGTTATCCTACAAGTGGTGATGAAAATAGTCTAGCGGCGTTAAGTCGCACGATCTTGGAGGTCAATTCACGGGTCCGAAACATGAAACTATGCGATTACCAAACATTTGCTTCAATAAATCAATTGTGGTACAAGCTGTGTGACATGTTGCACCGTGTTGTTGAAACCACAGCTCCTGCACATCATGGTTGTTCAATTGATGAACGAAAAAGTCAGTAATCATGGCTCTATAGCGGTCACCATTGACTGTAACGTTCTGACCAGCATCGTTTTTAAAGAAGTACGGACAAATGATTCCACCAGTCCATAGAGCACACCAAACAGTCAGTTTTTCTGGATGTAACGGTGTCTCAACATACACTTGAGGATTATCGTCACTCCAAATACGGCAGTTTTGTTTATTGACGTATCCATTCAAACAAAAGTGAGCTTCATCGCTAAACAAAATTCGCTTATGAAAATCGGGATCAACGGCAATCTTGTTTTGGGCCCATTCACCGAATCTCCGCCTTGCTAAGTGATCGTGTGGCTTCAATTCTTGCACGAGTTGGATTTTGTAAGCACGCAAACCAAGATATTTCGGCAAAATCTTCCATAAAGTGAATGGACACATATCCAATTCCTGTGCACGATGGCGGATAGACTGATTCGAGTCTTCCTCTACGCTACGCTCTACAGCAGCAATGACTTCTTTTGTACGCAATGTACGACGTCTCTGTGGATGCGTATTATCATTTAGAGTAAACATGGTGCGAAAACGTTCCATAGTTAATCTAACTAATTGCTCTGATGGACAATTATGTTGACCGTAAAATGGACGTAGTGCGCGATACGTATTTCGAACAGAACCATGATTTTCAAAATAAATTTGCACAATTTGGAAGCGTTGTTCAGGCGTCAGTATATTCATGTTGAAATGCCAAACCAAACTAAACATAAATCACTTGACAGCTGATAAAATGGCCGCCAGTTAAAAAAGTATTGCCAACTTAAAGTTTTATACCTCTATAAAAAACACCCTTTATATTTCTTGTTATTTCTAGAAAGTTCTATAGGTATATAAATAAAGATATATGAGTTTTAAGATAGTTGTATAGTTATATTTGGATAGTGATAGATGTAGTAATTAGATAGATGTTTTATTCTGCGGATCCAGTGAGCGATTTAAAGAGATAAAATCGTAACAAAATTAATAAAAATTAGCGAGAATCAACGACAGCTTAAAAAATATCATGTTTTTTATAAGTTTAATAGAGTCATTATTTTTACTTTCTTTTATATACATTATTACTATATCAAAAATAAATTAATTGTTAGTATTGTCCTGAATCATTGGACAACATAAATGTGGAAGTATGAAAAATTCTAAAATGGATGGGTAAAATCGGCAAAAAGTAAATATTATTTCACAAAAAGAAAAATGCACGAAAGATGTCCCGATTAATCCAACAATAAACGATATAGAACAAAGTTTTAAATGCGTCTGGATTTCAAGCCGCCGTCTCCGTTTTCAAGCAGCTATCATGCGGTTACCTTCATCATAGCGCAGGCGTGCTGTTGCCGCCTCCCTATTTTCATATTTCAATAGTAATTAAAAATGTAATCTTTTAACTATTTAAATTCGTCGGAAGGCTTTCTTAATTGTTATAAAGAAAACCACTTCTATTGATAAGGAAAAAGTAAGCTTTTTAAGTTTGCGGAATATCCCTAGCTTTTGGAATGTCGGAACTTAAATGTCACGCAAGCAATAGAGAAATTTCTCCTAAGGAAATAAAATTAACGAAAAAGTTATTTTTGCAATAAGTAATACATAAACTAAATAGCTTGAATAGCGCCGTAGCTCAGTTGTAGATTTTGTCACAACCTGCATCTTATAATATAAACTTTTTTTCTGTAATCAATATCTGAGCTATTAAAATTAAATTAAACTATGGTTTCACATCTTCAAACGCTCGTAGTTAATTATTAAATATAACCAAACCTCGCTGTCATAGTTAGTCTTATATTTGCCCCCTTTATCTTACCCAAAAATATGTGAAATATATTGGATCAAATTTTTACCGATTGTACTAAAGTAAATTGAACTAAAACTATGCACAAATTAGGTAGACAGATCTCTTGACCAAGTTTAGTTATCATTTTAAAATAAAAAACTTTAGGCATAAATATCGAAGAATCATTTTCACACCTACGCTAATTGAGCTGTGGCAAGTATATTTCCAATATACGAGAGCCATAAGCAGGACCGACTTTGACTATTTTTTAAAATAAGTTTTCAATCTATTTTTATTAAACTTTAACTTTTTCTACTGCTATGGTTAATACCTTTGTTAACAAAAGTAATTCTGATTCCCAATACAGCATCTAATTAATTTTGAAGAGTTTGCTAAGTCTGCATTATTAAGTAAAGCTTTCAGAAGTTTTTAACGTTTATGCTCGGGCATTAAAAGAAAGCTTAAAGGGAGTACGCCTACCAAAGAAAAAGTAGAGGTAATTTAAATTAGCTTTTATTTGCTTTATTGCTTTTTCATCCAACATAAAAGTTTGGGAGTTAAAAAAAAGCACAAAAAGCAGGAAATGTTAGCTTTGTAAAAATTAATTATTTATTTTAAAATATAAATTCCTTTGATGGTAATAAGGTTATACTAGACATATACCGCAAGTAGCATGCTTTTCCTTACTTTTTACATTTTTCTTTTATTGCCTTATTACCTAAAAACACAATATTAAATCGCATAGTTTACTGTACGTAACATTAAAATAATGTGTTAAGAGCTATTTTGTCGAATTATTTAAGGTTTTTAAGATATACTAGGGAATGAAACATGAATAAATGAATAAGAGTATTGATACTCGATCTTCGATGTTTAGGCATCGTTGGATTCATTACATCCCATCATAACCACAAGTCCATCGAAGCCAATCGCCTTTGGGGATCCAAGCAGTCTCGTTACCTGACCTTTTCTAACTGCTTCGGGTGATATTACTGTATCCATGAAATGTCTCTGCATCAATCCTTTGGGTGCGGAGCACTCTCTGAGAAAATAATGAAAATTTTTTTCTCTCTTCAGGAACCATCTAAATAACGGGTCATCCGCGATGCCTATCATATGAAAATGACCTCGCAGGTGACAAAGTTCCATCAGTAATCCCATCATGATCCGCAGTTCCCTTCTCTTCAAGAAAATAAGCTACTTAGTAAGCCGCGCATTATATGTTGCTTGGCACACCTGATGCCAGAGCCCCTGATGCCAGAGCCCCTCAGCATTTTGATTTTCAGCAACAGTCTCACTTATCTCTTACCAATAGTAATTCGGAGAGGTATAATGGATTGGGAGCCATATGGCTCAGCTGAGGATCGGGTATGGCTCAGCTGTGGATCGCATTCTGGCCAAACAGTCCGCTTCCTCGTTTCCGTATATACTCGAGTTACACAGCATTTATACGGGTTTGATTGTACAGCCGTCCTTTGTCAGACATCTCCCTGCACTCAAACACCTATCGTGAAGCTACTACATTGGACTTTAATGCTAATATTGTAGCCCTATTATCCGAGGATATGTTATTAGTTCTACTTCTGTTAATATTTCTCTTAAACGAAATAACCACATTGCAGAAGAGCTTGAATGCAAAACCGATGCCATGTAATCTGTTTGCATAGAGAGCGATGGGCATTTTTCCACAATGCTCCACCAGGTACACGAATAGTCGCCAGTTCCTGCTCTGAGGTGCCCAAGCAAATGAGTTGGTAAAGTACCTTCAGATCCTCATTTTCTGTAAATAAGTGGAGAGAAGGGAGATCGTTAAAACCTCAGTTAACGGTTAGAATTTCTGTAAGATAGACTGAAGTTATATATGCAGGAAGGCGGCGTTTAAAACATTTACCTATTAAACCAAAACACTCAGTATTTGTCGGCTAAATTATTAAATGGAATACAACATATTCTTGTAAATTAGTTATTTTTTGGCCAGTGAGGACAATAATCACGAATTGACTTACCCCTCATGGCTGCATTCTATCTTTAACTAGTCCCTGTCCTATCGAGGGATAAACACAAAAAGTACACAGCATTTCGATAAATACTTAAAAAAATATATGAACTAAAATTATAAATTTGGGTGCTAAGATTAATTACAAAATGTAAAATTAAATAACAGATGCTCGTCGGCAAGAGTTGCGTTAAAAACGATAATGATCAAAGAAAAACAAATTAGGTGAAGAAAATTAAATGGAATGTTACAGAGCTGCTCGATGTATAAAGTTAAGGCGTTTATTATTAATTCATTGATCTACCCTTGTATCTTAAGAAAAAAAAATTATATCTGTAACCAGCAAGCCGTGATATCACGCTTTGTTTACAACCATTACACTTTTACAGGTAATAAGAATCAATTACCGCAACCTTAACTATTAGCTTAGCTTAAATAAATAAAAGAAGTATATAAACCTGTCGATAAAATAGCAGGCATCTGAGTGACCAATAAGTATACTCAAAGAAATTATGAAAATCGTAACACCCTGTACAGTATAAAGGAGCTTTATCAAATTCAGGACAACATGTGCAGTAAAGTATCCTAAAATCATACACACTAAATTTGTGACACACTGTACAGTAAACGACAACTTCTCAAAATAAGGACAAACTGTACAGCAAAATACGTTACCAAAAAAAAACTACCCGAGTACAAATAATTACTAATCACACATGATTACTAATAATCTGTAAATGACTTTAACTCGAATAAATATTCATGGAAATAGTTTCAAAATAATAAAAAAATACTTAAATATAATAAAACCAGTCCCGTAATTGGTCAACTTGATATTTAAAAAACTGGAACGTAACTTTATAAGCGACACAGAATATTTCATTAAAGATTGTTAAAAGTCATGTAATGTACTACAAATAAAATAGTATAATCTAACTTGCGGAGTCCTGTTATCCGATTCCTCTACTCCTCCTGCTGAATGGACGACAAAGTCTTCAGACACAAGTCACAAATCAGGAAGTCATACTCAGGCGGTCTCAACGCAATATCGGGAGACGGGAATGCAAGTAGATGGTAATACAGTTGAAACAGAACTGGATACCGAACACGGACAAAACAAAAGAAGAAGAAGAAAAATAAAAAGAACCTAAAAATATCATTGACAAATTAGAAAATAAGCCCATCAAAGAAACTATCAGTAAAATATGACCAGACTTAAATTAGAGATAAATTGATCTAAAATAAATGCAATTTTATAGGTGCAAAATCCATACCTGAAATATGGTGTGGGGTTATTTTAAAATCAAATGGCCTCTTCAAATTGTATAATTCCAAACACGTGGATGCGTATAGCTTATCGATAAAACTCACAAAGACTATTCAAAATCTTCCAAAACCCCTCATATTGGCTACACATCGGCTACGGATTGATTTAGTATACTCCCCTTAACTAGGACACTGCTTATTTCGGAAAAATCAGTAAATGACTAAAGTTACTAACATTTGAAGAACCAGCTTGGAGGCTCTCTGCTTTCGAAAAGCTTCAGCAAAAGTAAAAGTGACGAAGATGTCTCCCAATCAGCTGACCTTTTTATATCTACCTGCCTCTCTGGCACCCCTATAAAAATCGTACTGACTCACTTTTCTGTTCAAAGCCAAACAGCTACAGTGATAATAAGAACCAAAAGGACAACACAACTTTGTAAGCAAGTATATGAAATATATGAAGAAAGAAACAGAATTATTAAGTATTAAGGATGTATGGTAATTAATTATAAATAAATTCATATTTTTCTAAAACAAAGGTTGTTGTTTTTGCTATTTATTTCATATACGAGGTCTAATCAAAATGTCATACATTACGTATTCCAACATAAAAGCATATTTTTGTAAAATATACATACTTATGGATATAATTTTTCTGCTGGTCTCTTAAACGAGGTCTAATCAAGATTTGACATGTTACACCTCCAGCGACCTAGTGAGACAGTCTTAGTCTCACTCATAATTCCCACTTGTCTTCCCTAGACCACCATATAATAGCGGTGTACGTAATCATAGGACAGATCACCATGGTGTATATCCAATATATCACTTTCGGTGTCAGCCCCATGTGCACCCAAAGGTTCGCTTACAAACCTAGAAAACACATAGTGCTTGCAGACAAAAGGTGTTTACAATATACCTTGTTCTTGTGTAAAGTGTATATAGGTGAAACAGGACGATCTGTACCCACTAGGCTAAAAGAATATGAAAGATGTATAAAAAAATACATTGCACAATCTTTTGTAGCTGAACACCGGCATTGCTCAGGTCACACTTTTAATGTAAAAGAAAAAAAGGTGCTTGCATCAGTGTCTGGTTTTATTTAAACATAAAATTAGAAAATGAATCGAAATTTGTAAATATCCACATATTATTAATAGAGATACAGGTTACAGTCTACATCACGCGCGGAAATCGATTGTAAGGCTTGATCAAGGTTCGCTGAGCACCAGTCGGGTATAATAAATACCGGGCTGTTGCTCCTCGATATTCTTTCAGTGTTCTAATCTCGTGGATTAAAGATCTCTGAAGATGCCTCGTGCAAACGCCAGACAATAATTCCAACTTGACACGGTCTAAACCCAAGAACCATGATTTCTATCCTTTGATTCAATTTTTTGTTGACTCTGCATAATATTTCGAATCTTTAAAAACAAATTTTTTGGACACTAAAACTGACAGTTTAGTAATGATATCTACTTCTTACTCATTAAAAACAGGACAGTAGACTTTAAACAAATAATAAACCACTAATTGGCAATTAATCTAAAAAAAATTTAAAGAAGAGATTAATAAATATAAACAACATTTTACTCAGTTTATACAGTTCAAATAACAAATTTTCTCTCGCCAGGTAATTAAATTTTGTAAATAAAGGAAATTAAGCGAAGTTAAATTTAATTGCATTTTTATTCGTAAATAGAGAACTAGGCGAGATTCACTTAAAAGAAAACAACAAATTACAGCAGGATCTGTTTATGTTACAAACGAAATTACCCAATTACGGAATGAGTTGGTTTATTTTTCAAGTAAACTTGCAAAACTTGCATTTTCCAATTTTATAGTAATGGTTCATCTTAGAGATGGTTTACATCGAAAACGTTATTGATAAATTTATAGTACAGAAGTAATTTGTGTTCGTTGTCCTAGCGATTAAAAAAATTAATAAAATTTATAGTTATATTAGAGAAACTTTTTTAATTCTCAACTTACAAAGCACTATATCAGATTGCAAGGAAATACCAGGAAAGGGTGGAAGTCTCTTCCATGGCAGTGCACCGCCACCTGCAAACTGGTTCCGACCTCATTGGTTCTTGCAGTACAGGGTAGACAAGAAGAGACTTCCACTCTTTTCTGATATTTCCTTGCAATCTGAAATAGTGCTTTGTCTCTAACAGTGTTCGAACAGAGTACTCCTTCTCTATTATAAGGCGTTTCAGTTGGTTGAGAACTAACATAATCTATTTAATATTATTTTATTTACTCACCCAATTACATTCACCGTGGGTATTTGGTATGTAGGTCTTTAAGAGATCAAATATTCAAATTATATGAAATGCTGGGACATGACACTGCTTGTAATAAACTTGAAAGATTTGCTTTTCTTATCTTTAAGTTCACCTCCATCCCCTGTACTGACGACAACCAATTAGCTTGGACAGGTCTGCAAGTGGCAATGCACTATCATGGGAGAGACTTCCACACTTTCCTAGCATTTCCTGCAATCTAAGATAGTGCTTTGTTTTTACCCTGATAGAACAGAGTACGCCGGCCCTTAAGTATACATTTTTTTTAGTCGATTGAGAACTAAAATGGTTTATCTAATATGAATGAATGAAAAAGGGGTGGTTATACTAAATCATCGATGCCTAGGCCTCCATTGGGCCCTTTACATCCCACCATATCTGCAGGTTATTCGAGGCCGATCGCCTTTGCGAATCCAAGCAGCCTCGTTAGTTGAACTTGCCTAACTGCTTCCGGTAACAAAATTGTATCTCCGAAATATATCTGTCACAGTCCGTTGAGTGCTGGGCATTCTCTGAGGACATGGGCTGCAGTTTCATCATTCTCCAAATAGTATCTGCATGTCGGGTCGTCTTCGACACCGATTCTATGAAGATGGTCCCTGAGGTGACAATGTCCTGTCAACAATCTCTCTACAATTCGCAGCTCTTTCCGTCCCAAGGAGAGAAGCTGCTTAGTACGCCATGCACTAGACCCAGTTGTATGTTCCTTAGCACACCTCATTCCAGGAGCTCCCCTCCACGATTCAATAAATTTGCTTTCAAGCAACGATTTTAATTCCCTTTTGCCAATAGAAATTGTGACAAGTAATATTGGTTGGGGTCCATATGGTTCAGTCGCCGAACCCAACTTTGCCAGATGGTCTGCTTCCTCATTCCCGCATATGCCTAAGTGACCCGGGACCCATACGAGTCTGACTGTGCAGCCTTTCCTTGTCATGCCATTTAGTACATCCTTGCACCAGTCGCGAAGTTAGGATACTGAGTTTATCTAATAATTGTATTTATAGACCCAACTGCCAGTATATTATATTCATCTTGGGTATATACCATAAAATGGGGTGATACGCAACTGCTGCACCAATCGCAACGATTTTCAGGAAAAAAATATTTTGTTTCTCATACCAGTCTGTTTTCTTTTCAGAAGCTTAAAACTTTTTTAATACGTGTCCGGAATCTTTATCTAAATTAAAAGTAGTGTTTTACTTAGAGTGGCAGCAGGAAAATACAAAATTGACTCTACGGTATTGTGTAGATGTAAAAATAAAAAAGACAATGGTGAAAAGTGGCCTTCTAAAGGTGGGCAAACTGTGTTGTCCAGAGAAGTCGAGCTTCAAATTGTAAACTGACTAGTTCAGTGCTCCGAATGGGGACAACCATTGGATTTATATGATCTGAGAGTAATAGTGAAAAATTATTTAGACAAAATCGGCCGACGAGTTTAACGTTTTAGAGACAATTTGCCCGGGTCGGAGTTTGCATTGAGTTTCGTTAAGCGTCACAAAGAGAAACAAAACATGAAAAGGTCAAGGGCAGGAATAACACCTGAAGATGTCAGAGCTTATTTTGATAATCTTCAAAAGTCAATAGATAGAGTCAATGTGTCTAATATTGTTAACTACGGCGAAACAAATCTAAGTAGTGCCCGGGAAGAAAGAGGGAAATTTTAAAATGAGGTATGAAATACCCGGAAAAGGTAACCATAGTAAGTCGGACACCTTCCTCATGTTTGCAACCGCAGCAGACGGAACGATTTTACCGCCTTACGTCATGTCCATAGCCAAACATATGTAATAATCTTGAAAGGTAGTGGGCCACCAGGTGCTCGTTTCAATTCCACCCCACCTGTCTCAGCCCTTAGATGTGGCATTTTTCGCTCATTTAAAGAGGCTTGGCGTAAAGTACTCACTGACTGGAGAAAAGGCCCGGGCCGATGAAAATTTCAAAAATTTCCATATCTCCTTAAATTATTATTGGAAGCAATTAAACCTAATGCGGCCAAAAATATTAGATCAGGCTTTCGAAAATGTGGAATTGTTCCAATAAATCCTGATGAAATATTATTAAGGCTACCATCAAGTTCACAAGTTTTGGAAAATGATGCGGGTGCAGTAACAGATTCCATAACTAATATTTTAAAGTCATTACGATACGAAAATCTCCCTAAACTACGGCAACAGCGTAAAAAGATTAAAGTTTTACCAGGTCGTAGAATGGATTTTAACGAAACCAAATCTAGTGTTTCCAGTGATATTGAAAATATTTTCATTCACAACGCATCAAGAAAAGATGAAACAGAAGCGCATATGGAAAAAGACATAGAGAGACTGCCCGATTTTTCCCCAGTTGGTTCTTCAGGCACAAGTATCAGTGAACATCCTGGCATTTTTAAGTGTTTTGTTATCAAGAATGGTAAAACTTTTGAGGGCGTGTTTCCAGTTACAACGGAATCTATAAAAATTGACGATTGGTTGTTAGTTGAATTTTATAGTCAGAAATACATTGGAAGGATTCAATCCATAGATAAAAATTACACGGAAAATTTTCTTCGAGTGAAGCCTACGATGAAAAGACAGATAAATACAACATTTTTTGTTTATGCCGTTATTCCAGATGTGATCAAATTTAGATTCTACCAAATTATTGACAAGTTAGTGCTCCTGAAAATGGTCGAAGAGGTATTTTTTATATAAAGTGAACACCAATAAGTAGTAACTTTCTATCTGTTGTTTGATATAAACCTGAAAATGTTTTCTTTTAAATATGCAGTTTGTTGCTATCCACCTCTTAGACAGTGTGAAAACCATTAGATGTGAAATTAAAGTTTTTTTTCACACGGGTTGTAAGATGAATCGCAACACGACAAATATGAATTATTTTGGCAATTATTTTTAAAGAAAGAACAAATACATATATTAATGCTTAAAGAAGACACCAAGATCTATTATCTAATATTAATCCCAGTATAGATACACTTATGTTAAAAAATGGTGATATTCACCCCATTTTACGGTAATGATAATTTTACCAGAAAAGAGGGAATTTATAATAAGAAATTTTTGACTATTTATTTGACAAAATTGTCTTGATATTTACTCTTTAAAGGCGCATTTTAAATTGAGCAAAGAAAACAATAATTCTGGAATATTCTCTTTATAAGAATTTTCAACATGTAATCAAAAATTTTCTGAATATTTATAACAAACAAAACAGATCTAAATGAAATTCCAGTTGCTCATCAATTTAAACTTAGCAGTCTGTTCTATAGAAGAAACTTTGACAACAAACAATCTTAATTACTTACTACTTATGAAATATGGCAATAAAGTTTAAAATTTAACAAAAACGTATTATAATCAGCTTATCAAAAGATATGAGTCTATACATGGTCAGTTTCCAGCATACATTCTGAACAGGTGAATGAAGTAAAATCGATTTTAATATAATTTATTTGCACTCATAGACGGTATATGATGCATTGAATCCAATCTGGTCCAGTCATATCCTCTTTATATTAAGCTCCCCAAATAATAAATTAACAATTATCCGATTGACTTTTATATCTCTTTACTACCTTTCCTTTTGTTTTGGTACTTAACTTTGCTTTCTTTTCGTTTGATTTTTTGTGTTTTCTTGACCTTTTTTTCCAGTCTTAGATAGCTTTTTTAATTAGATCGTCTTTATTTAATCTAACATTTCCATTTAACTTTCGCTTTCTGGTCCCTTTTCTTGTTCTGGAATTAGTTCTTTGGGGTCTTTATCCCATCTGGACATGTTGAGCAAACCATCAGGATGATCTATGTTCAATGTCAGATTACATGTCCTGTGTTTTAATTATGCTATGACATTCAGCATCATCTCTGTCAAAGACTGACTCTCCGAAAACATCATCAACGTTTGCTCTCAATGTTGTAGAATATCTTATGACGCTCAAGCGAAAATACTTGCAACTGTTACTGCAAAAAGAGCTAAGAAATTTTATTACGACCTATTGCAATAAATACTTGTAACCCTGCACTTGGTGGAATAAACTTTTTTGTTTCTTTTTCTAGTTTATTCCTTTCTTATTACTTTTCCAAAATACCCTCTTTTTTCATTACAGATCCCAAAAGTATTTCCTGCAAACTTTTTTTCCTAATTTGTCCTTATGTCTACAAGGTTTTCTCTAATCTGTTGTTCAACAATGGCCTCAAATAATTTATTTTTTATGACTTCAGTTGGTGCCGCTCGGTTTTTAACCAGGGAAGTAATACTTTAGATGTTTTTCCGTTAAAATATGAAAATACAAAATTTTGCTACACATTTAATGTGTTTCTGTAGATAAATTAAAAAATTTTAATAACATTATTTTAAAAAATATATAATTATGTTCATGTGAATACGTAGGAAGATGTCCGATTCGGCCGCAACAGCCGATAATGTCAGATCCCTCACGATTAGTCGATTTATGAGCCTGCTGAAGCACAAACGTTATTAATCTAACTTCATCCTTGCTTTGAGTTGTAACAACGACAACTGTGGCTAGCTATTTGTTCTGTAGGCTACTTTTACGTATTTTTAGCCAACAGGGAACGGATACAAGATTCGTGTCTCCTTTATCAGTGTTGACGTTTCAGTACAATTGTACTGAATTCAGTACATATTTAAAAAATTCAGTAAGTCAGTACTACTTTTCAGAAAACAGAACAAAGATCTTAGCCATAGTCATTTCACTTTCAATTCTAACATTTGTGTCACTTTAATGTAATCATGATCACTTCAACAACATAGCAAGGTTTTGTATATTCAAGAACACACGAAGTTATCTCTTCACTGGTTTTTGACTCCAAAGCAAGGGGTCTCCAAACTACAGCCCGCCAGCCAACACGGTCCGTAAGCACCACTAATTCGGTTAGATATAATTTACTTTGATTACATTGTAAAATTTACAATGTAAGTAAGTCATACAAAGTAATAATGAAGTATTTATTTGTTGAACAACCAATTAAGAAACACAATAAATGACCATACATTATGCAACTGAACATTTAAACAGTAATCAATGATATAAGATATCATGTTGGAAAATGTTTTTCACAGTAGACAAGTAGAACCGAAAGCGGAAAAAAAGCCACCAGCATATTTGTGCAATTAATCAAGCTGATTGAGTGGAAAACTTGTATAAAATTTCAGCAATGATCACTTTAAATATTTTCCCTTAAAAATATCGCTACACTGCAAATCTGTCATTTTCATTTGAAGTCCTGGGATTATTGTAGTTTTTCCACGTGCGGCACTTAACTTCATTACTCTTCGCAAGATGTCACTACTATACATTTAGCATGTAGCTGTAACAATACATAACGCACTGCAAACTTATCTGCTATCTCTATCACAATAGAATGTCCTTGACACTTGCCTATGGGGACCAACTAAAATTGCAAACAAAGCGGAGTCCACCCCGCGTGCCCTGCGTCATAGATTTGTCACTCGAAGTCTAGTCCCAGTACGAAAGTATGCGCTTAATTCAAAACGATAGCATGTTGGTATGATGAGCTTGCTAGGTCTTGGCCTTTGGGACTTAACAGAGAAGTCAGTGTGGCCCTTCAGCTGAAAAGTTTAGATATCACTGTTTTAAAGAATACGATTTATATTTTGACTTTATTAGATTTTCATATTTTTTGTGTTAATTGAGGTACATACATACATGTATATAAATATGTAGATACTGACATACACATACATATTATTATAAACATACTGATATACGTGCAGCTAGCTATACATTACTACAGAACGCACAAAAAAATTATATTAAATTCGGGGTTCCTCACAGGTCAAGCCATTTGACTTTTACGAATTAACCAATGTTCAGAAAGTGTAATTCTAGCAGGTCTGGGAAAATACATAGGAAAGTCCCCCTGCACGAAGATCATATTTTCTGTTAAATTCGATGCTAAATTATTCTCCCTATTTTCGATAATGCAAATTAAGTATTTGCATACCCGAAAATTTAAAATCATCCTCCATATTTTGAATAAATATAATGCAAATTAAAGTTTGTTTTCACAGAAGTGAGATATTAAAAAGCTCTACGTATAAAACCACAACTTAAATGTGACAAGTAAAATACTCCTTACATCATAAGGTTTAAAAAATGACTAGTTCTGGAACTCTGACAGATTATGGAAATAAAATGCCATCCAAAATATTCTAGGAGTCTTTATTCGGAAAAGAATGGAGAAAATATGATTTAAGTGCGCAAACAACAAAACCCTGTATCATTTCTTGTTCTTTAATTTTAAGTTATAGTAGCCCGTTTGTTTAACCCTCACAAAAAAACTTAACACTATTTAATCTAATCACAAGTCTCTTTACACCAAAATAAGCGAAACTCTATCGATTGGAATTAATTTATTAATCGAGATATTAAATTTCTCCAGGGCTTAATATAAATTCGTTCATTTTCTTTCATTTAATAAAACAGTAATAACGTCTGTTAGAGAACGCATTTATTAAATTACAATGCAATGTTGCCAAGTACAACAATTAAGTCAAATTAAACCTTAAAACACAAGATTTAGTTTTCTAATTAAACTTGGTTGAACCAATGGCGACTAAAGAGCTGCAGAACTTTCAAAAAATTTTTATTATTGCTACGTCACGGGAGAAAAAAAGAATTAAAATGAAAAGGAATTGTTATTAAATATTTAATGCTTCTGTACAGGTGGTTATTTTTTTAGTGTTGATCGCTCCTTCTTTTAGGGCAGTGCCTAGGCTAGCATGCCTGAGATTAGGGGGGGTTATATAAATTCAAAGCGCCACCTGTTTTAGGCCCGTCGGTAAGAAGAAGCGATGATGTTATCGAAAACAGGAAACAACTAGATCCCAAAATGAAACACACCGATTCCAAAAACAATTGATATCTATATCTAATAATAAAAAAAAGGATTCTATTTAACAAACTATGTGAAATTTAATTTAATCTAAATAAATATGCGACTATTTACTACCTGGAACAAAAAAAAACAAAGAAACAATGAACATCACTACTGCAAGTATGACGTCACTACACCATACGCCAAGTCGGTTTAGATGTAGGTCAGGCCTTAATTTTCACTATCGGCTGAACTTTACTTTTTATGTAAAGTTGTATTTTTCACGAATAAATTATCTAGTAGGCCGATTAAGTCTAAAATTATGTTTACTTAAGCGTAATTAAAAGTATTAGACTATAAATATGTGAAGTGATGTTTTATATTACCTAGTGTATTCGTATACCTTCGGTTTACAAGGTATTTTAAATGAAATTTAAAAATAAAGTGTCCTGTAATTGCTCGCATAAAGTCTTATTAGTTCCCAATCACAGGGGAAAAAGGAAAATATACATTAAAACCGGTAATTTCACTGTTTATTACGAAGTTCTAATACCTGTAAGGCAATTTTGTCATTAAATCCAAACACTTTCGACAAGCTGAATAGCCGATGGCTTGTATGGGAGCAGTGGTGTGTAATATTCCGGCTCTGGCATGCAAATCGAGTTTTAAGCAGGAAGGCTAAGTCCCAGTATATTAAAAACTGGTTGTGGCATATACCTGATTGTCTTTAAAGGTGCACCAAGTAGTCACAACGACGGTGTGTTAGCTTTTTAGGTGAGATCACCTTCACTAGGATTTACTTAACGCACACGAATACAATAATAACTTTAATTTTCCTCGATATCTGGCAAATGACGCCTTAACACTCTAAACTATGGTTTCTGCTACACACAGGAATAAAATTAGTATTGTATTTTTCGGAAATCAGCAAAAAAACTCTCCTTTCTGGGTTTTTGCCAGTTTTCACAACCAAGACTTGGCCCAGACTCTCTGCTGACGCTTTTAGAAATCTCAAGAACGCTAAGAAAAAAACAAAAGATTAACTAACTACACCCTTGATGAAAGTGGCAAAAGTGGAGTGTTTGATACATTTCTAGGCATACTTGATCTTTTTTTTTACAAAACCGGTTTTTGATGTGACAGTGACAAAAACTTTTAGCTTCTATTTTATATGTATTAAAGAAACTACTTGACGAAAATAAGAGTTTAATTTATGGTGAGTATTGGCTTGATTTTTGGTATTTTGGTAAAGTTATTAATGGTTTTGTTCGTAAAATAACAAAACTGTAACATTATTTTATTCAAATTATCAATATTTAATAAAATAAGCCTAGGCGAAAAGTGTGCGATGAGCTATCCATGCGAAAGAAGCTCTTTATCTATGATTCGTGTTCCCAAATGAATTCATGGATCCGAAACAATTCTGGATACTAATACCACTTCCCCTCAACACACGCGCTCTACATTTAGTTTATTGTTTATTACATATTTTTGAATGGCATTTTGTACCACAATTTGGCAAAACTTTTTTTTGTCTGTTCATCGAATTGGGACGCTAGTAATCGACCTATTCTAGCATTTGAATTTCTCAAGGCCTTTCAATATATTAAATTTTCAGTTCACTGAAGATAAATTGTACAACGTGGAAATAAGGTGACAAACAGTCTCATTTATAAAATAATTTTTATGATAGTGCAGACTACTGGTAAAGATAAATAACATAGGTCCAAAAGGTTCTGTTATTAGGCAGCCGGGGATAATTTCCTAAGTAATTTGCTGCATAGGACCCGAACCGATCAGAATTAGCTCACCACGTCAGAATTTTATGATATTTAAGGTTATATACTCGAAAAATGACTTTTTTGACTACGTTTTAGGTGATATGCAGGAAGCGCAATATTTTGTGTATTTCATTTCTAGTTGCATGATTTAGTACTACTCTTACCCTTCAAAATAAGCTTTTCCGCGATCACCTACGATTTTTTCTTGCGAAGTTACGGCCATTTTAAATTATAAAATATATCTCAACCACGTTTTGAGCATTAACATTAACCCCTTGAGGTATAAGGTTTTCTACTGTATACATTTCTCTCGAATATTTGTAATTGAGGGATTTTGAGGTCTTTGAATACAAATATGAAGTCAGAAAATTGAAAATGGCGCATCACATTTACAATTAATGATATCGGTATCTAAAAAATTCAATTTAAGGTTTCCGGACTAGCTGATTACGAATATTGTGTCAGAAAGTAGAAATTTTTAAGATGTCGGATCGAAATTTGCAAAAAAAAAGGATATTGGTCTCTAAAAAGCTAGCACTCAAAAAATTATACCTCCAAACGTTTGATCGTGACAGCCTTCATTATCCACACCTCCGCTCCATACAACACTGACCAGATGTAACATTTAAACATCTTTAGCGAAGTTTTAAATTTAGATTGTCATTGCAGACAAGCGATCTCATTTTTAAAAAAGTTGTGCAGGTTTCTTCGATTCTACATATAACTTCTTTATGTGGGTCAAGCTGTTCAGTAATATAACATCCAAAGTACTTGAAGTATGAGACTCTTTTAACGGTTTGTCCATTTATTAGCCGCGAAACGTCTGGATATGGTTAACGACTAAAAACCATAAATTTATTTTTAGCAACATTTATGTTGAGTCCCATTTCCTTCCGAGAATCTAAGAGTTATTGTAGACCCTGAAAGCCATCATTCATGATGGCCGTATCATCGGCATAATGAATCGTTTTGATTCTAACCCCAAATACTTTGTTATGTAGGAGTTCGTTAAAAACTTTGTCCGAATATAAATTAAACAGCAGTGGAGAGAGAAAACATCCCTGTCTGACGCCTCTTTAAATTTGGCATTGTTGGATAAGCTTACCACTACCTCAGACCACTGCCTTCTGGCGCCAATATAGATTATAATATGCACATTCTTGCCATCCACATCAGTATTCTTCAGTATGTCTATGAGCTTCACATGCTGTATCCTGTGAAACGAAATCAATAAAGCATAAGAAAATATCTTTACGTTGGTCTCGACACTTTTGGAGAAGTATATTTAGAGCAAATCGCGCTTCTATAGTACCAAGTGCATTTCTAGGTCTTATCTAGATCAATTTCACATTTATTATTTATTCTATAGTGAATGATACTCAGAAAAACCTTCAAGGTGTAACTCATGAGGCCTATTAACTTGTATTTGTTACATCTTTCGGCACATTGTTATTTTGGTAGCGTTATAAAAACAGATTTCAGCCATTCTTCCGGTATTTCTTCAGTGTTGTATACAGAATTAAAAAACTTAACCAGTATATCGATATTATCGTCATGAATCAATTGCAGGAGTTCCACTGGAATGGTTGCTTTTCTGGATTTTTCACTTCTTATGAATGAAGAACCTCTAACTTCAGAATTTCTGGTCCTTCAGCTCCATGCACATCGTCTGATATGCTTAGCCTTTGGTCTTGAATAATTCAGTTATGTAGGAACTTCAGGCATTAAGGATTTCTTGTTCATCAATGAGAGATTTACCTGCTATATCTACTAGTATATTAGGGGACCTCCTATTGAACAATTCAGAAACTTCTCTAACCTTCTTATATATGTTGAAAATATCATGTTTTCTCTCTAGTTCCTCCATTTCTTTACATCTGTCTCTCATCCACTTCTCCCTAGCTGCAGGAATCTTTTGTTTGATTTCTTTTTATATTTCTCTATGTTGTTCTTATACTTTCTCCGTTTCTCCACGAGTCCTAATATTTTTTCAGTCACCCATCATTGTTTATTATGTTTGATGTTATATATGACATGTGTCTCCATCAACCTTCAGATTAAATCATGAAATAATTTCCACATTTCGTTTACATTGTTGGTAAAATTTATTTCTTTCAGATGGTTGTTGATGTCTATTTCCATCTGATCTTTTTTATATATCTGCTACATTAAACTTTTTCAGCTGAATACTTTTCTTTATATTTTTTAACTTAACATTAATATCGCTAATTAGAGGATTATGGGCCGACCCCATATCAGCATCTGGATATGTAACCGTTGCACGCAGTTTCTGAATCTTTTGTTAACCAATATGTAATCAATTTTATTTCTTATTATGTGTCGGATCATCGCCCGGGCCTTTCCACATATACAATCTTCGCTTATACAGCTTATACCATGTATTTGTTATGACCATGTCGTTATCCTGGCAAAATTCAAACAGTCTGTCACCATGTTCATTACTTTCATCGATGCTATGTTCTTCTACTAAGTCAAATCTACGACCTTAACAAATTTTTGCATTAAAATCACCTAAGATGTATGTGCCATGTTTCTTTTCTGCTGTAGGAGTGTAAATTTGCAAGAAGTTAATATTCAATGGGTGGGCGTTTAATTGTGGGAGCATTATTCTGTCGTTGATAGGAACAAAGTTTCTTAAAAAAATTTCGAGTTCCGACTTTATGAAAATACCGATCTCAGTCTTATATTGGGTATCGTCGTCCTCTCAGCCAGAATAATATAAAATACCATCCGCCTGTCTGCGCGATGCCGAACCGATCCGTCGCAGTTCACTTATTCCCATGATGGACATCCCCATGCGTTCAGTCTATTGAACTAAATTCTCGAACTTACCAGCTGCATATAAGCTTCTGGTATTCCATATGTCTTTCCTTAAATTGAACATTACTATTTTGAGCCGGAAGATTCTTAGCATCCCCGACCCATGATTTCATATGCTGGAAAAAATTCGTACCATAAAAAACAAAGTCTACCAGCGACTTTTTAAAAAACCCAGGGTTTTCTAAATATTAAATTTCTTCCAGACTTTACGTCCTCTTGTATAAAAATATTTTTGTTTACAAACAATAAAGAATGCAATCTACCTTTCCTTCAAATTAAGGCAATGTCAGATGCTAACAGAAGATATCTTTGTCCACTCTTTGAAGTAATAAATTTAAAAAAATATCCGTCCAATATTGAATATCTATAGTATTAAAAACTGTCGGCAACAATGCAAAATTTAAACCACTACGCGAATGCAAGGATAATTGCAAGAAATGTAATTAAAACGTTGATGTTAAAATTATATTTTTTTAATTTTCCACCGTTTGGGTCTAATTTGTCGAAATTTGAGGAAAACGTATACGCAAATGAATATATGAAATATTTAAATGAAGGCATTAAAATAAACGCTCCGAAATCAAGAGGTGAAATATTAAAGAAAAAATACAGATTTTTCGTTAATAGAGATATACAAAAAATATTAAAAAACATGCCATTTATAAACCAAAAGTGGATAATATACTTGCAGTTGGGTGTATAAAATACAATTATATAAGAGAAACTTAGCTCTCAATCAACTGAAAAAACCCTAAACTATAGGGACAAACGTAATCTGTTCTAACACAGTTAGAGACAAAGGACTATCTCAGATTGCAAGAATACCAGGAAAGGGTGGAAGCCTTTCCTATGGTAGTGCACCGCCATCTGTAGACCGGCTTCGAACTTGTTAGTTCTCGTTAGTACAGAATAGGCTAGCGCACTTGAGCATCGGAAAGGTAAATCCTTTAAGCAGCTTATATTAGACAAAATATGAAATCTAATACAAGTGGCGCCATCTCCCAGCATTCAAGTTCGAAACCGGTCTACAGATGGCGGTGCACTACCATAGGAAAGGTTTCCACCCTTTCCTGGTATTTTTGCAATCTGAGATAGTGCTTTGTCTCTAACTGTGTTAGAACAGAGCACGTTTGTACTTATAGTATAAGGTTTTTTCAGTTGGTTGAGAGTTAAGTTTATCTTATATAATTGTATTTTATACACCCAACTGCAAGTATATTATCCACTTTTGGTTTATAGATCCAGATCTCTACGAAATTATATATTCAGATTGCGTGGAATGCTGGGAGATGACGCCACTTGTATTAGATTTCATATTTTGTCTAATATAAGCTGCTTAAAGGATTTACTTTTCCGATGCTCAAGTGCGCTAGCCTATTCTGTACTAACAAGAACTAACAAGTTCGAAATCGGTCTACAGATGTCGGTGCACTACCATAGGAAAGGCTTCCACCCTTTCCTGGTATTCTTGCAATCTGAGATAGTGCTTTGTCTCTAACTGTGTTAGAACAGAGTACGTTTGTCCTTATAGTATAAGGTTTTTTCAGTTGGTTGAGAGCTAAGTTTCTCTTATATAATTGTATTTACATGTCATTTGCTTTATATATAATAAATGAACAAAATACTGGAAATTTAGAGTTAAAAATATTAATAATATTATCATAGAACATCACATATGAAATTATTTGACAGCAGCCTAGAAATAAACTGTTATTTCAGCTTTCTTATATTATTTTTAAATAAGTTTAAAGTGACTCTCTAAATTTTATAAAAATGTGTTTTAAAAATTTCATTTATAATGTCGTAGTTAAAATAAAAATATTCCAAGTCCCGTGACCATAGCACCATCAAGATGTAATAAACCAACAAATTTCTAACGTTAGATTCACAAATTTATATATTTAAATTAAATTTCTTGAACAAAATTAATTATAAATGACATGTAGTATCACAATCTATTGAACTTTCAATAAACCTTCAGTTAAGCTATTTATAAATTTCTCGTCAAATGACAAAATTGTCAAAACATAGTTACAACTCGCTGGGGTTCGACGATAAAAACAATTTTTTTTCCTGCGAAGATCGCTTTGACGCCAGTACATCTGTTTCTTTAAATCAGTAAAGGCAGTAAAAAACATGCATTTGTATGCCTATCTTGTGGCTAAGTCATAATTACATGCCTGACATAACTTTATGTTTTACACATACAGTCATGGGCTAAAGTATGGAAATATTTGTATTTTGCGCATTTTCTCAGCAATAATTTGCGCCATTTATTTAATATATTTGTTAAGGTGTTGAATATTATCACATGCTTATATTTTGGGCTATACACATTCCTCTCTTATCTGCCTTTTTTGTTTATGTCTTCGACATATGTATAGAAATATTATTTTTTTTCTGCATTTTTTAAATTAAAAATCATTGGATTAGTATTGTTGTGCCACTGTTGCCACCAACACAATACTAAGAATGCGCAAAAATAAGTATTTGTCGAAAGAGTTGTAACTTTGAGTTATTGAGTTAAAAAGACAAGGTCTAATGCAATGCATTATAACAAAAAATTTAGGTTTAAAAGACAGAGTGTTGTTTAGAAAATTCTAAAGAAGTTTAGGTTACTAAGGAATGTTAATAATCTGTCAGAGTCAGGTCGTCCCAGAAAAACTACCCCTATGTTGAAAAGTGCATTAAAAGGATTTCGATAACGGATCCGTATAAGTTATCCGTCTAATTTAATGCAAAAATTCGCGAACATTTCCACACGTACATAACGCCTCGAACTATGAGAAGAGGTCTTTATGAAGTTGGATTGTTAAAAAAGTTGCTGTAAAAAAACTTTACTCTCCAATAAAAATTGACAGCCCAGACTTGGGTGTACGGTGGTTTGGAGTGACGAAAGTAAGTTTAAAGTATTTGGTTCAGAGATGGAAGGTCGTTTGTTCGAAGGCCTGAAGCAATAAAATTTGATATTAAGTATCAAAAGCTTCCTGCGAAACATGGGGGTGGCAGTATTATGGTCTGGGAATGCCTTTCCAGATTAGGGACGAGTCCGATATTGAAAATACCTGGTAAAATGGATCGATTTATGTACGCGACATATTACATAATACTATATTACTCTAGAAGAAATGTAGCTTTTATGGAGATGTCAACAAGATAATGACCCCAAGCACTCATCTTGTTTAGTAAAAAATTGACTTTTGGAGAAAAGCGTTCATTTACTGGAGTGGCCTTGTAAATCGCCAGACCTACACGTTTGGGAACACTTGGAGCGAAAAATTAGGGAAAGAATAATTCATAAGGAAAATCATCTATGGGAAGTTTTACAAGATGAATGGCGGAAGATTTCAGTTGATGTAAGTCAAAATCTTGTCGATTCAATACCAAGAAGATGTAGAAAAGTCATTAAAGCAAAGAAGTTTTCACCAAAATATTGAACTTTTTGTACAGACTTAATTATTTTTAGTGGAAACAATATCCTTTCCATATTTTTGTCCCAAGTGTTTGGAAAATTTACTTTTATTTTGTATTTTCATTTGTTGAATAAAAAGTTGTTAATTTAGTAGTTTGTGTTTATTTTTTGATATATAATTAATTATTGATAACCAGATGGATATAAGCAGAAAACAAATTTTTCCATACTTTTGTTCATGGCTGTACATTATCATTTGAGCGAATTTTTACGAGTACATCTAAGTAAATAATAATTTTATAACTTTGTTAATATACGGGTTAAATTTAAAAAAATGTTTATTCATAAATCGGCTTTTATAAGATGGGTCTCTATTAATCCCAATAAAGTAGCTGTTAGTAGTTTTGAATTCGTAACTTTCATAATTAAAGATCAGAATATTTGTCTAAATAAAATGTTGTGAAGGGTAAACTTCACTTTACAGTTCTATGTTTACTACATGACGTAACCAAAAGAATGTGTTTTTTACACTAGTGATAATGTCCTAAGAAAATTTGAATTTCGATGTAAATTTTATAAAAGAAAATAATTAATATTCTTTTCTGGGAGAGCATAATTTCAGGAGTGATAAGATGTAACTATTTAAAACTTATTTATAACATTAATAAATACCCCATTATGCAGTATTTGGGCATAATCTGCATTTAAACAAAAGCACACAACAATCTAAAAATAACAGTTTAAATAGAATGAAGCCAAACTGAAATAAAAGAAAGTTAATTATCAATTTATCAAATAATAATCATATCTAACTCTGCAATTACTTGACAGATAAAGGGATTTCTATATTGTATTCATTCTCAGTTAGCCAAAAATGTTAAATACCTTTAAAATAGCGAGTTACAGCAAATAAATACTTTTTCATTGAGAAATAACGTTGATTACCATCCGGAATGTTACATTTTTAAAATAACAAAAATAAGAAAATTTTATATCTCGACGTTTAACTTTTTCATGTAAAGATTTTAATACATTAACAATTATTTTTTTATAACTTTTTATTAACTCGCTTTCTTGCTTATCTGTTTGTGCGTCTGTGCGGTACCAATTTTACAATCGATTTTAAACTTATATCCCGATAAGCTATAGAGTTGAAATTTTAACCGCAGCTCAGAAGACATGGCCTTAAAATTAACCTTGAACACATATTTCCAAGTCGTTTTAAGGTCAGCTTCACTTTCGATTATCCGAACAAACTGAAATTTGGTATGACAATGAAATGTTATGACCTTGAAAGTATATCTCATGATTATTTCGAAGTTATTTTTTCGCCTGATTGTCCAGTCAAGCTCAAATTTGCTAAACGCATATAAACCTGATTATAATATAATACTATAACCTTAGAACTGACTTCGAACAGTATATTTCAAAGTCATTTCAAGATCAACTTCATTTCCGATTATTCAATTAAGTTAAAATTTAGTACACATATATAAACCCAATGATAATACAATTTTATAACAAACATATATTTCAAGGTCAACTTTACTTCCGATTATCCAATCAAGCTGAAATTTGGTACACCTATATAAACTCGATGGCAATGCAATATAATGACCTGGAAAAGTGTTTCTAGGAGCATTTCTAGACATAGAAGAGGTGTTCGATAATACGTCTTTTCAATCAGTTATCACTTCAATAAAGAACGTAAATTTAACGACTTGTTGCAGGTGGATCGAAAACATGTTAAAAGACAGGGTTGTCTACACAGAACTTTTTTGAAAAACGCTGATAGCACGGGTGACACAAGTATAATGACGGGACACATGGCCGTCGAAGTACATCTAAATAAAATGAACCCGTGTAACGGACACCTCCGCTGCAGACTATGTGGCCAAGCCGAGGAAACGGTAAAACATATCATATGTGACTGTAAGTTACTGGTAAGAAGACGACAACAAACCTTCGGGCCAACAAACCTGGAACCGAAGAAAGTACATACTCACTCCTTAGTAGACCTCTACAAATTAATCCAGGAAGCTAGGTTAACAGGGTGGTTGTAAATCTAGGGTGATCACAATAGGCTTACTATGGCCGCCGTGCATCCGGCAAGAGGGACCTGGAAAAAAAAATATAATGACCTTGAAACTGACTATGTAATAAGATTACTTCAAGGTCACCTTCTTTTTACGACGTTTTTATTAACTCGCTTCTTTGTCTGTCTGTTTGTCTGTTCGGTACAAATTTTGGAATCTATTTTAAACTGATATTCCGATGAGCTGAAGACTTGAAACTTTAAATTGTAGCTCAGAACTAGATGACAATGCAATACTAACTCGCCCTCTTGTCTGTTGTTTGTTTGTTTATTTGCCTGTTCGATACAAATTTTCTAATCAATTTTTGTCTGTTTGATACAATACTTTTAATCGACTATAAACCAAAAGACTAAAAAGCAGAAAATAACTATTTAGATATTTTTTTAATATGCCACGCTTTTAAAACGGACCAAAAAGTATAAAATATATATAATTTGTCACATTGTCTTGAAAATTTGTAATTGTTTTTAAAACTATGAAAATATCTGTAGGATTGAAAACGAAAGACGTTATTTGCAATAGACAATACCTGTTGTGTGAATTTTCTCAACGACAACTACTCTTTATACTCATTATTATCTCATTAATGCACCCCACCTTTTTCTTACAAATAATTTCATAGCTATTAAAAATTCATAATCACAAATTTTTAAGCAATGTGACGAATTATTTTGTACCTTTTAGTCCGTTTTAAAAACGTCGTATATAAAAATAAAAATGTTATTTAGATAATTATAGATTTTAATATTTCAGAGTTTAAAAACTACAGTAAATTGAAGCAACACGAAATGATCCGCGTAATTTAAAACTTACGTAAATTAAATATTCTCCCTCAGCTCCAACAAATGTCCGAACAAAATTTTGATCTCCCTAGAAATGTAACACCTCGTCGAGGATTAACCGATCTCATATGTGATATATCTGCTAATGTAAACACGTTCATAAAATACAAAATGCCGATGGTTAAAATTTCAAACAAAAGGTCATTTAATTTATTGTTTCTAACAAATTTAACGGAAATTGTATTAAAACCCATAAAACGCTTGTTGACATGTCTAAATAACAAATTGTTTTAATCCCAACCAGTATGTACTGATTTTATTGTTCGTTAACCGTAGTTATTGCAAATTAAAATATAATTCGATATTCGGTTGTAAAATTTCAAATTGAATTTGTAAATTACAGCGTTTAAATCAAGATGTTATTTATTTCTCTGAGACGGGCAATACCACTGGTTTACTTTACTATTCGTTTCAATTATTTTAGAGTCATCCTCAGTAGAATTTTGTCGAACAAAAATAAAATTTACTTATAGCCGTTCTGAGGAAGTATCGTAGAGTACTTTTTGTTAGTAATGAAAAGTTTATTTCCTATTTATTAAATAATATATATACATATATATATATATATATATATATATATATATATATATATATATATATATATATATATATATATATATATATATAGTGTGACCATTAAAGTGGAATTTTTTTTTATTAAAAGCTTTATTCGAAATTTGACATTGACATCAATTTCTGTTTCGACTGAGATGAAAATTAACCAAAAAAATAGTAATGACGTGATTAGAATTATCTGTCAAATTTTTATTTTTTTCCAAAAATTTCAAAAGTTGGGTTATATATCAAAATATCGAAAAAAGACATTTAAAAATTAAGACAAACAAGTACACAGTGTCATCAGTAAAGACTGCATTAGGTGGAAAATAAATTTTAAATGCGTTTAGTTTTTATATAATGATTTTTTTGTTAGAGTATTTAGAATTAAACCATTTTCTTAATATTAATGTGTATTTCTTTTAGACACAAACTACATTTTAAAAAATAGATATTTTATGAAGTTACCTTATACAGGGTCAAAAACAAATAAACTTTGCATCATATGTGACCAAATTTTAACAGGCCTATGGATTTTGTAATAAAATACATTGAAAATGGCGCTATATAAAAATTAAACGAATTTAAAATTTATTTTCCACCTAATGCAGACTTTACTGATGACACTGTGTACTTGTTTGCCTTAATTTTTTAATGTGTCTTTTGATATTTTGAGATATAACCCCATTTTTGAATTTCTTGGGAAAAAAAATAAAAATTTGACACATAATGCTAATCACGTGACTACTATTTTTTTTTTGTTAATTTTCATCCAGATCGAAGCAAAAATCATATTTATCTAGCTGTATCCTATACATTACAAGGACAAATAACTTTTTTATTAAAAATTGGTTTTGTTTTCGAAAATTCATAGATTAGGGAAGTGTCCCACAAAATTACAAACTTGTCTCCCTGGACGTAGTATCAATATACACAAACATACCAAACGATCTTGTTATGTCTATATTATATTTATTATCTATTATCCAAAAAATGGGAAGAGCTAGCAAACTACAGAACTTTGCCCAAGTATACTTTTCTAAAAGTCATAAGTTTGATATTGTCCACAAACTACTTTCAATATGATAATAAATTTTAGAGGCAAATTGATGGTTCTGCAATCGGTTCACCTATTTCATCCACAATCACCCAACTAGTCATGGAATATTTGGAGGAAAAAGTTATTATAAATCCAAATTTGAACTTGATTTTCTTTAAAGGTTTTTTGGACGATTATTTAATGGCAATTCCTAGTAACAAACTAAATTACTTTACATAACAATGTAATAATTTTCATAGCAAACAAATATATACCTTAGAATCTAAGCTAAACAGAAAAATAAACTTTCTAGTAAGCAAAACTGATAAAATTTTAACTCATTCGTATACCAAACGAACTTGGCCGCGAAGATAACTGAACAGCTTTTCAAACTATTCAAAAAACCAAAGAATATGTGTAATCCTTTGCTTGGTGTGACAGAGCCATTTTATTAACTTCCCCTACCTTCAGACCCTTGGCTCTAAGGAAAGTTAAAAAATCCCTTATACAAAATATCGAAGAAATTATATATATATATATATATATATATATATATATATATATATATATATATATATATATACTATAACGAACAAAGAACCAAAAATAAAAATAATTCACAACAGGAAACACAAAAACGATACATAGCAAAACAATCTAAACTAATTTTTACCAAAATTTTGGGTGTTTCGACTTCGACATAGGCGGTGGATTGATTAGTAGGTCCGCGGACGCCTTCCCTAGACACCCGTCTTCATACTTTCCTATGCTTGGAACTTCAACTCATTTTTTTGTCGGAACATGCCAGTAGAAATTTACCGTACATGTCCGTCTCTACAACAATATATATATATATATATATATATATATATATATATATATATATATATATATATATATATATATATAGATAAATTTTCGTCCATGTAATTTTAAAATAAAATAAAAAATCCTCCGCTGTGCACACCTAAGCTAAATAACACGTTGCAACTCTCATGGAGAGATGGTTGGTGCTTGCTTAAACTGCGAAATTTGTGGTTAGTTTGATCGCTGGTGCCGAATGATAAAACATGAATGGAATGAAAATATACCAAAATAGTTGACAGGTATAGAAATGATCAGAAATCAATAATAAAGAAAATAATAACTATTAAAATGAAAACGCACCGAAAATGAAAGAACTGACATAAACAGTCTTATTTAAAAAATCAAAATTTCAGTAAGAACTAAATGTAATCTATCTGCCGTGTTTAAATAGTAACCTATATGTTATTCTCCTTTCAAGCAGAGAAAATGGAAAGAATATATAGAAGCAGTTTATTTCCTGTAAATACAACTCTAATCCTCTCTCCATACGCGTTTCGACAATCTCATGGTCTCGTCAATGGAGCTGTATCCAACCGAGAGCAATATTTGTGAAAAACAACTTCTATATAAAGTATAAATTACCAGGCATATCAGCAGGATATTAAAAACCAGCCGACTTCGATGTCCGACTGAAAAATATCGCCAGTACATTTACCGGATAGGGCAAAATTTTAAAAAATCGTAATTTCACTAAGAAACAAAGAAATCTATCTGCCGTGTTTAAATACAGCTCCACTGACTAAGAACGAGGTGATCGAAACGCGTATGGAGAGAGGACCAGAAGTGTATTTGCAGGAAATAAACTGTTTCATAAATTCATAATTTGTTTTAAATTTTAGACAATTATTTTTTTAAAAATGATCTAAATAAAAAACGAAACGTCAAAGTAATGAAAAGCATATTTAAATGTGAACTTAATCTCAAGACAGTTTTATGTAGTAGAAATAGTTTCTATTAAATTACTTTTACCCCAATGAACCAGCATGCCGTTAGTTACAGGGTGGTGGCGGTGGTGGCCGGCAACAGCGACGCAGTGACGCTGTCCAACCTTAAGCCCGATACACAATATCAGCTGACCGTAGCAGCCGTGTGGGCAGGAAAGAAATTTAGAAGCAGGCCTATTGTCTTCCGGACTCTGGGTAAGAACATATGCCTACTTTAAGTATTCTTTTAATTCTAATTATTTAGTCATTATCTTAATTAGGCTTTCATTAGTCCTATGCAAAGATTTATTTTCAGACTCTCTTATAGGCCACAGGACGTAAGCTACATGATTACCACGATTCTGAAACATTATGAGTAGCTACATTTTGAAGAGTCCGACTTTTTTTATTTGCGAAAATTATCGTATACGAGGAAAAGTGGCTCATAAAATTTGTCGGAGAATATGACAACTCGATTTTACAAACATTAATTAAACAGCTGTGAAGAAAACAGCTGGTTGGTAATAAAAAAACATGACCCCATTTTCGACCCTTTTAGGGTGTATTGGAGTTATTATCAAATATGTGGTGTTGCGATTTTCACTTTAGTTTCCTACTTTTTAATGAGACGAAGGATTCCGATGCGAAATTTGTCATTGCGCTCTTAGTTTTTAATCTTCGTTTTTAGGCAGATCTGTATAGAAGTATGTTTGTCCGATATCAAAAAAGTCGCCTAGGGTGTGCCGCAGGGGTCGGTTTTGGGGCCTCTCTTGGTTATGGTTTGTGTTAACGACCTACCTCGGATTCATCAGTGGGGGAAAGCTAGTTATGTTTGCTGATGATACCACGATAGCTATATCTGCGGATGCGCCGGAGGAGCTGTTGCGTGCAGCGGGAGGGGTGTGTAAGGAGTTGAAAATTTAGTGTCAGCGTAATCAGTTAATACTGAACCCGACAAAGAATGTATATGTTAACTTCAATATTAAAAAAAAAAAACATTGCTTGTATAGAATAAAGTAACATATAATATTGGAACCTCAGCTATTGCTAAATTTTTAGGTACATGGCTTGATGGATCCCTGCACTTCCTTTCCTATAATGAACATGTTTTTAAAAAGTTAAATTCTGCCTTTTTTGCCATTTTGACCAAGCTAGGCTACTGACTGTGTATTATTCTCTGGCCTAGAGTCATCTGTCAAACAATATCAAATCTTAGGGAAAGGGGTGGGAGTTTTTCTAGCTCAGAAGAGAATACTGATATTCAGTCTTAAGGCGACGGATTCGTGTAGACCCACTTTTACACAAAACAGCATTTTGACTTTTCATTCTATTTATATTTTAAAATGTGTTTTACATGTTACACATAATTACTCAGAGTTTAGTACTCGTGACCAGGGTCACAGATAAGATACACGAAATAGTGAAATTCTTAGTGGAACTAAACATAGA
This sequence comes from Diaprepes abbreviatus, assembly GCA_034092305.1. Classification (NCBI taxonomy): domain Eukaryota; kingdom Metazoa; phylum Arthropoda; class Insecta; order Coleoptera; family Curculionidae; genus Diaprepes; species Diaprepes abbreviatus. The sequence continues at coordinate 21,605,653 of JASJET010000103.1, forward strand.
ACGACATTCTTTGAGAGATCCCCAATTTATAATTTCATTGTTCTGTTTAACACACTGGCTGCAAAATTGAAAAACATATCAGATAGTAATACATTCAAAACAGAAATAAAAAAATTTCTTATTCAGGGATCATTTTATTATTTTAATGAATACTTAAGTCTGTAGGGTATACTGACTCTTTTGCTGTGTATCGAATGAATATTTTGTTGCGTCCTTCGCTGACCAGTGCGACGGATTTTGTTCTTATCGTTTCCTTTTTTTTCCTATCTATTGCTTTAGGATTCTGATCTGTGGCTTTTAATATTAAAATATTAGATTAAGTTTATTTTGCATATTATAATAAGTAGTATATTGTAATACCAACTAATATAACTGTTTTTTTTTTGTTTTTTCTAGGTTTAAGGTATGATATTTATTTTTTTTTTATTTAATTGTATACTATTGACCAAATCAATGCTGAAGTATTAGTCTTATGGCTAATAAATTATTTCATTTAATTTCATTTCATTATTTCCTTTATAAGTTAATATATCAAAAAGGTAAAAACTAATTTTCGTAGAGTTTTTTACGTAGAGTTCAGTGGCGCAGTCCATTTTTACTAAAAAGTAAAATTTTTGAGATATCAATCAAACTTATGATTTTTTAAATAGGGCACCCTGTATATTATTTTAGATATTCATTAAGTATAATTTAAGCTTTTCAAAAATATATAATGTGCTTATTTTATTTTGAAAAACAAGATCTGAATTCGATATTTTCAATAATTTATTTTATTTGTAACAGTAGGCCATGGCCAATTTATAAGAAGCAAATGAAAAATTTCGACAATAATAATTACATCAAAGATTAAACACATTTAAAGTTCATTTTAATGTTTTCTATATTTTCATTTGTAAACACATAACTATTGTTACATTTTTTATTTTAAACAACACTGTTATTATAAAACCAGAATATTGAAATTTGATTGCAAAGAAACAAGAACAACATTATTTCATGAAACTAAAGTAACAAGAACAAAAGGAAGCACTGAAACAACCAAGAGTTTTTTAAAGATAGTTTTCAAAATGACGGCCGTTTTCTCGAATGCAATATTCGCACGGTTTTGTTATTTTTCTAATTGCATTTAAAAGAATTATAGGTCTATTATCAAGAATTTGGAAGGCCAACCAATCGCCTCACAAAGTTTCGCTATAGATTCATGTCGTGTATTTGCATAAAACCCCATAAAAAAATCCAAAACGGATAAATCGGGAGATCTGGGGGGTCATCACACTGGCCCATTGGTACCTATCCATCGTTGAGAAAAGTTATTGTCCAGAAATTGTCTTAACAGCCCAGAGTTGTGGCTCGGGGAACCATTTTGTTGAAGATAAATGGAATTGAAATGGGCCAATGGAACATTTTCAAGCAATTCTGGAATAATTTCTTCAAGGATATCTAGGTATCTACGTGCTGTGGGACCCCCTTCATACATCATGTAAACAATGTGTCGTCTCAAAATAAAACATGAGACATCAACCCCGAAACGCTTTTATTGTGCCCTTTCGAATCAAGTGGCAATTTTCTGCAGACCAATGACTCGTGCAGTAACGATTAAAAATTCCAGCACTTGAAGAATAACATTGATCAGACCAGACGAAAAATCTGCCAAAAATTCGTTGGTGTGGATTTGTTTTAAACATCATTGACAAAACGTTACTCGGTGCCCATCATCTTCGGTGTATCAATGTTATACTATTTTAAAGTAATATGAATGGTATTTATACTTTTTTAAAATTCTTTCAGCGTCACATTTTGCTACACCAAGTTCTTACTCTATTTTTCTACAGTATGAGGAAGTTGTTGCTGCTGCGTAAAATAACACATTTGTTTCTTTTCTCTCCCTGTCTTTTTTAATGTATGTTTTGGGACGCGGCTGAATAAAAGATCCGTGATCAACTATATTTCTTTTTAAACGAGCAAATATGTCTGGAAAGGGTTGCCTTCTTTCTGGATACCTATTATGAACAAAAACGATCGCCAGATATGAGAATTTATTCTAATTATGACGCTTTAAATACATTACCTATTGAAATATAATTCAGAAGCTTCTTGGGAACTTTCATTGCTTTGTATAAAACGTACTAACATATCATACTTTTCATAATTATCATAAGCGGCCATTGTATATGCAAAATAAATAAAAACGAAAATAAAAACACCTACGTAACAAAGATATTTCATAAATAATAACAATCTGAAAAAATTGTGTAGTTTTGGACATCTGCCTTTTGTTTCTTATAATATTTATTGTCAAAATTATGCATTTGTTTCTTATAAATTGGCTAGTTTGGATAATATCTCAAAAACTTTTTAGAAAAAAAAGTGAGTACGCTATTGAATTCTGCGTAAAAGAACTCTATAATGATCAGTTTCTACCTTTTTGATAAATTAACGCATAACCGCAATACGAAATGGGCCTACAAAACCAAAGTTTTCAAAATCATCCTGTAAATTAAAACCTAAAAGAGCCATGACAAATTAGACACCGAAATCTTTCGTTTCCTTAAAAAGTGGGACTCTAAAGTGCAAGCCGCAACACTATAATAACTCCAGTACCCCCTAAAAGTGTCGAAAATGGGACACCGTTGTTTCGACACAAACAAACATGAGCACACAACGTGTACATGTTTTTTATTACCAATCAGCTGATTATTTCATAGTTACTTAATTAATGTTTAAACAATCGAGTGGCCATATTGTCCGATAAGTTTTGTACTTCATTTTTAATTTCCCGCCTTCGAAAATTCAGATTATACGAGAATTTTGGCCAATAAAAAAGCTGTTGGACCCGTTAAAGCGAAGCCACTAACAAGGTTTCAGAAGAGTCGTAATCCTATTAAAATGGGAGTTAAGTTCTGTAAACTATTATAGTCAGTTCAATCTGATAACCAGAAGAAAATTTTTATCATTATTTCTTGACTTTCTTAAGTACAATTAATAATTTTCATTTCATTCATTCCAATATTTTCCTACTCTTGGACCCGTCTCTTATTTTATTTTCCTTTGATCCGTCCTAATCTGGATGTACTAAGCAAAAAAATCGGAAGCAACTCTTATAACTGTTAAAAAGTTGTGTGGGAAAACATGGGGTCTCTCACCCAAGATGGTGCATTGGTTATATACTAGTATGTGGGACCAGCGATTACATATGCATCCTTGGTTTGCTAGCCCAAAGTAATGAGGGTACTGGAACTGCAATAAAAATGTTACAATCAAGAAGAGAAATTATTTTTCTCTTGGAAAAATACCCAAAATTCCTCCAGGCTACAATATATGCAAACATACACTGGACAGATGAGATAATAAGGAGAGATTACAAAGAAGAACAGATCTATATTCATTCCGACAGCCAAGCATCCCTAAAAAAGGTTAATAGGTATCGTCTAGATTAGTTTGGGAATGTTAGAACGAACTTACAATGCTAACAAAGGATAATATAGTCATGTCAAAGTAAGAACCAGGACATGAAGGCATAAATGGAAATGAAAAAGCCGATGAGCTGGCCAGAGCTGGCTCATTATCTCAATAAATTGGTCCAGAACCGGTTCTTGGGGTGCCATGGTGTGCGACACGATAGATCAAAAAAGATCATAAAAATCGCTGAACAGCCAGACCGAAACTGAATCATAGCATGCATTTCAAACTCATCCGGTATTGTTTAAACCTTTTTAGATCAGGCTAAAAATTTTTTGATTTTTTCATATCTTTAGAACGTTTCCTCCCACAACCTTCTATTTCATGTTTTTCCTACAAACTATATTTGTTTCATTCGTTCGTTTCATTAATTTTAAAAATTTTTACTATTTTTCATATCATAATAAAACCAAAAAAGAACGAAAAAAACAAGAAGAATCATTAATTAGTAAAAAATTATACCACCAAAGTACCTAACAAAGTTTTTAATCGTAGCAATTCACCTAAATTTATTTTTAAAAGTAAGTTCGGAACATCGATTTGACAAAAACCTATATAAATATTTACCATAAATACCGTACTTTGTAATTAAAAAAATTAACACGTAATAACTACGTCAGCAAGTTATGCAATATTTATTTTACTTCCTACGGCGAATTAAATTGTTTAATAATTGTACAGCTTTTTTAAGACTGAAAATCTACGCTAAATAAACCAGAGTAATCCGTAGTTTCTTTAGCGGTCGTACTAAATTCTATTTAGAAAGATCCAGGACCCTATATTACTGCATATTCTAAATTACACCCTAGTAACTATAAACCGTGTAATTTATTCCTTTTTAAAGACGCCCTCTTTGGCAATATAACTTAAAAATATTTCAGCAATATTTTCTTTATATATAAAAGCTGAAAATAATCCTAAAACCTAAATAATTTATGTAGCCAAAACTCCCATAAAGAACCCGAAGCTTAAGTAATTCTCGTTTATTTCAGCGGCAATTATGATGTATAAAAAGACGTTATTAATACAAGCTACTTATTTTTCGTCGTACTTTCTGAATCTGCCATAAAAGTAGGAGTTCCCATTTAATATTTTAAATTGGCTTCCCGATCACTCCCAGAAATCAGAACAATTTTTGCATAATCAAGTAGATCTCTTAAAAATCTTATTCAAGCCGTTTTTTGACCAGGATCCATTTATATCGAGATATTTTGTAGTTTCAAGTTAAAACTCATACGTTATTGTTTAAATATTTATTTTTAGATTAGGCTAAAAATTTTTGAATTTTTCCATATCTGTAGAACGTTTCTTCCCACAACCTTTAGTTCTATGTTTTTCCTACAAACTACTTTAATTTCATTCGTTCGTTTGATTGATTTTTAAAACTGTTAAATTCTTACTTTTTTCCATATCATAATAAAACCAAAAAAAAAGAACAAAATATAAAACCTATTAATTAGTAAAAAGGTATATTTAATAATAGTATATACTATTAAAGTATCTAACAAAGTTTTTAATCACTGCAATTAAACTAAATTTATTTTTAAAAATAAGTTCGGATGATCAGTTTTACAAAAATCCATATAAATATTTACTATAAATACCGTACTTTGTAACTAAAAAAATTAACACGTAATAACTCCGTCAGCAAGGTATGTATTACTTGTTTTTACTTCCTACGATGAATTAAAATGTTTAATAATTACGCAGCCTTTTTTATACTGAAAAACTACGCTAAATTAACTAGAGTACGCAGGACGCTATATTATTCCATATTCTAAATTACGTCCTGGTAACTATGAACCCTAAAATTTATTTCTTTTTAAAGACTCCCTCTTTGGCAACATAACTTAAAAATATTTCAGCAACATTTTCTTTATATATAAAATGGTGAAATAAAATTTCATGTCATTTCGCTTTGAAATTTTATATTTTGTTTGCAAAGTTTTCCGCGGCATAGCGGATGTTTGAAAAGCGTAATAACATGTCAATAAAGTTTACTATTACTTCCTTTGGCCTGGAAATCCTGTATAATATGCTCTATACGTAGAATAAATGTATTTAAATTGCTGTAAAACCTTGTTATTTAATTTAGTATAAAAATGCTTCAAGGCATTTTAGGATAATCGTATAAACAAGCATTTTTTCTTTAAATTTAAAGATGAAATATTTATTAGTACCGCGCACTAAACTTTTAGAAATAGGTATGTGGCAAATGTTTGGATCTCAGTTCAAGTTGTGGAATTTATAGAGTAAGTAATCTGTACAGGAGATGTTTAAAAGAACGAAAAATAATTATTCATAACATATGGGTGTGTCATACTGTATCATGTTGGATTGACACTAACAGTTATCCAGTAAAATAACTGTAATATTTTTTTTACTTAGAAATGCACGAGAAGAATTAATTTTTCTTTATATATAAATATTTGGTTTGTATGTATGTAAATAAACATATACGCTTTATCTAGAATGTTGCTGTTTCTGCAAATTACATATTTTATTCGAATGTAGTAATAACAGCTGTCAAATTTTGTTGACCACATTTTTGGGGAAAGCTATACAGTATGAAAATAAACAGAAAGACTCATTAAAAATAGTTCTTTTCCAAACAAATCTCTGTCTAAAAATATTTTTAATGACATTGTCTTTTTAATACTTAGTTCATTCAAGAAACAATATTCTTAAAGTGAAAAATTGATCACATTATCACAATTTCTAGTAGTTTTAGACTAAAAAATAAGCTAGTACATATCTTCCTCCAAAACTTTATCATCTAATTTTGAAGATTCAAAAATTAGTTGACTAATGGAAAGGGTTTAAACTGTCAAGGGAAATAAAAGTCAACCAACTCTTTAACTTTTAGACCCAGATTCATTAAGAAGATTTCATACTTAGACCCGATCTAGTTACGATAGAAGTTAGGTCTTTTCGTTAACCAGTTTTATCTTGCTTATGATATTGTTGCTAGACTGGTATTTAAAAGGCAAAATCTCACAATTATGTGAGAAGAGATCCAATAAAAAAAATTAAATAAAACTAAAGCAAAATTACCAGAGTTTAGCTCAAGACTAGTAGAGTACCGGAGAATAGGGGTGGGTTATTTAGGCGCCACTGTATCATTAGCTAGGTTGAATGCAGGAACCTTCCTAGATGTCGTAAGAAACTGGCTTTCAACTTTACTCCTACAGATAAACGAGTACACAAAACATACAAACGCAAGTGATCATGTGGATCAAATAAAACTCGTATATAAATAGTAATAATAAAAATCATTAATCAAATATTTAATAATGTTTGTCCAGCTTAAAGTTAGATATGCTATAATGAAACTCGGGTACCAAATAATTAAACAACTTGAAAAAAAAATCAAATAAAATTGACAAATAATGCACACCATTTACCTTCCGGCGCTAAAACAACTCAAACCATGTTCATGTTCATGATAAATTACACAATGCCTTACAAAAAGAAATAGAATGGAATTTACTTAATTTTCAAAAGTAATCATTTATCATTAAAACTAAAAAATAAAATAATAAAAATTTGCCTGTCTGATGGTGGAAGCGCTAGTTCGGTGGTCTCTCTGCTTGACTGCATAGGTACTAGTGTAACTTTAAAAGAGTAGACGCACAAAATAAACCAAGATATAAACAGAACGGGTACTAATAGTAATGATCCGTAGGTAGGATAACTGGTAGTGAAATAACCAGTTGGTAGGATCCCAGTAACAAGAAAGTAAAAAGGAAGCATCTAAGATAACTAATAAAAAAATAATACAAAAGCAAATGTATTTACTAATTAATCTTTGCCAATGTCACTAGAGTTTTAATTTAAGAATTTAAACTTTCTACATATTAAAAAAAATCGAAAGTGATCTTAGAGTTAACACAAAAGTAAATATTAATCAAAAACTAATTGGAAATAACTAAACAAATCATTAATTCAGAGTAATCGCTTTAACTAAAGAATTCATGATAAGTAAGAGTAAAATACATAAACGTACAATAAATCATCAGCCTGACTCTAGAAGATCACCGATAATTACTTTAATATAAGGTAAAACAAAATATTTACTATATAAAATAATTAATTACTCATTTTAATGTACCATCATAGAACTAGGAATAATAATTAAATAAAATGGATAATATTTAGGATTTGAGACCACTGGATGATGACGCTGCATGCTGAGTTGATCAATCTTAATTACTGCCAAATAAATCAGTCAAATCTGGCAAAAATAAACACAACTTTAATTAAGCTCCTATGCAAGAACAATAGAACAAATATACTCAAAATATAATCACAGTAATTAACACAATACTGTGTAAAAAGTCAGGATACACTTTTTGGCATAAACTTTTCTATTAAATTTAAATAAATTTTCTTAATTTTGACTTAAATTGGTCAGTCTCAAGTTCCTAAACAATATAATCGAACACAAAAAAATATACTGAGGTCAAACTGGAAGTGATCGAGGCAACAGACATCTCATTCAACTTTCTCTAATTTTAAGCCCAAAATGGGATCAAAAGATTGTATACCATTCAGAGGTACTTTAAAATATAAGAGATAAATTAATTATTTAATATATTGGAGGTCATCGTGATACGTGGATAGAGCAAATACGTACCAAAATAAAGTAAATTTTACCATCAACAGCAAAATTACACTCAAAGTTAAGTCTTACTAATATAAAGAGAATACTTTAAGCAAATACTCGGCAACAAATATCAAATAGTAAGAAAATTCAGGAAAAAAATCAATAATCATAAAAAAGCAACTTGCAACAAACGGTCTTAAAACCTAATATAAAACTTTATAATAGTCTAATGCAGTCAATTTAGGTTTTAAATAGCATGATATGGCTAGATTCAAATTAGACAATAATTTTACTCGGTAAAATTCAATTTGGAGCTTAAATCTTTGATAAATCAAAAAAAAATCCATACTGGATTGTTTTAATAAATTGCAATTAATGGATCTTATCCGATATTATTGGTCTTAACAGGATTCCTTAGTTGACACGTGCAAACTGCCAAAATTCTTGTCTCCAAGTTTATTCCGGTAAAAATAACACCATAAATGCCAAACAGGCGAAATTAACTCAATAACTCAACACAATTACTTGGGTAATAAACGACTTTTCACCAAAAAATTCCAAAGGACGGCCAATATAAATTGAGATGGAAGTCCATAGAGTCAAACCAAAAAAAAAAGTGACAAGTCAAGGCAAAATAGCCTCCATTTATAACCAAGATCCTTGCTTGCGTACAACGCTACCGTTTTTAGGCACATTCAGTTGACAGTTTTGAAATAAATGACAATGGCCCTAGGCAACAACAATCGGTTTAAGTGAATTTGTTAAATAAGCAAATTAATTAATCATTAGCATTTTCCGCTCACAACCAAATAAGTATCCCAATAGCTATTTTAGATTAAAGAAATACATTTTAAGCAAAAGAATAAAGTTTTTTTCTTTACTAAGACAAGCTCCAGAAATTTATGCAACTCAAAAAAAAAATAAAATGAATATAGGATGTAAAACCTACTGACAATGCAAATTTTACTAAAATAATAGTAGACAGGAAAACCGAAATCTGTCTGAAAAAAAGTAACAGTAAATTCAACATCTATAATAAACAACCAAACACAGTGTACTAAAATATCACTATAATGGCCCAACTAATATTAAAATTAACTTAAAACTATACTTTATGAACTGCTCTAATAATAATTTATGAAAGATATTTAAGGAAAGGATATTGTGTTTGGCTACAACGTAAGTATTTGCAACAAAAAAGGTAAAATAAATCGAGTTAATCATAGTTTTTAGGGAGACAAATATTTCCCTTACCGATCTCTAGGTTTTAGCTTTAACTCTCTACATAACCGTTTGTTTGTTGACATCTACAGTGTGTCAAAAGCGTAACAAGACGGCTGGATATTTCCTCAGGTAGGATTTTTTTTAAAAGCTCATTGTTTAAGTAATTTTCAACGAGAAATCTAATGATGACTTCAGATTTGACCTTGACAATGATCTTCAAGGTTATTTGGAGATCAACCTAATTCTTTTTAACTCTTTTTGACAACGACAACCGAAAGAGCGGTAATTTTACGTTCAGGTTATAGGTCCATCATGACCTCAACGGTTACTCTAAGGACATTTAACCTTAAACTAGAAAACTGATCTACTTTTAGCATTACCCAGAGACAACGAGATAGACGTAGTAGATTCTGTTCCCATTGGGGTGTTTGCCTCTCACGTTCTCCCCTCAAGACTCCATTTCTTAACGTTTTCCTTGTCTCTTTTTGCTGTAGCTAAACCAATCAAGTACAAATCAGTAAAAATATTCGAAATGGAGCTATGCGACTGTAAAAATGATAAACAAACATATTATCCATCAAACCAGCTTTTGCAGAATCGGGTTCCGTAGTTCATCTAAGTTTTGTAATTGAATTGCGTACACTTTACTCTTTAAATAATTCCAAAGAAAATATTCAAGAGGCATCAGATCAAAAGATCTAGCAGATTACTCGATTCTGCCTCTCCTTCCAATACACCTATCATGGATTTGAGTATTTAAATATGGTCGAAAATCCCTACCATAGTGAGGGGGCCTCCGTCTTGCTGGAATCATGTATTAACAAAATTATTACCAGCTATCTTTCTTATTCTTAGTGTAATGTGATTTCTGAGCAAATCATATCTTGCAGCATTGAGACCACCTTCAATAATGAAAGGATCTATTAATGTATCATTCAATATACCAGCCCAAACATCTAACTTTTATGGATATTGAGTGTGACTCTCCGGCATCCAAGCAGGATTTGTATTCGACATATATCTATAGTTGTACAAAAGGAGGGGATCTCCATCGATTTTGTTCATCATCGTTTCCTAGAATTCATTCCAACGATCAGGATCATCTTCATTAAGCTCCTGTACCAAATTATCTTGTAGGAACCAAATTTTATGCTTATCAAACCTCTTCACGTAATTTCATAAGCAACGTCATACGCATTACCTGCTCTACTTAAACTAAAATTTGGATTATCAACAAATTTCCTCTCAGTTGTAGATTAGAAATAGAACTTAACCCTTCTCAGTAGCGAAAAGTGCACTTTAATAGCATTCGAATCTGATCAGAAGACCCTTCTCGATCTTCCCAACCATTCATCATTAATAAAAAACATCTCCAGTTCCGAAAGTTTGGCATACGATCAATCATTTAGCGAGATTTAGACAGTAACTAAATCAAATGTAGTTATAGTAGCTAATGTAGGGATTCTTCCGAAAGTGATAGAATGAAAATGGTGAGTAGACTTATTTGGAAAGCCAATTGTATTTAAAAAATCGGGATAAAATTGAATCTCTTTATGACGGAAATGTTTCCAAATCAATCAAAAAATTATTTGTCATGTTTTATTTAACGGATTCTCAAATTAGAACAGACTTTGAAGACCTTGAAGGTCATGCTCGAGCTCAAGATTAAAAACACTGCCCAATGCGTCTGATTAAAATAAATAAGTCTTTTCGGTCCAAATTTTTCTGAGCAGATTTTGTTTCCAGAGTTTAAGTTTTAAATGCCTTTATAGTGATATTTGAGATTGAAATTATAAGCTAAGTACATCTTTATACGTAAAATTTCCCTCTTTTTTATTTGCCAATATCAAAAGAGGCAGTTTTCATTAAAAGAAAACGTAATTTGACCTATAAATAATCTTGAAGGTCATTATCAAGGCCTTCTTGTTGAAAACTTCTTAATAATTTTGAGCCTTTAGAAAAAAGTCTTACCTGAGGCAATATACAGTCGTCCTGTTACTGTTATGACACCCTATGTAATAGAAATTATAAGCATATCGCAAATAAAACAAAACTGGCCAACTAGAAAGTCTAGCTTCCATCACAACTAAATCGGACTTAAAAGCTACACTTTTTAATAAACCTGACTGCAAGTGTATATTAACAAAAACCGTTCAGAAATCGAAAATTATCTCTCCTATCAGTACATTTCTTTTCAAGTTATATCTTTCCCGTAAACTGTAATAAATCGTTGACCAAGTGGAAAGTAATGCAAATAGGTAGAGAAAACGACAAACAAAAGTTTGAATGAACATAATTGTCTTTCTTTAGTTTGCTCTAGAACAGTAAAGAGATATTGGAACCGAAGTACGAACTTAAAAGTCCATTTTAACAATAAAATTTTCTTTTCTACTTAATAAATCTTTTCCAGAAGTATTTTAGTTGCGAGTTTCCAACTTTATTGTTTTTATAAACCATTTTAAGTCGTCTCTGAAGTAGCTTCGAGAATAAAAGATTGATTAAATGAAAGTTTCAAAAAGTTTACATCATTTTATGGAAGTATTTTGTTTTCTCTAAAGTTGTTATTTATGATTAAGCTCATCATTCACAAGACGAATTTCGAGAAAGATAAAAAACTTTTTTCGTTAGTTTCAGAGCTGAAATGCCAATTTTACTCACCTAGTGCCTTGCTTTTTTCAAATGTCCATACATTAAGTGATAAAACAGTAGGTGCTTTAGTATCACTTGCTTCTTTATTTTTGGAAGAGAGTGGTTTCTCAAGTATGGACATGTTCATAAAAAATTCACTTCCCTTTTTCATGTTTTCCAAATTTTAATAAATGTTGAAACATGTGGCATTTCATTTGAACAGAGAGCTCAAATAACAGTGATCGCTACTCTAATATTTGTGGTTTTGAAGATATTGATATTTAGGTAAAAAAGTTAATTTTCCCTCTTCTCTCCCTTAAGGAAGGTGTGCACTAAATTGGTAAGCGAATGACGTGACAGCGTTGCACGGTTGGCAAAAAAAAACAGATTATTGTCTACAAGTCAGATCACTTCTACTTAGCCATACTTCTTCTTCATACTGTCTAAATTCAAGCCGCGATTTCTTAACCTCAAGAAATGTAAACAAAACAAAAGGGACAGAAATCAGAATTTTGGCAAAAATTGCAAGTCAAATCTTAACCAATTTGAACAACTCCAAGCACTCCTACTTGGCCATATTTCGTAGCTATGCTGCATAACTAGAATTACCCCAAACTTTTGACATTCTTACATAGCCACACTTCATTGCTGTACTGCATAATCATCAGCCAGAATTCCAAAACCCAAAAAAATGTAGATAAGAAGACGAAAATGAGAATTTCAAACAATTATCATTCTGAATATCCTTACACCAAAAAAATAGTTGAAAGCAAAAGAATTTCGGTATCTAATTTACTACGTCTAATAGTATTAATCTGACTCGAAATCTAATAGCATAATTTTCAATCCCTCCAACTCTTATCTCTATTAATTTAAGGCAAAAAATAAGAACAACTATCCGTTTCATTATTATATTTTTCCATCAGCTTTAACATTTCGCCTATCATGGTAAGCTTTATCAAATTTTTATGATTTATGTTTAAAATAAGAATTGTTAAAAATCTAGAAAAAGATAATGGCTTCAGATAACAGTTTTTTTAAATATTAAAACTCGTGCATCGAAACTTCATATTTGACATCTAACTGCTATTATCGGAGTTTTTTCAAAAAATATCTGAGAAGTTTGCAACAATATATAGTACGTGTGAATTAATTGTGTTTTTGCACTGTAAAAAACTTCACATTAAGCTTATGTGCAAGAAGCAAATTTCATAAGCCGTTTATTAAATGCTTTTAATTAAAAATCATGGTCCTTGGATTTAGACCGTGTCAAATTGGAATTATTACCCGACGTTTCACCTACGATCGTACGAGACATCTTCAGGGACCCTTAGTCCACGAGATTAGAACAGCCCGGTATTTATACCCGACTAGTGCTCACCGAACCGTGATCCAGCGTTACAATCGATTTCCACATGTGATGTAGCCTATAACTTACATCTCTATTAATATTATTTAGATATTTACAAATTTCGATTGACTCTCTAATTTTACGTTTAAAGAAACCAGATGCTGATGCTAGCACCTAAGTTTCTTTTACATTAAAAGTGTGTCCTGAGCAATGCTGGTGTTCAGCTACTGCAATCTTGTCGGAGGTTCCGTGTATGTAAGGTAAGCCACCACTGTCCATAGGAGGTTCATTTATGACATTTTGCTGAGAAGTTGGGTTTTTATATTTATTAATAGAACGTATTATATCTTCAGCGCAATATCCGTTGCCTCCCAGAGCATTAATCAGTTTTTCTGTTTCTGATTTTATGTCATTATAAAGTCGTTCACACGGATCCAACAAACAAAATCGAAAGGAACCTCACATTTCTAATCAATGCTTCCAGCCTCATTCCAGAAGAAAAGAAAGCCGTTAAACCAAGCAGCTATAAGATTTCACGCCTCTACGGACTGCCTAAAATATATAAAGAAAATGTACCTCTACGTCCAATCGTCAGAGCAATAAATTCATCAACCTACAAAATAGGTAAATATTTGGCCAAACTTTTACATCCTTTTACAGGAAAAACCGAATCCTTTGTTAGAAACTCTGAATACTTTGTCCAAAGATTAAAAACCATCCAGTTAGAGCCCGAAGACATATTGGTCAGTTTTGATGTAGAGTCCTTGTACACAAATGTTCCTATAGATGATTCAGTTTCCATAATATCTGACATATTACGAAACAACAACATGGACTCCACCCTACCAGATTTAATTAAAGCATGTCTGATTTTCACTTATTTTACTTTTCAAGGAAATTTCTACTAGCAAACTTCGGGAGTGGCCATGGGATCATCGCTATCACCTGTGGTAGCTAACATCTTCATGAAAGCTTTCGAGGAAAACGTCTTGTCTTCGTCTGCTCTAAAACCTAAACTTTGGTGCAGATATGAGAATGATACGTTCGTAGTTTAGTCGCACGGCGCAGATAACCTCCATAATTTCCTGGATCATCTAAATCAACAACACCCTAGCATAAAATTCACTATGAAAACTGAATCAAATGGTGTCCTTCCTTTTCTTGATGTACTAGTCCAAAGGAAAGACAATGGCAAATTAGGACATTCTGAGTACAGAAAACCAACAATGTCACACCATCATCCTTCTCAAAAACAATCCATCATAAATTCTTTGGTACATAGAGTATTTTCAATATATGACGAACAATCACTAAAATCAGAAACAGAAAAACTGACTAATGCTCTGAGAGGCAACGGATATTGTGCTGAAGATATAAGACGTTCTGTTAATAAATATAAAATCCCGAATCCTCAACAAAATGTCATAAATGAACCTTCTATGGACAATGTTGCCTTACCTTACATACACGGAACCACCGACAAAATTGCCAGATTGCTTCGAAAATTAAACATTCGCACAATTTTAAGAAAGTTGGACAATGTTTAAAGTCTCCAAAGAACACAATTCGATTTCAAACAGAAGGCAGTTACAAGATATCTTGCTCTTGTGATAAAGTGTATGTAGATGAAACAGGACGGTCTATATCTACCAGACTTGAACCTGAAGATGCCGCATGCAATCGTAGGATATACGTCGGATAATAATTTCAATTTAGCACGGTCTAAACCCATGACCCATGATTTTCAACTTGACCAAAGCAATGAAAATTTTTGTTCTTTAAATGCATTTAATATTAATGCATTAAATTTAATGATTTTTACATTAAATCTAACGTAATTATATATTAAATTTGATATGTTTTCAGTTGCTTTATTGAAATTTAAGGAAACATTCAATTAGATTTAATGTACAAAGCTTTAATTTCAAAGTACATGTAACTGATTCACGATTTAAGGTACAAAATCATGAAATTGAATTAATGTATGTACATTAAATTTAACGTTATTTTTAACATTGCGGACATAAGTATTAAGTTTTGCCATATTTTTGATGAATTAGATTGTGGTCAATTTGGCTTAGATTGGCAATGTCTTGTTGGTCATTCACGACATGTTGTTCCTTTTTTATAGGAATTATTTCTTTCACTAAAAGTTTGTGATAGTCCTTATTTTGTGTCAACATTTTAGTAATTACAAAATCAAATTGATATTTTAGAATAATCTCGTGTTTGTATAAAGCCTTAGACGCGTTTTTTGTATATTTATGTCCGCGTATTCTGTCATCCAGATATTCATACATGGTATGAAATAAATTACATTTCATGTGTTATTAGAAGGGATTTTACCTTTTAAAGGTATAATGAGTAAGAATAGACAGTTTTAGGCTTGATTTACTGTAATGTTTATTTCGTAAATATCTTTTATTTGTTCAGATAATCCATGGACGTAAGGAATTGCGACATATTTTCTAATATTATCTTCCGAAAAATTGTGGTGGAAGATTTTTTGTTGTAAAATCTAAAAATACGCTGTTTAATCTATTTATCTGTTCTTCTAAAAAATTGTTTTCTTTGATAATTTTCCTATATTTTTTCAATGCTGGTCGATATCACGATGAGGTTAAAGTTAATGCCCTATCTATTAATTCTATGATTACGCTGTTTGTTTTGAGTTGTAGGTTAGGGTGAATTATTATTAAAGTAACCACCTGATCAGGTGTGTTTATGTACCATTTAGTTTTAAGTGTTTCCCATACGGCACCGCTATAGGGACACTGCGAAAATTGACTCTTTACGGAAACTTGCAGGAAAATCCCGGATATACTTCTTCGGACACATCAGCCAGACTCTAACATTACCCCTGACGCCACAATAAATAAGTAAGTCAATCTCTCAACCCTGACCAAAAAAGAATCAACAAGAGATTGGGAAACAGGAAGTAAAATAGTAACCTACAACAAGATATTATGTGCTATAGAATTGTTTGAAAGCTAAGGACCGACATCCGATGAGGTCATCCTAATGTTTTTAAAGTTGAGCTTAGGGATCATCACTCCGGTGCTCTGCAAAATTTTAAGAGCAAGTATACCCCCAGGTTACTTACTCTCGGCCTGGAAAGGTCCAGAATTACCTTCATACCCAAACCTGAGAGAGACTACTCTCACACGAGATCGTTCAGGCCAATTAATCTGTCATCTTTTCTGCTAAAGCTGACAGAGAAACTAGTTGAAAACATATACTGGAAACCACTCTTAAAGAGAGGCTACTATACCCCAGCTAACACGCCCACCAATCAAGAAAATCATGTTAGTCAAGCTCTACATCCCCTAGTAAGAAGAATAGAGTATACCACGAATAACAAGAAAATTGCATTGACAGCTTTCCTTGATATTAAAAGTGCTTTTGATTCCACCTTCTTCGCCCCCAAGGCATAGTCTGCCAGAACACATGGCATTGAAGACACTGTGCAGATGGATACCACTTCTGTGATGTCTGGTGGTCGACGAGTTCCTGGTAAATCTCAACGACCAAAGCTATTATACCCAGGATATGACTCATTGTGGGGAAACATGGCTATATATTATCGAAGCTGATGCCAGGGGCTCTGACCATATTAGATGAGTGGTGTACTAAGGAGCACCTTAGAGTAAACTACACTCATACCCTTTACTAAAAGTAGAAAATGGGATGAACTAAAATTACCAACTTTCTTTAATACACAAATGCAGATGAGCTAGGAGGTTTAATATCTAGCTGTATTTCTGGAGGCGAAGCTTACCTGGAACTCATACCTGCAGAAAACTACAAGTAAAGGTAAAATATCCACCAGCAAAAAAGGCACTGGGCAAGACATGGCGATTAAAACCCCACATTGTGCACTGACTGTACACTGCGGTGGTAAGACCCATGATAATCTACGGCTCTATTATATGGTAAATAAGATCCACACAGCAGCCATGAAAACCCTATTAAGCGTCCTTCCGCTTGATGTGATAATCAAGTCGTGGGCAAGAATGGGAGCCTACAACGTCTAGTGGACTAAACCTGCCCTCGGACACACCAGCTTCAAAGGCGTGGTGATGAACTCATTGCAAGAAATGAGCAGTGACGCCATGCCAAGAACTTACATTTTTGACATACCTTACATCATTCATCTTGACTGAAAGGCGGATACTAATCGAACAGTAAGTCAACCAGGAAACTTCGTCTGCTATACAGACGGGTTCAAAACTGATCATGGTACAGGAGCCGGAATACACGGGGATACACCCAGGCTTGACATAAGTGTAGCATTGGGGCAGTATATCACAGTATTCCAGGCAGAAATTCACGCTATCAATGTCTGTCTTCGGGAGAATCTGAGGAGAAGTTACAGGGACAGGACCGTTCTGATCCTCTCTGACAGTCAGAGTTAATTAGGTTTAATATTTTTAAAAAAATGTTGATTCGAGCTATTTTCTCAAATAAATGGGAAACTTATACCCAAGAAACTATATATATATATATATATATATATATATATATATATATATATATATATATACTGTTCGCATTTTACTTCATTCAAACACGGAGCTGCATATAGTTGTATGTTTGCTGAATGTGATTTCAGCACTACAACGGCATAATGTGGATATATCCACTGCTATTGCATTTCACACGGAGGAATCCGTGAAAGCCGCATTAACATATATACGCCATCCGGCGGGAGGTCGGCGAAGCCGCGTTCAGTATTTGCATGCTTCCTTTCTAACTGTCCTTTGCACAGCCAGGTGCATGTCGGTACCCTGATGAGTCTAGTAGAGACGAAACATGTACCTCTGCCGTATCACTGTGGCGGGGAGGGTAAGTTTTGACTTTCTTCTCAGTATGGTGGTACAGGTGGGCCATCATCTCAATGCTGGTGGAATAGGGTAAATTGCATTTTATTACAATTTATTCTAACTGTGCAACCTCTAACATAGAAAGGATATGATGGAGAGAAATTTGCTTTTACTGTTCGCATTTTACTTCATTCAAACACGGAGCTGCATATAGTTGTATGTTTGCTGAATGTGATTTCAGCACTACAACGGCATAATGTGGATATATCCACTGCTATTGCATCTCACACGGAAGAATCCGTGAAAGCCGCATTAACATATATATATATATATATATATATATATATATATATATATATATATATATATGTATATATTTCTCTTTCTAAGCGAAAGCTAGAAGTACTTTAATCTAACGGTCATCCAAATCGGTGAAATTTTAACTTACAAGTATAGATTTTGGTAAAATTTTCGTTTTCGTCTCTTTTCTTTATATTTTGTTAAGTTAGGAAATTTTGGCTAATGACTATGCAGTATAGCGTCGAAGTGTTGCCAAGTAGGAGTCTTATAAGCTTGGAGTTGTTCGTATATATCAAGATTTGCCTTACAGGTATGAATTTTTGCCAAAATTCTCGTTTTCGTCGCTTAATTTTTCTACATTTTTTGAGGTTAGGAATCTTTGACATGTAAATCCCTTTGATACCACCTCCATGCGATTCCACTGCCACACCACCTTTTTACCAGTCCTATTCCATACTGTATTCCTTTACCTCGCCACTACCTCAGCACTTCAATATGCGCCTTGACATAATATTATTGGTGAACCTCCACATAATAATAACTACTTGTCCAGATTTCAGTTTTTTTACTTTATTATTCAGGTTGAGCTAGGCAGCCAGGAGTTCGCTTTTAATATTTATAAATATACGGATTCGATTTCGTCTAGAAACATTTGTTTAAAAAGAAAAAGCAAAAATCACCTTCCCACTTCATAATTTTTAATCAATGATGTAAATATTTAGTCTATACAAACCTTTTGATAAATAAAGAATATTCAGAGCTGCACTGTTTTATCTTGGGAATAGAGACTGTAATATTTTTGAAAATAACATCTCTTAAATAAATTAACGGGATGCTTTTTAATACCCTAAAAACTCATATAAAGTTCCCAATACAACATGGATTGGCGATTAAACTGTCAATTTGTTTTTATTAAGGGTATGTCCCTTTAACGTTTAAGTGAATGTAGGGGGCACAAGGGTATTTCGAGTCAACATACAATAAAAATATAGTGTTGTATATGAACTGTTTATTTATTTAAATTTTTTTTAATGTGCAATAAATGCGTTTTATTTTTTAATCGACAACGGTTCATCAAACTTTTAAAAAAATCAAAAGGATATTTTTACTAGGATGCAATTATGACAAGAATATTGATTTTAGAAAAAAGTAGTGGTGTACAAAATTTTCTTTAATAAAAATATTTAAGGTCATGCTAGCACGCACAAATTTTGTGCTAAAACCCAAAAAGAAGAGACGCTCAGCCAAAATACCAGACAACTAATGCAGAAAAGAAGAGGAATGAGAAGCGAAACGGACACTAAAGCTGACGAACTACAAAGAATAAACAAAGAAATATCCAAAGTCGTTAGACAAGACACTCGGAAATGCCATCAAGAACAAATCAAACATATCATTGAGAACAATAAAAGTATGAATGTATTGAAAAGAAAGCTAAGAACGGGAACAAGACAAATAATCAAAGTGACAAATAAGAATGGTCGGTTTTCAACAAACAGAGAGGAAATACTTAAACTAGTCGAAAATTTTTACAAATTACTATACAAAAACCAAAATAAAAAGAATAGCAAAAACCAAGTACCAGAAATATTGACAAAGAAAAAGGGCATTGTCAACCAAGGAAGAACAAATGCCGGAAATTACAATAGACGAAATAAAACTAGCCCTAAGAAAAACTAAGAATAACAAATCTCCAGGCGAAGATAGTGTAGTTACTGATGAAATCAAAGTCGGAGGTGTTTGTCTGCTTAAGAAAATAAAAGACCTTTTTAATATGTGCCTTTTGGACAGTACAATACCCGAAAAGTGGCACAATGCTGAAGTAATTTTGATTTACAAAAAAGGAGATCCCCATGATTTGGAAAACTATAGACCAATAAGCCTTCTTAGTCACCTATATAAACTCCTAGCAATAATAGTAACGAATCGACTTGAGAAAAAACTTTATTTCTACCAACAAATAGAGCACGCGGGGTTTCGTACTGGGTTTGGAACAAACGATCACATACAGAGCATCAAGACGGTAATAGAAAAAAACTATCGAATACAATCGACCACTCTTCTGGCTTTTGTAGATTTCCATAAGGCCTTTGATACGGTAGAGCTTGACAAAATTATGGAAGAATTACAAGCATGCCTCATTGACTATCGATATACAAAGTTAATTAGCAATATATACAGGAATGCAACTATGTCGGTGAAACTACACAGTTTTTGGCAATTGGTAGAGAAGTCCGACAGGATGGTACTTTATCGCCTAAACTGTTTACTACAGTACTAGAATACGCCTGTAAAAAACTTAACTGGGAAAAAAGAGGCCTGAATGTATACGGCCAAAGATTAACAAATTGGAGGTTCGCGAACGACATAGTTTATTTTCCGATAATCTCAAGGATATATGTACAATGTTACATGAACTTCAGCTAGTGTGCGCCAATGTGGGTCTTAAAATAAATATATCAAAAACAAAATTTTTGACCAATCTGGTACCTAATGGAAATATCAATATTGGAGACAACGAAATGGAGCTTGTGAAAAAATACATATACCTTGGACACGAAGTAAAGATCACAAGAGTTGATCAAACATGCGAGCTACGGAGAAAAGTAAATCTCGCATGGGCAGCCTATGGAAAACTTAAAGACATCTTTAAAAGCGATGTACCAATTTCTTTAAAACATAAAACATTTGACCAATGTGGATTACCGGTTATGACCTACGGTGCCGAAACTTTGACATTGACAGTTGCAACTTCTAAAACGCTGAAAATATTTCAGAGAAAGATGGAAAGGCCAATGCTAGGTATATCGCTGCGTGACCGAGTTAGAGATGAAGATCTGAGACGAAAGACAGGAGTTACCGACGTAATTTTCCGAATTGTCACACTCAAATGGAACTGGGTCGGACATGTCGCCCGAATTAGTGATGGAAGGTGGACGAAGAGATTACTCGAATGGAGGCTGAGATTGGATAAAAGAAGTAGAGGAAGACCCCCCTACTCGTTGGACTGACGATCTCAAGAGAATTGCAAATCGCTCAAGATAGAGCACAATGAACAAGGAGGAGGGAGGCTTATGTCCAGCAATGGACGCAAAGGGCTGAATGAAGAAGCACGAACGCCACAGACAAAAGTAGAAAAGTTATTGACTAAAAAATATGTGTTTGAATGTAGACTAATATGTGGTGGTTAAAACGTGGTACAAACAAAAATAAAGACAATGCAATATTTCTAAAATATACTGTTACATAGCAATGGCCCCAATGTTTCTACAGTTCTAATGTTCATCCTCGGCACCAACTCTTCCCAAGAATTTTTTTTTAAATCAATACTTATTTTTTGCCGCCCACTGAATATAAATTCTAGTAAAATTTTACATATTTCTAGATAAAACACACAATACCTTTCAGAAACTAGAAATCTACTATACTATGTTTTTTGTTAGTTACTTAAATTAAGTGAAATCTAAGAATTTGTTCTTGAAAATTCCTACATACCTCGTATTTCATTAACAGTTTTCCTTATTTTGCATAAAACGCGGAAAATCACTTCTAATTTAGAATTCAGTTTTTCCTCTGAATCATTAAAATTTGTAACATCCATAAACGAATTTCCCGCTTATAGAATATTCTGTATTACATAATATTTCATAAATATGCACTTTTTGAGTCGATTAAATACATGTCAGGCGAATAATTTGCGCTGTAACCATAACATAAATATGATTTTTTTGAAATACACATCTGTTATTTTCTTTCTGTTTAAGTTTGAGAGAAGAACGTCAGAAAAATAAATTTTCATGTTTCTAATTAATTTCTATTCATCTTATCATTACATATTTTTAGTTTTGCTCTTTTCCTTTATTTTTAAACACCTTTTTACTTTACAGCAGTAACCAACACTAAATCATTCGCGTGCCCACTAACTCAGACCTTTCCCAACAGCGAAAATTTTCCCTCTGATCTTTGCTGATCAATAAAATTTTTTAATTAATATATCCATGTCATAGACATACTATAAAGATACTAAACAGCGGGTCCTATATAAGAAAGTTCGCTCATGCTTAGAAAGAGACGGAGTCTTTTCGATGAGTAATACCTTTCTTTTTAATAGAAGAGCTAAGAACGATACTCCAAACGTCATTGGATACCCCTATCATCTGACCGAAATTAGAAAGAGAATTCCTAGTCGTCGACAATGCTCTATCTCTTTTTAAGCGTAAGCCAACTTTCTTCTATAGGATCCTCAGTTTATATTAAGTACTATTAATTACTCTTATGTCTATGATCTCTATCAAGTTAGGTTAATTCAGGTTGATTTTGGTTAGTTCAGGCTAGTTCTGGTTTTAGATTCAATTAGCGAAACCTACTTGAACTCACTAAAACTAACCGAAACGAACCTAAACTAACCAAAACTCTAGTTGATTAAGATTAATTTTACACTTGTTTTTTCATTAAAAAATTAAAATATATTGTTAATTGAGATGAACATATCTTATAATTTTTTTTTAATAAAAACTTTTTACTTTAAAATATTTTACATCTGGCAACGAAGAAACATATATTAAGTTCTATCGTCTACCTGCGCTGTCGACAAGTAGCACAAATGTGGACAAAGTTTACAAACTCATTCTTCGAAAGTACAAATTTTTCTCAATTTGGTTGCTAAAATTTGTTCAAAAATAGGTGAAATATATAATGTTAAAAGTAACCTTAAATTTAATGCAAATTTAGTCTCCATTCTATATTAAATTTAAAGATTTTGTACCTGAAATCGTGAATAATTTACATTTACTTTGAATTTAAAGAAATTCATTCAAATATCAGTTCGTTGTCCATTAAATTTCATTAAATGGTATCTTAAATTTCAATAAAGTAACTGAAAATATATTTCGACTTTCTGTACATTAAAATTAATTCACATGTACCTTAACATTAAAGGAATTTCCATTATTATTCATGGTATATTGCATGAGATTCCGGGTGATGGCGCAACTTGTATTGAACTTTTTATTTAATATGACATAAGTTACTTAAATGACTCAATTTTCTTATGACGAGGTGTGCATGTCTGCCGGTACTGATGAAAAACCGATCTATAAATAACGGTATACTAACTATGGGAAAATTTTCCACCTTTTCCTGGTAGCAGAATTTTATGACCTCATATTAATGTTGGTACATTAAATAGTGATAACATATATTAAATTCAACGAACACTGGCTGTATATTTAATGCACCTAGTCACCTTAAAAAGTAATGATCAAAATTTTAAATTATTGTGTGATTACATTAGATTTAAAGGAATAAATTAATTTAGATTAATGTAAATTATTAAACTTAATGCATTACATTAAACACATTTAATAAACGTTTATGAAATTTGCTTCCAGCACATTTACCTTAAATTTAATACATTTACTTTTTACAGTATACCATGTATTTTAAGGAGTAAAGAGCATTTTTCCTAATTTTTTTTATAAACATAAAGAAAAACTGTGAAAAATCAATGCTAAAAGCGTATTTTACAACTCCAAGATAGGCTGTATTTAAGGAAATTTTCAAAAAAAACGTAATTTTCTTGTACTTCACTTAATCTAAATAATTTTTCGTCCTTTTAACAAATATTTTACTGTTTGCTATTCGTGATACCGATTTTTAAAATGGTTGGCAACGAAATAGTCCACGGGCACGTATTCTGTGGAACCATTATTTTAAACTTTTATTTTTAGAAATATCAATGTAAAAAATTAATATCCGTGCCGTTATAATTGCTATTCCCCTACAGATGATATTTTTTTTTACTCGTAAAAAGGAAATGGATAAACGTAATAAAAAAGATCGCTAAAAGAAACGTGAAAATATTACAAATTGTTATTTAATATGAATTATTGAAATGCTTTTATGTTTTGAACCTTCTATAACTTTCAATATAAAGTGCTTTTATTAGTTTTTTTTTTAAACTAAAGTTCACCAAGGCAATCGACCCGTTAAAGTTTTTTGAGAATATATTTTAAGGTAATAAACGTCACTGTATAATAATAACATTTCTAATAGAAGAGTTGACGGAAACATATTTTTACCTTACAGTCTATATGCAGTGCCGTAGCTTGGGCTTGGCAGCAGGGACGCAAATCCCGAGGGGCGTAACCAGCCATATGATTTTTATTCTTTACAATACATATTTTTATAGATTGCGAATTTAAATTTGCCGCTTATGTTGGAGAAACGCTTAAATGAACACATTCCATCCACGTTGTGACACAAGAGAGCGAGATGAAGCAACAAAGATATAATAAACTCTAAGTGAAACAAGGGCAGTTTATCTTGCTCTTTCGCAACGAAGCATGGGGTTACACAACAGGACCCCTAAAATATAACAGTTTTGTCAAAACTCGAACGTTTCAGTTGTAATTTACTCAGAGAATGTGTATATAAGTGCAATACTATTTTGGAAACTTAGAAAAAATGCCACCACAAAAAAGCCGTCTGATGCAAAATTCCGTAAATCCATGGAGGAACATAAAAACAAATGGAATACTTTAACCAATAGTGTAAACAAATGGCTAAACGTTACAAATCCTAATAATGCTGATAATGCATCAGAAATCGAAATGGCCCCATCCAAGATAAATGTTCAGACTATTGATAATGATAAAGTTTTTACTTTAATAAACATTATTGAAGATGGGAGAACCAATGCAAATACTTCATCTACAAGATAAGCTTTAGGTAACTACGTGTATTTGTCCTTACTGAGCATTTGTATTTATTTTTTATATGAAAGGGAAAGCAATTTCAGTATGACCGGTTTCTAAGTTTATTATCAAATGATTTTTGATAGGTAAGGTTTCCTCATGGAATCTTGATAAAAACAAAAAATATAGTTTGTTCTTCTATTCATTGTGATTTAATTAGATTGTGTTCTGTAGAAAATGGACCAAGTCTGACAGCATACGAAAGGATCTACTTCATACTCCATCTGTATTCAAGTCCAATAACATAATACATATGCTAGATTCCCACCATGTACTGCTCATTTTTTAAACTTGGTTAGAGTTCATGCTTTATGTGTGATGACGGAAATGACTACTTTCTGGATCAACAAAACGATGGAATGCTTTATGAAATTTACCTTTAACAGGTAATTCTGACACAAGGTGATCATCAAGGTATAATGCAGTTCACGTGTTGTACACTCAATTTCCAGCGGCGATAAAAATAATACGTTCTATAGCAGAGAAAATGTGTGAGAAAACCTTTACCTCAGAGTGGATATCTTTAGTCAAGTGTATATTGTTACCATTGTCTCTCTTTAAATAATCACTCCTTGGGTCCAAATAAAATACAACGTCTCTTGACAAGGTATCTGCGTTGTTATGCAGTCCTCCTAGTCTATATTTGATGTTAAAATTGTACTATTACAGACTTTCCCGGTTCTCTTCTGTGTGGTCTCTGGATGGTGAACTAGACCTTAATTGCACCTGACAGTCCATTTTCATGTTTCCAGTTCATCCGCATCTGTAGTACTTTATCTGGTTTCTTAATTGCATCCGACAGCCTCATCCCATGTATCCAATTCATCCACATCTGTAGCACTTTATCTGGTTTCTTAATTGCATCCAATAGTCCCTTCTCATGTCTCCAATTCGTTTACATCTATTGCACTCGGTCTGGTATCTGCTACAACATGAAATATCACTTATTTTACGTTTGATTTTAGAATTGCAAAGTTGTAGTTTTTCCTGGCTGTCTCCTGTGGGGTCTTTGAATGGTGACCTACACTTTTATTGCATCCGACAGTCCCTTCTTATGTGTCCAGTTCGTCCACATCTATAGCACTCGATCCAGTTCCTTCTATAAAGTGGGATATCACATATTGTGTCCAGTTCTCTGATTCTATCAATAAAATATCTTGATTTGAGTTGTGACTGGTATAACTGGTGCCAATGTTGATCTTCAAATCTTCTTTCCTAAGTAAGCACTGAGTATTTCATAGCCTTTTTGTTGGGTTTGAAATAGTTTGCAATAACTCCAGTGCTGGTTCCCAAAGTGCAATTACTGATGTAATAGTTATTTCTTCGTAGTTTCAGTTATTTGCAGTAGCTGCAAGTTCAAATTGGCGGTTGTACATTATTCAAGATGTTTGTCCGTCGTAAGTTGAGGGTTTGATATTCTGTCCGGTGGTTATTACTTTATGAAGGAGGACCTCTATTTTATTAATTTCTCTCTGAAGGTCCTTCTTTTAGATTTTTACCTCTTAGAGTACTTTTCATTCTATTCCGTCTACGATTTTTTTAATTTCTTGTCGCACTTCTCCTATGTCTTGCCGCACTTCTCCTTCATCTTGTCGCACTTCTCTTATGTCTTGTCGCACTTTTAATTCATTACTATTTACTTCTTAGCGTACATCTCCTACGTCTTGTCGCCCTGTTGATTCTATACTATTTACTTCTTAGGGCACTTCTATATCTTTACACACTATCGCTCTTAACACTTTTACAGCTAAATTACTACTAACTTACTATTAATACCCTATACCTATAGAATTTACTAAAATATAAAAGAACATAATAAATCGCAAGAAACATATTAGCATAAAATTCGAGAACTACCTGGAAATATGATTCATAAATAATGACTCATCGATATAATATTTTTTTCCTTACATTTGTGATAAAGATGATTCATAATATCAAGATAATATTTTTCTACAAGGCGGCGTTAAAAAGTTCTCCTAGTTTTTCGTTAGAATAACAAAAGTTATCAGATTTGAGTTTACTTGCTTTTTTGACTGTTTGGGACCACATACTCAGAAATATTAACCATGTTAACCGCGTTTTAGAAATTCAAAATGTGTTCATAGAAGTTGCTTCGCAACCATTAGAGGGCTTTAAACAACTTTAAAATCTGTCAAGCATAACATCTAACTTTGATTTTGTAACAGAACGTTCTCTCCTGGAAACATCGGTTGAGGAATTAAAAAATTTGGCGTTAAAATCCAAAGATGATTTGAATTTTAATGAGTTATGTAGGAAAATTGAAATCTTAAAACCCTAGATCAATTCCTTCCCACCAGATTTAAAAAGTGCAAATTACTTTACACATCCCAGTTATGATGAATATGAGCAGTATCTAATTATCCAAATATAGGCATAGCGCTACGTTGGGCGCCGACGTTGCTCGTAATATTTGGCAGTTGTGAACGATCGGTTAGTAAATTAAAATTAATTAAAAATTTTTTCAGATCACAAATTGGCCAAGAGCATCTAACTAATCTAGCAATATTGCCGATATAGTACAATGTATCTAAAAAGATGAATTTTTATCAAAAAATCGATAAAGTGGCAACCAAAAAATCTAGAAAAGTAACGCTATAATCTAAAACATTGCTTGAGTCAAATTCTCCTGTCTAAAACTGATTAAAATGGTATTGGACTGACGTATTTTTTAGATGCTATATTTAATAAATAAATCACGATAAGTAATAATGAATATTTTAATACTTATTAAAATATTCTAACTCTAAATTCGCCCTTAGCGCCAATGACTCTGGCTACGGAGCTGTCTATATGTGAGAGGAAATCAAGGAAGTTAGAGGGGATATGGCTATAAAAATAGGCTAAAAAATTATCCTAACATGCAGAAAATAAATGTCATACATTGACATCAAGTGGCTACGTGGAGTAAGCATAGAAAGAAATTTGATAGTAAATTTGTTGTATGAGGTTGGCAATATGAGAACCAGAAAACCAGAGCAAGATTTGCGAAAGTGGTGATCGGCGCTTTGCCGTATTCTTTGTGTTTAATGTGGTCGTCTGTCATCGTTCTCAACGCTTAAAATTCTATTGATTTTTTTGTTGTGCCATGCAGTGACATTGGTTAAATTTCGGAATTTATATTTATGTATGTTATCGAGACTTTTAGGCAGACTTTTTATTTATAACAGTGCATTAATGTAGGGTATTGTTTTGTATATCTCGTTAATTCATTATTTTCGGTAATAAATACATTTTTTATATTTTGGTAATTATTTACATTATGGTAAATCTAGGAAAACGAAGTTTTTTGGAAAAAATTCGATACGTATTTCAAGGTCGTAAAACTTGAGTTTGACTTTGATTTTTCGCTATTTTTCCTCGTCACTTTACTAAGTACTTTTAATTCTGAAGAAAACACCGCACTAATATATTTATTTTCAATGGACTAGTTCAAATATCATGTATGTAATATATTTCAACTATTTTTGCACAAATTTTAGTAAATGAATTTAGAAAAAACTTGTATTTTTAACGAAGAACCAGAAATACGTTCCGGAAAGGCCATCGACCATCAAACTCGCGCAAATGATTAATATTCGTTTGACACCTTGCCATAAGTAAAATACTTTCGTGGTATAAACTAAAAAATTTGTCCATCTCAGTCAACTACATAGTTTAATTTTTATACTGTTTTATACAATCTCAGGGAAAAATTAATCTTAAACCCAAAAATTTTTGGTTAGTTCAGGTTTAGCCTGATTTTGGTTAACTTGTAGAACTAAACTAGCCTAAATTGACCTAGACTTATACTTTCGTAATATAAACTATAAAATATATTCATTACAGTTAAGAACATAGTTTAATGGATGAAGTTATTTCGTTTTTATTTGTTTTGATTTGTTTTTTGATAATTTTCTTGATATTTCCGGTAAAAATGTGCAAATTTATGAATTTTTATATAATTCAAAGCCTTCTATCAGTAGAATTTGTAGTTGTAACAAAATTTTAACGATTTAATACAAAAAATTGAACTTAAAGTGAAAAATGTTTTTCACTGCTTTCCGCAAAATTGAAGCAAAATTATTGAAAACAGAGGTCAAAATCGTGTTCTACAACCTCGAAATAGAGAAATACCGATATTTTTCCAAAAAACGCCATTTTCCTAGATTTCCCAAAATGCAAATTTTTACCCAAAGTTATGTTTATATCTATTTTATGTCAGTATTTGTTTTATTAATAATTTAATAAAAAACTCTAAATTGTAATTATCCAATATAATAACGTAAGACTAGGTTGCTCAGGTCCAGTCCTGTATAGAACCTTTCAGGGGAGTACTGCTTTACATTCCCGACCGTATTTATTTTAGGGTATTCTCCTTCCTTTTACCCCCTTCAACTTTCTTGGAAGATAGTTTAAGGATCTAAAGCCGCGTCCAAATTAGTAAAAATTTACGTTGTGTATGGCATGCGGCAAAAATTTGTGCGTTCATATACAATTTATGCTAGTAGGGACCTGTTCGCTGCATACAAACGCACGCAAAAATTTTCGCGACATTCAACGCACGCGATACGTTGCTTGTCGTTTTTTTTTTCTGACATCAAAGGAATTTGCATAGCAACATCGTTTTAGTGTGGACGTGTTTTTTACAAATTTAGGTTAATTTAAGTTCCATTAATTTTTCCACCTAATTTTAAATGAACTAATCTGCGACCATGTCTGATGTGTTGGTAATAATGACACGAAAATGTGCTGCTTTTAGTGCTATACATCATTTTATCAAGAAAAAAGGAAAGAAAAAAAAAAGTTAAATTGGATTTTATATCAATATAAAAAATAATTTAGTGGTGTCAAATTGCATCTTGCTTTTTGTTTTTATCAAAAGCAAGTCTTTAAAATCCTTACTTTTGATTTTCTTGTATTAGCAAAACAACTTCGTTCTTGTTTAAATTAATTTCTTATTAACTAGATCCAATTTTAAATCAGAATAAACAAAAATAATAAACCAAACCAAATAACGCATAAGTTCTCACATGAATTGATCACGGACACATGGCGCACAACATAAATATTTATGTAGGCAGAATGAAAAATTTGCACCGAAAATCTTTGTGGCGAATCATACATTCAACATACAACTCATTTTTTACTAATGTGGACGCGACTTAACAAATTCCATTATTTTTGTAACAAATTACATATCCGCAAAATCCCCAAATATATGTTTGACGAACCTTCTTCTTCAAGTGCCTTCTCCATTGCGGAGGTTGGCAATCATAATAGCTATTTTAATTTTTGAGGCAATTGCTCTAAATAGTTGTTTTGAACTGCATCCAAACCATTCCCTTAGGTTTTTTAGCCATGAAATTCATCGTCGTCCCACGCCTCTTCGGCCACTTATTTTGCCTTGGATTATGAGCCGTAAGATGCTGTACTTTTCTCCTCGCATAATGTCTCCGAAATATTGCAGTTTTCTCTGTTTTACTGTTATCTCGACTTCCTTTTCTTTCCCTATTCTTCTCAACACTTCGGCGTTCGTAACTCGATCCACCCACGAAATCCTCTGAATTCTGGTTTTTATTTCGACGGTATAGTCATTATTTTCTGTTATTAGGGTTCCCAAGTAAGTGTACTTCTTAACTCTTTCTATGTGCTGGCCTCCTACCATTAGGATTTCATTATTATTGGTGTTGTTTTTACTAATTATCATGAACTTGGTCTTTTTTGTGTTAAGAGAGAGTCCATATTCTCCACTAACTTTTAATATTTTATTCATTATCTTTTCTAGGTCTTTCAAACTATCAGCTATTATTACGATGTCATCTGCAAACCTAATATTGTTGATTAAAACTCCGTTTATTTTATCCCTGCTGTTTCAGATTCAAGACTTTCCAATATGACCTCTTCAGAATAAGCGTGAAATAGTAAAGGTGACAATATACACCCTTGTCTGACTCCCCTTTGTATTTCCACATCTCTGGATATTTCCTGTCCAAATCTTACTGCCGCTCGCTGATTGTAATACAGATTTTATATCAACCTTAAATCCCTTTCATCCAAATTTTTGCTTCTGAGAATCTCTATTAGTTTGACATGTTTGACCCTATCAAAAGCTTTGTTGTAATCTATGAAGCAGACATAGGTGTCCTGATTGATATCTAAGCATCTTTGAGTAAGCACATTAAATGCAAATAATGCTTCTCTTGTACCCACCCCGTTCCGAAAGCCAAACTGTGTGTCACTAATATCCAGCTCCAATTTGGAATGTATTCTAGCGTGTACAATTTTTAAAAGGGTTTTCAAAGTATGTGACATGAGACTGATTGTTCGATAGTCACTGCATTCTTTTGTAAACATATGAATGTTGATGTTAACATTTCTCGAGAGATAGTTCCTGTCGTGTATAATGTATTAAATAATCTCACCAATAAATCTAAATTTTTGTCATTGATCAGCTTCAACAACTCACCTGGCATTTCATCTGAACCAACAGCTTTATTAGTTCTTATCGACCTTAATGCATAAATGACCTCTGCTTTAGTAATTTCAGGCCCTATGTCACCGCTCAGACTGTTTACAGAAGAATTTTCGTGTCTTTGATCTTCAAATAGTTTTTCTATGTATTCTTTCCACCTGCATAATTTTTGTTGTGTTTCCATAATAATGTTTCCCTCTTTGTCTAGCAATACGTTTGAGGTCTTTCTCTTTTCCATTCCAGCTAGTTCTTTGACTTTTTTATGCAAGTTGAAGTTGTCGTACTTGTTTTGCAGCTCCTCTGTTTCCTTGCATTTTCCAGAAAGGTACTCTTCTTTTGCTGCTCTTATTTTTCTTCTTATTTGAATATGCAACTGTTGATATCAGGTCTTGTTGGTCTTGTGTTTCCTTCTTTCATCCATCAACTCCAAAATATCATTTGTCATCCAATCTTCTTTCTTGTATCTTGATGTTGTAAGTACTTTCTTGCTTGGTTCCATAATTGACGTTTTGAAAAACTGCCACTGTTGTTCAACGTTGTCATCGTTTAACCCAGGCTTGCCTTGTCTTCTTTCTAAGTTTGTGTTGATGTCTTGTCTCAACTTTTCTTTCGTTTCTCCTGATTTTAATTTTTGTATATTTAGTTTTTTGATGTTATGATTTGTTTGTATCCTTTTTAATTTAAGTTGGAATTTAGCGATAAGGGGATTGTGGTCCGAAAATACATCTGCACCTGGATACGCCTTTACTGAATGTACTGCGTTTCGATATCTGGTTTTTTATCAAGACGTAATCAATCTGGTTGCTAACTATGTTGTCCTTACCAGCTGGTGACTTCCATGTATAGAGACGACGTTTAGGTAGCTTAAAAAAGGTATTTGTTACTACTAGATTATGCTCTTGACAGAATTCTATAAGACGATCTCCTCTATCATTGCGCACTCCAACGCCAAGGCAAGCGCAAAAGCGGAGATAACGCTCGGCCACGTCGACATTAAAGCTATTGCTATAGTTTACTCATTTACATTCTATCACAGATTTTATTATCTTACAGCTTTGGCAAAGCCTTTGATGTTAAAGGGTCCAATTTTTGTGAACATGCTTGGCTCGCGATTTTAAAAAGAAATTCTTCCCGATATAGTTTTCCATTGACATAAGCTAAAACTGGTGTATTTTTGTAGAAATTTTCCTATTTCTTTAAATTAATTAATAGAAGATCAATGTGATACCATTCTAGAATAACAAATTAGTTATTTTTGTTTCCCTTGTTGTTTCTAAGTCCCGAATAACTTGAGAGAATTGTATATAGAATGTATTTTTAGAAACAGTAAATACATTACGCAATCTTTATAAATATGTGTAATAAAATTTTATTAGACAACTTCATGTCTTTTATTTTTGTCAGTCATCTAGACAAATATTCTTACATTAAAACTTTACCCACATGACGTATGTTTCACTGCCGGATTGTGTGCTGGCTACACTGATGAAAAATAGCATCGTGGGCCCGTACATGAATTCTGAAGAAAGTGAAGTATTGTCCCGCGGGCGTGAATTTACCACGACAGTCGATATTCGATTAGTTACAAGGCATCCCGACAAGGAAAACCGTCGATTATTATTTATAGAAAATTCTATACAATCAGGCTTTATTTTCTAAACTGTTACTTTACACGCATCGAAATACTCTAAAAGGCCAGTCTTGCAACGCATTCATGTGAAGCCAATAACGCAGAGAACCTATCACAACATCCAGCTCTACAGCCCGCTTGAGATCCAATCTTGCAAACAATCCAACAGCAAAATAAGCGTCGAGTGAGCTAAGCTCAAATTACGGTTAAATATAAGTTAATCATTTAATGAATTTCATTAATTGGACCAACACATCACTTTTTTTATCCTTATCATTTCTGAAAATGTTCAAATACTTACCTTAAAGGACTTCAGGATGTTACAACAAAAACAGGAACTTCCTCAAACAATTTTTAGGAAAAAATATTTTATGTATGATAATTTCACATATAAATATAAAATACTAATAAAAAACAACACGCTGAAACATACACAGTAAAGTTGGATTCAATCCGATAGAAATCCGCATAGAAGATTGCTTTCGGCAGGAACGGCTTTTTGTCTCATTCGTAAGATGAAATAATCTATGTTACTAATAGAATGTTGCTAAAAGAAGGGAGAAAAGAAGACAAAAGCATTATTTTTAAAACACCAGTTAGTTCGAAACTCAATCTTTGTTTCGTGCACAAAAAATTGACACGCCGAACCACAGTAAAACTAACATAAATAATTAGTAGGCGCAGTCGGCTTCGCGCTAGACAAAACTTTCGGTGAGCTTCGAAAACTCTAAATTCAATTCTAGACCGAAAGCAGTTCAGTGTTGTAGTGACAGCCGTGAGAATAGGTTGGAGCTTCTTATAGAAATTATATTGTGAATTTTATATTTTTGGTAGCTTCACATCTCAAGTTACAAAAAAGAGAAGACACAATTTTGCATATTCCTTTCAATTAATTTTAACAATATATTATAGAAAACTACTATATTTATTTAATTCAGCATCCCAACACCTTTCAATATTGGCAATTCAAGTGTTGATATTATTTTAATCACGCCCCCTTATAACGGTTTTTTTGGAACTCTAGCGAAATTTATTTTATTAATCTTTTCTTTGATCCCCATTTTGTCACATGGCGCCTCTCAAAGGGGGCCCGCTCACAGGTTGAGAATTGTTGATGTAATTAAATTACATCACACGAAAATTTGTCATTTACATGCATTGTGCCAATAGAAACGAAATATGACGGACATTTTTAATTTTTAAGACATTTCTTCTAAAGATGCACGTATTTTGCAGACTAACTTCTTCTTCTTCTTCTTCTAGGTAGAACCAAGTTCTGTTATCTACACAATGCCTCATCGATCCTCGTTTGAGGTCGAAATCCAGCTGTCTCTCCATCTTTTGGGGGGCCGTCCAGGCGGCCGTTTGGTGTTTGGTTTCTCTCTCATCACGGTTTTTGCTAGTCTGTCATCGCCCATTCGTTCCACGTGATCTCTCCACTACCTACGACGGTTTCGAACCCACTTCACAACATCCCCCACTCCGCTGTCCTCGCGTATTTTTGCGTTTCTTATTCTATTTCTTAAACTTGTTCCCGTGATCATTCTCAGCGTTTTCATTTCTGTGGTTCTCATAATTTGTTTTGTCTTTGTTGCTTCATTTCTTGTTGCTGCGCCGTAGGTCAGTATTGGTCTTACACAGACCTTGTAAATTCTTGCTTTGCTCTCAACCGTCATATGTTTATTGTTCCAGATTATGTCTCTTAGTTGGCCTGATATCATGGCCGCTTTGTTGGCTTGTGTGCGTACTTCTTCCATTACTGCCCTGTTACTTGTTATATGTGCTCCCAGGTATTTAAACTTCCCAACCTGTTCGATATGTTTGTCATCAACCATTAGTTTGCATCTTACCGGTTCTTTTGCTATTACCATTGCTTTGGTTTTCTAAACAGATATTTTCATATTATACTGTTTGGCTGTTCGATTGAGATGGAAAAGCATTCCTTGTAAGTTGTCCTCGCTATCTGCTGTCAAGGCAACATCGTCTGCAAAGCATATAATCTGAACGGTGTTGTGTCCCATTGGGTACCCAATATTTGTGCTTTTTACCTCATCAATGATTTCGTCCATGATTACATTGAAAAGTGTTGGACTTAGGCTATCACCCTGTCTTATTCCTATGGATAGTGGGATTTCCTCTGTTAGAGTGTTATTTGTTTTAATTACCATGGTGTTTTTGGAATTCAGTTCGTATATTGTGCGTATGATTGCTTCGTCTACTTGTTTTCTTCGCAGATTAACATTTTGGCTAAAATAATAAAAAAATAGTCCTTCTTTCAGTCTGGAAACATCAACAGTCAGATTCACTAAAAAGTTTAGACAGTTTTTGTCAGCTTTGTTTTGGTTATGGTACTATTATAATTTATATTAATATGTCTCCAAATAAACCTTTCTATAGTAAAACTAAGGATGGAGATCACATTTATCGCCTTGGAATCGTTAGAAGAAATAGATCTCGCAGATCAATGTAATTTCCTGTTTTGACCTGTTTGGTAATCAAAAGAAACGATTTTCTTATTCTTGTATATAATTCTAAAGTTAAAACTTGACCTATTGTTGTTTGTGTCAATTGTCATCTTGGACCAGTTTTAAAGTTAAACAATGTTAATGAATTGGGAGATAATGATTTTAGTGAATGTTTTTGACTTTTATGGAATTACTGTTTTTAAGTCTATCGAGATTTGGCTGCTACCCCTGTGGCTGGGGAAGCGTGATGGAGAGATACCCATCATTCCTTACGCAAAAAAATTACATGTTGTCAGTTTTGCTACTCAGCCACTCTCCCAATACTTTTACCAAGCAGCAAATATTGGTAGGAGTAACAAACACTTCCAAAAAATGAATCCTTGTTGTTTAACAATTGATCTTGACAACTGGAGCTGAAATGTTCGGTAGGAACATCATGAAACGATCTTTATAGCAGATATTTATGTTATTCAGCACTGTAAGAAGAATATAAGTAGGAATAAGACAATAAACATAAGCTTAAACAGTACAGCTGGGCTGTAATATTGGCACTACAGTTTAGTGCCTTAGCTTCACGACTGCTATCTGAGTACAAAGATTCATGGATCTTGACAAGATGAGAGAACTGGAGCTGGGGTGTTCGGTAGACGCACGGAAGTCAGAGAGTTTTACTCTCTCGGACATCATGGACCGATCTTTCTAGCAGATATTTGTTATTCAGCACTGTAAGAAAAACATAAATAGGAATAAGGCAATAAACATAAGCTTCAACAGTAGAGTTGGCTGTAATATTGGCACTACAATCTAGTGTATTAGCTTCACGACTGCTGTCTGAGTACAAAGATATACTGGATGGGCTGATACATAATGGCTGCATATTCTGGCTAGGGTGGACCCCAGGTCACTCAGCTCTATAATGAGAACCACCAAGCAAACCTGTTGACAAAGATGGAAGCTGCGACTGAACAACAGAAACAATTAAATTAAACTATATGTACCCCAACCAATTCTATCTGTTTCAATATCCATTGGTTAGAGGAAATTAAAACTTTTGCTAGAAAAAAAATTTACAGAATCATTAAGGGAACCTCCTGAAATAAGGTGTGCCAAGGACCTATTAGTGGGCTTAACGTGCGTCTTACTAGGGAGCTTCTTTCTCTGGAAAGGAAAGAACTACGAATCGTGGTGGAACTACAGACAGGACATTGTCACCCCCAAGGTCAATTCCATAAATTGGACATCATGGATGATCTAGCATAAAAATGGTGTCTAGCGAAGGATGAAACTGTTAACATCTTCTTAAGGAGTGCCGAGCACTCAACAGACTAAGGTAACAATATTTTAGAGATGTAATATTATCACCTAAAGACAGTAGCCTTCGAATGACAAGTATTGTGAAATATAAAGGGCCCAGCGACGCCGAAGTATCGAAGATCACTTTTTATTCATTTAATCAATCATCTTTAATTTTAAACGCAATAATTGCATAAAAATCAAAGTAATTATCTAAAATTTAATGTTTCCATGATAAAGGATGATTTTTATGATTTTGAAAATGGAAAAGTAGAGCATCATCCCCAAAGAAATATTCGAAAAATATGTTTCCATAAAATTTCGTTTTCTGTCAAAAGTAGACTTATTTAAAAAAAAAAAGCTTATTTTGGAAGAGTATATTAAAATATAACTACATAATTTCTGAAACCACTAAATAAATATTGTTTTTAAAATGCATAAAATTAGTCACGTGTGTAATTATATTGATTTTATCCAACAGATCCTAACGAAGAACACACGCCTTCTATGTCAAAGTAATTCTCGTTAAAATTCATTCATTATAGAGTCGGTCAAGGTAGTAGAAATTCTTCCGCTTTTATCCATGAATTTTTATAGGAATATCTTACTCGTTATTCTGGTCATACTCTAGCTAAAATATCACCAGCCACGGCCAGTAACCGCCATATTATCGATGCTGTATAAATTCTGGTGCTGGCCTTTATCCTTCCAGTTTTGCTCAACATGTATAAAAGGCTTATGGAATTAAAATTAATGTTTCTGAATGTGTGAAGTGTCTTTAAATATCACAGTTTAAATTGACTGAAGGTGTAGGTAATTGCTAGAATATTTTACGAGATTTAGGCATAATAGTTACGCTACTGACTATGACTATACATTCTGTTTATTGGGTCACGGAACCTCGCTAATTCGGTCATTTCTAATACATATGTTTCTGTTTACGCTTTTTGTCCAAAAGTTCTGTTCTTAACGGCAATCAGACTAATAAATTATGAGCTACCCTAATTTAGCCTTTTAGTAATTTGACCTTTTTCAGTTAAGAAGTAACCGTCGTCACGTTCACGTTGATTCTCGTAACTGAATACGTGAACCGGCCAGTAACTTTTAGTTTTTTGTTAAATTTTTTCGATAAAAAGTGGTATACGGAATTATGGGCAATACCTCCAGAATTTACGTGAGTTCGACGCGATCTAGTTGTTCTTATGTACTAAAAATTGTTTAATAATGTTTTATGTACATCTTGCATTTAATTTAACAATGAATAAAGATAAAATTAAGAGTAAGTACTGTGTACATTTTTTAACAAGTATGTTATAATGACTATTATTCATAAGAAACACAAGCCGAAGGCAGGTGTCTTACATCATGCGAATGAGTAATAATTGTCATTACATGCCAGTAGAATTTTATGATTTTTTTATAACTATCGTACACAATATGTTCAAAAAATTATTTTCTAACTTTGACATGTAAAGTTTAAAACGTTTGTGTTACTTTACTAACTAATGAAAAAGTTGTAGGGTTGCCAGATGTCCAGGAAAATCGAAAAAGTCCTGAAATTTCAAACCTTATCTCACGTTCAGGAATCAAACTATTGTACCAATAATTCGTTATTTGATTGGTATTCTTTTTTACACCATCATCCATTAGTTGATCGCCATTCGAAAGCAAATCTGCACAGCGGGACCAAATGCGACTACTTCACTTTAAATTTAAATCAAATTAACCAATGATAATGATATGTTCGATAGGCTTTGTTAACGAATTTCCGTAAGGTCAAACCTAATTATTGACTATTGATTCGCTTGTAACTGATTTAATTTCATTCGCCAAAGCAATGCAATTTATTACCACTTTAAAAATTAACTTACAAGCGGCTCAAAAAACTATAGTTCTTGAATCTATTGTGCTACTCATCATTCAGCTTATAGATTTGCTCACTGCTAGGCGTAAGTTTCCCTTGAATCATTCTACAGTTCTCTATCCTATGCACTTGGTATTCAGTTTGTGTGTATGGGTCGCAAATCGTTAAATATCTTGTTGGAGTACGTCCCCTACTTCTAAAGGCATCCTGTCTAAGCCTCCATTCGATAATTCGCTTAGTCCACCTATTATCATCCATTCTTGCAACATGTCCCACCCAAGTTTCCTTTAGGGTAGTTATGCTTTCCACTACATCTTACACTACTTCTGTTCTGCGGATTTCTGTATTTGGAACCCTATCTCTAACAGATATTCTCAACATTGCTCATTCCATTGCATACTGTGACATTCATATCTTATTAATAGTTCTTTTAGTCAAAGTTAGAGTTTGTGAGCGGAACGTGAGAATAGAAAAAACACATTGAAAATTTTTCGATTAAGACATATGGGAAATTTTGATTTTAATGCATCTCGTAAGTTCCCGAAGATGGTCCCTGTCAGTCCTATTCTCTGGAAGAGTTCGCATCTTTGATTATTTCTGCTGATGCGTGTTGGGTGGCCTAGATATTTTTACGAGGTGGTCACTGCGAATCTCATATTTGTTAACACTTCACTGTTGATATTTATACCCAGGTCATCCCAATTTATCCTTTTGGGCATGTATTCAAGTGGTGTAATGAATAGCTTGGGGGAGATAGTGTCTCCCTGTGGTACAACTCTTCCAATTTGAAATATCTTGAAATCTTCATGGAGTCTAACGCTTACTGTTGGGTTTTCATATACATGTTCGATTAGTGTAGTAAAACGGGTAGTCTGTCCTACAGTCTGCTAAAGCTTCAAACATCTTATGTTGGTTGATTGTGTCGAACGCGTTTTCATAGCCCACGAATATTAGAGCCTGTGGTTTATTTTACTCAGTGGATTCCTCTCTAGGGCTTTTTAGGACTTGTATCTGGTCGTTGGTACCATATTTTGATCTAAATCCTGCTTGCTCGCGTAGTTGGTAGAGGTCCAGCTTGCAGTTTATTCTTTTAACGTCACTAGTTTCAGAGATTCGTAATATCTTCTTTCTTATGTACAATGTTGCATTATTTCACTGTTCCGGTATTGTTCCTTTCAGGATGCATTCGTTGAAGAGGATGTTTACAACTGGTGGTAATCTTTGCTTCGAATATTGTTTCGTCTTCTCCAGGTGCCTGGTGTTTTTCATGTCGGCGAGTACCTTTCTTATTTCCGGTAAGATAATTTCCGCAATGTCATCTGACCCTTGGTTAAAGACGGTGGATATTGTGGTGTTAATCATATCTTCTTGTTGCTTTTGATATAGTTCTTTGTAGAATGTTTCTACTGTCTCAAGAATGTCTTCTTTATTTGTTACTATTTGTCCTTTTTTGTTTTATTTTGCAGTTTTTTCTTCTACCACATGCCGTTTTCTATCTAAACACTTGTAGACTTTTGTTGTCTTCTGTCACTATAGTGGTCGTTCTTGTTTTATACGTTCATGCAGATTTCCTCGTTGGTCTTACGATGATCTTGGAAAACGTTGACTTGTCTTATGATTCTCCCTTGATTCCTTAAGGTCTGTTTGGCTGTTTCAAACTGAAGGGCATAAGCAAGAAGCTCGAAAATTATCTTCAGTTGGGATATTCTTAGAGTTTGACTTATTTCTGGTTCGCGTAAACCTTCAATAAAACTATTTACTGCTAACTTTTGCTTTTTCTAGATATGTTGAGTAAGTCAAACGTATTAGTCTCATTATATCGACTTCATATTCTTGATTGGAGTTGGACCCTATATACTTCTTGAAGGTGAGCTTCCCCATAGCGCATCTCCAGAAAAGTAACAATAAAATTTTAGTCATTCTGTTTTTCTTTGGGAATGTTACGTAGAACCTTCATAGCTTCACGTCACATAGTGCTAGAACGAGAGCCTGTACCTTCTCCGGTATACTCCAGTTATTACCGGCAGATGCGGCTTCGAATTGAGGGACATAGGACATACCATTGAAGATAGGTGGCTTCATCACACTAGTTGCAGGAACACCATCTACCTTTATTTTACCTGTACTGGCTACCTTCTCGATTTGCAAATATAACTGTTGCATCTGTTTCTGGATTCCAGTCACCTCATGTTGTACTTCGCCATGTACATCTTCTTTAATTTTGCTAATCTTCTGTTGCATTTCTTGTTCTATGCGCTTCATGTCTTCTTGATTTTTTCAATGTCTTCTTTCAGTTCCTGTTTTATATCTTCTTGACTTATTTTAAGTTCCGGTGTCTTATATTCTCCAGGCTTGTTTTTAGTTCTTGTTTTATACTTTTTTGGTTTTTCTTAATTCCTTCTTTTAATTCATGACTCATGTTTTCTTGGCTTGCCTTTAGCATCATCAATTTTTGTTTCATATCACCTGGGCTTGTCTTTCATTCTTGTTTGATATCATCGTGATTTGTCTTTAATTCTTGTTTCATATCGTCTAGATTTTTCGTCATATCTTCTGTCAATTCTTGTTTCATCTATTCTTAGCATTTCTTTATATCTTCTTGGCTCTTCATATCTTCTTGGTTTGTTTTCAGTGTTACCAATTCTTGTTTCATATCATCTTGATTTTTCGTCATATCTTTTTTAATTCTTGTTTCATCTCTTCTTGGCTTTTCTTCATATCTTTTTGGCTTGTTTTCATGTCTCGTATCATCACCAGGATCTGATTGTTACTAACTTAAAGTTTCTCTTCAATTTTTGCTTTCTGCTTTCTAATTTCCATTGGCATACCATTTCCATTTACTTTTCTCTTTTTTTCTTTAACCTCCTCTGAATTTGATTTCACTTCCGAGACCAATTTGTTCCGGACAGCCAGTCTTTGGCAAACAATTTAACTTACTTTAATGACGTCTAGAAATAAACTGTCTACGAAAGCCAATTTGGACCCTTTATATAACCTTTTTGCGTATACCAGAGGATTCCGGTAGGATTTTCATACTACAGAGTGTAATAAAAATAAGAAAAAGGAATAAACAGACAATTTCTAGATCTGTCATAGGCATTCCATGTCAAAAATAAGAAAATAGAATTTTCTGAAAAGTTCCTGATCTTCTTTCATAGAAGTCTCATGAGGAAATTAACAAAGGTAAAATTAATTAAATAAATTATTAACTCGTAGAAAATAAACCTATCAGTCATTTTTTAAGAAATTAAAACGCGTGCCCCTCCTTAAATTAAATTTTAAATTCGGAAAGTCATTTTGAACGCTTGTGTCCAACCTAAGTATTTGGTCTAACGGTCTTAACAAAAAATCCTAATGGGCATTCAGGATTATATTTTGATAAAATTGGCTAATATTACATCTAATTATTTAAGTGACTCAATTAGCAGTGCTAATGGGCACTCAGGCCTTTAATGTTAATAGTTAGAGCAATACTGGTATATTTGAATTACTTAGGATGTCACCCAAATTACATCTGGACAGCATTTTAGTCAATTGTTCATAAACTTAATATTCCACAGTACATTCGGAGCTTCATGTGATAAAATTGTGTGTGTGTGTGTGTGATTCTGTAACGAAAATTACATTTTTATTGTACTTTATGCGATCTCGATGAAAACTATTACTAAGCAAGCTACTTCTTAAATTTCTTCTTTATATTGCGCCTTCTACATACGAAGGTTTGCGATGCAAATAACAAGTATGATTTTTGAAGTCTCTGCTCGCGATATGTCGATAGCTGAGCATCCAAACCTAGTACGTAAGTTCTTCAGCCAAGAATTTTAATATATTTCAACAAATCTTTTT
The DNA here is from genome assembly GCA_034092305.1 of Diaprepes abbreviatus. NCBI lineage: Eukaryota > Metazoa > Arthropoda > Insecta > Coleoptera > Curculionidae > Diaprepes > Diaprepes abbreviatus. The sequence goes on from JASJET010000103.1 coordinate 21,648,372, forward strand.
TCTTGAATTTTTTCCCCAATTATTGGTCTGAGGATTTCATATTGTTATTCCCTCATAATGTATCCCAAATACTTAGATTTTTTTGATTAAAACCAGTTCTTTTCGTTTTCCTGTACTATTTAGAACTTAGATATTAATTACTTTTTGTACCCAGATGTGACGATAAAGGTACATTTCACAAGCACCAATTTGCCTTTCTCTAGTCGGAACCAGAGCTTAACTCTCGCAGCTGTAACATGTAACATGCGTATTCCTAGTTCTAAGCTAGTCTTATAAAGAACTTTTTCATATCTAAATTATTTTCCTTCTTCCATTACGATTGTTCTTTGACAGTTGTGCCCAGATATTTAGAAGAAGAAACTTGTTGGACGGCACTGTCAATGCCATGTCCCTTGCAGTTTTTGAGAATAACATTACTTTCATTTTAGGGGCATTCATAAGTAAGACTAGTCTCTCATTATGGTAGACAACTCGATTCATCATCACCTGTAATTTATTTATGCTACTTGCTATGATGACAATGTCATCAGCATATCGTAAGTTGCTAATAATATTCCATTGTTTCATCAAGCGCTTTTCTAAATATGGCTTTTGAAGAGATGTTAAAAAGAGGGGTGACATGATACATCATAGCCTTACACCTCGTTTTAATCTAATTCGGTGATAATATCTACGACCCTTCTGTTAATTCCAGTTGACTTTAAGATTACAAACATTTTTTCATGTTTTATACAAACACTTTACGATAATCTATGAATCATTTATGGACATCAACATTCATATCTTCGAGTTCACACAACAGTATTTCCCCTGTTCCCATTGCATTGCAGATTGCGAACTGGGTGTGGTCTATTTGATTTTTACACTTTTGATATATTCTGGTGTGAATAATTCATCATCTTTATTACACAAGACTTATCATGCAGTTATCATCGAATTATGAAGCATTGTTTTTAATAAATAAATAAATAAATATATATATATATATATATATATATATATATATATATATATATATATATATATATATATATATATATAGGAAAAACCAACTAAAAACATCTTATATTATAAAGACCGGCGTGCTTTGTTCTAGATAAAAATCTAAAGTACTACTTCGGACAACAAAAAAACTATCAGAAAAAAAGTGAAATTTCTCCTATTGGTAGTGTGTCGCCACCTGCAGATAGGTTTCACACTCATTGGTTTTTGTCAGTACAGGATAGGCAAGAACGTCTCACTATAGAAAAAGTGATTCCATTAAGCAATTTATATTTAACTAAATAAAAATTATTTGGTTAGTAAAAAATGATGTTGTACTAGCAGCTGGTAGCTAGTAGCCTGTGCCGAACTTTTTATTTAGTTTAATATAAGTTGCTTACAGGATTCACCTTTCTTATGGTGAGGTGTACTTGCCTACTCTGTACGGACGAGAACCAATGAGTTCGAAACCGGTCTACAGGCGGCGGTATATACTATAAATAAAAGGAATTTTCACTTTTTTCTATTACGTTTTTTCTTCTTTTGATAGAGTAATAAAGTAAAGGAAAACTATCTTCCCTCTACTGCGTATTACTTTAAACAGAAATGTTAATAATTTTGCCATCTTGTGTGACTATGATCTTGAGAATCTCAACATAGATTTCATCTAGACCGCTGGCTTTTCCGTTTTTCGATAATTCAGACTTTTAGTTATATAATAATAATAATAACACAGGGCCACAAAATAATATCCAGGTGGAGCATCTCTGAGCTCAGTTGACTTTTATGTATTTGGAATTGCTAATCACGATCTCCGTATCCATATGACCCCAATATGTCTGGGTCAAGGTCAAATCAAGTTCAAACACCTTAATTCGAGTGATATATTCTTTCTGATCCCGGATTCTGAAAGAACAGAAAATTTTACTTCCAAACATGCTTTGACCTTTTAGTCAAAGTGACCTCTGGGGGTCATTTAGAGGTCATCTGGAGGTGAAATCCTTCTCTTGAATCTCTCGGTCGATTTTTCGGCTACAAATAGATCTTAGTTGACTTTTATCTTATCGGGGTCGCTGATCACGATTCCGGTGTCATATAACCTCAACACGTCTGGATCAAGGTCAAATAAAGGTTAAAGTCCGTTATTCGGATGAGATAATTTTTTGCACCCCCCGGATTCTGTTTCTGTGTGTTGGTGCTGTGTATGTCTGTGTGTTAACTCATATGTATGTGTGTAAGTATGTAGGTGTGTGTGTGTGTATCTATTTGCAAATGTGGGTACTGTGTGTGTGTGTGGATCCGTATATGTCTAGGTGTACCTGTGTGTGCATCTGTGCTGATTCCGGTTATTTCTGAAGGATTTTTCTGACGTTATGGAAAAAATACGGGTGTTGAAGCAATTTTGTTTAAAATTTAAATTTATAATAACATATACCGTTCAGGTTGGAAAAATGGGTTCCTTTTTGGTGGAGTTGTGTAGTGGATTCATACACACAAGGCGAATTCAAAATTCATGCACGACATGTTCTTTTATTCGTAAAAGATATACGAAGAGTTTTTCTTTTGTATACATTTGATGTGTCTCGCTTTGAAGACCAGCAATAGTCTGACATCATGTTTACATTCCAAAGACCTCTTAAAGTCTTTCAGGTCTTGGTGAAATCTCTCACCCTACTCCTCACTGATAGGCTTATGGTCTAAAAGTTGTAGTCGGTTGAATATAAATACTCAGGTTTAAAATTGAACATCAGTACGTATTTTTTCATAAGAGGTTGACTAATTCTCATAAACTTTCATAGAGGTAATATATACGATATCTCACTTCTTAGATATCAGCCGAGAGATTACCTCGAAATGACCTCAAAGCATGTTTGGACGTAAAATTTTCTGTTCTTTCAGAATCTAGGGAAAAAAATTATATCATTCGAACTAAAGTATTTAACCTTCATTTGAACTTGATCCAGACATGCTGGGGTCATATGGACACCGGGATCATGATCAGCGACCCCAAAGACATAAAGATTAATTGGTCCGAGACCCATTCCTGGCCAAAAAATTGGCCGAGAGGTTCAAGAGAAGGATTTGACCTCCAGATGGCCTCTGAGTGAACTTCAGTGCTCACTTTGACTAAAAGATCAAAGCGTATCTGGACAAGAGATTTCCTGGGTTTTTCTGAATCCGGGATCAAAAAAATTATATCATTCGAATAAGGTGGTTGACCTTCATTTGACCTTGACTCAGACATGCTGGGATCAGATGGACACCAGGATCGTTATCAGCGACCCCAAAAACATAAAGATCGACTGAGCTCAAAGATGCTTGATATAAAAAAGAAGATACACATATAGGCGAGTTCTCTCATTATATCTGCTACTCTTACCTACCCCAATGAGTAAATAAATTATTTATATAATAGAAACAGCAATTGGAAGAAACACAAATAGATAAAGAAAAAAGAAGAGAAAGAAGGGGGCAGGAGGGAAAAACGGAAATAGAAAGAAAAAAGTGGAAAAAAATAGTCTCCTATTATTAACAAGTTAAGTGATAATACACTAATCTCATTCTCCTCTGATGCGAACGAATCAATAAAATAATACGTGAGAATTGTTCGTCAATTAATATGAGCTAAGACTAACAACTAAACTAATGATTATTAGTTTATTTATGTGGTTATATATTCAAAAGATAGTCCATATATTAATAGATGTATTAATTTTTCTCATAAAAGTAGGATTATAAAGAGTTTTTAAAGTCATCCGGGACGTAATTGTACAATTTTAATGCTGTAAAAGAAAATGAGCGTTGAAATATAGATATTTTATGACTAGAAATATTTAAGGTATGTGGAAGTCTAATACTCGCTTTATGCTGAATATTCCTTGCATGAAGCTTGGCACGGAGGTACGAAGCGCGGATCCAGGCAGGGGCAATCGGGGCAATGGCCTCCCCCCAAAATTATATAAATATGCTATAAAAGAATGGAAAATTTTAAAACTCAAATCAGTGAATCTCAAAAAAAAAAAACATTTTTCAAGAACTTGGATTTTAGCTTAGAAATTTATAAAAACAAAAGACTCGCTTGTTTGCTATTTAATGAATGTCGAGCTCACCGCTCGTAGGATATATGGTTTTGAGTTGGGAGTTTGGATTTTTTGCTTGTGACCCTCTCCCCCAAAAAAAATTCTGGATCCGCCCTTGCTATCTGCCTAAAACACACGATACACTGATGACTTAAGATGAATTTCCCAAATGTCGTCCATAGAGGCCCAGTTCAGCTCAGCCCAGTAAAGTTGCAGAAATCCACTTGTATTTTCTAAGGTTGTCAACAAAGTAACAGCAATTATTTTGTACGCATCTTATTTTATAATTCAAACTGAGTACATAATAAGATACAACACATTCTACGATTTACAAAACTTTTTTCATAGGAGAGAAGCATAAAAAGTCTTTAAAATGCAGTAAGATCTTGAAAGTAATTTCTTGACATATTCTATAAATCTCAAGTTAAAATATAATATTACTCCGAAATTCCTGACTCTTTCATTCAATAGAAGATCTTCCGTACAACTGGTACAAACATAAGTTTTATGATACTTATTATATTGGCAAGTAGCATTTAGTGTAAGGTTGTGAGAGATAGAAAATTCATATATGTTATTTAGATCTTCATTTATTTTATTGGGAGCTACATAAGCATCTCCCGAATCAAAACTATAATAAACCCGAATATAATCGGCATAGCCATGCATATTATAAGTAGTGTCTCTGTTAAATAGATCTAAGGTATAAAGAGGTAACAAAATGAGCCCTGAGATACACCCAAACTATATCAATTTACTACTGAAAAAATTATTATTTAAAAGAGTCTTTTGATGTCTACTTGAAAGGAACAAGAATAAAAATGAACAAGAAATTGCACCAAAGTTCTTAAACTGAAGTTTTGTAAGTAGAACCTTATAACTTGTCTTTTATCAAAAACTGTAGAATAATCCAGCATTACCAAAGCGGTTATTTTTTCTTGTCATTTGTAGCAAATTAAAATTCTCTAAAACCAGACAGATTTTCATGCAAAATGACAACCTTTATAAATTCGCTATTTGGTGGTAAATTATTCTTTCAGAGACCTTTGGTACACTTATTAGTCTCAGATCCTTCAAAGTTAAAGGGCTTGCACATTTGGGTAAGGACCGAATGATAACCTCTTTCGAGGTAGATGTCACTTTCCAAACACAGATTAATTATATGAGTAACTTTCTAATAACATTTTTGTAGATCTGACATCGGCAATAGATCAGAATAACACTTTGTTTTTTATTTCTTATACCTGAAGCACCAAGACATCGCCAGACTTTTTCTAGTATCTAGAAAGAATCTTTCAATATAAACTTCTTCCCGAGTATGTATCACAATGTAGTTTCTAAGGTGTTTATCAGTTCTTTTCAAGCTTAGACATTTTAAATTTTATTTGAGCCTTATCGTCTGATTTCATCCTTATTATAATAATCTCCACTGTATTTTTGGTTTACTCACTCAAATTACTAGGTGGATGAGTACTGGACAAGTGTAAAATAATACCACTCAAAAACTTATCTTATTATCAACACCCGTAATGTTAACAATGTCGTTTCAGGTTATCTGCTGATCAGCAATAAGTTTGATACATTAAAAATTTTTTAAATCGAGTATTTCAATAATTTTTTACAATTTTAATTAACACTATACCAACCTATGACTTAGGCATTCTCCGTATTATTAAAGTGTGAAAAACTTGTTATTTGAGTTTATTAATAACCTGAGAAAAATTATAGAAATCTAAACATCGTTTCAAAAAAATATTAAGGTTAAAAGATTTCACTTATCTCTTCATTAGTCGACAATATGTTTGCTCTATTATTATGGAGGAGATTTTCTACATATTCTTTCCATTTTTTCAGTTTTTCTTCTACCCCTGTTATTATTTCATTGTTGTTATTTCTTAGATAAGCTGAATATTGTTTTTTACTTTTATTTGAAAATTGAAACTTCCTATGGACACCAAACATATCATATTTGGCCTGTAGTGTATTTTTCTACACATTTTTTTATTAGCTAGAGTTCTCTAGCATCTTTACATTTATCTCGTGTTATTCTATTAACGTTTTTTGATTTCCATCTTTTGATAATTTATATTTCCTTATTTCATTCATTGTTTCTCCAGTGTTATCCATTCTTGTTTTTTGTTAGCTTCTATCGGTCCAATTTGTGTTTCTCTAATGTCGATTATTTCTTCTATAGAACTCTATATAGATTCTACTACATATCAATAGAATGTATCTCAGCAATATTTCTCTTTCTTTTTTCAATCTGTCTCTCAACTCGAGTTATCAAGTCCGTTTCATGAAGCTGTCAGATATCTATCTTTTTCTTGGTAGTGTGAAGTTATCTAATATGTTGAAATCGTCGAAGCTCAAATTCTATTACAATTGGGTATTGGTCGAGCTGAGTTTACACCGGCTCCTAGGTATGTCTTCACAAACTTTATATATTTCTTAAAATTTTGATATAGTAAGATAAAATCAATCTAGTTTCTAACTTTATCACGTCTGTCTCACAGTGAAACGCGTGTATACATAACCTTCTTGGGTAAAACTTTCAAAAAGTGTTACTTTCGAATAAATCATAATCAGTGCTGAATTATATAAGCCTGGCACCTCTAGAATTTCTCTCACTGAGGCTAAATTTTTCAACCGCAGTAATTCCTCACCAGCACGAACTTTAAAGTTGAAATCTCCCGTTCGTCTGTATTGCTGCAAAGAAAAGCTCAATTTCCTTCTCACGTTTACCGTTTATGGGTGCATAAGCTTGTCTAATGCGCATTATCTTCTAAGTTGTCTTCAGTATTAGTTAGCAGTACCAATCGGTCATTTGAATTGCTATACCGTATATGTGCTGAGCGTATGAGCCACTAAAGTAGTAGAGGAATCACTGTCCTGTCTTTTGGATACCCAATCCCAGCCATCTAAACTTGGTGGTTCCTAAAATTTGAATACTTGCTCTGTCCATTTCAGCTTCCAGATTATCCAGATTCCTGACATGAAGAGACTACGTAAGTTCCATGTAGCTTAACCAGTTATTTGTAAAGTTTTATCTTGTCTCGGTAGATTACACCATATTTAATTGTCAACGACAAGGGATTAAGAGCCGCAATTTCTTTTCTTGTACCATTAAGATTTTTGGAGATATTAGTACAGTAGAAGTTCGGCTTCCTTTCTGTACCACAGTGCGGAAACCATTGAAACTGATTCAGTTGCACTTTTCGCTGTGCAGTTTTTTGTCATTTTTGAACTTATATTTCTGCAGGATGCTTATGATAAAACTGTTGCCTTTTATCTACTCTAAAATGCCTATCGATCCTCATCTGTAATTTTCAATGTGTTGCCCGAGAATTCATAGATAAGAACTGAATGCCTTATGGGGACAAGTTATCACCTATTATTCACCGACTATTTCATGAAGTTCGACTGTTTTGGTTAAAGAAGCTACCTCTCCAATGCAACTATATACCTCTTCTGATACCTAAATTATCATAAAACTAAAATTTATGACAGCGTTTCTTACGAATAACATTATTTTTAAATTTCAAAATAATCACAAGACGACTTTCATGAACCGCAAAAAATATATATTTCTTGAACTGAATGTGAGTGGACATACTAAGGATCAAAAATCATTATTTTATTGGCTGGTACATTCAAGATCATACCATACCAACTTGTCGTAGAATATTTATGTTTTACAGAGCATCCCAGGTCATCGCCCCAACAGGATTCTATGGCTGTAGCAGCGGGAGTAGGAGCTACAACTTACACGACTACAGATCCTCCGACTACAAAAGATCCATCTACAGAAGAAGAAATTCCTGTGGAATATCCACAAACTAGTTCGACGGTAAGTTTCTGTACATTTATTCCCATCTCCTGAAAATCGCATTCGTTTAATTTGACATCAGCAATAATTTTTTAATAATATATTTTTTTAAACATGAAATACTTTTTTAATGTTTTATTTCTTTATTTTTAAGGTGCGAGGTGTAGAAATAGGAATAGTTCTTCTAGTCCTGGTAGTTTGGGTTGCCGCCATAGCACTATTCTTCAATCGGTGGGGTAAAATCAGGATGCTCTTGCCATATCAACCCGACTATAAACAGGAGCAACTGAAAGTACCGGGAACAGCTGCATGTGCCGCTGCTGTGGCGCAGGGCAACACTTGTACACATCATGCAACACCAAACATATGCCAGCAGGTATTTAGATTGTTGTGGGGATAAGTTACACTGCTACTATTTGAAGCTGAACGGTAGAATTAAATAATTTAATGAAAAGTCCAGTGCACTTTGCTGGAAGAATAAAAACTAATACATATATTGTGGATTATACAAGGTATTTAAAAATGTAAAAAATATTATAGCAAACTTTTTCTATTTTTTAAACAATTTTCTTTAAAAATATTTGCATATTAGTAAATACAAAAGGATTTGACTTCGTTTACAGTCTTGCTCCCAATGCGCGGCGCTGCATGATGTATTTTTATAGAAATTTTCTTAATTATTCGTGGAATCCAGATGTGGGACGTGAAGCGGCGATACAGAGTGCCGTTCACTTGTGGGTTTAGAGACTTTAATTAAAGGCAAGACACATCATTTTGAACGGGCTGCTCTTCGCATGGCCTGCAGCGGATCAAGACACAAAATCAGTAAGAAGTAATTGCGGAGCAAGATTCACTTAATACTAAAAACTTCTATATTGCTACTTAAGATTGGCAATACCGGTTTATTCAAAAAACTATCCAGATAGAACAAAAATGTAATAAAAAGTTTTAAAATAGAATACAAAGATCGCATCTTAAGCTTCAAATAGTTGCAAATAAAATATAGTATTATTCATTAGTTTTCATATATAGATTGCTCATTTTGTTCAACTAGTATACCTTGTATCCACGGATAAGGTTGCCATTTTTAATTAGTCGAGAAAGAAATCATTTCTCATAAGAAATTTGTTTGGTAAATAAAAATATAATTAGCTTTTTAAAAAATTATTTTTCATATAAGTTTGTGAAAGCTTCGTTTAAAAAAAATGTATTTCTAAATATACTTTTTACCAGGCTAATTTTTTCATGAAAAATGGCTAAATATCTTACGAAAAATTAAAACTGAACCTATTTCTGGGTGCCCTACAGAATTATTTTTATGTTACTTTATTCGATGTTTATGAACTATTCGTTTTATTCAAGTCATGCAAATAAACTCTACGAAAAGCTTCTGTAAGAAATATATAGTGTGTCCCGGAAATTTTTATATCTAAACCTAATTCTCAGCTCCTTGTTGCTTAAAAAGGTGTGCGTTTATTCAAACGAAATTTAAGCTTTCTATCCACCTGATCTTTAAGTTCGACAAGGTACTTAATTTACACCGTATATATGTAAATCTTATAGCAATGTTTTTCAAAGCAAAAGTATGATTTGATACTTTCATAATGTGAACTTAAATTTTCGAGAAACGAAATTTATTACATTTTGTTTTGCTACAATTAAAATTTTACTTGATGGTTTTTTTCTCTTCACCTTCAGAAATTATTTATTTTTATATTTTAATAAAACTGACATTTCAATTGTCTTATTCAGGATAGCATATATATCGTATACCTATGTCAGAAATATACAGATAATCCATTACATTTTTAAATTCTGGAGGAAAATATGACAGGGAGACTGGCTTTTTGGAGTTCTACTACCATTAAAAACCCTTACAATTTCGTCATGTCACATAAGCTTTTAATTAACCCCAAGACATACGTGCAGCGAAATTGTAAAACGAAAAATCCACCTTCTCGGAATTAAACGAAAATTTTAAATAATGAGCTTTCGTAATTTTGTATGTAAAAACAATTCAAAACCAACTAATTTATTTTATTTATATGGAAAGAAAGAAACAGTTTTTATGGACAGGACACGTGTGGAAATTAATCTTCTGAAGCACACTTAATTAAAAGTATATAAAGCAGAAATGTACGTAGAATTAAAATAAATATTAGTTGAAAAAGAAGTTTGAAAAAAGCACGTTTTCGATAAGAAATACATATAATTCACAATATAAATGTTCTAAAACAAAGTAGAATTTTCTAAAGGAAGGAACTAGTGCAACTTTTAAAAATTCAACTAGGAAAAGCACAGTGTAAGCATTAGTATGCAAAACCTAAATTAACGACAAAAATATTTCCATAATTTAATATAGAAGTTTTTTCTGAATGTGTAATTTATTAATCAATATAATTAAGAAAAGAAACAATTTATTTCTAGCAAATAGTATAAACTTACATCAACAGAGCATTTATTCAACTTTGAACCGATCTATGAACGTGAGTTTTTCTTATACGTTCAATGATCAAATCCATCGTGAGCTTCAAAACTTAATTTTGGAAGAACTTTGTATTAACGTTAGTTTATTTTATACCAGTGCATAAAGGAATGTACTTGAAACTCTAGAGAGAAGCCTTTCAAGGAGACGGAGGTGGGGGGGGGGGGGGGCAATTGCGGAACGTAAATGTAATCAAGTTGAGAGGTGGCTTACTAAAGAAATTAATATTACCATTTTTCATTTAATTATTTTCACTTAAGTTTTAAAAAATTAAATATAATTTTTATCTGCAACAAGTCTTAGCAAACTTGTAATTAATGGCGATTCACAATATGCACAAACAAATTAAACATGTGACACAATACACAAAAAATCAAAACATTACATCATATAATAGATAATGGGAAAATAGTATCCGATACAACGGAATTGCTACAGATCTGGACACCATATATAGAGACACTTTTTCATGAGGAAAAACGATCAGGTCACCCCATCACAAAGGATGATATCGAAAAGGCCTTTCAATCCATGAAAAACAACAAAACAGCAGGTCTCAATGGTATTCACGCCGAGATTCTTAAATTGACGAATAAAACAGATTCCCAACTCATTGATATTCTGGTGTCACTCTTCAACAACATTTACAAATGTGACGAGCTCCCTCAAAGATGGACCTATTCAATATTCATCACCAGCTCCAAACTTGTTACCAGTACAGACTAATTAATTTGATCAACATCATAACAAAAGGATTTACTAAAATTATCCATAATCGTATATATGCAAAATGTGAATTAAATGGAGCAAATACCCAACTTAGCTTTAGAAGTGGCTTCGACACCCGAGAAGCTGTTTTTCCCGCAAGCGCTTATACGAAGATATAGATATATGAACCGAGATGTGGTTACATGTTTCATCGCCTTTTCAAAAGCCTTTGATAATGTAAAACACGAAAAACTTATAAAACTTCTTAAAGCTAATGGCCTAAATTCTAAAGACATCAGAATCATAATAAACCTATAATTGAATCAGTCTGCAAAAATAAAAATCAATGGAAACCTGTCAAAAAGTATTCATATTAAAAAAAGGAGTTCGCCAAGAATATGTTCTTTCACCTAAACTCTTCAATATATACTCGGAAGCGATCTTTGACGAAGAACTTCATGATGCCGCAGAGGGAGTGAGGGCCACCTACAAAGAATGAAAGACGCATCTGAAGAGTTTGGGCTAAAATTAAATGTCTCAAATACGAAATGGATGTCATTTAGTAAAAACCGAACATCTACAGAAACACTTACATTAGATCAAGCAATAACTCTAGTACACTTTGAAAAATATACGTATTTGGAGATCATCATTCATAAAGAATGAGACAAGACGAAAGAGATCAAATCTAGAATTGAAAAGGCAAGGTAAAGTTTTACTGAAATGAGACACATACTTAGCAACAGAGACATTTCATTACCACTAAAAATCAGATTAGTAAAATGCTACGTTCTCCCGGTCTTACTACATGGGGTGAAAGCGTGGACCATGATGGTACAGTTTATGAAAAAGCTCTTAAAATGTGGGTTTACCGATGAATTCTAAAAATATCCTGGACAGATCACATCACAAACGAGGAAGTGTTGAGTAAGATTCGCAAACAACAAGAAATTACGCTCGCAGTTAAGAAAAGAAAGCTGAAATACCTTGGCCACATAATAAGACACAACAAATATCACCTCCAACAACTTATCCTACTGGGACAAATCAATGGTAGGAGAGGTCCAGGAAAAAGAAATTCATGGATGCAAAACCTACGAAAATGGTTCGGACTGACATCTTTCCAAGTATTTAGACTAGCCACTAACAAGATTCGAATCGCTCTGTTAATAGTCAACGTCCGGAATGGATAAGGCAACACAAGAAGAAGAAGATTAGGCGATTCACGCTACCTAGCAAGTTAAGACAAGAAGATGAACTCTTATAATGACTTATTTGCACAGCTAATGCGCCAACATCACAAACAAACTAAGGCATGCAAGTCGATGTATGTACAATTTTGATCTATAAAAAGTAAAGATCTAGAAGTCAGTCTCGTTACTTACTGTACGATTTGCCTTAAATCCTTTATTGTCTTACAAGTGTTAGTCGGAGAATCGCATCTAACTTTGCAGGATGGTAGGACATCGAAAAATTCTTCTTCTTCTTCTTCTTACGGTGCAATATCATGTCCTTCTGACGTTGGCAACTACATTCGCGAGTTGTTCGCGGTTTTCAACTAATCTAAATAGTTGTTCGACACTGCGTATTCTGATCCAATCGCGGATGTTCCTTAGCCATGACATTTGCTTCCTCCCAATTACCCGAGATAAGTAGAGTAAACCACTCAGAATCTCACACTGAGCAATCAGTCAGCCTCACGGATTCTGGGGGAAGCAAATACTCGACTGAAAATACAGAAAGAAAACTCAATCTATCTTAGTTCCATATAGCCACATACAGCACACGAACTATGAGGACCCAAGAACACCTTGACGTTCTAGAACACGAACTAGCCAATGGCAAATGAGATATACTAGGACTTTGCGAAACTCGCTTGCTAGGAGAGAAATGCACCACCTTAAAATCCGGTCATACCCTATTCCAGAAGAACTCAGACGAAAACAGCCATATAGGTGGGGTAGCACTTCTGATAAATAAAAGGTTTCCCTACGAAATAATAAAATACTGAGCAGGGTCTAACAGGGTCATATACATTATAACTTTAAACAAAACATACAGCCTACAGATCATACACGGATATGCACCGACGGGAAACTCAGAGGACGAAGAAGCTGAAACCTTCTATGAAGATTTGGTAACGGCAAGAAGAAAAGAGAAAACACAATTCGTAATAATTACAGGAGATTTTAACGCAAAAATCGGAAACAAAGAGCAGGGAGACACACACTATATTGGCCACTTCAGGCTCGGTGATAGGAACGAGAGAACCTGAACTAACCTGAATAACGAAAACCTATTTTGCCTCGATACCTTTTATAAAAAACCCAAACAACGTAAGTGGACCTGGACCACCCCAGACAAAACAACTAAAAAAGAAATAGACTCTATTATCTCTAATAGGAAAAAAATATGTACCGACGTGACAACACTGAATAAGTTTTATACCGGAAACGACCACAGATTAGTACGAGCGAAGATCAAGATACACATGAGAACAGAACGCAACAAGCTCATCAAACAAGAACGCTACCCAACCACGGAAACCCTGACACATGAACAAATCAACTATCAAAATGAATTAGAAAAAAGACCAACACCAATAGAGACAATAAAGCAAATGCAAATAAACGAACTAGTCACGAAAATAAAAGAAACCATAAACACATCGGTTAAAAAAGTCTGCTCAAAATCAAAAATAACAAAAACCTCCAAACTACAACCAAATACCTTGAGACTTCTCGAAGAAAGACGAGAAAGGACAGATCGAACAACAGACAGTTCCAAAACTCTAAACAAGGAAGTGAAAAAAGAAATTAGAAAAGACAATAGAAATTACACCAATAAATTAATAAAAGACACAATAAGTGAAAACTGGAACATGAAAGTACTAAAAACATAAAACTTAAGAGGCAAAACAAGAATAATGAAAATAAAAAACGCGAAAAACGTGACCGTCCAGGACGAAAAGTAAATAAGCAGAGCCATAGAAGAATTCTACACCAAGCTATACTCGCCACACGCACAACAAGAGCAACAACGAACAAAAAGAACCATACTCAACATAGGCTCAGAGGAAATTCCAGAAGTAACAAACTCAAAGACAAGAATGGCACTAAATAAATTAAAAAACAATAAATGTGCAGGAGAAGACAAAATTACAGATTCTATTTAATTGAAGAGGGAAAAATTCCACAGGATTGGTATAACTCCGAAGTAATCTTAATATTCAAAAAAGGGAACAATACAAATATTGAAAACTACCGACCAATATCCCTACTATCACACACCTACAAGTTGTTAACCAAAATCATAACCAACCGCATAACAAACAAACTCGATTTTTACCATCCTGTCGAACAAGCTGGATTCAGAAAACACTTTAGTACCACAGATCACCTACACACCATAAGAATACTAATTAAGAAGTGCACCGCATATAACGTGCCGCTCCATATGACTTTTGTAGATTTCCAGAAGACATTCGACTCCGTCGAAATATGGGCAGTATTACAATCCTTACAAAACGCAAAAATCGATTCAAGATACATAAACATCATAAAGAACATATACGAAAATGCAACCATTCAAATAAAAATAGACGACAAGACGAAAACGAACCCCATAAAACTACAAAAGAGAGTGAGACAGGGGGACACTATCTCGCTAAAACTGTTCACCCTAGTCCTAGAGGACATTTTTAAGGAACTTAAATGGGACATCAAAGGTATAAACATCGACGAAATATACTTGAACCATCTCAGATTTGCTGCTGACATAATCTTAATAGCAAGTAATCTCCAAGAATTGAACGAAATGCTACAACAGCTAAATGACGTATCCGCATCTGTAGGCCTTAAAATTAACTACAACAAAACAAAAATAATGAGCCACGAACAGGCAAACATAACAATACAGAACCAGCGGGTAGAAAACATCGAACACTCTGTATACTTGGGTCATGACATCAGACTAGGGAAATCAAACCAGGATGCTGAAATAAAAAGAAGAACACAGCTGACATGGACCGCTTTCGGTAAACTTGCATACATCCTGAAAAATAATACAATTCCCATAAATCTAAAAAGAAAAGTATACGACACATGCATATTACCGGTGTGTAGGTATGGATTAGAGACCATGTCCCTCACCAAAAAGTCCGCTAAAAAATTAGAAACAGTCCAAAGAGCGATGGAAAGAAACATGCCTGGAATATCATTAAGAGACAGGATTAGAAACACCGAGATAAGACGCAGAACGAAAGTCAAAGACATCGTGAAGGAGGTTGCAAAGATGAAGTAGCGATGGGCTGGTCACATAGCCCGATATGAGGACAACAGATGGACACGAAGAATCCTGGAATGGAGACCTAGGGAAACAACAAGAAGCACGGGATGACCTCAAAAAAGATGGGTAGACAACATAAGGACAGTGGCAGGCAAACAATGGATGAAATTGGCGAAGAATAGAGAAAGATGCAAACAGTTAAAAGAGACCTACATCCAGGAGTGGATGGGCAGAGGTTGACAAAGAGAGAGAGAGAGAGAGAAGTGTCTGCAAAATCGAGAAATTTACTTACATAGTGCCTATTTTTGGACGTTCTTGAGTCTGACTTCATGGAAAGGTTCCAGGATATTCCAAATATGAACATACTATGTTGAGGTTTAGATCCTTTCTCAAATGCAGATACAGCAGAATCAACAAATTTAAAGGAAAAACTCTGATAGATAAGAAAATGTTAAGAATTTATGCTATTAAGGGAGCTACAAATCCGAATTTATATATATATATATATATATATATATATATATATATATATATATATATATATATATATATAGTGAGTGAGAGAGAGATCTGCAGAGCATGGTATCTAATTTTAGTAATATAATTATTTTTTTAAAGATTATTTTACCTACAAGAAAGGAGATATGAAGTAGGAACTGAGGAACTATGGTCCAGTTACATTATTAAATATAATATATAAACTATTGATAGAAACAATGATTGGCTATCGCCCTTTACTAATATATTTTTGCATCGACACTGCATATACGGGCTCGGAGTTGCAATTCATTAAATTTAATTTTCGCAATGCCGACTTTGACTCACTTAGTGATTACTTCCAGGATATCGATTGGAGCTTTCTACATTGTGACAATATTGACAACGCAGTTGGAAATGTTTTATATGGTTTTAAACATTGTGTTTAATGTGTATGTTCCCAGGTCTTGACTACTTTTTAAGGACGACAAATAATTTAGAAAAAAATAAAAACAAAGCATTCATAAAATACGGACATACTCGATTGTTAGCGCACGAGAACGAATACAGAAGTTTGAGGTCCCGGTCAAAGATCGCGATAAATTCAAACTACAATTATTTAGTTCGGTTTACAGAAAGTGATATCCTGAAAAATGTTAAAGCTTTCTGATCTTAGATTAAATCTCAATGATGCAGAACAGGATACACAACAATAATGAGCTTTAAAATGTGGAATTAACTGATCCAAAAATGTTTGCTGATTTCTTTCCATCAGTTTTCATTTGTACTGATGCTATGATAATTAATTACCGACATTCTCCGCCTAACACTAACACAAATCTCTCAAACATAAATATCGACAGCTCAATAGTGTTTGAAAAACTGGTTGAACTCGATGAAAGTAAAAGTGCTGAACCCGACGAAATTCCACCAATTCTCACAAAATTTGTAGCCTAACTTTAGAGCTATCGCTTAGTTATCTTTATCAGCTCTCATTAATTTTGGGCCAGTTTTCTAGCATGTGGAAAACCGCTTATGTCATTACAATTAATAAAGGTGCTGATAAACAAGTTATTGCTAACTATCGCCCGATATTTGGACTTGACTGCATGGAAAAGGTTCTGGAATCCATAATTGTTGATCAACTACATATTATTAAATTTCAATAGCATTTTATCAGATTATCAACTTGGTTTTCTGCCAGAACGCTCGTGCCAAATCCATCAGTCTCTATACTCTATCTCTAGCTATATTGTTCAACAAACTATACTCACTCGGTGTTACAGATCTTATACTATCTTTGTTCTCACCAACCGAACACAAATAATTAAATTCAATAATACTTTGTCTAAAATAATAAATGTAACATCCGGTGTACCCCAAGGGTTGCACTTGGGACCTATTTTCTTTCTCCTATTTATCAATGATCTCATTAGTGTAATTGAAAACTGTCAATATCTCTTATGCGTTGACGATTTGATGGTAAACAATCCTGATGATTGACTGCTTCTACAATCTGAAATTAACAAATTATTGGAATGGTGTGAGACAAACCAGATGCCACAAAATAACTCAGAATGTAAGATCATTTCATTTTCTCAGAAGAAATTTCCAATTTTGCATTCTTACATTATCTCAGATGCCCCCTGACCAAAATTTCCTTAATCGAACACATTAATCATATTTTAGCAAGTGAGTTGCTGCCGGAATTTTTCAGGCACCGAACTTCTAAAGCCTTTACATTATTCATTTGTGCGTAGCCATCTAGAATATTGTTGCGTTGTCTGGAGCTCTTGTTATATATTGTATGTTAGTCAAATTGGACATATACCTTTAAAGTTTGTGAATTTTACGCTATATAAGCTATGCGTCGACAGAATTCTTATTTAATATTCTCAAAGATTACAACTGCCAGGCATGGAATCCTGGAGTTGCGTAGAACTTATCTAACTATTCTTTTTGGCTTTAATATAATCAGGAATTACATTCAGTGTTCTGGCCTTCTTGAACTGATTAACTTCTGCGTTCCTTCACGCGGTACTCGCATTTTTCACGTGTTCGCTGTTAACAGAAGCCGTACTGATGTTGGTAGAAATAATATAATGAATCGTATTGTGCAATACTTTAAGACATATATTCCCCCTTATTTCGATCTTGGATACTTCCTACTTAAGACCAAAAATAAATTAAAATCACTCTTATATAATGCTTGAATATTTGTGTGATGCAACTTCGACGTTTCGCTTGATTTGCAATTTAAAATGTATTACAAGATAACTTCTTTTGTTTTGTTTTTTGTGTAATCATTTTCTCTTCATTCTGATTGTATAATCTTTGTTAAAAGTTTTGTTCACTGTTAAGCATTAGATAACTTATTTTATTTTATATATGTAACATACATTAATGAATGTACTGTTTGAATTTATTCTGTGATGTACTGTTTGAGATAAATAAATAAATAAAACTATTTAGCAACACGCTACATAAAGTGTTTAAAAGATTGAACTGAATTGAGAAAAGCGTAAGAATAGATGAATTGATATCCAATAATAAAGACGTAATACAGCAAATGTTCAAAAAATTTAAAAGAGAAAGCCCAAAATATACGACTCTAGATGAACAACACTAAGACTTAATCGATGACAAATACAGAAGAAGACATTAATATTAAGTTGGAACAAGAAAAAATTGAACAAGTGGTCCATCCAAAATGTTTGCTGATTCGGACCTCGGACACATTATAAACAGCATAAGTTAAGAGAAATCAAAATATTCCCTGCATCCTCGAACCTATGTCCCAAAAACCTGGACTCCTAGGGCCAATATGGATAAAGTGGAGAAAGCGCAAAGAAGAATGGAGAGACAAAAACAATTTTTAGACAGAAAACGAAATCAATGGATCCGAGGCGTATCAAAGTAAAAAAGGTAAAATGACATCGCATCTATGAAATGGAAGTTTGCAGAACATAATGCTCGACAGAAACACAACAGATGGAATATGATTATAATGGAGTGGCAACCATGAGAAAACAGGAAAGACTACAAATGAGAAGGCATGATGACATAAGAAGACACATCGGTTCAAGATCGTTACAAAAAGCTTAAGATAGCGATGGATGGAAGAAAGAAGGGGAGGCCTATGTCCAAAGCTGAATGCAGAAGGCTTAATAAATAGATAGGTTATTGTCAAATTATGCCAGATTCAGTGGGAACATAGCTTCTCCTCGGCCAAATGTTTGTGCTATATATTATATCTGCTGGTATCTTGCACTACAATTGATTTTATACGACTTTCACGCGACTCGTCCATGACTGAATTCGCGAAACCAACCCTACAGTGATTTTCGTATAAAGAATTAATGTCATCGATGCATTCTTATTGAGATAAACTACGTCAAAAATTTTTCAAAATATGAAAATCCCATCTCTTGACAGAGATGAAAGTTCGAAGTTTCTGTAAATAACACAAATGGCGTGCGTATGTCAAAACGTTTTAAGTACGTATACCATCTAAAATGTCAGACTATACAGTTGATATGTCAGAAGGCTCATAAAAACGCCAGTATAGCCAGTTCTCGAAATATATACCCTTCTAATTTTCAACGAAAATTGGTATGGAGATGTTCACTAATTTCTAAATACAAAAAAAAAGTGAAAAATCGCGTGAAAATTATTATATAAATAATAAAAACGAAAAAAACACTACTGAGGATCCCAATGTAGTGCGTGTCCGACACGATCTTTTTACGCGGTTTTTTTAATTATCTTGTCGAATATTGAGTCTTAGTTAAAACAGTTTTGGCTCAAAACAAACATTTCATTGCTAATTCGAAGGGGTGATCCAAAAGAGCCAGTCTCTATGCCTGAAATCTTAGTATCTGATGGTTTATTTGTATATTCTATAATTTGAAGTAGTCTCCGTAGATAACCAAAGAAATAAGAAATTTTTGTACTCTAGAAATTGACCTACTTTAAACGGAATAGTTCATAAATATCTAAACAAGCAACATAATTTTATAATAACCTATAATTTCTCTGGTTTCCCCGTAATTCAACACTGGTTAAACAATTCTCAATATGCACTTGGTAATTAACTATTTAAAAAGTTTGTAGTGAGAGAAAATACTATATAAATAGGAAAACTAATTAAAACCATTTAATTGGATTTCTTGTACGTATGTAAATATTTTAGTTTAATGTGTAAATTAGATGTTTATTTCATGACCTGTCGAAGAAATACGATATTGCTTTGGCTAATTTATTTAGAAATTTGCTTAACTAAGGATTCTAAACAAGCTTATTTCAATAATATTAAAATATTGTTTAAGATATCTTCATACGTAGTAAGGCTCAATGTTTTGTGAAGTTGTAACTCAAAAATATTTATTATTTTCCAATATAATCACTTCTTATATCAATAGCTTTTTCCCAGAACTTTATTACCCTTTTTATATCCGTAAATAATAGTCCGGAGTCTTGTCCTCAAAAGAAATTTTTTCTCTTCAAATAATATTTTAATTTAGTCAGTAGGGTCCGATCGGGATGGTACAAAGAACACACACAATTCACACCCATCTCACACTGTCCACACTATTGTTTTTGAAAAATTACTTCTTGTTGTTAATTCTTGCATCTATCTTTCATCACTTCCTCCTCCATTAATTTGATGTTCTCGTTCGTGATCGCTTTAGACAACTGACCTGGGTTCAGTTGGCCTTCAATTGATTGCCTTCCCAAATAAAACTATTCTGCTTATTCTATTAAGGTAGAATACAATGTTTAATCTACTAATAAAAAAGTGTTCTATTGCAACAACATATATTTCGCATTTATCGATACAGGCAGAGCGAATAATGTGCACAATCGACCTATATAGACTGCCATTGTTAAAAGTATTTCCGTCTGATGGGAATTGAAGCCTTTTGATTTATTGGCGAGAATGTGTGGATGTAAAATGTCCTAAATTACTTTTCCATCCTAAACGAGTAAAAACAAATGAAAAATAATGCATTGAAACAATTGTTTAGCCAATGTTGATCGCTTAGTTGATTAATTTGACAATGATTTTTATGCTTATAATGAACCAAATATATGTAATAATAAATCACTATTTTTGACATAGATATATTATTAGATATGTAGAAGGAATTATTATTGCTACTAGTTTTAGTAGAAACATTACCATTACCAATTATTTTTAATATCGAAAGCATCATTTGAAACTAACCATTTTTTTACAGCTTACATTACATTTTTCTTACTAGATTTTTTGCCAGTAGCCTGTTTATTAGCTTACGTTACTTCTTCTTACTATTTTGTTCTGTTACCTTGCCCAAATAGTGCAAAAAAAGGAAGAGAGAACGTCTGCGCTTACTATGCCGCCCGCAGCCTGTAACAGGACCTGTATGCACTTGTTTCCTATCGAAGAACAACAAAATGGATATGGGAGGTGGATACGTCGCTGACATAGATTCTGACTAAAACTCGATGAAAAAACACTTTACACACAGCTTTATCTTCACCTTTCTTCTTCTTCTTCTTCTTTCTAATACGACTGGTGCTAGATACGTCTTCTTATGGGCAAAACTGGCGGTAGCTCCCTAACGAATACGTCATTTATGGCGCTAGCTACCTACCAAATACTACGGTACATAACCTTTTTTACACTTATTTACAAGCGCTCTGTGTGATGTTTTATTGACACCGGCTTTGTACCGATTTTACACCTAATTAATGTTGCTTGAATTTTGACAAGATAGTTCTAAAAATTTTTGAAAATCCATTAGTTTATATCGAAATGAGCCGTTTTTGCGAAAGGTAAAAGTACTTCTATTTGTGCGTCTCTGATATAAGTTCGAAGATTTTAAAGTTGGTAAAAATTTAAATACCTAACATATTTAATAAATAGAATATTAGGGGTTTCATTATGATTGTCCAAAAAAGAACTCTTATTCGCCACGAATAAAAATTTTGTATTTAAATATTTTTAGACAATATTAATAGAAACCGTTTTAATGCCTTCTAAATTAGTACCAGGGGTACGCATGAATACAATTTCCTTTTTATGTTTCACAAAAAGAGCTCGCTTTATAAAAAAGTCAAAAGATAACTTTTATGTAAATTTCAGCAAATGGTAATTATTCAGAATACTGGAAACACCGAATTTTTCACAAATTTTTTGCATCATTTTAATATTGGGGACCTAAAAAATGAATCTAAATTTTTTTTGGCGTCACACATAGTTTTCACAAAAAAAAAACAATTTTTCATTTTTACCTTATTTTCTCTGGCCTAATCAACATATAAATTGTACCAGAGATTCAACAACCATATAATTTCAATTCTCATAGCAATTCAAGAACACACATTTACAAAAAAAAAAAAAAGATAATGCCTATTTGACCAGACCATTTTATTCTTATGTAATTTGATGCCCTGACGCCAAATCTGAGATCCGCTAACCTTTATCACATAAGGTTCCAGGTCATGTCAAGGTCAAATGGAGTAAAATTCACTAAATAAAGCTGAAGAAGTAGATATGTAGATTTTTGAGGTCTCTGAATCTGAATTCGTGATTTATTTAGTTCCCAAGGTCAGCCACAGGTCATTTCAGAATTATTACATAGTCATATTGAGAAAAAGGCACTAAATAAATCTGAAAAAAATGAATATGTACGTTTTTGGGGTCGCTGCCTCTGAATTTGTGGTTTGTTTAGTACTAATAATGGTCTTCATTTAAAAAAAAAAAAAGATACCACTCAAGAATGGACAAACATAATATAAATTAACAAGTCAAATAGCGCTGACATCACTTACTGTTTAGCCAAAACGACTATTCTTACACATAATCTTAGCCAAGTGCTCATCGGTCTTAAATAATAAAATTAAATTTCTGTACAGAAAAATATAATAACTAAATAGATATTTAACTATAAAATATAATATTTAAAACGCAAAAACAAAATAAATACACTCAAGTATACATACATAAAATAAGGTCTTAAAAAGCACAAATAACTTTCATAAAACAAATAAGTATCCTATGATAAGTAGTCCTAAATTGATGGATATTCAAATACTTAAGATAAAGGGGAATTCTATTTATCCCCCAAGATGAGCCAAAGGTTATTTTAAGCTTATTTCAAGATCAAATTGAGGCAAATTAAATAAATAAACCTGAAAAAGAAGATATCTAGGTTTTTGGAGGCGCTGAATTCGAACTCATATTTTTTTTAATCCCCCAAGGTCAGCCAGAAGTCATTTCAGTGTAATTTCAAAGTCATATTGAGAAAAATTTACTAGATAAATCTACCAAAGAAGATATATAGGTTTCTGAGGGCGTTGGCTTTGAATTCGTGGTTTGTTTAATACCTCAAAGTGACCCAGAGGTCATTTCAAGATCAAATTGAAAAAAAAATCACTAAATAATAATAATAATAATAATAATAATTTTGTAGGGAATATCCACACCTACAAGTGTCACAACAGAGAATAGCAGATCAATACAGAGCTATTCTCCGAAATAAACTAATCTCAGAAGCGCGACTTAACATCATCAAAGCGGAAATAGAACGAGAGATAAGAAATACCGATGATAACAATGGACAAACCCCAGAACCTGCGCCACAGCCAGACCCAGAGACTCAAGAACAACCAGACAACGACATGAGAGCTGACATCGCTGTGGACAGGCAACAACAACAACATCAACACGAGGGTCAGATAACTCCAAGAGCTCTACCCGCCGAAGATGCTGTGCGGGAACCCCAACAAGCTCTTACTCAAGCGGGACGACCAAGACAGCGCATGAAATGGACTGTGTCCATGAACGAGACAATAATGCGCATTTTTTATAGGGTGACTCAACTAGGACGAGAAATGATCGGCTATAGACAACAACTACATGCCGAATTTTGCAGGGAGTACCCACACATGCAAGTGTCCCAGCAGAGAATAGCTGACCAATATAGAGTTATTCTCCGAAACGGCCTAATTCCTGAAGCTCGGCTTAATAGCAACAACAATCCGATTGCTGAACCTGAGCCACAACCGGAACCTGAGCTCCAAGAACAACAGGAACAGCTAAATGACGAAGCCCAACAAGACAACACTGAACCCTTTTATCAGAAATTGTCAACGGAAATGAGTGCTGCGGTGTTGGAGTATGATGGAAGCAATCCGTTAAGAAGACCGGCACTGCCAAAGATTAATTCATCCAAAAAACTGGGTGCCATGTTAGACGTCATGAACAATCGGATTTTGCCAGCTTATGTTTCAGATGCCTACACTCTGGAATCCTTACATATGACCATCTACTGTGCCGCGACTGCTATAGCTAGAGCTCTAGAAATTAAAGTCACAACAGAGCGTCGATCAGCAAGGACAGAACCCAACATACCACCATGGGAAAGACGCCTAAACAAGAAAATTGAAAATCTTCGAATAGATATAGGACAGCTGACGGAGTACATCAGGGGCACGAGAACTAGTCGACTGCAAAGGCGAGTTGAAGAAATCATGAATCGTGTCCGATATCATTCGCAACAAGATCCAGCGAATGTTACTGCTCAGCAATGCCTTGACTCGCTGAAACAGAGGCTCTCTGTTATTGCAGGACGGCTAAAGAGGTACAAGACCAGCAATAACCGAAAACGAGACAATGCGCTCTTCCAACGATCCGAAAAGACTTTCTACCGTAAGCTAAACTCTCCACCTAATATGGCAGATAATAGATATCCCAATAGAGAGCAGGTAGAAGAATTCTGGGGAAACCAACTTTCCACACCAGCCGATTGTAACATCGCAGCTGGCTGGATCAATGAAGAACACCAAATCTGCCAAGATTACAGCCAGATGCAGTTTGAGCCATTTACCACCGAGGAAATTTCAAGAATAATCAAGGAGTCCCATAACTGGAAAGCTCCAGGTCTCGACGGGATCCAGAACTACTGGCTCAAAAAGTTCTGGTGTATGCACCATCAGCTGGCTGATCTTATTAATGATGTTTTTCTTAACCCAGCAAAAATGCCATTGTTCTTGACCGAAGGTATTACGTACCTCCTACCAAAGGACCAACACAACACACATGACCCAGCTAAGTATAGGCCAATCACCTGCCTACCCACACTGTATAAGGTGATCACCTCCTGCCTGACCCAACGCATCTATGCACATTGTGAGCAAAATAATATCATTGCAACTCAACAGAAAGGATGTACGAGGGGAGCAATGGGATGCAAGGAACAATTGATTGTTGACTCTGTCATATGTAACCAAGCCTGTACCAACCGAAGAAACCTCTTTGCTGCCTACGTGGATTATAAGAAGGCCTTCGACTCAGTACCACATGAGTGGCTCAAAACTATATTAAGAATGTACAGGGTCGACAATAATTTTGTTTCCTTTTTAGAACGCATCATGTTAACCTGGAGAACTAGGATCCAATTGCAAGTGCCATCCAGCGACACCATCGAAACTAACACCATTCCGATACGAAGAGGAATATTTCAAGGCGATTCACTTAGCCCATTGTGGTTCTGCCTTGCAATGAACCCACTATCACGCCGTTTGAACTCCACCAGACACGGCTTTAGTGTTAGAAACAACAACGAAGAGATAGTCAGAGTGAATCATCTTCTATACATGGATGATCTTAAACTGATGGCTGCTACCAGAAGCCAGCTGGAACAAATGCTTAAAATTGTAGAGGAGTTCTCCGGGGATATCGGAATGCAATTTGGACTTGACAAGTGCCGTATTTTGAACATCGTTAAAGGGAAGATACAACCGGGGGCTTTTGAAATGCAGAACGGTGAAACTATAGCTGCAATGGAAGCAGACCAAACATACAAATATCTAGGTATGAAACAGGCTAAAAGAATTGATCATGGCACTATGAAGGCCGAATTGACAGCCGAATTTGTCAGGAGGGTAAGGCGGGTATTAAAAACTAATTTAAATAGTAGAAATTTGTTTAAGGCGCTCAACACGTATGCTTGCTCTGCGCTGAGCTACTCTTTTGGAATTGTAAAGTGGAGCAGGACGGACATCCAAAGCCTGCAAAGAAAAATAAGGACACTCCTAACAAAAGCACAAAAACATCACCCTCGGAGTGCCATTGAACGTACAATGCTTCCAAGACACCAAGGAGGAAGAGGATTGGTGGATATTGGTAAGCAGCTCGACCAACAAATAATAAACTTACGTTCATATTTCCACAGGTTGGCGGACTCTTCCACACTACATCGAGCAATATGCGAGGCAGACGATTCAACACCGCTACAGTTGAGGGAACAAGATATTACTTCTCACCACCAAACAGACCAAGAGAAGTTACAAACCTGGCTACGGAAGCCACTTCATGGACGGCATCCAAATGAGGTCAATCAGGACAATGTCGACAACTCAGCGTCGAACTACTGGTTGATTTCAGGACAGATGTTTCCGGAAACGGAGGGCTTCTTGTTAGCTATCCAAGACCAGGTTATTCCGACGAAGAACTATCGGAAGTTCATCATTAGAGATCCCTCAATAGAAAATGACCAATGCAGATATGGCTGTCGAACATCGGAGACAATTCAGCACATAACTGGAGGATGCCAAGCGTTTGCCGCAACCGAATATAAGGAAAGACACGACTCAGCCGCTAAGATACTCCACCAAGAGTTAGCAGAAAAGTTGAACCTATTACAGGTAGGAAAGGTGCCTTATTACAAATACAATCCAGAGCCTATTCTCGAAAACAACCAGTTCAAGTTATATTGGGACCGAACGGTTCTGACGGATCAAACAGTAGCTCATAATAGACCAGACATTGTACTAATAGATAAGATTTCTAGGCGAACTACACTAATCGACATTGCGGTGCCTAACAACAACAACCTAAGGCCAAAATCCAACGAGAAGATCGCCAAATACAGAGATCTGGAAGTCCAAATCCGAAGACAATGGGCAATGAACAGCGTCCAAACGATTCCCATAATACTGTCAACAACTGGAGTGATACCGAAGAACCTCCTGCAGAACATCAAGGGACTGGGCCTTAGTGAGCATCTTTATAAGCCGATGCAGAAAGCAATTCTCCTAGCAACCGCGCGAACCGTCCGAAAATTCATGGGAAATGCAGCAGACAACGTCACCTAGGACCCGATAACATGGAAAGGGTTCCCACAGAGCTTCATACTTTTGGCGTCTTTGTATGCCTGGTATGAGTGAATAATCCCTGGAGGGAGTGCGAAGCCGTTTGGCTTGTAAATCATGTATAATAAGAAGACTGAGTTTTTGAGTCGAAACTCAAACTCTCAAAACCGCGTACCCCACACGCAGCTACATCGATGTTCGCTACAAGTAGGCAGGTGAGCGAAGCGAGTTTTCAAGGCGAAACCAAAGCACCTAAAACTCCATACCCCATGCGCAGCTAAATTGATATCCGTTACATAACACATAGGCTAGCGAGGCGAGTTTTTATGAATGTATATCACAAACCCCAAACTCTCATACATGCTGTGCCTAGGGTATGTAGCTTTTGGAGAGCTTGAGTTTTGTTTCATACACTCATAAATCCGCTCACCTGTCCGCTATGTAGTGACTATCAATTTAGCTGCACGTGGAGTATGTGGATTTGGAAATATGGGTTTCGCCTTAAAAACTCGATCCGCTCGCCTGCCTGGTGTAATGGAATTTGATCTAGCTGTGCGTGGGTTCGAATTTTGAGTTGCTATTTCATAATAACTAACTCCACTTGCATCTCTGCTGTGTAACTGATATATATCTAATTGGGTGTTAGTTCTCATATTTTACCAATTTATTTAGTGAATTTTTCCCAATTTGACCTTGAATTAACCTCTGGTTAACCTTAAAGTATTAAACAAACCACGAATTCAGCTTCAGCGCCCTCAAAAGTCTGCATGTTTTCTTTTGACAGATTTATTTAGTAGATTTTTCTCAATTTAACCTTAAGGTGACGCTGAAATGACCTGTGATTGACCTTGGGGAATTAAACAAACCACGAATTCGAATTGAGCGTCCCCAAAAACCTACATATCTACTTTATCAGATTTATTTATTGGAATTTTCTCAATTTGACCTTGAAATCTTTCTGAAATGACCTCTGGCTGACCGTGGGAATTAATCAAACCACGAATTCGGATCCATCGATCCCAAAAACTTACATATCTTTTTTTCAGATTTATTTTTCCTCAATTTGATCTTGTAATGATCCTGAAATGACCCTAGGTTGATCTTGGAAGATAAAATAGACCACGAATTCGGATTCAACAACTTCAAAACTTACACAGCTAGTTCTTCGTATTTATTTAGTGAACTTTACTCCATTTGACCTTGAAATGACTTTGAACCTGACATGGTAGAGGTTAGCGGACTCATGTTTGGATTCAGTGCGTCAAATTACCTAAGAATAAAATGGTCTGGTTAAATCTGCATCAACTTTTTCCTTGTAAACCTGTGTAATTAATTCTATTGATCATTTTTCTCTTAAAATTGAATATTAATAATCATGTAAAATATATATTTAACTTCGCAGAAATTCGCGTGGAGCTGAAAATCGGTGCAGGTCTTAGATACGCTGTTCCAAATAAAATAACAAAAGTGTTTATGCTAAAAAATGATATTCAGAGTATAAGTTTAAAAATGTCGGTTTTTCACATTTTCTTGTAAACAGTAAGTATTATTGCGAAAAATAGGTCAGTTGCAGATCATTCAATTTTTTACAAAAATTGGTCTTATATTTTTTTTTACATTCCTGAGGTATCGCGAATTCAAACATCGGAAATACTGCTCTTACGCATCCTGAATACTTCATCCGATGTTCAGTATAAGTAAAAATATGGAAGTATTGGTTTATGTGACTCACACACTGAAATACATACGAATTATATGATTCTGAATGAATATACACTCAGTCCCTAATTCCTAACTTGAGCAACGTTTGTCTGCTACTCCATTGTTCGATTGGCGACGGTCATATACCTACCCTTTTTTTTAAACGTTTAACGTTTCTTTGCAGTGTCCAGACGTGCTTATCGATAATATTTTTTATTTTGATTTGTACAATTTTTAAAAGATGTCGCAATTTTATTTTATTTAGAGAAAACCTTTGACTCAAAGTGAAATTGTTGTTGTTAATCGTGAAATGAACAGTTTGATTCAAGTTTTGATGGGTTTCTTGAATACCTGAAACACCAGCAATCTGTGACAATCCATTTACAGTGCCGCAAAGTATACACTAGGAAGAGTAGTACTGCTGCAGCTAAATGACATCATGAGATGGAACAAGGCAGTACATCTACAATTAGTCCACCTCGTACTAGAGCGCGAGTAAGTGAATTGATTTTCGTTTTAAAAAATATTGCTTATTTTTCGGCAATGAAGCAAATGAAGAGACTGAAAGAGGATTGAAACGAAATATTTAATGTTATTTTTGATACATACATTCAGCTCATATTTTATTTTTACATGCAATAACTGGCTAGGATACTACATCATCAATTTTCAAAAGAAGTAATACAACAGAATTTAAACTGCTAAAAAAACGTAATAATTTAATTGATCGCGCAAAAGTATTTTAAAAAATTTACCCTTCTCCACAAGTAACCATCACAAATGGGCTTTACTTTCTTCTTGCTATGTATGAAGCTAAAAAAATTGATTTTGTAAAGAAGTATAGATATACAGGATGTTTCCAAATAAGTGCGAAAAATTTTAAAGAGTTTTTCTTGAGCTAATTTTAAGCATAAAAGTTTATATAAACATATGTCTGATAATGCTTAGTTTTTAAGATATAGGGTGTTAAATTTTTTTATTATTTTTATTCTTTTAAATTTATATTTGCATCGTGCAAGAGGATAAGAAATACTCCAGAATTATTTCCACGAATACGCTCTTCAATGAGACGAAGATCAGATTCTTGCATTATGGCTGAAGGTAGTCATTTTCAACAGTTGTTGTAATTTCTATTGTTAATATTTTGTTACTATTGTTCAAATTCTGTTATTATTATGTTGTATTTTTTCTTAGTTCCTGTTGGTTAAAAGAAATATGATTAAAAACATACATTATGTTTTTACTTATGTATTTTCTTTTTTTTTTGTGGAAAAACTATTGACATTTAAAGGAAAACTTAAGAGAAAACAAGTTTCACAATAAGATGGGGAAGCTAAATGAATAATCAAGTCGGGTCCATGGCGCCCAAAAGAGAAGTTCGAGAGGATAAAATTTTAAGACCCGGAAAAAAAGTACCATTCTGTATATTATTCCACATATTAGTAATTTTTTATGAGAACTGAAAAAAGTGTTATGTGTTCCAAATTTGACTTAATTATCTTTAAAAATAAATGATATAATTTAAAAACTAAACATAATAATAAATTTTAATACCATGTATCTTAAAACTAAGCATTATCAGATATATGTTTATGTGAACTTTTATTCTTAAAATTAGTTCAAAAATAACTCTGTAAAATTTTTCGCACTTATTTGGAAGCACCCTGTATAACCATCTTGTCTTCCTCCAACATATGTTTCTGCTTATCAATATTTATATCGTGTATACTATCAAGTTCAAGTGTGACTAGGCAATCAACTAAACCCAGAAGACTGGGGTTGTAAATTATTAGACAGTAGTTTGGAGCTACTACTCAGGTAACAATGATAACCAACATAGACACGGGGTGGCAATAATGATCAACAAAAAATCTTCCGGAGCAGTGGAGGGCTTTTTCCCGATCTCCGATAGAATAATAAGCTTAAAACTAAGGACAACCCACGCCAAACTAAACTTGATCCAGGTATATGCCCCCACAACAGATGCAGACGAAGGGGAAATAGAAATGTTTTACCAACAAATCAAAGAAGCGTTAAAAATAACGAAAACCAGAGAAATCACGATAGTCATGGGGGATCTTAATGCAAAGATCGGAAAGGGAAAGAGTGGTCGAAATGTAGGAAACTATGGACTGGGAGAACGTAATGAAAGAGGAGACCGTCTATTACAATTCTGCCAAGAAGAAAACCTGATAATCACAAACACCTTTTTTAAACTACCAGATAGACGATTATACACATGGCGATCACCTGCGGATAAACCAGACAAAATAGTCAGAAACCAGTTAGACTATATTATGATTAATGAAAGATACCGGAACGCTATGAAAGCAGTAAAAACATACCCCGGAGCGGATGTCGCCTCAGATCATAATCCACTGATCGCCAGGATTACACTTACACTCAAAAACATTAAAAAACATCAAAAAAGACCTACAATAGAAACAAGGAAACTTAAAGAACCTGAAATAAAAGAAAACCTCCAACAACAGATAAATGAAAACATTAACAAACTGAACACAACCAACAATGATATTGAAGAACAATGGGAACAACTTAAAAACTGCCTACTGGATCCAAGTAAAGAGATATTAAGGCCCTCTCTAAAGAAAAAAGAAGAATGGATGAACGAAGAAATACTGAATATGATGAAGCAACGAAGGCAACATAAGAACAAAGACATTCACAAATACAGAAGAATTAATCTCGAGATCAGAGGAAAGATAAGAGAGGCCAAAGAACGCCACTTTGAGGAGAAATGCAAAGAGATCGAAGACCTTCAAAATAGATACGACCTATTTAACCTACATAAGAAGGTTAAAGAAATGGCAGGGATAAGACGACTAAATCCAACTAATGCATTATTGGACAAACATGGAAAAACTATAATACAGACAGACAAAAAAGTGCAACGGTGGAATAAATACATTGAGGAATTGTTTGATGATGAAAGGGAAGACTTGGACCAGGTGGAACTGAACCCGGAAGAAATTGGACCGAATATTACGAGAGAGGAAATATTGTATGCACTAAAAACAATGAAGAATGGAAAGAGCCCCGGACCTGATGAACTTCCTATCGACATACTGAAAATCATAGAGGAGAAGAACTTCGATACCATAGTGACACTTTTCAACCAAATCTATAAGACAGGTATATTACCAGAAGAATGGTTGACCTCGATCTTTATCTGTCTTCCCAAGAGGACGAACGCCAGAGAGTGTAGCGATCACCGCACTATCAGCTTAATGTCACACACACTAAAACTTTTCCTGAAGGTCATCCATAAACGCATATACCATAAATTAGACATGGACGTGAATGAGACACAATTTGGTTTCCGTAAAGGCTTAGGTTCGCGGGAAGCCCTCTTTGCACTTAATGTACTGATTCAAAGGTGCATGGATGTCAACCAAGATTTGTACATATGTTTCATCGACTATAACAAAGCATTCGATAGAGTCCGCCACGATCAGTTAATTAATATTCTCAAGACAAAACAGTTAGACTATAACGACCTTAGAATCATATTAAACTTATACTATAAACAAAGAGCAAAGGTACGCATCGAAGAACATCACTCAGAGGAAATGGAAATCAAACGCGGAGTGAGGCAAGGATGTGTATTATCACCACTCCTCTTTAATGCATACTCAGAAGAAATCCTGAAAAAAGCTCTGGAAGGAGAAAGTGCTGGAATAAGAGTAAACGGAGTACCGATTAATAACATTAGATATGCGGACGACACGGTCATAATTGCAGAAAATATGGAGGACCTTCAGAGACTGGCAAACAGAATAGCGGAATGTGGACATGAGTATGGACTAACAATGAACGTCAAAAAGACGAAATTTATGAGAATATCAAGAACACAAAGAAAAAACGAAAATCTGACAATTAATGGAACCAACGTTGAACAAGTAGAAAAATACACATATCTGGGTACAATGATTAACTCCACAAACGATTATATCCAGGAAATCAAGACACGGATAGAAAAAGCAAGAACAAGCTTCAATAAAATGAGAAGAGTTCTCTGCACAAGAGACTTAAAGTTGGAATTGAGGATTAGGTTGGCGAGGTGCTACATTTTCTCGATTTTGTTTTATGGAATAGAATCCTGGACCCTGAATGCGACATCGATTAAAAGATTGGAGTCATTTGAAATGTGGGTATATAGAAGAATCCTAAAAATATCATGGGTAGACCACGTCACAAATGACGAAGTTATGAGAAGAATGAGTAAAGAGATGGAAGTCCTGAATACAATTAAGGTTAGAAAACTGCAACACCTTGGGCACATTACACGTGGGGAGAGATACGCCCTGCTTCAGCTGATTATACAGGGAAAAATACAGGGAAAGAGAAACGTGGAAAGAAGGAGAATATCATGGCTGCGTAATTTGAGAGAATGGTATGGATGTACATCGAATGAACTGTTCAGAGCAGCCGCCTCTAAAGTACGAATAGCTATGATGATTGCCAACCTCCGCCGCGGAGATGGCACTTGAAGAAGAAGAAGAAGTTTGGAGCTAATTCAAACTTTACCCCACCTGATGCAGAAGAACTTATTGACACTATTTTTTGTAATTGCAAGAAGGGTTGTAGTAAAAATTGTGGCTGTAAATAACTTGGATTATTTTGTTCACCAGTAGGTACCAATTGTCAAGGCTAGTCTTGCTCCAATGGTGAATTAAATACAACAGATAGAGATTCTTATGGTATCAATGAGATCCATCTTTCTTCTTAGAACAATGTACAAAAATCCAGCGATAAGAGGAAGGAAAAAGTTAAGAAGAAGACATTACCGTTAAAGTAGCATTTGAAGATTATAATAGACTAAAATTATCCCGAAATCAACAATAATTCATTCCACTTTAATCAGTATCAATAGTACCATTTCTTCATCAAATGTCTAATAAAACTTAATATAATCACAGTAGATCGTGGAGTATGCTTACTGCGAAAACCACTTTAAAAAAAATACGTCAAGTACACTACCTCATAGGTGGTGCAGAAATATGTGCAGATTATGTAGAATAAAACTTCTCTAACTTTTGGAATCGCGATATCTCCGGAATAGCGATTCAAAGGAAAAAAAGTATAAAACTACCCTTTTTATAGAGATTTGCATGATCTACAACTTTTTATGATAACACTTACTGTTTGCAA
This sequence comes from Diaprepes abbreviatus, assembly GCA_034092305.1. Lineage (NCBI taxonomy): Eukaryota > Metazoa > Arthropoda > Insecta > Coleoptera > Curculionidae > Diaprepes > Diaprepes abbreviatus. The sequence continues at coordinate 21,682,228 of JASJET010000103.1, forward strand.
GAAAAATGAGAAAAACCAAAATTTTTTACTTTCATTTTTAATAAAATTTTTAGCAGAAGTAGGATCGGTGGAGACTTTTGATATTTTATTTGTAATGATATATTTAAAACATATACCAATTTTCAGCTCTATGCGAATTTTAGGGAAGTTACCACCTTTTTTTGTCTATTTTAACTGGACTATAAGTAAAGGGCAGACCAATTTGTGAAAAAAGATTGACAGAAATTAGGGGAAGTATTCTGAAACTTGTTCAGCTTAATGCAAATTTCGCAAACACAAGGACGTGTACGATAAATTTTTTAGGTATACACGGCGTTCCACGGTGACTGTCCATTAGAATATTCTGCGATTTTAATTCTGCAAATTTGTATAATGGAATTTTCGGTAACTTCCAGTTATACCGGAAGTTGTTCGGAGTTACTTGTTTTAAATGAATCACCTTGTATATTATATTTTTTGTATTCTTTTTTTCATTTTCGAAAAGACGGACTCAAATTTTTTTTCTCTGCTCTAGCCTTTTTTAAGGAAATTTTTTTTCAAAATTTTGACCTTTAACAGGATCATATTTAAAAAACTTAATTTTTTGAAATATGATGTTGTTAATTAATTCAGTAGATAGGCAAGAATATTCCCTATCTGTCCTTTTATGGTGTCCCATACCTAACTAGAACAGTTTTCAACTTTACGATTTTTCGCAAAACCCCCTAAATATGAAGTAGTATTAGTGATTTTTGACAAGAAGGTCATGGCAAATTATATTATGTTTTTATGAGGAGGCGCATCAGTTGCAATTAATTATTTATCGACGATTTGCTGCGTTACTGGCCTGGGTAAAATTCTTTCTACATTAATTGTTCCATAAATGAGTTGATTTTTCATAATTTTTCCAAATTTTCTTAAGTTTATTGGTATTAAGTTAGGATATATTTCACTGAAAACTCTGCATGTTCGGTTTATAATTCTGTTGCATTCGCCATGAATAAAAAATAAATTTAATATTTGAGCCGTATTATTTTCCATTTTTCAACAATATTTTTTGCGAATAAACACGGTAGCAAATCGTCGATAAATAATTAATTGCAGCTGACATTGACGCGCCTCACAAGAGAAACATAGTATTAGTTTGTTTATCATGGCCTTCTTGCCACAAATCACTAAGACTAAATATATGAAGGACTTTGCAAAAAATCGTAAATAGATTGAGACCTGTTTTAGCTAAGTATATAGACAAATAAGAAATGTTCTTGCCTCTCTACTAAATGAATCAACAATGTAGCATCGTATTTGTAAAATTAAGTTTTTTTAAAATTTTTGATGGAACTCGGAATTTGTTACTTTTTCACTTCTCTGTAAATATCATTTTCAGATAAATCATTAGCGAATCCAATAATATCTAAAACCACAACCAGAATTCCGAGTTTCACTATTTTACTCTTGAAACGATATTCAATTTTAGGCTAAAGTAGAGCAAAAAAAATATTGGAAGTGAAGAAGGGAATACAAAAAAAATAACATACGGGATGATCCATTTAAAATAAGTAAGTTTCGGGCCACTTCCGATATAACCGGAAATTGCACAAGATCGCTGTTCCTTCATTTAAAGAGAACCTCCCCGAAAACTCTATTATACAAATTTGCAGAATAATAAAGGGATACCTAGCGATTTACCTTATGGATTTTAAGTTTTGAACACACTTGTATAATTGAATGATGTTTTAATATTATATTGGGGTCATAAAGACTCATTAAACCATCCTACAGTAGATGTTTTAGATCATCAGAGAAGTCAGGAACGGACTTGCAGCCTAATTTTTGACAGTTGTCATTTTATAGAGCTGAAAACTGATTTTTTAAATACTTTAATCATTCCTCTTCAAAAAAGGTGCTCGTAATTTATCTCGATAAAGCTGGCGGTTTTCGAGATATATCGGTTTTTATGCGCAAAACTCAAAAGTTATTAACGCTAAACACAAACAGGTAAAAAAATGCCAATGTGTTTTAATTTATGGGAAAGCGCTGTCTAACTCTTCGAAGGCAAAGGGATGTTATGCTGAAAGATTTTCAGCTCAGACATTGTCAAGTCCAGAAACCTTTCAAAGGGTTGATCGGGGCACAGTTAATTTACAATGTTATTAAAATGCAAAAATAGTGAAAACGTTTAAATGTTCAATATGGGCTCCACGTACTTCAATGTATTTTTTTATTCTTCGGATATTTTCCCACTGCACTGCAAATAATATTCCAGCATAATTACGGACTTCGTTAGAATGCTCTGCTATTCTCGCTAGTAGTTCCTCTCTAGTATTTACTGGTGTTGAATAAACTAGTCGTTTAGATGTCCCCAGGAGTCTAAGGGATTTAAGTCTGAAGACCTTGATAGCCATAAAAACAGCCCCACCTCGCCCTATCCACAAAAACGTTTGTTAAGAATTGATGTACAATACGGTTAAAATGAGTTGGAGCACCATCATGCATAAATCACATTTACATTCTTCTATCAAGAGGTACGACTTCCACTAAATTATTTAAATATTGCAAAAACTGTAAGTAAATCCCACCATTGAGTCTTCCTTCTGAAAACACCTATAAGGTTATTTCTGATTATACCAGCCTACACATTTATAATAAACCTTTGTTCGTGTTTGTTTTGAACTATAGCGTGCGGGTTTTCATCAGCCCAAAAATGTAAATTGTGTGAGTTTACTATAACATATTTTGTAAAACCGGCCTCATCGGTAAACAAAATAAGGTTAGAAAAATTTAGATTTAGGTTATGTTGCTGTATAAACTAGTTGGAGTATTACAGTCTTGCACTTTTTCAACGTGGTACGGGTGAAGTATCTGTTCTGTTAGAGTTTCATGTACAATCCATTTTTTAGCATTGTTTTATGTCGCTAGCTCTCTTATGCCGTCTGAAGGGTTGTCAGCAATATCTTACAAAATTTGTTCCTCTACGTGAGGGTCTCATGCTCTCTGCGCCACGTTGCACATTGGGGCAGGAGACGCTCATAACTGCCATCAAATAAACTAAAGCTGTTAGACCTTTTAAAGTGAATCGAATGTTTTCATAGACATATCTACTATAAGAAAAAAACAATTTTGGTGAAGAACATTATTTTTATTAAAAAAAAAACACATCAAAGAATTTTTTTCTGCAAAAAAAAAGCAGTATTTACTACTGTCTTCTTCTTTCGTGGTCTTACAACTCTGGGTGGGTGAGTCTTAGCCGCATCCACTATCGCCCTCCATTTTCTACGGTCTTGTTCTTCCATTTCCCACTGCTGGACTCCAATCGTATACAAATCAGCTTCGACGGTATCCTTCCATCTTTTCCTGGGACGGCCTATTGATCTTCTACCATCTGGTCTCTCAAAGAATACTGTTTTCAATAATTTGTGGACCCCTGATCTTACCACATGACCTGCTCATCTTATTCTATTGGCTTTTATACAACGGACAATGTTTTCACTGCCATACAGTGTCGCCAATTCAGCATTGTGGCGTCTTCTCCAATTTCCTGTTGTTTCATCTCTTTGGGGACCAAATATCATTCTAAGAACCTTTCGTTCAAATATGAGTAATTTATTTATTTCCCGTTGATTGAGGGTCCAAGTTTCACTGCCAAAAGTAACTACCGGGCGAATAATTGACCTGTACAGAATTAGTTTCGATTGTCTTTTTAACAGTTTAGATCTCAATAATGTTGTGAGGGAATATAACGCCTTATTTGCTGCCGCTATTCTCGCTGAGACTCGATTGTCGTCTGTGATTACCGCTCCTAGGTACTTGAATTCCTTAAGCACTTCGAAGTTGTGTTCATTTAGTGACATATTCTGCCCGATTCGAGGTCTTGGATTCTTGGTAACTACCATGTATTTAGTTTTTTCTTCATTTACTCGGAGACACATATTACCTGCTTCTTCCTCGAGTTGTGAAAATACCTCTCGCACGTCTCTTGTTGAATGAGCCACTGTATCGATATCATCAGCAAAGGCCAGCACCAGTTTTGAACCTTGGTTCGCAATACCCTCTGTCAGACCCTGCTCATTGCATGTTCCAAGGCAAAACTGAAAAGCAACGGTGACAGAGGGTCACCTTGTCTGAGTCCTGATGTCACACTGAATGGCGCTGATGTTCTATTTCCTACCCGTACCTGTGCATATGAATTTGTCACGCACATTTGTGTTAGATCGACTAATTTTCTAGGTACGCCCATTTCTAGCATTGCTAGCCATAGTCTGCTTCTTTTCCCGGAGTCATATGCTTGCTGGAAATCCACAAAGATTTGGTGGACATCTCGGTTAAATTTCCAGTTTTTTTTTCCAATATTTGTCTGATCGTAAATATCTGGTCTATTGTTGACCTTCCAGCACGAAAACTGTATTGGTAGTCGCCGATAATATCTTCCGCATAAGGCGTCAGTCTGTTTAGTAGAGTAATTGCCAGGATTTTGTATGTTGTGTCGATAAGAGATATACCTCTATAATTTCGAAATTGTTCCTTATTTCCTTTCTTATGTATAGGTATTTACTACTGTATAGTATGATAACCACTGAAATTATTGGGAAACGGTACGGTTTCCACCAAACATCAAGATGAAGAAAAGAAATATCTAATAGTTTCAAGTACAAATACCCTCTACTTTTCAGCATCTATGTCAGATTCACTTAATAGAGTGAGCAAAATAATGTGAAACTATTTTATTAAATCAAAGTGATGTCTCAAGCCACTCTTCATTATATTTATTAAATTTTTCTTCTATTCTACTCGCTCTCCCCAATCTTGACTTATATTAAACTTAAAACTACTCAATCTCTTCTTTAGATCTTCCACATGACAACTTGTCCGTTTTTCTAGCTCTTTTATCAAATACATATATTGTTGCTTGAAACTATTTTCTCCAGAACTATGCATTATATTTAAAAGTTCTTGTCTTGTAATAAATAATGTATTCGATATTCCTAAAGCAAAATAAATAATTTTGAATGACAATGATTAATTCGAATAAAATTATTACCTGTAAGTCTAATACTAAAATTGATCTATATCGTAAAGTAGCAAAAAGTAGCAAAAAAGAAAAATTGTTTGTAAGAGTCTATACAATAAAGATTATTTTCAGATAACAGCCATAGCTTAAAAAAAAACATTACTAAAACATAGTTACATACCTAAGGATGAAGGTTCCAAAAATAATTTACTTTAGCGCGAAACTACTCTAAAATTGAACGTAAATAACTAATACTGAATAAGTCAGCCCGCAAGACATAAGCTCGCTTCTGTAATAACGAATTGGGTTTGTTATGGGGCATTTATATATTGTCAAATAGTACCTTAGTTAGTATTCTAATTAAGTAATATACTGAGGATATTCTGAAATCACATTTTTTAAATTTTCGGCAGTTTTTGAGGGTATCTACCCAATGTTCGTCGCGGCAAAAATCGCCCGGAATAAAACATGTAAAAAATTATGTCGTTAACTCTAACAATTATTTTCTAGTCATCTTTTACCTGTTTTCCTTAGGCTTCGATTAACCCTTCGAAAGGTTTTTGAACTGGAAATCTTTCAGCATAAAGTCTTCTTGCCTTCACAGAATTTGATAGCGCTTCACCCTAAATTAAATTCATATCACTCTGTGTAAGAATATTCTTCCATTTTTTAAAATAATTTTATTGAAGGCAATTTTGAAAAGTTCCATCAATAATATTTCATTATGTAGGTATTAACAATGACAACCTGATTTTTACCTGTTTGTGTTTCACATAAAAACCGATTTATCTCGAAAACCGCCAATTTTATCGAAATAATTTAAGAGTACCTTTTTGAAGAGAAATGACCAAAGTATTTAAAGAATTTCCAGCTCTGTAAAATGATATTTGTCAAAAATTAGGTCCAACAAGTATGACTGCAAGTTCGTTCTTCAGTTCTCCGGTGATCTAAAACATCTGCTGTGGTATGGTTTAATTTCATGAAATTATACAAGTCGGCTCAAAATATAAAGTCGGTAAGGTAAATCGCTGGGTACCCCTTTAGGGCTCGGTATCTCCGTTAAGAGGCACTTTAGGAACTTTTCTTTCTATGTCAAAGTAAGGTTTATTTTGACCTCCCCTGTATGCTCACGAGAAATTAGGAAGTACTTACCGGACACCTAGTTTGAGCTAGGTTAGTTCAGGTTTGTACAAAATGTATTTATGTATGTAAAAATGGCTTATAGAAAACAGAACACAAACTAAGAGAACTCGTTTTCACGGTTTGTCTGTCTTTTCATCTTTATGTCACATCATTATAATTTCACCAGTTTCTCATCTAAAAAATTCAGTAATGAAAATTATTTCTGTTAAGTTAGGTCCAGTAATTTATAAAATATAAAAAAGAACTGTTTAACATAAAACCTCTGATGTTTCAATATGCGATGAAATTTTACAACATCATGCTTTCAATTAACTTAAAGGCAAACTTGCAACGAAATTGCAGAAAAGACTGACGGTGAAAATAATTGCTATGAAACTGATGTTATTATTTTTGTTTTACTTTCTTCAAGCCATTTATATATTCATGGGGTATAAACTTGAACTAACCTGGCTCACTTTTATTTTTTTACGGAGATTTCAACTTGTCTGAAGTACTTAAAAAATATATATGTCTTTGTGGTTATAATATTCCTGTCCTAAATAAATGTTTGTTAAAGAGCTAGAAAAATTACGACCAAATTTCAGAACATTTCCGCCATTTTCAACTTGATGCACCCTTTTGTGACGTTTCCCACAATTAAGTCCTATTGTTGCCAAAAATAATTTTGCCCTTTATATATGACTTTAGGAACAAAAGAACGAAAAGAATATATTACTGAATTGACGTTATAAGAAATATAATTTTATGATCATTTATAACATCTGGCAGCAATACGCGAACATGTTGACATAGCCGACGTTATTTTATTTCTATTTTAAGTGGATTCTACCATATTTTAACGTATGAAGGATTTTTTTAGGATAAATATGTACGACCACCAAAAAAACACCAGATTAGAGTTCTACGACTCCAAAATAAGGAATATGTAAGAAATCGGGGAAAATTCAATGTCTCCAGTTTTATTGAACAATTACCTAGTAAATTAATGATATAATGACAATGATAATAAAATAAATTAGTTACTTTAAATTTTACCTATTTTCGATTTAATACAAATACGCGTTTTAGAAAGAATCACTTGAATACTATATCCTCAACAAAAATCTTACTGCTGACAGGTTATCACGGACTTCTTTGTTAAAAGAGGAATTATTTACTGCATTATTCCAAGAGATCCTAAATATGATTTATCAAAAACTAAAAGTAGTTAATTTTTTCTGTATTCTCTCCAACAGAATAACAAATCTATTCTTAACTTTATGTTTGTTAAATTGTGCTTAAACTATTATTGTATTCTAACTCCTTCGTCATTAAGTTAATTTAATGATTGGTTAAGGTTGAATAGCTAATAAAAGCAAATTTTATTGTTACCTTTGCCGTATCTAATTTCATTATTATCATTTCGCGGTTTATTTCGGGGTTATAAATATTGGCAGTTATATTTCAATTAACTTTACGACAACGTTTTACATTTCCGAATCTTTTACTGGATGTTCGTTTCAGTGCCGGCCACTTTAATTTACTTTCTTATACGACGCGATGTACCTATAGTTGATAGTATAATCGTAAAAAAAGACAATTTTTTTATTTCTAGAAACGAGTATATATATATATATATATATATATATATATATATATATATATATATATATATATATATATATATATATATATATATAAAGGAAAACTCAAATTCTTGGGATAGCGGTCCTAGAGCTGAATGACACTCTGTTTTCGGAAGTTTATTATTTCCTTCTTCAGGGCTACATTACAGAACAGTTCTGTTGATTATAATTTTAAATTTTACAATATATGATATTTAATAATAAAAAGAAAATGATTCTAAATTCAAAGACTTACGTGCAAATTGAGTCCATTTATGGCTTTTAGAAAATGAAACGGAAAATTCATGTAGAAACTGTTGATTTTTGCATACTTATCACATTTTATTATTAAAATGGTTTTTTAAACACTAATATATAATTTTATTTTGTGGGTCATTTTAGTTGTACTGAATGTAGGTTTATCTGATAAGAAAATCCTTGAAACACTCTTTTTTTGGTAGATGGGATATGTCAGTATTGTCTAGTATTTTTATTATTTAAATAATAAAAATACTAGACAACAAGCCTCCCAGCCTCTTGACTTCACGGTTTCTCGATAGTTTTCTGCAAATTACGTAAGTGCATTTTTGCCACTTACCTACAATAACTACATTGCTAATAGATATTTTACAATTTTGAATATTGAGAGGGCGAGAGGTTGGGAGACTGTTTTCTAACCTTCTTTGTTCTATATAAATAATGTTCATTAATCATTTCCTATTACCTTCTTACAATTATAACAATTTTTAAACGCAACAATACTCATAAAAACTTAATTACTCATTAATAAACATAAATCTCATCAATAGAAATACAAAGAAAAATAATATTATTAAATACCTAACTTATAAATTAAAATTAAAATTAACATTTCTTGTAAAACATAATGATTCCACATTCAAAATTGCCGCTAAAATAAAATTAGACATTTCTGACATATCCCATCTACCAAAAAAAGAGTTTTTCAAGGATTTTCTTATCAGATAAACCTACATTCAGTACAACTAAAATGACCCACAAAATAAAATTATATATTAGTGTTTAAAAAACCATTTTAATAATAAAATGTGATAAGTATGCAAAAATCAACAGTTTCTACATGAATTTTCCGTTTCATTTTCTAAAAGCCATAAATGGACTCAATTTGCGCGTAAGTCTTTGAATTTAGAATCATTTTCTTTTTATTATTAAATATCATATATTGTAAAATTTAAAATTATAATCAACAGAACTGTTCTGTATTGTAGCCCTGAAGAAGGAAATAATAAACTTCCGAAAGCTTGGCGTTTGTAAAAAACAGAGTTTCATTCAGCCCTAGGACCTCTATCCCAAGAATTTGAGTTTTCCTGTCTAACTAGTCGGTCAAGAACTACTCTTCCCCTTATATATATATATATATATATATATATATATATATATATATATATATATATCATTTTTCTTTATTTATATATATATATATATATATATATATATATATATATATATATAAAGAGCTTTATTTTAAATTTGACTTTTTCAACAATTTCTGCTTCAATCGAGATGAAAATTAACTGAAAAAATAGTGGTCACTTGATTACCATTATCTGTCAAATTTTAATTTTTTTCCAAAAAAAATCAAAACTTCTTCTAAAAATTTCGAAAAAATCGCAACCTACATAGAACTTCTTAGTTTTGACAATGCTTATTCCCAAACATATTTTGTTTAAAGTAGCGCCATATTAAGCGTGTGTTTTTTTTTCAAAAACCAAGTCGGGCTATTAAAATTTGGTCACATGTAATTTCACTCAAATTTTATTTGTTTTTGTCCCTGTATAAGGTAACTTAATAAAATAATTGTTTCTGATAACGTAGTTTGTGTCTAAAAATAATACTCACTATAATTAAGACAAACAAGTAAACAGTGTCATCAATAAAGTCTGCTTTACTTGGAAAATAAATTTTAAATGCGTTTAATTTTTATATTATGATTTTTTTATTAGAAAATTTGATATGGCTACTTTAAACAAAATATGTCTGTAATGAAGCATTGTCAAAACTAAGAAGTTTTATTTAGGTTGCGTTGAATCTTATTTTGCAACAGTGGTGCAATTTACCAAAAATGGACAAAAAATCCAAATTATCTTATACAGCTGAAATTCTGCCCAAGTGCTAAAAATTGTATTCTAATAACTTTTTTCGATATTTTGAGATATAATTCCACTTTTGCATTTTTTTGGAAAAAATATGAAATTGGACAGATAATACTAATCACGTGACTACTATTTTTTTGTTTAATTTTCATCGATCGAAGCAGAAATTGTTGCTTATATATATATATATATATATATATATATATATATATATATATATATATATATATATATATATATATATACATATATATATATATATATATATATATATATATATATATATATATATATATATATATTTTCTTTTCTTGATTCTTGAACCATAGATTATATCATTTTTCTTTATTTTGTCTTTTCTTGGGTTTAGGTTCTATATTTAATAAATACATAAAACGAATTGACGTTTCGCCCTTTATTCAAGACATTTTCAAAATTCCTTTGTCCTAAAAATATATAATTAAAATACATCACATAAAAAACCTATTTACATTTTCGAAAAACAAACAAGACATTTAAAAACAGGAGTCAAAACTTTAAAATCTTTTAAAAATACTTAATTTTACCGGTACGCACCTTGACATTTTGCTGTTCTGTTTCTAAATGTGATGTATTTTAATTATATATTTTTAGGACAAAGGAATTTTGAAAATGCCTTGAATAAAGGGCGAAACGTCAATTCGTTTTATGTATTTACTAAATATAGAACCTAAACCCAAGAAAAGACAAAATAAAGAAAAATGATATATATATATATATATATATATATATATATATATATATATATATATATATATATATGAATAGTTTGGTTATTCCGGGTTTCAATCCGTTCGTTCAAAAAATCGTTTTCACGACGTTTCGCCAAAATTTCATTTGGCATTTTCAAGTGCGGTTCGTCTCGTTACTCGCTGAGAACTCATATATATATATATATATATATATATATATATATATATATATATATATATATATATATATATATTAAAGAGGAGATAGTCTCGTAACTGGAGTAGTTAAGAAAAGGCAACTAAACCGAAAGGTAAGGGATGGTTGGCCAGAAAAGAAAACTCTTCTTTGTTAGTCTAGCTTTCGAGAAATTTTACTCTCTTTATCAGGACTTCTGCAAAAGAGAAAATACCCTTCCTTACATCTATTTATTGTAAAATAAAAATAAAGAAAGAACCTACCAAAGTGAGTATGTATAAAAAGCCAGGTTTTATTCAACAGAAATAGTTATTATGCATTTTACACTATGATTATAGATTGTAATAAAAATAAATGTTCTAAAAGGCAATAATTTTTAATTTATTTAAGAACTTAATTGCTAGCTTGTGGACGCTATCGAAATGCCATTTCAGAGTGAATAATGAAATTGACAAATGACAGTCTGCGCTAAAATCTCGTTTTAATAGGTAAAGTTTACACTGTCCAAATACTGACAATCAATCCGGGGGCAGAGGTAACAGTTCCAAAAAATGTTATGTTGTTGTATCAAATGCAGATAAGAGATAGGAATTGTGACTTAAGTTTCCGTAACTGTTAAGGTGTAGTGTAATTGAGAAATCAAAAAAGCACACTCCGCACCCGTTGGACAATTGTGATAATAACAATCAGAATAGTAACTGAACGGTATCCGACTGAAAAGATTGAACTGTGGTCGGCCAACCGCCATTACTTTTTAGTTGTAACGAATAATTATAAATTATGCTGAGGTTTTATATATCCCCTCTTTTGTTTATGGAAAGTGACTCGTTGCTTATGTGAACCATTTCCAAAAAGACTCTTTTTTGTTTTCTTTTGCTCAATTTTTCGATGTCTCAAAGTTCATCATATGATCCTTATTTACAATATTCTCGGCGAGAGCACAAGAAAGCACTCCTCTGTTATAATCACTCTTATGGGAACTAATTCTACCTGAAAGGTTTCTGGAGGTTTGACCTATATATACTTGGTCACAATTAAGACATGGAATCTTATAAACAATGTTCCAATTTTCTTTCAGTGAAACAGGCGTTTTAGTTCTCGAGTAAAGTAGTGCGATTGGTTTAATTTGTTTAGTAGCAATTTTAATTGAAGTTCCATTTTGGAAAACTTAATGAACTTATTGAAAGTTGGCTTCATTAGTGTTCAAAAATTGTCGCTGATATGTCATATTTTGTGTTATATAAGAGTTTATTGACAATTGAAAGCGGATATGAATTTTGCAAAAAAATTGTTTTAAGTAATTGTATGCTTTCATTTCTAAAGTCAGAGTAAGTAAGTTTAATTGCTCTTTTTTCATTCCCAATATGAGGTTAGTTTTCATTTTTGATGGGTGATAAGATATAAAATTTATAAATGTTATTGAGCAAATGGACTTTCTATACCACCTGGTTTTTAAAGGTTGGTTTCTGTGCGTGTTATCAACATGTTCAAGAATGGTATGCTGTGTGATGGATTCTCCTTGTCGACTGTAAATTGGAGATGAATATTGTATGAGTTAAACATCTCTAAAGTTTCATCTATTCTGTGTGCGAGAAGGACAAGAAGGAGATCATCCACGTACCTCTTTACAAAAATTTTAGCATAAGAAAACAACTTCCATAAAAGAGTCTTTCTGGAAATGGTTCACATAAACAACGAGCCACTTTCCATGAACAAAAGAGGAATTATTAAAAACCTCAGCATAATATATAATTACTTGCTACAACTAGAAAATAATGGCGATCGATCCCCCACGGTTTAATCTTTGCAGTTGGATACTGTTTAGTCACTGTTCTGATTGTTACACATTTGTCTTTTCTGCTTTTTCAATTACACTGTACCTCAACGACAAACTTAAGTTCTAATCTCTATCTTTTATCCACATTTGATGCAAAAACATAATATTTCTTGGAACTGTTACCTCCGTTACCAGTAGTTGGGAGTTCTATACTTTACCTACTAGAACGGGCCTTTAGCGCCGACTATCATATGTCAAATTCATTTATTCATTCTGAAATGACGTTTCGACAGAGTTCATGTACTAACAATTAAGATTTCAAGTAAATTTTAAAATTTTTGCCTTTTAGAACATTTATTTTTATTATAATTTGTAATTTTAGTGTAAAGTGCATAATGACTGTTTCTGTTGAACAAAACCTTGTTTTTTATACATACTCACTTTAGTAGGTTTTCCTCTTTATTATTATTTTACGATAAATAGATTTAAGGGAAGTTATTTTCTCTTTTGTAGAAGCCCTGATGAAGAGAATAAAATTTCCCGAAAGCTAGACTGACAAAATAGAATTTTCTTTTCTGGCCTAAACCTTTCGGTTTAATTCGCTTTTTCTTATCTATTCATATATCTATCTATATATATATATATATATATATATATATATATATATATATATATATATATATAGACAATTTTACAATCAGATATGACCTTGGCAATGATTAAAGTCAAATTTTAAAGCCAGGACAAGATCAAATTGAACTCGTCCAATAATACCGTAAATAGTTGCTTTAAGAAAAATGCCGATACAAATGCTGTAGGGTATCTAAAAATGACCTTGACATTTAAGAGTATATTCAAGATAAAGTCGGTAATCTACTAGTTAAGGTAAGACAAAGATACAGCCAGTTAAGACAACATCTGCGATCCGTCAACTTAAGGCAAGATTAATCCACTCTGACCACTCAAGGCAAGATCCTACCAGTTAAGGAAAGGTCAACATCCAACCAGTTAAGGGAAATCCAGCTAGTTAATACAATATCTGAGATCTGAAATTTAAAGATATTGTTATGCGGATTTCCATTTAATCTTGTCCTATCATTAGAATTTGATCTTGACCTCATAGCTAAGTTTCTATCCTATTGTAAAATTTTCTACTCTTTTCAATTCCGGCATCAATACTACACAATGAAGCGAAACTTTCCACTTCAATGGACATAGTCCCTATGTAAGCTCATAGTCTTAAGACAAAACATTTCGTTTATACTTGATAACGATTAGAGGTACAGCCCAATCGAAACTTCGTAAAAATAAAGAGAAATAAAAACACTGCAAGTCCGACAATCACATTTTTGTCATTCTTTAACATTGTCTACAACCTTCAAACAAAAATATATTTGTATTCTTTCCATTTTTATACCTTAATTCAATCAGAATTTTTTGAAAATTAGCACTTAAGGTCATAAATCAACAAGTTGATCTCAAATCAGCACAACTCAAGATAACCGATCCAATATCGAGGTCAAATTCCTTATTTTTACATTATTAATCACTCAAAATACTTGAGAACAGCTGAGATAAGTTTTCTGGGTAGCTGATCTCAAAATAGCATAATTCAAGATGGAGGATCCAATATGGTAATCGAACACGCGACCTTCTTATATCTAATCACTCAAACCTCTTTAAAACAGCTGAAAAATGTTACTAGCAGTTTTTCTGGATCGCTGATTACAAGGTTAGTCTGGGAATAACAAAATTCAAAATGTCGAACTCAATATGGCCAGTGAACATACGAATCATTCAACATTCTCTAGAAAGCTAAAAAACGATTTCTAGGAGTTTTTTTAGATCGCTGATCACAAAGCTAGTCACAGGATTACGTAATTCAGGAAGCGACTCTAATATGATATCCAGTTCCGCAATTTCCATATTGTGATTCACTTAAAATCCTCCAGGCTATATAAATTATAACCTCATATATCCTCACGTCTTCTAATCCAGTACATCTACCTTTTGATAACGAGTGGAACTTTTAATAATTCCATATTATGGACTCAAGATGACGGATATAATTGGTGCTATTTCAAAAGATCTGAGGTATCACAAATCACGAAATTAATCTTAAAATAACATAATTCAAGATAGCGGATCCAGTATGGCGGTGAAATTTCCTATTAATCAATTAAGATCCTTCAGAATACCTCAAAAATACTAACAGTGGTATTTTCCGAGTCGCTGATCACAAAGCTTGTCACAGAATAGCATAATTCAAGATGGAGAATTTAATTTAGCGGTCAAACGCATCATTTTTCCACTGTTAATCATTCAAAATCGTTCAGAACGTGTCTAAATTCGTTACTGGGAGGTTTTCCGGTTCTCTGATCACTAGTCTCAGAATAGCACAATTTGCATACTGAAGGACTGCAGAATTTTAGGTAAATCCTGATATAAGAATGGTGTGTTTGGCCGCCGTATTAGACTCGCCTATTGGACTACGTTATCCTGTTATTAGTGTTTCGTGATCAAGTAATAATGCGAAAATAGGGAATTAGACCGCTATATTTGATCCACCATCTTGAATTGTGGTATTCTGAGAGCCACTTCTTAATTTGTGACCCTGAAAAATCCAAGTGCTAATTTTTAAGTAATTATAATTGATTTAGAATACAAAAATGAAAAATATCAACATATCAGTGTACCTATTATGTCCTTCATCTTGATTTCACTATATCGAATTGTCAAGAGTGCTCATCAGCATCAAAAAATGCATGCACTGAGCTAAATTTTAAGCTATTTTGCGACTGTTTTAAGAGTAGGTCATAAGGTCTCTATTTCAGAAATATTTACAGAACAACTCAGATCCAGTTAAATAGCCTACTAGGTATATTCTAGTTAATTGAATATAGTAATTAAATTCTTTAGAAAGTTATACTGGGTATATAAAGATATCCATTTTCTAGTGCGGCCCTGCAGGTCGGAAATTATTATATGAAACATTCGCCTAGAGGCACTAAAATATTACTACCAACTAGCAACCTAATATCACTAATGCTTTAGGAAATGTCTGTTAAGGAGTATTATACTAAATTTTGTTGATCTAATTTTGTTTCAATTTTACTTTATGAAGAATAAATTCTTTTTTTTTTAATTTAATAGCTATATATATATATATATATATATATATATATATATATATATATATATATATATATATATATATGTCAAATTTATTGTAAATTAAAATTTTTATCAGAAGAAATAATTTTTCCAAAAAGTTGATACTTATTTCTCAGAAGGAATATTTGCAGTAACCAAATAAATGTCACCATTATTCTAGGCATATATTTAAGTCTTGAAGCGAATCATTAAAATCTTAAGAAAATTATAGTTTTTAAATTATAAATATGCTCATTTTCTAGTCTGGCCCTGCAAATTGGAAACTACTATAACATGAAAATATCTATTATCACAAATACTTTAGCAAATATCTGTAACGTAATATTTAGATAAATTTCGTAAAATACACAGTATTTTCATTGTGGATGGCTAACAGAACTTTTCCATAGCGGATAAATATTAACCCATTTAAATAAAATATGCCACTAGGCTATGTATAATTAGATCCGAGTCACCCTGTATATACACATATATGTAAATATTTACATTTTTTTGATTCTTGGTATCCTTTCTTTGTTATAATTGTTTGAAATTATAATCGGTGTGATATTAAACTGTGATATGTTCGTATAAATAAATTGAAAAAGTGCTATATTCAATAATTTTCTGATGAATATATATATATATATATATATATATATATATATATATATATATATATATATTGTTGTCGGAAATCAAACATTTTATCTGATGACGACCTTGACTTTGACCTTCAAAGTCATTTGAAGGTAAAGTTAAGTTTTCCATATAGAAACCTCCATTTTTTATTACAGAAATGGAAAGCTAAGTAAATTTCTTATCTAATGGTATAAATAACATAGGGGATCCAATGACATAGGTTATTTCAAGGTCAAGAAACAGCAAAATATTTTTTCAGTAAAGCATTATAGAGAAAAATGTTTCACACGAAAGTTGGAGGAAATCAAACGGCGCATCGGATGGTGACCTTGACGTTGACCTTAACCTTTAAAATCATTTGAAGGTTAAGTTGAGTTTTTCAAATAGAAACTAGAAGGTTCTTGTTTGTTAATGTTTTATTTGAGGTAAACATCAGTTGTTAAAGAGGGCTTTTAGATGGTCAAATGTTACTTGAAGGTCATTAGAAAGTCGAAATCTGTAAGCGACGTTTTTCGTAAAATTATTACTCAGAACTGTCGAAATCACATTTGTCCACTTATCGAATCTAGTCTTTCTCGAAAAGGCCTCGAAGGTCATTGGCAAGGTCAAATCCAAAGATACAACCAGATAGCTAGGGTCAATACTAAAACTTTTGTCTGCTACACTTTCTGCTAAAAAGTCATTCCTTGCGAAATGTTGTGCCGTTTTGATATTTGACTTTGATATGATCTTCAGTGGTGAAAGTTTCAAGTGACTCATGGCCATATTTTAAAGTAAATTTTGTCGCTCGTTCCATTTTTCGATCCAAAAGTATGTGTTTATGTTGAAAAAATTACTTGAAAAAATATTCTTTTGTTTCCGAGTTGATTTTATATCAATTTAAGAAAAAAAAAGATATTTGATCTTGAAATGACCTCTAGATGTCATTAAATCCCCCTCTGTTGTTCATACCGTTAAATAGGAAATTTTCTCCGCTTTCCGTTTCTGCAATAAAAAATAGGGGTTTTTATTTGAAAAACTCACTTTAACCTTCAAATGACTTTGAACGTCAACGTCAAGTCACCATCAAAAGAGCCGTTTAATTTTCTATAACTTTCATCTGAAACATTTTTCTTTAAAATGTTTTACTGAGAAAATATTCTGCTGTTTCTTAACCTTGAAATAACCTCTAGATATTATTATATCCCCTATTTTATTTATATCATTGGATAGGAAATTTTCCTCGCTTTCCATATATAATATTTTGCTGAAAAAATATTCTGCTCTTCCGGTACTTTTAGGACACCCTGTATAGAAATTGCGTTACAAATAAATTTTTTGGTATATAATAATGACATCTATGGCGTTTCGAAAGGTAAACATACACCATTAATATCCAGTTTGTTATCAGTTGTCAATGTGCAAAAACTTCAGTTTTTTATAAGTTTGAAAATGTCGAACTTCATGCCAGGAAAAGATTTTTTGCGGGGAAGTTTAAAAATATTCTTTCATCTAAAGAAAACAGCTGCTGAAAGTTATCAATTGTTGATTGAAGCTTACAATGAAAATGTTTTAACCCAAATAACTTGTGAACGATGGTTCAGACTCTTCAAAAAAGGTGATTTTGATGTAAAAGACAAAGATCATTCAAATCAGCCGAAAAAGTTTGAAGTAGAGATCGGCAATAATACTTTTTTTTAGTAATAATATCGGTTAATGAATAATCATTAATTTACAAAATAGAAATATCAATTACTTCTACAATTAATAATTTTGAAAATAATATTATCATTTAATGGAGGAATTAATAATTTGATTCCGAAAATTATAAATTAATAAAGTGATTGGTCATTTTATTCATGCAATTATCAATTAGCGAAGTAATTGATTAATTTCATTTTTCAGATTACCCATTACAACAATTACTAATAATTTATTTTTCGAAATTATTCTATTATTAATTAATAATTGACCAGAATTAAATTAAAAATTGGTTTTTATTGAAATATTCCATCTTTTTACATAAAATAATGGAAAATTAATAGTAGGAAAAATTTGTCAAATGCATCATTTTCATACGTTTCCGATACAATTTTTCCCATTATAATTCTACTTTTTACAATAATTTGATGTTTTTTCTCACCTTTTGATTACAATATCTTGAGACAAACACATCGGAGTTGAAGCTAAGCTCATTTTGTTCTCGGTGCGATTCATGAGTATGGTTTTCATACATATTATTTTCTTTATTGAGAGTAAATGATAATCATAATAGAAGAAGCAGGATTAATAGTCATGGTTACCTTGTTATTTTGTATTATGCTGCATTATTTGCGAAAAAAGTCATTAAATTATTGTTTAGTTTATTTCAGAAAACATACCAATTAATAATTCAATAATTTGAAAAACTTATTTTTTAATTACTCTTTTAATGAATCATTTGAAAAATGAAATTTTCAACTACTCTGGTATTAGCTAATTTTATTCCTAAAATTATTAATTACTTTGTCAATTGATAATTTCAAAAATAAAATTATGAATTATTTTAGTAAATGATATTTGTAGGAACAAAATTACTAATTAGTTTATTAATTGATAATTTTATTTTCGAAATTATTAATTGATAGAGTAATTGATAATTTCGACTTTCGAATTAATAATTTGCCAGTAGCTGATTAATGGTTAATAATATTTTTTGCCGATCTCCAGTTTGAAGATACAGATTTGCAAGAATTATTTGAAGATTGAATTCAAACGTTAAAATTGACAACATTGAATATTTCCGAATCTATTTCCGAAAGTCTACACGCAATGGACAAGATCCAGAGTGAAGGGAAATGGGTTCCGTATGAAATTAAGGAAAGAAACGTTAAAAGGCTAGAGATCGTTCATGAAATTTTGATTGCAAGACAGAAAAGAAAGAGGTTTTTGCATCATCATCAAGTTGTGACAGTTGATGATAAATGAATCTATTTTAACAACACGAAGCGCAACAAATTCATGGGTAGATTCAAGCTAGCCTTCAACATCACAACTAGTACGCAATATATATGGCAAGAAGGTTTTGCTGTGTATTTGATAGGATGATGAAGGGGGTGTGTATTACGAACTGTTAAAACCTGATGAAACAATTACTAGCGATCGATATCGACAAAATTAAACCAAGCGTTGGAGGAAAAACAACTAATCTTTGCCGAAACACACGATAAAGTTATTATTCATCATGACAATGCTCGGTCTCATATTGCAAAATGTGTAAAAACTATTTCGAAAACATTAAATAGGACATCCTACCCCACTGGCCATATTTACCGGACTTAGCCCCCTCGGATTGCTATTTATTTCAGTTAATGTAACTTAAACTTTCAGAACTATATTTACGTAATATAATTTCTTTAAATTCGAGACAAGTTGTTTTGATATTGAACTCAATACTCAAATTTCTTGACTAAATGTTGAATAGAAAGCCGCGACCTTCGAGTATGCACACCAAAAGGATTACGTAACGTGCGAACCGTCAATATAAAATTTTCTCCATTTTTGTGATGGGTTTTCTCTACTAATAAAGGTTCTTCCAAATTGTAAATCGGCAATTTCGTAAATTTATATGTTTAAATTAGAAAGCGAGCCTACTCAACTATTGACAGAAGATAATGGTGCGGCATTCCAAAATTCAATTTCTTGTTTTAATTATCTTGCATCCTATCCTAACTGTTTCCCATGTATATTGTGTGGTAAGCTCTGTTCTGGTATAAAAATATAGTACATAAAACACCCTTTTGTAATAGTGTGTGTCAAGATAGCCAACTAGAAAATGTTCTGCGAATGAAATAAGAGTACATATAGACTCTGCTAATGACGTTCATAACGTACAAGAAAATAATTTCAAATATAAAGTGCAAAAAAAAACTGTTCCCTAAACTAAATTTTGCCCTTTTTATAAATAAATTCGACCCTCTTCTTAAGTTTTATCCCTTCTGAAACGCCTATCATACTAATATAGCTTATCCCATATATTCTTTTATGTAAGTGATATTTTCAGTAATGGTATTGATCGACCCTCTGCATTATTAAAAATTGGGCGACCTGTGAGAATACAGACCCCCAAAATCAATAAACGATATGGAATAGTTTTAGCACAAACGTAGAAAATTATTATTCACATCGAGAAAATCAAGGATAACCGAGTAAAGAGACTTACAGAGCGTTTAGAAAAAAAAGGAAAATATTTTGAGAATGCAAAAATAGGAAAAATAAGCCTATATATATATATATATATATATATATATATATATATATATACATATATATATATATATATATATATATATATATATATATACATATATATATATATATATATATATATATACATATATACATATATATATATATATATATATATGTTTTAATCTTATCTTCAATCATTTCTCCTATCATCATATTTGGTATTTTCATACTGTACTACCCTTCGAACATACCCCTCTAGCATAACGTCAGAACTAGGGCCCGGTTGTTTGAACGCTGAATAACGTAATAATATTTTTATTTATATTTGAAAAAGTGTTGATAAACACACACAAATTAAATATCTATTTAATTTCTTGGTACAGACATACCAATTTTATGCTATCCTTTTCTAATTGCATTATTTAAACGAGTACCATCGGTACGTCAATTCTGAAAACAAAGTATGAATATATGGTTGCCTAAATTTTTATTATTGTCATTTTCAATATGTAAACAATATCTAACAATATTTACCTATAAAAATAAGTTTTTAAATCCTCTTTTTGTTAATATTAATTGTAAACTTCGCATTTATAGTAATTTCCAACACTTAAAAACACCGAAAAAAGTCACGACAAGCAATTAAACTGAAAGACAAAATAAGTAAATATGTTTATGTCTGTCAAACATCAAAAAAGCGCCTCCCCCACCGACCATAAACAGCCTTCAAACAAATCTATTGTTGTTTAAATCTAGGGTATGATCGACGGTACTACGCACAGGTTTTATCACCTTACAAATACGAGACCTTTGGACCTGTCTGTGAAATTGAAAGTTTCAATTGTCGTAACCTTGTTTTCCTCACGACCCGCTGTATTAAACTGAGAAAATTTATTAAAATACTGACACGATTATTCTGATAGCAATGATGAAAATTTTAAAAAATACTACAAGGTATAATTTTTCATTGGCAAGACTGATTCCATTTTGGTATCACAAATTGGTAATTTCTGTTTATATGTTCCGAATGACTTAAATGAACTTTAGATAGAATATATTTTAGCAAAAGTTAGTAAATGCTTTAAGCATTACTTATAAATACGTGTAAAAAATTTTTTAGATAACTTTTTCTTTTATCTTTTGGAAATCTTCTAGACAAATATTTTTACACTAAAGCTTGGCTCACACGATGCTTATTCGCTGGAAGCTGTAATAGCCACTATGCATTCTACAGTAATGAAAAATGAAGTCCATGCAAGCCTCGTTTCGTGGGCCTGTGCATGAATTCCGCTATAGGTCATGTTCAGTTTTTAACCAACTTCTAAAAGAAGGAGGTTCTCAATTCCATCGCTATGAATTTTTCGTGGTTATTTCTCTGATGAATTTGAGCTAACCTATAAGAAAGTCTGATCTTGTCATGTGAGCATAAGTTAACCACGACAGCCGATAGTCGGGTAATTATCTGGACTCTCAATAAAAAACAACGCCTTATTTAAGGTCGATTATGATTATTCCAAGATCATTTTTAACCGACTTCTAAAAGAAGGAGGTTGTCAATTCTACCGCTATGTATTTTTTATTAACGTACATCGATTACTCTGAAATAGTGACACCGATTTGAATAAATTTCCTTACATTATGTTCAGGAAATTACTGCGGTGGTCCAATATTATTTTGGATGAAATTGGTGTTGTAAAATCCAAGGTGGCACTGATAATATCACGAACAAAAAAATAAATTTTGTCCGATTTTCTCCAGTTTTTGGGGCCGCACATAACGAATCTGCAATTATTTTTAAAAAATTCAGTATAGCGGACTCAATATGGCAATCTGAAATTATAAAAAAAGTAAATATGGCGGACTAAGAATCGGAAAATAAAATGTTTATAAAAAAATTGAACCGAATTCTAAAAAATCGCGAAAAAAAACAACATCAATTTTTCGATGAAATTCTAATTTTTAAAGTCAGCCCCAAATTATTTCTAAATGAAACCACTACTAGCACGAGATATATCCAAACATATACAAACCATAGTAAGATCACGAATCATATTTTGTCAGACGCCGACTTCAAAAATCTATTTTATATAGAAATGAAATTTCATTTAAAAATGTATATTACGCTTTTTAGCGCTTTTTTACAAGTCAGTTCAATTTTTTTATAAAAATTTTTATAATTCATAGTAATTCTCATAAATTATAAAATTGACTATTAATTGCTATAAAAATCTTCTTATTTTCTTATTTTCCAAATTCTCGCTTTACACGCACTGAAATCATCTACAAGCTCAGACCAATAACGAGTATTTTTGAAGCAAAGAACGCAGAGGGCCTATCACAATGTCTAATATACTACTCCCTTGAAATCCAGAGGTCAAATTAAACAAGCAACCCAACAGCGAAACAAGCATCGTGTGAGCTAAACTGCAGTTACAATTAATTTTATTTGAATCATTACTTTTTTGATTCTCATCATTTCTGAGATGATTCAAATTCTTACCTTAAGAGATTGTTAGGAATTTTAAAAACAGCTCTATTTTCAACAGTTTTCAACGTATAGTCAAGATAAGCACAGAAAGTGTCTCGTACCATATTTAAGGAAGGCTATTTTATATATGATAATTTCACATTAAATACGAATAGAAAACAACACAAATGAACGTCCACAGTAAAGTTATGTTCAATCCCATAGAAATGTACTTTTGGATTTTATCGCGTCTGGTTAGATTGCAAATAGGTCATTAAGGCTTTCTTCGCCCATCTACAGCACTTCGACCTATAAGATCTTTGGTACATTACACTGACCTAATACAAACCCGAGATGTTTAGACTTTTCATGAAGTTTGTTATTTTTCTGAGGGGTAGGTGCCTTCTACGAATTTAAATATTTTGCGGAACAGTATCATGCATTCATGTAGAGGATGCCCTATCACAGAAACGTCAAATATCACTCTCTGCATTGCTTACTTCTTTGATATAGTATCCCAGAGGGCAGTGTTCTGCGAAAATGTTTGTTATTATTCGAATATCTATTTTTGGGAGATCGAGAAGCATTTTTGCATTGTTTGGCGATGGATTTGTGAAATTTTTCACTTGTCTGAAACCAGACATCTTATTCTACCTTAATTTTGTCTGATTTTGTTTCCATCAACGGAGCTCCTATTTAATGTGGCCATATTATAAAAATATCAACATAGCGTTTCCAAAATTTCTGTTTTAAAGGTGCCTTTCGCAGTGCCTCTTGTTCGAAATATATCATAAAACGGTTGGCTATAACTGGTGAAAGCGAGGACCCCATAGGTGCGCCATCTGTTTGTTTATATATTTGGTTATTGAACATGAAGTATATGTTCTTTAGGCAGTGTTCTGCAAGTTTAATTGTGTAGGCTGGAAAATCTTCGTTCATGGCGATTTTGTCCAAAGTCTCATCCAGTGGTATGCTTGGATATAGTGATTTTATGTCGAGGCTTGCTAAGATGTCATTTTCTTCGAGGTGAATGTTTTTGATCATTTTAGTCAGATGTTCGGAGTTTTTCACAAACGAATCGGCCAGTTCGACTCTTGGTTGCATGATACTTGCTAGATATTTTTCCAGTTTTTGTGTAGGAGATTCCACGGCACTCACTATTGGTCTGAGTGGTGCATTTGTTTTGTGTATTTTTGGTAAGCCATACAGTTTTGGACATATGCTTGATTTTTCTCTTGGTATTATAATTTTTCAGTTTCTGGGTTTAATTTTTAGGCTTTAATCTTGCCTTCCATAGTTTTTTCAAGGTATGTTGTGGGATCTCTGTTGGTTTGTTTATAAGGGGCGTCTTTGAGAATTTCTGACATTTTTTGCATATATTCGTTGGTGTTTATTACAACCGTGACATTTCCCTTATCTGCTGGTAATAATGTTATTTCCTTATTCTTTTTTAAGGATGGTAGGGCTTGATGTTCAGCTCGCGTTAAGTTTGAGTTGGGAAGCCGGCTTGATTTCAAAATTTGCGTTATGTCTTGTCTGGCTTGTTCGGCATTTTCCTCAGGGATGTTCTCTAGGGCAGCTTGTATATTCGAAATTATCTCTTCTAAGGGGACTGTTTTTGGCGTTACGGCAAAATTAAAACCTTTATAAAGAACTAATTTATCGGATTCTGTTAATTGGTAGTTGGAGATGTTATGAACAACTTTGTTGTAATCCAGTGTTTGCTGTGTGTGGACAGTATTGCGTTGTTGTAGTGCCTCAAACTTCTTCTGTTGTTTTTTTACCTTAAGCTGGGTGTCTGATTCCGTTCTCCAACAGGATACTTTTTCTAGGTCATTTCACAGAAGATGATGGATTTTGTGGGTTAAAGCTAAGTGGAGATTATAAAGTTCTGTTTCAGTCCTTGATAGAATTCTTCGTTTTTCTCGGATTTGTTCTCGAAGGAGAGCTTTTCTAGCGGTCTTAAGGATTGAAATAGTCTTTAGATCGTCCGAGAATTTTGAACGAACTGATTGAAACCCATTCATTCTACCATCCGTGAAAACCTACGATATAACATATATATATATATATATATATATATATATATATATATATATATATATATATATATATATATATATATATATATGAAACCAGACATCTTATTCCACCTTAATTTTGTTTCCATCAATGGAGCTCCTATTTAATGTGGTTTTTTGGTGGTCCACAGAAAAGCAGTTTTTATCTCTTCTTTTGCAAGACTGTCCTCTTCCTCGTTTGCTTTATTTCCCTTCTACCCTAGCACCCACAACAGAGTTACCCTATTGTTTCTTGTCAATTGCTTTAGACTTTGCTTGCAATCCCAGGTCAACTTAGACTCGAGAGCTTTTTCGTCGTTTAGAAGATGGTAGGGGTGTGGCTTAGAGATTTGGCAAGCGCGCAAAACTTGTGCCTGATACTCCCACTCCAACCATTACTTTCATCTTCGATACATCAATAAACCATACCATTGAATCCTTTACGAGTCGCAATAATCCCTTTCCGTTCGCTTGGCAGGAGTCAGTTACCACTTCATAGGTCATATCAAAATCATACCCAATGGATATGATATCTATTGATTTCAATATGAATTCTGTTGTATCCAGATTCTTCATATGTTCAATAAAATTTTCAGGTTTGCGGCTCGCATCTTGTTAAGATGAAATAATTTATTGCGGTATTATTTCTAATATTTTAACAATTGCTCCCAGTGTAATATAGCGGGTCGAGAGACAAGCAACTATGCATAGACAAAAAACGCGAATTTTAACAATTTTTTTTTTGCCTATTTATCGTATCTAATTAACAAAGTAAAGCTCCCTATAGCTCAAATTGTAAGTTTCCTCACTACCTACAACTATTTAAACTTTTTTATTCCTAACCAGTACCTGAGCTTCTAAAGTTAAAAACCGTGTTTTGACGTTGTCAAAAACGCTCGTAATTAAGTATTGAACATAACCCTCTGTAACTATCAAGGCTAGTCTTATATTTACCCCCTTCACTATATCCAATTGTTAGTTACCTCTTACCCAGAAATATTTGACAGTTTCTTTTTACTGATTGGTGTAACATAGTAAGCCCGTTTTCCTAAATTTATACATAATAGAATGATACATATATAATGCATATAATATATACATTATTTTTACATATTTGAATATGCTTTTATAGAGTTTAGAGCAACAGACAGGTTTATTTTTGACTATCTTGTTATTTTACCCTCATTTATTATTTTTAAAAACATTTATTATTTAAATTACCTTGAATTTCGTTAATTCTACAAACATTATTAATGTTTTTGTAAATATATAGGTATGTAGAGTGAACAGGGTATTATAAAAAAGGTTATAGATTAGAGCAGCATGGTTTATTGTTAGAAATAATGATGTTCTGATTATACCCGGTCACCCACGGACGTATTTTTTTTATGAAAAAACGAAGAAAATCCTTAGAGCATTTAGACATCAGCACCATCTTGACTATAAAGTACGACTTTTAAATACAAGTAAAAAGTAAAAAAGATAAATCAACTGAAACACTGCTGACTCAGGTCTAGAGACCGATATTTAAAACATTCCGTTTTCTTTGAAGATTTTGCAGATTTTAAAAGGTTATACTTATGATCTAACCAAGAAGATTACTACGCATTACGTAATATATTGTTTATGATGAAACCATTTATGGTGACGTTTTATATTTTTTAAATTAGCTATTATTCAGATAAAAATAAGATTAAAATTTAAATACATACAAGACGCATTTACATACAAAATATATCTCTCTTTCGGAAAAAAATTCATAACGCATTTTTCAACTCAACTCAACAAGTCACACACCTTAAACATAGCTAGAGATGCACAATGGTCATGCCCTTGCGGCAATGGAGGCAGAATAGAAATATAAATACCTGATAAGGGTAAGGCAGGTATTGCGGACTAGAAAGAATAAATATTTATTTAAGCCTTTCAATACATGCGGATGCTCCACCTTTAACTAATCTTTTGGAATTATGAAATGGAGCAAAACGGACATAAAAAATCTACAGAGAAAAGTCAGAATACTCAGCCTTGTAGTGCTACTGAACGGATAATGCTACCAAGATACTAGGGAGGATGAAGATTGGTGAATATCGGTAACATTTAGACCATACAATGATAATCGTTCATATTCTCAAAAGGGAGCAGACTCTTTTATACTTCATCAGACAATTTAAGAGACAGATGATTGATGTGATACCGCTACGGTTGATCAAACATAAACTGGCTTCTTATCACCAATGCCGACAAATTGTCATTGAACTGGTTAACGCCAGGGCATATATTTACAGAAACCGAATATTTCTTAATAGCTACTCAGGACCAAATTATTTCAACAAAAAATATTTGAAATACATCACCAGAGACTCCTTTTCATAATCCAAAATAACCAATGACAATATACATGTGGAACATCAGAGACAATCTAGCACTTATGGGAAGATGCCAAGCATCTACCACAGAAGTAACAAGAAGAGACACAACTCAACCACTAAACTTATCCACCAAGAACTAACAAAGAAGTTAAGTATTTTGCAGATAGAAAAAATATTATATCACGAATACAGCTTCGAACCTATAATTGAAAATAACGAGTTTTAGTTGTACTGGGATCGAACAATGCTTACGGATCAGAAAATTGCTCATAACAGACCAGACTTTCCATCTTATTCTACAAATTTTTTCTGATGATAAATCGAGGGACTTGATGCAGGCAAGTACTGATTTTTATCAAGCTATTCACAATGTTTCTGTAAGAAGCCAAAAAATTCGATTCCCTCTAAATAATAAGCAATCGTACTGTCTAAGTAATTTATTAATAATTCTGACGAAGACTCCCAATTCTGAACAACATTCATAAAAAAAATTAATTAATGGAAATGCCCTTTAAATGTTTTGAATATTGTATCTTTCAACCACTAAACTTATCCACCAAGAACTAACAGAGAAGTTAAGTATTTTGCAGATAGAAAAAATATTATATCACGAATACAGCTTCGAACCTATAATTGAAAATAACGAGTTTTACTTGTACTGGGATCGAACAATGCTTACGGATCAGAAAATTGCTCATAAGAGTCTAGACTTTCCATCTTATTCTACAAATTTTTTCTGATGATAAATCGAGGGACTTGATGCAGGCAAGTACTGATTTTTATCAAGCTATTCACACTGTTTCTGTGGGAAGACAAAAAAATTCGATTCCCTCGAAATAATAAGCAATCGTACTGTCTAAGTAATTTATTAATAATTCTGACGAAGACTCCCAATTCTGAACAACATTCATAAAAAAAAATTAATTAATGGAAATGCCCTATAAAATGTTTTGAATATTGTATCTTATTTTTGATTATAAAAATCATATTATCAATAAACTTTCACTTTCTCATGATAATAATAACATCATCAATCACAAAAATGTTCATGCATTTAGCCAAATAGCTGTTGCGCTCCCTCCAGGGAATATTCACTTACCCCAGATGTACTCAGATGTCATGGAAATTGAGCGGTGTGGTGGCCCCTTCCGTGTTTTCTACTGCATTTTCCATAAACTTTCGGACAGTTCGAAAGCTTACAATTAGTACGAGCATTTATATAGCCCTATACAGGTATTTTCTAAGGCCCGATCCTTGGATATTATGGAAAGAACTTTTTCGTATTACTCCAATTGTTGATAGAATTGTGAAAATCTTTATTATGCTATTCATTCCTCACAGTCTGCATATTTATACGTCCAGGTATCTGTATTTAGCTAAATTATGATTATGCTCATCTCTGTTATTGCTGTTATCCTTATGGAATTTAATTACTGTTACTTATGTAGATATTTTTTGTACTAAAATAAGATCTAATATCTGGTTTTTATAAGGAATGAATAAATGGTTGTGACACTTGATCTTTGCCGCCTACGCTTCGTTGGGACCTTTATATCCCACCTTGGCTGCAAATTATTGGAGACTAATCGCCCTTGCTAATCCAAGCAGCCTCGTTGATTGAACTTACTTAACAGCTTCAGGTGACAAAATTGTATCCCAAAATGTCTCCGCCTTAGTTCGTTGAGTGCTAGGGTACTATCTGAGGACATAGTTAACAATTCCATCCTCCTCTAAGTACCATCTGTTATAAGGAATTGTTTGGTCTGATACCAGTATAATTCGAACTCATGCTGTTTGACAAAATATTAACTACTCTGCTAGCTCCCGTAATGTACTGGATTTTCTTTGATGTTCAACATCTATAACATCATCGAACATTCTAGATTGAAGAAAGGGTCTCTGATAATGTATTTCAAATCTTTTTATTGGAATTACCTGATCCTGAATAGATGTTAAGAAATATTCGGTTTCTGTAAATATTTGCCCTGGTGTCCTAACAGTTAAAAGATATTTTGTCGAGATTTTCCTATATGACTTCATTACTGTATCATCGATGAAGGACAGGTGTGAAATTTTTGTGGGTCTGTTTAGTAATCAGACACTAGTTCTTGTTTGTTCAACCGTATCTGTGTTGAATCGTCTGCCTCGCATATTGTCTGATGCAGTACAGAAGAGTCTACTCACCTCTACAAAGATAAATTTAAAATTTTTTTGTCTAATTACTTTCACCAATTATTATCCTTCGTGGTATCTTGGTAGCATTATCAGTTCAGAAGTATTATAAGGATGATATTAATGGGCCTTTATCGGGAGCACTCTGACTTTTCTCTGCAGACTTTCCAAGTCCATTATGTTCCACTGCACATTTCCAAAAGAATAACTGATGGTAAAGCACGTAGAGCCTTACTCTTCTTATAAATTCGTTTGTTAAGGCGTTCATTCATTAATTCTTTATGACTATTCCATGCCCAGGTATTTATATCGTTGTTCTGTCTTCATTATCGCAATGGTTTGTTCATTTTAAAACTTAAATACTCTCGATTGTATCGTTCCTCTAGCTATGTTTAAAGTGCAATATTTATCAAGATACAGTACCATCCCAATATTCCGAAGAAATCCTGCACAATTTTGAGTATTGGTCCCGGCTGATTTCTATAACAGCTATTAAGATCATCCATATACAAAGAATCGTGTATTTTTATCACCTCTTCATTATTGATAATAATATTGATGGAGTTTGAACGGAGTGGTAGTGGGTTCATTGTGTGACAAGCCAGTAAGGAGCTTAATAAATCACTCTGAAATATTCCCCCTCGCATTCGGTTTATATCTGTCTCCAAAATGTTATTTTTAGAAAATATATATTGCTTGGAATTTTTACTAAAGAAGAAGATTATCCATTAACAGGTATTGTTGAAAAAAGTGTTGTTTGTTTTGATTTGAGAAATAAATTAAGAATGATACATGTTGTCAATTGTGGAATCAAATAAAAAATTTATTTGCAATATATAACTGTCATATCCCGTCATGGCTGCGTCAATAAACTTTTACAAAGCGTTGTGACACTTTCACATTACCAAATCGCATTCTGTAAGAGTATTAGAATTTCCTCAGGATAAATTCAACGAATCTGCAGAATCAAAACGAATTTTGATAGCTTTTTAAGTGTCATATATATATATATATATATATATATATATATATATATATATATATATATATATATATATATATATACTGATATCAATACCACATAGCGGCGTTTTAATTTATTTCCGCTGAAATGTCCTTTTAGTAATGAATATTTTTATTAATAGATATTTTAAATAAGTTTTTGTAAATTTTTTTTAAGAAAATACTAAAATAATAAAGTTGGAATCACAATATGTGAGAGTAATATAGATATTGAAATGGAAAAATCGATTTTTTTTCATTAATCATTCGTATACACAAATTCGTGTTCAAAATTTCAGATAGAAATTCGCAAATTTCTGAAAGTTATGAGTAAGATGAAGAAAACTTGAATTTTGGACGCGTAAACTTTAAACGCATTTTTCTTAAAACCACGTTTCTCTAACTTGCTTGCATGATAGGGCAAAAACTGTTCTACCGATTTCAAAATTTCCACTTGCAAATTAAAGTGGATGAAATTCTGAATGGAATGTCGTCTCAAGTATTTGCATCAATTTTTACAAAAAAAGCTAAAAAAAATAAAAGTTTTTACAAAATATGTTGTGATATTTTAAAAAGAACTTTAAAAAAAAACGAGATAACATTCCATAATAATAAACAAAAACTTTATACTCTTTTTGTTCTACATTCAATTCTGAAGGCTCTCCCATCATTAAGCTGGGTGATATAAAAAAATATTTTAGTTTTTTAACACACTTGTGGAGACTAAACTTTCGACCGAACGTATAAAAATATATACAAAGAAATAATTATTTCAAGAACCAATTTCAAAGAAAAACCTACAAAATACACTTAAAGGTTAAAGAACTATATATATACATATATATATATATATATATATATATATATATATATATATATATATATATATATATATATATATATATATATATATATATTATATTTTCTTGATTCTTGAACCATGAATGTTTCACATATTTGTTTTACAGGTACGTACCTTGAAAATAAATTTAATAATATCATTATGAAAGCTAAATATAGTATTTTAAACTTATCAATTACACAGGCAACCAAAGCAATTAATTCTTTGAATACATCCATTAAAGAAGACATTAAAACAATTGAGAGATACTTAACAAATAATATACTAGATAGGTTCTTATTGTTAGAAAATAAAAAGTTTGAGGAATTGCATAGAAAAATTAAAAAAAGACACCAAAAAAAATTAAACCAATTATTTAAAAAACGTGATATCTGTAAGGAAACAAACAGCGGCAGGTCCAAATGGATCGAAAATATATCTGATACCCCGATACCATCTGAAGTTAATGATGTTTTATCATATGGTCCAAATTTCTCATTAGATGTTACAAAAGAAAAATATATCCCAATAACCAAATATATAGCCTCAATTGAATATGTTATTAGCAATGAGCCAGATGACAAGAAGGGCACAATTAGAGCTGAAGTAACTAATGTTTTAACTAATCATTAAATCAAAATAAGGCACCAAACAATAAAAAGTAACAGCCTCCAAAAGAAATTGAATCGAACAAAAAAATTTATAAAAGACAATCCTTAAATCATTGTTCTAAGGCCTGATAAAGGCAATAAAACAGTAGTTATGAACAAGGCAGATTACGAGACAAAAATGAACAACTTACTAAAGGACGAAAATACATATAAAAATATTAAGAGTAATCCAACCAACTTATATCAAAAGAAAAATAATACCTTCATAAAAAATTGCGCAATGTAAAAAACTAACTGAAAAATATGCAAAAAGGCTAACCATTCAAATGCTATTCCACCAAAAATATACGGTCTACCAAAATTACATAAACAAAATATACCACTAAGACCTATTGTTTCTTGTATACAATCAATGTTTATCAAAATTCTTATCGAATTGCATTTCAAATATTACAGGCAAAAACGATTTTTTTATTAAAGATTTATTCGCCCTTAAAAAAATTATTGATGCAATAAACCAACCTAAAAATTACAGACTCATTTCGCTAGATGTTATATCTTTGTATACAAACATACCAAATCAACTTGTCCACACTATTTTGGCAGAAAAATGGGAAATTTTAAAAATATACATCGCTATCAAAAAATAATTTTATGGATACTGTTGACCTCGTTCTAAATACAAATTACTTTCAGTACGAAAACACCTTTTACAAACAACTCGATGGATGTGCTATGAGACCACTAATTTCATCTACCATTGCTCAGTTAATAATGGAGTATTTAGAGGAAAAAGTTTTAGAAAAAATAAAATTTAATATAATATTTTTCAAACGTTTTGTCGATGACTGCATAGCAGCCGTACCACAAGTTAAAATAAATGAAATTTTCCAAGAGTTTAACAGTTTCAACGAAAAATTGCAGTTCACGTCGGAAACAGAAAATAATAATAAAATAAATTTTCTAGATATGACACTTATAAGCAGAAAAAACAAAATTTTAACTGAATGGAAAACCGAACCAACTGGGTCAGGTAGATATCTAAACTGTTTCTCTAATCATTCAAAAACTCAAAAAAATAGTGTTATAATCGGTCTGTCTGATCGTGCTATCTCCCTAACGTCTCCAGAATTCCGACCAAAAATACTGCAAAAAGTAAAAAAGACACTAATAAATAATAATTTCAATGAAAGACTATCACCAAAATAATTGATAAACGAACATATAAATTTTATAATAATGTAATAACAAAAAACATAGAACATAAACAGCAAAAATATGTAGCATTACCTTACACTAGTGAGCTGTCAGAAAAAATAAAATACATTTTAAAAAGCATGATATTATCGTATGCCACAAGTCACATAATAAATTAAATACATTGTTCACAAATTTAAAAAGCAATACTCCTCTCATGAGTAAATCAAATGTCATGTATTCGATCCCTTGCACAAATTGTCCCAAAAAATATATAGGCATGACGAGCCAATTGCTGAAGAACAGATTAAATGGCCATAACTATACGAAAAACGCCTCAACAGCGTTAAACAAACACACACAGAACGAAAAACATACTTTTGATTATAACAGTGCCATAATAAAAAACAAAGATATGAATTACCAAAAATTACAGATAAAGGAAATGATTGAAATTAAAAAAGATAAAAACACTGTTAACGACAGAACGGATATGGGAAATTTCAGCCACATTTACACAAGCCTAATTTAAACAAAAATATTAAATATTCGATCCTGTCAAATAAGAATCAAAAATTGAATATCCTCTTAAACATAAAACTAAACGTATACCTTATTTGTTTTTTTATGCATTGTAAAATATAAAAAATATAAAAAAAATAAAACACATTCGCATTCCATGTATCCTCAGTAGACGATGTAAAATTTGAATTTATTTAGTAATAGAGTAACAAAATGTCAAGGTGTGTACCGGTAAAATTAAATATTTTTAAAAATTAATTTAAGTACTGTTTTTAAAGTGTCTTGTTTATTTTTTGGAATTGTAGATATGTTTCTTATGTGGGTGTTTTAATTATATAAAAATATTTTTAGGAAGAAAAAATTTTGAAAATGCCTTAAATAAAGGGCGAAACGTCAGTTGCTTTGCATTTTTTGTTGAATATAGAACCTAAACCATATATATATATATATATATATATATATATATATATATATATATATATATATATATATATATATATATATATATATATGGTTTAGGTTCTATATTCAACAAAAAATGCAAAACAACTGACGTTTCGCCCTTTATTTATTATATATATATATATATATATATATATATATATATATATATATATATATATATATATATTAGGCTTGAAGTAATGTTATCGTTTTTACGACGTTTCGATTAGGTTGTATCTCTAATCGATTTGAAGTATAAACAAGTTTATAATTGATAATGATTAGAGATACAATCGAAACGTCCTAAAAATAAACAAAAATAAAGACAATCTAAGTCCACTAACCACATTTTAGTCAATCTTCAACATTCTCTACAAACCCAACTGTTGGATGGGTACTAGACGGTATAGAGTTGGCATAAGATAAACAATTCCTTTGTTCTAAAAATGAATTGACCAGTTTTGTAGAAGATCAATAGATCTAACATATTTAACATATAAAATATAATATTAAAAGATTAAACGTTCAAATTGTGTTCCGAAGTTTCGTCAGATATCTTTTACGTATTTTTAAAATGCTTACATGGAAAATGCATAAAACGCCATAAAATCAGTAAAATTATTATATTTACTGCCCATTATTTTCCCCGCATAATAGCTTTATAATTTTTTGAAAATACTGGCAATATGGGATTTTATTTTCTAAATAATAATTTATGATCATACGGTAACAAGCGTAACGGTTTAAAAAGCATTTTTATGCTCGAATACAACAAAAAAAAACACGGTTTTAGAGGTCTCCCAGGAATAGGCAACTTTTATTTTATGAGCTTTGTTATTTGCACAACGAGTAAATGAGAGCTTGTTGGTCCCGAGATGTACATGTTATTTTCTGTTACAGTGAGTAAATTATAGGATACATAATTTAGTTGCAGCACCATGTAGCAACTTTCACTATAACCAACACTTAAGGGTACCATTATCTACAATTTTCTAATAAAATTTTTTGCATAAGGAACTTAACTTGGTTTGTAGAAGTGAAAAACCTCTTTTCGCGAACTTGGTGCTGTCGTCATTTATAATATCTTATAATATGCTTAATTATATTAATAAACAAAGATTCGCTTGAAAAGTCCAATACTATAGGGTGCAGTATGCTGTAAGTATGATCCATAATTTATAACAAAATAAATGCATGATGGGGACATGGCATTATGATATTTGAACTCCATTATTCGCAGGACATCGGTTTCAAAAAAAATGGTCAAAATCGCTCTATTAGAAGCCGAGAAAATGAAAATTTTTCTCAGATATGTATTTTGAATCTTCAAATTCGATTTTAAAATGAGAGCTCCTTACCCCTTTTTTTAATTTTTCACGCGCGTGGGCGATATTCTTTTCATTTTTTATTAAAATTTCCGATAACATAAACATTTAAAATTTGCATCAAAAAAGAACTTGGCAAGAAAAAGTTTTTGGTTCAACAATCAGGTCTGTATTATTTATAGATTCACCGTAACCGGCCGTCAACTTTGACAGTTTGTATCTCGGAAACCATTGACGGACCTGAATTTTTTTTTTCACGAAAAGAAGCGTCTTTCTAAGTACTTTGAAACCATGTACTTTAAAAAAAATCCAATGGAAATCCACCGAGATATTCTAATTGTTTATAAGCTAAATATCAACAATGTTTTTAAACAATTCCTGAGGGCATCCAAATCATAATCCACCTGTTATATAAGAGAAATATTCCTATCAATATAATTCAGACTATCGAAAACATATACGCAAACAATTAAGTTCAGATTCGCATTAACGGTAAATTATCAACACCCATACCAGTCAACAGCGGTATTAGACGGGGAGACTCGCTTAGTCCTTTGTTGTTTAACATGATAATGGACGAAATAATAAAGGAGGTGCGACTTGGTAGAGGATATAAAATGGGTGATACAGAAATAAAAATTCTCTGTTACGCTGATGACGCTGTGATATGTGCCGAAAATGAAGACGACCTCCAGAGATTGTTAAATACCTTTAATCTTGCTGGAAGAAAATATAATATGATTATCTCAGCCAAAAAAACTAAATGTATGACAACCTCAAATGAACCCCTCCGATGCAAACTAGAACTAGACGGGCGATTAATACAACAAGAAATGAGCTTCAAATATCTAGGAATCGACATAAGTAGTTATGGCAACATCGAAGATTAAGTAAGAGGGCAGGTGGCCAAAGCAAACAAAGTGGCGGGTTGCCTCAACGACGTGATTTGGCGAAACAAACACTTACAACAAGAAACAAAGGTTCGGATCTACAAAACCACAATTAGACCTATTATGACATACACCTCAGAAACACGGCCAGAGACGACAAAAACGAAACAACTATTGGAGACTACAGAAATGAGAATACTTCGACGAATAACAGGAAAAACGCTACTAGACAGAGAACGAATCGATAACATCAGGCAATCATGCAACACAGACTGCATTAATGAGTGGGTCCTACAACGTAAGACACAATGGAACAAACACATAAGCCGAATGACAGAGGATAGACTGGTAAGGATCGCACGAGATAAATCGCCTAGTGGTACACGCAGTAGAGGTCGACCACGGAAAAGGTGGAGCGATAATTTAAGTCCAGAATGAGGAAAATCGAAGAGGGAACAGGTCAGGGACCTATTATAGAAGGTAGAAGAAGAAGAAGATCCAAATCATTAGACTTTGATTCTGAAAAAAGAGTTGAAAACTTGAGTTTCCTGCTATATGTCGAAAATAAATTTAAATACCTTAGGTGATATTTTGGACTCAGACAAACTTTAAAAATGGTCAATTTTTGTAAACGAAATAGGATTGCAAAATTATTGTGCAAACACTATCGATTCGATTCTAACGAATTTTAGCGTGTCATTTTATCATGGCATAAAGTTTTCTTTACTCTAATATGAAGGTCCTCAGAGAAATTTAAATGGTCAAAAAAATTGATCAAAAAATGATTTTTTTACCTTTTTTTAATTATTGCTATTTTGCAATACGGAAAATATATTTTGAGATTTCCGACCAACCCTATCTTATGGCAAATTTAATTACGAAACTTTTTTTTCCTTTTCAACTTTTCTCTTAAATAAATACCTTTAAAGTTACATTAGAGAATATTTGAAAAAAAAACAGTTTTTTTTTCGTTAATTTTATATTTTTTTTAATAAAAACAATGTTGCCCAACTTTTTGAAAGTACGCATATCAAATTTATTTTTATTCAAGTTATTCTGAAGACTCTCATGCAAAAATCTCCATGTTCCATTTCACATCCATGAAACCCCGATATTTTACAGATAAGCCCTGGTCTAATATGTGACTTTGTAAGTAATTATTTTGTTATATAATAAAAAAGTAATTACCCACAGAATTTTGTTTTCCACTAGTTACATAATACCACATATTAACATTTCATATTATCCCCCTCTTTGTGTTAACCCAAAGAAGACAGAATCTTACATTATATTTTTAGGTTTTATATATTTGAAAAAATATGTTTTTCCACATTGACTATAAACTTGACTTAAAAGCAAAATACAACATGGGTATTTCAGTTACCGAACTACCTCTAACTAAAAGCAAAGTTTGTACCTAAAATATTAACCGTGAAAAGTAATGGGGTCTAAGAGTGGCCTAGTTCTCGTATAATTTTGCTAAAAAAGTAAATTAGACGAGTAAGTTGAAGCTTTGTGTCTATAATTGATTGAACGTATCTATAATAACTTAGAATCTAGCCGCAATCCCTATCAACTTTATAATAAATTATTCATATTGAAACATCCCTAGAATGTCAAGTCGTTGAAGCTGTTCAAATATGGAAAATAGTTTAACGTGGCCAAGATTCTAGGTGTTACAGGTACGTTTAATAAATTTAAAGTATAAGGTTCCGACTTACTCGTTTTTTCTGCTTTATTAGCAAATTTTTATAAAAACTAGCAGCTTTTAGTTATTTTCACCTTTCACGACCAAGATTTTATATAAAAACTTTTTTGCAGAATGCTTTGGGTGGGATTTATTTCGTATAAATATTTTTATGTAAATGAACAAATTGCACTCTAGCATGTCTCTTCTCAATCTATATATGTGGTTCTCAACCAGTGGATCACGAACCACAAGGGGATCGTTTCCGCTTTTTTAGGGATCGTCGGTTATCAATTTTAGAAGCCAAAATTAAATTTAAAATTTAAGGGTAGGTGATAAAATATTAATAATTTGTTTATGCTTGGCAACACGCGAGATATGTGATGTGCGATGTAATCGATGGACGGCCAGGGCACGCAGCGTTTCCTATGTCTGGCGAAATATGGCTTGGTCAAGCATAAGCGTCTAGAAACACCCCCATGGATATCGATTGCAAAGCTACGTGTTAGGAATGTGCGATATTTTTAACAAAAGTATCGATATTTGGTATCGATCAGTATCATAAGCAATGTTATCCATACAGAAAAATATATTATCAAAAAGGCAAGGGCAACAATATATAAAATATATATATATATATATATATATATATATATATATATATATATATATATATATATATATATATATATATATAGTTGCAGGTCTTTCGAAGCCGATCGTCTTTACGAATCCAAGCAGTCTCAATCCATTGAGAACTGAGCAATCTCTGAGGACATGGTCAACAGTTTTATCCTCCTCCAAATGCCATCTACACGTCGGATCATCTGTGACACCAATCTTGTGAAAAAGGCCCTTCAGGTAACAATGTCCTGTCAATGGTCGCACCACAATTCACAGCTCTTTCCTTCCTAAGGAAAGAAGCTCCCTAGTAAGCCGTGCGCTAGATTCACTTATATGTTCTTTGGCCTATCTCATTCCAGAAGCTCCTCCCAACAATTCAATAAATTTACTTCCCAGTAATAATTTTGGTTCCCTTTTGTCAACGGCAATTAGGACAAGTAGAATTGGTTGAGGTCTATGTGGTTCAATTGCGGACCTCATCTTTACCAGACGGTCAGCTTCTTCATTCCTTTATATTCCCGAATGACCCAAAACTCACTGCATACCGACACCAATCGCAGAATTACGACACTGGACTTCAGTACTATTATCGCAGCCCTACTGTCTGAGTATATGTTGATTATCTTATTCCTTCTTATGTTCCTCCCATAAAAATCACCACACTGCAGAATAGCAAAAATTTCCATTATAGAACTCTCCAGCTTCAGCTCTTTCATCTTGTCGAGATCCACCAGGATCTATTTCTCGAAAGGATGACTTTGCTCCTACTCATCACTACTTGGAAAAAGTAGTTGGGTTTCAGGAACGACGTCATATAATCTGCTTAGGGAGTGATGGACATCTCTCCACCACGCTTTTCCAGACACGTGATAGCCACCCGTTCCAATTTCTAGATGTCCTAGGCAACTGAGACGGTATGTAGCCTTCAGGGCATCATTCTCTATGTATAACTGAGGAGGAAACAGGTTAACCTGGACAGGACGGAGAATTACTACAATACTTTATTATACAGGTGCACTGTAAATTCATTACCAACAATATATTTTCAATATATTTTTTATCAGGATTTTTCTTCAACTGCACAGCTAAGAAATTTGCAATATACTTGCTTGCTTCTAAGCTACCCCCCCCCCCCCCCCCAATTATGATTTTATTAGAGTATTTTTTCCATTACACTTCTTTCGAATTTGTACTTAAAATCTCTTGCTGTCCTTCAAAAAGTTTGTCTAGTTGGAAAGATATCGATCTAGAGACATTGATTGAAGATACAAAATTTTTAGACTCTTCTATGTGAATATTTGGTCAATAATTAAGTTATCTAATAAGAAAAAAAAATACTGCAATAAAAAATACTCCAAATTGAATTATTACTCTCATACAACCATTAATTTAAAACTAAAATATACACACAAACAGAAACAATCGCTACCTTACGGTCCTAAATTTTGCTTCTGAGAATATATTTGAAATTTTATTACACAAAATTTTTTTTGTAGAATGTTTTTGCCAATATGATATTTTCCCATCATGAATGTAATATATCATTAATATATTTTATCGTTAAAACTAAACCTAATGGTGCACTTTCACCATTAATAGAATGACTAAAAAGTTTAGTCAAATATTGTAATAAAATATGAAAATGATATTATGGAATATTTAGATAAAGAAATGTTGCGTTTGTAAAGTTCGAAAACAGCTTAAATATTATTATTACAGAGTTTCTAATTATTTTAACTTTTTAAGGTAAAAAACTTTTGATAAGAAATCAGACAATAGTTATTTTACCCAACCATTTCTCTCTTTCAACTATCATCCCATTATATCCGCTTTTACCATAAATTTTAATTCAAAATTTCTACTGAAAATATATATGTATCTGCCTTAAAATACACAGTTTAGTGCAGACCTTCCCTTTATAGAAAACAATAAGCCTCTCGAAAACTTTGCCTCAAACAAATTTTAGAAAAGCAGAAATAAAATTATTAAATATTAATGATGACCAACAATACATTTTAGAATATAAAGATAAATAGTATTATTTTCTTTTAATTATCTATTTGTCACCCAAATATGAATATTTTAACATCACTTCTTACTTTGTAGCTGTATGCCCACTGGAAAACATTGAAAAACTCTATGCTTCAATAGTACTAATTCTTCCAACTTCACTAAAAAATATATAAAAATATGTTCGAAAGAATTATTTTCAAGATATAACCTCTTTTCTACCAGGATGTTTTAGTTTTACAAGTACCCTTAACCTAATTCACAACATTAGCACTACGTTTACTGCAGATATGAATTCTACGTTAATTTTTGACCTTAGGAGCCAGTAACATAACATAAACATAAAATATTCAGATGTTTCCTTTCCACGTGTGCCCTTAAATTGGAATATTTTAAAAAATGCATCTTTCATTGTTCACAACTGGCGATCGATATTACAAGCCTAAACTTATAAGTTTAGCATAAAAAGAATCAGTGGTTGACTACAACTTACATCAAAGGAGTGATCTATCAAAAAAAAAGCGTTAATTTTTATTACCAACATAGCACAGTTTACTGTATCCGCAAAATGATACAAAAACCCAAAGACGAAAGAATATCAATTTCAAAATTTAAAAAAAAAAATCAAAAAGTTGACTTAACCAACTGAGAACTGTTACGTTAACGGTAGATCAGCAGTCAAATAAAACACCGAGCTTGTCCGAAGCTTCGTAATCGATATTCATTGGCGTGTACCTAATCGCTTGTCAAGCTAGTTGGATAACTCGCAGTGATTACGACATTTTGTTGCCTCTCGTACAACCGTGTACGAGAGAGAAGTTTCTAGACGGGCAGCTTGACGTTCCGCCAAGCTGAAAATAATCGGGAAAGAACTCCCAATTGAATAAAAACGATGAGCAAAGCCCTCGGGGACAGTCTTGAGATATGCAACAGCCCGTTTAAACTTTCGAATGTAAATAGAAATGTCGGGTTTTGTAGACTTATTACGCAGTGTTAAATTGTTACTGTGTTCTCTTTGTCGTTTGTAAATGAATAATTGGTTGTTGGTCTTGTTTAATCCAAAAAACTTTACAATAGTATTGATAGTCTGTCACAATTATTCTTCGATAAGCACGCCTGGAAATATAGGCTGTTCTATTATTTACGGTTTTGGTCAATCTAAAGCATTAAATATTATTACTTAATTCAAAATTTTTATTAAATATTTTTTTTTTAAATATTTTGAAGTATTGTATTTTCCGGATATCAAAGTCATGCAGAAAAAAAATATATTTACAGAACTATTTAAAATTTAAATTTTTGACTGTTATTAATAACGGCATAGAGAATCCCCGTGTATTTTATGAAATGCTGTTCTTAATGCTAAACCTATGGGACACCCAATGCTCAAAAGTCCTTTAAAAACAAAGCATTTTCAACTTATTGATAAATAATTTGACTTTTTTAAATGGCTGGGATATTTCAGCAACAAATCTAAGTTCAAGTACCATGAAAAGTTACTCTGGTGATAAACTTGGGTGTACGAACTTGGTTAAGTTAGTAGTTGAAACTAAATCTATTCCAGTTAAGTAACGATATTATCCATTATTACATGCCATTCAAAAAAAGGTCAATGAAAGACTAGAGAACAAATGTTGGCAAATGGAATAGTTCAACTTTCTGATTTCCTGTGGTCATCTTCTATCGTGATAGTCAAAAAAAAACGGAGGCTGGCGATTTTACGCAGATTATCGTTAACTTAATAACGTTACCCGAATGTGTATCCCAACCCGTACCTGTTTACTACTCTTGATAAGTTAGATGTCTTAGCACTTTATATATTAACTTTGCTTACTGGCAAATACCGACCGACAGAGTCTAGATCTTTTAAAGCATTCACGGTACCGTCCCGTGACTTATTTCAATTTAGAAATGTGCCATTTAGACTTACAAATGCTCCCGCAGTATTGCAACTATTGATTGATCGAAGGG
The DNA here is from genome assembly GCA_034092305.1 of Diaprepes abbreviatus. NCBI lineage: Eukaryota > Metazoa > Arthropoda > Insecta > Coleoptera > Curculionidae > Diaprepes > Diaprepes abbreviatus. The sequence goes on from JASJET010000103.1 coordinate 21,724,997, forward strand.
TCATTGTTGACATGGAAAAAGTTCTGTTTGTGATCTGGATGATGTAATTGTACCGTGTTGGGTTGTAGAGGGAGTGATTTAAGAATTATGATTTGTTATTGCTACTTCCGAAAAATCAAACAGAAGGAATAATTCCGTTAATTAAAGAATCTCTGACATCAGGCTGTAATACAACGGCGGACTGTTCACTAACTACTACCGATAATAATCGTCAATATTTATTAAATCACAGGAGACCAAGTCTGGTACAAGTAAGATATTATTCCTTTTAAAATTATGTTTCCTATCCAAAATACACTTATTTTCCTGTGGTGTAGCACTGTTTGTGACCGTAAAGGTGGTAGAGCTATTGCACCTTGTTCTGGCATTTGACTTTCCTTGTTCTGAACAAGAAAGTAAGTTTAAAATGCGTAATTTGCATATCTTTGCCCAACAACATAATTCAGAGACGCATTTTGGATATGTATAAAGACGCAATGGAATAAACTTTATCTAAAATAAATGCATCTCTTATCTTTTCCTTTCAACCTGACGAGTATTTATATTAGTTCATGTTATCAGAAGAATTCCTGTTTTATATGGTACTAAAAACTACTACGAAAGGTGAAGACGTCATGATAATGAATTTGTTCTTTGAAAGTAGTGATTTACAATGGCAAAATTTGTATGGAATGTGTATGAATGGAGCACCAATCATGCTCGTATCGAAGTCAAGCATTCAAAGGGGACTGTACTACATGGTTCACGGATTTGCTCTTGCTACCAAAACTCATCTAACATCTTTGCAAAAAGTACTCGAATCTATGGTGACATATTCAATCGAGTGTTGTCAATATCCATCTGTTCAAAAAATTATGCATAGACATAAACTCTAAACACGAACAAGTTCGTTACACTCATTTTTGTTGATTATAAAAAGAAAATGTTGTTCACCGAGTTTTTGAATTGAAAAACCAAAAAAAAAACAGAAATAAAAGGAAAACATGAGTTTATGGCTCACTTCAATGATGAAACCTGGATCCAAAGAGTAGCTAATCTTAGATCAGCTAAAAATGTTAAAATTGAAACTGCAGTATAAAGAAACACACATTATTTACTTCAAGCATTGATATTAAACTTTGCCATGTTTAAACACCTTTGCAACAAAACTGAAGAATCGGAGACAGGAATTGTAGATAATCTAAGAAAAATTTAATCTACCCTCAAGCCGTTGAATCTGAAATTCAACGTTATTTTCCGGAGTTCTCTGAACAAGAAGCTGCATTCCAAATACTTTTGACCATTGCCGATAGTCCAAATGAAGTGCAACATGAATTTTGGGAGCTGCGAAATGACTCTTTAGCGCATGATATACTTCAGGAAAAATCATTGCCTCCATGTTTTCTGTTGGAATATTCGTATCATATGCTTCTACTTACCTATGCGAAAGTAGATTTTCAACTCGTCTACAAATCAAAATAAACGCCAGGAATTGCCTTGATATTCTCGATAACATGAGATTAGCCTTGAATTATAAAACTTATTAAGCAGATTCATACTCAGTGAGCACACTAATCATTCCTAATTTATACTTAATAAAAAATATCATCACTTTTACTAAGTTTAAAAATATATTTTTTCAAATCCTTAATTTTTTGTTTCGTTTGGGAACCACTGATTTATAAGAAAACTAACTAGTAAATGTTCTTCTTTGTGTTTCAAAATTAGAACAGTCTTACGAAGTAGTTTGCAAAATAGAGTTTTACATCCAAATTTATTCAGTTTAATATTTTTCACTCGAACAATCCGACTGTCTTCGCTTGTTGCATAAATAATTTCTCCATATTAATTAATGCAAATCTTTCCATGAGTATTTTTAGACTTGAATTATTATTTCCACTTGCTAGCAAATGGTGTACATATATATGCAAATTGCACATAACTTTCCTTGAGTTCGTACTTAATTAAATTATGCAACAATTCATTGTTATGATATTCAAAATTTATTAAATGTTCGTAAACTTCTCTGTAATTTTATTTTTCAAATGGAAAATTATGTCAAGAATGTATACATTTTATTAATTAAATATCTATATTTTTGCCAGGTAGTAGATATCTGTTGGACTTCCATTGTCTTAATTTTGTTATTGAATATCACGAAGTTTTGGCTAGTAGTTATCTCTAGCCGTTTTCAAGTGAATTTTAACAATTTCCTAAGCTACACAACTATTTATACTAAAAGTAAATACAGCGGAGTGTGACTAAGAAGTGGTTTCCACACTTCTCTTATATCTAAAGGCCGTTTACCAAAGCAATTAGGGTTCCGATATATAACCCCGGCTTCTTTGAGTTTCCGTTTTCTCCAATATTGTTTCCGTGCAGAATTCTAGCTTCAGACCATTTTACGTGATCTCCATGAGTGCAAGTGTGGCTGGCTATACGAAATTTTTCTGTTTCTCCACAAGATGTGTTATTCTGATGCTCTTTAATTCTTAATTTAAAAGATCTCTATGTTTTGCTCATGTAGAAGTTGCCACATTCATCTGATATGCACAGTTCTTCATGTCCTTTTAAGTTGTAGGTTTGACATTAGTGAGCTGACTTCTCAGAGCGTTATTTGAATTAAAAACAACGTTGATGTTATATCGTTTTCTTATTATTCTAACTTTCTTTGAAATGCCTCTAACATAGGGGATGTTCAAAATTGGGTTTCATTCTTCGTTCACTGCCGATCCTATCTTCTTTATGTGCTGTTCCAGAATCTTATCCACCAAATTTACTGGGTATCCGTTGGCAGTGAGGTCACTTTTAATGTGATCTATTTCTTTCATCAGTCTATCGTTGCAGTTGCAAAGAGTGCAATACTCTATCTACAAGGAACAACACAGAAATAGGACAATATCGATAACGAACGAGGAACAAAAACCAGAATTGAACCTTCCCTGTCTTAGAGTCATTTCGGAGAGAGTTAGAAAAATAGGAAAACGATATAACATCAACGTTGTTTTCGATAAAAATATTTCTCTGAGAAGTCAGCACATTAGGGTCAAACCAACAACTCAAAAGACATGACGAACTGTGTGTATTAGAGACCATGTAACTTCTACGTGAGTGAAACCAAGAGACCCCTTAAAATAAGAATCAAAGAGCATCAGAAGGATACATCTCGTAGAGAAACAGAAAAATCCGGTGTCGCCAACCACATCTGGACTCATGGACATCACCTAAAATGGTCTGAAGCTAAAATTCTGCTCCGAGAACAACGGAAATTCAAAGAAGCCGCGGTTATATATCAGACCCCAAATTGCTTTAGTAAACCGTCTTTAGATACAAGACTTCTCTTATTTGTAGTTTTATTGTATATTATTGATTTTTCTTGTTATTTCTAAATTCTGGAAATCAAGCTGTGTATATTAAGTAACCCTAAACTTGACCTTGACCTTGACCTAGACTTTAAATGTCATATCAAGGTCGTGATAATTTTTTAAATGGATTCTTATAGTTTTGACTCCGAAAATTGAGATTGTGGAAAATATTACGGTCAGTTATGACCTTGGAGTGACCTTGAAGGTCATGGTCAATGCCATTTCAAAGTCAAATATCACAAAATCCCTAAATGACAGGGATATTGGGGATTGTTCGAGGCTTAGGGGAAAATTATGGCACTGGGGGTTTTGATGAGAGTGAAAAATTTTTACTTTTGAAATGATCTTCAGTAGCCCTCTTTTCACCCTTGCGGGTCATCTACAACGTCAAGTTCAAGAATTCAAATGATAAGGGAAAATAAATAAAAATGACTTGATTCAATTGAAAATTGTTTCCGAAAATAACATACGTTGAAGTTCCTTTCTACAAGTGGATAAAAATCTTCATTTTCGGGTAAATTTTCAAGGTCAAGGTCACAAACGCTTCTGAGTGCTTTTTAAACAGTAGAGCTTGATTTTTTTTTTAATTTTAAAATATCATTTCTGATGTAAAATGTCCGAATCCGATATCAAAATTAGGGTTTTCCATTAAAAGTAAACGAACTCGATCTGAATTAACATTGAAAATTTAACCGAAGGTGAAGATTGTCTAAATCACTCACATCTTTCCATTTTCTCCACTTGTTCAAAGCACTTTTAATGTTTGTTATTCCCGGGTACAATTTTCAACAGAATCAAGTCTTGTTTATTTTTCCTTATCATTGGAATTCTTCCAGCTGTCCCAGTTTAGCGGATTTTTCGCAGTTTGACGTTGTGAATGACCCGCAAGGTTCTAGAGAGAGTCACTTAAGGTCACTTTTAAAAGGAAAAATTGTTCACTCTCGTCCAAACATCAAGTACTCTAATTTTTCCCTAAGCCTTGAACAGCTCCCAATATTCTGGCATTTCGGGATTTGGTGATATATGACTTTAAAATGACATTAACCTTGAACTTTAAGGTCATTTCTAGGTCATAACTGATCGTAACATTTTCCGTAATCTCCATTTTCGGGGTCAAAACTATGAAGTCCCGTTTAAAAAATTATCATGATCTAGACATGACCTTCAAAGTCAATGTCAAGGTCCAATTTAAGGTCACCTTAACATACACAGTTTGATTTCCAGACACTTTTGTAAAAAAAAGTTTTTCTCCATCACTCATAATTGCCGAATTATTGGTTCGTTCACATCAATCTAAGGTTTGAGGGCATTTGACCTGCAAATAACCTCTAGATGTGATTTTACTCTTATATTATTAGTAAGAAATTTTCTTCGCCTTTCATTTCTGTAATAAAAAATGGGGGGTTTCTATTTTAAAAAAATCGCCTTGACCTTCAAATGACCTCACGGTCATTCGTACAAATGAATATTTTAAAAGATATTTGGATCTCTGGATTAAAAGGTTCACCCTGTATACAGTGTGACCATTAAAGTCAGCATCATATGGGATTTTTTAAATTAATAGCTTTATTCGAAATTTGACTTTCGCTTCGATTTCTGTTTCGATTGAGATGAAAATTAACGAAAAAAATAGTAGTCACGTGATTAGTATTATCTGTCAAATTTTAAGTTTTTTGTATCTCAAAATATCGAAAAAAGTTATTAGAAAAAGTTTTTTAAATGCAATTTTTAGCCCATATAAAAATTTCAGCGTAATTTTGATTTTTGGCCTATTTTTGTAAATTGCATCACTGTTGCAAAATAAGACTCAACGCAACCTACATAAAACTTTTTAGTTTTGACAATGCTTCATCCCAGACATATTTTGTTTAAAGTAGCACCCCATTAAATGTGTGTATTTTTACAAAATCCAAATAGGGCTATTAAAATTTGGTCACATGTGATGCACATTTTATTTGTTTTTGACCCTGTATAAGGCAATTTGATAAAATCAGCATCGATAAAGTCTGCATTAGGTGAAAAATAAAATTTTATTTTACGTAACTTTAAGTAAAGTTTATAATTTTTTTATTAGAAAATTTGAGTCTTTTCAATTAAACTGTTTTCTTAATATTAATGTGTATTACTTTTAGACGCAAACTACGTTTTCAAAAATAGTTATTTTCTGAAGTTACCTTATCAGGGTCAAAAACAAATAAACTTTGCATCAAATGTGACCAAATTTTAATAGCTCTATTTGGATTTTGTAGAAAAACACACATTTAATATGGCGCTATTTTAAACAAAATATGACTGGGATAAAGCATTGTCAAAACTACGAAGTTTTATGTAGATTGTGTTGAGTCTTATGTTGCAACAGTGGTGCAATTTACTAAAAATGGACAAAAAATCTTAATTATCTCAAACAGCTGAAACATTTTCTTATAACTTTTTTCGATATTTTGAGACATAACCCCACTTTTGAATTTTTTTTTTGAAAAAATTTAAAATTTGACAGTTTTCATCTCGATCGAAGCAGAAATTGTGCCACAGTCAAACTTCCAATAAGGCTATTAATAAAAAAAACTTCCATACAATGCGGACTTTACTGGTCACACTGTATATTTATATATACAATATATATTTTGTCAGGAGCGTTCAACATAGCATAAAACTTACTCATTTAAAAATATTTTTTCTTCATGGGTTTCGATTCGTAAGCAAAAAATCGATACGAAAAACATGTATCACATGGAAATTTTAACAGAATGATAATAAATTAAATCGAAGAACTTAATATTTTTAAAAAAATTGCACATTTAAAAGTCCGGCATATGTTTTCTATAATCTACTTTATTCAGTCGTTCAAAAGAGTTTAACAAAATCATTATACAGGGTGATTCAAAAATCGATCACGAAACTTAGGGGGGTGATTCTACTTGACAAAATAAGGGTAGAGCTTCATATAATTTTTTTTCAAAATGTCATTCGTTTTCGAGTTACAAGCCGTCCAAGATCAAGTTTTTATTTTTTGTTTTTTGAATTACTCGCTTACAGGAAAACCGATTTGACTAATATTTGAAAGATAGCCTAAGTCTTCTGCGTTTCATCATTTTAGTAACAATTCACATTGATTGTTTGCCGATAGAGGGCACTTTACCTACATTGAAAATTGTTTTTTTGTCATAATTTTTTAGTGTTGACAGCTACAGTAGTTTTTGGCATAATTTCTGAAAGACTGATGCCAGGCCTTTAAAAAAGGTGCTCTTTATTTACATCGCTAAACCCAACGGTTTAGACGTAAATCACCCTTAAAAATTAAGTGGTAAATTTACTTTTCTCATTTCATTACCACCAGCTACCAGGTAAATAGCTATCAAAGTATACTAGAGCTGTCAGTTTAACATCAAATAAATTCGCTTTTTAAACTATTTAATTTATAATCTTAAAATAACTAATAATGGCTAATCACCAATATTCAAATATCGAATATTGTGATATCCATTTTTGTTATGGAAAAGCAAATGGTAATGCAGAGTTGGCAAGAAGATATTATATGGAGAGTTATCCGGAAAGAAATATCCCTCATGCTCAAACATTTTCCAGTGTGCACAGGAGGCTTGCGGAATGTGGTTCCTTTAAAAGTTATAATGGAAATAGGGGAAGACCTAGAACTGCTAGAAACGTGCAACAAGAAGAAAGAGTGCTTGAAATTATTGAAGATAATCCAGGTATTAGTACTAGAAAAATTGGGAATGAAGTGCGGCTCTGTCAGGCTAGTTCATGGAGGATACTAAGAGAAGAACAACTCTACCCGTTTCATTCAAAAAAGGTGCAGGCTCTTTATGACGATGATCGGCCGAGACGGTTGGAAATGTGCAATCAGATCCTAGCTAAGTATGAACACGATAATCGATTAATTGGCGTCATATTATTCACTGACGAAGCTGGTTTCACTCGTGATGGCATAACAAATCTACACAACATCCACACATATGCTTACGAGAACCCAAACAATGTGGTAGAAACGAAACATCAGCGTAGATTTTCACTAAATGTGTGGGCAGGGATAATAGGAAATTACCTTATTGGTCTTCATTTCTTTGATGGCCCATTAACTGGTGACGTATACTTAGATTTTATCCAAAATCGTCTCCCATTGTATCTGGAAGATGTGCCATTGGAAGTAAGGGCCAACATGTGGATCCTCCAAGACGGAGCTCCGCCCCACTTCAGTTTACGTGTCCGACAGTATTTGAATGCAACGTATCCTGAGCGATGGATAGGACGAAGTGGACCATTGGCATGGGCAGCGAGGTCACCAGACCTTAATCCTATGGATTTTTTCTTTTGGGGTCATTTGAAACAATTGGTGTACGATATTCCAGTAATCAACGTCGAGGATCTTCGCTTCAGGATAATCGAAAAGTGCCAAATTATTAAAGAAACACCAGAAATTTTTCATCGAGTTAGGCGACATTTTTTGAAGAGTGTTAGGAAATGTATTGAAGAAAATGGGGGACATTTTGAGAATCTTTTTTAGTTTGTTTAGTACTGTTTCATTAATTTTTATCAATTAAATGTATATCGCAATAATCCATAATATGAATATTTACTGATTAGCCATTATTAGTTATTTTAAGATTATAAATTAAATAGTTTAAAAAGCGAATTTATTTGATGTTAAACTGACAGCTCTAGTATACTTTGATAGCTATTTACCTGGTAGCTGGTGGTAATGAAATGAGAAAAGTAAATTTACCACTTAATTTTTAAGGGTGATTTACGTCTAAACCGTTGGGTTTAGCGATGTAAATAAAAAGCACCTTTTTTAAAGGCCTGGCATCAGTCTTTCAGAAATTATGCCAAAAACTACTGTAGCTGTCAACACTAAAAAATTATGACAAAAAAACAATTTTCAATGTAGGTAAAGTGCCCTCTAGCGGCAAACAATCAATGTGAATTGTTACTAAAATGATGAAGCGCAGAAGACTTAGCCTATCTTTCAAATATTAGTAAAATCGGTTTTCCTGTAAGCGAGTAATTCAAAAAACAAAAAATAAAAACTTGAACTTGGACGGCTTGTAGCTCGAAAACGAATGACATTTTGAAAAAAAATTATATGAAGCTCTACCCTTATTTTGTCAAGTAGAATCACCCCCTTAAGTTTCGTGATCGATTTTTGAATCACCCTGTATATATAAATAGAATTTTGAGACGACTGCCCGTTTTTTCCCTAACTTGATCAGGACACTAGCGTTTGTCTAGATACAAATTTCCCCGTATCCGTTAGTATCTACAAATCACATTTTATAATAGTGGTTGCAAACAATTTCAGATTGTTCTAGCAACTGATGCTTTATATTACTGACGACAAATGTGTCGAAATGGTTTTGAATCTAAAGTTACTAATAACTAAAAAAATACCATTTGTATGTCTACCTCTAGGCAGCATTACTATGCCTAACTTTTGTTACTTGTTATTAAGTTAATACGCCACCAACTTTGATATTTCTTAGACAATATATTTTGAAATATGTAGAGAATTTCTACGTCCTTTATTTTATTTATTGATAGCCTTCCTTTTTACCGTGAAATTTTGCTTTTTTATAAGGGTTTGTTCAGTTGATTTATTAATATGTTCATTCCTATTGTACAAATCTCAAAAAAACTAACTCCCGTCGCTAAGGGCGGTTCGCCATGTTTTTCCTTTGCTTTTATTTATATCCTTCTATTACTTGTCCGATCAGAGAAAAATTTATATAAGAGTCATACATATAATATCCTTTTTTTACCCATGGGATTGCCGAATTCATTCATATGTCCCGTGCGACGTCAACTTTTCCATCAGTAAAAAGAATAGCACTTTATTGGCTTTTAACTTTATATATATATATATATATATATATATATATATATATATATATATATATATATATATGTATTTAACCTGCTGTAACTAAATTTGATCAAATTATTACTAGTTTAATATGTTTGCTTCAATAGATTGCGAAATTTTTCATTATAATTTGAAATAAGTATTTTTCAAATTAAAATCAGGGATTTATAATTGTTTTTTCCGTATATTTGTTTTTAAAATTACTTGTAAATTATGTATATATACAATCACTGTGCTGTAAATGCTGTTATTTATATTTACCACGTTTGTTTTTCATTACCAACATGCCCATAAAACTAGTAATGTTGGTATTAATGATAATTAAGCAATTGTAATGAATTCATCAGCTACCATATATTTTAATAAATAATTTAAAACCAATTTAGCTGAAGTGTATTTTCGAGCTACTGTATATTTCAGATACATATTGCTATCAGACCAGATGTAGAATTCATGGGGGAAATTCGACTGTACAGTATCCATTTAGTCTGTGTTTCTTCATCTGATTGTGTAAGCTACAGAGGTCATTTAAAAAATTTGAAATTTCTGGTTGTTACAAATGCTGAGATACAATTTTTATTTTTCTGCTCATCATCAGATTTTCAAGGTACCGGATGTGGGAGCGACACTATAAACACGAATATGTGAATCCCAACCCAAGGTTTCTAGCATAGCATGAGTGAAGTTCCTTCTTCCTTCTATTACTATCTCTTGGAAGCTGCTGACCCAATTTTGACCAAATATGGCTTAAACTATCTTATAAATCAGCGTTTTTAAACAAAAAAAAACACATTTATAGCGGAATTTGTTCTAATAAGCTACGATACCACACACGCACAAACACAGGCATCATGTGCTGTATACTTCTCCTTTTTGTATTAGGAGTTGTTAATACATCTTTGTGATAAAACATGTTAACACTGACTTTGAAGTTGATTTTGATCATCTGTCAAAGGTCAACTTGATTTTCTTAGATATAAATCTTTATTTTTGACCCCAAAAATAAGAACTACGAAAAATAAGTAATTGAGTAACTCCTAGAGATCATTTTAACTCACTACTCAATTACCTATTTAAACGTGTTCCTTTTGTTCTTCTTTTTTTTTTCTATGTGTTTTGTCACTTTCTATAGGCTAGAGCTACTAAAATTCAAAGAAGAGCAAGATCGAAGTGCTAGAGTACTTACTACTTGGGTTTCCTTTCTTCTAATGATTTAAAAACTCACTGGAGAGCATTTTTTAACACTTTATTAATTCTTCGTAAGGAAATGCTAAAAGTGTTACAAAAAACAAAAAATAAATAAAAAGAAAGGGAGACAATTAACAGTATTTGAGCCACCCTGGTACTATTAAAGATACATAAATTTTTATTAGCAAAACATTCACTTTTTGTGTAAGAAAATTTTGAGAGAATATTTAATTTTTCAAAAACGTGCTTGGACTTAAAAAGTTAACTTTTTCCTATTACTGCAAAACGCTGCTAAATACACTTTTTGAACAAAATCGTTAACGGCCGATTTGAACTTTAACTCTTAATCTCGACTTATCTTCCGACTTCAACTAACCGTACTTAACTCTTGTTCTTTACTGCCCCTTCATAGCGAGATTGCTCGTATTTAAATAACATTTGCCGTGACGTCTTGACAGAAATCTGGATTTTTCGAATCTACTTGTTTTGCAAGAAAAAGTCGCGTGATATTGGTTCTTTACCCGAATCTCGTGATCCCGACGTCAGCAAACCAGCATTCCTTTCTTGGCCTACTTTTGCAAGAAAATGTCGCATGATGTTGGTTCTTTACCACAATCTCGTGATCCCGACGTTAGCAGACCGACATTCCTTTTTTGACCTACTTTTACCAGAAAAAGTCCCATGATCGAGACTATATATTGAAATAGTGTTTTTTGTTACCTAAATCTCGTGATTTCTGATGTCAGCAGACGGACATTCCTTTCTTGACCTACTTATTTTTCAGCATTCCAGAACAAAATACGTCACATATCTTGTGGTTTAGATTCTGATTTTATATTTTATATTTTATTCGAATTTAGTAAAGAGGCGAAGCAAAAAGTGCGCGACAGTGATAAAATTTGAAAACCTATGAAAAATTTGGTTTTAGGTAATATAATTTTATTTTGACCCTTTATTTTAACAAAGATTTCGTTTTTCTATTATTGATTTTCAAAGGAAATACTTGTAATATTTTTTTGAAAACTTGAAGAAAATTTATTTATTTATTTTGAAATAAAATAGATTTTAATCCGACTTTTCCTTTTATAAACTTAGGACAATTTTTACTTTTAAAATATTAAAATATTTATTTAATAACTTTTCGGAAAAATCGTATTAACCCCGGGACAGCACAAGTGAAATTTTCCAATTTTCATTTCTGGTATCAAAGCTAAGGGATCCTTGAATGACTCTGAAACTTAACTGCGAGATTTACGTCAAGGCCACCAACTTTTGTCAAAAACATGTTCCGCCAGCTTATTGTTAAAATAGTCTGCCTGTCTAACAAGTCAATTATATAGCTTATTATCTCCATTTTTCAAGCCTCTTCGGTGCATCTCCCTTTTCCTAGTTATGTTTTCATGAATTGGCCTGCCGTAATCTTTCGAAATAAAATCCAAGCGCTTACAAGTACATAATTAACAAATAACTCAAAAGTAAAAAATATTTTAACTTAAAATAATGCATTATACAATTATGGTAATTTTAAGTAGCACATCTTTCTTTAAAAAAGTGAATTTAGATTATAATTTGTGGCAGAACCCAAACTTTTTGGTGGCATTTTGTTACATTGATATTACATCGATGAATTTTGTTAATAATACGTTATATTCGCATGCGAAAAATTGCTAAAACAAAACGAACAAAGTGCCCGATCATATTCTGCGTAGTTACAAACTAACTCAAACGAGCTGTCTTGATTTTGCTTCTGTGAATCGGCAACTCGTTATTTTTGAAATTTTAGTATTTAAATTTTGGTAAACTCGAACATTTTCAAAATCCGGTTGATACAAGAGAAACTCGGAGGTGTGCCAGGCCTATTTATAAATTACCGAGGCCACTTTATAAAGTGTTAGTTATCGGAGAAGTATTCTTTAATTCACGTCTCCCATTTTTGAACAGGTATTTCATGTTCCGTTACCTTAATTAGAAAGGTCCTTTGTCTCTCTAATGTACTTTTCATGGTACTTTTCAAGCACATTCCCTCCTAATTGAATTTCTCGATTTTATCTTCATAAATTGATGTTTTTTGTAAATTTTAATAATTTGCCTTACTATCTTAGACTCACTCTACCCTTATACGTGGAAATGTAAGAAAAAATTATAATCTACTCGTTTGGTTACAGTAGACTATAACTTCGATTAAAATTTTTCTCGATATAATGAATTTTCTACTTATAAAAGTAAAGATGTTTCCAAATGTAAAAAATTCTTTTTTTTTATTTCATTTAAAAAATATATTATATTTTGACATATTAACATATTTAAAAAATATTTTTAAAATTTTAGGTTCCATTAAAAAAATCAGTACAATAGATAATAGGAAATATTAAAGCAGCGAAGTCGACACTACTTGTTAGTTTAATTGGAGGGGGCAGGCCTGACTTAACTATGTGTACCACAGCAGTTTAAGTGAATAATTCTATGCCTTTCTAAGATTCTTTGAATATGAATACTTTCAAAAATTATCAACTACCTCTCAAGATTTCTACTATCAACTTTCACTTACAAGTTAAATGATACACTTTGACTTTAATTTGTTGATAGTTCCAAATAAAAATTAACTACTATCAATTATGAACTAAGAAGTTGGTCAACTCTTAATTTTTAAAAAAGTAGGCCTAAATGGTGTCCGATTTCGGATGTTTTCGGCTCAAAGAAAATTTGACAAGTACATAAATAAAAATACGTCATAAAATAGTCGAAACACTAGAATAGAATTAGTTAAACAAACGAAATTAAAAAGCAAAAAGTTTACATTTTACTTTTAGGTTAAAATATATATGGACGATTTTGGTGGGTCATCCTAAAGTTTTATTAATTGTTAAATTTCGAAGTATCAAGCACGCATTTTTATTTCGTAGTGTACATGTTAATTTAATGAAAATTCATAATGATAATTTTTGGAAGTATGAACCAACCATAAGTATTCGATGATACAACTACGCCTAGAAATCTGTACATTTTCAACACTTGAAGCTTTAATTTAAAAATAGTTAGTATATTAGCTAAATTAGCTTAATTGTAGATTAATTATAATTATAGGAAAGAGTGCCTATCTATGCTTGTAAGGTTATATACATGACTGATAATGCGTAATTTGCAAATAAAAGATTTACAATTTATGCTTTATGTAAATTTGCGTTATATCAAGAAATTTGATTATTAGTTGGTAGGGCTAGTCGATTTTTCTATTTTTGGGAATTTTAAATTATTTTAAAGCACCTCTTCATAACTTTTCTACAATTTTATTCCAGATTGTTGAATATCATAATGATAATAATACAAAACATTTTCAGAAACCAGAATTCTAACTTCAACCTAGTTGTTCTTTGCATTACTTTTTAGTCCAGTGAGTCCAACGCTTCCCCACTAAAAAAGGTTTTAAAACCTCATTTATACTTCCAAAACTAACCCCACTTTTCACAGGGCTGCGGCATCTGGGAAAACTGCTTCCGCACCACGAGACGTACTCGAGACTCCAAGGAATGCGGCTGCCAATTCGCCTTACTCCATCGAGCTGAAGAAACCTAGCAGGAGATTCCCGGCTCGGTCGGGGACACGATTGCGCCCGATCCAGCCGCCGAATACGCACCGCAAGCTAGCCGAGTCGAGGCGTTACTCGCCGAACACGAAGCTATGTTCGCCCCGCAAGACTCGGTAATGTCCGAGTGTTACGTCACGACTTCATCCGATTACGATTCGGAGTCGACATTGAGAGAACGTCGGGAGTCCTCGGTTTTGTACGTAAGTCGGGCACCAAGTGTGGATTTTTTAGCACTTGTGTTATACCATGCAAGCTGTAAATAGTTTATTTTTTGCTAAATTGAAATGGTAAGTTTGCAATAAAAACACCACTGTCACCAAGCTTTTGTGATTTTTTATGCTTAGAATGCCTACGAGATCTGAATTTTTTATTTTTTTCTCAGTCATTGTTTTATATATTAATCCGGTAGAGTTACCAAATATTAAAGGCTGTAACTTTTTTTGTTATTGACAACTAAGATATTATAATTAAATATAAAAATTTTCTTAATAATACTTCTTCAGTATTTTTTTTTAAATAAGTGCGCTTTACTCTTAAGCAAAAATCAAGTGTTTTTTCCTACTCTGTATATGGTAGGGTTTTTAAAATGAACTATCCGTTATAGTATGATGTTTTTTAAAGCTTTCAATAAAATTTTTCATATGGTATAACATTGTTGACGGTCGTTGTACGCAGAACTATAACACACCACAATAGATTATCGCTCTGAATCCTATACCAATAACTTCCCAAAAGATCTTTTTTTAAAATCTTGAAAATATGAATTTAATCATATAGATTTTACTTTTAAACAAAGGATAGCGTACAATTTATTATAGTTTCACCTTGAATATATCTATCTCACTGTTCACGATTTTCCAGTGGTAAACATCAAATTGATTTTTCCTTTTATAATTCAGTTGAAAAAAAGATGGCAATAAAATTTATCCGAATAAAATATATACATTGTTTCGTCACACGTTCCCTCTGTAATAAAATGCATTACAAATAAAACAACAATAAAAGAATGCATACCGAGAAAGAATAAATATTTTATTGTCCACGCTCTACAGAATATACAAAACAAATAGTTCTCAAAATTTTCAAATAACAGCTCTTACTCATTTCTGTTTTTATCCAGTGTTTGTGTTGTTAGATATGACAATTATTGCCATAGTGTATTTCCTCTTACAGATGCGTCAAAGGGCCTTCTTTCCAAAACCAAATTTCGTGTCCTTACCGTCGTAACGCGTTATAATAGTTGGAGAAAATATTAAAATTAGAAACAATACCGCCACAATTACTTCATACTCGATTTCAGCAGTATTTTTTTTTAGTAATATTATCGTGTAAAATTTTCAATTAATTTTGTAATGGATAATTCCAAAAATCGAAATGATCAGTTAACGAGATAATTGGTAATTTCATTCCTAAAATTATCAATTAATAAAGTAAATGGTAACTTTATTCCTACAATTATAAATTAACCATCGAAATTAATAATTTTATTTTTGAAATTATCGATTGACGAAGTAATTGAAAATTTCATTGTAATAATATAAGTTTCCAAATTATTGAATTATTAATTGGTAATTTACGAATTACAATAAATTCTGAGATAAAGCCAAAATGTTTTTAACTTGTTAGCAATAGAAAACAAGGACTGAGAAAGTGTATGAATACGAAATTATATAGAAAAACTCCATTTTTTTAGATAAACTAATGAAAATTCAACAGCAGGAAAATATATCAAATGCATTATTTAATTCTACGGGAAAGATTTTAACGAAAACGTATGGCTAGAACATTTATTTGTGGTTGTGCTGCCCACGATGATACACATTAGTTTCGTCAGTAGGATTCAAAATAGTCGAGAAAATCTAAATTTATCTATTTAACTTAAAAAACGCAGGAAAAAAAAGCGAAAAAAAGTGACGAAAGATTTTGACGATAGGCCAGAGTAAGCGTTTTACAACAATTTCATCATTTTCTACACCTTTTCATTAGAATATGCTGAGACTAACGCATCAGAGTTCAGGCTAAACTCGTTTTGTTCTCGAAGCGTTTCATAACATAAGTATGGTTTTCATATACAATCTGTTATGTATTGAAAGTGAATGATAATCATAATTGCATAAGCAGGATAAACAGCTAGAGTTATGTTGCTATTTATACGATGTCGTTTTATTTGCGAAAAAAAAAACATCATTTAATTATTAAAAAAATGAACTTTTAATTTATTTCAGGTAAATTACCAATTAATAATAATAAAATTTGGAAAATAAAATTATTAATTACTCTTGTAATGGGTAATTCAAATAATGAAATTTTCTATTATTCTGGTAGTGGTTAATTTTATTCCTAAAATTTACTTTGTCAATGGAAAACTTCAAAAATGAAATAATGAATTACTTCGCTTATTGATAATTGTAGGAATAAAATTCACAATATATTTATTAATGGATTACACAGGTTTACAAAAAGAAATGGATGCCTATTGGACCAGATTATTTTATTCTTATGTAACTAGACGCCCTGAATCCAAATCTGAAGTCCGCTAACCTTTATCACGTGAGGTTCAAGATCATTTCAAGGTCAAATGGAGTAAAATTCCCTAAATAAATATAAAGAAGTAGATACGTACGTTTTTGAGGTCGATGAATCCCAATTCGTAGTTTGTTTAGTACCCAAAGGTCAGCTAGAGATCATTTCCGAGTCATTTCAAGGTGAAATGGAGTAAAATTCACTAAATAAATCTGGAAAGTAGATTCATATGTTTTTGAGGTCACTGAATCCAAATTGTGGTTTGTTTAATACCCCAAGGTTAGCCAGAGGTTATTTCAGGGTCATTTCAAGATCAGATTGGGAGAAATCTATTAAATAGATCTATAAAAGAAGGTATGTAGACTTTTGGGGGCGCTGAATCTGAATTCGTGGTTTGTTTAACACCTCAGGGTTAACCAGAAGCCATTTCAAAGTCATTTCAAGGTTAAATTGAAAAAATCTACTAAATAAATCTGTAAAAAAAGAGAACCCACACGCAGCTAGATCAATATCTGTTACATAGCAGTTAGGCAAGCGAATTAAGCTTTTGAGCCGAAACTCAAGCTCCCAGAACCACGTACCCCACGCAGGCACGTGAACGGAGTGAGTTATAAAGGTAAAACCCAAGCTTCTAAAACCACATATCCAACGCGCAGCTAGATTGATATCCGTACAGCTAGGCTAGTGAAGCGAGTTTTTATAAGTGTATAACTCAAACCCCAAACTATCATACATGCTGTGGTTTGGGTATATAGTTTTCGAAGAGCTTGGGCTTTATTTAATATACTCATAAATCTTTGCATTTTGTCTCTGTCTGCTGCGTAACGGGCATAGATCTCGCTGCACGTGGGATATGTGGTTAAAAGAGCTTATATTTTAGCATATTTATAAAAACTTAGTTCGGTCGCCTGTCTGCTGTGCAGTGGCCATCAAACTAGCTGCACGTAGAGTATGTGGTTTTGGCAGCTTGGATTTCGCCCTAAAAACTCGATCCGCTTCTCTGTGTGCTGTGTAATGGATATCAATCTAGCTGTGCGTGGATTATGTGAGTTTTGGAGCTTGAGTTTTGGATTACTATTTTATAATAACTAACTCCGCTTACATATCGGCTGTGTAACGGAATCAATCTAGCTGTGCGTGGGATAAAAATTTTGGGACCTTGAGTTTTGGCTCAAAAACTAGATCCTCTTGCCTGTCTTCTGTGCAACAATCTAGCTGCGCGTGGGTTCTCTTCTTTTGCAGATTTATTTAGAGAATTATTTTTCAATTTGACCTCAAAATGACCTCTGGTTAATCTTGAGGTATTCAACAAACCAAGAGTTCAGACTCAGAGCCCTCAGAAGTTTGCATATCTTCTTGTACAGGTGTATTTAGTAGATTTTTCTCAATTTGACCTTGAAATGACACTAAAGTGACCTCTGGCTGACCTTGGGGGATTAAATGAACCATGAATTTGGATTCAGCTACCTCAAAAACCTATATATCTTTTTTTCAGATTTATTTAGTGTATTTCTTTCAATTTGACCCTGAAGTGACCTCTAGCTGACCTTGAGAGATTAAACAAACCAAGAATTCGGATTCAGCGACCTCTAAAACATACGTATTTGCTTCTTCAGATTTAACCTTGAAGTGACCTTAAACCTGATGTGATAGAGGTTAGCCGACCTCAGATTTGGAATCAGATCGTCTGATTAGATAAGAATAAAATGGTCTGGTCAAATAGGCATCCACTTTTTTTGTAAACCTGTGTAATTCGAGGAAAAAATCTCTAATTACTTCATTAATTAAAAATTTTATTTTCAAAATTATTAATTGATAAAGTTATTATATTTTTTTAAACGGATACAATCGAATAAACTTCACTTCTTAGTTTTAAACCGGTCCTAATTGCCATGGAATTTAGATCTTCTAGTTATTTTTGTTTTGCTTAAGATGTTTTCATGATTTATAATATATGTATATTCAACTAACAATCCTTTATATACAAAATATTCCATTTTTGTCGGTTTGATAAGAAAATAAAATCATCTTTGTATTTATATTTTTGACATCCAAAACTTAACGTGCTTATTATTACAATTGTCATTTTAAACCCTATACTGTCAACTTAGAACAGATATTGAAATCTGTTAGTGAATATCGCTACACATTTTTTATTAAAATGTCATTTGGCATAATTAGTACAACTGAGTATTTCACTTTTATTTGTTTATCTAGCAGAACAAAATCTTGTTTTACTTAATTCTCTTGAATCGTAATAGTAACTGGATATCCACCTATGTATTCGTCAGCACATAGTTTAGATACTTTTAGTGTGTGTAAGCAATAAACAGATTTAATAAAAACATTATACGTAGCTCAAGGCTGAAGCATAGCGATCAGCCCTTGTAGTGGACAAAATGAATTCAAGTTCGAGCTCCCTTACAAGCAATATTTAATTTCAATACACTTTGATTTAAATTTACTCTAAACAGCTTTTGTGAAAGCACAAAATTGTTTGAAAATATCTATTGCTGTATAAGTCCAGCACAGCAAAGTCGTAAAAATAATGTTCTAAAATATATGGAAAACCAGTTTTATTGTTGGAGCAGGCTAGCTTAAATTGCTATTTTGAAAAATGAGTTTTATTAAATAAAACTTTTTTATACAATTATATAAAAGAAACTTAGCTCTCAACCAACTGAAAAAACTTTATACTAAAGGGTGTTTTTTATAGAGGTATAAAACTTTAAGTTGGCAACACTTTTTTAACTGGCGGCCATTTTGTCAGCTGTCAAGTGATTTATGTTTAGTTTGGTTTGGCATGTCAACATGAATAGACTGACGCCTGAACAACGCTTCCAAATTGTGCAAATTTATTTTGAAAATCATGGTTATGTTCGAAATACGTATCGTGCACTACGTCCATTTTACGGTCAACATAATCGTCCATCAAAGCAATTAATTCGATTAACTATGGAACGTTTCCGCACCACGTTTACTCTAAATGATAATACGCATCCACAGAGACGTCGTACAGTGCGTACAGAAGAAGTCATTGTTGCTGTAGAGCGTAGCGTAGAGGAAGACCCGAATCAGTCTATCCACCATCGTGCACAGGAATTGGATATGTGTCCATTCACTTTATGGAAAATTTTGCGAAAAGATCTTGGTTTGCGTGCTTACAAAATCCAACTCGTGCAAGAATTGAAGCCACACGATCCCCTAGCGAGGCGTAGATTCGGTGAATGGGCCCAAAACAAGATTGCCGAAGCTCACTTTTGTTTGAATGGATACGTCAATAAACAAAACTGCCGTATTTGGAGTGATGATAATCCTCAAGTGTATGTTGAGACACCGTTACATCCAGAAAAACTGACTGTTTGGTGTGCTTTATGGGCTGGTAGAATCATTGGTCCGTACTTCTTTGAAAACGATGCTGGTCAGAACGTTACAGTCAATGGTGACCGCTATAGAGCCATGATTACTGACTTTTTCGTTCCTCAATTGAACAACCATGATGTGCAGGAGCTGTGGTTTCAACAAGACGGCGCAACATGTCACACAGCTCGTGGCACAATTGATTTATTGAAGGAAACGTTTGGTAACCGCATAGTTTCACGTTTCGGACCCGTGAATTGTCCTCTAAGATCGTGCGACTTAACGCCGCTAGACTATTTTCTGTGGGGATATGTGAAGTCGCTAGTCTACGCCGATAAGCCCGAAACGATTGATCACTTGGAGAACAACATTCGCCGCGTTATTGCCGATATACGGCCACAAATGTAGGAAAAAGTCATAGAAAATTGGACCTCCAGATTAGACTACGTCCGAGCTAGCCGTGGCGGTCATATGCCAGAAGTCATATTTAAATTATAATGCCAGAAGGTTATCTTTCGAATAAAGTAAATTTCATGTCAATTTAAAAAATTCGTCTTTATTTTATTCCATTTAAAAGTTCAATACCTCTATAAAAAAAACACCCTTTATAAGGACAAACGTGTTGTGTTCTAACACAGTTAGAGACAAAGCACTTTTTTTATAGATAATTAAATTTTCAACCTGATTATTACCCTTTTTGTGCAATACATTGTTTTTAAATAAGATCGTGTTAAACATGACAACTATATTTTGTTAAATATTTCGTCGGCCCTTGATTATATAATAATAATGATCATGACTAAACTTGTAGAAAATAAAATTTTTCAACTTCTTTTATATGACCACACTTTTTCCGTTCAAAACGTAAAAATATTCTTTTTGCATACAGCCACCAACATACTGATTATATACCAACGCTGATTAGAATATACTCGCAGTTGGATGTATAAATACATTATACACCCAAATGCAAGTATATTCTATTCACCGTTGGCATACACTATATAAATCTCCACGAGATTAAATAATCAGATTACGTGCAATGCTTGAAGATGGCGCTGCTTGTATTAAACTTCATATTTTCTCTGATATTGGCTGCTTAAGAATTCGTTCTTATGTTTAGGTGCGCTGTACCGACAAGAACCAATGATCTCGAAACCAGTCTGCAGGTAGCGGTACACTGCCATGGTAGAGTCTTTCAACCCATTCCTAGTATTTTGTTACAATCTGAAATTCTACTTTATCTCTAACTGTGTTATAGTATAAGGTTTTTTTGGTTGGTTGAGAACTAAAATATTAATGTATAAACATGTTGATTTTTCTCCCTTTACAATTTACGAGAGATTTAGCAAAATTTCGCAATTGTCGTGTTTAACACTATATAATTTAAAAATTATGCATTAACAGAAAAAATTATTAAGAGCAGTTTAGGAAATTTCGATCTCTACAAAGCATCCTTTCACGAGAAATTTGATAAAATTCGTCCTCTAAAATGACGGCAGAAACTTGCGCTATTTACCCTCCTCCCTCCTCCCTTACTTATCCCAAAAACAACAATTCATACCAGTTTTATTCGCACCCCCTTCTAACGGTTTTTTTGGAGTTCTAAGTAAATTTGATTTATTACCTTTTTTTGGTTTCGATACCCTATTATTAGTTCAGTATATCCTTGTCTTCTTATCCAATATGTCAATTTATCAGATTTCTACCCTTTTTAGTATTTTATTGAGAACAACATCCAGACTATGAATGCTGACTGGTTTTTCGATTTCAGTTACGCTTGCTGATACAAAACGTCGTGAAACTTTTAACTTTAGTTGTTGCAATTAAAAAAATTTATTTTTGAAAATTCAAATATTTGTCGAGAAGTTACTCTACAATGATTTCGATAGTACGTATATTTCTAATTGGAACATAATAAATGAAGAACAGGAAAATGAGTAATGTACGTATATGCATTAAATTTTAATTATCTTAATAGAAACTGTATTTAAATTTTAATATTCCACGGATAAATTTCCCCTTTATTTATTTAGGGCTGTATTATTATATGCTTAATATTATTCGTAAATTTGATTACATTATACCAATTTTAGCGAAATAACAATAAAATTATTTCATATTTTAATTGGAATTTCGTTGGTACTTTTTGATGTATTGTCTCTTGAACAATGTAAGCCTTTTGTCCAAATAAGTATTTTAAATACATGCTGATAATTTCCGTATTTTGTTAAGGCTTTGCTACATTACTGTGGTTATTTAAATTATTTCAAGTTTGTACAGGGCTTTTCTTGGAATATCTATATATACCTTACATTATCTATTAGAAGAGTAATCAAAAATTGTATAGGCAAATGTTTTAAGTTTTCAATACCATGTTTATTTTTTAATAATTTAATTCCGCCAATTTTATATTTTCTACCCCATGTCTAAATTAACTTTAACTTCATCCTGGCTGGTTGTAGCAACCAAACAAATAACTAAGATTTAAATGGTGTGCACTTTTCTGTCTTAATTTTTCAGTCTCTAACCTGATTTTCAACTTATTCGGATGTAGGCCTTCTCAATCTCTTCTATTGTTATCTTGAGCCCGTCTTCAAAATCGATTATCACTAGGTGTTTAATATTATGTGTCCAGCGAGTTTGTGATCTTCCAAAATGTCATCTGTAGTTTCGCAGTCTTCATTATACAAGCCTTCTGGTCCACCAACCATTCGTCATACGGACGACATATCCTTTCTAGTTCCATCTTAGCTTGCATATCCGCTCGATTACGTCTGTTACTTTGGATGAATGAATGAATGAATGAGTGATACTATAGATCATCGATGCCTAGGCCTCTATTGGGCCCTTTACATCCCACCATATCTGCAGGTTATTCGTTATTTGAACTTGCCTAACTGCTTCCGGTAACAATCTCCGAAATATCTCTGTCTCAGTCCGTTGAGTGCTGGGCACCCTCTGAGAACATGGTCAACAGTTTCATCCTCCTCCAAACACCATCTGCACGTCGGGTTGCCCTCGACACCGATTCTATGAAGATGGCCTGGGAGGTGACAATGTCCTGTCAACAATCCCACCACAATCGCAGCTCTTTCCTTCCCAAGGAGATAAACTCCTTAGTACGCCGTGCGCTAGGCCTCGTTATATATTCCTTAGCACACTTCATTCCAGAAGCTCCCCTCCATGATTCAATAAATTTGCTTTCCAGCAACGATTTCAATTCCCTTTTGCCAATAGCAATTAGAACAGGTAATATTGGTTGGGGTCCATACGGTTCAATCGCCGAACCCAACTTTGCCAGATGGTCTGCTTCCTCATTCCCGCGTATGCCCGAGTGACCCGGGACCCATACGAGTCTGACTGTGCAGCCTTTCCTTATCATGCCATTTAGTACATCCTTGCACTCAGACACCAGTTGCGAAGTCACGACACTTGACTTCAGTGCCAATATCGCAGCCTTACTGTCTGAGCATATATTTATTACTCTATTCCTGTCTATGTCCCTCTCACAGAGATGGGCACACTGCAGAATAGCATAAATTTCCACTGTGAAAATTGTCGCACATTGTCCGAGAGCGTAGTACTCTCTGACTCCTGTGGTCTTGCCGAATACTCCGGCTCCAGCTCTTTCATCTTGTCGAGATCCATCAGTATACCACCAGGATCCATTTTTCGGAAGATTTTGTTCTCCCTCCCAATCCTTTCTACTTGGCATAAGTATCTCCAGGGAGAGGTTGGGTTTTAAAAACGGCGTCATGTAGTCTGTCCGCATGGGGAGTGATGAACACCTTTCCACTACGCTTTCCCAGACACCTGAGTCGCCGCCTGTCTCAATTCCAAGATGTCCCCGGCAACTGAGACGATAAACAGTCTTCAGGGCCTCGTTCTCTATGTATAAGTGAAGAGGAGGCAGGTTCACCAGGACTTCCAGAGCCCTGGATTATCTTTTAATTTTTTATGCTTCTAGCCTCCATTTTTCCCTGATAACTCAGAACTAGCGTGTTACATTCTTCATCACCGCTATATATATCTAATATCCTTGTTTCCTACTCAACATAATTTAGGTGTATTTTCAGTTTTCAGTCTAAACTTATCAGAGACAGTAATCTGATATAAGTCATATTTTTAAATCGATAAATTACCGTAATTTATTGGCAGGGTAAAAAGATATATTACATCCATTTCATCAATACTTTACGTACATATATATTGGAACAATGTAATTTGTTTGTTTGAACATGGCGTGTGACCTTTGATTTTCGGTATAATTATTAATGCATGGGCGAGTATTTTCATAAATAAAATAGCTCTAAAAATAGAATAATACGTACAATACAGCGGGGTCGAAAAGTAAGCAATAAATTCGAAGATAATTTATTTTTTATTAATATTAAGGGAATAATCAGATATATATATATATATATATATATATATATATATATATATATATATATATATATATATATATATATAGCTTAAAAATAAATCATTTTGAGGGAAATATATTAACACTTGGACAAAATTTATCGCAGCAGTATTTTAACTCAGAAAAATCGTGTTATAAGGAAAACGAAAAGGTAAAATAAGATGTTCCGCTACTTCAGAAACAAATTAACTAAAATATTACATTACTAAATCTGAATTAAATTTATTTGTGAGACCTAGGGCAAAATTGTGAAAATAATGGAATGGTGAAACAAATTCATTTTTGATTTTACTCGAAATGTTACCTCTCCTACTCCAAAAGGCAGAACTTATACCTAAAGATGCCTCTAATCAAATTTTAGATGTCATAATGAGAAATATTTTCTCATTCTGTAATAATGGTATTTCCAAGTGTCTTCGAGCTTCTAGGTGCAAGTGTATGACATCTCACATTTCTTTTAAGAATATTCAATAGATGCTCTATAAGATTGTGGTCAAAGTTTTTGGTGATCATCGCATAAATGGTATATTAAGTTATTTGACAAACTTCCGAGCTACATGAGGTCAAGCGATATCTTAAAAATAAAAAATTATCTCGTACATAAGGATCACATGTTCTACTCCAATTGACGCTTCGAGAAAATTAATCCCATGATCAATTTTATTCGTGTCTACCTGATAGCTACTATACCTTGTATTTAAAGGTAATGTAAAATATAATATTGAAAGCTTTACATTTCTTTTGATTTGTAAAAATATTTTTAAAAGAAAACTATATCCACTTCGTACCTTTAATTGAAGCTGCTACGAATCCCAAAGTCAAAGTTTCATTTACTACAAAAGATTCTTGATCTGTACACAGGTAAGCTGTCCCATTTTCAGCACAACGCGACATTTCGTTGACATCAATAGGTGCTTCTCTATCGGTAGAGCAAGAACGTACAGTAGCAGACGTAAATTATCTCCTAGAAAATGATCACATGTTCTACTACAATTTACAAATGTCAAAGCAGATGCTACCTTGGCATATACCTGATACTCTTCCAAATAGAATCCTTGATAGTGTAGTTCTCTTCACCGGGCTCACGATCATCGGAATATTACGGGCTAATCCTAGATTTATCTTTGAATGAAGAATATCTCCAATCATCCACAGACCAATTGTAACGATTTCTGGCAAAACGTAACCTACTACTTCTGTTCTCTCAGGCAAGTAGAGGCGAAATTTTATAAGTGTCTGTGTGAAAAAACTTTCATCCCGGTAGTTAGTTCATCGCTTCTGGCGTTCTAGCATAGTTCCTGTTTCTTTAAAACATCTTACCATGTAACCTAATTTAAAAGAAATTGATATCATAACTCACATAATCTGCATGAGTTAATAAAACTGATGCTCGCACTGCCCAATGTTTTGTTGATCGATTCATTTTAAAAATATTTTAAGACTTTATCGCTCGGTTCTTATGCTTAATATCCCTATATATGCGTTTGTTTAATGACATATATAATATAAATTATGACAATATGATAAGGAAATCAAAACTGGCCTACTAAAAGATATATTTTTCATGGGAACTAGCCACTTCGACCGCACACTGCATCCTTTGTTGATTTCATAACCAAAATTTTTGAGTTTTCAAGAAGTTTTTCCTCGAACATATTCTAGAAGTGCATGGTTTCCTTTTTACCTCATCTAAGTTACATTCACCAAAAATCTTTTAATAATCGAATCTTCCCTTCAAGATCGAAACAGTCTACCTTATTATCTATTGTCAAGTCTGGTAACCTTAATCGTGTTGAAAACTATCGGGGGTATCATTGCTGTAGATAATGGGAAAGATATTCGATATTCTAGCTGTTTATCAAGATTTTTTGATCCGAGGTGTGGAGGCAGGATATCAAGTGGACTCTATATACACAGATTTGAATAAAGCCTTTAATGGTGTTTGCCACAAGTTGCTAGTGTATAAGCTCAAACGTCTTGGTATATGTAATCGATATTTAAAGTGGGTAGCCTCATATCTCTCTTAGCGTACGCAATGTGTTAAATTATGTGGTGAAATATTAGAAGAAATCCTTGTATCATCTGGAGTCCCCCAGAGGTTTAGGTCCAATTTTATTTTTAGTATTTATTAATGATGTCATAAATGGTTTTAAATTTTGTCATTTCCTTTTTTATACTGATGATTTCAAATTATTTGCAATTATTTCCTCGTTTCATGATTGCGTTTATATCCAGCGAGATCTAGGTTTATTAATCAGATGGTGTGATAATAATTTTTTAACTCTTAATGCAAACAAATATAAGATTATGAGATTTTTAAAATGGTTTTCGCCTGTGATAAATTCTTATCATTTAAATTATTTTAATTTGGAGTTTGTGCCATCTCGGGGTTATCTTCGATAAAGAATTAAGTTTTAATAAACATATTGACAACATTGTACTAAAGAGTTGTAAGGTGTTGGGTTTTATAAAGAGAAACTGTAAACATCGAAAATACAAGGGCTATCCAAACACTTTATAACAGTTTAATTTATAGTATTTTGGAGTATGCTTGTATCATTTAGGCACATATCAGTGTCACATAGATAGACTTGAGAGAGTAAAGTCAATATTTCTACAATTTTTGCTATGCAGACACCGATTCCCATATGAAAATTTATCGCACGAAATTCGTTTATTATTGATAGGTCTTTCAAGTTTAGAAATGCGTAGAAGAAACTATTATTTGTTCTTTTCGTACAAGAAACTATTATTTGTTCTTTTTGTACAAGCTAGTTAATGGTTTGATTAGTTATGATGAACTTCTTGGCCAGCTTAATTTTAGAGTACCAGGTAGACATATTCGACAAAGTCATTTATTTGCTGTATCATTGCACCGAACAAATTATAGTTCGAGAGCTTTTATCGATTGCTTAACCAAAATTTACAATGAAGACTTTTTAAATATAGATATTTTTTACGCAAGTATTTATCAATTGAAAAGCACTACTGGGTAGCTGGTAATCTATTTACCAATATTGTTTTTGTATTAAGTTTGTAGGATTTATGTGCTATTTGGAAATTGTTCTGTGATGTACATGTAAATAGGATAAATAAAATTTGAAAAGTAGATCTTTTAACGCCTAATATCAGGACACTCTCTTAATATGTATTACTTACTTACTCCGTGGCGTTACAACCCCGTGTGGGTTTTAGCCGACTTGACAATATGCCTCCATTCGTTTCTGTCGTTTACTAGCTCCATCCAGTTCTCTACATCCATAGCTTTAAGGTCTCCTGCTATATTATCCCGCCACCGGAGCCGGGGTCGTCCAAGTGGTCTTTTTCCAGTTGGGGTTTCTTCCCACACCAGTCTCAGTATTCTTTCGTTAGAGTGTCTTATGAGGTGGCCTGTCCACTGGAGTCTTCTAGACTTTATTTCTTTAACTATGTTGGCGTCTGCGTATAACTCTTCTAACTCTTTGTTTGTTCTTATTCTATATTGTCCCGTTGCCCCATCCAGTAACGGGCCAAAGATTTTCCTTAGGATTTTTCTCTCCCAAACTCGCAGTCGCTCTTCGTTTGCCTTTGTTATTGTCCAAGTTTCGCTGCCGTATATCACTACTGATCTTATAACTGTTTTATATAGATTTATCTTTGTTCGTCTTGTTAGTTGTTTCGATTTTATCAGGTCTCGAAGGGCGTAGCTACATCTGTTCCCAGCTTGGATCCTATTGTTTATTTCTTGTGATCCGTTATTATCTTCAGTTATTGTTGCTCCAAGATACTTAAATTCTCTGACGCGCTCAAAGTTGTAGTCGTCGATGGTGATGTTCTGTCCAATTCTGTCTCTGTTTCGAATATTGCGGCTCGTGTACATATATTTAGTTTTGTTTTCATTTATTTGTAGCCCCATCTTCTCTGCTTCCTTCTCGAACCTGATAAAAGTTTCCTTCATTTTTATTCTTGTGTTTTCTATTAGATCTACATCGTCTGCAAATGCCAGCAGTAAGTTTGGTCCTTTTCGATGGAATATGGAAGTCGGTGTATCAATTCTTGCGTTTCTGATTATGTGTTCTAAAGCTACGTTGAAGAGTTGTGGTGAGAGTGCATCTTCCTGTTTCACTCCATTGTTAATCTCAAATGTCTCCGAGTACTGTTGCCCAACTCTTACCTTACATCGTAGTCCTTCCATACTCATCCGTATCAAGTTGGCTAGTTTTTTAGGAAAGCCAAGTTCTTGCATCGCCGTCCACAGTCTCATCCGGCATACTCTATCGAAAGCCTGTTTAAAGTCTATGAACATCTAATGAAGCCCTCGATCGAACTCCCAGCATTTTTCCATTATTTGTTTTATAGTGAATATTTGGTCAACAGTAGATCGGCCGGGTCTGAATCCGCATTGATACTCTCCAATGATTTCTTCTGTGTACGATTTGGTTCTTTCTAACAGAATGTTTGCAAGGATTTTGTAGGTAGTATTAAGGAGCGTTATTCCTCGGTAGTTTTTACATTGCTTTTTGTTACCTTTTTTGTGAATTGGCACGATAACGCCTTCTTTCCATTCGTCTGGCATTGTTTCTTCCTGCCAAATACCTTGAATTAGCTTGTATATAGATCTGTATAGTGCTTCCCCTCCGTGCTTCAGATACTCTGCGGGTATACCATCGCTGCCTGGGGTTTTATTATTTTTAAGTTTTTTAATTGCTTGGGTTACTTCTTCATATGTCGGGCAATGGTCTTCTATTTCAGCTGTATGTACCTCTATATTTGATGTATTCGTGCTAGCTCCACCGTTTAGCAGTTGGCAGAAGTATTTCTTCCAGGTTTTTAAGATTTCCTTGTCATTAGTAATAAGCTCTTCGCTATCCTTTTCAAGGAAGTTTCCTGTTCTTGCTTGGTACCCTGCTTTTATACTAGAGACTTCTCTAAAGAATTGTCTTGCTTTGTTGTTCTTCCGATTTTCTTCCATTTCTCTGATTATTTGTTCCTGGTAATCCTTCTTTTTCCTTTTCATTAGTTTTCTTGTCTGTGTTCTAGTATATTTGAACCGTTCAATATTTTTGTCTACTGGATTTTGTAGCATGTCTCTTCTAGCTAGGTTTCTTTCTTCTATGGATCTCCGGCAATCGTCATCGAACCATTTTTTTGTTGATCTCTTTTTGTTACCCAGTATTTCATTAAATACGCTTGTCAAAGTTGATTTTATATTCTTCCAAGTCGAGTCTATGTTGTTATTTTCTTCTGTCTGTTTCAGTTTTATTTGTATATCGTTTTGAAATTTCTCCGCTGTCTCCTTATTCTGCAGACTTTCTGTATTCCATGTGGTTGCTGGCGTATTCTTGTGGGTTTTTTGGGACGCTACTCTTGTTCTCACCTTCGTTCTTACAAGGAAATGATCCGTGTCTCCATCCGCCCCTCTTAGGCTTCTCACGTCTAAGCAGTTACTACCCCTTCTGGCATCCACTAAGACGTGATCGATCTAATTTCTTGTGACACCGTCATTAGAGACCCACGTTTCTTTGTGTATTTTCTTATGTTCGAACATTGTAGATTTTATTAGCAGGTTGTGAGATGTTGCAAAGTCTATTAGCCTTGTTCCATTATCATTACTGATCTTAATATGTATTGTGTAATCTAAACAATGGATAATGTTACTAAAGGGTGTTTTGTTTCTAGTTTCTGTGTGCGGAACAAGAATGGACACAACACCGAATTTGCTGCAGGAAGTTAGAGTGTGAACCTTAGCTGTTTAAAGTTCTACCGCTGTTACATCATATTTCTTAGCTGCTTTATTATCACCAACATCTACCAACACGATAACTGGCGAACAATAATTTACTTGATTGGGCTTAATGAGCTGTGGTTTGTACCGCTTCTTCATCACAGTTTAAAAATACTCTTTCTGAGCCTCGTCTCGTTAAATATATTTTGAAAAGGTTTATATTTTTTGTTATCTGTAATCCTTGTACAAATTGTGTCATGGTTACGCCCCAAGAATCAAGTTATGCAGTGGGTTATTTCGACTCCAGCCAATGATTGCAGTACATTCACGTATAATTCCTCCTCTCCAAGGCACAAACTGCGTAATGCTAGAGGCACACAATGGGTTCTTGAACTTGAAGATAGAGTGCGATTTTAATAGCACTCGCACATTGAGGTTTTCAATATTTTTTTTTCGATAACCTGGCTTACCAGCACATCGGCTCTATTTTAGTTGGCTAGAATACTAAGTCAGTGAAGACAGTTTCAGTGTACTATTGTGACAGAATTTGATCATAGACTCTTTCAAATGTTATATTGTGGTGGCGTTAACCCTTTCATTTATAATCATTTTCTGCCCCATACTAATTAGTAACTATTTTAATAACCTATAATTGAATTTCATAGTAATAAAGACACTCTGGAAGTCTGGTCGTTCAACTTCTCTCTTGCAGCTTTAGTACCAAACACTACGGTTATTAAAGCTTACCACAACCATGACTCAGATCTTCAGGACTCAGGAAAAGCTGCTCATTCGTTGGTCAGTAGACATCTCTTGTTTTGTACGTCTCGCAACAGCACGCCCGCGAGATAATTCGCGTGAAGGATTTAAATAAATTGAATAAAACAAGTTTCTCAAAACACTTAGTCTATTAACAAAATAAATAGAATAAAACGAACTATTTACAATGAGAAACTTAAAACTAATAACAATTACGAAAACTAACATAAATGCTCTTCTCAGCCGTTATTTTAACCAAAAACGTAAAACCCAATTTTGAAAAAACACGTATAAATAGCTTAATAAAATATTAAGCAAAAAAAAGAAATAAAACGCGAAAAACAGCTATTTATATTACTTAATCGAACCGTATGAAAATCGCGAAATGCCCCACTAAAATAACACATGATACTCCCTTAACTTCCCGAATTAAATCAAAAACAAATCAAACAAAGAAAACCTTCATTCCCGCCAAATATACACTACGGCACTGGGCTTATAGAATGGTACCGATCATCCTTATTCGACTTTCAGATTGGATCTAAAATTTACTATTCCTTAAAAGAGTGTATTCGAATCTTACACCCCCTCTCCCTTTGTTTCCAGTTTGTACCCAAATTACAAGATGGAACCCGGTAAACGTCTTTCCCTTAAAGTTCGAAGGTCTCGATCGTTACATGCTGAGGGCGTTAGCTATTCTATACCGGATGCTTGATTCACGAATTGACCTGTGAGCATCTTAATAATAATTTTAATATACACACAATTAATAAAACTATTCTATTTCTTTCTATAACTAAAAGAATATATGTTAAAGACTGTAAAAAAACTATTCACTTTTCTTTGCTGTTTTGGCAATAAACATCTTAACTCATTATTTCTTGTGAATAGAAAAAACAGTGATTACTCAGTATTCTTTTTACAAATGTCCAAACGATATATTTCTATTATAGTGAATTTATTTGATGATTCTTTTGTTTCCTAATAATGGGAAAATCGTTCAATATTTTGATACGTTTTAACGGTATTTCATATACCAAATGTTAAACTACCCATAATACGTCTGGTTTGGCTTACATAATCAGGGCAGGATTACTTAGACAGGTTTATAGGCAATTCTAAGAGAGGGTCCTTTAGGTTTTCATAAATTAACTGACTTTATGTATTTTTTTTAAGAAAACATTTAAACCTTCGTGACCAAAGACCTTCGTGGATAGTGATAAAAAATATATCTACCCTGTTCCTACGGAATATCTATTCACAGAGTGATTATTTAATTATTTATTTTAACAGAATATAGTTGACATTGAACAATGTAAAATAATTAACATTTGTTCCATTACACTATTCTAATATCGTATTTCTGAAACTAATACAGTTGCATTATCTACAACTTATAAACGGCTAATCTAGTTATCATTTCAGTTGGACAATTACGTTTCATGTGAATATTATCAAGTCATCAAACAAAAGTGATTAGGTAGGAAAGTTAAAAATAAAATTGAGGAATAAGGTCTTAAAATCGATAAGAAGATTGATTTTTATTTAAAATTAAAAGCAAATTTCCATTTTTGTCGGTCCACTAATAGGATAAATGAATTTCCTAGTCTTTTACTGCTGCGAAGTTTCTATACTTTGTTAGTTTGTTGTCGTAATTGTCAATTTATGCTCCTAATTTACCAATCAAACTGGTTTGTAATTAAAACAATCTTAGTAAATGGGAAGGTTGAGGTTAAAATTGAGACCATCAAATTTGATATATAAAATTCAAATAGACAAATACTAGAATAAATAGTGTAAGAGTAACAAAGTACCACTTTTAATAATATAAACAAACGAAGCACTAACAAGGAAAATAATAGATATATAATAATATGTTGAGGAAAACGCATAAATAAGAGATATTTTTATATCGACTGAGATTCATTTTAAGGGCGTGAAAACCACGCCTTAAAAGTACCTCCAAAAACATTTTTAAATACCTCATGTTCTAGATATATTTGCAAAACAAAGTGAAAATTATTTGTTCGTTGAAAGGAAGTAAATCTATGTTGGTTTCAACTCTACGTATATATTCTCTTATTTTTCTAAGGGTATTTCATTCAATTATTTTATTTCTTCAAATTAAGAAGTTAAATGGAACTCTTTGAAGATATTTTTTATGCATAAGATAAGCTAAAATTGACGTGTATTAGGGTTTTCAAAAAAAAAACTAATAACAGTTAAGGAACAGGTAAAAAAAATATACATTATCTTAAAGAACATGTCCAAAAAAAAATGTCTCTAAATATTAAGTACACTTTTAAAAAACACGAAAAATAAACATAAAAAATATGCAAGTCCTTCTTCTTCAATTGCCTATGCTCTATATTGGATGTTGGCTACCACATCTTTAAATCTGCCTCTATCTCTCGCTGCGTATATTAATTCCCCTATTGTTCTCAGTCCAGTCCATTGTGTTAAATTTCTCATCCAAGACATCTGTTTTCTGTTTACTCCTATTCTACCATTAATTTTGCATTTCAGTATTAATTACAATAATTGGTATTTTCCACCTATCATGATATGACCAAGGTGAGCAGTTTTTCGCCTGATTGTTGTGAAGAGTTCTCTGTCTCTATTCATTCTTCTAAGTATTTCCTCGTTGGTAACTCTGGCAGTCCAAGGTACCTTTAAGAAGCGTCTGTACGTTCATATTCAAAAGCTTCCACTTTCTTAGATTAGATCCATTTTCATAGTCCCTGACCACCAATACAGACTACAGATAACATTTTGCATAACGCATGCGGAGTGACAGCCGTACATATCTATTTTTTTTATATTTTTTCATATTTGATAAATGTTGCTCTCGTCATCTCAATTCTACATCTGACTTCTTTCTCTGAGTCCCAGTTTGCATGCAGCCAATAACCTAAGTATTTGTACTGGTTTACCTTTCTATTTGTTGATTATCTATTTCGAGTTTAGCGTTAGTATATGGGTTTTTCTTCCAAGTGACAATAAGGAACTTTGTTTTTTTGGCGTTGATATTTAATCCATAATGCTTGCTGCTTTCGTTCATTTTGTTGCACATGTTCTGTAGTTCTTCGATGTTGTTTGCAATCAAGACAGTATCATCTGCGTACCTGATATCTGATATTTGTATTCCATTTACTTTTCTTGCCATCTCTTGATCTTCAAGAGCTTTATTGAATATTGCTCCAGAATATAGGTTAAAATACAATGATGACAGCGCGCAACCTAGTCGCATGCTTCTGAGTATGCCAATATCATCCAACGTGATTTGTTGCGTGGTTACGTGTGCTGTCTGGTATCAATACAGGTTTTATATACAGCTTAGGTCCTTTTCATCTACATCTGTTGTTCTCAGGATGTTCATGAGTTTTTTATGTTACACGTGTTCAAAAGCCTTTCCGTAATCAGCAAAGCAAAGGCATACATCTTTGTTTACTTCTCTACAATTTTATATAAAAACTTGTATTCCGAAAAACACTTCTCGAGTACCCATTCCGCATCTAAAACCAAACTGATTAAAGCTTATATTTCGCTCACATTTTCGATAAATTCTGTTACGGATGACTTTTAAAAATAACTTCAGAGTGTGATTCATAAGGCTTATAAATCTGTGGTCGTCACATTTGCAAGCGTGTCTCTTTTTGGGGAGAGGAATAAAAGTAGGCCTCAGCCAACTCTAGGGAAATTGTGCGGTATCGTAGATGTTGTAAAATATTTTCCGTAGAAGCACGATGTTGTCATTATCAATTAGTTTTATAATTTCAATTGTCAGCCTGTCAGGTTCTGCAGCCTTGTTATTCTTAACTTCTTTAAGCGCTTTGATCTCACCTGTTGTTATTGGTGATCCCAATAGCATTACTTCTGTAGGACTCTACTCGAGTTCCTGTCGTGAGTCGTCCGCAAATAAGGCTTCCAAGTTATCTTTACACAGGTTGTTTTTATTTTCTGCTTCTACTATGATTTCATTGTTGTCATTCATGAGCAGTTCTATATATTCCAACGGCTTTATTTAACTTTTTATATTCTCTCATTGTATCGTGTTTCTGTTGCAATCCTTCGATTTCCTGGCATTTTCTTACGTCGTTGTTCCATTAACTCTAAGATATTTTTCATCATCCATTTTTTCTTGAAATTCCTTTTACAGTATCCCAGTTCTTCGGTTGCAGCGCTTCTCAGTACATCTTCAGCATTATTCCACATTTCTACAGATGCTAGTTCTCATTAGCATGAAGACATCATTTGAATACACATCAGCTCCCGGGTATGTCTGCGCCTTTGATACAGTTGTATTAAACTTTTTATTTATTAAAATAAAATCTGATTTCTAACTATATGGGCAGCCTAATCTTGTGGAGACTTCCATGTATATAATCTTCTCGGTAGTAGCAAGAACCAGGTATTTGTAATTTTAAATTGTTCATCTTGACAAAACTGAATTAGTATGTCAACCTTTGCATTAAAGTCACCCTGTATAATATTTAAATCATAAAATTTGGTGTATTTCAATAGTTCTTTAATATCACTATAAAACTGATATTTGGAGATTTCTCAGATTCAAAGAATTTTTAGCTATTTATTTTAGTGTTGTGTACAACTTTGGATAAACTGATACTTTTTTTGACCTTGAAATTATTGCGAGGTACACTAATCTTGATTAGTACTTAGTTCAGATAATTTATGGATATCATAACAAATTCGAGACCAAAAATCGAGAAATAAATTTGGATAAAAAAATTGAATAGACCTCTATAAGGGCGAAAAATAACAATAATTTTTTATATGAAATTAAAATATTTGAAGTCGGCACCAACTTATTTCTAAACGAAACAACTACTGACACGAGATATATGTAAACTATAGTAAGAAAGAAATCACATTATTAGTTGGGCGCCGACTTCAAAAATCTGGATTTCATATAAGAATTTTATTGTTTTTCGCTTTTTAGAGCTTATTCCGAAATCAGTTCAATTTTTGTTTTAAAAATTTTATTTTATTCTGCTTAATTAAATAATTTAGTTTATGACTATTAGTGATCTCTTAGGCACTTTTACATAAATTATATCACAAATTTAAAAAAATTAAAACTTAGTTAAAATCACAAAATTTCACATAGCTTAAGCTTTTTTAATTGTATTTATCTACACCACTTAGATTTAAATCAGCAAATAGATCACATGTAAAAAACAATTTAAAGCTTTTTATCACTATTACAATTTGCATGGTTCGTAAACACGCGGTTTCAAATGCTTTGCTAAAGTTAAATATTTCTACATGTACAACGATACTATAAATACCAAAATTTTAGATCTAAAAAAGTTTCCTTGTCAACCGCCGTTTTTAGACATGTTGTTTATTTCCAAATCAAACAAATCTAGACTTGCATCGTCACATCCCTTTTGTTTGTTTAATATATAAGTTCATTATGCCAATAGAATAAATACGACAATGAAATGCTAAACAGCATCGAAAACAACTAGAACCATTCGACTAGTTAAGTCTAATCTAATTAAAATCTGTTAAAACTTGCGTGATTATTGAATCTACTGGACGCAATGATATTTTTCTTTGAGTCAATCGAGTCTAATCACTTTCAATATAATTAGACTGACTAGATTATAAAAAATTAGAATGAATGTGACGAAATCTACTCACCTCTAATTTATTTTAAAAATAATTTATATATATAAATTTAGGAACGTCTCACATAACTGTGATTTAAGAGAGTTTCAAACCAGATATTAAAATATTTATAATTATTCTTAGTTATAATTGAATAGTGAATAATTGAAGAGGGATTACATTTAGATGTTAATTTAAATTCAGAGATAAATCCAACTATCTCTGTTGTCGGGGCAATTATGAAAAGCCTAGAAGAACTTTCTTCGTCTAGCTGAATAAAAAATCAACTTCTAGACATCCTCTGTAGTACATTAGATAAAAATATAGGTTCAGAAAGGTTTAGTTCAGGTGAGTAATTTTAATAAAATACTTACTCCTAACGTCAGAAAAATAAAATTAATAAATTGTTTGAATTTTATGGCACTCCAAAAAAGTCCAATTTTTTTTATTACCATATTTTACAATTGTGTGTTACTGATACACTTGATTTAACATCATTTAACTTTAACGTTTATTCTTTTAAATTAAAATGAAACAATACGAATCTCAAGTTTAGACTGTTTTTCTAGACAGACCCGTGAGAAATAGACCTGGATCACTAACTGGACGATATTCCAAATGACCAACAAAAAAACAGGAAACTGGAAAACTGTAACCCTGAACACAAAAGGCAGCGAAATATAAATTGAACGTGAAAACTGAAATCTTCAAGTTGCAAACTAGAATTTGTAATTCGCAAGCTGCAAACTGTCAATGAAATACTGCGCTTCTAAAACTATAAAATTAAATTTAAATTTAGAACTGTAAAATTAAATTTGAAATTTGGAAACTGAGTCCTAAAATAAAAAGGGAAACTAACATCAGGAATAAAGGGTTTAGAAATTGTAACATATATAGATAACTTTTATAGTCCGAGAACTAGAGTTTATTTTAAAATGTTCATACTGGAGTATGAAAAAACATGCCAAAACTGACATAAGGACTGTTTATTTGGACTATTTGTAACAAAAAAATGCAGTGCTAGCGATTCGTTGATGGTTCAATATATTGTTACTAGACATCTAGACTTGTATAAAAAATTAGACCGCTTAACTCGTCTGCATTATTTGAAAATGTATACTTGGCGAACAAAAATTGTTTAATAAATCATAAAAAATTTTACTAGTCAGCTACCAAAATAGCGCGTGAGCTATAGGCGATTGTGCGGGACAGTTTCAAAGGAGGTTTAGGCTTTTGGCACCAAGCGCGTATGTCAACGTATTCTCGTTTTAGTTTTGTTTGATGTATTGTTGATAA
The DNA here is from genome assembly GCA_034092305.1 of Diaprepes abbreviatus. Classification (NCBI taxonomy): domain Eukaryota; kingdom Metazoa; phylum Arthropoda; class Insecta; order Coleoptera; family Curculionidae; genus Diaprepes; species Diaprepes abbreviatus. Next base: position 21,762,698 of record JASJET010000103.1, read on the forward strand.
TATATAAAATTGTAATCATTTCATTACTAGCTAAATTTGACACTTTTTGTCCAGATATTATTATTAACATTGAACCATCTATACAGGATGTCCAGTAAGTACCTCCTAATTTCTCGGGAGCATACATGGAAGGTCAAAATAGCCCTACTTTGTCATAGAAAAAAAAAATTCTAAAGGGGTACCCAGCAATTTACCTTATCAGCTCTAAACTTCGGACCGACTTGTATAATTTAATGAAATTTTAAAATGTTATAGAGGCCATAAAGACTCATTAAACCATACTACAGTCGATGTTTTAGATCATCAGAGAAGTCAGGAACGGACTTGCAGCCACACTCGTTGGGCCTAATTTTCGACTGGTTTCATTTTACATAGATGCTGAAAGATTTCCAGCTCAGATATTGTCTAGTCCAGAAACCTTTCAAAGGGTTAATCGGGGCTCAATTAATTTACAATGTTATTAAAATGCAAAAATAGTGAAAACGTTTAAATGCTTCTTTTGGTAAATGTTCAATATGGGCTCCACAGACTTCAATACATTTTCTTATTTTTCGAATATTTTCGGGCTGCACTATAAATAATATTCCGGCATTATTACGGGCTTCGGTAAAATGCTGTACTATTCTCGCTAGTAGTTCTTCTCTAGTATTTACTGGTGTTGAATAAATTAGAGATAAAATTTAGATATCCCCAGAAGTAAAAGTTTAAGGGATTTAGGTTTGGAGACCTTGGTGGCTATAGAACAGGCCCACCTCGACCTATCCATCACAGGCCAAAAACGTTAGTTAAGAGTTGACGTACTATCATGCATGTACTACATTTGCATTCTTCTATCAAGAGGTACGTTTTCCAATAAAGTATTTAAATTGAAACTGAAAAATTGTAAATAAATCTCACCATTGAGTCTTCCTTCTAAAACAAATTGACCTATAAGGTTAATTCTGATGATGCCAGCTCACATATTTACAATCAAGCTTTGTTGGAGTTTGTTTTGAATTATAGCGTGCGAGTTTTCATCAGCCCAAAAATGTAAATTGTGTGAGTTTATTATGCCATCTCGTGTAAAACCGACCTCTTCGGTAAACAAAATAAGGTTAAAGAAATTTAGATATAGGTTATGTTGCTTTATGAACTAGCTGGAGTATTAAAGTCTAGCGGGATAATCATCTGGAAGCATGACGTGTACTTTTCAACGTGGTACAGGTGAAACAACTGTTCTGTTAGAGTTTCATGTACAATCCATTTTGTAACATTTTTTATGTCATGAGCTTCCGTAAAAAATTAATTCGTTAACTCTAATAATTATTTCCTAATCATCTTTTACCTATTTCCCTTAGGCTTCGATCAACCTCTTGAAATGTTTCAGGACTTGACAATTTTCTAGCTGGAAATCTTTCATCATTAGGTCTTCCTGCCTGCCAAGAATTTGACAGCGCTTCACCATAAATTAAATGCATATCAACATATTCTGCATAAGAATATTCTTCCATTTTTAAAAATTATTTTTACTTAAAGGCGGTTTTGACAAATTCCGTCAATAGTAATTCAATCCCATATCTGTTTTAGTGTTATCTGATGACATATAAGCCCTTTCAGCGCTGCCTATCAGAGAAATTGAGAACGGTCCGGCCCCTGCAACTCTTCTATCCTAGTGCTTCACTTATATTGAGTCTGGGTATGGCTCCGTGTATTCTGGCTCCTGTACCATGGTTAATTTTGAACCCATCCATAAACTAAACGAAGTTTCCTGGCTGACTTAATGATCTATCAGATCCTGCCTTCCAGACAGTCTAAATAGTGTAGGACCTACCAAAGTTATAGGCTCTTGGCATGGCACTGCTCGTCTCCAACAATAAGTTCGTCACCACGCTACTGATACTGGTGAGTCCGGGGACAGGTTCAGATCACCAGTCCTTGTTTTGTTTTAGCTTATGTGCTCCTACCCTCGCCATAGCCTTGTGTGTTATTATACAGGAGGATAGAGGTTGAGTAGTGTTTCCATGGCTGTTATGGGGCTGCTTCTCATGATGGACGGGCAGGTCAGTCTCTGGAATTTAGAGAGTTCTAGAGTGACCCGCCTAAGTGATTTTGTCCACCATAGGTTATCATGGGGTTACCACTGCAGTGTACAACTACCATACAATATGTGGGTTTGATCCCCATGTTTTGCCCAGTTGCTTTTTGCTGCCATGATAGCAATCAAAATCAGTCATTCAGCATGTAGGACTAGAAGACCGATGACATCACTGCCTTTTCATGTTAAGCATCATCCTAGGTAATTTATATTCGTAATGAAAGAAAACTGTAATTAATAAATGTATTTTTTTGTTTAGCCAAACCTTTTTTACAATTATGTTTTTATTTGTAATTAAATTCAGACACTTTTATCAAAAAGTATTATAAGAAACAAATTGCACGTAACGCGACTAAACTGTATTTTCTTCTCGTACTTTTTTATCCCTAGTTATTGTAAAACAACAGATAATCCAATCTTAACGGATTAAATATGGCGAATCTTGTTCCTTAATGTACAAAATATTAGAATTAATTAAGATTTGAGCACTTTTTCTTGTCAAGTTGACAAAGAATAAGAGTTTTTATTATATCGTTACTTGGTAACAGGTGTATAAAACTTTTTAAATTGATACAACAAAAAAATTGCTTTAATTTGAAAAGTTATTTACCCTTGTTACAAAGAAGCAACTTAAATAAGTTTTTATTAAAGAAACAAAACCAATTATCCGCTAGAATAGCATTAACAGGTCCTAATTGAAAACCAGTTTTAATTACAATAACCCACGAAATTCGAAAGGGTCTCTTAAAATATGTACCTTTTATTTAAAATCGACACAAAAAGGCTTCATTAACGAAATTCCTTTGTAATATCGGAATGCGAATGAACATATTCGTTCGGCTTAAAATAATTTGATTTCTCTATTTTGCGCCATTTCTCATTAAATTTGTAAAGCGGATAGGTTCTGGAATTAAAAGGTAATTTTAGGGAACGCAGAACAGGTTAATTGGGACCTCAAATTATTAGACAGGGCTATGGATTGACTACTTATTGTACACTAATCCAAAATAAAATCCACTATGTTCTCGATCGAAGAAATTACAGACTGATAAATAAGAAAATAGTCACCAAACTTCTGAAAATTAACAACGTACAGTATACAAATCAACTGAAAGAAGCCAATGAATTACATCTGGAAGCGCTTGAATTAGATGAATTGAATTTAGTCATAACCAATGAATTATTAGAAACAAGCTCTAATGTCGCCGCGAATCAACAACAAAAACAGTCTAAAATTAGCAGAAAGTCCCAAGACCTGTTAAGGAAAAGACGTCAACTTTTGAGTGAAAATAAAAGGAACACAGTGGAGTTCGCAGAATTAAACAAGACCATAAGAAAACAAATAAAAGCCGACTTAAGAAAATACCAAGAAAAACGCATAGAACATATAATGAAAAAGAACCGAAGTCTAAAGTGAATGAACTCTAAAGTAGGGGAGAAGAAGATAATTCTGCTAAAGAACCGGGGCGATGAAGTAAGAAAGAGAGAAACCCTCCCTCGGCTAATACTATAAAGAATTTTAAAAAGACAATAACAATGTGAATTCTGCCAGATATTACAGAGGATGAAATAGATAAAGCCATACAAGATATGAAAAGAAATAAAGCAGCGGGAGATGACAAAGTCTTAATAGAACTTCTTAAGGAAGGAGGAAGAAAAATTAAGGAATATTTAAAGATCTTATTCAACAGATGTCTTGTCGAAGGTAGGATACCCAGTGGATGGAACAACACTAACACAATTTTGATATATAAAAAAGGCGATCCGGCGACTCTGGACAATTATAGGCCTATATCCCTTCTCTCCCAGTTATACAAAATCTTCATGAAAATCATAACTAGCAGATTGACGAACAAATTCGACACAGATCAACCTGTTGAACAAGCAGTATTCAGAAGGGGATATGGAACATGCGACCACCTGCATACACTAAAAATATTAATAGAAAAAACCATCGAGTATAATCTGCCTCTGCACATGGCCTTTGTTGACTACGAGTAGGCTTTCGACAGCGTAGAACTATGGGCTGTTGAAGAAGCTTTGGTAAATAGCAGAATAGACTCGAGATACAAAAATCTATTGCATAATGTCTATCTAGACACAGCAATGACAGTACAATTTGATGACGAGCTAAAGACGAACCGCATCCCAATCAAAAGAGGAGTAAGACAGGGAAATACAATCTCGCCCAAATTATTTACAATGGCCCTGGAAGACTTGGTCAAATCATTAAATTGGGAAAATAAAGAGATAAACATTAATGGTAGATTCCTAAATCATCTGAGATATGCAGATGATATACTCTTGATCGCATCCGACTGGGAAGAGCTGCAGTCGATGATAAACGACCTCCATGAAACATCGCTCCAACGAGGATTAAAGATGAATCTCAGAAAAACAAAAGTAATATCAAACTCAGACGAACAATAAGTTATAACAGTAAATGCAACCGAAATAGAACAGGTGAATGAATATATATATATATATATATATATATATATATATATATACTTAAGTCAGGCCATAAGAGCGAGAAAGGACAACCAGACCGCCGAAATAACACGAAGAACTCGATTGGGATGGACGGCGTTCGTAAAACTCTCCTATGTTTTGAAAAATCAGAAATTTCCCTTATACTTAAAAACCAAAGTAGTTTATGGTTATATATTGCGGGTTCTAACATACGGAGCGCAGACGTGGACCTTTACAAAATCAAATTTGGACAGAATCCGCAAAACTCAAAGGGCCATGGAAAAACATATGTTAGGAATATCCCTCAGAGATAAAAAACGAAATGAGTGGATAAGAAGAAAAACCAACGCAGTTGACGCTATAAAAAGAGCAGCATCACTAAAATGGAAATGGGCATGCCATAACGAACGAATAAAGGACAACCGTTTGAATTCAGAAATTGGAAAATGGCGCTCATATGAAGGGAATAGATCCAGAGGCAGGCCACAGATGAGATGGAAGGATGACATAGTCAGACATGCCGGCTTGATGTGGCAAAGAAGAGCCCAGATTGAGGGATTTGGAAACAAATAGGGGAGGCCTTTATCCAGTTTTGGAAGGATGCAAACTAGGCTGAAATGAATGAAATGAATGTTCTCGTATTGCATTGGCAATTTTCTAAATAACGATAGTTTTTATCAAAATGTTGTGGTGGAAAACTTGTTTGACTCTAAGCATTATATACAACTGCTAAATCTAGATTTCAGATGTAGCGGGTGAGGCAAGCAGGAAATGAAATGGATTATTAAGACATGAAAATTGGCAAGATATTTATGAGCCGAAATCCTTCAATGTGTCTCCTAATGCGTTTTTAAGAGTTTTAACATATTATTTTGAAATTTGTTTTATTCTGCGCCGGCGTAATACAAATAAATCAAGAAATAATCGCCTGAGCTCGAAGAACTGACAGCCTAAATAACTATTTATAACGAAATTTCAAAATTTGATCCTCAATACAGGAAAATGCATAAACTTTCAAACGGACAATATAGGATTGAAAAAATGAGTTTCATGACACTCTAATTGATGGCGTTAACAATATATCAAAGGGCATGTAGTCAGTGGTAAACAATTTAAAACAAAAATCCAAAGAACATTTTTTTGAATTTTCCGAAGATAGTAAGTTGTTGCATGCTAAAGTAATTGCAGGTAATTTTATTGATACATTTACTTTAGAATACGAATGCGGTTGACTACGATTTTTTGAATCCGCTTTTATAAATAAATCGATACTTTTTAGTCCAATAACAAAGCGTGTAGTTACCAATTTGCTTGATTCTCTCAAAAGTTCCCATTCCAATGGATTTGATGATATTTCAGTTATACTGCTAAAGAAATTTAAACGTAATCATTTTCCTTATCAATAGAATGTTTCCTACAGGAATATTTCCAAATAAATTAAATTATCGCGTACAATCCCTGCTTTTAAAAGAAATCCAAATCAATAGAGCTATCGAGTTTTAAGCCTCTTAATCAGCATTTCAAGACTTTTTAAAAAAGCATTAAGTCTCAGTTAACCAATTTTCCGGTAGATATTAAATTATTATTTCCCGATCAGCCTGGGTTCACTCAAAATAATAACACAAGTGACTTTGCGACTTTACCAAATCGGTCATTGATGTTTTGGATCAAAAACTCTTTGCAGGTGGTCTTTTCATGGACTTTTCTCAGTCCTTTGATTGTGTAAAATATACAATCCTGCTGGAAAAAATTTCTCGTTGCAGAGTAAGAGGCGTTCCACTTTATCTTGAATCACATTTGTCAGACCGATTCCAATTTGTCCAGGTTTGGGTGTTAAAATTGAACGTAGATATATATCTAAGGGAGTTCCCCAAGGTTCTGTAATGGAGCCCCTCTTATACGAGTGCAGTCCCAGAATTAATTCGCCTGACAAAGAAAACACAAAATATTTGGCAAAAATTTTATTTATTTCTCAATATAGTCTCCTTTTAGCTCGACAAACTTTTCCCAGCGATATTCAATAGCTTTGATACCTTGTTTTTAGGAAGAAACACGTGGAACACCTCAAAATAGCCATCTGTTGCAGACATCACCTCCTCATCGTTGGCAAATCTTTTATCGCCGAACCATTTCTTCAAGTTTGGAAAGAGAAAATAGTCTGAGAGTGCGTGAGGGTGCATGAGGAAATAATTCGTAATCATTGATTTTGGCCACTGCAGTAACGGATGTGTGAACGTGCATATTGTCGCGATGGAACAACACTTTCTTTTTCGCCAAATGCTACCTTTTTTCCCTGATTTCACTCTCACTCAAACGTTACAATAAGTTCGCATAATACTCGCAGTTGATGATTTTTCCTTTTTCAAGATATTCAATAAAAATTATACCATGCGCATCCCAAAAACTAAAGCCATGACCTTGCCTGCAGATGGAACCGTTTTTGCCTTTTTGGAGCCGATTCTCCCCTTTCAGTCCATTGCTTGACTGTTTCTTCATTTCGGGTGTATGGTAATAGACTCATCTTTCCCAAAGTTATGAATCGACGCAAAAACTCGGCTTTGATGCGGCGAAACATGGCCAAACACTCGATTGAAACATCCTCAGGAAGCTTTTTTTGTTCGATTATGAACAAACGCGGCACCCATCTTGCACACAACACTGTCATATCCAAATGTTCAGCTAATATGCGATGTACAGCACTTTTGAATACCATTTTGTGGATTTTTTCACTATTTCTGGAATAGTCACCTCATTTGGTCGGCCACTACGATATTGTTCTTCACAGCTGGTATGGTCTGGTTTAAACTCTGCCACCCAATACTTAACTGTTTTGATATTGACTGCACTAAGTCCTTTCAAATGAAAGTATTGAATCACATAACGGTGACCAATTTTTTCCATGTTTAAAAATTCACTGAGAGCGTTCACTATTGATGGATGTCAAATACGTAATAAATAACGTAACGTCTTCAACCTTAAAGCTTCTTTCTAAGGCTGGTACTACACAGTCAATATATTTTAACAACTACCGCCATCTATGTGTCAGGCCGGTTAATTCTGGGACTTTTCTCGTATATCATATACGCTAATGATTTGATTCCTTTGTTTTCAAAGCCTTATGTGAGAGCTGTATGCTCTGCTGTTGATACAAATATATTGAATATAGGAACCAACTGTTTACAACTACAAGCTGAATGTGAAAGTGGTTTTGCAAGTGTTATTAAGTGAGCGTCTTAAATGTCAATAAGGGAAAAACCGCCATGCTTTTTTTTACCCTTTCTAGACATCTTGACTTAGCTGGTTATAGTTTTGCCCTTTTTGGTAGCAATGATGAAAGGATTGTCCGTCAAGAAACCACTAAAATGCTGGGTGTTTAAGTGGATTAAGGTTTACAGTGGCTCCCTCAGAATAATGCGCTATTGCGATTGTCTCGCAACGGTTTAAACTTTATATCTGATTAATGCAGTCCTAGTATTTTAATCATCTTATATTATGCTAACTTTCACAGCCATCTACGTTACAGAATTTTATGCTGGATAAATTGCAGTCAAGCTTTCAGGATTTTTTTCTGAAAAAATGTAAAGTGAGGATTATTTTCAAATTACAGCATAATGAATCCTGCAGAAAGACCTTTAAGCAGGAAAATTTTTAACTTTAAACATCATATACACCATTAAGCTAATCACTCTTTAATAGCGGTGCTCCGCATTCAACCAGGGGTTATTCGCCACTATAGCCTCCCCCTCATCGCACAACGGCGTTAAACTTTTAAACAAAATTATTAATAGTTCTTGTATTTAAAATGTATTAATCGTAATACAATTCATGGATACAGGAATAGTGATTTGTTCATAGCACAACTGTATCAGACTAATTAAGGCTATTTCACATATGCGTCGCTCTCTCAATGACTTTAGTCTTTATCTCTTCAGAATGAGTTTGTCTGTTTCTAGAAAGTCTGTCTAATTACTACATTGCGTGCAGATTAGCTTAATTTTGGTTAATACTTTTTTCCCTTCCTTTCATCTTTGTGACATGTTAATTTTATTATTTATATTTTTGCATCGATCTTTTTTAACACTATATTTTCTTCTTTTTTTTTATTGTAAACTATGATAAAAATGTAAAATGGATTTGGTGTTGAAATAAAATAAATAAAATGAAAATAAATAAATGTATGGAGTATCCAGAAAAATCTACCGGATATGAAAAAAACACGTGAGAGGAATGTTACAAATTCATAAAAACTCTTTTCATATAGGCTTCCTCTTCGAAGAGCTGCAATGGAATCAAATTACATAATTATTGAACCACCAGGTATATTTAATTTTTTTTAATGTGATGTATACCGGCTAAGACCCTTCAAATTACTATCCAAGAAAGTGTTGTGAATTACTCACAGCTGCAGGGACGGACTAGCTGGGACACTCATCACCCCATTTTTTACGCCCTATATGATAAGAACTTTGGACAACGTTTTTATATACCTTTAACTATTGACCAAAAATTAAGTACATTCATGTCGCTAATCTTAATCGTTTTCGAAAAAGTGTCATTTTTTTACATCATGTATTTGGTGTATTTCGATAAAAAATGTTCCTATCAAATGTTCAATCAATATGATAAAAAAAATTCGATCCAAAATTAGAGTTAAACTTTTTTCAAAAACGTCTAATTCTGTAAATTGCAGTTCGACCTAGGTTCGCAAAAAATGTACGTCTCATTTATCGTCACCAAAAATAAGGTATTGTTGTTGCAAACGTTCCTGAGTTTAATGAGTATGCAGATATACATGTGATGTAAGGTCTTGCATCTTGCAATGCTTTAGAAGCCAAGTGGTTATATCACGACAGATATCCTAATCCTACTCTTCCAGATCAGAAAACATTTCAACAAGTTGACCAATGTCTAAAGAAGAATGGTAGGCAATTCCATTTAATAAGGTGATATTATTAAGTTACTTCATAACTTTCGGAAATTTTGGAAAAGAAGTACTGATGCTGGTCGGGGAAGAACAGTACGTACGCCGCAATTAGAGGAAAATATTTTAAATACTGTAGATGACACTCCTTCAACGAGCACTCAAAAATTATCAGCGCAATTTTATACGTCGAAAACAATAATATATGAAGTTGTTCAAGAACAGGTGTTATATCCATATCATTTGACAAAAGTGCATGAACTTATTCCTGGTGATTTTCCCCGTAGAATACCGTTTACAAACTGGCTATTGAATCAGCAACGAAATAATGTAAACTTCATTAACACTATTCTCTTCACGGATTAAGCAGGGTTTACCAAAAATGGTTTTAAAAATTTACACAACTCACATGTATGAACTGATAAAAATCCTCATGCAACTATTGTTTCGCATCATCAACATCAATTCCGATCAATTAATGTCTGGGCAGGAATCATTGACATTTTTTGATTGGACCATTCATTGCCTGCATGACTGAATGGAGAATTTCATTTCTCCAGGACGCTTTTCAGGATTTACTAGAGCACTTACCACTTAAAACCCGCCAAAATATTTACTACATGCATGACTGGGCACCACTTCGTTTCAGCGTTGCTATGCGGGAGCACCTGAATAACGTCTATCCAAACCGTTGGATAGGTAGAGGGGGACCTAGTGCCTGGCGTCCTGAACTTCCCGACCTAACGCCGTTGGACTTTTTATCTATGGGGTCACCTCAAAACCTTGGTATAATCCTCTTGGATCGATAGTAGGGAGGAACTTCTACCGAGAATCACGTTTCATTGTCATCAAATAAAGAACCGAATACCGAGTTAATGTGGCGGGAACAGCAGTCCTCAATTCGTCGTGCCCGTTAGTGTATCAGACTTCACGGAGCCCATGTTGAAGCCTCTTACAAAATTTTTGACTAAGCGGTTACTTTAACTTACTTTCACGTTTCATTGTCATCAAATAAAGAACAATACCGAGTTAATGTGGCTGGTACAGCAGTCCTCAATTCGTCGTGCCCGTTAGTGTATCAGACTTCACGGAGCCCATGTTGAAGCCTCTTACAAAATTTTTGACTAAGCGGTTACTTTAACTTTTTATTGAAACTATGGTGACAGCGAAAAATTCCTCTTTTTCATATTTAACCCGACAGAAGTTAGGGGACTCACAGTGTATATAAAATGACTTTTTTTCGAAAACGATTAGAATTAGCGACATGAATAAAAAGTACTTAATTTTTAGTCAATAGTTAAAAGTATGTAAAAAACGTTGTCCAAAGTTCTTTTCATATAAGGCGTAAAAAAATGGGGTAATGATTGTCACAGCTAGTCCGGTCCTGCAGCTGTGAGTTATTCACAACACCTTCTTTGATAGTAATTTGAAGGGTCTTACCTGGTTTACATTATATTAAAAAAAATTGAAATATACCTGGTGGTTCAATAATTATATGTAAAAAACTTGATTCCATTGCAGCTCTTTGAGAGCCCATATCTTCGAAGAGGAGGCCTTTACGAATAAAGTTTTTATGAACTTGTAGTATTCCTTTCACATGCTTTTTTCATATCGGGAGATTTCCCACATTTTCCCGGAAACCCTGTATAAACCTCCTATTTTAGAATATTAAAACGCCTAATATACAGTGTGTTCCATGATGAACTAGTGATATGGATTTTTCGGAAAATAGACTTTGAAACATTTTTAAAATTTGACAATTCACTAAAGTCGATGGGGCAATTCGGAAAAAGTATTGTCAAGATTGTGGCACTTCCCGTTATACCGGAAGTTTATGCCTTCTTGCAAATTTTAAGCAAAACACTCTATAGGTTATTTCACTTTTAGATTCTACGTAAAATTATAAACTTATTTCATATATAATATCCTATACCTAAGTCTAACTGTTTTTCACATATTTTTAATTTTATGTCAAAAACGGCATTTGCAGACCTAAATATCAGTTTCTTCTATATGAAAGCCTTTAAAATTTAATTGGGATTGGTTTTCCTCTAGAAGTGGATTTACGTTAGTGTACTGTGTTAACATTAGGATAGTATCAATAATCAGAAACTAACATTCAATTTTAACTTGAAAAAATCGTTGAAAGTTAATTTTTTTAATATAAACCTCCTATTTTTGTAATTTAGCATTAAAAATGAGGGTGACTTTGAATGGTTATCTATTGGAAAAAGTTTTTGAAATATTGACAATTTAACATTTTTATATTGTAAAAACACTATTCAGCTTTTAAGTTTTGGTATTAGTTGGCCATGACGGCGAAACGCGACGAAAGAAAATAGTAGAGCACTACATAGATGTCACTATTTCTTGCTATTTGACAATAATTAATAAAAAAATATACCAGGACGATTAAATTATGCGCACCAAGGTTATTTAAATTCGTTTATTATCGATGGGCAATGTAACAAAGTTCTATGAAGAATATGCCAGACATTTCCTGAAAGATATCCAGATAAACAGAAACCATCACCTAACAGTGTTAAACGAATATCGGATAATTTCAAAATTTTTGTCACCGTTAAGACAATGTGTAAAAGTAAACCTGTTTTCAATAATGAAAATGTCGAAATACTGGGTTATTTTGCGGCATATTCTATGACTGACATTGTTAAAACCAGTGGCTCAACAAACAAGAATCTCAAAGAGCTTTATACTTAGAATTCTGTTAAAAGACAACTTCCACTCTTATTTAATATCTTTGTTTTAACAGTTAAGAGATACTGATTTGCCGAAAAGAGTGGAATTTTGCAGATTTATATTAACGTTGATACAAGACGAGCCCTTGATTTTTGGATAACATAATTTGGACTGATGAATCAAAATTTATGAAAAATGGCCAATTTAATAGACACAAATCCCATCTTTGGAATGATTCAAATCCTCATGCAGAAAGATTGCTGAATTTTCAAGAAACCTGGCAATTTAACGTATTTTGTGGTGTTTGTTCGAAGGTCATAGACAATGATGTTTCTTGCGAAGTAGTAGATATCTGTTGGACTTCCATTGTCTTTATTTTTGTTGAATATCACGACGTTTCGGCTAGTAATTATCTCTAGCCGTTTTGAAGTGAAACTAAATAAATCCCTTAGCTACATGACTATTTATACTAAAAGTAAATGCAGTAGAGTATGACTGAGATGAGTGCAGTCATGCTTGCTATGGCAAAATCATATTTTTTTTTATGCTGCATTTAATTTTAGTTTACAATTACTAAGAAGTGGTTTCCACACTTCTCTTATATCTAAAGATGGTTTACTAAAACAACTTGGGTTCTGATGTATAACCGTGGCTTCCATGAATTTCCGTTTTCTCCAATGTTGTTCTCGGTGTAGTATTTTAGCTTCAGACCATTTTATGTGGTGTTCATGAGTCCAGGCATGGTTGGCGGCACCAGAACTTTCTGTTTCTCCTCGAGATGTGCATTTTTGGTGTTCTTTGATCCTTACGTCAAAAGGTCTCTTTGTTTCGCCAGTGTAGGAATTGCCACATTCACATGGTATCTGATATATACAGTTCTTCATGTCTCTTTCAGTTGTTGGTTTGACGCTAGTGATCCGACTTCTCAGAGAGTTATTTGAATTGAAAACAACGTTGATTTTATATATTTTTCCTATCCTTCTAATATTCAATACTGGTTTTCTTTCTTCATTCGTTGTCGATATCGTCCTATTTCTGCGTTGTTCAAGAAATTTATCCACTAGATATATTAGGTATCCGTTGGCTGTCAGATCATTTTTAATGTAATCTATCTCTTTCATCAAGTTTTCGTTGGAGTTGCAGAGAGTTAAGGCTCTATCTACGAGATTTCTTATAATTCCTTGTTTGGTGTTGTTGGAGTGATTAGATGAATAATTAAGGTATTGTCCTGTGTTCGTGGCTTTTCTGTAAACCGAAGTTCGAATTTGTCTGCCATTTCTATTTTGTGACGTAAGATATGATGAAATAGTAATACTACATTTTTATGAAGACAGCTTAAATGGTAATTCATGAATAATACCAAGCAAATTATGTCCCCATTTTAAGTTATATATTAACTTTTGTATGAGAAAGATATTTCAATATTCTAGAAGAGTTAGACAATTAATATTTAAGCATTTTACCCCTAGCAGAACACAGACAAATTTTCTACCAACACGATGGGGCCCCACCACACAGAACCGTCTCAGTTACCAACTTCTTTCAAGCAACATTTTATGACAAGTGGATTGCCAAGAATGAATCTTTTCTGTGGCTTCCTCGTTCACCTGATTTCATTGTCTTAGATTATTTTATATGGGAAAGGATAAAAAACATCGTTTATAGTAATCCAGTGACACCAATGGAGGACTATATGGCAAGAGTAAGTGACGCTTTCGAAAGTTTATTTCCAGATTCCATTAAAAGGCCATCCACGCCAAACTAACTCGGAGATGTGAAAAATATTTGGAAGTTAAAGGAAAAAATTTTGAACATTTTTTAAAATAAGTTGTTTTCCTGTGTAAGGTAAGTAAGCCGTTTAGCATTTTTACAATACAAAAATGTTAAATTGCCAATATTTCAAAGACTGCAAATTTTTGGAGTAGATAACCATATACAAAGTCACCCTTATTTTTAACGGTAAAACGGTAAATAATACAACATTCTAAAAATAGGAGTTTAGGTTTGAAAAAATTGATTTTTAATGATTTTTTCAAGTTAATACTTAATATTTGCTTTTGATCAACCTGATTACCCTATCAATACAGTCCACTAAAGTAGATCATCTTCTAGGAGAAAACCAACTCCAATCAAATAATAGAGACTTTCATATAGGAGAATTAAAAATATTTATAATTTTGGGAAGAATCTAAAAATCAAATAACATTCCTGGTGTTCCGTTAAAAATAAGCAAGAAGGCATCAACTTCCGGTATAACTGGAAGTGTCACCATCTTGAAAATATTTTAGCTGAATTGCCTCCATTGACTTTAGTAAACTGTCAGATTTTAAAAATTTTCCAAAGGCTATTTTCCGACAAATCGATCGCAGAAGTTCATCGTGAGACAACCTGTATAGTAGTCAAAGATATTTGCACCAACAATAATACTTTTCTCGTAATTTTATTTTGTAAAATCTTTAGAGCTTCGTATTTTCTTTAGTTTTCCCCAAGGTTTTTCCTTATAATAAAATCAATACCTCGTTTGTTTTACGATGACTTTATCATCTCAGTGTCAATATCGAAAATAATTGAGATTTAGTCAGTATAACGTTACCGTCGCCGCCGTCACGAAAGCATATTAAAATTTTAAATTTGAAGACCTATCTAAATAGCCCAGAAATTTTGGGGTGGAATATTTTCTCATGTAACCGACATCTTTTTATTTTATACAATAATTTTATCTAAAGTCTAAAATTTATATTCTCGAATTTTTCACTCAACTTTGTACTCAATATTTTGTGTTTCATATTGAAGTTATCAAAATATTCAACTATATATATATATATATATATATATATATATATATATATATATATATATATATATATATATATATATATATATATATATACTTATCTTATAATGTAAATGGGAATTATAAACACAAAATCTGACGAGACTCCTTAAAATTTAAGAAAATGTGAATTTAAGATTTCTAAATGTAATTTTGTGCATTTCAATAAAATTTCTACTTTTGTTCTTGAGTATTTTTGTGTTCTCCTACCAACTTGTTTAATCTTTTTAACATCATTCTGTATTTGTGTCTTTTTTCCCGTTGCAACTTCGCCTTTAACTTTGGGATTTATTTATTTATTTCCCTCTTTTTCTCTCATTCCGTTTCAAACTGCCACATCTAGAAACATATACTTACCAAGTTCCAGTGAAAAAACAACGAAATGTTTCTGATCCCTCATACTATGAAAATCTGACTTTACGCAGGTAAAATTCATGAAAGTGACAAATTAAGGTATATTTTTTTTTTCATTTCCATTAAAAGCAAGACGTCATAACGCGATGAACAGTAAATAAAAAGCTTCCTATTTTCTCCGGTCTATGGACGAGAAATAAGTCCTTTTATGACATTAATTTACCACAGGATGGAAAGTATTTTAAGTTATAGTTTTGGACGTTGAAGTAATCTGAATTAACAAATGGCGGGGGTTCAAAGTTTGCGAAAACATGTTTTTCGTTTCTGGAAGCAACAATATTGTTTTTAGAACATAAGTTCTTTATACTTTTTTGAAGGTATTACCGAGACCAAATATATATGTATATATATATATATATATATATATATATATATATATATATATATATATATATATATACATATATATATATATATATATATATATATATATATATATATATATATATATAGATATTGTAACAGAAAAAACTTAATTTATTTCTTATTTTTTATATTTATTTTTTGGCGGGAATATAAAATACGCATATTTCGTGAGGCACACTCATATATAATATTTTGAGATTATTGCGAACTAAACGAATATCTTAAATTACAAAATATGTACACTTTTAAGTTCTGAGCTCATCCTTATTAAAATACTTCTCTTTCCCACATTACGAAGCAAATGTTCGGACCTTACTAAATAAAGTTTTTGCAAACAGGAGGATAGGAAGAAGGGAAATTATTGAGTGGCCGCCGAGGTTTCAAGATTTAAACCCTCTTGACTTCTTTTTTTAAGGTTTCCTTTAAAGCAAAGTTTTCTGAACTAAGCCAATCGACATAAAGACTTAAAAAATCGAATTATTCAAGAAATATGTTTAATTAATACAGAAGTAGTCAGAAACGCTCAGAATGAATTTATTTATCGCTTGAGTTAATACCAATTAACTAATGGGAGGAATTTTGAACATTGATTAAAATGAAAAATTAGTTATTTTTACTGCTTCGTTTCCAGTTTTAACTGTCATACAGTTACTTTTAGGTATAGAACTTTGCGTTATAATTGGTCCTGTCATCTCACCACTTCGTTAAAATGGTTTACATAACTTAGAACACCTAGTAAATTTGGCAAAATTGGATGATCTGTCGCTGGTTACTAGAAAAAATATGGGAATCATGCGCAACAAGGCATTTAAATAACAATTTTTAAAATTATTGGATCGGCAGAGGAAATGCTGCTCTTGCCAATTGGTCATCCCGCTCACCGGCTTTAACGCCTGTGGATTACTTTTTATGGTGAACTCTTAAACAGATGTTATACTTTAGACGTGTAAACATCGAAGAAAAATTGTGGGCATGAATACAAGATTCAGTAAACACTTTGTGCTTAGATGCAGATATGCTGGAAAGCGTGCAGTTCCACTTTCTCGTAGAATTAACTAAATTATAGGAAAACAGAGTGTACAAAAATTTTGGGGTTGTCATTTGAAAAATTCTTTCGAGTCACCTTGTATGATTTAATATATTGGAAAAGTTCGTACCAATAGAATAAATACTAGGTGTTAGACATTTTCCAAAAGCCCAGCGTTTGTTTTATTTTGGCTTGTTGAACTAGAATCGGCTATTGGTTTAGCCTTGTAATATATGTAGGCTCTGACCCCGATTCGAGAGCCGCTGGTGTTAACAGTTTGGGCTCAAACGTATAGAAGTACTGGATGAGGTTCTAGGCAGGTTAAATTAATGGTTTCTATTGTACAGAATGCCGTTGTACTGGCGAATTTTGCATTGTAATTTTCTATGCTGACAATTTGCTGGCAGTTGTCAAAACTACGTTTATAACTTGTTGAGCTGTTGTTGGAAAAGGGCAGATGTCTGTTTATTTCTTATACTGAGTTTATGTTTATGTCTGGCCTTACTGATATTCCTCTGTTGGTTTGGTCTATGCATGTTTTATTATATGGGCCCCAAGAAATTTTGTATTTCCCGGTTGATTTTACCATTTGGATATATATATATATATATATATATATATATATATATATATATATATATATATATATATATATATATATTGACAGGATTGTAAGTATTCTACTCTTTTACTCAAGAAATAGTTTAACCTTGTGAATATATATAATATTTTAAGATTATTGCGAACTAGTATCTTAAATTATAAAATATGTACACTTAAAAGTCCTGAGCTAATCCTTATTAAAATACTTCTCTTTCGTTTTTATAATATTATAATTATGTCATGTTCCCCTTAAATACGAACTATTAATAATTTGTTCGTTTATTTTATTACCTCTGCTTTTTCAATTTAATTTTTCTCTGTACTATTATATGAATGTGCAGCTGTGTCAGGATACATTAATAACTGCTACAACATTAATTAACGCTGTGTGGCATTAAGAGAAACATTAATTTGGGCTAGTTTAATAAATAATATAAGAAGAATTAAAATAATATATTGTCAGCCCATGAGCATGAGAAATTATACAAATATTAATTAAAGTCAATTTTACCTTTTTATTAACGTTATGAACAATATTTTGACATATGATTCTGAAGTCTTTATTTTCACAAATAAAGAAATTATGTTTATATATATATATATATATATATATATATATATATATATATATATATATATATATATATATGAAATTAAATGCGAACAGTAAATGCAAACTTCATTCCAACCATATTCTTTCCGTATTAAAGGTTGCACAGTTTGAACAAATTGCTAAGGAACACAATTTATCCTATTCCACCACCATCGTGATAATGGCCTACCTGTACCACCATACCGAGAAGAAAGTCAAAACTTACCCTCCCCGCCACAGTGATACGGCAGAGGTACATGTTTCGTCTCTATTAGACTCATCAGGGTACCGACATGCACCTGGCTGTACAAAGGACAGATCGGAAGGAAGCATGCAAATACTGAACGCGGCTTCGCCGACCTCCCGCCTAATGGCGTATATATGTTTATGCGGCTTTCACGGATTCCTCCGTGTGAGATGCAATAGCAGTGGATATATCCACATTATGCCGTTGTAGTGCTGAAATCACATTCAGCAAACGTACCACTATATGCAGCTCCGTGTATGATTTCATTCACTTCATTTAGTTTCGAAAGTATAATTTTTAGTGGCGTCGTGAAAATGAGTGACTCACATTACAAGCAACGTGTTGTGATTCAATTTTTAGCGAAATCTGGCGAAAAATCCTCGGAAATCCTCCAAAAATTGCAGGTGGTGTATGGAGATGAGTGCATGTCGCAACCGCGCGTGTTTGAATAGGCAAAGCGGTTCAAAGAGGGGCATGAATCGGTAGAAGACCATCCACGAGAAAAAGGTCCCGTCACCTCTCGTACCGACGTGAATGTCGACCATTTGCGTACGCTGATCACATCTGATCGGCGCCTAAGCATTGATGCGTTCTCTGACGAGTTAAACATGAACAAAGAAACGATTCGCAAGATGTTACAGTAGAAGATAAACATGCGAAAGATTTGCCCGAAGATGGTGCCAAAATTTCTCACTCATGAACACAAGCAGATGCGATATTCAAATATGACCCCGAGACCCGTAAACAAAGTCAACAGTGGGTGGAAAAGTACTAGGGAGCAACCAACCAAAGCGCGGATGTCCAAGTCACGACTGAAGGTAATGTTGATTATATGTTTCGATGTCCGCGGCAGCATTCATCGTGAATATGCTGCTGCCGGCCGGACAGTAACTGAAAAGTTCTATGTTGGCGTCCTGGAGCGGCTACGGACACGCGTTTTCCGTGTGTGACTCGAACTCGCGAAGAACGGCTGGATCTTGCACCACGACAACGCCCCGGCCCATTCCTCTTTCATTGTGTAAGAGTTTCTGGCGAAAAAAGTATTCCAACGTTGCCGCACCTGCCCTATAGCCCCGATATTGCCCCCTGCGACTTATTTTATTCCCCAAGATGAAGTCGCACCTCAAGGGAACTCATTATGGCGCTGTACAGGAGGTCAAAGACACTGTAACCATGGTGCTGAACTGGTTAACTTCGGAGAGTTACCAAGGGTTCTTCCAATCATGGGAGCGAAGTTGGAATCTTTGTGAAAAGTTAGAGGGAGATTATTGTGAAAGTCGATACAAAAATTTTGCCTGAAACTTAATATATATATATATATATATATATATATATATATATATATATATATATATATATATATATATATATATATATATATATATATATATATATATATTGTTTTTCATTTCGAGTTTTAACTGGTAATCGAAAAAAGTTACATTTAGGTATAGGACAAGTAATACAAAAAATGTTCAGAATTTTGCAGTCAGTCTAAAAGTGTACAAAGAATTGAGGATCAACATTAAAAAAATCAATGTGGATTATAGACAGCTTCTTTCGAGTCACACTATATGGTTTAATGTATTGGAAAAATTCGTACCAAAAATAAATTGACATGTCCGAGCGATTTTCACAAAACTCAGTGTTTTTTAAATAATGAATTGATTCCAGACTTTACATCCTCATCATATACTCATATCCACACAAACCCCCCTTCCGTTCTCATGCTTTTAATAGTATCAGCAGAAGCATATTTTGGTCATATTTTCAGCCATACATGGCAATTAATGTCAATTTATTCGGAACTAGTGATAAGTCTGAACCAACCACAAATTCTTGTTCAGCAATCCAAAACACAAAAAGAAAATTTTTTTGAAATTTTAAGGTTGATCTGATTCAATTCGGTAATTTTGCCACACATGATTTGTAGGTTTTAAAAATTTTCAGAAGAAATATAAAAAGGAAAGCATGGGTAATGTTTAAAAGCAAATATCTTTTTAACCAAGAAATATCGCTTCTTCGAGAAACTTGAATAAAGACATGCCTAGTTTTACGGTAAGAAAGAGATGCTTAGATTTATTAAACTCATTTTATGTAACTAGCACCCTCCAGTAAGAAATTGAAAATGATTCATAAATTCTTATTACTTACTCATAAAAACGTAACAATACCGATTTTGAATATCAAACATTGATCCCTTTTTAAAATATGGCTTATTTCCAAACTTAATTTTCATTTCGAATACTCGGTTTCTCTTTTTAACAAGTAATATTTCGAATCTGTGAATTGTCACGAGCAATCATTGACAATAATAAACAACGTATTAAATAATTAAATAAAAATACCATTTAGCTAGTTCAAAACATCACGCGTCGTGTTTTATCAGAATTAAAATAATCCCCATATTTTCCCAGAATGCGTTTTTAATAAATTGAAGCTTGATGATGTTTACAATTATATTTTGGATTGATTTTGAACAAATTAATTCCAGTTCGAGTACTCTTTTTGATCCTCGATAAATGAAAAGGTTCGCTTTAATTATTTTAATGTTACTACACACGTTAAAAAATTTAATATAAAAAAAAACATTGCGTCAATCATAGGAAAAAAAATTCTTCGACAAATAGCATAATTTTTCATGTGAAAATATGAGGTGTAGAGTAATTAACGTCGTTAATTTAACCAATGATTTAACACATCATTTTAAACAAAAAAAAATCCTTACGAGAAGGGTCTAAAACTTAACGGTACTCGAAAACTGCAAAAATATTTAATAAGCAACCAAAAAACGTAAATAAGATTTTAATTTTTTAGCAAATATGTTTAAAAGCATATTTCACAACTATGAATTAGTTATGATTTAATAAATATACTACAAATACACTAATTAATATCATTTAATATATTTTTTTTAAATTAACAAATACGCAATACCTAATCCAAAAATGATATGACAACGTCGCAAGAACTTTTAATACTCGTACTGCGAAAATAGATTATTTTTATCTCAATAGTTGTTTGTGCTAATTAACTTCTTTCAAAATGAAAGATATAATCCAAAATTCCTAAGAGGGTAGAGTATTTTCGAGCATTGAGACCGTGAGAGGCCGCTCCAAACTTGTCATACATTTGTCCAAATTTCTCAAATACTATAATAAACGTGTAGTATGATTCTAAAATTTAATTTCAAGAATGTGCGCATCAGCGAGAAATAGGTCCTGAAACCGAAAAGTCAATCTTGTTGAAGAAAATCGTATCAGAAGTACTGAAAGGGTTGAGCGGCAAATAAGAATTTCCCATTGGATTGTGTGAACCGTTTATTTGTTGAAACCAAGGAAATCCAAATTTTGTGTGAAACTTCTTTCCCAAGAAATGAGATTTGGAAATTTCATAATTCCTAAAACTGGGCAGATAAAAATCCCCAGGCAGTTAATGGAAAAAATCCAACCAAGAATTTTCGTTAAATTTATGAGCTGGTATAGTGCAATATCAGCTTAAAAAGATTAAATAGGCAACAGTACTTAAATTGTTTGTTAAGGAACTTAAAAAATTTATTGAAAAATCTACTACGATGACACCCAAGCATACATAATTCAGATTTCCTGATTCTAATTCTTTGTTTTTTATCTTATGAGATTATATGAAAAATCTAATCTATGCCTCTGAAATAAGAAACGAAAATCATTTGCCAACCACATTTGAAATATGCCAAGAGTTTTCAACGTATTTGGGAGAACTAGTTAAGAGGCTGCCAAACTTACCTGGTAATCCCATCTAGCTTATACTTACCTAGAGCTAGCTTTCAGGCCGTGGCACCGTGAGTAGTTCAAGAGAGTGAGGAAAATAAGCAGGTGGATTTCTATCTCTCTCTAACCGCACATAATTAGCTAAATAAAGCAAGCTCCCTTCAGACTGACTGACTGACTAACTGACTCCGTAGCACTACAACCCAGGGTGGGTCTTGGTTGCCTCGACTATCTGTCTCCACCTAGAACGGTCTTGTGCCAGCTCCCTCCATTCTCGCTGGTCAACTTCAAGGATAGCTAGATCCTTGTGGATGTTATCTCTCCATCTAAGTCTAGGTCTTCCCAATAGTCTTTTTCCTTGTGGTGCTTCCTCCCATACCCGTTTTATTAGTCGATCGTTTTGACTCATTTGTATATGACCTGCCCATAGTAGTCTTCTGGACTTTATTTCTTGAATGATGTCAGGGCTTTGATATATTTGCGCAAGCTCTATGTTGCTTCTCATTCTGTGACGGCCTGTTTCAAGGTCTCGGTATGGGCCATATATTATGCGCAAGATTTTTCTCTCAAACCTTCTTAGCAGCTCCGTATCGTGGACTGTCAGGGTCCATATTTCACTGGCGTAGATTGCTACTGGTCATATTATTGTTCGATAAATTTCGGTTTTTGCCTTTCTAGTGATAAATTTTGACTTAAGCAAGGTTTGTATCGCAAATGTACATTTATTTGCTTGTGTGATGCGCTGTTTAACCTCTTCCTACATATTATTGTTTGCCGTTATCACTGCGCCCAGGTACTTGAAAATTCGCACATGCTCAAAATTATAATCATCCATGGTGACGTTCTGCCTGATTCTGTCTCAGGCGGGGTTGCGGGAGACATGCATGTATTTGGTCTTTCCTTCATGTATTCGGAGCCCTATTCTCTGAGCATCTTTTTCTATCTTTATGAAGTTTTCCTTCACACTGACTGTGCTTGCTCCTATCGCGCCCATATCATCCGCGTAGGCCAAAATAAGTTTAGGGCCACTTGGCCCAAAAACCTCCGCGTCAACTGATACTGTTCTTACGGCTTTCTCCAGTACAAGGTTAAACTGTACTGGCGACAAAGCATCTCCCTGTTTTAATCCTCTGTTGATAGAAAATGTTTGGCTACACTCTCCTTCAATTTTGACACAGCTTTTTGCCCCCTCCAGGCACGCTCTACAGAGTCTAATCAGCTCCCTTCAGGCTCAATGTAAATACGAAGTTCAAACGCCATGCACCAAAAGTACAAGTGGCTTAGTCAATAAAAGCGTTCGACTTTGTATGTTAGGATTCGCAATAAATGCAGATTCTAATCATCCACTTGGATTTTTTTTTTAATTTTTAAGTAATAAAATTTATTAAAATGTTTATAATTTGTTGCGTTTCGAATTTTCAAATCAACAATGGTGATCCGGAATTAAAGTGCACTTTTATAAGTATATTTTGCATTTATATATAATTTTGTTAGTTAAAATTGCCAAGTTAATGAAGATAGTTTCTCGGATATCACTGAACGAAGAAAATAAACAAAAATGGATTAACAGTATTACTGGATATTTTAATAAAGAAACATCAATTTAAACAAAAAAATTCCTCACAACAAGAAAAATTACAAAAATATTTAAGAACCGATAAAAAAAACTATAATATTTTAAATTTCAAGCAAATATGTTCTAAAGCGGATTTCACAAATATGAATTAGTTGTCACTTATTAAATGAACTACAAATACAGTAATTAATATCGTTAAATGCATTTTTTAAAATTAACAACTACGCCATATCTAAAGCAAACATGATATATTAAGGTCGCGAGAACTTTTAATACTCCTACTGCGAAAATAAATTGTTTTTATCTCAATAGTTGTTGAAGCCGATTTACTTCTTTTAAAATGATAGATATGTTCCCAAATTCCTAAGAGGGTAGATGTATTTTCGAGAAATGAGACCCAGAGGGATCGCTTAAATCTCATCAAACATTTGTAAAAGTTTCTCAAATACTCTTATAAAAGGGTAGTGTGGTTCTAAAATTAAGTTTCAAGAACGTCCTCGGCAACGAGAAATCAGTCCTGAAATCGGAAAGTCAATCTTGTTGAAGAAGACCGTATCAAAAGAGCTACAAATAGGAATTTTTCATTGGATTGTGTGAACAGTTTATTGGGTGAAATCAAGGAAATCCAAATTTTGCCTGAAACTTCTATCCCAAGAAATGAGATTTACGAAGAAATAATACATTTTTTGCTATTTCGTGTTTCATGTACGGGAAATATCTTTGAGGTCAAGCATTGACAACCAAAAACACTTTCTTGCCGACCCAATAATTACTTTAAAAAACTACTTGTAAAAATCGATTTCATATTCCAAGTACCAAGGAATGCCACATACAGAAAAATTGTGAAATTTACCCAAACACTATTTTTCCCTAAAAATAGCTCACCTTTGAGCATTCATTCTTCTTCTTCAAGTGCCATATCAGGTCCCCCTGATGTTGGCAATTACAATGGCAAGTCTTTCACGGTCCTGCGCCAGCTGGGACACTTCCCCCGCGCTACGTATACCTGTTCATTCACGAATATTCCTCAACCAGGAAGCCTGTCTCCTTCCTACCCCTCTACGTCCCTCTACTTTACCCATCATGATTAGCTGAAGAATTCTATATCGCTCCCCTCTGAATATAAGTCCAAGATATGAGATTTTTCTACACTTCACAGTGTTTAATAGTAGACGAGTTGTGTCGGCCCTATTGAGTACCATTTCGTTGGTCTGTCTAGCTGTCCAAGATATTCTCAGCACTCGCCGGTGTAACCACATTTCGAGAGCCTCCAACCGATTAATCGTGGCAGCCTTAATTGTCCAGATCTCTGCCCCATATAGTAACACTGACCAGACGTATGATCTTATCATTCTCTGTCGTAGTTTTAGGTTGAGGTTATCATTGCAGAAAAGTGGTTTAATTTTTTGAAAAGTTGCTCTAGCAGTCTCTACTCTACACCTTATCTCTTTATCTGGGTTTAGATTTTCGGTGATAACATCCAAGATATTTAAAATGAGTCACCCTATCTATACTTTTTCCTTCTATTTGTATTGAAGCGTTAAGATGAGGTTGTCTACTAAAGACCATAAATTTTGTCTTTTTGATATTTATGTTGAGCCCCATTTCTTGACCCTCAGTATTAACACAGTTTAACAGATGTTGCAGGTCTTGTAGTTTGTCGCTTAGGATAACAGTGTCGTCAGCATATCGTATTGTATTTATATATTCGCCATTGATTTGTACTCCCATTCGTTGTCCTTGAGTAGCCCGTTTAAAGATTTTATCTGAATATATATTAAAAAGCAGTGGAGATAGTATGCAGCCCTGTCTGACGCCTCGCAGAATTTTACTTTCTTCTGTGAGTTTTCCATTTAGCCTTACTGTTCCTTTCTGCCGCCAATATAGATTTTTAATAATTCTTACGTCTCTGCTGTCTACCCCCACGTTACTTAAAATGTCTATGAGTTTTCTGTGCTGTACTCTGTCGAAGGCCTTCTCGTAATCGACAAAACATACGAATACACCTTGTGTTGGTCTCGGTATTTTTGCAGAAGTATATTTAGAGCGAACAAAGCCTTTCTAGTACCTAGGGCGTTTCTAAATCCGAATTGGCTTTCATCTAAATCTGCTTCGCTTTTAGATCTTATCCTGCTGTGGATGATTCTGAGAGAGAGCTTCAAAGTGTGGCTCATTAGACTTATTAGTCTGTACTCACTGCATCACTTTGCTCGCTGTTTTTTTGGGATTGGGACGAATACAGACCTCAGCCAATCTTCCGGTATATCTCCAGTCGCGTAAACGGTATTAAACAGTTTGACCAAGATTCCTATATTTTCCTCATGGATCATTTGTAACAGCTCGGTTGGGACATTATCAGGCCTTGGCTTTCCTGGTTTTTGCAGATCTTATGGCAGATAGAACTTCACTATTTAGAATTTCCGGTCCCATGTCTATATTAGCGAGATCATCGGAGTTGTGTTCATTCGGTTTGTCATCATCAAATAATTCTTTCACATATTTAACCCATATTTCAAAAATTTCTCTTTTGTCCAAGATAATTTTACCATCAGGGTCCACAAGGGTATTAGTGGTATTCTTAATATATAGACCTGCTATGTCTCTGACCTTTTTGTACATGTTGAATGTGTCATGTTTCCTTTCTAGATCTTCCATTTCGATACACTTGTCTCTCATCCAGTTCTCTTTGGCTATCCAAATTTTTTGTTTAATTTCTCTTTGTCTTCTTTTATATTCCACTTGATTTGTTTTCGACTGTCTTCTTTGTTCCATGAGGTCCAATATTTCTGCTGTCATCCATTTCTGTTTTTTCGGTTTGTTCTTCCGTACAGTATTTTCAGTTATTAGTTTGTTGATTAGTTCCTTAGACGATTTCCAAACTTCTTCTACTTTGTCGTCAGTTCTTGTGTTCTTTATGTAGTTGTTCAGATCCTTTGTAAGCAGTTCTTTATCGGTTTCCGCTATCTCAAATTTACTGTATTGACTATTACTTTTTATTATTTTAGGTTTGATTTTAATATCAGCAATCACGGGATTATGGTCTGATCCAATGTCTGCTCCAGGATAGGTTGTGACTCTGTTCATACAGTTCCTAAATCTTTTGTTTGTTAATATATAATCAATCTGGTTGCTTACAATGTGTGCGGGATTATCTCCTGGCCCTTTCCACGTATATAGTCTTCGTTTGTGTAATTTTAATCATGTGTGTTCTTGGCAAAATTCGAAGAGTCTGTCACCCCGCTCGTTACTTTCACCTAAACCATATTCTCCTATCAGGTCCGCTCTGCTACCCTTACCTATCTTTGCATTAAGATCGCCCATGATGTAAGTGATTTCATTGTTTTTAAGAGTTTTCAATATTGTGTCTATTTGTCTATATAGGGATTCAACTTCGTCGTCATATCTTCTTTCTGCGGTCGGTGCATATATTTGAAGTATATTAATGTTAAATGGGCTTGCTTCCAGCTGGAGCAGTAGGATTCTATCATTTATGGGATAAAGTTACGTACACACTTCGTCAGTTCTGGTACCAAGAAAACACCTACACCATTTCTGTGATTTGGTTCGCCATCATCCGTTCCAGAGTAGTATAAGATACCTTTTTCATGTTTACATGTTCCACAACCAGGCCATCTCAGTTCGCTTATACCCGTGATTTGTAATTCCATGCGATAAATCTCTTGGACGAGATTCTCAAATTTTCCAGATGCGTAGAGGGATCGCACATCCCAAGCATTCATTATGCTTGTAAAAAATGTGAGCCATATTAAATATTACTCTGAATATTAAATGTTGAAAAATTATTGGATTTTAATTTCTTCAGAATGACTAATTTCCAATATATTAATTGTACCCTTTGAACCTTAAACTATAGTAAAATGAATTTTGTTAAAATTTTTTGACATAAAAAAATAACTATTCCAAAACTTTTACATATGAGAATAAAATATTACCTATATGATTTTATCAATATGGAAATAGAATCCATTTTACAGAAGGCTGTTTTTGGAATTAAAATGCAGCAATTAATTAAATTTGTTTTGTCGTATATACAAAATACGAGAGGTTTTCATAAATAAACTCTAACAAATGCAAATAAAAATTGTATTCCTTCGGTGCTCCGGTATTTTTGTTGATATATATTTTTGTAATTTATGGAATGGACAAGTAGTATCAATTAGTTTATTAATGCAGAAAACTACTTATATTCCATCAGTGAAGCCTTAGCTACACTAATATGACTTGCTTAAAAAGGTATCTATTTTATTAATAATTTTTTCCTCATTTTTTAATACCATTAATCATTTTTATTAACAATAACTATATGTAAAGGATCCCTAGCACGATGAAACAAATTTCACTGACCTGCACAAATATAACTGTGCTGACCGGCCAAGTCAAAACCAAAATTTTCACCTATATGGCATTTGATCGTATGCGCAGATCTCCAGCGATTATTTTCAGTGGCATATTTTAGTCTATCGTCATAGAACCTGCGCGTAAATTAACGTGAGAGGAATTTCGTTCTTTCTTAAACGATTTTTTTCAATCTGCGCAGTCATACCTATAGAAGTGGGCCGGGAAGATTTTCCTCAATGTGTATAGGACCCTGAACTAGAGAGGTCACTTCTTTAAGTGTAATAAATTTATATATTACCGGTGAAAACATGTGAAAAGTACTTCTGGCAACAGAGGCTAACCATTGAACCGTTACGTACAGAACAACTCCCTAATGTTTTCAATTTATAGTTTTTGGTAATACATTGTCGTATTAACAGATGATGACTGTTTTTTCTTTTTTTCTTCAATTTAATTTAATTTTGAATTTACCGAATTTTAGTTTCGCGATTTTAACTATTTTTCAATTCTAACGAGACGTCACTGCATCTCGCCATTATTCGGTATTTTTTGACCCATCTCCGAGAATATGGACCTATTTACCGGGTTTATTGGATTGATTTTATCCTTCAAGAAACGTAGAAGTTCGTCTCCGTCGGGATTAATTTATTTTAAGATTTTTTTTTGTATTATCAATTATTTGTGTGAAATCTAAGTTTTAACACAAATCAAGGGTTGTTGGTGATGTCCCGCCAAACCCCCCGACTAGAATAAAAACTCTAGCCGCCTCAACTTTCTTCTCACTCACCAGAATAGAAGGGGAATGAGTGCAGCTCAAGAGTTAGCGAAAATTAATTAAATTTTATTTTATCAGGGGACCACATATAAGGAATGAGCCCATTAGGAAGAGGTTATCAAATGACACTCGTCCTTGACTCTTAGTTAATTTTTATTCACTGTTTTTTTTTACTAATCAGTACTGTTTTTTTTCCGCAAGTCAAGTTCCGGATTATTTCACTCTCCACTGTTACGTTCGGGTTTATTTGTCAAGATCGGTATTCATAACTTTATAGCCAACACGAAGTTGGCTATTAGTCGCAAAGTCAATATCAGGTTTTCTCCACTTTGTCACGTTCTGGTAATAATGTTTAAAAGTCAGGACGCGTCGGTTCAGTAACTCGTACGCGCCACTGACCTCGTCTTTTTATCAATATCAGAAATTAAGGTACGTGCACGATCTGTATTGTCTGTAAAATTTTATGTTGTCAAAGACAACCACGAGCTGCCTAAAAAATAGAACAGTCAACGTTGCCCTCGAGAGCTAAGCTCGATCGGAAAAAGGACAAGTTGACTCTAAGAGAACAACCCGTAATGTCCTTAATTGCGCCGCTCCCTTTTCGCTTTTATATTAGTGGTGGCGTCACATTCTGAATTACGGGAGCACCGAGCCAAAGCGCCGGTTAATTTCTGGGTTTCCCCGCAATCGAAGAATGGTAGGTTTAGCACTGTATGCCGTATTATTTAAATTATTTTATTTAGGGAGTTTTGGGGCAATATTAAATCTGAAATTTAATAATTTGACGTAAAATAAGCGTGTATTCACAACAACATATATTAAGTGAACAATCATTGTTTTACATGTATACATGGGATCTGAGAATCGATTTTATGCGTTTCGTTATGATTGCTTCAAACATCTCTAGAGGTATTACTAAGCTCACTCAAAAGAGATAGAAGGCAATTATCTATGTCTATGTCCATGAGTTCAGTGTTATTAAATACCACGTTTTATGTAGACAGAAACTCATCTGTCTAATAGCATTTTCTGCAAGGTGTGACAAAATAAGTAATACCGCTATTGTTATCTCCGAAATGGCAATACTTATGAGGTCTGTTAAATTAATCAAAAGAATCCCACGTTGACAGAGTTGCCAAATTCTTTATACTTTCGGAGATATTTGAGAAAAGTCAAAATGAGGAAAATTGTATTTAGACTTATGCCTTGCCGTAATTAGTATCAACTTAATTCCTGTAAATAAAAGCCAGCATTTCATTTTTCCATTTTTGAACGTTTTGACATTTAATATTCATTATGCAGTTTTATGTTCTATTACGGTCCTAATGTATTTTAAAAATAATTGTTTTTTTTGGTAGTTACAATCTAACTCAATGAACATAAATCAAAAGTTTATCTAAAAAAGAATAATTAATACATTTTACATAGACTTAAACTACTAATTATTATCTGAAGCTATCTACAATAATAAATTAAATTGTAAGCAAGATAGCAACAAAGAGAACCAAAGCAAATAAATAAAACTAATTTTAAATACTGATTTCCATTATTTCTTAAGCATAATCGTTCATTTCTTGCCAGTCTGTTTATTTATGAATAATAGAATAAATCGAAATAGAAATAAACTGAAGTATGAAATCATGTTATATTAATTTCCTTTCTTGTCTATCTGTATGTTTGTTTGTTTATTTAGTAAAAATTTTGCAATCGATTTTTGTCTGTTCGGTCCAAATTTTGCAATAGATTTTAATCTAAAGACTAAAAAGCAAAAAATAATTATATAAATAAAAAAATTAATATACCACGTTTTTAAATGGGACTAAAACCTTTTAAAATAATTTCTTCTACCCCCATACAGATTTATAACCCCATACAGATTCCTAACCCCAAACACATTGTCTAGAAAATTTGTAATTGCAACATTTTAACAGCTAAAAATGCTTGAAAGATTTAAAACGAAAAACTTGAGATGCAATACTGTTGTGTGAGTTTGCTCGATTACAGCTACTCTCTATTGGCTCTTTGCGTGACAGCAGCGCCAACTAATGCATGAACTAAAGGGCGATATTAACCTATATTGACAGTATCATATAATCGAAATTCGCAACTAAAAATTTTATTTTTTGGTTTTAAAAAAAGTAGTTGGGCTTATAAAACAGGTGAAAAATTAATTCATTATTATTATATAGTTTTATTACTTCGTCAAAAAAAAAATTAAGTATAATCAATAAATAAATAAATAAAATTTATTGAAACTTAGGTTAAGTATTGTTAAAAAAAAAACTACCATTAAATAATAACGTGGAATTAAAATTACTATATATTGTTGTGTACTTACCCTGGATGGCCATTAAAACAAAAAGAACTATAAAATACATATTATTACTTAAAATACGAATTCACCACTGAATTTATAAAAAATGATATACTAACATTCTTAAACTTATCCATTTATTTATTTAATTTAATTTCAATTTTGATACTGGAAATTTCTAAAATTTACACTTTTTTTTTGCTAGTATTTTTACAATTTATAACACTGCAACTCCGCTTGTTCGTTACATTGTTTTTAATTATTTAAAAAAAAAAATACACTGGTATTTGACACATCAAAAATATCGCCCCTAAGTACATGAATTATCCGTAGATCACGCTAATATCGCTTTTGCTCCCCCCTACTATGACTGTGCATTAAGCGAATATTCCTTATTATTATCTAATGCAAGCACCTCACATTTTTCGTTGTAAATCTCACAACTATTTTACCAGCTATAAAAAATTCACATTCACAAATTTTCAGGACAGTATGTTTGGGATTAGGAATCTGTATGGGGTTATAAATCTCTATGGGATTAGGAGAAATTATTTTATAAATTTTAGTCCGTTTTAGAAACGTGGGATATTAACAATTTTGTGGTCGAACGTATTACGCACCTGAACACTAATGGGTCTGAACCCTAATTAAGACAGGCCGTTATTGTATGTAAACAATTTGACCATTATTCGACTTATGTATTTACTTTACATAAAGTGATCATTAAGAGCCCTTATCTAAAATAAAGACGTTTCTTTTTATTATAGATATTTTGTAAAATTACTTTTAGTTAATATCTTTAGCGAGTAATCTAAAAAATAAAGATAATAATTGACGTGCCGGCTAGTGTACGGGTTTGTTATTACAAATCAGGGTAACGGGTTTAAAACTGTTCAAAAATCTAATGTATCTCCGACCTATATATAAGGATACAAGGATAGTCATTTCGGGTATAACAAGCACAAATACATATTTATTATTGATAATAGATTTATTGCTTTTTAAGATATTCTCCACAATGATTAATACACTGTTGCATGCGTTTGAACCAATCAGAAAAGCAGCTTTGCAATTGTGAAGATGGTATCCACAAAATATG
This sequence comes from Diaprepes abbreviatus, assembly GCA_034092305.1. Taxonomy (NCBI): domain Eukaryota; kingdom Metazoa; phylum Arthropoda; class Insecta; order Coleoptera; family Curculionidae; genus Diaprepes; species Diaprepes abbreviatus. The sequence goes on from JASJET010000103.1 coordinate 21,794,819, forward strand.
GTTTTTGAACGCATCATCTGCTTCTTCTGGTATAGAAAATCGCCCGTCATCATACACGGGAACAAAAAGAAATCATTAGGTGCCAAATCAGGGCTCTATGGTGGATGATCCATCAATTCTACGTTATGAGTACTCGAAAAGTTACTTGTTTGGGCCGATGTGTGACTGCTCACATTATCATGATGGAGAATGATCCATCATATCCAACTGGATTTCCTTAAGTCACCAAAAACTTTGGCCCTTCTACGATACCCTAAAGGTATGGTTGCGACATAGCCAGTTTTCCAACCATTTGCTTCGAAGAGCATAAAGCACGAGAAACCTTTGATAGTTTTGGCGCATCGTAGACGACATACGATCGACTGCTGTTTACTTTCGAACACATACGCATAGATTCAAGGCGTCACCTGTCATGATCTAATAAATGTTTGTGTTACGAAGGCCAAAGATGATTTTTCATTATCAGTTCACGCACAGCATTAACGTTTTATTGTACTACAGTCGATCACTGGACTTGTCGGTGTCTAGTTTTTGTAGATGTTTCATCGCAATATAAAGAATTAAGTTCATCGATGCACTCTTGTTGAAATAAACCACACAAAAATGGCACGAAAATATTTACAATTTAATTCCATTTTTTGTCCAAGATGGAATCTTCATGTTACTGTAAATAATACAAGTAGCCTCCGTATGACAAAACGTTTTAAGTACGTATTTACAATGTATATTTCAAATAGCATCTAATAACGCCAGTGTTGCCAGAAAATTAACTTAGTATCCTTATTATACAAGCGAAATCAGGGTCAGAAAGAGGGAATAAGAACTGACAAAGGATACCCATGGTTCAACTTGGGGTATGAAGTTGTTTGAAAAAATGAGAAGAAAAATGCTTCGTCTGCATTTAAAATAATTTACTGGTGTAAAGGCGCCCTCGATCGTGAGATGTACGGAGGTCTTTCTGGTAAGATAACGGAGCATCAGTGAGTGAATATCCATCCCGCACACAGCCATCGGTCAAACATTTAGCGATGCCTATCGTAAGAATATCCTATGATTACACTAAATACCCACGGTCGAGATATCTCTATCCGCACCGCTAACTATTCTCTAAACTATTCAACGGTTCGGCTGTCCGGTGGTCAAGATATCTATCGGTTATCGGTCTCCGGCGCCACCCAATGGATTAACGTGGTAAAAGACCTACTTACACTAAGCAGGTTGTTACTGTGGAGAAACGACAAGCCTAAAGTCATTATTATATGTCCTGAAATGTAAAAAAAAATGAAAACTAGGTAATGAAACGAAAGGTTTAAAACATCCTGTATCCTATATTCAATACTTAACAATATGGTCTAATATTAACTTAGCAACCTAAGATAGAAAATAATAAACACAACCAAATGGAGGACAACAGTATGATTATGCGGTGACCTTCACGATGATCTTCACGGTACCTCATACTAAAATTGTGACGGTATGTTATATGTAGGCGGTAACCCAGCGTCAGTCAGCGATACCAATAACAATGCCATTCACATGGGCTTGTACTAAAAATTCGCGACGCTAGTCACAACGCGTTGTACTACTCGTCCGGCGGTGGTACATTTTATCTTGGCGATAACCTGGCGTCGATCTGCAGTAGGTGACGTCTTCGTACGCAGTGGTTCGCTACACGGTGGCGTAACAGATAATCCGGTGACAAATGCCTAAGGAGATCAATGATATATATAATGAAAAGAAGAGGTCCTAATACCAAACCCTGCGGCATTCCATACCGTACCGCCATAGGCTCAGAAAGCTCTCCACCATATGCGACTGCCTGCCTTCTATTTGACAGGAAAGATGAAAACAAATCGAGGAGAATGCCTCTTACACCATATCTATGAAGCTTTCTAATCAAAAGATCATGAAAAACACAATCAATGGCACGACTGAGGTCTCACAGTGAGAGCCCCGCGCTTTCCCCACCTTCTATCCCCTTTTATTATTATTGCACATAATAATTTCTTTATGAGAACTGTAAAAAGTGTTATGTGTTCCAAATTTAACTTAATTATCTTTAGAAAGAAATGATATAAATTTAAAAAACTAAAAATAATAATGAAATTTGAAAAACTAAGCATTATTGAGCATATGTTTATATGAACTTTTATGCTTAAAATCAGCAGTATATATATATATATATATATATATATATATATATATATATATATATATATATATATATATATATATATATATATATATATATATTGTGTTTTAATATATAATTCCTGAAAAAAAATTAGTACTAGCCTGTTATGGGAAAAAAATTCCTTTTAAATAATTAAATTCCTATGATATTCTGAAGAAAGATTTTGTTGCGGATAAATTCCCGGCAGTCAAATTTTTGGTATAAATATTTAATTCATTGTTGTAAACTATATGACAAAAAGTCCTATTGATGTAACCCTTGTTAAAAAATTTACAAAAGGTCAAAGGTAAACGAAAACGCTTGTGGTAAAGGGAGAAAATATAGTAGCAACTAATGTGCCGTTACGATATTTAGAAGATTCCGGGTAAATCCAAGGATACTAAAAGAAAATCGGGATGTTGTTTTTATCTGTATTTGTTTTATTTAAGTGGTTACACGACTCTTGAAGCTCCGAGAAATGGGTGTAAAAATCACATTTTATGAATAATTAATAAAAAAACGAATAAAAAAAATGACGCAGATATGAACCGTCGAGTAGGATTCTCTTATGAAAGTCATTGCGGATGGTGGAATTTTTTTCTCTGTCAAGCATCGGCAGAATTTTTTTCTTATTTAAAGAGATATCAGCTAATATTTAGAATAGGTAAAAATGTTTTTTAAGATTTTTTTGTAGAAATGACAGCTGTTTGAAAAAAATACAATATTTATCTGAATTTAAAAATGTATAAGAAATGAACGCGGCATCTAATCAGAAAATCCTCTGCGTAAATTTTGTCGAAATAGGCTAAGTAGTTCTTGAGTTGTCTTGTCCATTAATTTAGAAAACGAAGTTTCGAGAAATACGCAAAAGAAAAAAAAAGTACCGCGTCAGCGTCTCAAAATCAAATATTTTTTTTAATTAGCTTCACTCTGCGATTCCTATACCGTACATGAGGTCTTCCAGTGATACCGCGATATCTTCCGATTCTTTAGTCTCTTGTTGGATTCTCATGTTGGCTATACATACTCGCTGAGAATTCAACTTCCCTGATAATCGTAGCGCGCTTAGGCCAGTTGTATGGTTCAATCATCTTTAATAAACGTGACGATCTGTATACTACTGCGTCACAAAGCAAATTGATTCTATTACTTAAATGTTCAAAAAATCTAAAGAATTTTAAAAATTAAAATTTCAGCTAAATGAAATCTATCTGTCGTGTTTAAATAGTTGTCTCCTTTCAAGCATAGAAAAAGGAAAGAGAATATAGAAACAGTTTATTTCCTATAAATACAATTCTGGTCTTCGGTCCGTACACGTTTCGACCACCTCATATTCTCGTCAGTGGAGCGGTATCGAACCGAGAACAACATTCGCAGAAAACAAGTGCTATATAAAATATAAATTCCGAGGCATATCGGCAGGATATTAAAAACCTACCGACTTAAATGTCAGACTGAAAAATATCGCCAGTCGAAACGACATCTATGCATTCACCGGAGTAGTGCGAAATTTTAAAAATGAATGCCGTGTTTAAGTAGTTGCCTATATAAAGAACAAAAGCTTTCACGGCTTTGGTCAAGTTGAAATTTATTGTTCTTTGGTTTAGACCGTGTCAAATTGGAATTATTATCCGACGTTTCGCTTATGATTGCACGAGGCACTCTTTGGGGGTATTTACTCCACGATATTAGAACACTGAATGACTAGCGAGGAGCAACAGCCTGCTGTTTATACCCGACTGGTGCTCAGCGAACCATGATCCAGCGTTAAAATCGATTTCCACGTGTGATGTAGACCGTAATCTGTATCTCTATTAATATTATTTGGATATTTGCAAATTTCGATTGATTCTCTAATTTCACGTTTAAAGAAACCGTACACTGATACTAGCACCCTAGTTTTTTTTACATTAACATTTTACATTAAATAACACATCTAATCTCACTCCAGAAAAAAAGAAAGCTGTCAACCAAGCAGCTCCAAGATTCCACGCTTCTACGGACTGCCTAAAATACATCAAGAAAATGTATATCTACGTCCAATCGTCAGCGCAATAAACTCGCCAAACTAAAAAATAAGTAAATATGTGGCCAAACTGGTACATACCTTTACAGGAAAAGCTGATTCCTTTATTAAAAACTCTGGACACTATCCAAAGACTAAAAACCATCCACTCAGGACCCGGAGACATATTGGTCAGTTTTGATGTAGAATCCCTGTATACAAATGTTCCTATAAATGATTTAGTTCCCATAATATCGGACATATTACGAAATAACAACATGGACTCCGTCTTACTAGAATTAATTAAAGCATGTCTGATTTCCACTTATTTTACTTTTTAAGGAACTTTCTACCAGCAGACTTCGGAAGAGGCCATGTGATCTCCGCTATCATCTGTAGTAGCTAACATCTTCATGGAAGCTTTCGAAAAAAACGCCTTTTCTTCTGCTTTTCTAAAACCTAAATTTGGTGCAGCTGTATAGATGATACGTTCGTAGTTTGGCCGCATGGCGCAGATAACCTCCATAATTTCCTGGATCATCTAAATCAAAAACACACTAGCTAAAAATTCACTATCGAAACTGAATCAAGGGGTGCCCTTCCCTTTCTTAATATACTAGTACAATGGAAAGATAATGGCAAATTAGGTCATTCTGTGTACAGAAAACCGACACATACAAATCGATATCTCCATGCATCGTTCTCAAAAACAATCCCTCATAAACTGTTTGGTGCATAGAGCCTTTTCAATATGTGACGAACAATCACAAATCAGAAACAGGAAAACTAACTAACGCTCTGAGAGGCAACGAATATTGCGCTATTAATAAACATAAAAACCAAACTCCTCAACAAAATGTCATAAATATACCTCCTGTGGACAGTGTTGTCTTACCTTACATACACGAAACTACCGACAAAATTGCCAGATTGCTCCGAAAATCGGATAATTTTAAACACATATAAGAAAGTTGGACAATGTTTGAGAGCACCAAAAAACGCAAAACCATTTCAAACAGAAAACGTTTACAAGATACTTTGCTCTTGTGGTAAAGTGTATATATGTGAAACAGGACTATCTATATCCACTAGGCTGAAGGAACATGAGAGATGTATAAAAAAGTAAAAATTGTACAATATGTAATAGCTGAACACCAGCATTGTTCAAGTCACACTTTTAATGTAACAGAAACGAAGGTGCTAGCTTCAGTGTCTGGTTTCTTTAAAAGTAAAATTAGAGAATCAATCGAAATTTGTAAATTTCCAAATAATATTAACAGAGATACAGGTTACAGTCTACATCACACATGGAAATCGATTGTAACGCGGCATCACGGTTTGCTGAGCACCAGTAGGATATATATATCGGGCTGTTGCTCCTCGATAGTCTTTCAGTGTGTTAATCTCGTGGAGTAAAGATCCCTGAAAATGTCTAGTGCAATCATAAGCGCAACGTCGGATACTTATTCTAACCTGGCACGGTCTAAACCCAAGAAACATGATTTTCTAGTTGCCATTATGTTATTCTTCTTTTAAGCAGAGAAAAAGACTCGCAAGACAAAATACTGGCAACTAGGAACCGAAAGGCGACCTTACTCACTGTAAAAAGAGGATATATATATATATATATATATATATATATATATATATATATATATATATACCATAGCACATGGCATCTTTCAATTTAATGAATTTATTTTAGTTCGAAAAAGTTCTGCTGGTCACCAAACCGAGATAGGAAAATTCAGTGAAAATCTTATAGTATACGAGAGAGAGTCAAAAATTTGAAATTACACTAACAAGAAAGAACCCCTATTTTTTACTTTATAAAATATTTTTATTAAGTACCGTTGTTTATATTTAAAAGTTTTATATAATTATGATATTTTATTCACTTTGGACAAAAAAAAAGATTTAACCGGCCTTTTCCGAATAACCCTGTATAAAAAGAAGATCGAAACTATATGGTATGAAAATCCTATTTTTTATTGATTTTATTAGACAAAAGTATAAATATTATGGTAGAATAATCATAAATAGTGTGGTCTTTGAAAATAAAAACAGAAAAATATTAAATATTTTTACTGTGCACCGTATTTTATTTATCAAAAAAATGTAATCTAACTATAATTTTGTAATACAGATTAACTCAAACTTTCATTCAAATAGTATGTTTATTTATAAAACTCTAGTTTTTGTTTATTTAGGTCCTAATCGTGATCGGAATAAAAAAAACATTAAAATAAAGCTCAATATAATTTTGGACATAAATAAAAAAAATGCATATTTTTCATCTAAAATACACATCAATTTTTCTTTATATCATCTCATAAACATTATATCTATAATAATTTTTATTTATCAAATTAATGTTGAGAATAATTTAACTAACTATAAATGAACAGTAGACAAAACTATTAAATAAAACTATTTGCATTAACAATGATAACCTTACATTTCAACGTGTCCTCCATTTTCTATACATTTTATAGTTCTTGTGTTGAATTCTGTTACTTTCTTTAAAAAAAACAGGATTGATTAGAACAATATAGTGTCTATAGTGCATTCAGAATTATTAGAAGCCGACTAAAAAGTCGGGTAAACACAGGTATAAATTTACAGCCGCACAGACCCGAAATCTTCGATCATATCCTAGATTTAAACAACAATAGATTTGTTTGAAGGCTGTTTATGGTCGGTGGGGGAGACGCTTTTTTGATGTTTGACAGACATAAATATATTTACTTATCTTGTCTTTCAGTTTAATTGCTTGTCGTGACTTTTTTCGGTGTTTTTAAGTGTTAGAAATTACTATAAATGCGAAGTTTACAATTAATATTAACAAAGAGGATTTAAAAACTTATTTTTATCGGTAAATATTGATAGATATTGTTTACATATTGAAAGTAACAATAATAATAATTTAGGCAACCATATATTCATACTTTGTTTTCAGAATCGACGTACCGATAATACTCGTTTAAATAATGCAATTAGAAAAGGATAGCATAAAATCGGTATGTCTGTACCAAGAAATTAAATATCTACTGTTTATCAACACTTTTTCAAATATAAATAAAAATATTATTACGTTATTCAGCTTTCAAACAACCGAGCCCTAGTTCTAACGTTATGCTACTTCTACAGGGGTATGTCCTAAGCCCGGAATAATTTGCAAATGCAGGTAAAATTCTAAGTATTATTTACATTTACTATGTAAAGGAATTATTAAGAACGTGTCTAACCTTAATAGAGCGCGGTAATTTGTGCATTAAGAAAACTGTAGAGGAAACAACTTTACTTACAATGGGAAACTTTTTCCACGGTGTGGAAAATTACGCAAAAACCTATTTTAGAACGCAACAAAAGAAGTGATGCTGGAGTTTTAAGAAAGTTAGACCATGGTGACGAAGATATTATAAAACGAAAAATTTATAAAATGTATGATGATGACCAATATGTTCCAACTTTAGACAATTTAATGAAAATACTTGAAAGAGATGAAACCGAAATTAAGTACTCAAGAACGACTTTGTGGAAGTACATCCAAGGAATGGGATTTAAATTCAAAAAGATTAATAAAAGACAAATTCTAATGGAACCAGGGATCTTCAAGAATAGAGGGGGAAGTATTTGAGAGAACTCAGTGACTACAGAACACAAAAATGACCAATAATTTATTTAAATGAAACATGGATTGATACCAATGACACCCCAACCAGTGGATGTGACGATTCTAGCGATAAGTGTGTTACACATGCGCCGTCAAACCACGGTAAAAGAATAACAATTTTACATGATGGATCTGAAAACGGGTTTGTGCCGAATACTTTGTCTCTTTCATCCAAAAACATTAGAGATTCTTGTGTTGACTATCATGACGACACAACAGCGGAGCTATTTGATGAATAGTGTGATTGTTATGGACAACGCGAGTTACCATAGTAGACAATTAAACAAAGCATCTTGTTCAACCGATCCAAAAGCCAAAATTCAAGACTATGTACGATAATGATATATATTTCCATGAAAACTTTACAAAAAAAGAGTTATTGGAAGTGCATAAAAGTTTATCTATTAAAAAACTATATTATTGCCACGAACTTGCGGAAAGTATAGGTCACACAGTATTGCAGTTACCACCTTACCACTGTATATTCAAACCCATTGAGCAAATATGGCACCAATTAAAAGCAGGAATTTGTCGTAATAATATTTCACCTACGCTTAATTCTAATGTATTAGCTTTAATTGATAGTAAAGCGAAAAAAATTTCTCAAGTTAACTGGGTAAATTGTGTAAAACATGTAAAGGAAATAGAAAAAACCTATGTCTATCTTAAAAATGCAACAGAAAAATTAGTTATTAATCTAGATGACAGTAGCCACAGTGAAATAGATTTAGTTTAGTAATATAGATCTTATTGTTAACTAAGTATTTATACATAAGCACATGTTATAATGTATTATATTATTATCGTGTTTTATTTAATTTAATATAAAAATGAACTCTGTTAACTTATTTCCTACGAACATACCAAAATTAAAATTAGAATTAAAAATAAACATTACTACGGACCTGAACGGATTTCGGTATAACATTACAGCTGTGGTTAAAAGGTTTTATTGCAGTTTCATTGTTATAAGTGATTGGACTTTTTAGTCGGTTTCTAATAATTCTGAATACACTATAACAACATTTTCCAAATGGTCCAAATTTTTGAGGCCGATGTTTATACTCTTGAGTTTTTAAATAACCGCAGAAAGAGAAGTCCGTTGGGGCAATGTCCGGTGATTGCCAAGGATTTTTTGAGAATCGTCCGATCTATTTGTTGAGGAATTATTGATTTAGCCATTCTCATACTTGCAAGGTACTATGAATAGAAGCACCATCTTGTTAAAAATCAATATTTTCTCTTAAATTTAAAAGCAGATCACCCAGAAAATCGGTATATTCATTGCGCAATAATTCTAAATATCTAGCAGCATTTAAATTTTCCCTGAAGAAATATGGCCGCAGTATATGAGTGTTAAAATGCCACACCAAACATTGTTTTTAAATGAATATTGATCTTTGCATTGAATTATAAAATTATGGTTTTGGTCAGCCTACCACGTATAATTCTGGGAACTTACAACACCCTTGTTTGTAAAGGTTGCTTCGTAAATAATTTGCAATTTCCAAAATGTGAATTACCCTTCTTTCTGCCTTGAAACTAAAAGAAAAAGCCAACTCTAGATTCTAAATCACTTTCTTGAAGCGTGTGAATAATTTTGGGCTTGTATGGAAGATACCTATTTTTTTAAGAATTCTTCTAATCGACTTATCTGAAAGACCTCTTTGTTCATCTCTTTCTGACAAAGGTATTGTAGGAACTTTCATTCATTCATATCAGCCCGTTTTCATCCACTCCTGAATGTAGGCCTCTTCCATATTTTTCCATTTCTGTCGGTCCGTAGCGATCCTCATCCAGTTTTTCCCGGCAATTTTCTGGATGTCGTCACGCCATCTCTTTTGGGGCCTGCCAACACTTCTCTTGTTCTCTCTTGGCCGCCATGCTGTTATCTTGTATGTCCATCTGTCTATGTCATGTCTTGCGATATGTCCAGCCCATCTCCATTTTAGCTGCGCTACTCGTTTGCTCACATCTGTTATTTTCGTTCTTGTTCTGATTTCTTCATTTGGAACTCTATCTCGTAAACTAATTCCCAGCATAGCCCTTTCCATTGCTCGTTGTGTAACCCGAAGCTTATTAATGGCTTTACATGTCAGGGAGGTTGTTTCAATACCATAAGTAAGAACTGGCAGGATGCACGACTCGTAGACTTTTCTTTTCAGACTTATGGAGGTGTTACTGGATTTAAGAATGAATCCGAGTTTGCCAAAAGCTGCCCAGCTGAGACTTATTCTTCTAGGAATTTCAGCCGATTGGTTTTCCTTCCCTATTTGGAGGCTTTTATTATTTTTCATTTGACTAAGCGCTTTCATTAACTCTGCGGTATTTATTTCGGGCATCTCTTCTTAACCTTCCTTTCTTTCGTAGTAAGGACCTTGAGTTTTTGGACTGTATAACTCTGTATAAAAGTCCTGGACAGCCATCGTGATTTCCTCGCGGGTACTAACTAATTGGCCTTGTTTAGTTTTAAGTCCGGAAATTTTTGTCCGGCCCCTACCCAATTGAGATCTGCGAACCTTCATTGATTTGTTAGCTTCTATCGTGTCTTTAATCACTTTTGTATGCTTTCTTATGTCCCTCCTTATGTTTTTTATGTCCCTATATTCTTCACAGTTTCGGTCCACATTTCTTCGTTTTTCTATAAGGTTCTTGGTATACGGGCTGATTTTACTACTTTTTTCTTTATTTTTAAAGCATATCTCATTTGTTGCTGCTCGTATGCTATTATTAATGTGTTGTGTTAATTCATTGATGTCCATTTCTTCCTGGTCTTCTTTACTTTTAAGTTTATTCTTTGTTACGTGTTCAAATTTTTCCTTGTTTTGTTTTAGTATTTCGTTTGTTGGAATGGGTTTTCTTCTTATCAATTTATTTCTTTCCCATCTGGTGTTAATGGTAATCGCAGCTCTGATCAAGCGGTGATCGCTATTGGTATCGAATTGGTTAAGGACAGTGATATCTTCGCAAATGTTTTTTTGGTTAGTTATAATATAGTCGATTTCGTTTTTTGTGACACCATTCGGGCTTTTCCAGGTCCATCTCCCATTTAAAGGTTTTTTGAAGAAGGAATTCATACAATGCAAGTTTTCATTTCTACAGTAGTTAATCAGCATATCTCCTCTGGAGTTTCTCTGGCCCAGACCAAAGCGACCTATATTTGGGATATTGTTGTTGTCGTCGTGACCAATTTTTGCATTAAAGTCTCCCATTAATATTACGAATTTAGCTTTTTCTCTCGTTTTTGCTGTAATTATGTCCTCATATATCTGTTCAACCTCTAAGTCTTCTGAAGCGCTTGTTGGGGCATACACCTGTATTACCTGAATGCTATACCTTTTATTAATTTCTATTACTATGTAGATAACTCTGTCAGACATTTCTTGCCTCTTTGTTACTTTGTGTTTTAAACGTTTATTAACAAGTATTGCCACTCCTCCTTCGTAGTCTTTTATTTCGCTGTTATTTTGATATAGCAAATGTCCCGATTTTAATAAGGTAGTTATTTCTCCTTTGAGTCTCGTTTCACTGAGACCTAAGACGTCCCATTTAATGTGATTAAGTTCTTCCTCCAATCTTTCGAGGTGTTCGTCTTGTCTCAGTGTTCGTATATTATAAGTAGCGAAGTACATTTTTCTGCGTCTAGAGGATTTGTTGTTGTTTTGCCGGGGTTTATGGTTAGTCGAGTTTCTGCCTCCCCCAGAATCCATGAGGCTGACTGACGAATCAGTGTGGGATTCAAAACGCCGTGCGCCACCCACCTGGAGTACTTTATTTGGAAGGTAATTGGCCTTAAGACGCCACGCTCGCCGTGCGTGTTGGCGAATTTGGGGGTAGGCTGGTAGTGGGGTGATAATTTGGATTTGGTTAGGTTAAAAGGGGGATAGGACATGAGTATCTCCCGGGGTTAGGAAGGGAGATATTTCATGTAGGAACTTGACTTACTGATAATATAACGTTTGTTACAATTTTTCGTTGGGGAATCTTGTATTTATTTTCCACCGATACCTTCTGTTTAAATTTATTTATAATTCTCAATACAGTGGAATTGTGAATATTTTTATTATGTATATTATTAAAAATATCTACTGTTTCACCAAAACTGCAATAATTTTCACTAAGAATTAAACTTATTTCAATTTTTTCCTGTATAGACAACTGTTCAACTCCCATTTTGATAACGAAACCAAATAAATGGCATCTATTTAATTTCTTTTTTTCACTTGTTTTCATGGCTACTTTGATCTTAGCTATTATATTGATCATGAAAAGGATATTATAATATATTATTGTTATTTATGCATCCAATTTGGATATAAAGTTAAATTCGCATGTATTATAAATGAAAAATACGTGTTTTTTTCGATTTTTGTCCAAAATTGTTTTGAGCTTTATTTTGGTGCAAATAAAACTTTTATTTTTCAATTTTTTTATAACAATCACGATTAAAACCTGAATTTAAAAAAATGTAGATTTAGGAATGAGTATATCATTTTGAAGATGGCTTAAGTGTAAGTATATCAAAAAATTTCAGTTACACTAAATTTTTTTGATTCCTCAAAAAATAAAATACGGTGTGCAACAAAAATACCTAACTAATCCGATAGAATATTTACGATTTTCTCTAACATATTCTACAGAAAATAGAATTTGCGTACCATGTGGTTGCTGTGGATCTACTTTTATACAGAGTAATTCCAGAAAACTATTAAATCACATTTTTTATCGAAAGTTTTATAATTGGGTATAACTTTTAAATAGAATCAACATTTCCTTATAAAAATATTTTAAGAAGTGACAAATTGGGATACTTTACTCTAAGCACAATTTAAAATATTTAACCCTCCCTCGTACACTATAAAATTTTCACCGCATTTGTTGGGTGTTATTTTGGTTTGGGGATATGCAAGACTGTTTCAAGTTAAAATAAATTTATTAAATTCAAAGATAAATATTTGGTAAAAATTTGCAAAGCGTGAAAAGCATGAAAATTATGTTTTTTTGAAAAAATTTCGATACTCACCCCCTATTTCGAGGTCCTAGGACACAATTCTGGCCTTCATTTTTCACTATTTTTCCTCACTTTCCCGGAAAACTCAAAAAAAGAAAAGCGTCACTTCACAAAGTACTTTCTTTTCAGTTAAAAACCGAATTACATCTTCATTTTCAATGGAACTAGTTAAAAAATATTGTATGTAATATATTTCAATTATTTTTGCACAAATTTTAGCAAACCAATTTAGAAAAACTTATATTTTCAGAGAAAAATCAAAAACACGTCTCGAAGACGTCATCGACGGTCAAACTATCTAAACTATAAGATCTGTCTTTCTCAGTCAACAACATGGTTTAATTTTTTTTTAATATTCAGAACAGTTTCTAAGTAAAAATAATCTTAACCCTTCAAAATTATTGGTTGGTTTTGGTTAAGATAGGTTGGTTCAGGTTTAGCTTGATTTTGGTTAATTTGGAAAACAGAAACTAACCTGAACTAATCTAAATTAACCTAGATTTAAAGTTTCCTGGTATAAACTTTAAAATTTACCCATTACAGTTAACAACATAGTTTAATGTTTGTAACGTACAAAAAGGGGTACAATGAATCTTAACCTTCCAAAATTTTTGGTTAGTTCTGGTAAGTACAGGTTAACATTAGTCTTGGTTACTTTAAAAAACTGAAATTAACCTGAACTAACCTAAACTAACCTGAACTAACCTGAACTATCCTGAACTAACCTGAACTAACCTAAATTGATCTAGATTTATTAATTAAAAAATGTCATTGTCCAGCAGAAACCTCGTGGTGGCGGGACAAGCTCTGCCACTCGACACTTTCTGCTAACGGACATAAGCAACATGATCAATTCATATTATCCGTTTAAAACTACTGGTATTTGGAGGGAAACAAACAAAAGCAACTATAATCCTTAAAACCTTTAATATTTAGAGTCAAAATCGCACATCAAAGTACTGGTATTTGGAGGGAGACAAACAAAAGCAACTATAATCCTTAAAACCTTTATTATTTAGAGTCAAAATCGCACGTCGAAGACATAGACATAAGAATAATTAATAGTTCTTCAATAATCAAAGAAAAGGAAAACATTCTTTTTGGAACCTTTTCTTTCCAATTCAAACAGAAAGAGAATATTATTTAAAGAAATCGTTTTTGCAATCTGGCAACATCGCCGACTTCAACAGTACGCCATCTTTAGCGAACTATGCTAACTATTATTTTTGGGTGCCGGCGTTTTCTTTTGATTTTGTTATGATTTTTGTCGTGGTAATTTTTCGGATTTTTTCGATAAAAAAAGTGCATATTTTTGAATTTTTGTATAATGCAGAAGCTTCTATCACTGTGGAATTCGTTGTTATAACAAAAGTTTAACGATTTAGTGAAAAAAATTGAACCTAAAGTGAAAAATTATTTTCCCTGTTTTCCGCAAAATTGAGGAAAAATTATGGAAAACCGAGGTCAGAATCGTGTTCTACGACCTCGAAATAGGGGGTATGTATCAAAATTTTTTCAAAAAAACGTCATTTTCCTATCATTTCACTCTTTCCGAATTTTTTCCTATAGATATATATATATATATATATATATATATATATATATATATATATATATATATATATATATATATATGTTAGTTCAGGTTAAGTAGTTTAATAATTCATAATGATAATATTTACTTTACGATGCCTCCTCGTGTGTTATGGGCAAACAAGCACAGATCAAAAGATATTTATTATTTTATATTTTAACATCTTTTGATGTATTACTTCAAAAACGACCCAAAAAAGCATTTATATTACCTTATTTTTCTCTCACATGGATAAAGAAGTGAATAGAGAATTCTGCTTCGAAATGACTATTTCTTAGCGGATAAAAGTTTAATAAATACGTATCCCTTGGAGTACAATTCAGCAGACAAGTTTTCCTTCTGATTATTACGTTTCGGAAAAGGGGGAAAAGAGGAAAACAAAGAATATTTATTAGGTGGATAAGGAGTTTTTATTTAGAAGATAACAGCTATTAAAGAATGTGAATACGAAGTTATTCTCTTTAATTTCTAGTTAAAGCTAATCGTATAAAATGAATATATTTCCTCACATAGAACACTAATTAATCAAAAAAGTTTTAATAGAATTAGACTACTCAATATCCTTTACATGAATTTGAACCTACAGGGTACTTGACAAACATAAGTTCCTATTTGCTTTTGAAAATTTAGTATATAATATCGTGCTTGGAAATAGCACACTGTTTGCTTTTCAATATTTCAAGAATTTAATATAGCCAAATTCTACCTATATCTCACCTTGTGGGAGCTTTTTCAATAGTCGATTGTAGATTGCGAGTAGGTCGTTAAGTCTTTCTTTGCCTCTCTACAGCACTCGCATTTTGGATTTATAAATTTTTTCGCTTGACTTTTGCCAAACGTCTTATTCCACCTTAATTTTCCTGCTCTGGAGCTTCTCTTTTATGTGGCTTTTTGGTAGTCCACGGAAAGGTTCAGGGTCAGGAAAAGGAATTTTTGTCCATTCTTTCGCGAGGCTATTCAGTTCGTGGTTTGTCTTGATTTCTTTGTGCCCTGGCACCCATATCAGGGTTACCGTGTTGTTCCTTGAGAATGGCTTTAAAGCTTGCCTATAGTCCCAAGTCAACTTAGACTCATAGGTATTTGATCTGAGAGTTTTTAGCGCTGCTTGGCATCCGACAATATGTATTGGTTTTCTTAGTGTTTCTATTAAGATACTCGTGAAATCAAATTTGAATTGCATGCATTTCTGCTTCAAAGATGGTGAGGGTGTATCTTAGGGATTTAGCAAGCTCAAATCTTGGGCATGATTCTTCCACTCTAAGCCTTTCTTTCATCTTGGATCCGTTAGTAAATCATACCGTTAAATTCTTCTCTAGTAAAGGTAATCCCCCTCCGTTCGCTTGGTGGCAGTTAATATCTGTTGGTTTCAATATGTCCAATAAAATTTCCAGGTTGGCATTTGTTGGTGCAGCGCTCATCACAGCTATATGCAATATAGGAAGGTCCAGCGTTGTCTCTATTGTTGCGATGGGTATGACGGCAGTTCTCCTGTGACTTCTACACAGACTAATCTTTATATTTTTTACAGCTTTTTTGGGGCAGCTACTTGTTGAATTTTAGGCCATTATTCTAAGGAGACATATGTGACCATAGGTTTAATGATCATTTCATATGACTATAAGACCATTTTCGGTCTCAAACCCCAGGTTTCTGCTGCTTTTGCTTTTTGTAGAGTCTTTTCAATATGGCTGTTCCCAATCAGTTTCTGGTCTATTATTACTCTTGATATTTAACATTTTTTGGAAAGCTGATTATTGTTGCATTCAATTGGGGTGTCCATATCTAGCTTTTGTCACCTTGTAAAAGACACGAGGACCGTTTTGTTCGGACTAACAACTCTTTGTAGAATATTTTCAATATGACTGTTCCAAATCAGTTTCTGATCTATTATTACTCTTGATATTTAACATTTTTAGAAAAACTGATTGTTGCTCCATTCAAAATTGGAGCTTTTGTCACCTTGCAAATGACACGAGGACCGATTTGTTCAGACTAACCTATAGTCCTTTCTTTCAGCACCAGTTGCAAATTTGGTTTAAGGCGATATGCATAACGCTCGTAAAGTTTCTTCATTCTTGCCTCTGGTAGTCTAGGTCATCAGCATAACCTTGCGTTGTGGATCATAAGTCATTCAGTTGCCCATGACCAGGGATTAGAAGAAAGGTCTCTATATCAATGAAAGCACTCAAAGAGATCTCTTTTGCCATCAGTGTTTTGTCCAGATTACCGACTAGACAGTACAGGGAATTGACTGTGGATCTGCCGGCCTGATAAGCAAATTTTTTATAAAGCCGTTTCTGTTTAAGTGTTTCACTTCTTAGGTGTTGGCCGATAAGATTTTCCATTGTTTTTAGGAGAAAAAATGTTAGGCTAGGTGGGCAGTACAATTTTGATTCATCCGATGGGCTTTTTTTCGCTTTCGCTATGAACGTCACCCTATGCTTAAGATATATATATAACCTAAGGAGCTGCTGAACTTGAATAGCTCCTTCTTTAAGGAACATATTATTTTCAGACCTTCTTGTAGTAGGGCTGGAAAATTCCATGTTTCTCGGCAATTTGAAGGATTCAAAGCTTTTAATCGCACATTTTATTTTATTGGAGGTCAAGATATTTCTTGTTAGGCTTCTAC
The DNA here is from genome assembly GCA_034092305.1 of Diaprepes abbreviatus. NCBI lineage: Eukaryota > Metazoa > Arthropoda > Insecta > Coleoptera > Curculionidae > Diaprepes > Diaprepes abbreviatus. The sequence goes on from JASJET010000103.1 coordinate 21,811,910, forward strand.
TAGAATTGTTGGAGCTGTAAATAGCTTCTTTCCCTTGAACCTTTTCCAATTCATCTTCATATAGAGGGTTGAATCCTGGGAAATGAATCTGTAGAACTTTTATATTTTCTTCTAGATTTTCTGTATATTTTCCATTCGTCTGTTTAATAAGCCCGATACTATTAGAATGTTTTTTTTGAGGGCCAAGAGGGCACATCTCTCAAGGTCTTTTTTTTTAATGGACTGTTGCTTTCGAATACTTTTATTTGGATCTCCCAAGGGGCCACATCTCATTCCTCTCTCTCTGATGAAATGAGCCTAAACTCTTCCTAATCAGTTAGTTTTATGAATCTATGTTCTTTAAGCTGCAAGTTCGATGATTTGAGTTCGAACTTTATTTTCTGGTGGTTAGCCATTAAGAGGTCGTGAGATACATGCCAGTTTTGTATAGAATTTGATATAAATGGATCCGCGAGAATTAAGTCAAAGACATGTACACCAACCATCTACTTTGTGATTTACTTGTATTATTTTGAGTTCCTCAAAAAATTTTTTTATTTTCACCAGGTTAGTAGCTAACTATCTATTTCTAAGAAATATTCATGGTATCATGTACTTTAAAATTATAATTTTTAAAAAATACAGGGATTTCTAATAATATAATATTTTGAAAAAAACTAATTACGGTCGAAAAAAGAAAAGTTCTTTAAACCTAATGAAAGTACTGCTGATTTAAAAGAAGCTTAAAAATAACATAAATAAACTCATCCACATTATTAGGAACTACAGATCTTGTTTCTTATAACCTTTGATTGCGGTACGAATCCTATAAAAATCAGGTGAAATATAAACTTGCAAAAATCGATTAACCAAAATAAAGTAACCACAACAACATTTTCTTTAAGATTATCATAAATAACTTCAATATAACTTAATAAGTACTAACACTATTTTTAGAAAACTCCTAGATGACATCCTAACAACACATAGTTCTTTAACTTACTTGTGTTTTTCAGTTTTTTTAATAGTAGTTCTCGGTGGAAACCCATGGCTTTATCAGTCAAACTGTACTAAACTGGAAGTGAAACCCACAGGAAATAACTACTGCTTGAAGCCACGGTACCCTAATTGGGTCGATAGTAAATTGTAACGATACTTCATCTTAACAACCGTAATAAAACGTTGTAAATAAAACGTTAAACACTTAACTTAAAAAACCTTCTTTTTTGGTTCGTTGTACTTAATTTTATACATCAGTATTCCGAAAGGTTTACTAGTAGATTAATAAAACAATATAAAAGTGAAAAATAGAACCTCATGTCTACTTTTTTAATAGAATCTTTTTATGATTTTTGCTAAATCGGTATAAGGAAGATCCAAATTTATTACAATCCTTCACAATATTTCGATTCTATCTATGTTCCACGGTCTACGAACGATTTAATAAAATTGAATATATCGATCAAGTCAGCATGAAATGTCAGAAAAAAGAATATAAAAAATATATATATATGCAGGCCGTTATTTTTGGGGATAGCAAATTTTTAAGACATGAGAAGAGACGCTGTTTCAGATTTAGTTGACCGAATATGTACCAATACTGATTTTCAGATATTGACCAATTTTTAATGTTTCAAAAATGTCAATATAATCAATAGAAATTAATTATTTTACAGCTCTATAGACATTTTTTGTGTATATTGTTTACTACTTTGGCTTAGATGTATAAAAAAGATTTTTTAATTATTAACTTAAATTTTTATATATTTGTAAATATAATAACAGGTAATAAATACGTTCAAATAATTTTTAAAATTTTATTTTAAAATATGAAGACATACCTATTATCTTTTAGAAAGAAAAAAAAATATGTTGCAAAAAAAGTTTCTTAACCTTAGAAATAATTACAATATTTTAAGTTAAACTTGTGCCTAATTTAATATCTTCTTTCATTTTCATTTGTATTTATTTGTTCTATTTATCAGTTAATTGTGATTGTTCATTTTTAGCTGGTAATCAAATTCTTTCACTCAATCCGAAATAAACAAATCTCATAGAAGCCCGTGAAAGGAAGCTGTCAAACGGCATAAAAACAGAAGAAAAAAATATATCTGTGATATTCTTTCATGATGTCTTGGATAAGATAACAGAAAAGGCTTCTCATGTCGTGCTTCAAAAAAACTATGCATTTTTTTTAAACAATTATTCCGAAAAACCGTTTTTTATATATATATATATATATATATATATATATATATATATATATATATATATATATATATATATATATATATATATATATATATATATATATAACTTTTTGAATACTAAAATCGCTCAACAACTAAAAAAAAAAGTTATTGCAAAAAAACGTCAACATTAACACTTTACGAGGTGAACAACATGGGGGTACGCGGAAGAAGCACGACGTGGAGTCATGGTAGGGGGTACTCCTTCTCACCCAGTAAAACCGAAAACGTAGCTTCAAGTCGGAGCGCGACTGAAAAATTTACAATATGTCGGCTTCCGAGTAACATAGAGCCTTCCTTTTTTTCGATGACGGGTCTAAAAAATAGCGTTTAGCATATTTTCAACCCCCTCGGCCCACCCCACCCCATCCCCAAAAAACGCTTTTTTCTTTAAGAAATATCTGCTTCGCCTGGTTTTTTTTTTTCAAAATAAGCGCATTGCTCTAATTGGTCCCTCCCTCCAAGTTCGATAGGCCGAACCGCAAACAGGTGAGCTCGAACAGTTAATTAAAAAGAGAAAGGTCCACTAAATTCATATAGAAGAGGTGCTATTTAAGAATAATTTCCAGATATAAATTAAATAAATTGAGAAGAGTCTACAACGGTAAATTTTCTAACATACAAAAACTAATTAACCTTCTATTGTTACAAAAACATAGTTAAACAAAAAAATTTTAAGTTAACGTAAACGCTCCAAATTTAATTAATGAAACAAATTATAAATCTAATTATTAAAATATTTTTACATTCGTTTAATATACAGGAAACATTTTTCCTGCTCACAAATAATATAATTAAATTTAAAAAAATAAAATAATTTTAAGAAAGCATTTTCGACGTTCTTTTTGCAACAACTTTTTTGTTTAGAACAAAAAGTCATTTTGTTGATCTTTTTAAAACGCGCAAACTGTCTCTACATTTTTTCTTTCTATATTCTGCGGTTTCTCTTTAATCTCGAAAAATTCGATTTTTCGGCATAATTATTTAAAAAAAGATGTATAGTTTTTTTTTGAAGCACGAGATGCGAAACCTTTTCTGTTACCTTATCCAAGACATTCATGCAAGAAAATCACGGATATGAATTAAAAAATTTGTTAAATCTTCCCTTCTCGTCATCAATCAGCAAATGATCTACTAATACTTTTTCTATAATTTTGCAAAATTTCTAAATAATTGTGCATATTTAAATTATCTGACAGAAAATAATATTCAACTAACGTTATATCAATCACATCTGCACCTAAATCAGCAGTGATCCAACACTGTAGATTATAGAAATTTGTAATAATTTATCGAGAAAACTTCGACTCATCAATCCGTAAAAATTTTTTGTGTAGGATCCTTTCTGAAGATCCTGTAACGGAGTTTAATGGAATAGATGCTGCTTGTCGGAATAATTCATAAAGATACATAACAATTTCCGTGATACTTAAAGCATGGTAAAACCACCTTAGATGTGGACGATTCTTAAACATGGAATAGCTAAAAGAACAGCTCTTTTGGCACTCTTTTTATTATCCAAATAAATGAAAAATAGTTGACCTTAAACAACTTGCATCATGCATATTAACTTTTTTTAAATAGTTATAAATTACTTTATTATTTGAAATATTTAAATAATTATTTTTCATTAAAATTTTGTATTTGTTAAGACGTATTTTTTCTAAACTCGGTAAAGGTGAGTTAAAAATTCAAATAATAAAATAATAATGAGACCTAGAACTTGTTATCGATTAAAGTTCTTTATCGGCGTTTCTTACATTTCTCTAGTATATCCGTGATATAGGACAGTTTAAAACAATTATTGTTCAAATTAATCAATCGCTACATTTCTAGAAAATATCTACTCGCATAAATCCAGTCTTATTAAATTAAAATTGAATTGTTTACTATTAGAAAAAAACACAGCTAATTTTTTTTATATCCAGTCGAGTTGAGACATGTCTATAATACCTTTATCATATGTAAGAGTAATGATCTAGAACTAAATGACTTTTTGACCCAACAAATTTAATGCATCTGCTCAGTTACTCACCCTGAATGTAATAATCTTTCACTCCAATAAAATTGTTTAAATGTCAGTATCGTGCATCTATATGTAACCATACAGACTCACTCGACAATGAGGTACCAAGTCTTATTTACAACAAACTCCTCCGTGTAAAACTAATAAAGATGCTATAATCAATTATCCGACCAAGACCACTGAATAACAAAAAGCGCATTCTTCCCTCCCACTCCCATATATTAAGGGACTGTGCTACAATCAACTTTAATTTTTTAAATAGTGACCCCCCAATATTTTGTACACTTTTAGACTCCTTGCAAAATTCTAAACATTTTTTCTGTTACATGTTCTATAACTAAATGTAACTGTTTTTGATTTATCGACAGTTAAAACTTGAAACGAAATAGAGTAATTATTTACCAGCGAAAGTGATTCAACGACCCGTCCCTTTATCAGATTTTAACAAATTGCCATGTTGAGTCAATTTTAACTGAAAATATAACTTACTGACGCACAGAAGATAGAAATTCTTATGATAGGTAAGAACCTAGGAAAAAGTACATCAGTTTTCTAGAAAAATATCCTAATCTTCCACAACTTTGAAGAAGGGGACCTATTGTATGGCCGCCTAGGTCTCCAAACTTAAACTTAAAGCCTCTTGATTTCTTTTTATGGGGTTAGGTTAAAGGTAAAATTTTCCAAACTAGGCCAGTTGACATAGAAGACTTAAAGAATCGGATCATTCAAGAAATACAGTTTATTACTACAGAAGTAATCATGAATGTTCAGAATGGATTTATAAATCGGTTAGGTTACTATCAATTAACCAATAAGAGGAATTTTCAACTTTCAATAAACGGATAATCAAATTATTGTTACTACTTCATTTCAACGTTTATCTTTCGATAAATCGAGAACAGTTACATTTAGGTATAAGACACGTAACAGAAAAAATGTTTAGAATTCTGCAGATAGACAAAAATTATATAAAATTTGTATATTTAACAAGTCAAAATTGATGATAGCACACCTTCTTTCGAGTCACTAATGTATGATCTAATATATTGAAAGAATTCATACCAAAAAACCAAGTCAACGTGTCCGAATGATTTTTCAAAAATCCACCTACCGTTTTTTGAATAATGAATATATTACAGACATTATGCCTTCATTGTATACTTGGGGCTTATTTACTCAAACAAAATCTAAAATCACCACCCAGAAAAAATATGTGCTCACAAAGTTCCCTGATTGTGATGAAATATATATTAAAGAAACCAAAAGTCCGCAGTTTGAATTAAGAAACATAATTATATAAATGGTCTCATCAAAAATAATAATGCATACTTCATTATATCCAATGTTGAGATACCTTATCTTTGAATACCACTGCTTTGTAACAGTAAGTCACTGAATTATGTGCAATGAAGTGAGATCTAACATTGTAATGAACATAGCTTATATATAAGCTCGTAATCCTAAACTAAAACCTGTAATTTTTGACACGAATATATCCTTTTTCACTAAAGAAAAGTCCAATTTGTTGGGCTAAATTGACATGCACACATTTCCTCCAATGTACATTAGGACTCTCACTGTAAGGACCATTCCAACTTTATACCATACAGACAGTTTGGCGACCAATTTTTATTCCAAAGGCCTAAACTTCGTTTTTCTCACTTCTTGCGAGAACTCATCCACATACGACTTGTCACTTTGACGACAAAAACGGAACTGTAACCTACTAGCAACTTCCTTTTAGTCCATTTATATCTTTATTTGAATCATTATAACCATAATAAAACAAATTAGAATTTAAAAAACAAATTATAGAAATATTACAACTATTTATTTCCACCGAAACTTCAAGTATTTACTCTTTGGATATATTTTATATTAAACATGATCTTAGACTTTTTTTATTTCGAAAATCGATATTATTTTCTTCTTAGCCAGAACCGTAAAACCTCTTTAATACATTTCAGAACGTAACCAATTCGTCAAGTCATCAACGTCAGCATTTCTCCCGTTTTATGAAATCGTTAATTTTTTTCCCAATAAAATTTTTGCTGACTTGATGATTCCGCAAAATATTTTTAATATTTAATATGGAAATAATTAAATTGCTTACGAAATGGAAATATTAGTTTATTCATTGAGTATTAATTTATGTTTATATAAACAAAAACATTATAAGGATTAAGATAACTAATTCTTTAAAAATTAAAAGCAGAAAGTTGATAAAAAAAAGTGTATTTCCTATATTGTTGATAAATTTTACAAAAAATATGCTACTTAATAATAAACATAATATAATTGGCAATTGCCTAATGCACTTTTATTTTCAATATTATACATTATCGCCCTTATAATTGGATATTACCTGAGTCACGCTAGTACCGACACAAAATTAAAAAATTGATCAAGCGAGAGTCGGATACGCATAATGTTATAGTTCCGTAGTAGTGACTAAAATATGGTTGTCGAACTTGCATTATATTTACTTGTTTATTTATTTTTACGACGTTTCGATTAGGTTGTATCTCTAATCGTTATCAAGTATAAACTGAATGTTTTGTCTTAAGGCTACGCGCTTATACAGGGACTGTGTCCATTGAAGCGCAAAGTTTCGCTTCACTGTACACAACTCAATGATTTGATGTCACGAAGTAGTGGTTGCCAAAGATTAAGTATTTTAACACTGGGTTTACTGAAGATTCCATTATTATTTTTAATGTAAGCTGCTTCTATATATTTTGTTTTTTTCATGTTGTGTTCCATATATATTGCCGCAGCTTCAAACTATTTTATATGGCCTTGTTTATCCCAGGCGTGTTCTGCAATACCTGATCTCGACGTTTCCTCTTTTTGTGTATGAGTTTTATGTTCCTTAATCCTAACTTCTAGTGGTCGTTTGGTTTCTCCAATATACATTTCACTACACTCACATGGAACTTTGTGAAGACATTCCTTCTCGGTAGTTTTTGGTTTCGTTTTTGTTAAATGAGCTCTAAGTGTATTTTCTGATTTAAAGGCTGTTTTTATATTATAATTTCTGGCAATTCGTCTTATTTTCCACGAAGTTCCCTTAATGTACGGAATTGTGAAGAATGAATGTGTTTCTTGCTGTCCAGTGGTCGTTGTTCTAAAGTTATTTATAACATCGACAATTAATTTTAAAGGATAACCATTCTGTTGTAAATCGTATCTAATGTTTGCTACCTCTTTTTCCAATGAATCGGCATTATTGCATATAGATATAGCGCTATTATACAGGTTGCGTATAATTCCCCGTTTTGTTACAACAGAATGATTAGAACTATGGATAAGATATTGTATGTGTTGGCTTCCTATATACTGAAGTTTTAATAGTTTCGTTTGAACGATTCACCATAACATCTAGGAAGAGCAATTGATCACTTACTTCTGTTCCATGGTAAACTTAATTGTAGGCCGAATGTTGTTTAGATATTTCAAAAAATCATTAAGTTCATGATCATTGCCCTTCCATACGATGGAGGTATCAGAGACATATCTCAACCAGACCTTCGGTTTCACTGTTGAACTTTCTATGGCATGAGTTTCAAACCATTCTGTATATATATATATATATATATATATATATATATATATATATATATATATATATTAGATGTTTCAAAAAATCATTATGTTCTAGATCATTGCCCTTCCATAGGATAAAGGTATCATCGGCTTATCTGGACCAGAATTTCGGTTTCACTGTTGCTGTTTCTATAGCATGAGTTTCGAACAGTTCTATATATACATATAAACATATACATATATATATATATATATATATATATATATATATATATATATATATATTGGCAACTAATGGAGAGAGTGAAGAACCCATCGAAAGCACGTCATGCTGAGCGTAGAACTTGTCCTTTACTTGAAAGTAAGCACTACGCAAGCAATACTCCAAAAGGTCCATTACCCCATCTAGTGGTAACGTTGTTCGAAACTTTACGCTTCAATGGACACAGTCCCTATAAAAGATCGTAGCCTTAAGACAAAACATTCAGTTTATACTTGATAATGATTAAAGATACAACCTGATCGAAACATCGTAAAAACAAACAAAAATAAAGATAATGCAAGTCCGACAACCACATTTTAGTCAATCTTCAACATTGTCCACAACCTTCAAACATCCGTAGTAGTTATTGGCGTTGTTGGGTTTTTCTGCAGTTGCGTTGCACGTCTCTCTTAAAGTTAATTGAAAAGATGTGCTTGCAAAAGTTTATCACTAATTATGGACTTTTTATTAAATTAATAATCGTAACTTAGTCGTACCAATTTTTAATGAAGTACTTACGAAGTCCTGTCATGTCGAATTTTTTCTCGTTTATGATTGAAATCTACCGTTGGAAAAATGAAGGGAAGCACTGCAGAATTTTAGATTTGTGTCTAAAGCAAATCAAGACAGAATTCCAGAAATCTATAGTATAAATATAAACTGATATAAAGGTTGTAGTAAATGTTGAACGGTTAAATCAAATAGATAATATTGGAAAATATGAAATAGACCCGTTTAAACTCCGTACTTCCATATCAAGAATGCTACACGATCTGCGCCCTTTATAAAAGGACCAAAATTACTATTTGAATAACTTGCTTTCTTACCCTGTTCATTCACCAAAAATCACACTCTTAATGTGTGAATGAGGCGACATATTTAGTTGCATTTTTGAAGACCTATTCAACGATATACCAAAAGAGGGGAGAAACAAGAAATAGGAAATGAAATTTTGAACCGTTTTTTTTATCTCTCATAAATTAATGGAAATAATTTAGCCGTAATAATTTTCGTTAAAAATATTTAGTAATGGCTGTTACGTCAAAAATTTTCAGATCCAGCCACTTTGGAGGCTCATATTTCATAAATAAAACAGAGAAATAAAAATGCTATATCTCATATTTAATTACATTGAGCACATATCCAATGAAACCCCATTTGATGAAGCAAACAAAAAAAATCATGGATATTTTTTACGCAGGAGGAGGTACCCTAATATTTTTCAATTTCGCCTTTATTGGGTTAATTGAAAACTTGTACAAAATATCATACCAGGCTGGGACATACATACAGAAGGACGGACGGACATGACAAAACTGTATGTTTCTGACTGACCATGGAACCCAAAAACATTACTTTTACAAACATGTTTCATATTTTTTTATGTATGTACACCGATTACTCCGAAACGGTGGCACCGATTTGAATGAAATTTTTTACGTTATATTCAGGAAGTTGCTGCGGTGGTCCCATATTTTTTTGGATGAAATTGGTACAGTGAACTTAAAGATGGCGCTGACAATATGGAGGCCAAAAAAATTAATTTTGTCCAATTTTCTCCAAAATTGGTATGGGGGAATGTTCGGGGTCGTACACAACGAATCTGAGATTATTTTTTAAAAATTCAATATGGCGGATCCAATATGGCGGACAAAAAAATTTAATTTTATCTGATTTTCTCCAAAATTGGTGTGGAGGAGTTTTCGGGGTCGCATATAACGAATCCAAAATATTTTTTAAAAATTCAATATGGCAGATCTAATATGGCACACAAAAAAAATCAGTTTTATCCAATTTTCTCCAAATTGGTACGGTGGAGTTTTCGGAGTCGCACATAACGGATCTAAAATTATTTTTAAAAAATTCGATATGGCGAATCCAATATGACGGAAGAAAAAAAAATTTTGTCCGATTTTCTCCAAAATTGGCATGGGGGAGTTTTCGGGGTCGCATATAACCAATCTGAAATTATTTTTAAAAAATTCTATATGGCGTATCCAATATGGCCAATAAAAAATTTATTTTATCCTATTTTTATCAAAACTGATAGGGGGAGTTTTTGGGACCGCACATTACGAATCTGAAATTACTTAAAAAAAATTACATATGGCGTATTAAAGATTCTACATCTCTGTCTAAAATCAGTATTGGGGGTCCTTGAGGGTGTAAATTATGAATTTAAAAATATTTTTTCAAGTTTCATTTTACATTGTTCGATTTTGTTCATAGATGGGACTGAATCGTTTTTGAGGATGTAAATAGCAAATATAAAATTATTTTAAGAAAATCTAATATGTCAGATGCAATATGACGGTCTAGAAATTGTAAATTTCCAGATTTCTACCAAAATTGGTAGAGCTTTGAAGGTTTTAGATTCAGATTAGATTAAGACCTTAAAATTATTATTTTTGAAATTCAATATGGCGGACCAATATGATAGGTTGAAAATTTTACCTTATTCGCATTTTTTCAGATTTGGTATTAAGGGGGTTTTGGGGTCGTGTATTACGATAATGAAGTTAATTTTTTGCAACTATTAAGTTGATAAGATACAATATGACTGACTGAAAATTTTACATTTTCCGATTTTGTCTAAAATTGACATTGCGGTGTTCTTGGAGCGTATACAAACTCAATATGCAGTATAAATGATATCGGACTAAGAAATTTACATCTCAAGGTCTTTAAATGTCGATATTAGAAGGTTTTGGGGCCTATATTATCAATCTAAAATTAATGTGAAATTTAAGATAGTGGATTTATTATGACAGACTAAATATTTGTTTGACACAATTTCACTGGTATTTGGAGAACTCTAAGAATCAAAAAATTTGTAATGGTTCATTTTAGAGTGATTTATAAACTTTGGATAAAATGGGTACTTTTTCGCCGCCTTGGAGTCATTGCGAAGTACACTAATCTCAATTAGTACTTGGTTCAAATAATTTATAGATATCATAATGAATTCAAAACTAAAAATCGAAAAATAAAATGTTTATAAAAAAATTGAACCGACTTCTAAAAAAACTATAAATTTTTATATGAAATTGAAATTCTTGAAGTCGGCGCCAAATTATTTCTAAATGAAATAAATAACTAGTAATATATACAAATTATGGTAAGAATGCAATTGCCAATAAAGTATTTTTAATTTGTTTATGCGAATCACATTTTGTCAGGTATTAGTTTGGCGCCGACTTCAAAAATTTCAATTTCATATAAAAATGTATAGTTTTTTCACTTTTAGCGCACTTTTAGAAGTCAGTTCAATTTTTTTATAAAAATTTTATTAATTGTGTAAATGTCTCGGCCTTTCCCTGATTCAAGTTAAAAATTATATTTACTGAATGTAAACTAGCTCAGTTAATGTAATTACTAAAGTATTATTTCATAATCTACGTTTTTGTTATATATGGGGACAAAATACATTAGTTCTAGGTTATCCCAGATGAAAAAAAAGTGCAGACTGAACAATATATCTTCGAATTTAACAGCAAACTCTCGCAGCCTTAAAAATGATCCAGTCCATTTATCTTTAGGCATGACAAGAAATTTAAACGACACCTGGTTTTCGCACGTACAATTTTTCTTCAACGTCAAACTCACAACCAACATCAGCTAATTTCAAACTGAAAGTATGGTGCTATGTAGTGTATTATATCGTTGCAGTTACATGTTTGTGTTACGTTGTAAATCACAGAATGTAGTAACCTGCACGTTATTTCACGTAAAACGCTGCGGCATACGGCACTGACACAAATGTATTGCTTTCCAGCTTTAAAACGTAAATCCACTGTTATATATTAAAGAAATCTCACAGAAATTATATTGATTAGACCTAAAGCGAATATACTAAAATTTGTGTACATTTTAAATTGTTGGAAAATTAAACGAAAACCTAAAAGAACAGACTGAATATTTAATATAAATAGATCCTGATATAAGAATGAACATAATTTTTATTTTTAACTTCCTTGTTTCACATGAAATACCACAAAATATCATTACCTTACTTGAAAAATTGTTTTTTTTTTCAATCCACAAATACCACTTTCGTACCTTTATATTGACAACTTACGCAAATACTGAAAATTTAGTGACCTTTAAGGCGAAAAAACTGCACTAAAAACGTCGACAATGAAAAGATATGCTATATACGTAAAAATACCAACTTTAATATCCCATTTGCTTCTGAAAAAAAAATACTCTAGGAAAATATTTTTCATCACTGGTTTCAGCAAAGGTTAAACTACGTTGTTTCTTCATTTTATAACAACATTTTAAACTAGCAAGATGAAAAATGCTCCTTCTGACATAAATAAATTGAGGTATCAGACACCAAAATATAGATCTTGATATTTTGTACCTTAAATAATCAATATTTGCACAAGATAAAGCCACGAAAGTTGACATTTTTGAAAAAGAAAAGGACTCTCCCATAGTATAAAATATGTTGAACTTTCAAAAAGTTTTACTTTTGGAATATATGAAGGTCTAATATAGTTACTTTTGAAAATTATTTTCATATTATACAGGGTGTCCCAAAAGTATATTATTGCATTTTTGGATTATCCGATCAAAATAAGTGCCTACTTTAATAAGGTTTATAGTATCCAAAACTTAAGGGTTTTTAAATAATTTAAATTTTGACAAAATCTAACCTAATTTTCATGTTTCAAATCCTTAAGAAGTATTTCAATTATGTACTCAAAATTTACAGTGAAATGAAACAATAAATCATATTTAACTGACTTCTAAAAGAAGGAGGTACTCAATTCGTCGACTATGTATTTTTTTATGTATGTATACCGATTACTCCGGAATGGCTGCACCGATTTGAATGAAATTTTTTACGTTATATTCAGGAAGTTGCTGCAGTGGTCTCAAATTTTTTTAGATGAAATTGGTGCAGTAAAATCCAAGATGGCGCTTAAAATATGGCGGCCAAAAAGAATAATTTTGTCCGATTTTCTCCAAAATTGGTCTGGGGGAATGTTCGGGGTTTTACTCAACGAATCTGAAATTATTTTTTTTAAATTCAAAATGGCGGATCCAATATGGTGGACAAAAAAATTTAATTTTACCTGATTTTCTCCAAAATTGGTATGGGGGAGTTTTCGAGGTTGCACATAGCGAATTCAAAACAATTTAAAAAAATTCAATATGGCGGATCCAATATGGCGGACAAAAAAATCGATTTTCCCGATTTTCTCCAAAATTGGTACGGAGGAGTTTTCGGGGTCGCACATGACGAATCTAAAATAATTTTTAAAAAATTCAATATGGCGAATCCAATATGGCGGACAAAAAAATCAATTTTGTCCGATATTCACCAAAATTGGTACGAAAAAGTTTTCGGGGTCACACATGACGAATCTAAAATTATTTTTAAAAAATTCAATATGGGGTATCCAATATCGTGGATAAAAAACTAATTTTGTCCGATTTTTTTCAAAATTGATATGATAGCACATAACGGATTTGATGTTATTTAAAAAAAATTAAATATGACGGATCTAAGATGGAGGATTAAAGATTCTACCTCTCTCGATTTTGTCTAAAGTCGGTATTTGGGGATTTTTGTTAGTGTTAATTACGAAATTAAAATATTTTTTGAAAAACTCAATCTGGCGGATTCAATATGGTGTCCTAAAAATTTTACATTTTTCGACTTTCTCCAAAACTGATACAGAGGGTTCTTGAGGGTGTAAATTATAAATTTAATAGTATTTTTTCTGGATTCAATACGGCGAACACAATATAGCTAAATAAAAATTTTACATTTTTCGATTTTGTTCAAATGTGGAACTGAATCGTTTTTGAGGATGTAAATAGCGCATATAAAATTATTTTAAGAAAATCTGATATGTCAGATGCAATATGACCGTTTAGAAATTTTAAATTTCCGGATTTCATCTAAAATTGGTACTAGGGGGCTTTGAAGGGTTTAGATTAGATTAAGACGTTAAAATAATTTTTTTGAAATTCAATATGGCGGGTCCAATATGGTCGGTTGAAAATTTTACCTTATTCGCATTTTTTCAGATTTGGTATTAGGAGGTTGAGAGGTGGTGTATTACGAATATGAAAATAATTTTTTACAACTATTAGGTTAATAAGATACAATATGAAGGACTAAAAATTTTAAATTTTCCGGTTTCATATAAAATTAATATTACGGGGTTCTTGGGGCGTATACAAAGTCAATATACAATATAAAATATATCGGGCTAAGAAATTTACGTCTCAAATTCTTTAAATATCTATATTGGAAGGTTTTGGGGCCTATATTACCAATCTAAAATAATTTGAAATTTAAGATAGTGGATTTACTATGACAGACTAAATATTTGTTTGACAAAATTTCATTGGTATTTTGGAGAACTCTAAGAATCCAAGAATTTTTAGTGGTTCACTTTAGGGTGTTTTACAATTATGGATAAAATGGGTACTTTTTTACCACCTTGGAGTCATTGTGAGGTACACTAATCTCAGTTAGCACTTAGTTCAAATAATTTATGAATATCATAATGAATTCAAAACTAAAAATCGAAAAATAAAATTTTTATAAAAAAATTGAACCTATTTCTAAAAGTGCCCTAAAAAGTGAAAAATATCTATAAAGTTTTATATGAAATTGAAGTTTTTGAAGTCGGCACCAAATTATTTCTAAATGAAATAAATAACTACTAATATATGCAAATTATAGTAAGAAAGCAATTACAAATAAAGTATTTTTAATCTGTTTATACGAATCACATTTTGTCAGGTATTAGTTTGGCGCCGATTTCAAAAATTTCAATTTCATATAAAAATTTCTAGTTATTTTTCACTTTTTAGGGCACTTATAGAAGTCAGTTCAATTTTTTTATAAAAATTTTATTTATAACCTAATTATAATAAATTTGCTATATTATACAGGGTGTCCAAAAACTAAAACAAATCAAATAAGAACTTTAAGCGGCTATAACTTGATTAATTTAAATAGAACGCTATACTTTTTACCTTACTAGAAAATGTACCTTTTAAATACCTATCGAATGGTGTAAGGGTGTTCTACAGGTAAGTCTACACGTTTCACAGAATACGCCAAATTATCGTTTTCGGCACCATTTTGTGTTTTTTTGAATAGATGTTCTAATGTATCTAATTGCCTATGGCATTTAGAAATGACAGGTAATTTACAACTATAAGAATAATAATCAGGAATATCTTTACAAATGTCCAGAAACTCGGAACGCGATTTATAGTAGTCTAGCAGGCTATAAGAGCAATAATGGTAATAACATGTTGACGATAGCACAAAACAAGCAAAATATTCATAGTAGATGTCGAAATGTCGAACATCCATTTCCATACACATACATATTCTTTTTTCGAAACCACTGCTAACTCTGGACAACATTTGCCGGGTTACAGTTTGAAAAACGTCTCTATGCGTATTTTCATATCTTGTGGTATTGTCGGAAGCGCATTGTAGACAATTCCTCTTATGTATCCCCGTAAAAAGAAATCTGGTGGAGTTAAGTCCGGAGATCTCGGGGGCCAATTTTGAAATCTTCTCTCCCAATCCACCTGTTCCCAAAATTGACATTTAAAAATTGTTAAACTTCGCGATGATAATGAAGCGGAGCTCCATCCAGTTGAAGCCACATAGTTGCTCTAATATTTAAAAAGGACATCTGCTAATAACCCTGGAAGCTGATGTACAAGAAAATCGCGAAAGATCAAACCATTTAAAGGTCCTTCAAAAAAGTTGGGTCCAATTAAGCATGGATCCAGTATTCCTCCCCACACATTAACCGACAACCTATTCTGGTTTCTCATAACTCTGCATTCATGCGGATTTGAATCAGAATAGTAATGGAAGTTGTGTCTATTCACGAAACTATTGTTATGAAAAGTACATTCATCACCAAACAACACATTATCAAAAAAGTGTTTATTTTCTTCCACTTTATCTAACACCCACAAGCAGAATTCAGTTCATTTGTCAAAAATATTTCCGTGAAGCTCTTGACAAAGCTGTATTTTATAAGGATGAAATCTGTATTTGTTAATAATCCTTGAAACACTTCCTTGGATAATGTATTTTCGGATATATGATTCTGACTAATATTGGGATTTTCGATCACTGAACCAAGTACAGTAAAAACATTTTCTTCACCCTCAGTGACAGGTTTTCATATAACAGGTTTTTTATAACTGACATTTCCACTTTCCCGAAACTGGTTTAATAGTCGCACAGAAACGATTGGTTTAGGATGATTTCTTTCAGGAAACCTTTGAGCATAGATCCGAGAAGCCAACAAACAATTTTGATGACATTCTCCAAGGATAAAAATCATATCAATACGCTCTTCCTTTGGATAAATCTTTATATTTACAAATCAATAACACAACAATATTCAAATAATTCAGTTCCATAAATGAAGTTTCACAGTTACAAAAAATAATACCGCTATTACGGCAACAGGCTTTGCAGACTAAACTGGCAGATTAAATGAATTATCTGATGTTTCTAAATGCCATAGGCAACTAGATACATTAGAACATCTATTCAAAAAACAAAATGGTGCAGAAAACGATTATTTGGCGTATTTTGTGAAAATGCGAAGACTTAGCTATAGAACACCCTTATACCATTCGATAGGTATTTAAAAGGTACATTTTTTGGTACGGTTTATTATAACTGGGATATAAAATATGATTTATTGTTACACTTCACTGTAAATTTCGAGTATATAACTGAAATACTTCTTAAGTATTTAAAACATGAAAATTAGGTTAGATTTTGTCAAAATTCAAATTATTTAAAAATCCTTAAGGTTTAGGTACTAGAAACCTTAGTAAAATAGACACTTATTTTGATTGGAGAATCCAAAAATGCAATAATATACAAGGGATTCCATTTAAAAAACACAACTTTGATACTTTCAGAGCTTTTGGCACACCCTGTATGATATGAAAATAATTTTAAGAAGTAACTATATTAGACCTCCATATATCCCAAAAGTAAAACTTTTTGAAGGTCACGTATTTTGGCAGCAATATTCCGTGCCGTATAGGGTGAATAACCCTGTATATATTTTAAAACATCGTGAAATATCTAAAATTTGAAATTATTTATTTATGAAGATCACTTGGGTTTCATATTAACATATGTTATGATACAAAATCAGCAAGCAACTTTATATCGTACAAGTATAAATTATAAAAATATATGAAATATGTGTTCTATCATAGAAACGGTATATATTTAACAAAATAAAACGGTAGTGGTTACTGTTACGTATGTGTACGTTTTTCAGAAATTTTTTAAACACCAAAAATTAATTTTTCTAATAAGGATCAAAATAATTGGTGTCGATATATCTCGAAATTGCCAAAATTTAAATAATTAAGCATCTTTTGTAAAGTAAAAGTATTAAGATCGTAAATGTTTTTAGTGTTACACATTATAAACTTATGTACACAGTGAACTATACATATTGTTAAAATTAAAACGCTGCGAAAAACAATAATTAAGGTTGTATACAATGTAGGCAATTTTTTCTCCAAAAATTAACATTTTCTCCAAAATATTTCCAGATTCACGCGCAACCACCCAATACACCTCGCCCTCGAATGAACTCGGCCATCTTCGTGTCGAACAGCGGCCCTGGTATTGACCCAAAGGAATTTTTCCGCCGTTACGGATCTGTATCAAAGCTTTGCCGAAAAGCCAGGAGCGTAGACAACATATCTTTAGAAGAGAAGCATTTCGGACTACCTACACTATCTATTAGTGGCCCCTCACCACCCGAAGCTGAAGAGGAGACGGAAATTGCCGAGACCGAGAGGTTTCTAGCGTAAAGTTTTAAAATACTTTGTTTAGTGTTTTGTACTTTAAAATGACTGTATACTTCGTTAAAAAAAAGTGGAACTTGTTTTATCCAATATCCATTCTTTGGATTCCTATCTTTTTTTTTGTAGGTGAGTTCTCCATAACTTTATTTAACGTTCCTTATAACTATAATTTATAAAAAGTTTTGTATATGGATTTATTAAAAGTGCTTTATCTTATATTCAGTCAAATTTGCATTTAAAACTTGAAATTGAATAAGTAAGTTTGAAGTGACAAGTCAGGCACGACTTTACTTCCCATTATAATTAAGTCAGGTCTAAATTTTAAACCTCCCTAATCCACGATGCATTAGTCTTGCTATTTACGCTGTAACGCAAAGCGACGCAAGCATTTTCCTCATCAAATAAAAGAATACATTATTATATTCCAAGACGAGCTAACACGATACCAGTTAATATTTACTCTTCACTGTTCACTTATAGAAAGTTAGTCAAATATTGCCCTGTGACATGCATTAATCAGTTAAAAAAAGCATTCCACTTAACGTCGAATTTTATTTTCTTCTACTATTTGTCTGGACACTTTTAACGTAAGATCAAACTCACGGGTTATGAATTGCAATATGCATTAGACGTATGTAATAAAAACATGTGTTTCAAATAAAGTACTTTTAGTAAATCCAGAAGTTAATCCGTATCTATCTGTTCACCGAAGAGTAAAGATAAAAAACTATATAAAATATTAAACTTTTTAATACCCCACTAGTTCTTTTGATTAATTGTAACAAGGGTAATAAGATTCTTGTAAAAGTGCTACTAACAAATGATAAAAATATAATCTTAAAATAGGTTTTACAGTTCTTTTAAAAATTATATGTTGTAATTTTAAAAATAATAGAAGGATTCTTTAACTCTAGAATAATTTTTTACTTGCTGAAATGAGGGTCCATTAGTTCAGGGGGCCACGTCATTTTAAAAATGACTTTAAAATATCATTTTAAGTAATTTTACCTTCCTTCTTTCATATCTATATCAAAGAGTCGTCATGAAGAGTTGCAGTTGAATATATATTAAAAAATCACGTGATAGTAGCCAACACAAAAGAAAAACGATTAATATGTTTCTTATTGTGGCTAGAGGGCATCTATCATTAAAAATTTCTTTTTTTTTTAATAAATTTTGTTTAACGTATAAAAATTTGGTAATTATTCACATTCATGCAATTATATATAGAGAAGTATCAAATAAATATTTATTTAAATAAAACATGTATAGATCAGATTTATTGCTTAACATATTAAATTTTATGTTGTAAGAAATGTTAATAAGCTGAAACTCTTCACCATAGTGAGACTCTTAATGTAATATAACATATAAACTACTGTACGATTTCAGGATGAGCTGTAGTTAAGGTGCCAATTGACTTAAAAATCGGTACAGACTGTAGTAAACCTGTAGCATAGGCATGCGTTAGGGTTTTTTTGGGTAACGACTTCTTTCTGACACTGTTTTTGATTTAATCTCGAAAGTTTTTGGTTTTTGGCAACTTAAACCATGAGATTTTTTGGTATATTAAGCTTGCTTAGAAAAAATAACAATGAAAGTTGCTTTATCTATCCTCGTTTAAAAAGGGAGTCTGAAATTAGCACAACAATACATGGAGATTGTTTATAAATCAAATTTTCTCAATAATGTATTTCACTCAAAACACTCAGTTTGAAATTTGTCAAACTGACAACAACTTTTAAGAATTAATATGATTACTTATCAATTTTGTTCGATTTTTTATAAATTTATAAGTGATATTTGCACTTTTTGGATAAAGAAAACAAATCTTAACTAATAAAAATTTAAATTTCCCAAAAAGATTATTAAATTTGACAAATCAAAGTTCGGTGACCACAACCCAAATCGTTCTTTGACCACACTATCTATTTAATTAAATATTATGGAAAGTTTAGTGATTAACACACAGAAAATTTATTTATAAATTATTAATTTATTTTCGCAGATATTCTTTAAAAAATAAACCTGCTACATCTGAAAGGAATTCAAAAAAATATTAATCAGTTAATGAATTTTATTTATGATGAAAGAAAATAATCTTGGGTTGCATCTAAATGAAAGACCAACGTTACTTGATACCGGTCAACATTATCTGTTTTCAAAATCGCTTGGAAAAACTTTTTTGTTATAGCGATATGTTGATATTTCTATTTAGCTTAATTCTGAACGCGTTAAGCTCGTTAGCAAATACGCAAATCAATTAATCAAACACATAGTTTGACTACGTAATTTTTGGTTTCGCTATTTTCTCGTAGATTGCATTTCAGAGCTTTTCAGATTCCCTTTTTAGTCAAGTCTTTATTATATGAAGTATTCTATTTCTTTAACTATTATACTGCATACTAAGAACATTGTAAAAAATACTTGCCATTAGTTCTAATATTCAACTTAAATAATAATATATTAAAATTAGAAAATTCTTTTAACAAAACTGAAAGATTTATTTACTAAGGTAAGCTAGTTGTTAGTTATAGATACTAGTAAAAGTTTAATAGAGAGTACTATTCTGATGCAGTATTTTCGTAACTCACCCAGTCTTGACTTAAAAATGTACATTACTTTCTGAGAAGGGCCTATTTTAGATGTACAAATATTTTTGAAAAACGTCCAAATGTGTTGGTAATTTCACTGGTAAAAAAAAGATATGGGTACACCATATATCTTCTTGCAATAGTTACGAGTTACATTTTTTTGACTGTTTAGATAGTCGAAATTTACGGTGTCATAACAGTTAAATTGATACAACCCATAAATATCGCATGACGTTATAGGATTTGTCCACATATTTCTGATAATCATGGTACATTCATTACTTTTAAATTGTTTGACTATACGTACAGGAGCCAGTAAAAATCTAGGAACACTACTAGTTTTAAAAAAGAAAAGTGTATGTGATATGAACCCCAGACTAAATCAAGAAAATAAATATACCAAAGGTTCACTATTACAACGGTTTACTAACACCAAACAAAAAAAAATCGAAAACTATTACGGAATGAATACAAATTATAACAAAAAACTGTACATTCTTAGACTCGCAAAAATCTAAGCGCATAATACATATTTACGTTTTATATGCTTAATAGGCATTTTAAATAAAATAAAATATCAGTTTATATCAACTAATTAATACTTACGTTTGTTTGAAGTTGTAGACAATATTGAAGATTGACTAAAATGTGGTTGTTGGACTTACATTGTGTTTATTTTTGTCCATTTTTACGACGTTTCGATAAAGTAGTATCTCTAATCGTTATCAAATATAAACTGAATGTTTTGTCTTAAGGCGAGCTTATATAGAGACTATGTCCATTAAGGCGCAAAGATTCGGTTCACTGTACACACCTCAATAATTTAATGTTACAAAGTACTGGTTGCCAAAGATTAGGTATCTCAACATTGGGTTTATTGAAGATTCCATTATTATTTTTAATGTAAGCTGCTTCTATAGATTTTCTTTTTTTCATGTTGAATTCCATATATATTGCAACAGCTTCACACCATTTGATATGGTGGTGTTTATTTCGCAATGTTCTGGAATCTCGACGTTTCCCCTTTTTGTTTAAGAGTTTTATGTTCTTTAATTCTAACTTCTAGTGGTCGCTTGGTTTCTCCAATATACATTTCACCACACTCACATGGAACTTTGTAAACATATTCTTTCTTATCGGTTCTGTATTTTTTTAATGAACTGTAAGTGTATATATTCCTGATTTATATTGTTTTTATAACTGCTGGCAATTCGTCTTATTTTCTCTGAGGCTCCCTTAATGTACGGAATTGTGAAGAATGAATATGTTTCTTGTTGTCCAGTGGTCGTTCTAAAGTTATTCATAACATTGTCAATTAATTTTAAAGGATAACCATTCTGTTGTAAATAGGATTTAATGGTTGTACCATCTTTTTCCAATGAATCGACATTATTGCATATAGATATAGCGCGATTATAGAGGTTGCGTATAATTCTATATATATATATATATATATATATATATATATATATATATATATATATATATATATATATATTACGACGACTAGAGAGAGTGAAGAGCCCATCGGAAGCCCGTCGTCCTGAGCGTAAAGCTTGTCCTTTACTTGAAAGTAAGCACAACGTAAGCAACACTCCAAAAGGTCCATCCCCCATCCAGTAGTAACGTGGCTCGATCTGATAATATTGTATCATTTGAAAGTCTAGTTTTGATTATGTCTAATGATTTTACTAATAGCACATTAGTATACAGGTTTCCCACACCAAAACTTATTAGTCTGTCGTCTGGCTCTAGATTAATCCTACTAATAATGTTCACGAAATGTGTGGACTTTTTAACATATGTGCTAGCCTTGCCTTCTAAAGGTTGTATGATTTTTAAAAGAAATTTCGTCTATGCACTTGTTGGGGACCTTCTGAACCTAGTTATTAGTGTCGATGGTGTGTTCGTTTTATGAATTTTCGGTGGTTCATAAAATCATTCCGACGAGTTTAAGTAAAAAATAGAATAAACCTTGGAAGAAAAGAAAAATTTCGTTCAAAATCTCTCCAAGTTAGAAGCATCAGCCTTATAAGAACTTCGTAAGGATGAATCCATAAAGATTCTACCAGCAAACATGGGAAATGCAACGATGATCATGAACATCGTAACATACGACCAAAAAGTTGGAGGTATCCTGAAAAAGGGGAAATATAAGCAATTACCTCGTGACCCGTTAAATTTATAGTCAAAAATCTGCAGCACACTAAGGAAATACCAAGACCGTATACCTGACAACCTACGATCGGTGCTCACACCACACTACAGTAAGCCACTACATCTTTACGAGCTACCGAAAATTCATAAAACGAACATACCATTGAGATCAATAACCGGCACCAGGGGATCCCCAACAAGTGCACTGGCGAAGTTTTTTAAAACTCATATAACCTTTAGAAGGTAAGACGACCATATATGTTAAAAATTCCACATATTTCGTGAACATTACTAGTAGCATTAATCTAGAGCCAGACGACAGACTAATAAATTTTGATGTGGAAAGTCTGTATTCTACTGTGCCATTAAGGGAATCATTAGACATAATCAAAACTAAACTTTCAAATGATACATCATCAGATCGAACCATGTTACCGCTAGATTGGGTGATGGACCTTTCGGAATGCTGCCTGCGTAGTGTTTACTGTCAAGTAAAGGACAAATTCTACGCTCAGGACGACGGGCTTCCGCTGGGTTCTTCGCTCTCTCCATATATATATATATATATATATATATATATATATATATATATATATATATATATATATATATATATATATATATATGTTGATATGTATATATACAATTGTTCGAAACTCATGCAATAGAAACGGCAATAGCGAAACCGAAATTCTGCTCCAGATAAGCCGATGATACCTTTATCCTATGGAAGGGCAGTGATCTAGAACATAATGATTTTTTGAAACATCTAAACACCATTCGACCTACAATTAAGTTTACCATGAAAAAAGAGATAAATGATCAATTGCCCTTCCTAGATGTCAAAGTGAACCATTCAAACGAAACTATTAAAACTTCAGTATGCAGGAAGTCAACACATACTGGACAATGTCTTAACCATAGTTCTAATCATTATGTTTCAACAAAACAGGAAATTATATGCAACCTCTATAATCGCGCTATTTCTATATGCAATAATGTCAATTCATTGAAAAAAGAGGGTAGCAAACATTAAATCCGATTTACAACAGAATGGTTATCCTTTAAAATTAATTGACGATGTTATAAATAACTTTTGAATAACGATCACTGGACAGAAAGAAACATTCATTCTTCACAATTCCGTACATTAAGGGAACCTCGGAGAAAATAAGACAAAATTTTCAGCAGTTATAAGATAAAAACAGCCTTTAAATCAGGAAATACACTCAGAGGTCATTTAACAAAAACAAAACCAAAAATTACCGATAAGAAAGAATGTCTTTAAAAAGTTTCATACGAGTGTGGTGATGTGGTGAAATGTATATTGGAGAAAATAAGTGATCATTAGAAGTCAGAATTAAGGAATATAAAACTCATACACAAAAAGAGTAAACGCCGAGATCTGGTAATGCAGAACACGCCTGGGATAAACAATACCACATAAAATTGTCTGAAGCTGCAGCAATATATATGGAACCCAACATGAAAAAAAGAAAATTTATAGAAGTAGCTTACATTAAAAATAATAATGGAATCTTTAGTTAACCCAGTGTTGAGATACCCAATCTTTGGCAACTACTACTTTGTAACAACAATTCATCGATGTGTCTACAGTGAAGCGAAACTTTGCGCTTCAATATACACAGTCCCTTAATAAGCTCGTAGCCTTAAGACAAAACATTCAGTTTATGCTTGTTAACGATTAGAGATACAAGCTAATCGAAACGTCGTAAAAATAAACAAATATAAGGACAATGCAAGACCGACAACCACATTTTTAGTTAATTAACGCTTGGCAAGGTAACCTCTTGAATCAAGATTCTTTGACATAGTCTGTACCAACTTTTACATTACCTCTGCCTATATTTTGCTATCCGTCAACTAAAACTTCACGTATTTTCTTTTTGCTCATTATTTCATTACGTCGAATTATTCTGTTCAATATAACCAAAAGTTGCCAAATAGGATTGAAGCCGAGATGCTGAGGAGATGTTTGAAGCCTGTGAGGGGTGTTGTGTAATAGCCATACACCCACAATGAAAAGAGCGTGATTTGATTCGTTATATTGCTGAAAATTGTAGTCACTTTTCTGCAGTCTATTCTAGATCTTTGTTTAAAATATGAAAGCAGACATTTTTATCCATAGAGCCCTAAATTTTCAACCCCTAACGTCACCATACAGCCCCATACTATTATACCTCTACCTCCATCCTAAGCAGTTCTGATAGTGTTCTTAGGATTAAATGCTTCTCCCGCTTTTTTCCATACATCCGACATCATCCAAAAAGTATAGAGAAAAACACTTTCAAAACTATTAAGCATAAACACTATATATATATATATATATATATATATATATATATATATATATATATATATATATATATATATTGGATATTTGGTTATACTTAAAGAAACCATGGATCAAAATGAGAAAAAGAGAACAAATGACCAAAAAGTTAACAGCATTTCTAGCAAGATAATTCCAAACGCACCGCTTTCATTGTTCATGAATGGCTACTATATAACACTCCTCACGGGCTTCAAACTCCTTGTTAGAGTTCCGATCTCAATTCGATTGAAAATGTATTGAACAGAAATAAATTACAAGAATTTTTAGTTGATGGATAGCAAAACTTAGGGGGAAAAGTAACACAAAAATTGGTACAGACCATGATGAAGCGTCTTTAAAAAGGTACTCAATTCGAGAGATTACTTGGCCAAGCATTAATTAGTTGATGTAAATCGATATACTCTTTAATTTAAAAAATTAGGCATTTAAAATGCTAATTTTCATTTTGTGATTAGACTTTTGCGAATCAATGAATGTATAATTTTTCCTTAAAATTTGGAATAATTCTGTCAGTTTTCGAGAAAATGTTTTTTGTTTGTTGTTATTAAACCGTTGTAACATTGAACCTTTGGTATATTTATTTTCTTAATTTTGTCTTGGGTTCATATTATACACATTTTTCTTTTTAAAAAATAATGGTGTGCTTAGGCTGTTGCTGGCTACTATATATTTTTAATATCATCTTTTATATAATATACAAAAATTGAAAAAAATAAGAGCAGATAAATTTAAATTAATATAAAAGTTAGTTGAAAAGCTTAGTAGAAAGAACTAAGAAAATTATTCTTTAATCGATTTTATTTCTCAATTCTACCCATAAGAGCTATAAACTTGGTTTAGTGAGTTTCTGACAATTTTCCAAAACACAGTTTCAATTCCCTGAATTTCTTTCTCCTCAACTGTTTGAAAATAAGAACACTTTTACTTTAATACTTGATTAGCTAATGACCTTTTCCATTACTTACTGGACGACTTGGTAATTAATAGATACTTAAAAAATTAAGGGAGAAACATAAAGAGTGAGTGTTTGATGATTATCACAACTTGTGAAAGTCACATAGTCAATAATACACAAATAATTATTGTGGTTATACTTAGTATTTTATATCATAAATAACTTCTAAATTTTGCTTTGTACTTTTTAAATAACCTGACGGATAATTAAGGGGACCAAAAAGAATGATTGAAATAACAAAAAAAAATATTTGTGCATTAAAGCATATGGCATCTACTTCAATATCTCGATAGCTTTAAAACTTAGATGATAAGGTATAAATAGGAGCTGCTTTAAATTACATACAGGGAATTTAAGAACATAGGCTAACAATTATACAGTCACAAAAAATTAAGTTCCTGTTACATCAGAAATAACAACTATTACATAGTACATATACAACTAAAAATATCTGTTATGTCTTGAAGTAATAAACCCAGGCAGTGAAATGTAGAACCCATTAGAATCGAATCCGAGAGAAGCATCCTTTAATTAGTTGATGCAAATTCGATAGAACCAATATAAAAGCCAAGAATGATCCAATGCTTGTCTTCTAACTTTTTTTTCTAATATATTTTTTCTAATATATAACCTTAAAACCAGCTTATATCATAATAAATTGTATAGCAATTATAATAAAGACTAACTAATTTCAGTATTCCATTCCATAATAATTTAAATCTTAATTAACAGATTGACAAAAAAAGGTATGTTTTTTTCTTGTAACTCCATATTTCCACAACTAAAAATAAAGAAATAGCTAAAAAAAATTCTGTATTTTCTTGAATCTCAGAAAAAGTCTTATTAGGTCTTGAAATTAAGAGATTCTTTTATGTTGTTGCTGTCCTTCAGGATTTCTCGAGGGATGGTAAATGACTTTTATCTCAACCTCCCTCCCTTCGCCTGCACCTACGCTTAAAAGCAGGATTAAATAATGCCTATGTTTTTAAATATTCCTAAGACTTTTAAAGTCATATAAGATTTTCGGTATACACTTTAAACGAAAAGTATTAAGTAGATACTTTTATATCAATTTCTACGAATTTAAAATAATTTTTAAGCTTAAAAAGCTACTTTTACATTTGTTCAAAAGTAGTTTGTGTATTTCCCAAATGAGTCAATTTAATTATTTAACCTAATTACGTACCTATGTAGATTAATTTCCTAAATAAAAATCTAAATTCTTATTCTTGAAATAAAATTTACGTCTATACCTAAAAATTTTAGTTAGAATGTTCTGTATTCATTTTTTATTATGTAAAAATGGGAAGAAATGGGTTCGTTTTGGAAAGCATTCGCCAACACCCACGACCTCCAAATGTTGGTAAGTTCCTCAATAGAAGTCTCGAAGCCTTTTAAATCACCTGAATTATGATCTAAGTCAGAGTCACAATCACTGTATTTGACTATTTCTAGTCTATTTTTCAAAACAGGGTCTTAAAAATTATAAACAGTTTCTTTAAAAACTCGACAAACAATTTAATATTACATTGTTTATTTCTTATGCCAAAATTGTCATTAGTTGCCGAGAATTGTAACTTAATATTAAAATTTATATATTTTATTCAGAACTTAACATCAAAACCTTTATCGCTAAAATTGAGACTTGTTCTATGAAAAAAGTCAAACTCACGGGAAAATACAGTATTTTAATATTAAAGCCCGTCCTCACTGACGAAACATTTACCAGCTTTAATGCTGTATAAAGTTGACGCTTGTTGTTTCATGATACATTTAACTAAGATAAACAAAATGACCTCAAGTTGTTCAAACCAACATGGTACATGTAACCTTAAACACTAACAATTTTTGCGACAACACACAGGAAGCAGATGTATTAATTACACCCACAGTCGGTATCGTAATTTTACAACAATCGTGAAAACCAAAACGAAAATGTTAGATTCGTTCTAATCTAAAAAAAATAAATTGGCAGAAATTATGAGCAGATTTAAGGAATAATGACTTTTTAAATTAAAATTAGGAACTGTAGATACTTTAGGAATTTTCTACGTAAGTACTTATTCAACAATTACCGCTGCTGCTGCAACAAGTTTTAATGTGCAACAATTCATCCAAGTCAAAAAAGATAAATGTTTGTGTATAATATTTTCTTTTGATATTTGCCGTAAAAAATGGACTATGAATCTAATATACGTCAACTTTTGTTTATTATACACGTTGTTGCATTAAATTGATTTATATTTCTTCAGTGAGGATGTGCTTTTAAGATTTAACAAAATGTTTTAATTGTATTTTGTTGAAGGCAGTAAATTAGTTAGATAAACTCTAAACCGGTGAACAAGCCCAATAAATATGTATAAATTGGTTTTAATCAAAGATATCTTTGCAACGACGTTTTAAATCTGGCTTCATCAGTTGGAAACATGGACTTTTGACTGTACAAAAAAAATGACAATTGACGTAAAAATGATGTGAAGTTTATAGGTGATTACAGAGTTGCCAACTTTTTCGTTAATTTAGCACACGAATATACTTGACCCCATTTTATTACATGGACGTATAGAATACCAGGGAAAAGTAGCGTTCATTTTTCGAAAAATTATCTTAATAATTTGGAAAAAGTTCAACAAAATTTTCTGCTAAAAAATATAAGCTTTTTATGCAATACTTTTGGTTTAATCAAAATATGATGTTGGACTTTCAAGAGTGTAGAGATAAAACTTTCGACACACATCTTTTTTTATCCAAATAAGTGTTAATTTTGATAATATGGCTATATTTCAAACGCATTTTCTAAAACTTTCATATTTTGTATTTACTGTGATTCGACTAAGAGCCTTTCTTTGTAAATAAAAATAAAAGTATAAATAGTTATTAGAATATTTCCCTAATCTGTAGAAATATCTTATATCCTACCGAAAAATATTTATTTATACACCCAAATATGTAAAGCACAAACATTTTAAGACACAATTCTGCTAATGTTTTTCATTTTGCTGCCATCTCTGACCAATGTGACCTTTCTTTTGAAAAAATTACATTGACACACCATTTGTTGTATGTAATGAGTTACAAAATATTCTTTTACAACTGATGAAAAGCTTTTAATACGCTTCTCGTAATTGACTTATGTGTTATTTTTGTTATATGTATAGCATCAAAATGAAAAACTAAAATAAAAGTTGTATCTTGCAATAGAATTGTAATATCCATACTTTAAAATAAATATCCTTCGAAAAGATTTGTGTTTAATTCTTTAGTCATAAGTACCAACCACGCCTTTGTAATTTTCACTGTCCTTAGTGAAATTATCAAAACTAACCTGTAAATAAATACAAAAACCAGAAAAACTCAAAAATATGAAGATTTTCTTGTTTTTTGACATAGAATAACCAGAATGTACACTCTTGAATATCATAAGAGTAAAGACGGAACACTTGTTCATAATTCTCCAGTTCCTGAATCTTCAAGTAGCCACCTATATAAAGTGTCAATAGGTCTTCACATTTTAGATTACAAATTGTGGTTATTCAAAGCCAATCAAGTTCCACTTACTTAAATTATAGGCTTTGATCTCCTGTACCAAATGGAGATATGAAAATTCCTTAGAGTCAAATACAAGAAAAAAGTAAAATTGAAAACCAGAAAACATAAATAGCAGATGTTCTTGGATATACAAATTAGAGTCATGGATTGCACAAGCTGATGTAAAAAAAGTTCAAAAACGTGGATTTCATAATTTTGGGGATCAATCAGGATGAAACACTTTAATTAAAAAACAGTATAGTCTCTTATTTCAAACTTGAAATAATTTTATTAAGTACAAATTGATTGCACGGTAAAAATACAAAGATATATATAAAATATATCTTCGAATTAATTGTATACAATTAAAAATCGGCTATTTTTTTATTATTAGAATAAAATTTCTTTAGCATTTTTTCATGCATCATCTATATAAAAATTTTTAGAAAATCATAACCTGACTGAACAAGCAGAGATCATTCCACAAAAGAAATTATATTCCAGTAAATAAAATTTCATTTATATATTTCGTTCTAGTATCTATAAGATATTTAATTAAAAGAAAGATTTGTATGAATTGATTCCGATTAGATATTTGTTCAAAGAATCTTATAAAAACACTTCTACAGTAACTACCTTAATTTTATTAAACACACATAGATGTAAAAAATTGTTTTTCTCAAATGTACATCCTACATTTAAAACTTTGTACTTTAGTTTTGCTTACGATTGTAATTATTAAAATAACTAACTTCATTATTAGAATACATCTATTAATTGCTTTTACTGAGTAAGGAATAAGAATTTTCATATATACAAAATTCAGTAAATCTTCTAAAGATATAAACTTTCATAAATATATCAATATAAATAGCCTTTATTTTAATGACATCAGCAGTTGTAAAATGTTCTGTAGCCCATAAAACATCTTTCAACATATACATAAGTTATATTAAAATTATTTATTCTGACTTCTGTACACTGCCGCTACTGTGACCAGTAAAGTCAGCATCATATGGGATTTTGTTTTATTAATAGCTTTATTCGAAATTTGACTTTCGCATCAATTTCTGCTTCAATCAAGATGAAAATTAACCAAAAAAATAGTAGTCACGTGATTAGCATTATCTGTCAATTTTTTTTTTCCAAAGAAAATTCAAAAGTGACGTTATATCTCAATATATGAAAAAAAGTTATTAGAAAAAGTTTTTCTAAATGAAATTTTTAGCTCATTCAGCTGTATAAGATAATTTAGATTTCTTGTAAAGTGCACCACTGTTGCAAAATAAGACTCAACGCAACTTACATAAAACTTCTTAGTTTTGACAATGCTTCATCCCAGACATATTTTGTTTAAAGTAGCGCCACATTATATGTGTGTTTTTCTACAAGATCCAAATAGGGCTATTAAAATTTCGCCACATGTGATGCTAAGTTTATTTGTTTATGACCCTGTAACTTCATAAAATAACTATTTTTGAAAACTTAGTTTGTGTCTAAAAGTAATACACATTACAATTATGACAAACCAGTACACAGTGTCGTCAGTAAAGTTTGCATTAGGTGGAATTTTAAATGTGATTAATTTTTATATTATGATTTTTTTATTAAAAAATTTGACTTTTCAATTAAACTATTTTCTTAATATTAATGTGTGTTACTTTTAGACACAAACCACGTTTTCAAAAATAATTTTTTTATGAAGTTGCCTTATACAGGGTGAAAAACAAATAAACTTTGCATCACATATGACCAAATTTAATAGCCCTATTTGAATTTTGTAGAAAAACACACATTTAATATGGTGCTACTTTAAACAAAATATGTCAGGAATGAAGCATTGTCAAAATTAAGAAGTTTAATGTAGGTTGCGTTGAGTCTTCTTTTGCAACAGTGGCACAATTTACAAAAAAATGGGCAAAAAATCTAAATTATCTTATACAGCTGAAATTTTGCATATTGGCTAAAAATTGCATTTATAAAAACTTTTTTCGATATTTTGAGATATAACCCCATTTTCGAATTTTCTTTAGAAAAAAAATAAAATTTGACAGATAATGCTAATCACGTGACTACTATTTTTTTGGTTAATTTTCATCTTGATTGAAGTAGAAATTGTTGTCAAAGTCAAATTTCGAATAAAGCTATTAACCAAAAAATCCCATATATATATATATATATATATATATATATATATATATATATATATATATATATATATATATATATATATATATATATAATATAAATCAGGTACAATAGCCATTTCATGACTACATATTCTCTACCCTAAGAACTTTACAACTTTTTTTTGCTTTTGAAAATTTACATTAATTTGTTTTAAACTTTATATTTTTCCCATTCCTCCTTGATCAATGCAATATATCTTTCACACAATTTGCATTACCTAATTTCAATTAGTCCTTTCAAACATTTATTTAGAAACACTTATCCCATCATAATTATCTACTATGAATATGATTCTTCCATCTCTTCTGAATCATTTTCTGACTCGCTTTCATCTGAGCTAGCCTCTTCAACTTCAACACCTATAGACTGACTAGAATTTGGTTCAGTGACATTTTGCTCCATTTTTTTGTCTTCGGCTATTTTTTGTTCTAATTCTGCCCATGGATCTTGCAAACTAGTAGGATCATAAAATGATGATGCACTGAAACTTTGGTCTACCCCAAACTGATGAATGTTTTTTCTTTGTCTGTTCATTTGGTGACTCTGGCCTGAATGTTGATTTTCACTGAAGTTATGATGGTTTTTGGTAGTGTTAATGTTCTAAAAAAATTACAATATTTACAATTAATTATATAATATGTTTCCTGACTAATTTAAGGGATTCGTTCCCTTTGATTCAATATTATTTTGACAAATCCATAATTTAGCAGTAATCGAACCAGAAATATGTAATCTAACTAGACACAGACAGATTCTCAAGTAAAAATATAACAGGATTTTAGGAGAAATAACAAAAAAAAATTATATTTAAAAAAAAAAAGTAATAAACTAAAATTGGAGTAAAAGCTTTTGTTCAGTTTTCCTGACAAAAATTGATATAGTATATATAACATAAAGAACTGAGATTGTAACAACTTATATTTAGTTTGACTCATACTATCCTTGAATAGTTTCAGCAAAACTTCTTTAGCAAGACAAAAAGCTACTCTACTGTAACCCATAAAAGGGACTGAATTATAAAAAACAAGAATACGGTTTTGACAATATGAAGATGAATTAACAAATAAAATATTTCACACTGTTTATTATTGGGAATGGTGGAAACACCGAATTTTTCGCAAATATTTGCATATCCCCTATTTCTGGATCCTACAACACAAATTCCAAGTTGTTTCTAGAGGTATAAGATTTTTGAAGTAATTTACCATTCAATGCTGAAAACCTTCATCTGCTAAACAGTTATAAGCTTTCCAGCAATCAAACAAAATGGTACTACCTCAGAGTACCCATTCTTTTATGACATCAAGCAAGTGCCCTTTTGAATATTTACTTAACTGAAACCAAAAATAGCTTTTTTGAATCGCGTTCAATACCTCTAAAAATCCATTGACCATTGATTATTCTACCCCAGTTATATTTACATTTACCCATTTTACACTCACCATTTTCTGCTATTACTCCACCACCTACTTTCTCAGAACTGTGAATAGGTACACCAAGCATACTTCCCTACAATAACATGCCCAATTTACCACAGTTCTTGAGCCTAAGCTAAACTCATGCATAAGCCATTCTTGTTTGGGTTTCATGACAAGCCAATAAAAAAAAAACTATCTCTGTTTAATAAAATTTCATACACTTCCATGAAGTCCAAGAACAACTGCCGCAAAATCCTTGTTTAGCAATAGCTAGCACAAATTAACAGCTAAAGCACTAAAGCAACACTGTCCTTAATGATACAAATTACAGGACATTGAAAAACAGTTAATTTATGGAGGGAAATTATTTTATGCCTATTCAGTAATTACAAGTTCCTAACTAACTTGATGTAACCTTTTGTAAAGTCACAGATATTTTATTTTTGTCGATACCTTTTGAAAAATCAATCTATCCGCTATTTAGGAAAGGATTTTTAACAAAAGAGTAAGAAGTGTGAAAATACAGAACCAAAGCAATTTTATAAGAATAATCATCTAATGACGTGAAATTTGTTAGCTTTTCATTTCCCGACTTAATTATTAGTGTTTTCTGCAATATTTTAACAAAATGTTTTGTAGAACTTTAAGAAAAATGTGCTGTAGTTCAGAATGTTCATACGTGTTTCAGTAAAAGTGGTAAGTTGTAATGGAAAAGGTTGGAAAAAAAAGCGGTGAAAATGTACAAAACTTTTTTTGGGAAAACAATTTACAACCGCCAAAAAAAACCTCAGATTCGTGTTCTACGACCCAAAAATAGGGGCTATGCAAAAAATCCGGAAAAAATTTGGTGTCCGAATAAATACCATAATATTTAATACTAAAACTAACTTACCCTTTCAAAAGATCCGGTCAAACCACTACTTTTCCTCCAAAACTTGCCTCCGCTTTGCTTAATAGGTGAATAGTATTGGTTTCGACCTCCACGTTGCCTTGGGCTTTTTCCATAGTAATGACTTCTAGGGCTACTATAATTTAATGGGGAGAAATGGGTACTGTGAGGTGAACCCCTGGAAGATGAATCACTTCCAAAACTCAAAAAATCAGCAGTATCAGATGAGTTTTGATTACTTGGGCTAGTAAATGAGGTATTTGTGTTAAAATACACAAAACCTGTACTGCTATTATTTGTTGTATTTCTCCACGATCTGTTCATGATGTGTGGTAATCTGTTTTAGAAAATATTTGTAAATAAATGCACAAACTTTATTAATTCTTTGAATTAAAGGACGAGAAAAGTCACTAAAATGAAAATAAAAAAGCTAGGTTATGTTCACGCACAAAAATAAATACGTCTTACACCACTGATTTCGTAAAATAAAATGAATGACAGATTGTAATGGAGCTGTCGAACGAAAAATGTCCGGAGTATGCTCCGCGCCATATTTGGGAAAGTGACGTTTTGGCACGTCAAATTAAAGTTCACTTATAATAACAGTGAATACAATGTCACTATAAGAAAATTACACGGACTAAATGTAACCGGAGCCTCTATTCTGTAAGCATATTTATTGACATTCCCTTTCCTTATCTCTTTTAGAACAGTGACTTACTTATTATATGTGTTACTACAGACTGAACAAAGATGGAAGATCCTTATGATCGACATTCTCTTTCCATTTATTCTTATAGAATCGCAGCACGGTTATCTCTAACTGACAAGGATAGAAACAATTCGCATAGCTTTCCGAATTTGTATCGACTTAAGTAGTTGAACGAAACGAATAGTAGAAAGAGATAAAATGATAGTATTAAGTTTTTATATCAGGGCTATTATTTTGAGTCCTTATCGCTTTCAGTTGTATCACTTGAAGTAATCACGATCACTTCGACCTATTGACAAGTATAACATATTCAAAAGAACATGAAGTTATCAGTTACACTTTTTTCACTTCGATCAATTGACAATTACTCAAAAGAATACAGCCACGATTATCATGTATGGCTGTATTCTTTTGAGTAAATTATCACTGATCAAAGTGAACAAAGTGAAACTGATAACTTTATGTTCTTTTGAATATGCATTTAATTGTCTTTGGGTCGAAGTGATCATGATTACTTCAAGTGACAGAACTAAAAGTGATATTTACTCAAAAGAATATACCTTATATTTGAGATTATAGGCATACAAAATTATTACTCTGGGCGTAAGCGTAGCGTAATAAGACATATGTCAAATTTCAAGCATTGTGATTTGTTAAATTTAAAAAAAAGACAAAGACGGAAGATTTCCCGCCTAAATCCGCCTTTTCCAAGGTCATTACGCAAAATGATGTTTTCAATATTATTGCCCTCGATTCATTGGCATGAACAGCTCGGAGCTGTACAGGTGTAAGAAGCGCTTGCTTTTTTCAAGTAGTGCATGATGCCTCGGCGCTTGTCAGATCTGCTTTCCCCTTACCCCACAAGCACCAATAAAAATATTTGGTGTATAAAGCCCTAGTAGTTATCAGTTATCATCTTTAGATGCTTTTTTTGGGTAAAAAACATTTTATACATGAAGTGGAGACACAAAAATAAGATTATTTCACAAGATATCGGACTTATGTTCATAGTTTTTTTAACGAATTGCGAAATATTTATGGCCGAGAATGACAAAAGTCAAAACTAATAACTAATAAAATATTTTTTTTATCTTTTTGTCTTCAATATGTTTTGCTATGCATATTAAAAACACAAATTCCAAAAAAAAAATAATTTGGAGGTTATTTACTGTTCTTAATTAACACTTTGACCGCTTTATTCAGATTTGCTCGGAGCTACTCAGGGTTTGATGCACCTGAGCTTAAACCTATTGAATCGAGGACAGTAAATGTAGGACGTTAAGAGGGCTATTCTTTTGAGTCATTATCACTTTCAGTTCTGTCACTTGAAGTAATCATGATCACTTCCACCCAATGACAAGTAAATGCATATTCAAAAGAACATGAAGTTATCACTTGCACTTTTTTAACTTTGATCAATTGATATACTCTAAAGAATATAGTCACGATGTAGCAATGTTTGCAGAAAGCTGTATAATTTTAAATTAGTTTGCTCAAACAGTTTATAGATGGCGCATTTTGAAATCATTAATAAAATTGTTTTATTATGTAAGGAGACCGTATACAAAAAGAAGCTTAATTAGAGGGAAGATAAAGGATTTTATGCAGGTTGTAATATTCAAGATCATTACAGATAATACGTTTTTATGTTGCATTGTAAAATTCAGATTGTTAGAAAAATGTTGACGTCATTCTAAGCAATTTTGGAAAAGACCTATCGAATTTATGTAGTTTCGAAAATTGAAACACACAGTCTATATTAAAAACTGTTAGTGTATGTTAAGCACACTTTATTTGTTTTGTTTTTAAAAAGAAACATTTTTTGTTCAGTTGCAAATTTGAAAACAAATTTCTTCATGTTGTTTCAAGTGTCCTCTAGTAGACAAAAATATTAAGTATTATGTATATTTTGTTGCCTATACAACAAATATGCGCAACGGACTTTGAACCTGCCACGCAAGTTGGTCAATAATTTACAATGTTGTCAAAATACTACTAAAATACAGTGTTTTCGGAATTTTTTTTTTATAAAATTTTTGACCCAAACTAATTATAAAAAAATGAATACCTGACCAATGACATAATTACCGAAAAAAAAGAGATGTGAAAACAAATTTTATGATAATATATCAAGATGGTATTGAAACTCCTTGCAAGTTGTTACAATAATTATTCTTTAAAATACAATAATGAAACTTTAAAAAAGTAAGAGAACGTTTGACGTATTGGAGTAACCATTATTTTGAAACTTAAACTACTGACTTTCTAAAATTTGTTTATTTACAAATGTTGTACGAATAGTAGAAGGTAAATAGTAGGTAAAATGTGGCAATAAAATAAAATTTGAAAAAACCGAACTCGAAAATAATGAAAATCCATTATGACAAAATTAGACTAATAGTTGGCAACAATGCATGTTATTACAGAATGAAAATGGCGTCCTGTTGTCAGGATCTGTAAAAATAACTCAAAAATCCTAAATTTTCTTATGACCTATGAAACATCTATAAAAATAAATATTAAAAATTGATTCAAAACAGTATTAAATATCTAAATTAAAGAATATTTACGAGAAAAATCAGAAGTAAAATAGAAAACAGTCAAATAAAGATTGAATGATCGCGTAAAAAAACGTAAGGGGTGTGAGTTGTGTGTTTTTAAGTGGCTGCGTTAGTGAAGTGAAATTCTGCATTGTTTTCAAATAAAGGTAAGATTTTTAAACATTGTTACCTAGCATTTAGCTTGTTTTAAACATTTTTTGCCTAGAAAAAAACCTTTTTTCCTAGACCCACCCATCACACTAAATCCTCTTATCGGCCATTTTTGTTCAAGGTCACAGATGTCACTCTTACGTTTAAAAATAACAATTTTCGTGCTTTTTGTCTAATTTTCCTGCTAAAAAGTCTTGATTACCTCTCTATGGTTGCTTTGCTTTAAATTAAAAATAGAAGAAATCGGTTATTAGCTTTTTTTTGGGTTGCATGTAAACATAACCTCTCTGACATTTGAGTATGTGGACTTTCCCTAGGACTCCGCTGCCTTCCGGCAAGCCAGCACTGTATACTATGTGCTGGATTGCGTTAAAGTTATTATAAAATGGAAAAAAATCGTCATGGGAAAAGAGACAAAACAAGAAAATCGAAAAAACGTAAAAACAGAGATGGTAGTACCTCCCCCATAGCCCCTAAACCTCTTGTTGAATATTCTGATGTAAGTTCTGAGGATTTGTCAGGGCCTGAAGCTGGTGAAATTCAAAGCGGTGAAGAAGGGGGTGAAGTTTTAAGTAACACTGAAGACGGAGAAGTCGGAGATTTTGGAGATTTTACTGAGGAAGAATACGCTGCAGCCATGCATAGAAGCCACAGAAGAACCTATATGGAAGAGATGTATATGGCTAGATCTTCAGCAACTATGTTGATAAGATCTCCAGGTATGTATTCTCTGTTATCATAGTCATTCAGTATAATATGTTACAATAGATCATTTAAAAAAAAAAAATTTAACTACCTATTTACAATTTCAATGGAAAATTCTCTGTTTCTAGATAGTATTGATTTATCAGTGGTTAAGGGATAATTATAATAAGTGTTCAAATTCTTTTAGGTCGAAGACATAGGTTAGATCCAGCCATGATACCCCGTTCTCCTACCCCACCTTTAATAATCACAGCCAGAGAAAGACATCATTCAGCTTCAGACTCCTCAAAATCCAGTGAGCTGAGGCGAAGAATCGTAGAAGTTATTTCTCCCTTTCCCAGTGAGGATTATGAAAATATTGAAAAAAAGAAGAGAAAAAAGAAGGAGAAAAAACATAGGAAAGATAAAAAATCAAAAAAAAAGAAAAAGAAAAAACATAGATCTAGGAGTTCTAGTGCTGATAGTGATAGTGATTCAGGTCAGTTCAATTTTTTTATTTTTTTAAGTCTACTTTATTTATTTTATTTATTGTAAATAGGTGAATCAAAAGAAAGCAGCCCTAAAACTCCACCTAAACTTGAATCAGAAAGAGAAAGAGAGTTGAGCGACTGGGAGCAGCAAGCTTCAGCTAAAATGATCGGTGAGAATTGATAATTTCATGCTGTATAGTTTTTTAGATTGTATTAAATGATGTTTTAATTTAATTATTTTCTTAATGCAAGACTATTATGGTATAATATCGGACAGCCCTGGTAAGCCATATTTTAAAATTATCCTTTTGTTATTGGTGTTCTTTCAACTTTTTTCAATATTTATTTTTGTACAAACATTTTAGTAATAGTTCTTTAGATTACTAAATAGTAATAATAATAATAGTATATTAACGGATCAAATAAATACAATCCATTTCAAAAATTAAAAATACAAACACTATTTAAAACAGAATCAGAACTAAAAAACTTACAAAGCTAAGAATGCACTAAAGTGCTTCAAAAGACAAGTATTGACAGTTGACAATATTAACTATTGTTCAAGAATTGCAAAATTTTTAATTTAAAGATATTAACTGGTGAATGAAAAATATCAATCTCAGTAGGAACTGAATTCATTCATTTCCCTACACATTCAAGAAATAGGACTGTTAATGCCATAATTCATTCGGTGATATATCATCTTAAACAAATTGTGCCCTCTAAAAGTTCTTTGAGGAACCGATAATCCAATATTATTGAGTAGTTCAAGAGAATCAATACAAGAGTTAATAATCTTATAAAGTAGAATGAGGTCAAGATATATGCGCCTCACACACAATGGTAGCAACCTTAAAGCATCGGCAGTATCATCATATAGAGACAGCTCCTGCTGCATTTCCTGTTTAAAGGCAATGAAACTCAAAAACTTTCTTTGTACTCTTTCCACTTTTTCTTTGTATGTAAAATAATAAGGTATATACCTTTGATTATTAGTGAGTTAGTTACTATTAATATCATCAGAATATAGATGTGTCTTCTATGACATTTCTATTGAACTTAATTTTTTTATCTATATCTAAAGTTTTCTTATAGAAGCCAAAATAGATACAAGTGCTTGTTCGCCTGTCTCAAATGACAGTCATATTGCATCGCCTGAGCCCCTGTCACCCCCTTCAGCAACGCCACCTTTAAGGGCCTACAGAGGGGACTACCATCATGAGTATCCTAGGGAATCTCCTCATACACCACCGTTACATGGTCATCACCATTCCACCAGGTAAATTATAAATTTTAGAGAAAAAGTGGCGACAAGGTCATATTTTTTTATATAGAGTTCCATATACATGTTTTCATTATTTAAGTTATTTTCTGTTATAATTTTAAGTTGCTTCTTATGGGAAGATCTAAGTCATTTAAAAATTGTAATAAAACCTATAGTAAACAAATGAATAATAACTGTGAATAATTTTCAATTTTGTAGAAATAAATATACAAAAGATAAAGGCTCCCGGACTGAAGACAAATCTGTGAGGTTACGAGAAAAACAAAAAATATGGTAATTTCTTGCCAACTAGCATAAATATTTTTTTGTGTTTGTTACACGTTTATTGCTTTGGGACATTATTTTTCAGGAATTTTGTTCTAAATGCTTTATTAGGTGGAAGTGGTAAAAATTATTTTTGGTAGATTTATGTATGTCTATAATTTAATCCTCAAAAATCCCATAAAATTACATTATTATACAACATGTTTTCCAATATGTTGAAGTTCCTTTATTTAGTTTAGATTTTGTGTTCTTCCAGTAAAAATTACATGATTTTTAAAAAGGATTAATCCAGCCATTGAAAGCTTATGGACTACAGATACAGGACAATCCTTTTTTATCATTTAATGTTTTTTATTATATTTTATGTCTGAATTTATAGAAAATATATTTGAGAAACTGGAGATTTTTGGTGTTAGCCAATTTTAGAAAAACTACAAAAAATAATTATTTATCTCTTGTAAATTATATATATTTTTAAAGTTATTTCTTCTTTTAAAATTTAATTTAGATGCTCTATTAAGACCGCTGTAACGTAATTATGTCGCTTATCAAGTCTGAACGCCACTTCGCAACAGAACATCTTATCATCAAAGCATCACATTCGTTGTCGATGTTTGGTCGTCGCATGAAAGAAATGCTACGCGACAATGTTCTGTTACACCTTGAACTTAATTACACCTTTAGACTTTTATTATTGAGCTATTAAAGGAAAACTAGTTACTTTGCAATTTCACTTTTTATGCTAAAATACTAACATTCTTATTTTGACCCTTTTTATTGGAAGAATGAATGTATCATTATTAATAATTCAATACAATTTTTCATCATAACAAAACAATAGGTACATCTTAAGAATTACGGGAACCATTAAAATTGACCCAAGAATAAAGTAACATATTCGCTTAAAATTAGACAAACCTGTTGATTACCTAAGTTAGAATTTAAATTCATCACCCTATGTATATTATTATAAATAGTTTTAAAAATTACTAAAAATAATAATAATTATTTACTTAAACAACTGCATGGCTTACATTTGTACATTTTATTGCTCTTGTTAAGTGAATTTGGACAAAATTCCTAAAAATGATGTTATCCACAATTAAAATACCTAAACTCATCCCTACTATAAAAGATGAATAATTATCTCATCTCATTAATTTTCCATTAAGGTACTGTAAATACATCAACTAAAATGGTTTTTATTCTTAGAAGACTACCTGTTCCATGATTAAATTAATTTATTTTTCCCTGGATAATACTCCTGTTTATGAAGGAATGGATAAATAGTTTCTTCAGGTCATTGTTACAAATGTATTATTGACATTTATATTTATGTATAGAGTGTGTATTTTTTCTTTAAAGGTCTGTATCAAACCATCACATAACAGTAGTGAGAGATATAAGTTCGCCAATCATTCTTGATGAATATAGCAGACATTCTCCTGTATCTAGGTAAGTCAAATTTATTACAATATTTTCTTAATAAAAATCTGGTTCCGATCCCGATACTAATTAAAATTTTTTTGGTTCAATTGTCTTATTTTTTGTCACACTAAAGATCCCAAAAACGATAGGTCCATGTCTTTAAAACTACATAAAGATGATATAAAGACAAAACGGCAGATTTGAACAAAGACATATTACCAACCAATACATCTATATAACAATAATGGGTCCAATAATTAAAACAGCAAGGAAAAAGGAAAAGGTCATTTTTGTCTTTTGAATCAGATTAAGTCGCTCAAATATAATTGGATCTTTTATATTCCTTTTCCCTGTTTTTATGTGACCGCATTTGATCGTAGACTCCTGCAAACGGAATATTTTGGTAGCATATGGCTGTTTCACTGCTGTACCATATTAGTTAGTTAGTAGCAGGCGCGGATCCAAGAACTTTGAGTTCAGAAAAATAGACCCGACTTTGCCTCTTATTTTAGGAATGTATATACTGCTGGCATCCCCCAACCGTCGATAACTTGTTTTTTTCATGCGATCGCCCCCAAGAGCTTTGAGTAAAGGAAAATACACCCGATTCTGCCTCTTATACTAGAAATGTGTATGCTTCTGGCATCTCCCCCCCCCCCTCCGACGACAACTTGTTTTTTCTTACGATCGCTTCCCCCCCCCCCCCCCCAAGAGCTTCAAATTCAGAAAAATAGACCCGACCCTGCCTTTTACAGTAGAAATGGGAATGTTGCAGGTGTCCTCCCCCCGTCGACAACTTTGCTCTCGCTTGACATACTGTACTTTTATGATATGACCCCCCCCCCCAAAAAAAAAAAATAATAATAAGAGAGAGAGGTTGGATCTGCCCCTGGTTAGTAGCTATAACATAAACCTATAAATAAATCTCACTGTGACAAAGGCACTCTGGAAGTCTTGTCATACCTCTTAGCTCTTGCAGTTTTATTTAGTACTAAACAACTAGAGGTTATTAGAGCTTACCAATACCACAAACACAATTTCAAGACTCAGGGAAAAGCTGCTGTCTAGAACGTCAAATCAGACCACTTGTATTTCAGCTTTACCAAGACGCCCGCGAGATTAATCGCGTAAAGGTTTTTATAAAAATAAACGAAACAAGTTTCTCACAACAATTAAATCTATTTAACAACAATAAATAAAGAAAGAAGTTATTTACAAAGAGAAATTTAAAATTAATGTTATGATACAGTTTAAAAGTGCTTAAAATATAAACTCTTATAGGCTGTGATGATAACCCATTTAATGAATTAAACCCAATTTTGGAAGTCATATGTTTAAATAGATTTTGAAAAGATTAATCAAGAAAATAATGAAAACACGAAAAGCAGCTATTTAAATTGTTTAATCAGACAGTTCTAAAGTCGCCTTTTTCCCAAATGAAAGAAAACAGAATTTTCCCTTAAGTTTCCCGAAGATAAATGAAAAATCAAAAATAAAAACCTTCTTTAACACTGATTATACGCGTCATGTAACTTTCTAAGAACGGTTGTCAAAATCGTACAGCCTCTAACCAATCGCAACTAAGGATTATTAAAAAACCAAACTTGCATTCCCCAGAATCCCACCGATTCCCGCTGGTACCTATCTCGAATCCATACAACCCTGTAATGGTGAATGCCATTCCCAAATGTTTCGGTCTTTTGGCCATAGAAGGCTCTGGCCATTCTATGTTATATATTTAATTCCCAATTTTGCCTAAATTCTTAATTTAATAATGTTTTATACAAAAGGGTTCATAAAAATATTCTATGTCTTTCTACAACTACAAAAAAAAACAAACAATAATAACTGAAAAAAAAGACTATTCACTCTTCTTAGTGGTTTTGGAGGTGTTTAACTTCTTCTTTCTGGTGAATAGAAAAATAGTCATTATACGAATTATTTCCATTCCATTATAAAGATTTTATTTGTATATTCAATTGTTTCTTAACAGTGGGAAAATTGTTCAATTTCAAAACATTCTTGGCTGTTTAGGTCATATGGTGCTGAATCTACTCTTGACTTCATCTTTAACCGTTTTCATAATTTTTTGTGGGTAGTAATATGATATATACTATCTCAGTTCCCATGGGTAAAATCCATCTACAAAGTGATTATTTGATTCCTCCTTTTAGTGGAATATACTGTATGACAAATCATATTTAATAGGATTAATCATAATGAATGTTTGTTCTATTACATTTATACCTATAAGTTTTACAAATTTCAAAACAATCTTATTAAGATTTAAAAAATCTTTAGATTTTTTGGTCACGTTTATTAATGAAATTTGTATTTTTTTTTGTAGTCGGATATTTAACTACTGTTGGAAAATTATTTCGTATCATTTTTTTTTGCATTCAATGCACAGCTACATGAATATTTCTTGGATATTCGGTAAAAATGAAATAATAACTTTGAATGGTACACAAATTGTGTAATGTAAACTAAACGATAGTTTGTTTGATTTTTTGATATTTTTATTTGTTTGATATTTTAGAATGGTGCGTAGTGGCACAGTGTACATCGACGTTCATCAGCACTCCAGAAAAGGTGTTTGTTTCTATTCCAATGGATCCTTGTATAAAGTTCTTCATGTGTACATAACCTGTATAGACCTCAAATTATTTGTTTTAAAATAAAGTTATTATTATTCTCTTATAGATTAAAAGGGCTATAAACTTTTGTAAACTTATAAAACCAAAGACATTTGTTACAATCACGTGCAAACTTATTGTTGGCCTAACCTTTATTGTCATTTGATCATCTCATTTTTGAGACACCAAGAATTATTAAAATTGTGTATCAGTAAAGTGACATCCTGTTTACTTATATATAACGTCACTAGAGTTACAACCAATCATGGAGCGTTTTCATCACGTGATCATACGTAAAAAAGGTTTATTCATTCAAAAAATCTTTTTTACAGAATATAAACATTTGAAAAATAAATATAATCTGAAATCACTTTGGATGACAACCATTTGTAACATATTTTTAATAGAATTAAATACCCTATTCTATCGATGTTTAATATCTTAACAATATTTGTAATGAAAAATCTAATTAAAATATTATTATATACAACTCATATGTTATGCTACTAACATTCTCACATGAAACAGAACAGTGCAATGTATTGTCGAATCTCTGGACACGTTCCTGAATTTTTGAATTAATTAATACGTTATGAAGGAAGTTATTGGAAAACATTAGATCCTTACTTCAGTGGTCTTTTTCTTGATTTATTTATTATTTTGGTAGCTATGAAGTTGACTTTGTAATTTCTTTCAGAACTTTAACACCTGACATAGTGCACAGCAGCCACAAACACAGTAGATCAATGTCGCCAAACACGAGAAGACGGAGGGAAGCCC
Organism: Diaprepes abbreviatus; assembly: GCA_034092305.1. NCBI lineage: Eukaryota > Metazoa > Arthropoda > Insecta > Coleoptera > Curculionidae > Diaprepes > Diaprepes abbreviatus. The sequence continues at coordinate 21,856,899 of JASJET010000103.1, forward strand.
ACAGAAAACATAGGAGGGACAAGGAAAGGGCTAGAGAGAGGAAAAAAATATCAAGGTAGGTGGGAATCTTTGTTTTACCTATTTATTATTAACAAATATAATAGCTTAAATAATAAACATTAACTAACATTTATCTTTTTAAGATTGTTATTTAAATATTTTTTAGAAGATTTTACTGAAACAGTTTCTAATTAAAACCAGCCTACATATAGACTTTAACAGTTTTTAAAAAATATTTTAAACACTTGCCCCCTAATTCTCCAACATGGTCTAACTTTGAAACCAGTTTAAATTGACTATAGAGGGTTTAAATGGACAAGTGCGACAATAAATCATGTCAGCTTTAAACCTTAAAACATACAAAGATAAAAAAAAAAACTTTCTTTTATTTCTAAACCGGCAAAAATTAATAACTTTGTTCATTATAGGGAAACAGTTATTCCTCTTACCGATTTCAAGGGTTTATCTCTAAGTTTTTATCTTTAATATTCCAATATAAGCGTTAATATTCACATATATAAAAACTGGCCATCTAGAAGATCTACCTTTTATGGCAACTAAATCGGATCTCAGCCTTAAACTTTCTTAGTGAATCTGGTTGTTATCTTCTTTTGTAGTTTTTTATGATGCCGTTTAAATGTATATTTGTATTATATTCGAAAGCGTTCATTTCCTTTTGAGGCAAAGACTCCATGGTATGTCTGACAATCACTCCTCTCGATAATTTCAAAGCCGAACTTCTCGTGAATCAGACATGCGGTCTTCAAAATCTGCAACGATGGGAATGTTGGTATTCCCAGGAAGAGAAACAGATCTACACGAGTCACGCGGTGTACCTCTACATATACAGCGTATTGCTCTTTTTTGTAAAATAAAGATTGACTGAAGTAAGTAATCCGAGCAGCATTCCCAAAAACACACCCCATAACGCAAATGGGACTCTATCAATGCGTAGTAGATGTCGCGAAAAACAACCCAAAGCGCGTAACAACTTCAAGATAGCTTTTGACCCAAAGTCAAAACATGCCCATGAAATCTTAGCTTTTCATCCACGTAAATACCGAGGAAATTGCAGACATGAGGATCATTTACAGCCATACTTTCTGTTCAAACCTCATTAATTCTAAATTAAAACGTAACATATTTGTTTTATCAACATTCAATGGTAAGAAAGTGAATCACACCATCTTTTCACCTCCTTTAAATCTTCTGCAGAGTTTTCCAGTTGGCAAAGGTCCCTGTGACGCCATAAGATGATCATAAAAGAACTATTTATGTTTAGATGACACAAGTCATTAACGCAAATCAAAAACAACAAAGGCCCTAGTACAGACCCCTGAGATATACCTGCAATAATATCCAATAGACGCGATTTGTTATCGTCAACAATAACGCTCTAATAACGACCCGACAGATATGATTTAAACTAGGCGAGAGAATTCCCTCTAAAACCATAATGCTCAAGGTTACTCAGTAATACATCATGATTCACTCAGTTAAATGTCTTGGCGAGATCACAGAATACCACCGCAACAAGCTCGCCCTCGTGTAGTACTCGATATAACGCTTCAAAAAATGAGAAAGTCGCATCCCCAGTGTTTCTGGAAGGCCGATATCCAAACTGCGACGTGTTCGGCAAGTCATGCCTTTGAAGAAAGCCCAATATACACTTCTCTCAAGGTTCTCCAAAATTTTTGTGAGAGTTGGTAAAAGGGATGTTGGTCTGTAGTTGAAAGACAGTTTGGTGTCACCCCTCTCCCCCTAACAAGAGGCGTGACCATTGTTTTAAAACAAAATGGAAAAACTCCCTGTGAAAAGGACCAATTTGTAGCCCCAATCAACATGCAGATGGCAAGATATGAAAGTATAATAAAAACCTTTAAGAATATTCTGTCCCATCCATGCTGGTTGTAGCTTGTTAACATCAGTTAACATAAAGAAGAATGTATCCGGCACATAAATACCATTTAGAAACATTAAGGTATCCACCCTGTCAGCTGCTCCACCTGTCAGGATGGAAAATGAGGAAAAAAATTTCTCATTTTATCTAAAGAGCGCATATTTTCTTCAAAGGTTTTTAAAGCCTTTTTATTTTTATTCTTCAGTAGCTAATTGGGAAGTTCAAATCCGAACACAAGTAACCCAAAACAATAATACCGAAGTTGGAGTAATTCTGGTCGCCTCCACATACATTTTCAAATCAAATGATTCGAGAAAATTTCTAATTAAATGGGTATTTATGTGAGATTCATCGGAAAAGTTTAGATTAAAATCATCTAATAGAATTATATTTGCTTGTGAAGGAATTCCAGAAATTAGTAGTTCCACTCTAATCAGTTTACCTTTGGAAAATGAACGATACAAAATTCCAATTCATCCTCAATCAACATTACATTTAACTTATATAAAATAAGTAAATTTTATTTATATTTTTATTATTCCAAATACATATTTGTTGATATTTTAACATGTTATTGTGAAAATTGGGCTAAAAAAGATACGACGTGAGCGGTATGACTTATTTGAGGTTGAAAAGTAATCAGGAAACTTCTTGTTACGACGTATGCCAAAATTATAAAATGGCGATATAAGAAAAAATTACGATATAAGAAAAAAGTCGTTTTTACCATGTACTCTTAAAAAGTATATTTTAAACTAATAAACCGTTATGACTTTGGTAGGGACTATTTCTTTTAAGTCGAAAGCAAGTTATCGTCAAAACGGCAAGACCTATGAAGTTGGTTAAAATTTTTTAAAGTTTCCATATCTAAGGTTTAAAAGCGTTGACAGCGTTGAAAAATTTTCCTTTATATTTTAAGATATGAAACAATATCTAAAAATCGACGAAAAATAATTTCATTAATAAATCAGAAATTAACAAAATTAGAAGAAAACCTTAAAAATATAGCTTTTAGACTTTTTTGTTACCTACAAATGACGCTATTCTCATTATCTTATGATGTAGCAGATTTATATCACTTAATCCTATTTATTGACATTTCAACTCGAAATATTCTTTTAAGCAATATGTTTTACGTGTGGTCCTAAAATTTTTAAATTCAAAATTTTAATTACACCCAAATTCACTAAGAATGTTTGAAGCTTATAATCGATCTAATTGTCATGGAAGTTAGGTTTTGTAGTTGACCAGTTTTGATTTGTTTATGATATTGTTGTAATTTGTATTGTAATTGTCAAGACATAAACTTTCTATGTATTAAAATTCACGATATAGACTGAAAATAAACAAAATTTTCCATTTATATCCATTTAGTAATAGAGGAGAATGATTATTTTACCCTTATATGTTTTCAAGGTTCAAACCTTGACTGACTTACTTTAATTTAAACTATTTATTGTCATCTTAGACCAGTTTTCAAGTTAGTGAATTAGAGAGTTTATTTTTACTTTGTTTAGTTACAAACTGTTTAGGAGAGTAAATAATGACTTGTAAATTTTAAAAAGGCATTTTTAAGTCAGGAAGATCCAAAAAAGACATACAGCATAAAAAGTTAAAATTTTATTACCAAAAGTTTGTATATATTCTACAAAAACAGAACTAAATAAAAATATAAAACATAAATAATTTGAAATTATACTATCGTTTACTTTTCAAATTGTTGACTCTTAAAGGCTCTTAAACTACATAATATTCAGGATTCTTAACTAGGATCTCGGAGTGGAAGAATTTAGTGGGTACCAATTACACCTTCCTGAATCAGGTTCCTAAATCAGGTGAAGAATGACCATCGAATGCGCCAGTACCATGACTTCCCCCTTTCTAAGCACATAAAAATGGGTTTTATCCGGACTTTGGTGGCTAGTGGTATAAAAAAAGGAAAAATTAAGTGTTGGGTGCTGTATAACCATCATATCTAATATTTTTGTTTAAATAATCTTTGTGTTTTTAATTCCATAAGTATGGCATATCATTATAAATATCGAGAAATTTCATTTTCTTTACTTGCCGCTTTCGAGCATCTCCAATCACCAAGAGACTGATACGTCAGCTTGCGTGGCTCTCCGCACATCGACTAATAAATGTCATTTGGCCACACTTAATGATATCTTAATTAGTTCCCTGACTGAGTAAGTAAGATCAGCATCGTCCTAATTAGGTTTCTTACTGTCTTAAATGCTATTACGTCATTTTAAATTCAGTGCCTAACTCAGTTTGGATGTCTGAATATCGCATGATTCTACAGGCCTTTTATTCTTTAGTAATTTTGCCTTTTTTATAATTTAAGGATATTTCTTAGCATTTGCAATTTCATTGTGGCTGATTTGGATCCTTTGTTTTCCTCCAAGTCATTAGATGTTATTTTATAAACCTTATTTTTTATGTAACCTCATATTGAAAAGACTTATTGTTAGATCATGCGAACATGCAGTCCAATTGAAAAGAAAAATAGAAAAAATATATTTTGGATTCATTTTGACTTTAAACTTTATTGTAACTAAATAAAATAAAAATTAGGAGTTGGATGTAGTTTTCGGACCAAAACGTCAGAAAATGGGATTGAATGACACATCACTGTATTCGAGATTAGAAATGATTTTGCATAAGTCTCGTTATTTTTTAAGCTCGAAAAAATTGTTTAAATTTAGTGTTGACAGTTTTTGCCGACTTTTCGAAATGTTTTGGGCATTCTTGGAGTAAATTTTTAACTGTTTATGCTTTATTACATAACAAATAAAAGGGGGCTTGTAGTTCTGGGAAATGCTGATTAGTATAAAGGGTATGTCCAACAGGAAGACGTGTGAAGTTACTTATTTTTTTCATGAATTATAAGTTGCAGATTGTGTTGATATTTAGAAATATTTCTTTGAGTTTATTTTGGTTGTTTTGTTCCAATTTGAATTGCCATGTTTTTAGGATAAACTCTTTGATAAGGTGCTTGAAGTCGCTATATGTTTTTTTTCCATAGTTAAAGTGTTGAAGTTTGAAGCTGTTTCTAAAGCTGCCTTATCAGCTTTTTCGTTTCCTGTTATACCTACATGTGATGCTACCCATAAACATTGAATTTGCTTATTATCGTTGTATAGCGTGTATAACTATTCTTGATTTAATTAAGAATTTGATTATTTGGAAAAATTTATTTAATTCCAGTTAGAGCGTCCTTGGAATCCGTTACCCTCAAAATTTTTCTGAAGTTTTATGTGATTATAAATTGTAGAGCTTCTAAAATAGCATTGGTTTCACCAATAACTATGGTATGATGTTTTGAAAGTTTTATAGTGTTTACAATTATTATAGAAAGAACTATTATTATTTTCTATTTCAACGTTTTGAATTCAGTAGTATTTTTAAACTGAACAAAATTATTACTGTAATTGCGGTCTCTCAAATTGACTTCATAGACACCAACTAAGATTTCTGGAATTTCCATTTTATTATATGTTAAAGTACCATTACATGAAAGTGTATCGATTGCACAAAACATTGAAACTACACTTAGGCCGGTATTACACTATAAAAGATCATTGGAAAAGATCATTTCTAAAATGTATTTTATGAAATATTTTATTGTGTAATAGCTTATCTGTATAAAATGTTTCTTTTATAAAAATATTTTATCAAATGTTCAGGCAGGTGACACATTTTTTTATTGGTATATGATCACTGTCATATAGAATGTCTGTTGGTCGGTTCAAAGAAGGGGCCAAGAATGGGTCATATAAAGGTAGATACAACGCTGAGAAATTTCCAGAAAAGTCGTTAAATCGAGTAGCAGACCCATTGTTTAGCAGAATAAGATCGTTTTCATTTATGATTTTTTCCATTTCTGTTCTATACTTGTCAGTAGTTTGAGAACCCCATATTATGTTATGATTGTTCGTATCACCTGTAATTATTCTTGGGATGGAAATTTGTTGAATAAGCATTAAAAATTCATGATGCGTATTTTGGTTAGGATGAGGAATATAAATATTGCAAATATTTGGAATGGTGGAGAACTGAAACCGCGACAGCTTCCAGAATCGAATTCATAGGAATTAGATGCTACTATTTTATTTTTAATACGAGTATAGATAGCTACACCACCACTGGTATTGGTTGTCTTGTCGATTTTTAAAGAATCTTTTGTAGTATTTAGGTGAACATTTGTTGCTATCTTTGAAGTGTGTTTCTTGAAGGTATAACACAAGGGGTTTATTATTTTTTAACACCACATTTAGGTTTTCAATATGGTGCATATTTCCATTAATATTCCATCATAGTAAGAATATTCTGGTATTGCTTGAACTATTAATATATGTCAAGGTACGTCACTTAGGTTTTCGGATGAGTTGTTTTCTGATATTTGAATGGTGAGTTTTTTTTTGTTTTGGTAATTTTATGTTAATTTTTAAGCTTCTATCTCTAAGAAATTCATTGATATGCGTGATTTTCAAGAAATTCACAGACTGGTTTTAATAATTTTATTGTAGATTCTAAGAATATACTAGATTTTTTTTTCGGTGGTGCATGTTTAGGTGATAAAATTGTGTTTTGGGTGTCCGCCGTGGTTGAGTCTGAGTATTTGGAACAGGGCGGATGTTACTTGTTATTGTGTGGTTTGGGAGGTAGGAAAATATTGATTCATCTTGTTCTTTACAATAGTAGTAGTGGTTTTTTGAGGGTATTCGATTTGAATGTGACCTTTTTTCTGCGTATTAGACAGTTCAAACCATCTAAGGAAAGAAAAAGTCTATATGAAGTATATTTAAAGGTAAGAACTATGGAATCGGGCATTGTTGGGTTTTCAATAGGTGAAACGTTCATTTGAAGATGAAATCTGAAGATAAAATTATATTCAGATTCTAGTGTACTAACCCAAAGGAATATAATTCTTGATATTGGTTTAATATTAAGGACTGACAGCTGCTTTTCAATATCTATATTTAGTATTGTTTGGCCAAACTTGAAAATAACTAGTCTTTGGGCTGGAGTAATTAATTTCCAACTTCAATGTCGATCTTGTATGTATCTTATTAATTTATGGTCGTGTCTTCTAAATCGGAGCTTAATAGATGTATGTAAATTCGGTTGTTGGTATTTTAGACTTTACCGTATTTTTTCGATTTCTTTGCCTTCTAGAGGAGATACTGTTATTTTAACGAATACTATTAATTTCTGGGAGACTGTCCCGTGCTCCGGGACACCTTGTATACATCTCCTTTCTTTGATGTCGGTTAAAAAAGATATTGCACGCAAACTTTATTTCAGATCTACGATAATAGAGAAGTTATTTGACTACTTAATTATATATTTTTATTTTGATATTGTTCTTTCTTTTAGGAGTAGGAGTCCAATAAGTAGGAGGAGATCTAGATCACCAAGTTATAGTAGTAGAAGTCGGCACTATAGTCCATCCCCTAGTAGAAGTAGTAGGAGTAAGAGGCATAAATCTAGGAGCCCTAGAAGAGATAAAACTCCTATAAGGTATGGACATACACTTTAACAGTATTTTGTTAAATAATTCTTGCAGAGAGAGTGCATACAATGAAGCGTACTACTAATAATTAAAGCTTATTTGTTGCTTATAATTTGCTGCCTATAATCTTTGCAAATTGAATTTTATCCATAAAAATTCGTTATTAATTGTTGGTTGTATTTATAGGCATCGACATAGAAGCCCTTCACCTCACTCAGTTAAAGCATCACAGTTATCTAATAAAATTACAGACACTAGCCTGTTTGCTGAATTAGTAAAAGATAGGCACAAGAGAGAGCAAGAACTGAAAAAGTTAGAAAAGAATTTCAGATCAGAAAAAGTTACAGAGCTTGGGGTAAGTTCAATAAAAAGATAAATAAAAGATGGTGTAGAAAGACGACAGAAATAACTAAAAATTAATTAAATTTCTCTCTTGTCTATTAAATTTGGTAAATCAAATACAAAATTAACAAGAACAGATTTATTTTCTAACAAAAACCTCTTGAAAATGTTTCTGTTTTTAGTGTTTGTAACAATTTTCAAGCTATAGTTGCTTAATTTTTTTAAGGATAATAAACCAACCGAGACTATAACGATAGATGATGAAATTGACAACAAAATTAATGATACGGCACCTAATACATCGACCATTCCTATGGATATTGATGACATTCCCATACCGGATGCGACCCCCAAAGAACCCCCTAAAACAGACGATGTTACAATTACTAACAATAATATACAGGTAAAAAAAACTTCTATTTCTTATATAGTTATTATGTATTTACAGAATTGTGAGATAATTTTGATATGTAACTCCCATAACACAATGTTTCGATCACACTTCAATCAGCGTCTTCGCTTATTTCTTTTTTAAAAATTAAAAAAAAAATTATACATTATTTTACAGTGTGTCCGAAAACATCAGAAACTCAGAGAGGTGATTCTATATGATAAAATAAATATAATATTTTAAGGTAGTTCATAATCTAATTGAGTTTCGATATATCAAAATTAAAATTTCATATATTCATCCAAGGGTCAAAATTCGACATAGATTTTATTATTGAGTACAGCTTAATTTTTAACAATAAACAAACATTGTACATCAAAACACAGAAACGGGTTTACATCCTACGCTACTTTCGGCCATCCTTGCGTGCTCAAGAAATTCTCTCAATGTATAGAATGAGAAGGTAGCATCAGTTTACCTCGAAACTATTGTACTGAGCTGGACTGCTTTACACTAGTCGGCAAGGCGTTAAAGATTTTTAGGCTCGCATAGTACCAAGATTTTTTGAAATACTTAATATTGTGTTCAGAGAAGTTTATACCTTTTCTGTGTTGGGTGTTGTAGTTATACTGTTAGTAATTTCTTGTTAATCTTCCAATTCTTATAAACAAAACGGGTATACTTTAGGATACTTATAAAGATGACTGTGATTCTTCTCTGTGAAATGTATTTTTGAAGGATTTCAACGGTTGTAATCCCAACATAAGTCACATGATATGCTTCTGACCAATGATTATTCTGTTAAAAACGGTAGACCATCCCCAAAGGATAATTTTATAGCTGATGTAGGAGTAAACAAGAGCATAATAAGTTTTTCTAAATATTACTAAAGGTACAATTGGCTTCAGTTTAAACAAGGAAAAATATGTTATGTTTAGTGTACTGGAGATATGGTCTAAATATGATCCCAAGTATTTCTCAACTGTTTCACATCCATCAACCAAAAATTTTCTTAGTTTCAAGATGTAGAAGAGAACTATAACTATTTTGTCTTTATTTAAGATTAAATGAATGAAGTGGCACCATCTATTCATTCCCTTTAAAGTATCCTGGATTTTGCTATAAATCAGATAAATCATCAAACCTATGATCCCATAGTATGGTGGCCCAAGACACAATAACTAGAAACTCAAAAAAATTTCCAAAAAATACGGAGGTTAGTCTTATGTAGAAGTCACAGAAGTCATGCCATCATGCCCCACCGCAGCAATAAAGACAATGCTGAACCTCCCTCCACTGTATATAGCTGTGATGAAGACGGCAGCAACAAATGCTCTCTTGCCAAAATATACATATTGTCAGATAGCCTAGCAGTGTTAAAAGCTTTCAAATCAAAGCCCTACGAGTCTAAGTTGACTTGAGACTTCATGCAAGCCCTAAAGCAATTGCAAGGAACTACAGAGTCCTGATGTGGGTGCCAAGGCACAAGAAAACAAGGAAGCGGACAGCCTCTCAAAAAAATGATACAAATTCCTTTTCTTGGCCTTAACCCTTCTGTGGGCTACCAGAAAGCCACATAAAAGAGGAGCTCCGGAGCTGGGAAAAAAATTCATAAATCCATCTCCAAACAACGCAAAAATGCTTCTTGATCTCCAAAAACGGATATTCGAATATAAACAAATATCTTCACAGAATCCTCTGGAATATCATTTCAAAAAAAAATGGGCAAAGCTGAGAGTGATAATTGCCGTTTCTGCGATCGGACAGCCAAAACAGCAGAGCATCGGATATGCGAATGCATGGCAGTTTTGCAAAAGATTTAAATTTCTTGAAGGCGTCATCTTTACGCATGAAGAAGCAAAGAACCGACCCCCCCCCCCCCCAGAAGAATAATAGACTTCATGAAAAATCTAAATATTCTGGGCTTATATTAGATATTAGGGTAATATACCAAAGATCTTGTAGTTTAAATGCTGTAGAGATGCAAAGAAAGCCCTAACAACTCACTCATAATCTACAGTTTACAAGTGTAGAAATAAATAGAAAATGAAAACATTTATCTCTGGATTATGAGGAGAAATTAGTTAGCAACATGCCTCGGCTATGTGAGTCAATTATAAATAACAGTAGCAACTGGAACCTATATTGAGGCGATCACTTAGACCGAAAACTAGTATCTCCAGAAACAATATTTTTTTACTTTAACATTTTAGGTGTATCTTTCCTTGTGATACCCAGCGTGGCTCTCTTTTTTGCCCGCTGTGTCTCAGCATCATATATAACCACCGGCAAGACATAGACTTTCCTTTTTAGACACATTGGCAGATAACCCTGTAGCGTCTCCTACACAACGGTGTATCTCATGAGTTTGGTTATCTTTGCTAATTTATGTTCATGATCCAAATACTTGCCCTACTTGACATTCATTAAATTTCATATCGTTTGTAACGATCATAAACTCGCTTTTCTGAAAATTAATATTTATACCAAGGTTTACTGATGTTCTCTTGTTTGATAGGAATGCAGATTTTGTTCAAGGCGTCTAGTTAAGATTTTGGCAAAACATTTATTCAAATGGAAGAGAAAACAATAGTTTTCAAGGTCGGTTATGTCTACCACATAAGATCCACGTTACCATCTTTGTAGCTTCAATTACGATTTAATCTTCTCCGGAAACTTTATTATTTTTCATTTCTCTAAGAGAAAGTTTTATATCTTCCAGTGTTATTTCCGGTTATTCTTCTGAACCTTGGTTAATTTATGTATTTGCGATTTTGAAGCTTCATTTGTTAATTCCCTTTATTGACTCTATAGAATTTTTCCTGCAAATTCTATAAATATTTCTCTGTTTGTTGTTTCATTTCCCTCACTATCTCTTGGCTTGTATATTTCTATTTTTTTTTTGCATGGGTTAATAGATTGCCCTGAATTACTAGCTATGTTAGACATAGATGTTCCACAGAGAGTTTTGAGAGAATTCAATCTGTTTAGTGTTCCTTATCACAGAACAAACTATGGATTATCGTCATTTCTCACTCACATTTCAATTACGGCCAATAAATTCGGAAATGATATCGATTTCTTTAATGATTTAAGTTCATTAAGCTCATGGATGAAAAATGCACTGTGATATGTGTATCTAGTCATTTTAAATAACTCTTTGTTTTAACTTTTGTGTTTGTAGGATTTTATTATACATTTTTTTATCTATATTGTACATCTTTAAGTTCATATTCTTTTGTATTTGCCTAATTATCATATTATTTGTTCAATGTTTCATTGTATGTTTCTGTTCATGCGTGTGCTACTAGGGGTTTATATATATATATGTATTGATTTTTTTTCTTTGTAAATGGCTGGTCCGTCAATAAACATTTATTTATTTATTTATTTTTCTATCTCCAATCTACTGTCGGATAATGCCCTAGTTTTAACAAAATTTTGATTTTTGAGCCCATTTTTCAAAATATCAGGATGTTATACATTTTTGAAAAGCAAAAAATAAGACTAAATGGAGTACTAAAGAATATATATATTATATATAAAAAGCACAAGTTTGGTCCCAGCTAAAAAATATTTTCGAAAAACAACTACGTTAGTAAGTCTACGTTTAAAACTAAATAAGAAATCGTTTTTACCATTCCGCTAAGTTTAAAGGTAACTAAAATATGGGCGGTGTCTAAAATAAGAATATTTCAAAAACTAAGAGTGGTAAGAAAGTTGTGTTACCGATATATTTTGATTCTCAAAAAATCATCGTAGTGTACAGGGTGAGTCAACGATTGGATGAAGTAGGTTTGTGCCTTTTCGGTGAAATTAACAAAGAAACTATATTTATTGTTTGATACAGTTTATTTTTACGCAGATTTTAAAAATATTTAGGACTCTACAGGGTGAACCAAAAAACTAGGACAGCATAAAGTTGTATTTTTTTTAAATAGAACACCCTATATACGAATCGTATTTTCGATTTAGCTTATAATTTTAAATCTTTTTTATTAAGGGTTTACTATAACAAAACTTTATAGTTTCTGAGATAATTAAATTTAAAGAAAAAAAGTCACATTTTCAAGCATCAATTCAATCCTAAATAACGTTTTCAATTTTGTGACAAATATATTCAAATTTGGAATTTAGCAAGGCCAAGGATAAGTTAACATAATTTTTACCTAATATTTGCAATAAAAGCTACAGGGTGTTGAACACATCGGCTCAAATTTGAACAAGTTTAAATGAATAAATATCTTTTTTTTTAAATGGTACACCCTGTATATTTTCATGTTATTTAATAAAGTAATAAAAACCCTAAAAGTTTTGTTCAATATATCCTATACCTATTTATAATAGTTTTTGAGATATTTCAGTTTTTCTTATTTTCCATACTTTTTTACAGAAATAGTCTTCATTATCATAGTAGCCATGGCAAAAACAATATAAAAGAACATTTTTCTGTGTGTCAAATTTATAACCGCAATCGCTTCTTTTGGTTTTTATGTAGTGTAGTTTGTTTTTTTTTTTTGCATTCATCTTATATTGTAAAATGAATTTTCCAAAGAATGAGTTAATAGATATGATTTATACAATAGGAGAGGCTCAAAAGAATTGCCTTCTTGCTCAAAGAATTTTCAAAATGAAGTATCCTGATCGACGCCAGCCTAATACCCATACTTTTCAAAACTTAATGCAAAGATTTGATTCTTCTGGTACTGTTGATTATCCAAAACGTAAAGTGGTCAACAAACCAGTAACTAATGAAGAAAAAGAACTACAAGTATTGTTAAATGTTCAGGAAAATCCTTATATTGGTAGCCGTCAGTTAGCAGCATTATGTGAAACATCACAATCCACCGCTAATCGTACTACCAAGAAATATAGGTATCATCCATATCACATGGAATTACACCAAGAATTGCATGGACAGGATTTTGAAAGTCGTGTAAACTTTTGTCGTACAATAAATGCGGAGATTCAATTAAATCCAAATTTATTATGCAAGGTAATGTTTAGTGATGAAGCTACTTTTAGAAGTGCCGTAAATAGACGCAACATGCATTATTATGCCACAGAAAACCCATTTTGGATTAGAGAGGTGCAACATCAAAACCACTGGTCATTAAATGTTTGGTGTGGTATTCATCATAATCGAATTATTGGTTCCCACTTTTTTAATGAACCACTAAATGGCCATAGTTACCTGAACTTTCTACAAGAAGAACTACCCCAACTGCTTCAAAGTCTCGATAGGGATGAGCTCGACAGTATGTGGTTCCAGCACGATGGTGCGCCTCCGCATTACCATCGTGAAGTTCGTGCGTTCTTGGACCAACGATATCCGCAAAAATGGATTGGACGTGGGGGTTTCATTGAGTGGCCACCAAGGTCTTGCGACATCACCCCATTAGATTCCTTCCTATGGGGTTATATTAAAAATAAGGTGTATGTTAATCCACCAACAACAGTGGAAGATATGCGAAACAGGATTAGGGATACCTGTAGAACAATAACGCCACTAATTTTGTCCAGGGTCCGAGAAAATCTGCAAAAAAGACTAAATTTGTGCATTGCACAAGAGGGTCGTTTATTCGAACACTTATTAAAAAGAAATAATTAATCTCAGTATTTAATAGGTAATTTTTTTGTTTCAATTTAGTATAAAAGTAAATATGTATTTGCCTTGTCGTTATTGCTGTGTTAATTTTTTCACATTATGTTTAATTAAACTATTGCCGTTGTAATATAACGAATAATGTATTTCATCATATTTAACCACATTTTGTTTGTTTCTGTAGTTTCTTTTTATTATTTTACATGGCTACTATGATAATGAAGACTATTTCTGTAAAAAAGTATGGAAAATAAGAAAAACTGAAATATCTCAAAAACTATTATAAATAGGTATAGGATATATTGAACAAAACTTTTAGGGTTTTTATTACTCTATTAAATAACATGAAAATATACAGGGTGTACCATTTAAAAAAAAAAGATATTTATTCATTTAAACTTGTTCAAATTTGAGCCGATGTGTTCAACACCCTGTAGCTTTTATTGCAAATATTAGGTAAAAATTATGTTAACTTGTCCTTGGTCTGGCTAAATTCCAAATTTGAATATATTTGTCACAAAATTGAAAACGTTATTTAGGATTGAATTGATGCTTGAAAATGTGACTTTTTTTCTTTAAACTTAATTATCTCAGAAACTATAAAGTTTTGTTATAGTAAACCCTTAATAAAAAAAGATTTAAAATTATAAGCTAAATCGAAAATACGATTCGTATATAGGGTGTTCTATTTAAAAAAATACAACTTTATGCTGTCCTAGTTTTTTGGCTCACCTTGTAGAGTCCTAAATATTTTTAAAATCTGCGTAAAAATAAACTGTATCAAACAATAAATATAGTTTCTTTGTTAATTTCACCGAAAAGACACAAACCTACTTCATCCAATCGTTGACTCACCCTGTACATAAAATATTTTAGTATGTATTTACGGCTTAGTGATAAAATTTATGAATCTGAAGGAGAAATACATTATTTTCAGTATGGTCAAAATGACACCCTTATTTTTATCATATCTGTCAAAATTAAAAAAAAGTTTTGAATGAAGCAGACTTTGATTTTCAGGTAAAATGTCCTCCGGTGGCAAGTTAGAAAAGCAGTTTTACCTGCGCATGAGACTGTTCATAAATATTAATTTAAAATAAAATTTGCTGCAACTAGGGAACCATGGAGATTTTCAATATTTTTTGAGTAATTTCCATTCTTTATCATATAGAAATACTTCCCTGGTTTTCCTGATATTGTTTTCGGAGACCCTATACATTATTGACAATGTTTTCAAATTCAATTTTTTAAAATCTTATTTTAGGCCAGTAAACCACCTAAAGTTCCTTCACCTTCGACGGGAGCCCCCGTGTCAAACAATGACTCTAACCCGCCCTCCGTTGATGGGACCCCTGTCAAATTGAATGATGTGTCAAAATCAAAGCCAAAGAGTGTTACCAAGTTGCCCATGCCTCCTGGAATGGATGAAACAGAGTAAGTTCATTTTTAGAAAACATCACTTTCAGTTTTGACATATTTTGGTATATAGTATTTAAAATCTTACGATTTAAGAGATAATTATTTAATTTTTTTTTTGTATTGATAGGTTAGAAGCGATTGAATCGCCGCCAAGCAGATCTCCCACGCCTCCCCCTCCTAAAAAAGCTAAAACCCCCCCAATTAATCAAAGGAAAAGCATAAAGGACTTACCAATGCCTCCTGGTAAGTGAATATCATATGAAATTTTTTTGGAAGTAGTACAAAAAAAATAAAGATGAATATTTGACATATTTTAAATAGAGTGTGTATCCTATTTAAGGAGGTCCAATCGCTGCACATATTAAATAAAAAATATTAGGTCATAATGAAATCTGCTCATATTAAATAAAAAATATTAGGTCATAATGGATTCAACTGCTATCCCGGAGTTTCGATTAACCCTACCGTGTAAATCTTTGAAAATTTAATTTTCAAAAATGTCAAAATTTGTGCAGAATCTTATGAAAAATCAAGATATTAAATCATAATTTTTATAACACAAATCATCGACATAAACTTCATTTCTATCACTCGGTTATTGATATGAACATGAACATCTTGTGGAGTAAAATCGTCTAATTTACTTTTATTTTGCATTCACTCTATTCTGACGCCATTGCTTACGTTTGAGACTTACAAATTTACAGCATCCTTGCCATGAGACATTCGAATATTATAATAAACATTTTACTCTTTTGCAAACTTATTTACTATGAAGGAATAAGATTACACTATTACTACAGGGATAAACATAAACAGTAGAAACACAACCTTGCCAAATCATACACTAGTTACGACCGGCTGTTTTAAATGAGTCAAATGAAATTTAATTATTGTTTTTTATATTTCCTATTTCAACGATAAATGCTTTACAAACTATTTATTTTTATATTATATTATTTTTTATGAACATTTTAATTTAATTTGTCCGGTAATAGGTACCACATTTTATTTAACCCTTGTGGTAGCAAATGGAGCCTCCTTAAGATTCCTTAATAATTTTGTTTGAGTTCTATTTTCTCTGAATCTGGTTTTAGCTTAAATCACAGATTGTATATTCTTACTAATATTTTATTATTTTTGTTAGTTGTCCCTGGTACAGAAGAATTAAGCGGCGACGATGATGATATACCTGGAACACCTCCCAGAAATGACATAAAGATCATTGAAAAACCCAGACCTATAGTTAAGCAAAAACCTGTTAAAAGACCCAGAATCCTTAAAAGGAGAAGCTCAAGGAACTTCCAAATGAGCGGAAAAGACTGGGGAGAGAGATGTGTTGACATGTTTGAGGTTATAGCTCAAATTGGAGAAGGTAAAGAAATTGATTTATTTTAAAAAAAAAACATGGTATATTATGTAAAATCTTATTCAAATATTTTTTTATGGTAAACAAATTGTTGATTTCTAGTCGATGTTTATATTTTTTTATTTTAGGTACTTATGGTCAAGTTTATAAAGCCAAAGATGAACAAGCAAATCAACTGGTGGCTTTAAAGAAAGTAAGACTGGAAAACGAAAAGGAAGGTTTCCCCATCACTGCTGTGAGGGAAATCAAAATTTTAAGGCAGTTAAATCACAAGAATATTGTGAATCTTAGAGAAATTGTTACGGATAAGCAAGATGCGGTCGATTTTAGAAAGGTGAAAATACTTCAATTTATTGAGCATACAACGTGTAATATAATATAATTTTAGAAAGGCAATGATTTTAAGAAAAGTAGTTATGTAGTAACATAACTACTTTTCTTAAAATCATCATTGTATTCCTTTGTATTAGAGTTTAAAAAGGTAATAAATGTTTATTATATACTTTCACCAGGAAAAAGGATCATTTTACCTAGTGTTCGAATACATGGACCACGATCTGATGGGGCTGTTGGAATCTGGTATGGTAGACTTTAACGAACTAAATAATGCCTGTATCATGAAACAGTTGCTTGACGGTCTAAACTACTGCCACAAGAAGAATTTCCTTCATAGGGACATTAAGTGCAGTAACATCCTCATGAACAACAAGTAAGAATAACATATTGAGTTAATTAAAAAAATATATAAATTTTCAAAGCTATATATTTCAATAAAAAAATTCAGCATAAGTAATATTCTAAAAACAAAATTTTGCTTCCATAAATAAATAATTATATTTTATCTCTGGAACTCGAGGCAGAGGTCTTTTTGATAGGAAAAATAAAAACAATATTATATTTTTGGAAAATAGGTGCATATTAAACCATAGTCACAATTAATAAGAATTATGAAGTTTTTTACCTTAAATAATAATATTTTAAATTGTTTTACTCTTTTAAATTTTTTTTTTTATTAAATCTATTAGCCTATTTTGTAATGAAAGAAAATATTTTAATTCTTGTATATTTGTATTAGTATTTTGTATTTCATTTATATTTGTCTTAGTAATTTCATTTCAATTCAAATTGAATTGTTTCCGAAGTTTATCAAAAGGAATTTTGATTCAAATAGACTTGAAATCAAATTAAGAAAAAAAATCGGTTTACTTATTGTTGCACTTGTCAATTTAAATCCAAACAGCCAGATTCACTAGAAAGGTTTAATACTTGGACCCAATTTAGTTGCCATGGAAGTTGGTCTTCTAGTTGGCCAATTTTATTTTGCTTATGATATATTAGATAGTTCAACAAATGCTCGTTTGTATAGGGAAATTAAAGATAAGAACGTAGCGAAAAAGTCAGAGAATTTATTAAGAGGAATAATTGTCTCCTGAAAACAAATAAAATTTTACATTTTTGCCCCTCTAAAGTATATTCAAGAACTAGAGAGATTAATAAAACTGTCAGCGAATCCTCCAACGCCCCTGCTCCAGTGCCGAAAGTAACTAAGGAGCACAATAAATCTATTGTATTTAAATATTATAAGCTTTTATAAATTTATTGCAGCAGTAAAATTGTTCATAATTCAGTTTAACTTCTGTCAGTGAGCAGAGTGAATACACTTTACACAGTGTGATCTTAGCAATGTATCTTGTTTGCGCTTGTTTTTGTATATTAAAGCATTATTTGACATTAGTGAGTAAAGTTACCCAAAGGATATGGGTTCCAGCTTTATATTTATTCCAAGATTTCTAGAGCCATGATATTTTACTCTACGAAAAACTTATTTACGATGCCCTAAGATATTAATATCAAGATAATAATGTTGAAAACTCTGTTGAGATATATTCTAAAATGAATGAGTTAAAAAAATCTATTGTTTATCGAATGCTGAAGGAAAAAAAGACGACTGGTATAGTTAGTGCTCTTAAGCCACATTTGGCCACAGGAAGACTAAAAGCCCTGTTGAAAGAAGCGATGAAAACTGCTATAAGAAAAATTCTAACTAAAATCAATGAAGATGATTTACCAGAAATTAAAAGAACTGGGCATTGGAAATTTATTAAAGAACTTAATTTTTGCTGAAAAAAGCCAGATATTAAATCTATTCTTATAGATCGCCTGAAAATTGTCGGTTGGAGAAGAAAATAATTCTAAACAATTAAGAAACATCTCGAAGATGGAAAAGACATTTATGATTTAGATGAAACATGCTTGAATGAAGGATATTCTGTAACCAAAGTATGCTAAGATAAAACTGTGCAGAGCTACCGACAAGCTGTGTTGGAATGTTGGTCTACTGGGCTAAAATAATCTACAGGAAAAGGCTGCAAGCTCATAATTACACACATCGGCAGTTCAAAACGTTTTGTTAAGGGCGGTTTATTAACTTTTCTGTCTAAAAGAACCGGGGATTATCACGAGGAAATAAACAGGCACGTTTTCTAGGAGTATATTCAATATAAGTTGGGTCTTATACCAAAGGAATCATTAATAGTTATTGATAACGCCTCCTACCACTCGTGTAAAAATGAAAGATTGCCAACAAATGCTGGAAAAATATGAGATAAAACAATGGCTGTTTTCCAAGAATTTAGACCGTTTGATTATGAATGATAAGGTCAAAAAAGAGTTTTTAGATATAGGAAACATGCATAAAAATATATATAATAAATATATAATAGATAAAAGGGCTAGATCAAGAGGAATATCTATTCTTCGTCTTTCACTATACCGTTATAAGCTAAACCCAATTGAGGTGATACGGGCTCAAGTAAAACGTAAAGTTGCTAGAAATAACAGAAGTTACAAAATTAGTGATTTAACTGAATTTTTGAAAAATTCTTTGAATTAAGTTTTTGCGGAAAATTGGAAAAAATGTGTGGACCATGTGATAAAAGAAGAAATGTGGGAACTCAGTCAACTGATGAAGACTCATTACAAATATATATTTTAGTCCGATTAGCCGTTATTTATTTATTACTTTATTATTATACAAACGAATTTATTTTTTTTTTATATGTTTAGCTTCTTGTGTTTATGATAACGATTATTTTATACATATTTGAATTATGACTTACAATTTTTGTTGCAATAAGCCTATGTTTGAGTCTGAATGTGCCTAAAACGCTTTCCGTTCCAACACTAAAAATAATAAAAATACAGTTATGATTTGGGTTAAGTATGGTATTTTATAATATATGTGCAATATACTCGACTGGAAAATCTGGAAATGTCAGAGAACTTAGTCTACAATGGAAGAGTCAAATAAATTTACGTGCGCACTAAAAATTTAAATAGAAATTTAAATTTGGCTTATTCTGATTTTTTTTATTATTTTAATTTCGTAAAAATGATTTATGGAATAAAAAAAAAACAACAGGACTGTTTCTAGGTTTATTATATGAATTAATATCGACCACATTATATGAAAAATCTACTTAATTTTTTCTTGGAAATTTGAAAGAATGTCTGAAAAAGTCATAGAATTTTATATTTAGAAATGCGTAGGAACCCTGAAGTCATAAGAAGTAATATCCTCTGCCACAAATACTTAAGTGATAAAAATAAACCTCCATCTGACACCTATGGCGATGATTAAAATCTCTTTTAACACTTCACACTTCCAAATATCTATTATCTTCTCAAATAGGCCGGTATTTTTGAAAATCATGGTTCTTGGGTTGGAATTATCCCACGTTTCGCCTACGATTGCACGGATCTTTAGTCTACGAGATGAGAACACTGAATGACTATCGAGGAGCAATAGCCCAGTATTTATACCGATTACAATCGATTTCCACGTGTGATGTAGACTGTAACTTGTATCTCTATTAATATTATCTGGATCATTAAAATTTCGATTAATTCTCTAATTTTACGTTTAAAGAAACCAGACAGTGATGCTAGCACCTTAGTTTTTTTTACATTAAAAGTGTGACTTGAGTAATACTGGTGTTCAATTACTGAAGATTGTACAACTATTTTCTTTTTTATACATTGTCATTCAGTGTTCTAATCTCGTGGAGTAAAGATACCCGAAGATGCCTCGTGCAATCGTAGGCGAAACGTCGGATAATAATTCCAATTTGATACGGTCTAAACCCAAGAACCAAGATTTTCAACTTGACTAAAGGCGTGAAAGGTTTCGTTCTTTATTAGCCGGTATTTTTGGTTTCTAACCCCTTCCTATGAAAAATATATGTGTCTAAAAGATTTTGCCAAAGACACCGGAATTTAGAACTTGATAGTTTGCACAGAAAAAAAGGTCCAAAATGATATAGTAGTCTCTCTCGTTCTTGAATACACTTTGATAATAAAACAAAATGATTTTTTTATCCTTGTTTTTTTAAGGTTCGAAAGTTGCTTAACTTATTTTTAGACTTGTCAATTTAAACTCTCTACTGTCAACTTAGACCTGTCTGGGAGTTAGACTTTGTTAGTGAATTAGGTGGTTTATTATTAACGTAAACCAGATTTAAAGTTAGACCATGTTATTGCCTTAAGAAAAATGTTTTGAATCCTTGTAAAATCGTCTATATAAATAAACCTTTTTTACATTTTCAAACGTTAAGCTGAGCCTAATAAACTTATTATTTTGCCGTATTTCTGGAATAAAACCCACGTTCACTTCCAAATTAAACCCTCTTTAACCAGAAATTATATTTTCTCCAAGCAAGTTTTGTTAGATTTATTGTTGACCTGTGCTAAAACAGGGGCGAGGTGAAGCTGGCCGACTTCGGACTCGCACGTCTATACAATGCAGAGGACAGGCAACGGCCTTACACCAACAAGGTGATCACCCTATGGTACCGACCGCCGGAGCTCCTGTTGGGCGAGGAACGTTACGGACCAGCTATCGATATATGGAGCTGCGGGTGCATACTCGGAGAGTTATTCCTTAAGAAACCGCTATTTCAGGTAAGAGGTAATATATGGCAAAATATAAAAAAAAGTCTGAAAATTTTAGAATCAAATTCAATTTTATCAGTCTCTGTGTCGCTAGCTGTGATCAAGTGTAAATCGTTGTTATTTGTCTGACGATGATTACTTTTACTGAAATATTGTGATAATTATATAACTCCACATATTTTAAGATAGTTCATCGGCTAATTGAGCTTCTATATATTTTCTGGAAATTTTGGGTATTCATCCTTGGTATAATTTTTCCCAAGACTGTGAAATTTTAAACGCCTTGCCCATCTCATAATCGAGATAATCAATATAAAAAATACAACATTTAACATCGGCTGTATGGTTAGAACCTTGATTAATGAGACATAATCATGCATAACTAAAAAACTTTTCTATAATTTTCCTAAAAAACGAATATATGATGTATATATGATATAACCCATTATACATATCGTTAATAATATTTCGAGCAGATCGTCTGTATGGCGATTCTAAAATAAAGAAGCGGCAACGCTGTAATAAAAAGTAAGCTCGCGGAAACAACATTCACTCCAGTCCAATTAAGTCCAAAGGTAGGTTCAATTTGGTGTAGCGGATGATGGCTTTACTTTCGGAAAAATCACTCCAGAATGATGCCAGATATGATTGATTAATAATTGACCTATACATCAGTTAAAAAACTCTGAATAACCAAAAAATATCAATCCTGGAGCAAAACGTTATAATACATACTTTCTTCGTCGGAAAATTTTCTTTCTATCTGTTATCCTGATTTTTGCAAATTTACGCTGCAGAATAGAAAAATTGTGAAAAAAAAAACATTTTTTCAAGTAAACTGCAAACAATTGTTCTGGCTCTTGAAATATATTTAATTTTGCATTTGAATAAATAAATCCTATCAGGAAATGGTCCTGATTGGTCGAATATACTCAAGATCATATAGATTTTGCAAAATATTTTGTTAATCAAACTTGACACACAAACACTGTGCAATCAACAAATGTTCGATAAATGTTTAATAACAATTTCATTAGGACGCCAATTTTTTTTACATATTCTGGATTTCTATAGATTGGAGAAGTAGGAAAGCTTAGAGAACTTTTTGAAAATCTCTCTTTTTTTTTGATATAAGCAAATTGCGAATATTAAAAAAAGTACTATAAAATAAAGATAAGATAGTACTTGTAAAGACGTTTCGTTTAACGAAAAACTCGTTCTGATACGGTATAGCTTACGAGATATAACACTTTAATATTTAGCCAACTTTGTGTTTACACTAGTCAAAAAAAGAAAAAAAAAATGCGACTTATGTTATAATGACTGTCCGTGGGAGTTTAAAGCATCCTGATTGCGAATTCAACAACGAAAATTTTCCACCATGTATAGCTTTTGAGTTATAGAATGTATCAGTTATTTTTATTTGATAAACATTTTTATATAATATTTATAGATAAGTGCAAAATAATAAAAAAAAAAGTTATTTTAAGGATAACAGGATTTATTTACAAAAATACACATGAAAATACATTTATAGAAAGTCTTGTGTACATAACAGGATCCCATCAGCCTTGGTAGCGTTGCTCCATTGTTAATATGTCTTGGTGGAACCTTTCTTCTTGATAGTCACTAACCGCACCCAAATTTTCTGTGGAAAAATTTAAATGGGAGTGCAAGAAGTGTATTTCAAGAGACATGCGAGAGCCCATTTTACAGTAGCTTTCAACTAGTTCTTCTACAAGTTTTTCGTAGTTTTCTACTTTTTTGTTTCCTAAAGACTCTGAATCAACTATTTTAAAAGAATTCCACGCAGATAATTCAACATCACTTAATTTCTGATCAAACTGCTGATCCCTTAGTATTTTGCTAATTTGTGGTCCAACAAATATTCCTTCCATAAGCTTAGCATTACTTAGCTTAGGAAAAATTTCTTTAAGGTACTTAAACGCATCTCCTTCTTTATGTAATGTTTTAACGAAATTTTTAGTCAATGTGTAATGGAGGTAACGGTACTTTTTTGGGATCAACAAGAGGTATATTTTTTACATTAGCTTGATCTCGAATATATTGATTTCTCGGAAACCATTCTTTTACTTGGTAATGGTTCTGTGTTGATCTACTGTCCCAAAGACAAAGAAAACAATTATTCATAAATTCACCCTGAAGTCCTAGTAATAGTCCTCTGACTTTTGGGTCATCACATATTTGCCACTTATACGTATCATAGCTTATTGCATTTAAAATAAGTGACATACTTTCGTATGTTCCTTCATGTCAACTGCATGTGCAAGAGGAATAGTTGTTGCCATTATGGAGCAGAACTGTTTACTTAGATTTGCTGCACAGGTTTGGCAACATATGTGAGAAAACCAATCCCCATCTTGATCGCCAACAAGACATCCAAAATACTTATAAGCTACTTCGGTCATTTTGTTAATTGCCCTTTTCTGCGATTTAGGGGTAAATTGACCACATATGTTGCAAAAACTATCAGCGGGGTTAACACAGCCACGTTTCTGTACTTTCGACATTTTTATACTGTCGCGTAAGTCAGTTCCGAGATGTAATAATACCTTTACATTCATCAACTAACTTTATTCAACACTAATACAAGGATCTTACTATTGGCTTGTTCACGCATTTCGCTTCTTTATCTAATACAGACCACTACTCGTGCTAAACCAATACTGATTACGACTGCCGGCCAGCTGCTTTTATAGCCTTTCCGTACTACTGGCATTTTCTAGAAACATCGGGTATCGAAAGTTCGAAAAGCCACGGCGTTCGTGAAATTTACAATTATATGGGTGTAAATGAGTATTTCCGTTATTTTAAACTCTAGAGGGTTAGGACTTCGTGGTTGACTTATCATCCCTCGACGCTCTCATGTGGTGTTGCCAAATTGTACACAATTTCCCGAACTTATGCAAAACATGCAAACAAATTTGGCAACTTCTCGCTCCGGTATATTACAGCTTACTTTTTAAAATAATGTGAATAAAATACCCACTCATTTTTGCTGATAAAAATCATAACTCAAAAATCTTACGTATTAGCAATTTTTTACCGTCATTTTCTCATTTCGAGATCAACAATTAACTAAAGACGGCCTATTACATTACAGTCGCAAATTGGCTGTATAGTAGTGTTATTAAACGCCTCAGTAGGCGGCAGCGGTCGCTTCAAAACTGAAATTGAAAGTTCAAAAACCCATCACGCTTTAAAAGTTCATTGTCTCGGCTTCAATGCAATCAATTTGGATGATCCTTTTTAAACTGATATGCCGTATATTACAATCAAGGAACATGACTTTTGTATCCTCCTTAAACGTGCAGCTTGTATACATTCTCAGACACATGCAGTATTAATATTTTTTTGCAACAAATATAGCTTCATTTTAAAGTGTAATATCTAATAAGCTATTAATCGAATCGGGACCAATTTTTCTTTAAATGAAGCCTATTTTCGGATACTTCTTAGATTTAATTTATATTATTAGTATAGTATAGTTATTTAGTTTTAAACAATACAGAGAGTTCGATCTAAAAAAATCCAAGGCAATTTTGAAGCTTGTGCCGCTGTATATGTAAAAAAAAATGTCGTTTTAATAAAATTACTGATTCACACTTATTGATTGCGCAGTGTTTGCGTGCCAAGCTGGATTAACAAGTTATTCTGCCAAAACTATTTGATCGATCAGGATCATTGCTGGGAGATTTATTTATTGAAATGCGAAATCAATGTTTCGACAAACCGAAAACATTAGCAAAGTTTAAAGTTGTTTGCCGCTCACTTGTAAAAATGTATTTTTTCCTTGCGTCTTTCGCGTATTTTCCATTTTGCAATGTAATTTTAAAAATCTAGATAATAGATCGGAAAAAAAATTCCGAAATACCTATTATGTCTTGTAACATTTTAGTCTCGGATTGATGTTTATGGAGATAAGGGGTGTCTCAGAATGTTTTTCGTTTTTGTTTCTTAAAAAATAAAACTGCCAACTGTTCGGCAGTGGCCAAACAGTTGGCAGGTTTCAACTTCGGTAATTTCGGTAACTAATTTTTTAGTAGAATTGACAAATTTTGGGAGTAATGAAATAGTTTAATAAGGTATACATAAGTAATGCCTCGTAATAATGAAGTTCATTCACTCTCATACGACTCGGTGCCGTCCTCAACTTGGCAGTAAAGTTGAGAATCTGACGATGCAACTAAATTTAAAATGTAAAGCGACCTTTGGCTATAAAATAGTTGACATTTAAAAAAATAAATAAAGAAGCGGTCAAAATTTAATATTTATTACACTCACAACATTAATCAATACAAAATAAAAAATATAATGACAAACATAGACATTTTCTTGTTAATTTTAATTTGTTAATTACGTTTTAGTTTTATATTTTTTTCACTGTACCGGTGCATGACTGCGTCAGAAGCGACTGTATCTTTCACTGTTTCATGCTTTTGCATGCTGAAAATGCTTAAGACGGATTTAAACGTAAGATGGAACTATGAATACCGACTATAGAGACGGTATCGTTCGGACGCATTTTTTCGCTTTCACGCGTGTAAGTAAGGCACAGAATATGTGTAATTGTGTAAGTAATATTATCGTTCTCGGAAACGGCTGTGATGATTTCGACAACATTGAAATGAAGCTTCTTTATGGACCTTTGAGATCAGAACCAAAAGTGTAATGAACGAACGCGGTCATGCAGTGCACTTCACTGACTGAGCAGCACATATTGGTGCTTATAGGAGTAAGCGAGACTGAAACCAGTTGTTTTCAGTCAGTCTTCATCTTTGCGTATCACTTTTGCTATATATGCTCCGTATACTAACGAAGAACAATTGGTCTCTCTTCCCACCGTGCGTAACACGTTGCGGGACAAATATTCGCATTGCCTTAAATTCGCAAATTCTCGTTGTCTAGAAAGATACATTTTTTGAGATATACATTTTTAATCTACAGTTTTCCTGATTTTTTAAGCTTGAAATGACTCTTATAGCAAAAATAATTAGTGAAATATTAACGCTCAAGTTTGATACGTTTTTTGGTTTTAAAAAATCGAATTTTCAAAATAAAAATTTGCTTTGGAGTCATTATTTTTTTTTTGTCCTGAATAATAAATAATTGGTAAAAATTTCAAAACGATTAGATTATTGTTCAGATCTTTTGAATGGTTATTAACTAAATCAAGCAAAAATTTCAATTATTAATAAATAATGAACCATTTATCTGAACAGGATATTTAAGAAAAGAAATGTAGTGTTTTTTTGAAACTCTACATTTTATCTCTTGATATAAACGACATAAAATTTATAATCTTTGAGATACAATTTTTTTTTATCGGGTTTTCAATTTCTCGATTATTTATAAACAAATCCAGAACACCCAACAGCTCTCATTGAAATCTAATATTATCCGGTTGAGTATCGGTATTTAGGAATGACACAATTTTCCCATCAGTATCCACTAAAATCAGTAAAATAGCCTAATTTTACGGGGTTTCTAGACTATTCTACTTTATATAAAATGTAAATATTATTATAATTTTAAAAGTAAATAAAATTATCATTTTTGTGTTTGTAAAAATGTCTAGGTAACTATTTATACCCAAATCAAAATTAAATTATATTAATTAAAAAAATACATTCCCATTTAAATATTTTCTTTTCAGTTACTTCTATATTTTATATCTTTGATAAATTTGATACATACAGTGCTTAAGAAGCTTCGCTTCTGTGGGAGGTGTCGCGACATCTTGTTCTTTTTTAGTAGAAGGAGGTTTTTGGGATGATAAAATAATTTCAAGGGGAATGGTATTGAAACTTTTTCTCAAGGTACAAAGAATGGAAACAGTATATTTCTTTAATACTATCGATTTTTATAAGGTGGGCAATGAGTTTTGTAGGATGAGCGGTGCTCACCCTAACTACGCACATGATCACGCGTGATTCTATTTGTTACGATTGAAGCCGATGAACTACCTTAAGAAGTAATGACAATTTTTAGAGTTTCTCTAAATAATAGTACTATGTTGACATTTTCTCTTAGGCCAACGCCGAAATGGCTCAACTAGATCGGATATCAAAAACCTGCGGGACTCCGACGCCAGCTGTTTGGCCCTCAGTAATCAAACTACCCCTATTTCACGCGCTAAAACCGAACAAACTTCACAGACGACGATTGAGAGAGGATTTTGTGTTCATGCCTACCCCCGCCTTAGACCTTCTGGATAAAATGCTAGAATTGGATCCGGATAGGAGAATAACGGCCGAGGATGCGTTAAAGAGTCCGTGGTTGAAGAATATCAACCCTGATCAGTAAGTACACCACAACATTTTAAATTTCGAGAATAATTCTTTTTTAAAAAATTAACTGAATCGATCGGTACTTGGTGAAAATTCATTTTAACATAAAACGGAAGAAAGACACTTTGTTTTAATTTTCACTTATCTTATTTTATTTTAACAGACATTTTTCGTTGTACTACAACTTTATCAATGTTAACAGTTTTAAGTTCATGCTAACCTCCTATTTAAATAAACCAAACAAATTGGACCCAATAAGCTACCTGTTTTTAAAGGAAAAAAGTACGACGACAATATCTAGATTTGATAAACGTATATTACATTTTATTGATCGGAATTTCCAAATAAGTTTAACAATGGAGAGTTATTAGTCTCTAATTGATCGTTTAGAATATATTCTGTATGTTTTATTCTATTAATTTCTAAGGATTCCAACAACCACAGTTTTTTGGCTTTATTAGCTATGTGTAGAATTTTAAAATCTTCATTGTGATGATTTTCTTTTATGTGCATGGCGTACGCAGTTAGAAGTTTTGTTTAAATTTAGGCTCTTTTTTGTGTTCTTGTATTCTTGTTTTGAGCCACAACTTAATAAACGCCGCATTTGTTTTCCTTTTTAGTACTGTCTTTGTTATTTCTTATGTATTTACCTATTGAGTTTGTTGTTTTGTAAGATATATTTATTTTTTCTTTTCTTAGAAGAGAGTAAGTTTTCTTGGATACGATACCAAAATATGAAATGGTTTTGAAGTTTGTTTTCTTTCATTGGTCGTCGGGTAAATTAGAGAAAGACATTTGTTTTTTAGTTTTTTATGGGCAAATTTATCTATTGTTTTACTAGGTTAACCGTTATTATGTGCTATCTGTTTAATAATATCTAGTTCTTTAATATAATCTCCTTTATTCATGGGGAGATTCTTTGATTATACCCTAGATTTAAACAATAGATTTAGTTGAAGGCTGTTTATGGTCAGTGGGGAGACGCTTTTTTAATGTTTAACAGACGTAAACATGTTTACTTATCTTTTCTTTCAGTTTAATTGCTTGTCGTGACTTTTTTCAGTGTTTTTAAGTGTTAGAAATTACTATAAATGCGAAGTTTACAATTAATTTTAACAAAAAGAGAATTTAAAAACTTATTTTTAGTGGTAACTATGGTTTACATGCTGAAAATGACAATAATAATAATTTAGGCAACCATATATTCATACTTTATGTATTTAGAATTTTAAATAATGGAATTAGAAAAGGATAGTATAAACTCGGTATGTCTGTACCAAGAAATTAAATATCTACTGTTTATGAACACTTTTTCAAATATAAATAAAAATATTGCGTTATTCAGCGTTCAAACAACCGGGCCCAAGTTCTGACGTTATGCTAATTCTACAGGGGTATGTTCGAAGGGGATATTAATTAATCGATAGACTATACTGTGATATGCTGCCATTTTATGAGATATGGGATGCGTAGAACTATTGTGAATTGTATTATCTGGGCATATATGAATTGCGGAACAAAGACGAAAGGGTCATCTGAAATCTACCTGCCCGATAACCTACCTACCTAATGATATATATATATATATATATATATATATATATATATATATATATATATATATATCAAATAGAATAAAATATTGGCGAAGCGGACGTGAAAATTTGTCAATCTACATGATTCTCGTATTAAAAAGTGCGGAGCACTCCAAAGTATGGAATAACTCCGGGTCCGACAGATGGCGACAGCGCTGTTTCGTCCTAATATGGGACTCGTCAGGCCACCGCAGTCGGTACAAACCATCATCTCGCCTTTGCATCGTATAAGCCATACTTATAATCAAAATACGGCAAATAAGACGACAAAGGCGACATCTCGATGGTCCACTTGATAATACAAGAACCATACAGATTAACAAAGTTTGTAAGAGAACCGTCATATGGTGGCGCGACGGTGAATTAAAACAGAAATATGTAAAATCGAGTACACGAAACGCGCTGCCCAAAAGATAGGGGTCGCATTTTTCGGTACTGGCAAGCAAGCATACCGCTATTTAAGCAGCCAAAGCCACGTGCCGCACCAAACGATCCCACCATGAGAGCATCGTTTAGCGTGTTTCAAAGCCAAACAAGTAAATAAATATGTAGATAAGTTTTTGTCCGTGGAATTTAAAATAAAATAGAATAAAATATTGGCGAAGCGGACGTGAATCATGTAGATTGACAAATTTTCACGTCCGCTTCGCCAATATTTTATTCTATTTTATTTTAAATTACACGGACAAAAACTTATCTACATATTTATTTACTTGTTTGGCTTTGAAACACGCTAAACGATGCTCTCATGGTGGGATCGTTTGGTGCGGCACGTGGCTTTGGCTGCTTAAATAGCGGTATGCTTGCTTGCCAGTACCGAAAAATGCGACCCCTATCTTTTGGGCAGCGCGTTTCGTGTACTCGATTTTACATATTTCTGTTTTAATTCACCGTCGCGCCACCATATGACGGTTCTCTTACAAACTTTGTTAATCTGTATGGTTCTTGTATTATCAAGTGGACCATCGAGATGTCGCCTTTGTCGTCTTATTTGCCGTATTTTGATTATAAGTATGGCTTATACGATGCAAAGGCGAGATGATGGTTTGTACCGACTGCGGTGGCCTGACGAGTCCCATATTAGGACGAAACAGCGCTGTCGCCATCTGTCGGACCCGGAGTTATTCCATACTTTGGAGTGCTCCGCACTTTTTAATACGAGAATCATGTAGATTGACAAATTTTCACGTCCGCTTCGCCAATATTTTATTCTATTTTATTTTAAATTACACGGACAAAAACTTATCTACATATTTATATATATATATATATATATATATATATATATATATATATATATATATATATATATATATATATATAACCCATGAATTGCGGTCCAAAGATGAACCAGAACTAACCTGAACCAGGCACGGATTTAAGGGAAGGCGGTGAGGGCGGTCGCCCCCCCCCCCCTCCAAGAGCTTAGAATTCAGGAAAATAGACCCGATTTTGCCTCTTATACAATAGTTTATTCAAGAACTAGAGAGAGTAATAAATAATTTTTTACCTTTTTTCTTCTTCGCAAACTACCTGTGTTCTTTAGTCCGGTGTCTTTGGCAAGATCTGTTAGATACATATATTTTTCATAGGAATGGGTTAGAAATTTTATAATCAAAAATACCGGTCTATAATAATGGACTATTTGGGTTGGATAACAATAGGAATTTGGAAGTGTGAAGTGTTAAAAAGGATTTTTATCCTTGTCATAGGCATCGGAAGGAGGTTTATTTTATCACTAAATATTTATGGCATAGAATATTATTTCGGTAATAAACTTAAAATAAAAAGTTTTTATATTATTTTATTTTTTTATGATTTCTTAATAATTCACATACATTACAAAATATAGATAATTTTGACATATTTAACACAAATCACAACTGTATTTTTATTTTTGGCATAGAAACCGTTTTAGGCACATTCAGACTAAAACGTAGCCTTATTCTCTCAAAAAATTCTAAGTTATAATTTAAATACTTCCAAAACACCCATTGTCGAAAATACAAGAAATTAGGCATATATAAAAAAAATCGTCCATATAATAATTTTTTTTTGGGGCTATCGATCATTTTGTTATTAATTAAAAACATTTTTAGAATATTTGACGTTTCAG
The DNA here is from genome assembly GCA_034092305.1 of Diaprepes abbreviatus. Taxonomy (NCBI): domain Eukaryota; kingdom Metazoa; phylum Arthropoda; class Insecta; order Coleoptera; family Curculionidae; genus Diaprepes; species Diaprepes abbreviatus. The sequence goes on from JASJET010000103.1 coordinate 21,888,415, forward strand.
TTTATTTCTTAAACCATCTGCAGAATTACAATTAAACACTAAAAGGGATTCAAATGTAATTAATTTTTATATGTTACAGTTAATATTAGACGTACTTATTTTTATTTCTATGGCACTGCCATCTTAATTTAATTTACTTTATTATATGAAATCCGATAGCCCCAAAAAAATGAAATAAACATGTTAATTCTACACATTTAAGAAAAAGACAGAAATACAATAATAAAATAATAAAAAAATTACGGCCAATTGGAATTAAATGCATATAAAATTAAAGAGTGGGACACAGTAAAATAAAAATTTATAAAAATATATATAATCATTAAACAATAAAATACAACAAAAATAAAATTTTTAATAATAAATTATGTTTACGCTGGTAATCATTACGTATTTAATTCGTAATCAAAGTCAGTGAAGCTATCTTCGCTCAAATTAATTATAATTGGTTCCTCTATCTCACTGATCATTAGACCGAGTTTTCACATTTTGTTTTATTCTTTTATTATGTGGATTTTTCCAATTTTCCGCAGTAAATTTATTCAAAGAAATCTTTCAAAAATTCAGTTAAATTACTAATTTTGTAAGTTGTGTTATTTCTAGCGACTTTACCTTTTACTTGAGAGAGATATTTCCTTCTCCAATGGACAGTTTCCAGCCGATTATAAGAACAGATTTCCTATCTGGTTTTTCCTAGCAAAAATTAAGTTTCCTGAGCAATTTCCACAGCTCAATTCTTTTAATTTCAGATAAATCCCGATCTTCATTGATTTTAGTTAGAATTATGTCGACGGTTGGGATCTGCTTCTCATAATAACTCCTTTTATTGTAGTTTTCATATCTTCTTCCAACGAGGTTTTTCGTCTGCCTGTGATCGAATGTGGCTTGGGAGTATTAACAATTCCAGTCGTTTTTTCTCCTTCAGTATCTGGTACATAGTAGATTTTCCAACTCCTGTCATGTTGGAACACATCTCAACAAAGCTTTTAAGATTATTATCTAGATGTTGATATGTTAAGACATCATAAACATTCATCGTAATAAGTTTTTCGTCGAGGAAAAAATGCCTTGGTTTAACGATTTTGGAATAAATATATAGGTGGAAGCCATATCTTTTGGGTATGTCACTAATCTCAAATAATATATAAAAACAAGCTCAAGCAAGATAAATCCCTAAGGACACACTGTAAAGTGTACGTTGCTCACTGACAGAAATTAACTTGAACTATCAGAAATTTTATTGTTGCAGTTTTATAAAAACTTATAATATTTAAATATAATTAGATTTACGGCAGTCCTCAGTTACCTTCTACACTGGAGCAGGTACGTTGGAGGTTTCGGTAACAGTTTTATTACTCACTCTAGTTCTTGAATAGAGTATAGGAATGAGTATGATTGCGATCGCCCCCCCCCCCTCCAAGAGCTTTGAGTTCAGGAATATAGAATTCTGCGACAACTTGTTTTTCTTGCGATAGCCCCCCACAACAGCTTTGAAATTTTGAATTCGGGAACATAGGCCCGGCTCTGCCTCTTATACTAGGAATGTGTATGCTGCTGGCATCCCCCTCCCTTGTCGGCAACTTGTTTTTTCTTGTGATCGCCCCCCCCCCCCCCTCCTAAAAGCTTAAAATTCAGAAAAATAGACCCGACCTTGCCTTTTACACTATAAATGGAAATGTTGCTGATGTCTCCAGAGAGGCTGGATCCGCCCCTGACCTGAAATACCCCATATAAATAATATTTTAGTTGTTTAATAAACCGATTTCAAATTAAATTCTGTAAAACTTATAATTTTCTTATTTAAAGTAAAAAATATATTACCCTTACATTAGTTGTTTAAAATGAAGCTTAGTCTGCAATTCATGGATTTTAAAAAAGGGGTCTTTTTGGTTTGGTCCGCAATTCGACTACCTAATTATAAAAATCAGGTAGTTAGTCTGCAATTCGAGGCCGCCGTAGTATCTGTGTGAGACTCTTTATGATAGATAGAGACAGAGAATGCTTATGTAGTTTTTTTTATCGTGGGGTCGAAAAAGTTTATTGAATTATTTTTTTCGTTTTCTAAAGTGAATTCAATGTTTGGATCTAAGGAGTTTATGTAGTCTAAAAAAGAAATAAGTTGTCTTTGTGTATCTTTAAGCACACTAGAAATCATCCACGTATCTGTATCAATACAAGCTTTATTCAATAAATACTCCCTCGACTAATTAATATTCCCATGAGTAAAGAAGATTATAATAAAGAACTTGATATTATCAAACAGGTAACACATAATAACGGTTACCGTAGTAAAACAGTAGATGACATTGTACATAAAAAACTAAAAAACAAATGTCTTTCTGTAATTTATCCGACGACCAAAGAAAACTGGTCCCCTTCTAAGAAAAGCAAACATAACTACATGTACAAAACAACAAACTCAATAGGTAAATACATGAAAAATAACAAAGACAGTACTAAAAAGGAAAACAAATACGGCGTTTACCAATTAAGTTGTGGCTCTTGTCCTAAGAAATATATAAGGCAAACTGGACGAAATTTAAAAACAAGAATGCAAGAACGCAAAAAAGACTGCCTAAATTTAAACAAAATTTCTAACTCTGCGTAAGCCATGGACATACAAGAAAACCGTCACAATTTCTATGAAGATTTTAAAATCTTATACATGCTAATAAGCCAAAAAACTGTCGTTGTTGAAATCCTTAGAAATTAATAGAATAAAACATACAGAATATATTTTAAACGATCAATTAAAGACCGATAACATCCCATTATTAAACTTGTTTGGAAATTCCAATCAATAAAATGTAATATACGTTTATCAAATCTAGATATTGTCGCCATACCTTTTTCCTTTAAGAACAGGTAGATTATTGGATCAAAATTGTTTGGTTTATTTAAATAGGTTAGCATGAACTTAAAACTGATTGATAAAGTTGTAGTACAAAGAAACATGTCTGTTAAATTAAAATAAAATAAGTGAAAATTCCTTAGTTAATTTTATTACTTTCACCTTATAGATGGTAATTTTTCTCTATTTCAGTTAAGTTATTTCACCTTCAGATGCCTGAAGGATTGTCCAATCAACGTTTTTAAACAGTTTTAGTTTAATAACTGCTATCCGTCAGAAAAAGATAATTTATCGAACTTTTCTTATCCATGGCTGTACATCTCTGTTACTTATTCAACTCTATCGTACTTACTTCAATCTACGTAACTATCGTTATAGTAGAAAAAGAACAATTATAGCAATGTATAACACCCATTACCTCTTTCCAGAATCCAAGCCCCTGAACTCCCAACCTGGCAAGATTGCCACGAATTATGGAGTAAGAAACGCAAGCGGCAAATCCGAGAACAACAAGAGTCAATGCAGAACTTGCCCCCGGGTAAACCCACCGTACTTCCGCGTCCCGACAAAATGGGCGTGATTAAGCCAGAGGAGAACGAAGGGGGGTGAGTGAGCACATATTCTGTATTTTACGAAGCCGTGTCTTGTTCCTAGGATGCAATGTCGCTGAGTTGGTATTGGTAGACTCATGCACGAATTTTGTGATGTATCGTGGCCTGTTATAAACGGTTTAGGTGTTGACATGTCAGTAGTTTTATAGCCTCGCATGTATCTACGGTATAATATTTACTTTATAACGGACATATCTATTCCAATTGGAAAAAATGCCCAAAAGATTTATTATAAATAAAGTTTAAATAAAAATATTGAATTGGAGCGGTCGGTTATCATTAATGGTCTAGACTAAACTATTGATTTGTTAACAAATAGACTATAATCTTAGTATAATAAAATGATCTAAAGTGTGATATTTAAATGGACGTTTTACTACGCAACAAGTTACAAGATAGGAATCTTTGGTTTCAGTAAAAAAGATTTAAAAATGTTTTTCTAAAAAGAGCTATTCAGCATTTTAAAAGTAGGTAAAGGTTATTCCTTTTAACAGTCGTATAAAATACAACTATTTTATAAAAATCCTACATATTTTTCATCAGTCTAAAAGATCTCGTTACAATTAATTTACCATGCAAAATGAAAAAAATAGCGGAACTATTAAGTCGTTAATTTTTAATTTAAAAGGAGGCGTTTATAATATTATGTGATTAGAATTTTTTAGCCGGGCACAAACCTATGGCAATTCCAAAGTCATTCCGAACATGTGTACCCGTTCTTAGAGCAAATTTTAAGCAACCACGCAAAAAAGACATGTTTTGATTATTTTTTACTAAAACCAAAGATATTCATGATTTTAATACATTTCCAGCACTAACAGAAGTAGTGTTTGTATAATGGAAAAGGTACTTTTGTTATTTTTACCATGCATTTTTCTTTTAGACTTTTGTATATTATTTTACCTTTAGTTGTTGAGCATTAGATTTTTTTTTTGGCCGAGTAATGCTAGTAGCCGTTGATAGATAAAAAGACGTTAATCCCGAATTTGTATCATTGGTTAATTCTTTTATTTGAAAATGATTGTTATTTATATCGTGCTTTAAAATAAATAAAAATGAGTTTTTTATATTTTCAAACATATTAAATAGATCTTCAGAATGTTCACCAGATATTCTCCCTTCCTATTAAAATATTAACTAGATATTAGAGCCAATAAATCTGAAAAATAAGTTAAAAAATTACAAGGAACTAACCAATCAACTTTAAACGTTTTGTTATACTAAAAGGTCTTTTAAAAACTTGGAGTACTCTTTTAAAAGCAGTTTGGTTTACTTCCAATCGTCCATAAGATGCATTTTTTTGCCTCATGGTTTTAATCTAGAAACTCTTATACATCGTTTCTTTATAAATACATAAAAAGTTTCGGTTAGAAGTTTACCAAATATTGGACGACTTCTGAAGTAACTGATCATTTTCGTATTAATTGTTTACTGGATTTTCGTAAAAGATGGATGATTATTTATAAAATTCTGCAATTCTTCATAAATATGTTACATAAATTTGCAATTTTTTGCCTAGTGATCCTGAAATGACCAAGAAATTGAAATACGTTTGAGTTAAGCCAGAATAGATTAACAGAAAATTAATTTTTTTTTTGGTTCTTGAAAGTGTTCATAAACTTTCTGATGGCAAGATTATTTGTACTGGTAACATGCACATGGGTATAATTATTTTAGGGATTAAAAAAACTAACCCCCTAATTCACTAACATGGTCTAAGTTTAAAATTGATCTAAGCGGACAGTAGATGGTTTAAATTTACCAGTGCAACAGTAATTCAGGCAAGTTTTGAACCTTAAAAATATAACAAAAAAAGAAAATTTTTTTTTTATTAATAAACCGCCAAAGATGAAAAATTTTGTTTATTTTCGGGGGACAACTATTCCTATTACCGATTCCAAGTTGTTATCTCTAGGGTTTTGTCCTTTATACTCCTATATAAGCGTTTATATATTGACATATATGAGGTGTGGCTATAGAATAACGAGACTATTTCTGTAAAATATTTTAAGTTTATACATATTTATTATCACCTTCACTCCCCCATCCCTGCAATTCCATACGAATTTTCCATTGTTTGAAATAGTGCTGGAAGTCTTCTTCTGTGAGCTCCTTCATAACCCATACCGCTTTTTTTCACAACTTCATCGGACTGAAATCTTGTTTCTAGACTTTGGGGGACCAGATAAAAGTTACATGGTGCAAGGTCAGGCGATTAAATCTGGGATATTGTACTTGACGGGAAACGTTTTGACAATACAGAATAAGCTTACGCGTTGTTTTGATGAAGGACTCGTGATTTATTCTTCCACAATTCGGATCGGTCAATTGTATGACCTTCAGGTACCCAGTGAAAGTACACAATACCATGAAAATCAAAACAAACAATCGTCATTGTTTTGAATTTTGATTTGTTCAATAGAGCTTTTTTAGGTGTCGGTGAAGTTGAGCCCTCCCAATATATGGACTGGCGCCTAGTTTCAGGATTATAAGTGGAAAACTAAAATTCTTCACATGTGATCACTCTTTTTAACAAGTTCGGGTTATTTTTAACGGCATTCAAAGTGTCAGTACAAACACTGTGTCGAGCTTCTTTGTGTTCGATTGTGAGAATTTTAGGCACCATTTTCGCACACACTTTTTGCAGGTTAAAATTGTTATAAAAAATATGCCTTACGTATTCTTTGTCAACTCCTACAGTTTCAGTAATCGGACGAATGGTTAATCGACAGTCGGATTAAATCAGATTACCGACTCTCAATATTTTAATCCGGTTTTATCGTGGAAGTACTACCCGGACGTGAATCATCTTCAGCGCCTTCTCGGCCATCTTGGAAACGCTTTAACCAATCAAAAACTCACACACGTGATAAACATTCATTGCCATACACTTTTTTAAAGTAGTTCACTCGTGAAACGGCTTTTCTTAGGAATGTGATCCAATTTGAATTTATAGTTTACAAAAGTGTCTGCAAACATGCTGGAGGTCACTACATATAGCAAAATGCCAATACATTTTGAAATATCTCAAAAACGGTCCTTACCATATTTTTTTAAAAACTAATGCAACATAGATCCAAAAATGATGAATTTTAAAAAAAAAAAACGAAATTTCTTGACTATTTTGTTTAGAAAATACAGATTTTTTAAATAAAAATAATTTGAAAACATCTGACGCGTAGTAGGGCACAGTGATCACAACTTGGCAACCTTGTTATCAGCATACTTAACGCACGATAATTCAAACTTAAGTTAGTTAGGTTAGTTCTTCAGAATGTGACATTTTTTTAAGTATGTTTCTCGATATTTTATTTATTTTCTTAATGTGTTGGCATGTCAACATAATAAACTGTATAGGTATGAGACTCAAACTATATGAACGTTACTGTACACACGATTACTCTATAGACCATTCAATATAGACATTTGCGGCGCTGCCAGATTTATTATATTTAAAGTTATTACTGTCTAAGAATGTGTCTGTATATTGAAAGTTAACGTGTATTGGGTACAGCCTCATACAAAAACAAAATTCTTTAGGCCTGAGAGTGTTTAACTTTTGGTACATACTTAAAGGCTACACTTCTATCTACGACTGCCGCGAGTGAACTATCTTAATAAAAGACAAGTTTTAGTAGCGATTTTTCCAAGCTTCATGTGGAATTTCACGACAATTCGTTGCTCTGTTATTACACTTATCATTTTGTCGGCAATATAAAAAACCAGCTCTTACACATTTGTAGGCCACGCCTAGACTGATTCGTCTACATACGGCTGTCGGTCATTCGCCTTTGGCGCATGCGTATTCCTTCTGTAGAAGCATCAATCTCGTTATTTTATAACCACGCCTCGTATATATGTAATAAAATTATAACAATGTCATAAGCAAATCAAAACTATCCAACTATAATAAGATCAAACTTCCCTGGTAAATAAATCAGATTTGACTTTAAAAACAATTTTTTTTAAATCTTGAAGTAGAATGTGAAAGTTAAAAAAATATAGAAACAAATAAAAGTAAAATGGTAAAAGGTATGCATGGGAAGGATAAAAGTTAGTACAATATTAAGTCCAATCCAAACTCTGTTTTGAATACTTGCTACAAATATCGGGATAACTTTCTTATCTTAAACAAAAACTATTATTTTATTAATAGTGCTATTGCAAAATAATTATTTTCGCTATTTAAGATTGACCAATGCTACGATATAAGACGTCAATTTGAAAACTTTCCACTTTTATCATTGCTTCAGTAAAATCCGTTTATTTTACCATTGCATTAAATGGGAAAAGCGGACAATACCTCTTTTCACGACTCCTTTATTTGTTCATTCAAGGCTCGTTAGACTTTCTCTTCAAAGATATTTTTACTTTTGAAATTTGAGCAGAATGTTTTTCCAGAAATTTGATTACAAATTTCAAGATTTTTTTAATGAATTACGCTGTACCTAAACTTTGAAACAGTGTTTCAAAAACTACCGTGAGCTATGAAATATTTCATAAATTCATTTTACTCCTAGATGGAGTTCATTTTACTCCCATTAAAACTGTCCCCATCAAGGATAAAAATGACTGACTTTTCGAATTTAGTATTTTTTCTTAGGCAAAGATATTTAGGATAGGACGGTTTCAAATTGACATCCGACACAATCGGGGCATATAGTAAAAATTGAAACAAAAAGGGTGCTAAAAATGTAATATAAAAATTATTAAGTAAAAAGTCATTGTACATAATTATTCTAGGTATTTAAGTATGTACCTATAAACAAAAATGGTTTTATTGTGAAATAGCAACAATTTTACTGAAGATTGCCTTATTAAATCATTAAGAATGCCTTTATTTTCAAGGCCTTTTACTACTATTCAATTTTAAAAAGGATAATAGTTGTATATTTGTAACAAATAATTTAGAATTATACTGAATATAAAACGATTATTATTTGTAAATATCTGTAAGTTATTATAGATATAGTTTAGCCAATAAAAAGTTTTATTTGAATTTGTATTTTTTTCTTTTTGTTTCTTTTATAGGAATAAATGGGATTATTTATTTTATTTTTGTGTTTTTTTTTCTTTATTTTGTTGTCGGACTAATGTGTAAAATGCCTAACTCCATTGAAATGTTATGGGATAGAGAAAAACTAAAATATGAATCCTATAAGATGTCCTTGTCGTTATCTGGTAAACTGTAAAAATTGCTTTAAAAAATAATTATAAAAATTAAGTTTCCAAAAGCGAGATTACTGAAAAATGTTTGTTACCATATTATAGTCTAATTTAACTCTTTCCAGCATATGTCTTACAATATGAAAACCAATATCAAGCGAAGTCCGACCTCCGTTTTTTACTCTACACAAAAGTGAAATTTTGGTTACATTTTTAATCAAAACTGGTAATGAAATTATTTATTTTCAACTTATACTGTGTTCATGTTCCAACCTGCCAAAATGTAAGAAAAATGTAATTACTCTCAAAAATATTTTGGTTTTCCAGGTACAATACGTCACGAGCAAACGTCAAGTAATACACAATTTATTAAAGGCGTTAAATGCTCATAGATACCAATGCACCTAAAATGAATGTTTATCTATTAATCAGTTAATGTTATTTTAGAATAGATACAGTTTTCGACGTGATTTCAAAAAATTGTGGAGTTATGTAATTCACAGATTTAGCTGACATTATTTTTTTAATTGCAGTGCATTTTAAAGTGATCATGTGAAAATAATATTCTTAAGTTCATGAATTTTGACAACAAAATAAGTTTTCTATAAAAATGAAGTACAAGAGGATTTGTAGGAAAATCGAAACGTATACCTGACAGGTTGTTTTGTGGCAAATTGTAACATATCTATATATTTATTGTGATTCGGATCTTCTTGTTCTTAACACAGATTAGTTAAATTTAAAACTATCAGCTTTGATTAGTACATATAAATAACAATTACCAGCAATCACAAACTAAGTAATGATTTTAAAGCGAAGAAGTTTTTAAGGCCATTTGTCAAACATCGAGATGACATCTAAATTTTAAGATATATAGCTACCCAACGTTTTTTTCCCTCCAGTAGGATTTGAACCCAGGTCCTATTATTTGCACCAAAATGTAATATATAAAAAAAATTCCAACAGTTTTGTGGCCCCGTTTCGACAAAAAAAAGTTTTATTGCAGAATTAAAATTATTTTGGAAAAACTTTTTTTCCGTAGCTGTTATATATTTCAAACCAACTAGGTATTTCAACATTCTAATAGGTATCACAAATGTATTGAGGCGAATTTTTTTGCAGCTCATCGAAAAATCTGAAAATGGAAGCCTACGACGCGGCAGTGTTGTCATATGCCCTCGCTACAGCTGCTAGTAAAAGTAGACCTCCGGGGCAAGGCATATTAGGTAATAATAGTAAAAAGCAGTCTACCAAGATATTTAAAATAAAAGTTCAGCAATATCATTTGGGAGGATTTACAACGTAAAGAATGCCGTCTAAACCCTCGTACGTGGCATCGCTGAGCTAAGTTTTAATCTACAAAAATTTAATAATACATTCTTCTTTTTTTTTCTGTGATTATTAGGTATAGCTCCTGGAATTCCAGCTGTACCAAGCCCTAAAGAATCCGAGGACAGTATAGACCCTAGAAGTTATTTATATCAGTTATTGTACAATTTGGAACAAATGATTGTAAACAAAACGCCAGTGCCTTTGTCGCTTTTAATGGAATTGTGCAGCTTGAAACAAAATGAGGTAAGTTTTTTTTAGGAACTTCCACAGAATGACCTAAAATGTATATCCTAAAAATAGTTCTATAGGATTTGTTATCCGTGAAATTATACTAACTATTAATTTGAAAACAATATATATTTTTGGCGTCAGAGTGCAATGGTACGAATTAATGGAATGCCAAATTCAAGGAGGCGTTATGCAGGGATGTATTCTCTCTCCACTGCTGTTTAATTTATATTCGGACAAAGTTTTTAAGGAAGCCCTACATAAAGTATTTGGGGTTAAAATCAACGGCGAGCTAATAGACACAATTCGTTATGCTAATGATACGGCCATCATAAATGATAGTCTTCAGGGTCTACAACAACTCTTAGATTCCGTCAATAGGATTGGGAAAGAAATTGGACTCAACATAAATGTTGCTTAAACTAAATTTATGATTATCAGTCATTTACCATATCCAGACGCTTCACTGCTAATAAATGGAAAAATCGTTGAAAGAGTCTCCTACTTCAAGTATCTTGGATGTGTTATTACTGAACAGTTTGGCCCAAATAAAGAAGTTAAATGCAGAGTCGAATCAGCCCGCACAACTTTTCTATAAATGAGATCGCTTGTCTGCAATGACAATCTACATTTAAAACTTCGCCAAAGGATAGTAAAATGTTACATCTGGTCAGTGTTGTTGTATGGAGCGGAGGCATGGACACTGAGGGCTACCACGATCAATCGTTCGGAGGCATTTGAGATGCGGTTGCGCATAGGCGACTGCTTCAAATACCCTGGGTAGCCATGGAGACTAATATAGTGGTTTTAGATCGGACAGATGCCATTCGTGAATTGCTACCTGTAAAATGCAGAAAACTAGCATATCTTGGCCATGTTCTCAGAGGGGATCGGTACAGAATTCTTTAACTGATAATGAAGAGTAAGATCGAGAGTCGTAGAGGTGTTGGAAGGAAGCAGATCTCTTGGCTGAAGAACATCCGAGAATGGACAGAAATACACAGTGCTGAACAGCTATTTAAAATAGTGGAGAACCGTGATCAGCTCGCCAACGTCAGGGAACCTCACAGGGCATAGGAAGAAGAAGAAGTTATATTTTTATTATCATATATTTTGACCATCTCCGAGCCGAAAATGTGACTGTGTCCGGAAATAAACGAATTTTTTGTATTCAAACCCCGTACTTTTATAGAATCGCATATGCCATTCTTTTAAGTTGGCACAGCAGTAAGTAACAATCATGAAAAATTTCATAGCGTTACACATCACACATTACTAAACACAACACAATTATGGTGATGTTGAATGGACGTTGTTTATGCTTCGTGTGATAATGTTTACCATTTAGAAATAAATTGAGCAGAAAATTGCAATGGCGCAAACCTCAGAAATATTGAATAATGCCTCTTCGAAGAGTATGTCGTGTACAAAAATTTTCGAGCGGTGTTAGGCGTTCACTGAAGGCCTTAAAAACGTCGAGGATGGTCCCCATCCTGAACAGCCATCAACATTAACGAATAACGATGTTCAGGCAACGGCTATGAAGCTCAAAAACCGGCATATCTCGGTTAGATAACTAGCACGTGAGTTAGGATTAATATTATATGTTTTAGTCGATAAATTGTGTATGCAACGTGTTGCTTCTCGCATAAGACCAAAAACAGCATCGAATGAGATTACTTTCAATGCAACTAGCCATCCAAACTGCTGGAAACGAATAATTCACCGAGAATGGGACGTAGGTGTACGAGTTTAATATGGAAATGTTGTAACAATCTTCGGAATGGAGGCTGAAAGAAAAGACAAAAAGAACACTTCCAAGCAAGCTAAAATTCAGTCGTACTCAATGTTTTCTCTGATTATCAAGACGTAGTGCACCAAAAATTCCTCCAAGAGTACCAACTGGCTAATAAGGAATATTATTTATCCGTTATGCATTGTTTGCGTAAGGAAGAATAATGCACCAGCTTACACGTCACTCGTTAATAAATTTTAAGCCAAAAACTCATCCAATATCATTTCATCGTATTGGTTTGAAATGGCACTGTGCAACTTTTTGTTCCCGATGTTCAAGTTGCCGCTGTGAGGACATCGTTTTGAAACCCCTGAAGACAAAAAAAAAATTGCTACGTAAACTTAAGGCTATATCATAAAGCACGTACACGGGGGTGTTTGAATGAGAATGGTTTGAAGGGGTACTTCTTACTAATGTAAAGTTAAACTATGAAATACTCACAGTTAAATTCCCTTTTTACGTCTCTTGTATAACTTTAACCTTCGAGACCTCTGGAAGTGGATGTGTGGCGCAATTCTATTAGGTGTGAGTTACGAGTTATGTGGTTGCTTCCACCTAATTTGACCAAGCCTTTCTACTGAATTGTTTAACATCCAAGCTTTCAACGGTTTCACGCCACTTTCTTCTGTGTCGTACATAATGTTAGATGGCATAGATACCTCGACTCACGAGTCAGACTCGTAGTCGACCGGTTTTTAAGCACTTCAAGCCATTTTAAAGGCCTGTCAAAATAGCCTTGCTTTACCTTATCTAACGAACTTTTTTCTCTATTTTAGGGTGAATCTCAAATAGTTACATGTCTAGAAACTTTGTTATGTGAACTTCGATCTATCTGCAAAGCTAACCCTGGTGCAATCCATCTACTTACTTTAAATTTCGATGGTAAGTAAAAAAAATACTTTTTTGTTTTATTAAAAAGCACACAACCCGAAAATGAAAATTGATTTAATTTGTTAAAATTATTTTTATAATGTATGGAAGGTAAAAATGCTTGTTACCTCTTAACTTTATATTATATATTTAATGTATTGTATTTTTAGATGAAAACAGTAGTACATCCCTCAATACAGAAAAAGTCTGCAAGACTCTCGCCGATTTACTACGGCAGTTTGGGCTTCAAACCGGAGCAAACATTATAAAAAACCATATAAAGAAATTTTAATGTATCTTGTAAAACAAGAGAAAATAGCTTGTTAAAAACTAGTTCGCGTGATTTAAATTGTTTACTATCCACGCAAAATATTTTTTAACAAGCTGTGATTACAGCTCTACCAACTGTAAGATACGCTTAAAGTTGTTTTAGTATTAAAGTATGTACTTATACTTTTTTTTTGAATAAAATTATATGTTTTCTCTATTTTGAGCGTGTTTTATTTTGCTAGTTTTATAATAAGGTGAGATCTAAATGTGGCCAAATTCTTGAAGAACATTTCTAATAAACTCACAATTTTGTCAAAAATAAGTAAAATATTTAGAATTAGGTTTTTCTCGTCATTATACAGCCTCCAAAAAAATGTTCAGACCATCGAACCAGACCCATGTATTCTTATGTATTTTTGGTCGTTGAATTCGAATCCGTGGTCGAAAAAATCGTACACCGCCAAAATCATTAACTAGAATCAAAAACACCCTTGAAATGAAGTGAAAATGAGATTAAATTACGAGAATAATTGTTGTATCTTAATAAATTAGACTATACAAAATTTTGAAGTGTATTATATGTTAAATTAAGGTTAAACAGCAGCATCCATATACTGGATTTGCAATATACCACCAAGAAGGGCTGATAACTACCCCTCGTATATAAAAAAACGAACCAAAATAGCAATGACCAGTGAAAAAGTTCGAAACACCCGAGTTTTGCTAGTGATAAGAAACTGCACTGGCTCCGACGTAATACTTATAAACTACCCCAATATCAAAATGCGGCAATTAATTTCAAGGGGAGTCTGGATGATTAAAATGTTTCAATCGAGAGTCCTAAAAAAAATTAAAAGTAATTTTGTATATCAAAATTTGAACGTAGGATGTATCACAACATGCATATTTATATCAGGGGCAGATCCAGCCTCTTTCTTGGGGACAATATCACAAGAGTACAGTTGAACGAGCGAAAATGGTTGTCAACTGAGTGGGTGGGTGCCAGCCATATTCACGTTCCTAATGTAACAGGCAGAGGCGAATCTATTTTTCTGAATTCGAAACTCTTGGGGTGGGGGGCGATCGCACAGTATGACAAGCTGTCAGCGGGGGGACATTTGTTTTTCTAAATTCAAGGCTTTTTTTTGGGGAGGGGGGATTGCACAGTGTGTCAAGCCAAACCGATCTGTCGACGGAGGAGTGGAAAGGTAAAATAAATGGATAGACGTACACGGTCCACTTTTATACCCTTCGCGATCCGGACCACGATTCACCAATTGCTGACCCTTGCCCTATACAGTTAGGATAAACTACTCCTCAGCTTAAAGGATACGGAGAAACGAGAAATAACCTTCAATCTAGCAGGATTCTAAATTTCATGGATGTCATGATTGGATGAAATTGACTAGTACTTTCAAATAGATCTAGAATCTCACATACCATCAATGTTCTGCATTGTACCCTCAGAAGTGGGAAAAACTATTCCCATTTAAGATTTAACAGGAAACTGCAGCGACTTTTGAAAAAGCACGAAACTTCAGAGATTTGTAGAGTTGGAGAGAGTCTATAGTAATTTCGGCTTAATTTCTGAAAAGCATCCTTACAATGCTGCCAAAAAATGGTGCTGTATCTTCGATGACACAGAAGAAATAAGAAAAAAGCAGTGATCTAAAAGTTGGGCTTCAAATTATATATATATATATATATATATATATATATATATATATATATATATATATATATATATATATATATATATATATATATATATATATATATATATATAATCGAAGGTTTTCGGGCATCCCGTGTATGTGCTAAGGCAGCTGACGTTTCGGTGAAATCTCCTTCACCATTTTCAAAGCTCACTGTATGGCGTCTACGAGCGAACGACGGGTGCTGTCGGTCGCGTGTGTACGTCGGACGCATTCTTTTCCGAATGGTTCTGGCCAATCAGGCTGCGAGACCTACAGCGCGTCATCGGCCCTGTTGCCAGTGTTTGGGGTTGCGTTGCCGAGTTGTAATCGTTTCGTACTGGTTGATGTTTTGTAAGCAGATTTTTCCAAGTATTAGGCACTCGCTGGCTATCATCTCTTCTATTTAAGTTGTTGGGCCTCTTTGCAATTTCAATGGCTTCCCTTATAACCCTCGTGGACAGGTTTTCACATCTCGATAGCATTTTTGTTCCTGAGAAATTTATCTTATGTCCTATGTTTAACCAGTGTTGGGCCAGAGCTGAAGAAGTTGATTTTTGCTTGACAGCATTTATATGTTCGTCTCTTTTGGCGCTTATTTTACGGTTGGTTTAGCCTACATAAGATGAGCTGCATTCTCCGCATGGAATTTCGTACACTTCCTGGTTTTCTAGAGGGATTCTTTCTTTAAGTGTTGGCATGAGATCTTTTACTTTACGGTCTATGGTGAAAATGATTTCGATGTTGTGTCTCCTGAGAATTTTTGCGGTCTTGTCTGTGGTGCCTCTTACATAAGGAACTAAACCCTTGGAGCTATTCTCTTGGTTTTCGCGATTTTTTGAGGTCAAGTGTTTGTTTTTTAGAGCCTTATCTATATGTTCTTTTTTATCACCGTTTTTTGTTAGGACATACTATATATTTTGCGGCCAATTTCCCCTCTGAGCAATTTCATAAGAACGGCAGGGAGATTTAAAGCACGGTAGAAGAAAACGATAAGAAACAGAATTATTTTAATATTATATAGGATTTTACACAGAGACGAATTTTTACCCCCTAGGAAAGTATAATGTAATAAAAACTGTTTAACGTGAGATCCTAAGCCTAATCATTACGTCCGGAAAAATAGAATTACTTTTAGATCAATGTTTTTTTTTTCTTATTTTTTCTGTCATTGAAGATACAGGTTGGTGTTTGGCAGGCACTATGAGGGTGCTTTTCAGAAATAAAACCAAAATTATTGCACTCTCTCCACCTTTACAAATCTCTGAAGTTTCGTGTTTTTTCAAAAATCACTGCAGTTTTTTTCCTATTAAACCTTACATGGGGTAGTTCTCTCTTTTCTGAGGGTACGCTGCTGGACATTGATGATACGGGAGATTTAAAATCTATTGAAAAGTACTACACAATTTCGGCCAATCATGACATCCATAAAAGTTAAAATCCTGCGAGATTCAAGGTTTTTTCTTGTTTCTCCGTCTGTCCTTTAGTTTATCTCATCCATATGGGGGTAGTTTATAAGTATTACGTCAGACCCAGTGCAGTTTCTTATCACTAACAAAACCCAGGCATTGCAAGCTTTTTCAGCAGTCATTGCTATTTTGGTTCTAACTTTTAATAAATGAGGGATAGTTAGCACCCCTTCTTGGTGGGGTATGCAGCATATGTACGCTGCTGTTTAACCTTAATTTAATATATAATACACTTTAAAATTTTGGATAGTTTGATTTATTAAGATGGAACAACTATTTTCGTAGCTTAATCTCATTTTCACCCCACTCCAAACGTGTTTTTGGCTTTAGTTAATAACTTTGGGGGTGTACGGTTTTTTCGATCAAAATACATAAGAATACCTGGGTCTAGTTCGCCGGTCTGAACATTTTTTTTGTGAAGCATTGTAGTGTAATTTGCAATTATTGACACTTCTTTCACTCGTGATTTTACTTTAATTTATTACTATTATAGGGGAGTATACTCTTAACAAAAAGAAGAGGTGCATGATGGAGTACATAGCAGTTTTGGGCTGTAAACTATGGTTTTGAATAGGCTTAGACGGTCTATATTTCAATCTAAAATCTGTTTGATTGGGGTCAAAAAAATAATGAATAAAATTAATTTTGTTAGAACTCCAAACAACCGTTAAAAGTGGAGGGCGATTAAAATTGATATGGAAACTCGGATCCCAAATACTGAAGGGTTGAGAAACGTAGGTTTAATACATTTGTAAATACTGGAATCTCCTAAATATATATTCGACTATCGAGATTCTACAGATAGTATTATCTGTAGAATCTCACACACTTAAGGAGTGCAACTCTGCTTAGGATTAGTTGTGGGGGTAATGAAGCCAAACGAGACCCGATCGCATATCTTCCTAGGAATAAAATCCACATAACAAACAATTAAAAACTAATAATTTGGTATAAGTTTTATTAACGAATTTGGTAAATTTATACAAATCTGAAAATAACGTTTACGTAACATGTTTCACATTTAAAGAATATCGAACAAAATATCTTAAATTGTGCATCATTCCTACATCTACAGGAATGTAAAATCTTCGAAAAGGACAATTTCATTCTTGTAGAAAAATCAGTACGTGATATAACGCTAAAGCCTGTAAATTTTATGTTTACAAATGCCCTAAGTAGCAAACGTCAATTTATCGATAATCATGTAACATATGCTAAGTCATAAATCAATTCGAGGTTAACTTAAGCAAAATATATAAATCGATTGAACGTGAATTGCCGTATCGTGTTATTTAAAATGATATCTATAGTATAATGTATTGTACATTTAAACAGGCTTTAGCATAAGTTAAAAAGTCTATATACATTGTTTTAAACCTAATGATACATTACTCTATTTACAAAAGGAAACTCAAATACAGATTATTATAATGCTATATGAATCACAAATTAAACATCTTTAAACCTATGTATATAATTTTTGTAAATAAATATATAGAAGAGTATTATGGCTAGCGGCATAACATGTTAAATAATTATCAATATTAAAATATGTTTCAGATTACTTACCATTTTATGTTTAAAGTAGCACTTCTCTCGGAGTATAAAAATAAAAAAATATATATTTTACGAACGTTAAGTTTAAAATTTTTGATTTCTATTAGTTTGTATAGTATTCAGTGCTGTAAATTTAATTACTAAGACCTAGGTAAATATAAAAAATATCATATTTTACTTTGATTAAAATAAAAAAAAAACATATATATATATATATATATATATATATATATATATATATATATATATATATATATATATATATATATATATATATGTTGGGTCAGTTGCAAGGCGAAAAACAGTCGACTTTTTTGATTCGAAGTAGTTAGTGAAATAATTGCTAAGTAAAGCTTCAAATCGAAAAATTATTCTTGAAATTAATAAAGGAAAAAATCACTGCAGACTATAATATATTTTTAAAACCAAAGAAACAAATGCCGTACGAACCACGGGAACCGCATTTTAAATGAGAAATATCCTGTAAAACTGAAATTTTATGTATTGAACATATGCAAGAGAGCGATAAAAAAAAATATAAAACGGTAAGTATATTAATTCATAAAAATAGTGTAAAAATGAAGTTTGTTAAAACTTAATTCGGTAAAATTAATGGCCTTTTCAGATAAACTTATTAAACAATAAGCACTACTTCTCTTACGTACTTTTTGCATAGAGAATACTAGATACATAAACATGAAATATTAAATTTTGGCAGGCTTCGATACAATAATAATTTTCAATGCTTGCTTGGATCACGAAAGGGAAACCTATATGAAATCCCTGAAAAAAAAAGGCTGACTAAATAACTTCCCTCTTCCTGCTCATTTTCTTTTTTTCAATATGTTTCTCGGTAAAAATTTTTAAAAATTATTCTCCATTTTTACAACTATTTTTATAATTGCCTGGCTATTAGAAGTTCTACTATAATTTCATTATAGACTCTATAAAAGCGAAAATACAATAAAATAATTTGTAATTACTATATTTACAAAATTGAATATTCTAAATGACATAATCTTTTTGTGCTTAGTTTTGTATCAAAATACGGGAAATATGATCTTTCCTGTTGGTCAAAAATCACCTAAAGTATAAATCTGCAAGATAATCAAGACACTACTTTATTAAAAATTACAATTTCACCATCTTTAGACCGTCAAAAGGAAAGAGATCGACAAACAGTTTATTTCCTGCGAATCCAACTCTGGTTCTCCCTCCACACGTATTTCGATTACCCCATAATATCGCCAGTAAAGCTGTAACGAACCAAGAGCAAAAGTCACAGAAAACAACTATCTATATGAAATCTAAATTCCGAGGCAGTGAGAAATGTAGCGAGAAGCTTAAAAATTTCAGTAATAATTTAATAATATTAAACTAATTCTACATCCGTAAAGATTTCTTTACATCTTACTGAAATTATAATTTAACTTGTTACTCCTCTAGAGTATGCATAGATCTCGTTTGACTGTTAATAATTTACAGTCTGACATCGAAAATGTATGTAGGTTTAATTAAAATCCTACCGACAGTCTCGAAATTTAAATTTTATGTTGTTTCTTTTCTGCGGATTTTGCTCTCGATTCATTACAAGTCTACTGGAGAGATCATTAGGTGGTCGAAACGCATATGGAGAAAGAATGGATTAGTAGGACATAAACTATCTA
Organism: Diaprepes abbreviatus; assembly: GCA_034092305.1. Classification (NCBI taxonomy): domain Eukaryota; kingdom Metazoa; phylum Arthropoda; class Insecta; order Coleoptera; family Curculionidae; genus Diaprepes; species Diaprepes abbreviatus. The sequence continues at coordinate 21,907,925 of JASJET010000103.1, forward strand.
TCTTTTTCCTTAAAGGGCCTGAAGGAGAAAAACTGTAGCTTATCAAACATGTTGAGTAAACCAAAACTATCTTCAATATTTTTTCTGTAAAAGGAAACTTTCAGTTGGACAAATAGAAAAACCAAGGACCATTTCGGACATGATCACTACATAACACTAGCTTGCAGTCAGGCCGATTAACGACGCTTATACGTCTCATACAAAAAAAGACGTGTTAAAACAAGCTTAAGTAAATACTATTTCCAGTGAAAAATAGACGCAGAAATATGAAAAGAAGTTTTGGAAATACCGATTCGGGGACTGTGTATGTAGAACGATGGAAATATAAGAAAATTAATGTATCGCCGTAAAACAATTTAAAAATGTTCTGTGTTCACGTATTTTCAAACATTACAATTTAATCATTTATATCTGTGTCGATGGTTTTCTTACAAATTTATACCCAAAATCAACGTCATGAGCTGCTATATTTGGAAAAGATACGAAAGTGTAAATTAAATTATTTGTAGATTTTTCTGAATGAACTAAAAGTGGTTTCTTTTAGACCATTTAATAGCATTGTTTTTATTGATTGCAACCAATATGTTAGGTGTACCAACCTTCGACACAGAAGTGGATTGCCTCAGCCTAAGAGGGCATTGAAAGTGCAATCCCTAGAAATAATGCCCTTTAAAAGTCTAACCAAAAAAAAGACACTGTATTAACTTAAGAAGAGGGTTTAAAATAAAAATTGGCATGCCAATATGTTCTTGTTAATTAAAAATTTCTAAATGACGGTTTTTTCATATTTTAATTTTCAGGATATATGTTTTAAGTATTATGTTTTTACGTCTACTCAGCATTACGTATTAATACCAATTAACTTTTATATAAAATTCGTTTGTTTACAAAAGAAAGTGTAAAAACATGTAGTAGCAAAAATTTGTGTAATTTTGTGCAAAAATTGCAAATATTTTATAAAAATTTCGTAGCAAATATCTAACAGCTAAAATTGGAAAAGGCACGTAAGTCTTTTCAAGTAAGGCAGTTTCAATCATTTTTAATTTCTAAAATTCTAATATCATTGTAAAACTAGTTTTACACTTTGTCGATTAAGAAATCAAAAAAATATGACAATTTTTGGTATAATATAGTTTATGTATAGAGTTACCACTACCGCAATTAGACACCTATGCAAGGTATCCCTAAATTGCGGTCCTAAATTTGTCAATTTCTTCAGCGAACAGTGTAAAACTAGCTTCAAGAATTAAAAAAAAATGCACAATGAAACTTTTTAAACTTCATAAAATTATTTTTACAGGGTGTTTAACATAATGCGCAAAAATATTTCGCCAATTCACCGATTTAAGGTGCATCCGATTTTGTATCTGAATATAATAATAAATATATATATATATATATATATATATATATATATATATATATATACATATACATATATATATATAAATATATATATATATATATATATATATATATATATATATATATATATATATATATATATATATATTTAAAACCTATATGAACTTCTGCAGACTTTTAAATAAAAATTATATAATATACTTTATTTTAATTCCAACTATTTTAGAATTTTAAGTAAAGGTAAGGCGAAAAAAAAATGAAAATAATTACAATGCAATTATATATAAAAAATTTAAGATCGTAACACACCCGATATGTATATTTTTCATTTTAATTTTAAAACTTCTCATACACTGGCATCAAAAATACTATTCTTTCAATCCAGTCGCTTCATAAACTATTCTTCTAGAAAGTTTGCAACCAACATTTTGTCATTTGGAAATCAAAACTAACATTAAATTTTTAGTGACTAAAAGCTAGATCAAATTTTCCGAACAAATCAACATTTTGAATACGATTCGAGTCTTTTAGAGCAGTAAGCTCCGTTTCGAGTACATTTATCTATTACAAAAGAAATTATTTTCTCACATTTTATTGTTGTAAACTCTCTAGAACGCTCTCTGTTCGTCTTTAAACAAGACATCAAAAACTAATAACTTTTAAAGGTTCACACTTCCACCTCCTCCAAATTTTTCGAGAATCGATTGTCGATTTTCCTTCGTTGACTTCTCCTCACAGCGTCTGCTCTTCGATAGGGTTCGTTTTTGAGTCCCAATAGGATGTCCTCCAAAGCCCCATTGTAGACTTCGTCTTGATGAAGGAGCTTCTTTTCTTGTACCATTTTCGTTTTTGTCTTAAGTTCGTTTATCACAGCTTCCTGTTGGAGGGGTACAGTCGATATTTATGTCAAATGTCAACGGGTAAAGAAGTTTATAATATAGGAGTCTTTCAAAAACAAGTAATATTAGGAACTGGCTAGTTAAAAAAGGACTACCTCAGACGGTTAAAAAAACTAAGTGTGAAATGAGTTTAAAATACACAGTATCTCGCATTTTTCAACGACTAAGCGGAAGTAATGACATGAACTTTTTTTTCACCTTGCTTGACAAATAAATAAAGCAGGATAATAAGTGAAATTGATAGTACCCATCCTCGTTAGTTAAAACAAACAATTCTAATTTATTTTTGAAGACTCTATATTTTAAACTTTAAATATTATAACTAGAAGTGTATGAGATTGTTAAAATGTTATGCGATAGAGCAGTGAAAAAGTGTGTTTTGAAATTGTGAAGCATGACTTACAAGCAATGAAGTGAAATGAATCCCTAGACCTAACTTGTATCGTTATTTTTTACAAAGGTTTTAAAAAAATTTATCCCATAATATACAAAAAAGTTTTTATAAGAAATACAATCTAACTTACTGTAATCCTAACATTTACTTTTCCTCAAGTATTTTAACCAAAAAATTTGGCAATTTTGGCGGCTGAAAAGAGACGAAATATACCAGATAGTAAAAATTGAAGTGACTATAAGACCTTACAAAGTATGTACTTTTAGGAAAGCTAAAATTAAGACCATCATAAAAGGGTTTTCATGCCAATCCCAGGAGTCCCAAAAAGTCCCAAAATGTGAATTATTTTTGAATATTTTTTCCCGCAGATTCGCCACCAAAAACATTACACAAAAAAACAACCGTTTTGTTTTACGGAATGGTTAAGCAGGATGGTATTACAAAGAGTGTAAGTTTTCAAATAGTCGACAACAGGCTTAATGATATCGATCAACAAGATCTGCCTTTTGATCTGGTATAGTGTAAAACATATAATACAAATCTTCACGTGACTCCAGGTAGAAATGTTTTCAGTGTGTTATGTTTGACGAAATCATATAAATATTTACTATAATTTTTTATACACTTCGAAGTCAAAATAGGCCAAAACCAATTACCGCTGAAATTCTGGGCAATGAACGACATAACGTACTACTGTACAACCCATATTAAACAATATAATATTCTTTTGCAGTATTTATTTGAATTTTACGAAATGCAGACAGTCCAGCATGATGATATTCAATATTTATGTAAAACCATTGTTATATGGGTTATCGGTTTCTTGCCTTTTATTACAGGATAATATTTACCTTACCGATATGTCTGACGTGATTTTTGCATTTTAAGATAAAGTTTACTAACAATTTTGAGGTTTTCTATGTTTAATTTGTTCTTCCAATTAACTTGATAGTAAATCTTACATTGTATTTGATTTGATTGATTTTTCAATCAATAAGTACATAATGTTAAAACAATTTATTCCATCCCATGGACCACATACTAGATGATTTGAAAAGTTTCTAGACTCCCACATTAATGGCGTTGATATCAGAAAGCAGACATTGTTATTGGAATGTTCCTCCTTCTTATGAACACATGTGCAATTTCAAGCCGATCTGTCAAATAATTGCTTCTACAGCTGTTTAAGATAGAAATGTTTTGTTTTCCTTAAAATGAAAAAATTGGAAACTCGTGCAGTGATAAAATATTTATATAAAAACGGTTTGAAGGGAGATTAAATTCATACCGATACGGTAAATATATTTGGGAACGATGCTCCTTCACCAGCAACAGTATTTGATCGACTTACTGAATTTAAACGTGGTCGTACCGACATTAGTGATGAAACACGCAAAGGACATCCAAAAACTGCTATTACAATGAAGAAATTATTGATTCTATACATGGTATAGTTTTGGATAATAAATTAACATGTATGAAATTGTTGAGGCTATGGGCATCTCAAATGAACGTTTGTTCTATATTTTGAAGAATGCTATTAACAAGTAAGGTGCAACATTCGTTAACTATGGATCAAAAACATATTCGAGACAGACTTTCACATTTAGATCGATTTACAAAGTACAAAACTAATTTTATGCGTAAATTTATAGCTATGTGCGAGGATGGTTCGATAAGTTCTCGGCCTGAAACAGAGAGGGCGCTAGTAGGATCAAATAACTATATTTTGTAAACCTTAACCTTGAGATGACGCCCTGCAAAGTTTCAGATGTTTGCGTTCAATTGCTTGTTTGTGGCGATCGAGTGAACACATAGGGTTCGATATTTTGTGAAAGTTGGATAAAATTGAAGTTCGAGCGGTTATAAAGTACTTGGTTTTAAAGGGCTCAACTCCTACGGACATTAAAAATGAGTTAGATTCTACTTTAAAGGATTCTTCTCCTTCATTTTCGACAGTTTAAAAATGGGCTGCTGAATTTAATCGTGGTCGTACATCAATTCAAGATGATGAGCGCTCGAGACGCCCAAAAACCGCTACAACTGACGAAATTGTCACAAAAATTCACAATGTTATACTTCATCACCGCCGACTGAAAGTACGAGAGCTTGCTGGTATAGCAAACATCTCTATAGATCGTGTCCACTACATTTTTCATGATGTTCTTGGCATGTAAAAGCTTTCTGCGCGATGGGTGCCGCGTTTGTTAACAGTCGACCAAAAACGCCTTCGAATGAACACTTCCCAAGAATGTTTAGACTTATTCAGTTTTATAACTGTAGATGAAACATGGATTCACCATTACACGCTAGAGACAAAGCAGCAGTCTAAACAGTGGGTCGGGGCAGGTGAAAGTGCGCCAAAAAAGCAAAAACGGTTCCATCTGCAGGAAAATTTATGGCAACAGTTTTTTGGATTCATATGGCGTGGTGCTTATAGACTATTTAGAACAAGGCAAGACCATTACCGGGGAGTATTACGCTTCACTAGTGGACCGTTTACAGCATGTGATTAAGGCTAAACGTCCACATCTTGCCAAAAAGTGCTTTTTCATCAGGATAACGCGCCTGCACACAAATCTATGAGTGTTGCTGCAAAACTCCATGACCTACGTTTCGAGGTGCTTCCACATGGGCCCTATTCGCCGGATCTGGCTCCCAGTGATTACTTTCTCTTCCCAAACTTGAAAAAATGGCTCGCTGGACGAAATTTCCCTTCAAATAACGAGGTCGGAGCAGCGACAATCGCTTATTTTGCAGAATTGGACAAATCACATCACAATCACACACAACGGGTATTAAAATGTTAGAACATCGTTGGTCTAAATATATTGAAGTACAAGGGGACTATGTTGAAAAATAAACAAAAACATTTTCAAAAATCTTTTGTTTTCTTTATCAGGCCGAGAACTTATCGAACGATCCTCGTATAAGACTTGAGGTTACCACTATGATCTTGAACTGCGACAATAGGCCACAGAGTAGACTAAACCTTGTTATTCTGCTCTGAAAGAGTCAAAGTGGTTAAAATCGTCCAAAAAGGCTATAGCTTCAGCTTTTTGGGATAAAACAAGAATAGTTTACCTGCAAACCGGTAAAACAATGATAGGAGAATAAAAGCTGCGCCCTTCTAGACTAGCTGGATGTAAAAATTCGAGAGAAAAGACTTGGTTTATAGAAGAAAAAATCATCTTTAATCAGGACAATGTGCATGCTTACAAAAGCGTGTTGATGATGATTGATTGAACATCCACTCTATTCACCAGAGCTAGTTCCGTCTGATATTCATCTGTTCCCAAACATTACAAGATTTTTGAGTGGAAATTGTTTTTCATCGAATGAAATCATTGCAGCCGTAGAGGGGTTTTTGAGGGCCTTCCGGAAAATTACCTTAGGGCTGGGATTTATGTATTGGAGAATCGCTAGAAAAAGTGTATTGAACTCAAGAATAAACGTATTCCCAATCATTAACTAATGTTGCTTCACGTGTAGTCTAGAAACTTTTCAAATGACCTAGTGTGTCTAAAATTTCGGAACTCTGAATCTTTTAATATTCTGCACAGTAAAAAGGGATGCTAATTATCTTAATATAAATAAAAAAATAGAAACAAAACTTTTTAACAGTAAACAGGTGGTCCAATATTTTATTGTAATAACCAACTTCTTACGTTATACTTTTTTTTAATCAATTCTCTCAACTTTCTAATGATAGCCGACACAGCATCATTTTATAAAATGTATTTCATACAAATTTTTAGGAAAAAACGGGTTTTATACCATTTTCAATATTATTATAATCTAAAGAGATATATGGGGCAGTTTGTAATTAGTACCGCTTATCAAAACACGCTCCTTGACAACACTAGGATTATTGGGACCCCTGTGTAATTGTTATTAACATTACAGATAAATAATAAATTTAGTAACATTACATACTTATAAATGTTTTAAATCTCCCTCGACATAAAACCTAAAATCATACTATTATGCTGTTAGTAACAATGCTAAAAAATAATATGCTTTAATTGTAAATTATGGAAATGTCCCTCGAATTTTATGGTGCCACCTTTATAGCTCACTTATTTTTCAGAATTTAAATAAATGTTTTGACTAATATGTGTATGTATAATGACTAGAAGTATATACACTACTCGAAACGTTGCGATAATACAAAAATAAACACAATGGAAGTCTCACAACTGAACCTTAAAAATTCAACTGTCAGATTCACTAAAAACGTATTGTCGTAAAAGTTAGATCTTCTAGTTGGTCAGTTTTACTTTGATAAGGGTATTGTTATAACTTGTATTACATATGTCAAAAAACAGACCTTTATATAGGAAAATCAAGGATAAAACCTAGAGATAAAGCCTTGTAATCGACAAGAGGGATATTTATCTCCCGAAAATAAACAAAATTTTCCTTTTTATCGGTTTGCTAATAAAAGAAAACGGTTTTTTTTTTTTAATTTAATGTGCAAAACTTATTGACCAATTCTAAAGTCAGAGTATGTTAGTCAATTAGGGAGTAAATGTTTATGACAGCTATTAATTAAAAAAAAAAGTAGCCACAGCATCATTTTAAGATAAATTTATTACAAAATAATTTACTCCTGGTCCTATAACTAAATAAGTGATTGATGAACTAGGAAAGTGATGCCATAAAAGTGACATATTGTACATAGATATATGTACAACAACTGAATGAAAAATGTTAACGACTGAACTGTAACATGAAACATATGTAAATGGACATGAAAATGTACAAAAATATGTTACAAATTTATTTCACTAACCGATGAAAATTTTGTATGGTTGTGTTTACAAAATAGTTATTTGTATGAATTAAAACTCTTCATAAGAGTCTTAATTGCTAAGAACCGTTGTACAGATACTTGATAGATCGAGAGACAGTAAACTATGTCGTCATTAGAGGATTTGACGTTAAAAATGTGTCTTCATTTGACGATAATTTTTTCCCCAAAAATTATACATTTCCAATACAAATTACAACATTATTTTAGGGTAATATCTGCAGATTTAATTTTTATTCAAATTAGTAATACAAATTTATTTTATGGAAAATATGGACGAGCCCTCGTACTTCAGAAATCAAAATATGCACTTCTTTGATTATTCAGCTACAAGCATGTGGCGACTCGCAAATTGTCTAACACAAAATTGTAATATGCAGGGTGTCCGGAAATACGTGTACAACGGTTGATGTCAGGCTCTTGGCGTCAATTTAATCCAACTTAGTTATACTACTTCGTTTAGGCGGTTGAAGACTTGACGTCTTCTTCTCGAGTTTAAAGAAAATATTGATTTTTCCCAAATTTCTTGAAAACGTAATAACTGAATTTAATGATTTTTGGTGTGTGGTCTAACATTATAGCACGACGTTTTCTAGTGGTATAGCTACCGGCTATAAAGTAGTGTAAGTGTTATAACAGTGACGTCACTTGTAAACACCGCTTCTAATTTTTTATGTCAACAACGTTATGATAACCTAGATATTTCTAGCAGATCATAGCATTTATTTAGAAGCTTTTTTACGTCTTGAAAATTTTTCGTTGGAAAAAATATTTTCAATTACATGCATACACTAATTAACAGTAATAATAAAAAAAAACCTATAACAATTTTTTGGGTAACTGTGTTGCTAGGGCATTTAATAATTTGATTATTGACAAACTGCCATCACTGTCTAAGAAGTCGACTAAAGTAAGATCAACATTCTAAATTTCTAAGCCTATTTTACTTTTAAACATGGGCCTAGTGGCACGCACTCCGAGACGGTTAACATACTCCTGGTGTATAGGTTATGTGAAGAAAATGTGCGTGGAAGTGTTAGGATTTACATGGAGAGATTTCCTAACCACCGAATATCAAACCATCAAACATTTGCCAATATTGTGCGTCATCACCGAAAAGCGAGTAGCTTTCAGAAAAAATCTGAAGGTAGGGTCGTATTCCAACAATTCGAACAGCTGAAAAAGAAGAGGACATTTTAGAAATCCCTAAAACTATTGTAAATTATATTTTAAACGAACAGTTGTTACATCCATATCACGTCCAAAAGGTTCAGGAATTTTTACCGATTAATCCCTCATGCGCCTTATTTGGTCAATTTATTCGAAAGAAAAGAATTTGTGATCCAAATTTTGGTAGAAAAATTTTGTTTACTGACGAGGCATGATTTACAAGATCTGGAGTCACTAACCTCCGCAACGAAAATGTTTATGCGGATGAAAATCCATACGTCATTAAAGTTGCATACCATCAGCATAACTTGAAAATAAATGTTTGGGCAAGTATTATTGATCGCTACCTTATTGAACTGTGTGATTCCGGACAGGATAAATGGAAATATTTGCCTAAATTTTTTGCAAAACACATTACCAGTTTTTCTGGAAAATTTGCCTACATTACCTCGACAGAACTATGGTATATGCATGATGGTGATTGATTGATTATATGACATAGCAGGCCAGGGTTGATAAGGCCTTACACTGCAGCCTTCAGACGAACAGGTTGGTTGCCTTGATCAGGTTTAAGAGCCTGCTCACTAGTTTGTCTTCTGGGTATAAGCCTTCCAGATTGATCTCTGAAGGTGTCTCCCGTAGGCCAAAGCTTCGCAGTCGAAGATGATGTGTGAGGTTGTCTCGTCCTCTTTATCACATAGTCTATATAGTGGCAGTTCGTTGAAAATGCCCATTGTATGTAGATGTTTTCTCAAGCTGCAGTGGCTAGTTAAAATCCTGCCACGAGCCTGATTTGTTGTCTGCTAGATGCAGAATTTCAGAGCTTAGTCTTCTCAGCAATAATCTTCTGTGCCTGTGGCCGCAAGGTTGTTCTAGTGGGTCTAGTGCTGTTGATTTGTTCACCAGGACAGCCACCCACAAAGAGTCGCCTTAATAATTCCAAATGCTGGCTCTGGTCCAATAAATGTAGTGAAAAACCCTTGTCTTGCAAGTTGGTCCGGTTTTTCATTGCTCGATACTTCCTTGTGTCCTGGCAACCACGCAAGTGTGATCCTGTTGTGTTTTTCTAGAGCGATAAGGTTTTGAAGACAGTCCCAGACCTGTTTTGATGTTATTTGATAGCGCGCTAGAGCCTTCAGCGCTGCCCGACTGTCAGAGAAGATGAGAACGGTCCTGCCCCAAAAACTCTTCTCAAATGCTCCCGGAGACAGACATCAATAGCGTGAATTTCTGCCTGAAATACTGTAGTATGTTGCCCCAGTACTACACTCATATTGTCTGGACGCATCCCCGTGTATTCTGACGCCTGTACCATAGTCAGATTTGGACCCGTCGATGTACCAGACGAGCTTTCCTGACTGTAGGATCTGTCAAAGGTGTACGTTCTTGGCTTGGTATCACTGCTCATTTCTAGCAAATACATGATGGTGCCCCACCTCATTTTTACGTTGCTGTTCGGAAATATTTACACGACCAACATCCCAACCAATGGATTGGAGGAGGCACCAGTAAGATGGACATCACATTATCCAGAGTTAAAGATATGTGACTTCTTTTTGTGGGGCACTTTTAAAACAGAAGTATACAAGACTCCGGTGAACACCCACTTAGAATTATTAGTGTGAATTTATATGTACTTCCAACATTTATTTTAAACATTGTCTTTCTACAACAAACTGGTTTATGCAAAAAGAAGTAAAAAAGCTTCCAAATACATGCGGTTATCCGATAGAAATATATAGGATAACGCTGATGACATAAAAAATCAGAAGCGATGCTAACAAGTAACGTCACTTTTTTAACACTTACACTACTTTATAGCCGCTCGCTATACCACTTAAAAACCTCATAGTATTATATCACACACCAAAAATCTTAAATTCAGTTTTCAAGAAATTTGGTAAAAATCAATATTTTCTTAAAACTAACGTCTTCTACTATCTAAATGAATTAGTATCGGATATAACTAAGTTGGCTTAAATCGACCTACTTTGACGTCAAAAGTCTGTTATCAAACGTTGTACACATATTTTCCGGACAACCTGTAGATTAAGATTGTTACTACTAGAACGTCAATGTAGAGACTTACACTTGATAAATTTTTAGAACATGTTGTAAGAAAGGGAAAATAACATCACTCTATTATTTTTGTGAAACAGTTATTGAGAGTAACGTATAATTGCTACACACAGCTGAATCCCTGCAAAAAGAATTCAAAACTCGAACAGAAACCTGACGAAATGCCATATCGAATAATAAAACAAAGTTCGCAAGTGATATCTTGTTTACAAAAGAGCATTAGATATTTTAGAACGGCTTTAAAGCCTTATAGCTAAAATTATGTAGCGACTATTAAGAGTGAATTTAGCAATTTGATTGACTACAAGACAGTCTATATTTTGAATAGCTTATATCTTTAATCGTTATCAACTAAAAACTTACAACCAGATTCACTAAGAAGATTTAAGACTTAGACTCGATCTAGCTGCCATGAAAGATCTTCTAGTTGATCGGTTTTGTTTTGCTTATGATATTGTTATAATTTGTACTACACATGTCAACAAATAAACGTTTATATAAGAATATTAAGGATAAGAACCTAAAGATAAAGCCTTAAAATCGATAATAGGAACTTCTCTTCCCAATATAAACAAAATTTTCCATTTTTGCCGGTTTAGCAATAAAATAAAATTATTTTTTCTCATTGTATTTTTAAGTTCAAAACTTGCTTGACTTATTGTTGCCCATGTCAATTTAAACCCTATACTGACAACTTAGATCAGTTTGGAAATTAGATCTTGTTAGTGAATTAAGGGTAAAAGTTTTATCGTGCGACTACGAGCTGTGTTCATTAAGACGTGTGGTTTCAGCGATTGTAAAGATTTTATTATTATTTTTATATAGCCCGACTCCTTCTTTTTCATGTTTAGGTCCATATAAATTGCCGTGGCTTCAGACCACTCTAATGATATTTTTTTTTTATCCCAGACATGTTCAGATTCTAAAATCTTCTTTTTTCGAGTATTAATTTTTTTGTTCCTGCAGTGAAGTGAAACCGCACGACTTAACGAATACGGTTCATATACAAGGTAAGTCATTTTAATTGATCTACTTAAATATCTCTCCGGGAATGCATTTTCGAACAAAAATATTTTATTCAAAAGTTGTCGAGTTCGAAAGGGGGTATTTAGCAGTAACCTTGCACTTGAAATTCAATCGACCTATAGATGTTACGTAAACCTCAACATTATATATACCGTTGGATATGGAATTTTCTTAGCTTTCCATTACAAAAATAAAAAAAATTGGCGTTTTCTTTTAAGAAAATCGACTCAGTTTTAAAAATAACCTTCAAGGTTATTATCAAGGTAAAATCCAAGATCAGTGCTAAATGGTCCCCTTCTAAACCTTCAACTTTTGTATACATTTTTTTTTTAATTAGATCCTGGCGATTTATTTGAGTGCGAGTATGAATAACTCACCCTGTATATGAGCTATGTTACCGGTAGTGCTAGGCCAAAGGTTAGCTATCTTAACACTGTGTCTACTGAAAATTACATTTTATTTTTGTTGCAAGTTGTATATATTTTATCTTTTTCTTATTTGGTTTCATATGAATTGGTGTGGCTCCAGACTGCTTTATATGGTGTCATCCGGAGATCACTTGAATTTACATTGATCCACTCAAATAAGTCATTATAAACGCATTTTCAAGAAAAATATTTCATAAATTGGTTTTAGAGTTCTTGAAGCTTATTTTTAAAGTCAAATCGATTTCTTAGAAGGGAACTCCAATTTTTTACTTCAGGAAGGGTAAACGGATAAAATTTCGCAACTAATGGTATATATGATGATGGGGTTTAGATGTCATCTGGAGGTTACTTGAACGTCACATCCAAGATCACTGCTAAATAGCCCCCTCAAACTTTTGCATGAAACATTTTTTTCGAAAATGTGTTTCTAGCTAGAAAACGAGACCTACAAATAATCTCCAGGTGACACCTAAACCCTCACATTATACCGTTGGTTACAGAATTTTATCAGCTTTCCATTCCTAAAATAAAAAATAAGTGTCCGTCAAGATAAAACCAAGATCACTGTTAAATGCCCCACTTCGAACTCTACAACTTTCATACAAAATATTTTTTTGAAAATATTTTTCTGGTGAAACATTTGAGTAGATCGATTAAAATGACACCCTGTTCGTAGTTCCATTATAAAACTTTCAGTTGATACTTATTAACGATTAAATATATAACCTAATCGAAATGGCGTAATCTTCAATATTGTCTACAATCTTTAAAGTATATTGATGTTGAATATTCATAGTAAGAAAGTTCAAATTTGAATCAAATTTTCCTTCTGCTCGTGGAATAGTTTTAAAATAAAAAAGAGTCTTATCAAGTGTAAATGCATTAAAGACTTCCTGTCAATGCAATAGTTGCATTATATTAAATATCATGCGTGCCACAAAAATCATGCATGTGAATGAAAAAAGAAGTGTTTAGCGACCAAACTCGGACACTTTGAGAAATTCTTTTTTTTATATTAATATAATAATATATTTTGAATTTCTGTGTATTAATTCATTATTTAATTTTTGTACATAATTTTGTAATAGACAGAACTTAGGGCCAGAATATGTTTCCTTAATTGTATTAAACAGTGAATACCAATAAGAATTTTTAAATAACGGGCCTTCGAGTATGGGGAAGAATTCCAGTTGTAATTTTTTACGTGAAAACCAATTTTAAACCAACTAATTTATTTTATGTATATAGAGATAAAGAAGCAGTTTTCATGAAAAATGCAAGTGTGGATCTTTTGAAGCACATTTAATTAAAAGAAAATAAAGCAATAGCATTGTATGTAGTATTAAAAGAAATATGTAGTCGAGAAAGGTTGGAAAGAAAAAGCAAGTTTTAAGCAAGAAATACATATAATTAAATAATGTAAAAGATTCTATAACAAAGAATTTTCTAAAGAAAGGAACTAGCAATGCAACTTTTAAAAATTAAAAGCACAGTATAAGCATCAGTGAGCAAAACTAAAAATTGTAATAAAAATGTTTCTATAATTTAAAACAGAAGATTTTTTTCTCAGTTTATAATTTATTAATCAATAAAATTAATTAAAAAAAAGAATTTATTTCTAATAATTATCATAAACTAACAGAACAGAAAACTCATTTAATTTTATAACTTTGAACGTCTCGATGAATGAGAGTTTTCTTACCAGTGTAGTGTTTGTGTCCATCGTGAGCTTCAAAATTTAACTTTCGATGAACTTTATATTAACGTTAGTTTATTTGATTCTAATCTATCCAAAAATGTTTGCAAAATAAAAAAAAACGCCTTGTATTTGAAACTACAGAGAGAACTACAAATCCTAATTTATGCAAGAAGATCTGCAGAACATGGTATCTGATTTTAGTGATAGAAGTATTTTATAGGGGTTATCAGAAAATAGTTTTTTTATTATTTCGACTTTTAGTCTCCACAATTAAATTCATTTTACGGTTCCCTCATCACTATAAACCCTTATAATATATAAAAAAATAAGTAATTTTCAAGTATGTTTTCAATTAACCCAAAACGTATATGGAAAGTTGGGATGAACGTTTTTTTCTTGCTCTCCATTGAGTGAAATATCGTTAAATAGGTCTACAAAAGTGTAATTAAATATGTCATATAACATCTTTTATGTATTTAGTCGCTTTACTCGCGAAATATTCCTTGTAATGGCACCCTTTAGTTTTCTAACGGTAGATTTTAAAAATGAAAAAAAAATCGACATAGCAAATACTTTCAATGAAAACTGGTATAGGTAATATACGTTTATAACTTGTTAAGTTACAAAAAAAAAACGATTTAAAATATAATCTCCAATGTTGCGTTTGTAAATTATTATTTAGGATAAAACAATATAATATAAACTGCTACGGAACCCTAACGAAATGCACGTTCGACATGCGCCTTGTCAGTTTTTTTAAATATGAGTCAGCCTTTGTCATCCTATTTTTGAAACTACGTCAGAACATCCATCAATCTTATAAACTAAATGTCTACACCCTCTCTATCAGAAACGCATTACGTTAAGGTTTCGTCGTGGTTATTTTTTCTTTACTTTTTTTATTTATTTTTTTATATTACCTTATTATATTATACTTTTTCTTATCGGAAAACACATTTAAACATCGAAGATTTAACAACGAACATTTTTTTGTACCTAATAAATTTCTGCTATTATGTCGAGGTTTCTATTTCGCGAATGAAAAGTGGTTTGTCATTAACTGAATATGACTCCTCAGGAGAATCAGACTAAAAAAAATGTTATATAACATATTTAATTGTATTTTTAAAGGTCTATTCAATAATACTCTACTCGATAAGGTAGTGAATACAAATTATACACAATTTTTTTTTTATTTCACTTCAAGTCTACTTTTTTTAAATTGAAATTATGTGTCTGCAAAATTTTATATTAAGGCTGTAACATATAGACCGGCGGACGGAACTATAAAAGTTCCTAATGGCTACAAAACTTTAAAGTGATAAAATCGAGAAGGGGAAATATTAAAATATACAGTGTGACCAGTAAAGTCCGCAACATATGGGATTTTTTTTTATTAATAGCTTTATTCGAAATTTGACTTTTGCTACAATTTCTGCTTCGATCGAGATGAAAATTAACAAAAAAATAGTAGTTACGTGATTAGCGTTATCTATCAAATTTTATTTTTTTTCCAAAAAAAAAACAAAAGTGGGGTTATATCTCAAAATATCGAAAAAAGTTATTAAAAAAGGTTTTTCTAAACGCAATTTTTAGCACATATGCAAAATTTCAGCTGAATAAGATAATTTTGATTTTTTGCCCATTTTTTGTAAATTGCACCACTGTTGCAAAATAAGACTCGACGCAACCTACATAAAACTTCTTAGTTTTGATAATGCTTCATCCCAGACATATTTGGTTTAAAGTAGCGTCATATTAAATGTGTGTTTTTCTACAAAATCTAATTTAGTCACATGTGATGCAAAGTTTCTTTGTTTTTAACCCTGGTAACTTCATAAACTAACTATTTTTAAAAACGTAGTTTGTGTCTAAAAGTAATGCATATTAATATTAAGAAAATAGTTTAATTGAAGACTCAAATTTTCTAAAAAAAAAAAATCATAATACCAAAATCAAACGCATTTGAAATTCCACCTTTTTAATTGATAACGAACTATTTTTGGTATTTGAATATTAAATTAAAAACAATTGAAAAACTTAAAATTTAAAATAACATAACCGTATTTTAGAAATATACAGTTTCGAATCACCGTTTGCAAATTACAAAAAGGTCAATACTAATTAATTTTAATAAATAACAAAAGACTATTTTAACTTCTTTAATAATATAGTTTCATAACAAATTTTAATAATGGAGTTTTAAATTAAATCGTTGAAACTAGATAAACTTTAGGTAAAGTTAAATAAAAATTTATGTTTCACCGAATGCAGACTTTACTGATAACACTGTGTACCTGTTTGTCTTAATTATAATGTGTATTACTTTTGGATACAAACTATGTTTTCAAAAATAGTTATTTTATGAAGTTACCTTATACAGGGCCAAAAACAAATAAACTTTTCATCACATGTGACCAAATTTTAATAGCCTTATTTGGATTTTGTAGAAAAACACACATTTAATATGGCGCTACTTTAAACAAAATATGTCTGGGATGAAGCATTGTCAAAACTAAGAAGTTTTATGTAGGTTGCGTTAAATCTTATTTTGCAACAGTGGTGCAATTTACAAAAAATTGGCAAAAAATCTAAATGATCTTATATAGCTGCATATGGGCTAAAAACTGCAATTAGAAAAACTTTTTCTAATAACTTTTTTCGATATTTTGAGATATAACCCCACCTTTGAATTTTTTTTGGAAAAACATTATAATTTGACAGATAATGTTAATCCCGTAACTACTATTTTGTTGGTTAATTTTCATCTCGATCGAAGCAGAAATTGATGGCCAAGTCAAATTTCAAATAAAGCTATTAATAAAAAAAAATCCCATATATTGCGGACTTTACTGGTCCCACTGCATATAAAATATTTTATCTTCAAACGTAACAAATAAAGCAGAGTATAAGATTCTGATGTGTAACTTTAAAAATTGTAAGTAATGGCTCTGGCTTTGAATAAGATTGGATTGTTGGACCTGCACTGCCTTTATGTCTATAATTATCAAAACGTTGCGATAATTTTAAAAATAAAAGTACCATATTGCCATAATTTAACCCTCTTAATATTTTTTACCATTTCCCAGATAATTATACATAAATTAAATTTATAGTATCCTGTTTACTCCACCGGTACTTTTTAAAACTTAAATAAGAATTCTAAAAAAAAATAAGAAACATTTTTATTGTAATTATTCTACATCAAAAGCTAACCATCACCGATTATAAAGATTTATTCTATTACGCAGATAGTTTTGCACATTTTCAGGGTGCAGCTAAGCTCGGTAATTAGCAATTTTTGTGCAATAGGATTCGAGAAACGTACCTGCTGTTTTTTCTGGTTGATTTTATTTTTCTTTATCACGTCCTCGTTGGCCTTGTTCATGGCGTTTTGAGCAGCTAATTCTAGCCTTCTTCTCTGTTCGTTTTCTTGGTCTGCAGACTTCAAAATTAAACAAAAAATTAAATCGCAACGTCAGAGAAAGAAATGTTTAACATTAAAAATTATAAATATATTGTTGTAACTACAATTAAAATAAAACTAATCGACATTTCGATAGGAACTTTGCACAAAGGAAAACAAAAGGAGAAAAAAAACAGATACAAAATAATTTAAAAAATATCATTACGTCCTGATAGACACCAGCGGCGTGAAGTGTGTGTCCCTGTTAAACACCTATGTTAAATCATTTTTTCAATATCTCAAAACCTAGTGAAGAATTTGTTTTTTACTACTGATATCAATATGTTTTTGAATAAAATAACACTTCGTGACTGAATAGCAATACATGACTTAGTATATATAATACATATGGTTTTTGGGATATTAAAAATTTTCAAAAATCTCCACCTTGGTTAAGTTTTTTCTTTTCTCCCATGTATAGAATATTTTTTGTTTGTGTATCGGCTGATTCTTATTATTAGTCTTATCTGTGATATTTGATTTTGTTGTAGGATTAATTGTGGATGTTTGAGCTATCTTCTTACTAATAAATATTGATGGCTTATTCGTATTCAAATACGAAGTCGATTAAACTGGAGTAAATTTGAGTTAAATTTGAGGCTTGATGTCGTTAAGACCAGTATTTCGTTTCTACTTTCATCATCTTCATTTAAAGAGATATTTTGAAATAAACTGTGCATTATTTTTGCATACAACGTCTCAGATTTCATGGGCAACTTTATTACTTTTTAAAACGCTTCTTGTCAGCCAACTTTGGCCCCTAAGGTGAATGTTATTTGCCCTTTTATAGAGATTTGGACACCCTTGAGAATACTTTATAAATACGTACAAAATGCTATAAACTATTACTTAATAATTCTTTTGAGATTGTTGCAATAGAAGTCAGTCTTCTTTCTCTCTTTTTATTACATGCGATTCTTATGAAAAAGGCCGAAATTCAGGGGCCAGCGTATTATATATCATTAAATTTGGAATACACGTAGCCATTCAAAATACCACGGCAACGCCAGGTTCATCAGAATTCAAAACTGATGATGCCATCCTGTAGAAAAGGAAAAGTGACAAGGAACTATCCTATTTTCGTTTTTTAAAGAAATGTTTGAAAATAGTTGGAATTTTACAAATTTCTAACCACGTTTAATTGAACATCAATAGCGCAAATTTGCGCTAATTAAACAGACTTCATATTACTTATGGTTTCAAAGATCGTCATAAAAAGACCTGAATTTGTAGCACCCTGTATATCCTTACCTTAAATGCTTTTACAAATCTAACTAACAACGAGAAGAAAGTATTTGCGTCCGTTGTCCTTGGAGATTCTGCGAAGTATTCGACACATTCTCGAAACGCCTGAAACAGATTAAAATTTTGATATTGGGGATATTAAAGAACGAAAGCTTTCACGGCTTTGGTCAAGTTGAAAATTATGATTCTTGGGTTCAGACCGTGTCAAATTGGAATTATTATCCGGCGTTTCGCCTACGATTGCTCGAGGCATTTTCAGGGATCTTTAATCCATGAGATTACAACACTGGATGACTGAACGTCGGATAATAATTCCTATTTGACACGATCTAAACCCAAGAACCATAATTTTCAATTGGGAATATTGCTGCATTTCTCTGTAAAGAATATTTTGGTATTTTTTTAAATATAGTAGGTTCAATTAAGCTTAAAAGGTTTAAAATTTCTTACAAAAGAATGTACTCACTTCCTGACCTATTTTTGCATCACTTTTCAATCTTCGAAGTTTGTCCTCAGCATTAGCCAAGAAATCCCTTACGACTAGACTATGATTACCCCTGCCCCTAATTTCAGCCTCTTTTCGTACAGCCTCCATGCCTTTTTCGAGCTCATGAACGTCAGTAGAAATGTTTTCTAATGATACTGAAATATAAAAGAACGATATAAAATCAAGTAAATGCCAAAAAATCATATACTTTGGAATACAATAAAAAAAAAAGCAAAACAAACAGCAAAAACTCCAGGTTTCGTATTTGGAAAAAAAAATCACATAAATATTAGGAGGAACAACACGTTTGTCCTAAGACCAGCTATCTTAGATTCATTAATCCCATCACCAAAGAATGCAAATACCTTCTTGAACCACCTAAAAGAGACATTCAACTGGTCATGAACCCTCAATCTACAATCTACGGTATGTACTTTAACTAAAGAATTACCTGTTCATTGTTATATTAAATATTTACATCTACACCTTATTTTTCAGACTTACCAACAGCTGCTTTTTCTATATAATGTAACTCCGAATCAAAGTTTAATAAATCCGGGAATTTTTGCCTTATAGTGGCCACTATGAAATGTAGCAGGCACAGTCTTTTATCTGTTGATTTTGTGTCAAGCAAAGAATCAAGAGATTGCAACTTGAAACCATAGGCCGGTCCTCTTTTTGCACTAAAATATTGAAGACAAAATACACATATATGTTTGTAAAGAACTTAGGTATATTAAAAAAAAAAAGTAAGAAATACCACTTGGAAGGAACCCAAAACATATTCTGATCCTTAATAATGAAGCTACAATGTTCTAGGGGGAAAAATAGCGCACTGTACACATTTTTTCATAAAAATTTAAGACTTACCTATTTAAATAGTTACCAAAAGCCAGAACCACTTCTAAGACGGATCTCAATTTTCTAGAATTTTTCACCGAATTTGATCCAGAAATGATTGCATGGATTTGCTAAAAATGTAAAATAAAAGTTAATGAAAAACGGGTCAAGTTCGTGTCGGATACACATTACTTTAAAGCTCCTTAGTTGTTGTTTTTTATATTCCTATTTTTCTTATGTTATATTATTGTTTTTTCAAAAATATTAACCCAATTCTTTATTGGAAATTATCAAATGCTATAAGTTAAATTAAAGGGATAATTTAAGCAAATTTGGAGGCGTTTATTTCGCGAATGAAGGTACTACATAAAAAATGTTATACGCCATGTTTAATTGCATTTTAAAATAAGGAGAGATAAAATTCACCCACATACACATATTAAAGATGCTCTAAATGTTTTGTTCGCAACTTCGCTTTACAACTATTTTTGTCTTACTTGGAAGCACGTGAATCCAAAATTTCATCGAAAAAAAGAGAAAAATTACGAAATTCTAAAAATTACATAAGTTTGTTAATAATACAAACTTACAGGTTGAATGAGATGTATGTTATCAAAATAGTTGCCAATATAGCTCATAATAGACAACTTTTGAGAAATTCTATCCACTTTGGTAAGTTGGAGCAAAAATTTGTCCTCCTCTGTCAATAGGTTGACGTTTTTCTTTTCTTGAATATATTCCTTATATGCTTTGGTCTCTTGTTCCGTTGGTACCATCCTTTGGAGTAACTCTACGTTTTCCAAAGATAATTGTTTGAGGTCTAACATATTTATGGCGTTTATGACTTTCTCTGGAGGCATTTCAAGTTTTCTTCTTGATATTGCTAAAACAACATATAAATCAGTATATTACAACACATTATCAAGAAAATAAGGCTGCCCAAGGATATTCTAATAACTTACCAATATTCCTCAGCCTTGTATGTTCCAGCAGGGTAACGTTTTCGGGTTTCTTGAATCTACAATAATAAAAATTAATCAAGTATTAATTTTCTTTCTATGCTGCGTGCTCAAAACAGACAAATTTTAGCAAAAAAGCCTAAAAAAACAGACACAGTGCATTTAGCAAAATTAAAAAATAAATTAGCTCTCACCGTTTACTCGGGAATGTTTGTAGTCCATCAGCTTCACAATCACCATTAGCAAGTGGTCCAGCATTGCCAATTTTGAATTTTTCTTCGAACTCGACAAAATCGATATAGGAATGTAATTTGTCATCATCTAATTCATTAAATATTGTCCCTCTTACTTGGTTTGGTTTTAAGGCTATCC